>OX352265.1:4857500-7257500 GCA_947086405.1 Esperia sulphurella
GTTTTATTGTCTGTTTTTTGGACAAATAACGATAGAATATTAATGTTCATATTCCATTCCAAATTGACATTGACATACGAAAATAAACACTATTCTTGTCCCGACACAAAATATATGCGTGTTTATTATAGAGATAATAACAGCAACTATAAGTTTGTAATTATCACGTTCACTTTGAAGTCCATAATTTTTTTATTTGTATTGTTTCTAAGACGGAAATAAAAATAGAAATCATTTATTTTCATGCAATTTTCATTCTTAGCTACAGACGTGGCTGAGACCTTTTAAGTATGAAAATACCTGTGGCAGGAGATCTCGCTTTTCCGTAGCAACACATATACCTCCATATGCGTACAATAAATTTATAAGCGAATGCGTTTGTTCTTGTATGCCAATTGTTTTATGGAAGATATCTTATTCGTACGGATTTAGCGTTGCGATAAACTCAAATTTTCTTAACCATTGTGAGCTAGCCCAAGAGATTGGATACATTACTCCGCTGTATACCAAAGAAGACCCTTTGGTCCAGCGTTTCCACTTATCGCTACCAGCTACGTAGAGACTAGTCTTCTCGTTGTAAGCGTCGAACATTGTAAGCATCGGAATCTTATTGAATAGAAAAAAACGATAGAGCTAAGCTGGCATAGACGTATCTTTATTCGTACTAATTAGATATATATTTCAGTATTAATTATGATTGGTCGTCGAAAATGCAATATTTCATAATTAGTTATTAGTTTCATTAGTTTATTATGAATGTTAATTATTATTTAGTTTATTTCTGGAACTAGAAACGTTTCATTGGCTCTTTTTCACTATATATGTACTGTACTTAGTTATAATAGCTGTAAGTTTTCTTAAAATAACCAAATAAATAATTATGATAACATGAGAATAATAATATGTGCATCTCACACAGGGCTATCTGTTCTCAAATTAGGCAAAGCCGGTATGTACAATGGGTATCGAAGATCTGATATACTTGTACTTAGATATATAAATTACATCCAGACACGAGGCAACACACAAATGCTCGTCACACAGATGTTTGCCCTGGGCGGGATTGGAACCCGTGACCCCGAGCTTCGCAAGTAGGTCCGCCGCCGGGGCCGTCGAATTTCATAAAGTATTTATCTATTCATGCTTGTAAATAATAGAGAACAGAACTTACTCCAAGATCCCACAGTTCTCTGTAATACGAGTTTAAAAGCATATTAGAAAATACTTCAGTCGAATTAATTTATAAGCACTTCACTTATGATTTCACTTAAAAAAATATATCCTCCGTTTACACATTTTTATTTAAAATTAGCTACTGAATCATTGCTATAAGTACTATAGTACTGCTATGGCACATAAAATCACAGGAGATCTCAAAGGCAATGTCTTGAGGCGGGTGGTCGCCGCCGTTCCATTGCACTAAGTGCAGGCTTACCCCCGGTCGCGTGCATCGATCGATTACACTTTCCTTTCCGCCACCTGAAGGGCGGAATGAGGAAACTGTCCTGAGACGAAAAAAATATACCTACCTAGAAAATGATAGGGCGCGACCCGAGCTGCCGCGATTTTATTCCTTACACATAGAAGTCTAAAATATTACGAATGAAGCACTTAAAGTTTCAAACATTTACTGTTGACTCTTTAAAAGGCCAGTCAGAAGTTTAGACTTTTAACTAAACGAATTTAAAACAAGATTATTAGAGACAAATTACTGCGTGAACTTCCAGAACGTAAGTAAGCTAATATACCTATAAACATGTATACGAAAGTAGGCAAATACGTAGAGTGTAAAAAAGACTGATAGCTGTAGGGAACTATTCATTTTGGTCGTTATCTATCATATATAAAACGCAAATTCATCCGAATTTTATTGGGATTTACACTACTGAATAACATAATAAGTGTCCCAAATCAAATAGGATTTGTAATATATTTCAACTAGGAATGATACCAAAATGTATTGTGATATTTCCAAAAGTAAAAGTAGTCCAAAGTAAGTAATCAATTCAAAAAACAATCTCGTACAAAAATGATCAAAGGAAAGTTTTGGTAGGCACAACAATACATATTTATTTGTTGTTTCGTTCGACGTGAAAATTGAACAGTAAATTATTCATGCCGCCAAAGGGTAAGATCGTAAAGGATTGGATAAACAAAACGCGTATTAGAGAGTTGTTATTGCTTTTGTAGAGCAGTCGAGCTTTAGAAATAAGGCATACGAATACGAATGTTTCTTATTTGAATACCACACTGAAACAAATAAAAATAAATTGTTGATTTGAACAAGATCTTGTTAACTGTGAACAGCCATTTTAACTCCATACGAGAGCACCAATATCTTGTTCCACTGAACTAAGTCTTGTCCCTTGCTGTCAAAAGAAATGGCTAACCTAGCTTACTGATCCATCAACGCATAGCTCAAACCACAGTCTAGAAACTTTCATCATCATCATCATTATCAGCCAGAAAGAGTCCACTGCTGGACATAGGCCTCTCTCAAGGCGTATCACTGGACCCGATTCTAGGTTCTTCTCATTCAGTCACTGCCAGTCGCCTTACGCAGTTCGTCGCCCATCTATGCAGGGGGTGTCCCACATTACCCCCCGGCCCAGTCGCGGGCTCCACTCGAGAACTCGTTTACCTCAACGGTAATCGGCTCTCCAACAGTTGTGACCAGCTCATAGCCATTTCAACGTACTAACCTTTAAACGTTGCGTAAGGATTCCTCAAATAACGTAGGCAAGCGACTAATAAGATATCATTTTCTGAATTTCACCCCTAGCGATGTGGAATTCCACGCGAACGCATTTGCGGGCATCAGCTAGTTTATTTATATTATTGCATTGCTTCTTACAGTGGGCGTCGAAAACTTGAAGATTGTGTTTGGATTTTAAAATACTCGTGCTGGCCATATACAGTGGGGGACCGAGGTAAAGGACCGTCTGAGGAATATAACAGTTATTATCTAATAGTGCTGTGCGATACGTGAGTTTGACGTTCCCTCCCCCCCTCACCGCAACTCCCGAAGCCCTTTAACTCGGTATCCCACTGCAGTTACAGTGATGGATAAGTTACTTGACGTATCGGGCAAAAACGTACATATTCGTGAAACAAAGACATCGCGGTATTCGCATAGAACAATGCCCGTATAAGTATTCAAACTAGCTAGACCTAGTATATGACCGTAGACCTTATATTTATATGCCACAGGCAGCAAGAGCCAACATATCTGTCCAGTGTGGATACTTTTTCATGCAATACATTGTTTTATTATTTTTGTATTTGTATCTCCTTGTGAGGTCCAGGCTACACAAGTCCGGGTGGCTTCGATTCCTTCTCGATCTGAATCCAACTATTCCAACCATCCTTTCCATTCGTTGTATCCTGGATCCAAATGTATGGAAAACGGAACCGGAAAGTGTTGTCCGGTAAATATTCGCCGTTCAACCTTCTAAAACTGAGGAGACAACACCCGTTCATTGTTATTGTTTTATAAAAAGTGCCTGGTCCCCGCACAGATTCTGTATATCATCAACTATTAGGGGTTACGTTAATGACGGCGGTTGAAACGTTGGTGAAACCATACGAAAAATTAATAAACTTCCTTAAGGAGAAGCCTGTAAAATTCTATGAAATCAAACGCGAGTTAGCGAAGTTATAAATTTTTTTTTAAGAACTGTGAAGCGAAATTTACTGTTTTTTTGGATATTGACCTAAATAATAATATATCTTAATCTGGAAAATATTGTAACAAGTGCCATGAATTTGTGCTTGACTGCCTCGTTTACTTATTAGTGGATTGGCATTGGATTCAAGCGAGAGAGGTCGATTTTCATTAGAGAGTGGGGCCAGATAACTTAGTTCAATTTGTACAAGTTGGTCCCGGTCTACATATTATATTTGTGAATGGCCTATCCTTGTTTAATTCCTAAAATACAGAAAACAATTTTAGTTAAGGATTAATCAAGTGAATGTATGAATTTTTTTTCGATGCGTCGGTATCCGGCTCGTGGGACCAATTATTTCTGCTATTTAGCATTATTTTTGCACATCCTTCACGGTGTGGGGAAGGCTTGAGGCAGTGCATGTGGTTATACCACGGGGCGACGCCCCCCTCCGGGCGAGGGAGGCCGTAGTAGGAATATCCTTCACCTCCCCTAGGTCAGGGTTAACTGTGCCCCCGAGCTCGGGCGACGAGCCACCTTCGACCTTGGGCTGGATGCGTGAGCCTGCACTTTACACGTGGAAACTGGCTGTTCTTGCCTCCCTTTCCTTCGCTTTGCAAACCTTTTTATTCTTTATCAGAGATATTTCCAAGTAACTGGGTATCTTGACTGTTTTGTTAGAAACTTACTTAAGAATCACTTTCATGGGGCTATAATTGGAAGTTGTCATGTTTTATTATAATCCGTCCTTAAAAAAGGAGGATGTAATTGCCTTCATTACATATGCACAAGGAAATATTTAAAGCATGGCTATCTCCATTTAAATTTGCAATGGAAAGAGCAAAAGAATTCAATTTGCATGTCGTTAACAAATTTACATATAGGTAAATTGCCGAGAGTCGAGAAAACAAAACGTCCCTGGACATGCGTAGCCAATGATTTCAGAGAGCACTGCGCATGTATCTTCAACGACAACCCTATAACTATCGTATTAAAGTCGATAATTCATTACCCAACAGTCCATTTCAAGATGTATCGTCAGACGTTTGATATTGACTCATTGTCCCAGCCATTTGAGTTGGAAATCGTATGTTCTGCTGAAATTTCCTGTTGATTGTTCGCTGTTGGGAATGTAAGTGTAGTCTGAATGGAATAAGGTTGAGATTTGTGTGGTGAATTTGTGGGGGTGGGTGGCGGTGGGTCGATACCCGAGCGGCACACGCGGATCGATCGAGGAGAGGTGGGGGGGCGCCGCTACCCCGGCCGGGGCAGCCGGGCCCCGGGGCGTGCATCGCCCCCCAACCCCTCGCGTGCCTTCGCAGACACTCGATCTTACAATACATTTGTCTTGTAGTTTCATGTTTCTGTCAACATCAATAAGAATCTGAAAGAATGGGATGAGAAGGGTTCTAAAATAACAAGCCTACTGCTCAAGGAAGGATCGAATGTAGAATCTTCGAAATCGGTCTTTAGCATAAGCTGCATCATTATTGTAACATTCAAATTCAGTCAAGTCGATATTTAGTTTTTGGAGAATTTTCGGGAAACAATTTAGTAGCGAAATATGATCATTATCATTTATACCAATAATAACTGTAAGTCATCTTTTAGGAACGTAATGAATATTTATGTTCATGTGAAAATAATGATGAAAGATAAGCTTTCTAAGCTGAAGCTTTTGAACGTAGAAGTTCCAACTCCATTGTTTACAATTTTATTTTCTGTCTCGTAATAATACAAGTAGTAAGTAAACAACAGTAGTTAAAAATATCTCCCCCGTGATAAAATAGAGCTACGGTTACCTAATACCACAAAATCGATAGAAGTTCGTCAATAGAGGCTGAACATATCGGTTTATCGTTATCGGTTCGCATGGAAGGAATGGGGTTATCATAGCATCTGATCATAGCATTATATCAAAAATTAAGTGGCCTCCTACGCGTTTGTTTATTATTCCCTAGTTGGTTACTAGAGATATATAGAAGATATATATAATATAACCAAATAAGATTTTATTAAAATTTAGTACGTACCGTCATATTTAGAACATAGTCATATTAAAATACAGATACTGAGAGTTTATTTCCGCGCTGTTTTTATTTTCTTTTCTATTTCTTACTACTATAAAATTATAAATATGAAAACTTAGCATACGCATGTACCTATCAGATAATAATTTCTTTGATAATAAATATTCTCTGTGCATCAGATCACGGAACCACGTAACTGTCCACAACAGTTAGACATAAACATGATTTTATTCATAACTTTTGTTACAGGTCAATTATAAAATGAAATCAGGTTAATTACATAAAAAAATCAAAACACAATCAAATTAAATAGAAACCAATTGGTTTCTATTTGATTTTTTGGTTTTAATTAAAACCAAACAAAAATTATAATCAAATATGAAATTGTCATAACTTACATACTTAGTTACGTATGTGTTAGTTACGTGTCCAAAAGTGATCAAAGGTCTATTAAGTCGACCGTACCAACAATTTATTTACTACATGCTTTTGCCATACTAAATTAAATTTATATTTCAACTGGCTTCTCGTCTCCGGTTTATCTTGTAATATATTCGTTTCAGGAGGTTATTACTTCGGGCAGACTCACAAAATTCACCTCTTCATTATACAAGTACCTATTAGTGTCTTAAATACTTGCAAGTGAAATTGCTTTTTAAAAAATAAATTTAGAGTACAGAGAAAGAAAGAAAGTAGTTTATTGCCACAAAATCTGATGGTGGGTATACATAAACTTAACATTAAACATAACAAGTAGTTATATACTAATATTTCCGGACTAATTTATGTACTTAGAATTAAGAAATAGTTTGAGCGACGCGTTACTCAAAACAATATATAGAAATGTGACAAAAGGATACAGCTTCAGCAAATGACATTTGCACGGCGCTGTTTTTCAAACGTAATCCTATCTCTTAACACTTAGCTACCCGATGATAAACACGTTATTAGAGTTAGAGTTAAATAAATTTAAAAATATCAAATGTATATTTTTTCTATATAAAGTGTAGTAAATACTTAATATGTAAAGTATACTTTAACAGGCATGTACCAGTTAATAAATAAATATTTATAAGGGGGAGATTCAACTTTACTTATTGTTATGTTTTATTTTGCGGTCTGGTGCCTTCAATCTCGTCTGTAAGGTGGTGATGAGTTTTTCTCCGTTCCTGAAGTTATTGCAGAATTCTTGCCTTTGTGTTTGTAACAGCAGTGTTTTATACTTTTTTTTAAATGCATGGGAGGTCTTTACAGATAGATAGATAGCTTAGCACATGACTGTTAAATTTTGTTTGTATGTCGTCGCGGTGCACTGACAACCAAGTCTGGTTTTGGAAATATGTAAATTCTATGTTTATATTGGTTATTAAATTAATAATAATAAAAAAGATAATTAAAAAAACTATTTATTACATTTGGCGGATTTCTATTTTAATGCTCTCGACTCCTTAAATAACTGTTCTTGTTTCGTGTTTATAGAAAAAGTTAACATACAACTGGCATAATTTCAACTTGAACGCATTCACGAGACTTTCGTTCATCTACGAGTCTAAAGAAAATGTTCACAAAGAAATTACAAGTTCTTTGACAAAGTGTACGACGTTTTTTTTACTTTTCATTTATAATATCTCAAAGAGGGAATTTACCTCAATTTTCCCATATACTCGTTTTTAGTTATCTGGCGGACATACAGAGAGAAAGACAAAAAGGGTTCGAAATAAAAGTATCATCATAAGCCTAAATACGTCCACTGCTGAACGTAAGCCTCATCTTTGGCGGGATTCTCTTGGGGGATTTGCCATAACCACCACGCTTGGCAGGCGGATTGGTGATCGCAGTAATGGTCTTAATATACACAGGAGAACGTTGCTGCCCGTCCCTGGTGCAATCCCTTAGTCGCCTTGACGACACCCACGGGAAGATTTGATAATTTGATGTTGCCATACATCCATAAAAAATAAACATGATACTAATATAACTCCGTAGTAGCCGCTGCAAATTTTGAACTTCATGTATATTATATTTAGGGGTGGACCCTATTCTAAGCCGGGAATCATATAAAAAGTATTAGAACCCTAAAAAGATAAATAAATGATTAATAAAATTAACTTGACTATGGTTCAGAAATATACGAAATTTTCCTTTACATATTCATTTCTGAAACTTAGCCTTTGGACCTCGGTACAAAATAGTACAAAACTCTGGTAAAATAAAACTTATGTACTTTTTTGTACAGTCAGTGCGCTATGATAGATAAATGACCAAATTCATTCTAATTTTAACTTTATTATCATTCGATAAGGTGCTGGTCAATACTTTCAAAATGTTACTGTGTACATGACGTGTTATTCCACAGGGAAATAACACTTTGCATTGCTGCGTGCAATTGCAATAAAAAGGTATCAAGTGCTGATTGGTGGCGGGGGCGGTTTCACTATCAATCATCGCATCGCTCTCTGGCCGTTTGGCTTTTTTTTAAACTGAATAAAAATATTTTCGAAAAGAATTTAGTTCTTCCGCGTCAAAATCAAAATATTTATTTTCAAAATTGGAATACATTATTCTCTTTTTGACGTCAAATTCTGCCTAAAACTATTAATGTAAGGTGGTAGTTCTTCCGCGTCGATATACATGATTAAATATTTCATTTCATATACATATCAATAAATAAAATAATAAATATTACATTTATCCATATGCATACATACACTTGTCTAATCCCAAACTAGGATTTTCTCCTGTGCTATGGGAATTAAACAAGGATCGCACAATTCACAATTAATATAACATCCAGACCGGGACCAACTTGGTACAAAGTTTTCTATCCCCAGTGGGAATCGAACCCACAACCTCTGGCACTTGAGTACAATGAGCAAGCCACTTGGCCAACACAGCGGTCATATACAAGCACTTGTCTAAACCCAAACTAGGATTCTCTTCTGTATATATTTGTATGAGAACTAAACAAAGATAGGACTATTTACAAATATAACATCCAGACCGGTACCAACTTGTATACATTGTACAAAGTCGTATGTCCTAAAGTGGAAATCGAACCCACATCCTCTGGCGCTCGAGTCCTACGATGAAGAATTTACACGTCTGATGGTTTAGCTGCAGTATACCACCTTATAATTTTAGATGAATCACTTATTGCAACAACGGTACATTCACCAGGGTTTTAAAAAATAATTTATGACGTATTCGTAACCATTATAGCTGGTAATAGAATAATTATGTTAATGGACAAGTGCCCTTTTTGAAATAGATGATTCAGATGTTGTCCAACCTCCCTATATTAAAGGAGTCTGAGGAAGAAGAATGTTCTTTATTATAATAGGTAGACACATAATTTATTGAATATGAGTATAAAATACAAGCTGAAAATTAACAAATATGAAACACATCTAATTTAAATAAAAAATTTCGCCTAATTTGTCCAGCGAATGGTGCTGCAACGTGCCTAGGACACTCGCTACTATTCCCCGCTGGACGGCTAGGGCTACGCGCTGTTGAAGATACCTCCCGCTATTTTTCTCCCCAGAAATATCTATTAATTTTAAACCTAATAGGTGCACTAGATCGCGCACCTTATTATAATTAATATTGAAATACTGACCTGGAAGTTGATAGTAGACGTGACGATCCGCATGCTCTCAGCGTAGTTTCGCAGCACCGAGTCCGTACTGAGGCAGCTCTGCCTCCACTCGTACAGCTGCTCTAGCCGCGTCACGCACCGCTCGCAGATCTTCTTTGGCAGGAAGTCGTCCTTCGATATCTGCTGGGCATCCGAATATGACTAATTAGACCAGAGTACAAATTCAACATACTGCTGTGTGGAACAATAATGCGTCTGTGTGGTATTCGGACCATTATAGTTTATGTGTTTCTGTGGATGTCATACGAGGCGACCAATAGATAAATCCTGATGTACCAGCAGCTTCATCTGTTCATTAAACTTGACATACTGCGATCACCAATGCGCCTGCCTTGCGTGTTGATGTAAGTAGGGCATACACTTCCCAGTATATTGGGAGAGGTCTGGTGGACTTATCAATTCAGACTCCGACGTTTGTAGGAATTGCATTATGACAATTTATCGACTTTTGAGTCATCAGTATTGTTGCTACGATAGCGTAATTTAAATATATGAGAAGTGTGTGCATGAAAAACTTAAATGTCTGCATATATATGTAAATATTCTATTTATACTTTTATAATATTTGTATTTGATTTATGAATGCTCCTTCTATTCTGTTTATACGAGAAAATGTTGAGTATTACAAGGGCTAATAAATACTTAAAATTTTATTTATATTTTCATTTTATTACTGAAATTCGATTGACGTGCTTGATTTTTATTCGAGAATCCGCGATAACGGTGGCGTCTGCAGTTGTCCTAGGCTGTTGCTGTGAAACAAAGAACAGTTTTTACTGTATTTACCGCTAGCGAAGTGTTATGTGCCGCCTCCATAACATTTGTATTTTATTACACCTTGAGGTGACATTTTATGGCACGTCTGCAGCGAGGTTTGTTATGGAGAGACCACGTTTCTTTTTGTTCTTCATTAAGATGATCTCCGGCTTTTAAAAAAGGTAAAATTCACCTTCGTTCTAGTTTGCTGATCAAACGCTTATAAGATTTCTAACTCCAAGAAAGTTAGCACTTTTCATTAAACCAAACCAAACTGCTAGTAAACTAATTGCAAATTGATTGAATCAGACGTCGTTCAACTCGTTACTATGACGATAATCGTGGATATAAGTAGTACGATATAAGATACCATACGAGTAGGGTGACTACAAAGCAACAAACATGGGTAACAATGGGTATTACGCGGGTGACACGTGGCAGCTATCCCTTTCGATCGAGTGGTTCCTCGAGCGGGAATCCCCGATAATCCCGCCGGTGGCGGTGACCTACTTCAAAACGCTGACGTGTGGTTACGTCGCATGGGGTCAACGCCCTTACCTGCAGGGTTATAGACGTTGTAATGCAATATTTACGTTACAATATGTCATTGTAGAGTCAAGAGCATCTAGCTCAGCGTACTAATTGGATGTTATCATCGCGTGTTCGGGTATTAAAGAAGACTAAAGAAGGTGAAAATAATTAAAACTGTCTTCTCAACTGCCTCATCCACGGGATACCGGGTTCGTTTGTTGGTTTTTAAAATTTCTTTATTGACATTATGCTAGTTACAATAAAGTTAGATCTTAAGCTTGTTGTATTATAATGGCTTAAAGTGTAGTGTTTTATGTATGAGGCTGAGAGAAAACTTTTAAATATATTCATCATCATCAGGTTTTTTTGTCTCCACTGCAGGAGCACAACCCTCTCTCATCTGCCGGAGACAGACGGAGGATTTGGCCTACACTCCCCGCGCTGGCCAGACGGGTTGGGGAGGCCTGATTGATGTTTTATAATGTATTCCGTTAGTCGCCTTGTACGACATCTACGGGAAGAGTTGGAGTGGTCTTATTCTACTCTACCGGAAACCACACGGCATATTCATAATATTTAAATATATTCGTAATTAACTATTTCAAACATTAATATAAAAAACTAATTAGTATGTAGGACATGTGCATTTGCTACATCTGATATAATGCTGTTTCTGTTCAATAAAGATTTATTTTCTTTTTTATTTGTTGCACAATGTAAAATAAATAAATAAACAATTTACAGTAAATGAACCGATGAGGTAAAAATGAAAAAATATCATATCCGTGTAGATACTCGTAGATACTGCCGGTAGAGTGGAGTAGAGCTTATAGGTTGGTTGTTTCTGTAGGATCGGAAGATTTTAAATTTTATTTATTATATGAAATACCTATACTTGATAGAAAAAATAAGATATAACCACATCTTCGGGGTTAGATCTTCAGAACATGAGCGAGTGACATTTAGTGATAGGTATTCGTTTACTTCTATCATCCATTACATGGTTATGCACGAATTGCGACTGAACTGTTCATGATGATGCTTTGTACAGTGACATCGTACATTCTAAAATAATACACGATCCAGGTACTGAACAGCAGCAACGTATAAACCTCCCATTATAATAGAAGAGACCTAGTCTAGCAATGGATTGATCACATGCTGTTAATGACGATGATATCTTTTACCATGAGAAAATTAAATTTACCGATTGAATTGTAGTGTCGAAGATAGTATAAAACTAAATAAGTCTTTATAGTCTGCGCCTTATGTTTTTTAAACGGGTAGATCTACGAGTTTGATAATATTATTGTACCTAAAGTCCTTAATTTCCGTTTGTCAATTATTACGGCAGTCATAAAAACGAACAAAGAGAGCATTACTCTTTTCTGCCTTGTAATCAACATCGTAAAAGCTCTAAGCAAATCTGTTGGAAAGATTAATCATAAATTATAGCTGACAATTTGTTGGTACTGTTTAGGTATCTATGCTTATTTCATGATCATCAGGTTATTTTTGTCTCCACTGCAGGAGCACAACCCTCTCTCAGCCGCCGGAGACAGACGGAGGATTTGGCCTACACTCCCCGCGCTGGCCAGACGGGTTGGAGGCCTGATTGACTTTTTATAATGTATTCCCTTAGTCGTCTTGTACGACATCCACGGCAAGAGTTGGAGTGGTCCTATTCTACTCTACCGGAAACCACACGGCATCTTATTTTCAATAAATGCTTATGTGTTAAATATCTTTAGATGTGACTGATATTAAGGATCATAAAAACATGATTTTTTTTACATAATATGTATATTATTTATTTATTTTAAGATCAAGTGAAATAAGTGAAAATTCAACAGGTGAAGATATCTTTCAGATTTTTTTTGTAGCTCAAGAGCCGGCGCGCTAGGTGCACGTAGCGCGCCTGCGTCTACGAGCTCTACAATGTACGTCTACGACCTACGGCTCCGTACGCTTTACGCGAGTAGGTAACATTACCTTATTTCACTAATCCTCTGTTTACATTTTATTTTGGGACCATAATTTCGTTTTAAGGATATTATTAGGTACGTAGTAGTATTAAAATAGTATTAGATATTATAATGATAAACATGAGATAGAATATTATCTATGGGAAGATTCCCCAAATATGTCAAGGGCAAAGAAAAAAAATTGTAGGAAAAGGTAGTCAGAAGAGGCACTTACCATAGTGGGCAGACAAGTCCTGAGCTTGAACAGAATCTGCCTCTGCTCGGACTCCTTATCGAAGATATGGAGTCGCGGGCCGCTCTTCAGCGAACAAAGTCGACAGAGGTCGGTGAACGCTGTGAAGTTGAGATCCTCGGGCTCGGTCATAGCGAAGCACCTGATGAGGAGATCAAGGAGGCAAGAGTTGTCCATGTGTACGGCGGCTGTGGGGAGACAGGGTCAACGCCGCATCTCGCGGGTGCTAGGGAGGCGTCGCACCGCCGCTGCGTCCGGGGGGCACTGTGGGCCCGCGGCCCGGCGCGCGCCACCCTACCCCCGCCGCCCCCCGACCCCCCCTGGCACGCAGGCAGCTCCCCCCCGCGCCCCCGCCAGCCTGCCCCCCGGCCCCGGGGTGGCGCAGTCCGGAAAACGCGTAGTTTTCCCACTTAGCGCCGTCTGGAGCAATACTCCGTCAATGTGCAATTTAGTTGTCCGGCTAAATTTAGATCCATGTAGGTCTTTGCTTTTTTTTATGGAGAGTTTATTATTATACCTATTGATATGGAACCGTCATTGCTAGTTTAAACTTCCTCACATTTTACTCTTGTAGTTGTACTTACGTCTAACCCATCGATAGAATATGAGTTGGTTTTACACTACGGAGAGACTGATCTATCACGCACGGCGGGAGCAACTGCTGTACCCCAACGACCTAGATACATCTACAAACTTGAAATTAACCTAGGCAACCAGTAAGAAAAGTTTGTTATCAAAACAGCTAGTTATATATGTAAGTACTCGTACGGGTAACTTAACGTTGATAGAAGTACAAAGAACAAATTCTTTGCACAATACTCAACGAAATAGTTTTTCCCAATATCAATATCCAGCCATATTTCAGGCGATTGTGTATGGCCAGGAAATGACGTGGTTTATGTATGTATGTATGTATGTATGTATGTATGTATGTATGTATGTATGTATGTATGTATGTATGTATGTATGTATGTATGTATGTATGTATGTATGTATGTATGTATGTATGTATGTATGTATGTATGTATGTATGTATGTATGTATGTATGTATGTATGTATGTATGTATGTATGTATGTATGTATGTATGTATGTATGTATGTATGTATGTATGTATGTATGTATGTATGTATGTATGTATGTATGTATGTATGTATGTATGTATGTATGTATGTATGTATGTATGTATGTATGTATGTATGTATGTATGTATGTATGTATGTATGTATGTATGTATGTATGTATGTATGTATGTATGTATGTATGTATGTATGTATGTATGTATGTATGTATGTATGTATGTATGTATGTATGTATGTATGTATGTATGTATGTATGTATGTATGTATGTATGTATGTATGTATGTATGTATGTATGTATGTATGTATGTATGTATGTATGTATGTATGTATGTATGTATGTATGTATGTATGTATGTATGTATGTATGTATGTATGTATGTATGTATGTATGTATGTATGTATGTATGTATGTATGTATGTATGTATGTATGTATGTATGTATGTATGTATGTATGTATGTATGTATGTATGTATGTATGTATGTATGTATGTATGTATGTATGTATGTATGTATGTATGTATGTATGTATGTATGTATGTATGTATGTATGTATGTATGTATGTATGTATGTATGTATGTAAACGCTTTATTGTACCAATAATTACAAAAACAACAATAATAAAATAGGAAAGAATAATTAAATTGTGTACAAAGGCGGACTTATCCCACTTAGGGATCTCTTCCAGTCAACCTTAGAGTAACCGAAAGGACAAATATAATATACGTTTAATATCGGTAACGTTTTGTTTTAACCTCTTGAGGCTATGAAAGTAGATACTCGTATCTCAATCCCATTCCCACTATTTGGTTTAAAGTTTGGATGTTTGTTACTCAATCACGCTGCAACCACTGGACGGATCGGGACGAAACTTAGCACATATATAGTTTAGGTCCTGGAATAGGACATAGAATAGTCTTTATCCTGAAAAAACATCACATGCCTACGGGAAATTAAATTAATCGTTAAAAGCAGTGAAGATGCGTAAATACCGATACCTACGCGAACGATGTCGCGGGTAAAAGCTAGTCAAAAATAAATCAACCTGTATGTGTGTATCATAATGCGTATCGTAAGTTTTAGAGCTCAATTAGGATTTAGTTATAGGTATGTGTGATGGATGAGGGGAGTCTAGTCAGAGGGTTTGTCTCTACTAAATCAGTAGACACCCCTTTGACTCAGAAATATACATTTTTGTTCGGAACTTTCATTACTTCTTGCAAAATATAAGTACGATTTGAAGAAAAAAAAAAGTGTTCTGTTGTAAAATATATGAAAATTGTCTAAATAATTACTGTCTAAGATATTTTTATTTATTACAACTATGAAGGAAAAACATTTTAGGACAGAGGCGACCACCAAAAAGTTTTTACCTATATGATTACAACTTTTTATTGAACAATGTGTTGTATTGTTCTATATTTAAATTAGGTTAAAAAAAGGAAGTAAGAAGTTTTTATGTGGTTTTAACCAACTTCTTTGTAAAATATCCTTCATTTATGTTTACGTCATTAGTGACTACATTGTGGAAAAAATTATTGAGAAATACATTTGTCCAATGATAAATACATATAGTTTATACTGACACAAATAAATAATAAGGATCGAGAAAACGATCATTTCCAAGCCTACGTTTTACCTGAAAACTAAGCTACTCACCCAAATGGCTTCCTGACCCAAATGCCTCAAAATTACCTCGAAAGTTAACTGTGTTTTGTTTTGTGTTGTCAAAAATGCTTACTTTTAAGAAAGCCTAGATTTCAAAGTGAATGCTGAACAAAGTACATACTCGTATATCATGTTTAAAAGGCGAATAAAAGAACGTGGACTTGGTACATATATAAGTCAAGTTCATGATCAAACGTTACAAACTCTTTTGTAACCTTACTCTATTTATGAAACAAAAAGTCAAGACTTTTTAACAAAAGCAAAAGTCAACAAGAGTTTATGACTAAAGTCAACGCAGAAATAAAGCTACGATTTCACGTGTTTTTGTAATTTTATGTAATTTAAGATTTTGTGTCATATTATTAGACTAGCTATTGCCCGCGACTTCGTTTGTTAGGAATGTTGTCTGTAGCTTCGTCGGAATCGGAGGCTGAATACCACGCGTACTCAGAGCGTACGTTGGCCATCATCAAGCCCGAGGCATACGAGGACACGCCAGCGATCAAGAAACACATCAGGGATAATGGATTTACGATACTTGCTGTTAGTATTAAATTAACAGTCTATTTACGTCCTACTGTTGGGCATAAACCTACTCGTGAGATTTTGTGCAAATTAATTTAATTAATCTTCATCGCATGATAATATACTTAGATGCGATAATAATGTAGTTTACATTAGTACATGTGGGCGGTTTTATCTTTGAAAGCGATTTCTTCCATACAACCGTTGAGGGTCATAGTCCAGCGCGCGGGTCAAGTGCGGATTGGTGGATTTCGTGAATATTTTTATTTATTCACGTTTTGGGTAGACTGATAATTGCCTGCCGTTGTGCAGATAATTATAGTTGTAGAATGTACTCATAAATAACTAATTTTCTCGTTTCGGAAATAAATAAAAATTATTATATTCCATATAAATTTTTACATAAATACTTGATTAGGTTAGGTTACCTTCAAATAATAAAACTAGATTACATGAAAGGTAGCTTTTGAGTTCAGTATGAAATTGCAAAAATATGGGTTTACGAGTATAATATGGGTAAATAAACCATAGGGCTAATTTTGTTTCAAACAATGTTTCTTATTGTTATCCCACGGCAAGCAATGCACAGTCTACTCCAGATTTTTTCAGGAAAAATATCTTCTAATGTTTAGACAGATCAAATTTATCCTTCCTAGATTTTCTTTTCTTATGACTTAATGTATCATTATGTTTTTGGACGACACAGCAAAGTAGTATGTGAAGGGCTCCACGGTCTTCCCATCTATATGGTTTTTCGTTGCCAATTCAGATTTGATATAAAATTATAGCACACCGCGTTCTATGACAGTACAAAATGTGTAAGATTAGGGCTGCCTATATTGTTGGATATATCGAGATGGATATTGCTGGATAGATATATCTATATATATATATAAGTAGGTACTAGTTGATAGATAAAATAGAAGCCTGAAGCCATTATTTTCAAAGTAAGTAATAAAGACTGGTTTTATAGCAATTTTATCGATGACATCAAACTTAATATCGCAGTGTCTGTCCGAATGAGTCATAAAACACAAATGACTCCCTAGCACGCGCGCCATACTGTTTATTTTTCTAATTATTTGACTTTCCCTATTGAGTTGTTCTATGCAGTTAGTGAGTCATCGTGCTATGATTATAATAACCATGAAGGTAAAAATTTGCAGCCGCTACTATTGAGTTATATTAGTATCATGATTATTTTTTATGGATGTATGGCAACTTAAGGAACCGTTAATGAAGTAACGTTACTGGTCGTCGTTGTCACCCCCAATCTTATCGTGGGTGTCGTCAAGACGATAGGGTGACAAGGGATTGCAGTAGAAACGGTCAGTAGCGTTCATAATTCGTTTATTTGCACAATCAAGAGTTATTTAAGTATTACAATATTTATTTTAGATCTAAATATCATACCTTGTCGGTATGGCAAACCAATGCTGATGATGAGGGTATTTATTTTAAACTAACTTAAATCTAACATTTTAGTCGGCTAAATATTCATCAACTGTTTAATAACATTTCAGTATCAGTAGTTTTTCTAAGGCTCGTTGGAAATGTTTGTCTGCATCCATTTGTTTTAGTTTTTCAGGAAGGTGATCGAATATTTTTATTGCCATGAAATATGTACTCATGAAATGTGTCTGTTTGTAGTTTTAGTCGAGACACTGGTTGACATAACTTGTTTTTATTTCGTGTGTTGATATTATGTATGTTAGAGTTTGTATAGACAATGTTGTAATATTTTCTGACAAAGCAGCTGATTTCTAAGATGTTCTCTTGTGCATACTTATTAAGATCATTACGGCGATCACCGATCCACCTGCCAAGCGTGGTGATTATGGCAAATCCCCCAATGGACAGCTCACCACAAGTGATATTCTATGTTTATTGTTGTACACCAGTGGATGTATTTCGGCTGATGATAAATAAAGAATCGAGACTGTTATTAACTCGTTGGTATAGATATAACTCGAAACTACTTATTGATTTTGAACACATTCCATAGTAAGAACAATATTGTTACACTTCTGGCAGTTACACCACTTAGGCGCACGAAATTGATTTTTTTACGTTCATGAAAATAACTATCCAATCTTTGATATATAAATCAATATTGTATTAATTGCTCCTTTTGCGGTGTAGCGCAAATATGCGAATCCATTAATGCCACAGAGCCGTGATGAGCAGCAGCGACACAAATGCGAGGCCTAGTAATGAGTCAGCTATTAGCAAACCAGTAGATGTTGATAACTGATGATAAAATATATTGTGTTAGAACCACCCTAACACAAAAGTGCGAATTTTCGTACAGTCTGTTACTGAGATTCGAATCAAGAATGTCTTGTGCATTTAGGGTATATTCAGACGAACCACACTACAACCACCAAAATGTGGTCGGTCGCGAATATGTATAAAAACGCATAGTATCATTTAAAACGGTCACTATAACAACTATGGCATCGGCGATATTGATCACACGCAACCACAGCGCAACTACATCGCAGCCACAACGCAACCACCGGCGCTAGATTTGTAACTGCAACCACAAGTTATTGTGGTGACCACATCGCAACCACAGTGCGACCGCTATTTTGTGGTTGCGATGTGTTAATGCTACTCGTATTCACACGTAACCACGGTCAGACTAATTTTTTGTGGTTGTCGTATCGTTCGTCTGAACAGGCCCTTACTTAAAGGTAACCCTTCGAGGGGTGGCTGTGAATTTTGCATATCCCCAACCCTAATGCCTGCAATTATATGTAGATACTGTAGGCGCTGTGTAATATGGTACATTCTATACTGCGTCGCCCGCCGCCGGGCACTTGGACGTGTCAATTTAGGTCCACCCTTGGTACGGCATATAAATAAAACATGCCTCTTGCATTGTACGAGTATTTTATTTTTGATTTACCATTGGAACACTTCGAATACTTAGATTATGACGAGTTCTGGAATGGAGAACGCGGATCGGTGCGCGCAGGGTAGGACGCCCGGTCGCAGGATGGACAGACGACCTAAGAAAGGTGGCCGGAAGCGGCTGGATGCGAAGGGCCGAGGACCGGGTGTGGTGGCGTTCATTGGAGAAGGCCTATTTCTAGCAGTGGACCTCAAAAGGCTGATAGATTAGATTAGATTAGATTTATTTATTTCACTTTTACATCTTAAAAAATCAATTTTACATGTCATTCTAATATGGTAAAAGGGATCGTCATAATAAAATAAAATAATGTACAAAATATAAATTACAATGTCAACAATTCAAATAATGATATGATACAGACAGCAAAAATATGTTGGCTAGTCAGCTATACAAGTTCAACCGAAGCTCGAATACTATAGTCAGTTATATTTTAAGGAATGAAGAGATAAATAGCCCCTCCTGATGATAAGTTGCAGTTGTCTCATATTGCACCTGCAGACTAAACCGCTGCGAAAGTTGCCACTATAAGGTGTTGATTGAAAGGCTCCGTAACGTAAGCCTTACGATTTATTACAACTCGTTCTTACATGTTAATTTAACACTGAAAATACACTTAACTGCGAACAATAATTAACTTTCCATTTGAATTGTAATTATTCCGTAAATGTTCGATCTCCAAAGACTAAATATAGACATTTTCATAGCCGGGAGTCGAACCCGCAGTCCCTAGTAGAGAATCACAAGTTCCACCGACTGAACCAAGCGGGGTCGCCAAAACAAATAGGTTTATGTGTGACCCCAATTTCACGTGATGAAATGAAACTGAAGATGGAATGAAATTCTTATTCAAATTCGTATGAATAATAATCTCATTTCATCTTCGGTCTCGACGTTATTTGAGTAGGTATAACGTCATGATTAAGCAGGATGTTAGAATATTTTTCCGGTGACTTAGTTTTTTTTAACACACTAGAGTATAAAATGGCTTCATGCGGAGTCAGATTCAGAGTCAGAGGTCAGATTCTTAGAAGAATTTCTTCTCCTGTGCTTGTCAGTTTCTTATACGAGTAGGTTAGATTCGAACCTGGTACTAAACTAAATAAAGAAAACTTTGATATATGAATTTAAATTCGTTTTACAATGCGAAGGTGTCTTGAAATCGCAAAAATCGGTCTCTTGACCGACGGGATGTTGTCACTTAGTTGAAGTGTCTGTAACTCTAGCTACATATTCAAAGTAATATAAGTAGTCTTATTTATTACGAGGAACTTTTAACTGCATGCTACGATGTAAGATAATAATCGTAATTAATATTTACAAGTTGCAAGGTAGAATAAAAATACGTTATAATGTTTTAAAAAATTATAAAAATCATGTCAAACTATATACCTATCTTTATCGTCCATTGACTCGTCTGAGTAGTAAGACTTTCAATTAAAAGCCATTTTTCTAAAATTTATTTTTAATATCTAGTAGGAGTTATTTATTTTAAATCTTAAGGGATTTGGGAACAGACATGCGGGCTAGTCCGAGTGTCCTGCGGCGACAGCGCCACGTCCGCTGTAAGGGTTGGGGATGTAGGTATATGCAAAATTTCCAACCCTCTTTCGTCTAGTTGCATTAGGATAGAGGCACGCACGAGGGGTGCTTTCGAATCAAAGTAATGTTTATTTAGATCAAGTATAATTTTTTTTTTACAGAAACGCACATTGCAATGTTGTATTTCTAGAAAATATAATTAATGTTTGTGCATAAGTATTATTTTTAATAAGTTTTCCCACGGCAAATGTTGTTTTCTATATTAGCTTATGTTACTCCGCGGTTCACGAAATAATTGGTATGCATTTTATTGTAGATCCACTGAATTGAAGATGTTTGAAAGAGAAACTCAACAAATAACAATATTTTTACATTTAGGTGACAATGATAGATTTCAAAATGTTTTATTGAAGTGCGGGCTTTTGTAGAAGAGTATAGACTGCAAATCTCATAATCTTCCGTTTACTAAGTAAAAATGCATTGATTTTCTTTCACTCGAATTGAAACAGTATAATACCTACACGTCCGTAGCTGCGTAGGATCGCAGGGGGCGAGGGTTGTGTATGCAAAACTTATATCTGCATTGGTCGAGAGAGCACGCGTGCGCTCCCTTCGTTCATTACTGCGCGTCACAGGCAGTCCTTGTTAGGATGCAGGGTTGGCACAAAAATATAGACAACTCACACTTCAAATTTAGAAGTTATGCAGTTCTTCAAGACGTTAAACCCATGCGAAGTCAAGATATTTATTTCATTTTGTCAAGGCTATTTTAATTCAGTAAAGTGATATAAGGTGTTATAATTGATATGGTGGTATGTGATATAATTCAGTAAAGTGAAGTCGTATATGCATACACATGAACTTAGTAAAGAAACTGTAGATATGCGACTTGTCAGCACATTCTTGTTAAAGGCTATATCTGAGCCCAACGGGGACAGATATAGCCTTTAACAAGATGTTTGTTTGTTTTAACCAATTTTAGCTCAATTACGCCATAACGGCTAAACGGATTTTGATGAAACTTGGTACAGTGATGGATTATTTCTTGGAATGACATATGGGAGACCTGACTGATATATTTCCGCGTGGAAAAGGTCACGGGGATAGCTAGTAATTTAATATAGGCTGTTATAAAGAAAGAGTGGTCACACCGAATGTAGTTTTTTACAACAACAAAAAATAAAATTTAAATAAAAAGAAAAGTTTTCCAAAAGATTGGAAACTACTTTAATATTATTGCCAACCCTTTGTCAGCGTAGATCTCTGCACACCCTAGCTAGCTCTCTGCCGACGACGGTCACTGCTGTTATCTATAGAAACCATAAAAAAAAACTAATTATACACCCCCTTTGATGTTTGAGGGGCAGTGTCCACTGCAGGCGGCGACTCTATACATTTATGAAATTACAGTTTTTCATTAGTACAGGGTGGTACAGTACACTCGACTTTATAGAATGATGCTTCATGTGTTAACACTTAGCTAAGTGACGTACGTAATTGCTATGCGTTTATTGCTTGACAAGTTGTCAACCTGTTATCTGGTAAGTTTGTGTCTATACCAGTTATAGCTTGGTGCTCGTTGACCTGAGTGCCAAGTGCCTATACACATTTGTTTTTATTACGATAAGCCAGATGGTAGTCATCCTGGGAAGTGGTTCGTCACCTTAAGGATGACAGTTGTATGCAGGCGCGTGAGGTCACATTTTTAATATAACGACCATTGTTTTTATAATTTATTTATAAATATGTATATACATATTACGATTAGTAATACAGTAATCTTAAGTAATGAAAACCCATTGTGCAATAAAGTGTTTTGCGTTGCATTGTTTTCTATCTATTATCTGATGCGTCTACTGTAGAGTGTACGCGATTTGAATTTATTTTTAGCTTTTCCATAATTCATTGAGATAAATATATATGCCAATCCTTGCAGCAGTGTACAATCCATAAGGTGCACTTTCGAGCATCGCAACCGATCGCTGGCCTCGGAAGCGGCGCCATACACTTTCATATAGTGTTTAGTAGGTATTATCGCAGCGGGCGCGATCGGTCGTGATACTCGAAAGTGTACATTTAGTGCATGCAACGTGCACGCCGATCAATTCAAGGTCTGTAGTGTAAGTACGGGCCGGCATAATCAACTCCAGAGACTAGTGAAAGCTTATACATATATCGGTACCAATATTGCTTTCTCCAACAGAAACGCCAGCTCCGCCTGACCCCCGAGCAAGCGGCTGAGCTGTACAAGAGCCACTACGGCCATCACCACTTCCCGCACCTGGTGGCGCACATGTCCAGCGGACCCGTGGTCGCCATGGTGCTGGCCACACGGAACGCCGTACAGAAGTGGAAAACGCTCATGGGACCTACAATGTACGTTTTGGTATCCGAGCATTTAAACTAGCCTGCAATGCCCTGGTATGAGAGAAAGTTGCTAAGCGCAAATATAGGGGAGGAAATGGCAAACATTGTGCCAAATTGCTTTTTTAAAAATTCTATACTTTATATGTTGCGAACTTCTTCTTCAGGGCAGTACAGCAGCTGTGGCCCCATAGGTCGTGGTGATTTAAAATATTTTGAAATCTGAATATTTGTATTCAATATGTCCTGTATGTACTAAATAAATCCAGTTCGTTCTATATGACACATACAGACGAGTAGAACTGGATTTTTTATACGACTGACGTCAAGTCCAAAGGACGAAACCTCAGGAGAAACTTTTGGCGTAAACTGGTCGAACCAAGTCGAACTAACCAATTAAAATCAAATTAAAACGTTCCGTCAAAAGGGAAGCAAATTATGCCGCTTTTTTTTCGTCTGTCTATTCGCCGGATAAATATTGAGATGAAATTTGGAACATAATATGTAAAATTTACTGGCAAAATGGAAATTATAGTGTTTTTATTTTTATTTTCCGGGATAGTTCAGGTAATTTAAAAGCAGCAAGAGTCGATGACGAATCACTCGGTAATTAATTCGTATTATTTGCCGATTGTTGCCTATGGTAGTTAATTAACGCAAAAAAGAGGGGTGTTATAAGTTTGACGCCTGTTTGTCTTGACTCCGTAGCTCATCGACGAATGGTCCGATTTTGATGCGTTTTTATTGTCCAGGGTCGCGGAAGCACAGGCGTATTGGCCGGACAGCCTGCGCGCGTGCTACGGCCGCCGCACCAAGTACGGAGACTACTTCAACGGGCTGCACGGCAGCGCGAACGCGGCCGAAGCACAGAGGGAGATACACTTCTTCTTCCCCGACAGTTAGTAGGCCCAAGATATTTAATAGCTTGACAGGTTACTACTCTTCCTACACTTCCCTGTTGTGTTGCTGGTGTCTATGGGAGACGGCGACCACTTACCAATAGGTCTATGGACCATCTGCCGGTTGCCCCCTAAAAAGAAACAAAACTGTAAATTGTGATTTGCACTTGACAACCGCGGGCAGCAGTGTTCTCCTGTGATGTAATATTAAGATCCTTACTGCGATCACCAATCCGCTTGCCGAGCGATTATGGCAAATGCCCCAACTGGCAGCCCGCTAAAAGTTGCATTCTATTGGGGACGCTTATGTTCAGCAGTGGACGTATTTCGGCTGATGATGATAGATAATTAAGATGTTGTATTATTGAACTGGTAAAGGCCGGCTAAAACGAAGCTATGGCATTCTTCTTCTCTGTCGTTCCCTCACTGCTGAGGATCGCGACCGTATAAAATGCGCCTCCCCGCATAGCGGTCATTGGCCAGCCGCACTGCTTCATATAAGGATCCGCCAGCCACCCTCCACGCCACGACCTGGAGAAGCTCATCATCCTGTGATAAGTGGAGGGCAGGCGTGCCCTCCAGTAGAGGACGAGCTCCGACGAGGTGGTCAGACCCGGTGAGGAGGGTGGCTTGGTATTAGGACTTACTAAAAAAACCAAGTTTACCCCTCGAATTGTAATTGTATAACAGTGATCGTCGGGCCGATACTACGGCACTGGCAAGTGACGGACTACCTACAGAAGCACATAACGCCCACGCTGGTGCCCGCGCTGACCGCGCTCGCGCACGAGCGGCCCGCCGAGCCGCTCCTGTGGCTGGCGGCGCACCTGCGGCGACACAACCCCAACGAGCCCGAGCTCGCGCCGCAGCCCGCCGAGCAGCGCGACGACCACCGCTGCCACACGCCGCTGCCGTCGGAGGAGTCGCTTGTTAAATAATGTATACAGTGGAGGACCGAGTTAAGGCAGAAACACACTTTTCTCAACTGGTGTCGGGTGACACCAGTCGAGTCGAATCACTTCTCAGACGTGACGTTGCGTCGCGTGTTAGTAATGTGTTTCTGGTCATAGGATGTAATACGTTTTGCGACGCTTGTTAAAAGTATGTTTCTGCCTTTAAAGAAATTCTGAGAATGAGGTGCGAATGGAACGTCAAACTTCCAATTGCAGTGCTGCTATATGTAACTGCAAATATAATGGGTCCGATTCTGAAGTACCTACAATGTTAAAATTAGACAGCACTAAAATTGTTGCTATCCCTGTTACACGGTATTATTAAGATAAAGACCAAACTAATTTTAGTGCTGTCAAATTTTAATTGTGTGCCTTTAGAATCGAGCCCAGTATATTACTATATTCTATACCAGGAACGAAAATAATAGTTACTAACAAACCATTTGACAGGAGCTTAAGGCCTTTTGCACATTATAAGAAAATTTCTTGTGTTATATGAGACTATACATATTACAAGACATTTTTTTCTTATATCGGATCAGACAAGTGCATAGATTTTTTTCTTGTCTGGTGTCTTATAATGTGCAAAGGGCCTTAGGGTTGGCAATATTTATATTATTTACTATTTAATTTTAAATTCTATGAACGTCTTTACTTCACTAATAATCCACATTACACCATTACAACAACTTATACACTGATTATTGTGGTATTCGTAACGCTATTTGTTAGTGAATATTATTTTCGTTCCTGAAACGGAATATAGTTACACAACTGTCACATTCCTCCGACGGTACTTTAACTCGGTTTAACAGAACCTATAACCGTGTTTGCATTCCCTCAATCTCGCTACTGAGAAATAGCGTCGGTTTGTTCGTTGTATGGAGGGGAGAGTGCGGTGCTCCTCGGTGCGGCGCGTGACGGTCAACCGTCCTGATGCGAATGCGCGCTTGTGTATGTAGTTCAACCCTTATTTGTCATCATAATGCCCATAATTGTTTGCCTTTATTAAAAATTTTATATACTTCCATACGATGATATCGTTCACGATGGCACGTGGGGACTCTTTCGCTAAATCGCTTACATTTTACTGTATGCGTTCAGCGTCACGCTCACTTCTCGCAAAAAGTAGTGGGGCGTGCCATCTTTAATTGAACGATCAAGAAGGGCATTTACAAGGGGATTGACGAGAGCACTCTAGACAAGAAAAAAAAACATAATTTTTCCAAACTTTATTTTATAGAAACACTTTACAAAGGAGATGTTATCACAGGCTAACACTGTTACAATTTCGATGCAATAAAAAGTATTAGCTTTAACATTGCTGTTTCAATTTCAGTTACATTATTTGAATTACGCTTATATTTGAAAAAACAAAAACAATCTATACAAACCCTTAGACTAACGCCATGTTCAAACTGATGCAAATTTCGCCCTGTACATGGAATTTCTTTGTTGTCGAGACAGAAGTTTGATTAAGATAAAATAAGATAATTACCACAGTGCAAATCTAATTCGTTATTCGCGACAGTTTGAAGGAGGCTTAAAGGACGAACAAATTACTGTGACTATTCTGCCAACGAATAAGTACACTTCACTCCATTTATGATTTCCTAATATTAGAAAAATACAATATCACATTTCTTTCACATCATTCGTAACAAACTTTCTACTGGAAAGATTGTGAAATAAACTTTCGTGTCGTAGGAGACTACAAGTTAAGAAAAAGAATAGAAAATGTTATTTAAATAAAAATAAGATTCCGGAAGTTCAGGAATTAAATGTCCCCGTCAGAAGCATTTGGGCGTAAGTCCTTTTTAGCTAAACTGGGCTTACGCCCAAATGTTTCTGACGGGAAGAAATGTAACCTTGCTTTTATAGAAGTTGTGATGAACACTTGGGGCCCTAAGCATTTCCATCTATCTCCATCGCTATTTTGTGCTCTCTAACAAGTCACGTGACATACACTGATACGCGTTAGGGGTCTAATTATCGAAGTTAGACGACATGCGCTCATCAGATTATGTTATCTGACCTGTTTGATAGTGCAAAAGGCTTTGTAGTTCGTCGGATATTATCCGAAATATTTAAGGAGTAGGTCCCCTGATGGTTAATTAGTACCGAAACCGGTTGCCTCTTAACTTGGTATAATTGTAGAAATCATATCAATATTGAGTAATAATTGAGTTCTACCAAGTACTGTTACCAATCCTGTTACTCAAATAATTGGTAACAATTATTTTGTTGTTTTAGTTATTGCCATTCCTAAACTTCTTCCGCATAAGGAGAAAAATCGAACACGTTATTAAAATAAGACGACGAAGAAAATCTGTTAAATTTCTATCCAACCCGAAATAGTCACAATATATTTGTCACAACTAAAGTAAACCTATACACTATATAGATTTGGTAAAAAATATCGTGGCTTAAGTAATTATAGTTATCGAGATTACGCATATTAAACCGACCACTATCTTGAGATTTCAGAACCTGAAAATAAAAGGGTAAATAAAGTCAGTTTTAATTTAATTATTCTATTTAGCTCCTCGTAAATATGATTAATAAGAAATATTTAAATTTTTATCGTAAACACGTACGTAAATAGCTAAATAAAATTATCTTAGTAACACTAAAAATCTAATAAATAAAAACGTAAACTTCGCGTGTGTGTACATTGAACATATTTGCAAATTTCATTATTGGTAATAAAACAGATTTCGTCATTTCAGGATTTTTGGTCTGTTTGTCTGTGCACGCATCACGTATCAACGACTGAACCGATTTTGATAGACTTTTCTCAGAAACATGGAACGCAACTCGGGGTAACATTTAATCTTTATTTCATCGCAATTGGCTAACTCAATCAAAAGTTATGGGAATTTTTAGTTTTGTAATACATTAGTAAGTATGCAAAATAACAAAGTGTATTATTATAATGTTCGGTGCAATTCAGATTGTGATGAGTTAGGACTACATTTGGAGCTGTACCAGGAGCGGGAGTGGGCGTGGCCGTGGGAGTCGGGGACGGATTGAGAGTGAGTAGTCCACGCGAGCGGAGCCGCGGGCACAGCTGGTATTAAATAATATTACAAATTATAACTGTATACATCTTACAACATACGACAGCACGCCTCACCACTTTTCGCGAGGGGTGTACGTGGGACGCGGGGTGTTAATCCGAATGTCAGATCTGAGTCTGTGTATGCACACATTGATTATAGAACACAGTAACAGTGTAACGCATACAATGAAATGTAAGCGATTTAGACAAGCAGTGGGGCGTGCTGTCGTGAGCTGTACTATCTATACTTAATATTACATCTATACTTAATAATATGATTTATTATTAAACAGAAGAGTACACGATTTCTTAGCGATATTTGCTTTTAGATACTGCTTGGGAACAGTCCGTAAATGTGCTTAAATGGTTGACAGCCTATTCATTGTACATGACCGGGATCGAACCCGAACCTCTCGACAGTTCTCCGATCGTACCTACTTTCAAAAAGAGTCTGTGCGGTGTGTGGCTTGTAAAGCAGTCATTTCATAGCTATGAAGAGTTTTCCAGAACCCACTGACATAATTATATTAAATTTTATTTGTCATTTTTAACTAGCTGTTGCCCGCGACTTCGTCCGCGTGGACAACTTAACATCTCATATTATTATGTATTTCCCGTAGGAATGAGATATTTTTTCGGAATGGACCTAACCTATATGTGTGCCAAGTTTCAACCCGATCCGTCCAGTGGCTGAAGCGTGATTGAGTAACAAACATCCAAACATCCAAACATCCAAACTTTCGCATTTATAATATTAGTACGAAGTAGGATTAATTTGATCTGACCTGGCCCATGATAGTCCGCGTCTTCCCCACTGCGTCCGCTACGCTCTTTAAGTGACTGAGGAGTACTCACACATTAGTTCCTCTTCTCCTTATACATCTGTACGTAGGAGCCTGCGCGCGCGTCGCACATGCCTATCTTCTGGCAGACGCCCTTGGTGCCGAACTCCTCGATTAGGTGAATCACGCTGTCGCCGTAGATCTCCATCATCGTGTGGCACTACGCAGGGAAATCATACGTTAAATGTTTAAGTCAAACATTCGCCGGATTGAATCGAATCAACAAAACAAAATAAAAACAAAAATCAAACATACATATTGTCACCGGAAAAGCAAAATTGCTGAAGCGCCAAAATAGGATAAATAATTTAAATAAAACTTTTCTCTACACAACCGATTTTGATAAAAACAAATCTGCCCTTGCTGCAGCATTTCCTATGGAATATTGGATTTATTTTTCTTATATCACTTAGAAGAATTTAACGTTCTCGTTATGATAATAAATAAGTATTCCATAAACACGTTTATTTGTCTAATCCCAAACTAAGATTTTCTTCTGTGCTATAAGAATTTAACAAGGATAGGACAATTCACAAATATATCATCCAGATCGGGACCAACTCGTCCAAATTGTACAAAGTCTTCTATTCGTGGTGAGAATTGAACCCACACTCGAGTCCAATGACCAAGTCACTGGACCAACGAGGCAGTCAATTTGATATTCATTTGATAATGATATTTACCTAAACAGCCGTGGTAGCCGGTTGGTTGTGCACTCGCCTCACGTTCATGAGGTCGTGGGTTCAAACCCACGAAGTGAAGTAAAACATCGTAAGGAAACCTGCATATGCCGAAGAAGAAATTCTGAGGCGTATGTGAAGTCCACCATATCGGCTTGGGGCACCGTTGGTGGTCAGGGGTTTGGCACAAAAGATCCTGAAGGGTCGAAGTGTCGCCAGGTCTTCCTGGCCCCCTATCTAGTATCATAATGTGTATGTATCACATAGTATCTCTTGATACTTTCTAGCAAACCAATTAAAAGTGTCCACATCAAGTTGAAGCAATTGTAACGATCATTAACCACAAGTAGCGTCACTTGGTAATAATTTATATCCTCAAAGTGGCAACATTGGAGGTTCCTAACAATAACACCACAACCTATATAGTACGATAACGAAACAACAGCACGGCCATTCGATTCCGAACGTCGTCGTGTAGGTTCTAGCGAAGATTTAATTGAGCTTTGAATGTAGTCGAAACACTTAAATAAGCAGCGGAAGTATATTTGTGAAGTTTTATTTCAGCGATACGTTACGGGTGAATATTCGAGCGTTTGAACCGCCGTCATTATCCTCACCACCAAAAGTTGTTGAAAAATAATATATTTCATTTAATATTTCAGCAATGCAGAATCTCTGCACGGACCAGAAACTTATTATATAATAAAAACGATGAACCGGTATCGTCTCTTCTTCATTTTGAAGGTGAGGATGATGACGGCAGTTGGAACGCTCGAATATTGACCCTTACACAATGTTAGTTGCACTCACCCTAGCGGAGTACTTGGCTGGCAGCAGGCCGCAGGACTTCTCTACGACGTGCACGATGTTGCGGTCCACTTTGTCGTTGGACAGCACCTTCTGCACGGCCATCACCACCGTCTCGCACATCGCGCAGTCCAGGATCTCCTCTGCTGGGGAGGGACACGTGTCATTACTTGCTAATGTGCAGTGCATGCAGTCGTACCCAATACAGTGTCATCTCAGCAGTTACAAAATCAACCTCCCGCGCACCCCTTCCCCTCCATATGCAGTCCTCACTCCGGCGAGCATCAAACATCTCTACATACTAATGCAAACGTGAATTTTTTTAAGCTTTAATTTAGCATTTTTTCTAAGCGAGGAGTTTGCGATGAAATACAGACTATGTTAGGGCCTATGAAAAAATTAACTTAATGCACATTCTATTATTTATCCTTAATCCTCCTAAAATTATTATTTTTATAAATATTTTACATGTACAAACACGCAAAGTTTACAGTTTTATTTATTAGATTTAATATTAATATTGCACTTCAATGACCTGTTTAACAATTTCGCCGTCTATCTGACATACCTACATGTAAAACTAGTTTAGACATTTGTAATTGTTCACAATATTGTTGTTGAAAAGTATAATTTAAGTAACTGCATTACACTAATACACTAGTATTTCAATAAACTTGTAAAACTGTATAATATGCTTGTGTGTTTTGAAAGCAACCAAGCAAGAGAAGATGATTCTGAATGAAGGAATTTATCCAATGGATCGCGTACATTACCGATTTGCGTAACTAGATATAAATCTCCATAGCTAAAGAACTCTGATGTCCTATGAAAATATAATACAAAATCTAATTACGAAAGTCGGTTACGTGCGCGGCCAAAGGGTTATTTATTACCTTTGGCAGCAGCTATGCCGGTGACGGTAGGGTCGCACAGCTTCAACTTCTGACAGACCTCTGCCGGATCCAGGTCCTGGGCCAATAGGCTGATCACCAGGTCTGCGTACTTCTCCACGAACTGGTCGCACTCCGAGCGGACAGACTTGGGCATGCGTTTGCACACATTGTGAACTATCTTCTTGATTTCATCCTGTGAAATTTTGTGTTGAATTAACCTTTCATAAAAACATTCTTTTTGCAACTTAACATTATTTCACTAAGTTTTGGCTACAACTTTAGACACAATCCAACATGTGGACATTCTCATTATTTTGAACATTACTATTTAATATCGAATAATGTATGTATCATCATTCGGTGTTAGTAAATGCTTGTTACTACTAAAATACATAATCGAGCCTACGTCATGTTTAAATGCAGAGTTTCATTCGCCTTGGCACCAACAACGTCGTACAAATATTTGTAAAAAGTCCTATCCTCGCCACATTTCCATATAAATAAAATCCTAGTTTAAGACAAGTGTATGTATATTTACAAATACACATTTTGATACACTCCAGCAAAAAAAGACCTTCTGGGTGCAGCACTAGGCTGAGTTGGGAACTTCTTCACTTTCATAGCATCGTGTGTAACACTAAAATTTATAGAAAGTTTAAGGAATAATGTAATTTGAAAATGTATGTTGTGTGTTTGTAAATAAATAAATGTACGAGTCGGCCTTTATTCTTTACCTCATTATCATCATCAGGTTATTTTTGTCTCCACTGCAGGAGCACAACCCTCTCTCATCTGCCGGAGACAGACGGAGGATTTGGCCTACACTCCCCGCGCTGGCCAAACATACCTCATTATGTTTGTCCTTTATTTGGTCGTCGAGTTCCTTCATGACGAACTCGCAGAGCACGCACACGGTCTTCTGCGTCACCTCGGGTTTCACGGGCCGTCCATTTACGGTGTTGTCCGGGATTTCGTTCGTCTCTGTGTCATTGATTTGAAAGAAAACCGACAATGTAATCACAGGGGCGTAGATAAGCCTACATATTAACGTAAAGAAGGGAGACCTAGCTCACAAGATATGTCATGTTACGTTATTGAGTTCATAATGCGACACAGTGCCACGTTTTATAACCGTGAATTGTGAAATTCGGCCAATCACTTGGCTAGCATTGTGAATGTTTCAAGGTAGAGTTTTAAATGTGACTGTCCGCAATTAGCCACGCGCTCACCCCAGAGCACCAAGCGGCCGAAAATCGAAACTTTTCAGTACTAATGGACAGTGGCAAAATATAAAAGTGAAGTTAGCGTAGGAACGTCACACTTGTCGATTCTCAAGCCTCTGCATTTTTAGTTTCCAATTGCCGTTTGGGGCGCGCACGTTATCTTTGCGTCGCTAATCCAATATACAAGTTGTAAGTTATTTAACAACAACATACCAATATCGCCCCCAGCGCCGACCTCCAACATATGTTTCGGCAACATCGGCCTTCTCCTGAAGTTGTTTCTGTCTCCCCTCAGATGCGGCTTCTCGTGGTACTTGTCTATACCGGAGTGCGTCAGCTTCAGCGGGTCAGTGGGCTTGGATTCGTCCTTCACATGGATTTTAAAGTTATTTGTTAGATTTTTAGTGCGTCACGATCCCGATAAACACCGCTTTTGATTCTTTATGTGTGTTATAACCTCCTTAAGGTGTTTATAAACGGGCAACATTTTTACTGCAATATGTGGCTGCAATATTGTCAACTATGGCCCGGCAATCCCAGCAACATTCTACACGTGGCAGTAGGATTGCCGATCCGATCCCCGATTTCTAGGGCAATAGAGTACGAAGATATCTGAGACACTTTTAAGTTTACTAAAGTTAGAATTAAATAGATCAATGCTGTTATTCACATGTCCACATATTATAACAACGGGATTTTAATAGAACTACGCCGATTTCACTCTCGAATTTCAGTTTAGCCGACTGTTTTGTGACGAATGGACCACATTATATTTCATTCCAGATTCATAGTCCTATGAAAACCAACGCTATTTACGTCTCGGTAACATATACATGAAAGGGTCACCAGCAGCAAAAACAGGTTTGTATTACCATGTAAACTTTGCAGTCCACTTAGGAACACCATCTATTGTGTATTTTGTTTTCGAGACGCAAATGCGTTTGTTTTCATAGGACTATTAATCTGGAATGAAATATGCGTAGAGTCAGAAGACGTGAACAATTTTGCAAATGGACAATTTGTCGCCCTAGATTGGCGCCGATGCGATCACGGGCAATCGGGCCCCGATTTAGTCTCCGATTTCAAGTAAAATCAAGTAAAATCAACTAGAAATCTATTTCAAAGTAATCATACTAACCGATCATATGTATAATAGTGCTATCAACAATATATGTAACCTAATCACATCCAATTATACAATATGTATACAGATACACACACCCCCAGAAACCCCCCTCCCCTACACACATAATCACTAGATTGTAAAATATATATATTGTAAATCCGTTATTGGCAGTAAGAACTATAAATTAGATTAATATTGTTTTTTTTAAGTGCTGTGGATTTTGTGAAAATAAATAAAATAGTACAGTACCTGGCACAGCTTGAGGAAGACGCATATCTCCTGCGCGTTCATGTTGGCGACGAGCATCTCCACCAGCTGGTTGGTGTACGCGTCCACGAAGTCCACGCACTCGGCGCGCAGCTTCTGCGACAGGTGGCTGCACAGACCGTCCAGAGCTTTGCGGATACTGGCCTGTAGCAATGGAACACATTAAAAATTTTTATGTTGAACACGAAATATATTTATGACTCTAGTAACAAAGTCACTTCTTTACTTTCAATATATATAAAATAAAATAAAAACGTGCGGTTACAGCACGGCTTTCACAAAAAAATATAGTACAATTAGAGGTGGCTATAGTTTGTATTTCAATAAAGTGATAGTAGAGCTACTGATTATGGATATTGATATAGATATGACATTGATAATGGAGATTTAACAAGGGACAATTTCGAACGAACTGGACGAGTAGTTATACGCTTTGGTTTGAGTTTCCTGCTTAATATATACTTTTATATATGTTGCATAACATACTTATCTATCTATACTGTGTACATCTATTTGTTTAATTCATTTTAATTTTGTATGCCTATTATGGCAGTAAATAAAGGTTTTATCACCAAAGCTAAAAAACCTGTGACATGTAAAAAATTTCACCCTGTTAAATATAGTACAGACCACAGAAGACAGAATGGTGAAGCAGGCGCGACACGCGTGCCAACTATATGCAATATATTGCAGAAACTATCAAACACTCGCCGAATCAAGGTCGGGTAAAATTTACAAAAAATCGGTTAAAATTAAAGAGTGCGCCGCAGAGGCGTGCTGGGTCATGCTGAAGTAAACAAATGGCTATAACCGTTCTATCTTGATAGGATTTTTTTTCTCTCTCTCTCTCTCTCGTCACGTCATATCGAAGGGCTGATATTACCTCGCTACGGTTATTCTTGAGCATGGTCTCGAGCTGCTCGACGGCGAAAAGGCACAGCGGGCAGTTGGACTTATCAGAGTTGATGGCCACGCGGCGCACCTCCTGCGTCTGTGGGCACAGGCCCAGCGCGGGGCACACCTGCGATAGACACACATTTATATCCAAGTCTTAATGATCAGTGGAGTGGTCACACTTGTAGTTATCAAATAAGTAACTTAGATTTTTTTTAATAAACTAGGATTATCTCTTGTTCTATGAGTGTTTGACAAGGATAGGACAAATAACAAATATAACATCCAGACCGGGAATAAAACTTTCTATTTGAATTTACGTAAATATAATTAAACTCAGATCGTTGATAGAAATTTATGTTAAAAAAAATAACGGTTAAGGCTCTGTATATATCCAGCGGACGATCCGCAGCAGGATCTGCATCGGCAGCGGACTCGCCACTCAACTATTCACAGCAATAGCAATGTAACCGCTGGAATTGAGCTATGAGCACATTGCCAACTTCCGTACTTTGCGATCGGTTTAGCGTCGGTCAAAACGACAACTTAATTTTGATTATTTGTAAAATTGAATGAATACTTTATTGCACTTTGCTTTACCGCTTTAAGCGATTTCTTCCAGGCAACCTTACAGAATTCTAGAATTAACTGTATTTTTTTTTAAATTCAAGGTACACATTAGATATGATGCAAAATTTCTGCCCTTTTTGTACTCACGCTGGAGGGGTCGATCTCCTGCACGAGCAGCGCGATGACGGCGGGCCCGTACTCCGTCACGAACTGCTTGCACTCGCCGTTCACGGAGCTCGGCAGCTTGTCGCACGCCTTCTCTATCGCCGCCTTGATCGCTTCCTGCACATCAAACACTGTTATTGTCGAAGTCCGTCCGTTAGTTAACTTATAGCACTAGTACGGAAGGCGCACTCCCTAACAAAGCTTGTTCAATCCTACTAATATTATAAATGCGAAAGTTTGGATATTTAGATGTTTGTTACTCAATCACGATTCAACCACTGGGCGGATCGTGATGATACTTGGCACACATATAGGTTACGTCCATGTATAGGACTACATAGGTTACTTCGTGAAATTAATAGAAACACTTCTGTTAAATACACTTTACTATTTATTCTTTACACAACCATCACTATTGGCAGGCCCGAACTGGTTGCCTCATCCGACGAATAACCTCCCGGCCTGCAGCCATGTTGGCTGGGATAAAAAAACCAGCCCTCTGATTGGTTCATGCCATATTCCGTTGTTACCTCATTGTTGACGTCGCTGAGTTCCACCTGCAGGTAGTGCAGGAAGTACTGACAGAAGGAGCACGCTGGCTTGTTCTGCGGCAGCGACACGAACATGCGCTCTATGGGCAGCGGCTCGGACCCCATGATGCGGACGTTCGCTTGTTTCGACGCCACCGGAATGCGAGCAATCTGAAAGAATACGAGTTTATATCAGTGTGTACCAACGGCTCGGTAACATGTACATGAAAGGGTCACCCGCAGCAAAAACAGGTTTATATTACAATGCAAACTTTGCGGTCCACTCAGGAACACAATCTATTATTTATTTTGTTTTCGAGACGCAAATCGGTTTGTTTTCATATTACTTTTGATTTGGAATGAAATATAGTCGATGTCACTAGACTTAGTTATATTTAAACACATATTGGGATCGATTCTATAGGTATACATATAAAATTTGCTCGCACTACAATTAATTGCGTCTTCATCTTCATACTGTTTGACGGGGATAGAAGCAATTTTAGTGCTGACAAATTTTAAATGTGAACCTTTCGCTTCGGATCTATTGTTTGGTTCAGAATTCAAAGAGCTAGTCAACTATGTAACATATATTTGTAGGTAGAAAAAGGAAATTATGAAAAACTTTTCTTTTTATGATTTTTGGTGTACATCCCATTCATGGTGATAGCTCAACCAAACTACAATCAAGGGGAATATATCATAAGCATTTCGGATAATATACGTCGAAATACAAAGCCATTTTCACTCTCTAACGGGTCATATGACATATTCTGGTAAGCGTTTAATGTCTAACTACACTAAGCCAAACGCTTATTCGAATATGTCACATGATGAGATTAGTTAAAGATTACAAAACAGCTTTGTAGTTCGACGGATATTATCCGAAATGCTTACGATATATTCCCCCTAATTGTAGTTTGCTTGAGTTTTGCAGTAAATACTAACGGAGTACGTCCCCAGATGTTGACATGATTTAGCTCCGTCGGTTTTCTTCGTCATTTTGCAAAATTAAACGATAAAGCATACCTTTGCCTCCTCACCACCAATCAACCTCGTTGACGGCGTGATGACCTTCACAGCGAGCTCTTGCGGCAGCAGCGGCGCTATGGGAACATCTTGGGGCTTCCCGCAGATGCCCATCATGGCACAAATCTGGTCGGGCTTCAGGTCGGACACGAGATACTTGTAGAACATAGTGTAGTACTCATCGACTAGATGAAGGCATTCGCTCTTGAAGTTTCCAGTTTGTTTGCAGAGACCTGTTGATATAAGGTGTTTATTGTTCACCAATCATTTATGCCGATAACAGAGTTCTCGAGTGGAGACCGCGACTGGGTAGGCGTAGTGTATACGCCCCCTGGCTAGATGGAGCGAAGATCTGCGTAATGCGGGTGTAAAAACCGAGGCATCTGATCAAAATTCAACTGAGCGCGCCTTAGGAGAGGCCTATCTCCAGCAATGGACTCTTTCAAGCTGATGATTTGAGATTAAACACAAGGAATGAGACAAAATAACGACTTCAGGCCGTATGTATGTAAACGCTTTATTGAACCAAAATTAACAACAAAAATAAATAAAAGAATAAAGTTGTGTACAAAGGAAGACTTATCCCACTTAGGGATCTCTTCCAGTCAACCATAATATGCACAAGTTTCATACGAGCGGCAAAGTTATGTCGCCCTTGCTTTCTTATCCTTTTTAATGCAGAGTAACAGTACAAATAGTCAAAGTACTACGAAGTAAAGTAAAAGTATAAAAAATACCAATAATAATATACCTTTAAGCACTTTCTCAAACTGCAATTCAGTGGTGTTAGCAACTAGTACGTCTCGAAGGTGGACTACTAGCTTCTCGCAGAATTCGCACGGTACGTCACTGCAAAACGAAAGTGAGTACGTAAATCTAGTTTGGGATTAGACAAGAGTCATGTGACAACAAAATACTTAGGTTGCCTACGTTTGTGAACCTTCATTGCAAACATTTTAGTTTTAGACCCAGTGGAGGAGAGGGAATATCTTAACTGATTTTCCCCAAGTCATTAATATTTTTCCCAAACGTCACGTGGACACAGTTCACGTGACTTGAGTTCGTGATGCGGCACTAGACGATGATACAATACGATGTATGTTTATACATACATAGACGTACTGACGCGGTAGGAGCCACCGGTATGACGTCTATCGACGAACTGTCCACGAACGTGTCAAGTAAATTTACTGACTACTCTCAAAACAGTGAAGAAAGTATCGTGAGGTAATTCATACATCACAGCGTAAACCGCGAGGCCGACGTTGCATCACATCCGTAGGGGTTACCTTACATGCTCTACACTCCCGGGTGGTGATAAAAGTGCTACAAAGTTGGCAAACTGTCCTTTCGGCTTATAAATTAATGCCATAAATTACCTCCATTGCTCGACATATGGCATCCCCAATAAACGCGACCTTTTTCAGGTCGTCAGTCCATAAACTTTCAACTTCAATTTCCTACATTGGACATAGGCCTTTATCAAGGTGCGCCACTGAACCCGAGGCTACACCAGTTATCTTATCCTTACTATATCATTAATTGGATAATGCGTTTGTTGCGTTTGACGTCTCGACTATTCAATCAGTCTCCATGAAATTTTGTATACACAACCGTTCTTGCAGAAAACAAAAATTTAGTCACGCGGGCGACGGCGCGGGCAACAGCTAGTCGTCCATAAGTGCCATACGATATCTATGACTCACTCATTAGCTGTAAGGTCTTCAAACTTCTGTTCAGGGAAAACGAACTCGTCGTGGATGTGGAACTGGTAGGCGCACTGGCCGCTCAGGTGGCAAATGCTGCTCGGCGTGAGGTCCTTCTTGGTGGCCTCCAAAATGTTCTCGAAGTACTTGAACACCAGCATCGAGCACGAGTCCGAGAGAGAGTCCATTTTGCCGCAAATCTGTGACGATTTCAGAAATGGTGTATGTTTCAGAATGAGGGAAAGCGGGAGGCCTGTGCAATAGAGGACGTTGACTGGCTGATGGTGAATAAAATCAACACCAAGTAGTGAAAATCGATAATGCGCTTTTTTACAGGATTGTTTTTTTATTAAGAAAAAAGTATTTTATCTGAATGTCCCCAGTTAAGTTTTTATTTTTAAGTTTTACTTTACTAACTTATAAATTCCATCTCAATCAGTCCCGTAGTTTTCGAGTTATCTGGAGACAGATAAAAAAAGCTTCAGTAAAGAGTATCTGAATCATAAAATCAACATTCACCCAATTTCAGTTCTAATTTTGGTAAGCTTTGACATAATAAAGACAAAAACAGCTCTGATATTTAGTTGTCAGTTATTATATATGTTTATTTTTAAGGGAAATATAATCAACTGAAGGGGTCTGAATGAGAAGGCCCAATCGATTATTGATATTATCTGTAATTGGGGCCCTCTTTCTGAACTCTGGAAATTCCTTATTTTCTAAAGTGGTAAATAATCATGGGTTCTAAATTCACACTACAGTGTATTGACTAAGAATGTTCTCTTTTTTATAAGTACCTTCAGTAATCCAACTAGAAAGTCGTCATAGGTGCTCGCGTCGAACTTCTTCCTGAGCACACCGACAGTCTTGTGGCAGTTGCTGCACTCCTCTCTCAGTTTTGCTTGCGTGTTCTGGAATTAATATCAATTCTTATAGTTTTGACCACAGTGTGCTGTGGCGTGTACATTTTGTTGTAGGAGCTGGCAAGACATTTTGTCAAATTTTATTACCGAAGTATTTTCAAGGCGTCATATATTCATAATTAAATCAATGCAAGTAACTTTTCCTATGTTCCAGTTCTATTTTTCAGAAGGTTCTAAATGGGGTCCTGTTTGTCTTGCTACATTTTACATATGCGGAGTCGTACATACGACATTCTAACATGGTAAGCTAACTTTTTAAAAGAATTAATTTTTACACCTTTCGAAGTAGCGACTTTCAAAGGTGGCCATTGTCAGAAGCAATCATTTTAAGAAATGTCAAGTTGATAGAAGTGGCTGTAAACCGTGAATGTATATTGCAATCAAATACTGTTCTCTACGCATTTTTACAACGCAATATCGTCGGTTTCATGGTAAAACTCATTAAGTGACATATTTGCTTAACATCGTTTTAAGCTTAAGCACAGTGTGTTTAAGTTCATTATCTCCGTAACGTTCTGATGTCACTTAGTGAATTTTACCTTCAAACCGACGATATTCACTATGCAATAGTTTCATTAGAACATTTGTCAGAAGCATGAAATGAAAAACTCACGTAATCCTCCAAAAGTCTGTCGATCCTGGCATTGTTGCACAGTCCGGCGACGGAGCAGACCGCCTGGGGGTTCATCTGCGAAGCCAGGGTCTCCACCAGCTCAGGAACGAAGTCGTCCGCCAGCCTGATGCACTCCTGGTTCACGATCTTGATGGGAATCAGCTTGCAAGAACCTTCAAATACTTCTTTTAGTTCCTCCTGAAACAATGGAAGTTATTGGTTATGTTTTAATGTTAATTTTTTTTGCGATATTCAGGAGCAACAGAACGTCTTGCCCGACTGATAGTTTACGTTCACGTTTAGCAAGCAACCTGGAGATTGTAGCGTGCAACAATCCAAAGGCTGCAAGTGTAAGATGGAATGGCTGGCATGGCTGTAGTTACACTGGTCTTCTTACATTCAAATCAGATCAAAGCAATGTTTGGTAAAAGGGAAGCATATATAAAGACGGACTCTGCAACAGACTGCAATACAAACCTTAATACAACATTTTACCACCTCTATATTTACACATACATAAAATTTATTTTAACTAAACTCGTAAGGGACGTCACATACTTTGATAAGCGTTTGGCGTTTAACTATGATAGAAACGAAGCGCTTATCACACAGTATTTCCCATTACCCGTTAGAAAGTGCAAAATTGCTCTTTAGTGTAGAGCGAGATGCACACAGGCCGGACAGGCAATGTGCTTCCCACACAGACTGATTCAATCAAGTACCGGTACCGCAGATCGCAGCGGTGGTGCGCTAAAGGCGTAAAGATATCAATTTAAAAAATTATATTTATAACAAGTGCATCGAGTCAAGTGCAGCCCTCGCGCATCTTAACTGTAGAAAAGTTCAGTTTGGAATACCCTTGGGCCTTTATGGTAAAGTATCTTCATCTTAGTGGTCCAAAAAGACCTGGCGACACTTCGACCCTTTTAGTGCCTGTCCACCAAGCCGATTTGGTAGACTTCGCTTAGAATTTCTTCTTTAGCACATGCAGGTTTCCTTACAATGTTTTCTTTGACCGAAAAGCCTGTATTATTATAAATAAACCGTAAGTTTCTATAAACTTATTGGTACGGGCGGGGTTTGAACTCACGACCTCATGAACTTGAGGCGAGTGCACAGCCAACTAGGCCATAACGGCTCTAAATAAAAGAAAAGTGTAAGTTTTGCTTCCTCTTTCATCATGCGAACTGCTAAGGAATGGAACTGCCTACCAGCTTGGGTATTTCCGGATAAGTACAATTTGGATATATTTAAAGGAAGAGCGAATAGGCATCTTCTGGGTAAGCGCGCTCCACCTGAGGCCTCATCATCACTTACCATCAGGTGAGATTGAGGTAAACACAAACCCATAAACAATAAATAAAACTATATTTAAAGAGACTAGACAATTAAAAAAAATACATTACCATGACAATTAAAATACTTCAATACACCGAGCAATTTGCTGCTCACCTATTATCTCCATAATAATAATAATGTATATATTTATTTTAAAAATATGTTATTTATTATAACAAGTGCATCGAGTCAAGTACAGCCCTAACATCGTAATGAACTGTAGCGTTCAGTTACAGTTCAGTAAAGTTCAGTTTGGACACGCTTGGGCATTTATCGTGGAGTAAGTAACGTACTTACTCCACGATAAATGCCCAAGCGTCAAGCACGTCATTGAGGGTTAGCGTTATCGGTCAATGACTTAGAGGCGAGTTAACGAAGCTGTCGTCGTGGGAGTTCATCTGTTTGTTTTAAAGATAGTGTAGCTCAGAGGAAGACGGGAGTTTGTGTCACGGATAGGAATCCGTGACATGAATAATTAATTACCTTCACAAAGGATTGTGAAGGAATTTGTTCAAGTAAAATTCTTTACAAATCCCTTCACAAATTTGCAGTCTCTCAGTCTCTCCAGAAGAACAATCAGGAACAACATTTCGGTTCCTCTTCTGTCTGCCTATTTTTTCATTTTTAAACATTATAAATAGAGGTGTGATTTTAATATATTTTTGTAAATTTAAATATACCCATAAAAAAATGGAAAATGGTTCCTCTTCTGTCTGCCTATTTTTTCATTTTTAAACATTATAAATAGAGGTGTGATTTTAATATATTTTTGTAAATATACCCATAAAAAAATGGAAAATGGTTTAATTTTTATTAATTTTGTAATTGTATCGCTATTTAAAAACCCACTCCGGAATTGTTAGCCCTAGGCTTTTAGAGACACCACAAAACATTATACAAGGCGGTGGCCCCACATGTTAAAACGAAAGTTGCAAAGTGTGTTTGGGAAAATATTTATATTATAATATAAAAATTAATAAAAAAAAAAACACGATAATATTAGTGAGGAATGCTATTAACACTCTCATTTGGTATAAACGGTGATTCCTAAGGATTTGGCAGGATGTGTAAGGCGGAGGACATGGTGTGGAGTAGTCGATGACCAGCAGTTGGCATCGATAGGCTAATAACATACAGAGTAATAATGTACCTGTGTCTCGTTGCTTTGCAACTGATCTCTCGCCTGCTGCACCATGTCCGTGCAGATCTTGCAGATGCTATCGTGGTCCTCTGGGAAGGTCATCTTGGACCACACTCGCTCGACGCAGTGGTGGGTCGCCTTGCATTCGCGGCCAGTACTAAAAGATACAGAAAATATTCATTGGTATATCTGTCATTCTTAAATGCAAGAGATGACTGCCAAGCATCATTATTCTTGGGGCATGGGCCTTAAGTTTGATTATACTTTCTGTTAATTTAACGGGTGGAGGGGAAGGGGAGGTGGACAATGAGATAGGTGATCAATGGTGGTGAATGTGCACTTACTATTAAACTTCTTCGAATTCAAGCGAATTCCATTCAAACATTTATACACAATAAGACTTAAAAAATAACTTTTTTACTATAGCTCAAATATCATAAATTAAGTAAGATCTAATATCATTATTATATAAGTGATCGATAGAAGCGGGAGCTAGGTTTGCAACAATGAATTAAATAAAAACGAAACCGTTTCTGTGACGGATGCAGGGAACGTGCTGTATCTAATCCATTCGATTTTAATAACAATTTAATTAGATAAATTAAATTTTACGGATATGCCAAAAAATAAAGATAATTTAACGTGAATTCGGCCAATTCATAAAGCCTACATTTGGTGGTTTCTACAAGTGCGAATATATGGCGTCGGCCCAACGTCTTCTTTGGGTAATTTCAACATATAGGATATCGATCATCGAAATTGCAGGGAAGCATTCAGGCATTTCTTGTCTCTTTACGAGTACAATGGCCCATAGCGTACGAAGTGTCCTTAAGTGAAATAAATGATTTATTTTTGTCTTTAAACGCTGTCAGTGCGCTGGACCTCCTATTGACCTGACCTAATCGATCTAACAACCGGTGCAGCCAATTGTCTACAAGCTACACAATATGAACCATGACGACTCATAGCGATTCTTCTACGTATATTATATTTTATATACATACACGACATTTCAGATTTTACATTCGTCGGAAACACCAAAACCTTATTTTTTCCCCCGGATTTTACCTAGTTTACCGAGAGCCCGGGGAGCGTCCGAGCGGGGATTATTGGTGGTCTGGGTCTTAAAGTTTTGAATAAAAAGTTGATTAATACAACACAAATATTTTACTGAGTAACTTAAAAAAAACTCTGCTTTCATGTCCGGGTTGTCAGCTCCAAAATCCGGGGTTTTCATACAACTTGTCCTGGTTGGCAGATTTTAGAGATGGCAACCCTAGTCAGAGGTGACGAATGTATACAACAATATTTTTCCGTTTTCGACAGACTCCACTTTCGTCATTACTTGTCTCATTATCAGCCTAAATACGTCCACTGCTGGACACAGGCTTCCCCAATAGAATACCACTTTTGGTAAGTTGTCCATTGGGGGATTTGCCATAATCACCACGCTTGACAGGCGGAGCGGTGATTGCAGTAATGATCTTAACATAACACACAGAAGAACGCTGCTGCCCGTCCCTGGTGCAATCCCTTAGTCGACTTGACGACACCCACGGGAAAGATAGGGGTGGCCCTATTCTAAGCCGGGAACTACACGGCAAGCTTGTCTAATCTAAACTAACTTATATACTTAAGTACTTTGTTACTAACACACTAACAAAATTATGAACTAGGTCTGAAATAAAGTTTTATTTCATCATCATCATCAAGCCCCTAGACGCCCACTGTTGGACACAGGCCTTTCCTAATAACCGCCACCACACCCGGTCCCCCGCCCTCCGCGTCCAGGCGCTGGAGTTTAATTTAATCTACAATCTCAAAGTAGTATTTTCTCCTGTACTATGGAGTTAGACAATGACAAGACCATAAAATATAACAAACAAACCAAGACAAAGTCTGTCTGTCACTGTTTGTCCCCTGTGGGAATCCAAGTGTGTCGGAACCCAAGACCTCTGGGAGTCCAACGACAAATTCACTAAGCCAACGAGACATCAAACAGATAGTAATTGTATAAAAAGACATTAAAGAAACCGCTGAAACACGCGCGAATGTAATAATCGTATTGAATGACGCAATCAAAATAATTTGATTCAGTTACGTCCAAACGGATGTCCGTTAATCGCATTCGCCATAGCAATCGGCACGTTCATTTCTTATCGAGCACTTTTGATGACTGCGAAATGTATCTATATTTATTTATAAACTAGCTGTGCCCGCGGCTCCGCTCGCGCGGACTACTGAATTCGCTCCCCTTCGCACTACCACTCCCACTCCCACTGCAACTCCAAATGTAGTGAGCAATCTGAATAATACCGAACATTAAAATTATACTTCTTTGTTATATTGCATCCTAACCTTACCTACTAATGTATTTGATAACTAAAAATATCCATAACTTTCGATTGAGTTAACCGATTGCGATGAAATAAAGCCTATACGTTACTCCGAGTTAAGCCCTATGTTTCTGTGAAAGGTCTGTCGAAATCGGTTCAATAGTTTTTAAGTGATGCGTGCACAAACAAACAGATAAACACAGACATAAATGATTGAAATGTGTTCTATTCCTTATCCTTAGACCCCCAATTTATTTTATTGCAAATATTTTCAATGTACAGACACGCGGAGATAACATTTTATTTTATGAGATAGGCGTTAGTACTTAATGCTCATTTGACACACGAGTATTATTCGTATAATAATTGGATTATATACTAGCCTTCGCCCCGCGGCGTTAGTCGCGGCGGTCAAGTTTCTCGTGGGTAAATAAATTTACTTAGCGAGTCTTTATCAAAATCAAAATATTTATTAGCCATGCAAACCTATCCTAAGTTGCATTTAGCCCGTCAGATTACAAATACAATACAAAAATCTTTTTATTGGTTCAAGAACAGTAGGGTATTATTACTAGACATATCCCAAACAAGGATTCCCTCTTCTATGGGTAGCCAGTGATACTTAATATCAACAGTTTTTGTCTGTTCGTTTGAGTATGCATCACGTAAAATGGGAAGGGTATTGTAAATTTCAACTTTAGAGCGGAGCCGCGGGCACAGCTAGTGTATAAAAAGAATGATGAGACTAAGGAAGCGAAAGTGGTGTATCAGAATCGCGATACAAAGCGTTCCGTACTCTCTGCACACCCCGTAAGGAGCATAGCGTTAAGATATGCAGTTAGGATTTAAGTGAAGTTCTTAAAAAAACATCGAAGCAGTAACTTGGTAAGAACTGTAAGTTTCCTCAGCAGTGTAGGTGACCTACATAAACACGATTGTCAGTAGTCCGCGATTGTTTGATCAACACAATCGCACTGTTATGCAACCAGATCATTGTTAGCGAACACTTTAAACCTGACATTTTTAAGTTGATACTTTTACTTCACATTATAAACATTTAATTACACTGCATAGAACATTGAAAATGCATACGTTGTAAAATTCATTCGCGAGGAGGATTTGAACCTGCGACCCGGCTGGCCACTCGGGGGCTTGGGGGCATAACAGAACTCCATAAGGATAATAGTAGTAGAACTATAAACTCATTTTGTACCATCTCAGGTCACAGGTCATGTGACTTATCCTGATATCTTTTTGGCGTTTAACTACGAAAGTTAAAAGACGCAAAACGCTTATCATAATCCTACTTCCTACTAATATTATAAATGCGAAAGTTTGGATGTTTGGATGTTTGTTACTCAATTACGCTTCAACCACTGGACGGATCGTGATGAAACTTGGCACACATATAGGTTAGGTCCTGGAATAGGACATAGAATAGTTTTTATCCCGTAAAACATCTCAATCCTACGGGAAACCAAATTAATCGTTAAAAGCAGTGAAGATGTGTAAACATTGAAACCCACGCGAAGTCGTGGGCAAAAGCTAGTAAGGTAATGTATTTTACCTGAAGTTGCTACACCAGTACGACGGTCCCCAGGTACAATGAGCCGCTCCCAGTAGCGTTTCTGAAATACAATGAACGATATAATTTTCTAGAACGATGTACACAAAATTACCATCAATCTATAACTAAGAAAATAAATATTGTCTGGAAGGAAGAATTTAGCATATGAAACTTGTTTTTTTTTTTACGATAAGTATATCGTATTAAAAAGATTGTGAGTTTGCTCGAGGTGATCTCCAGCTAAGTCACATTAACCGTAAATAATGACCTATATATCGTCCCTCGCATGACTAAGTGTCGTAAGTAGTTTTAAGCAAATAATGCAGGGCAAGGCATTTTCGGTTTTACACTTCACATTCTATTGTCTTAGAAGATACGATACTTGTACCTTGTCAATAAAGTAATTACAGCAACTGATACGGATACGACAGTCAGCGGAGTTTGATCACAATAAAGATTTAAATAGGTCCGTGTTTGTAACTCATTCAGTCAAAAAAATACAGTTACGACAGTTCGTATATATGTGTGTGTGTATTGTAGGTATAATTGAAACTTACTTTTCGTTATAACTTCTTTAGGACTCTTTTTCTGCAAAGGAACAAAGCGAGTGTTAGTGAAAATGATTCATTATCAGCCGAAATACTGCTGAACATAAGCATAAGTGTGCATAGTAAAATAGGACCACTCCAACTCTTCCCGTGGATGTCGTACAAGGCGACTAAGGGAATACATTATAAAACATCAATCAGGCCTCCCCAACCCGTCTGGCCAGCGCGGGGAGTGTAGGCCAAATCCTCCGTCTGTCTCCGGCAGATGAGAGAGGGTTATGCTCCTGCAGTGGAGACAAAAATAACCTGGTGATGATGATGATAATGATAAGCTAAAAAGTTACATTCTATTGTCCCCAATAGAATGTAACTTTTGGTGGGCTGTCCATTAGGAGATTTGTCATAGTTTCCACCAGGCAGATTGGTGATCGCAGTAATGATCTTAATATTCACAAGAGAACGCCGCTGCTCGTCCCTGGTGCAATCCGTTAGTCGCCTTGGCGACACCCACGGCAAGATTAAAGATAAGCTGGGAACTCCACGGCTTACTTAAAACGATTAATTAATGAATAATGAAGACCCAGAATCCTTTTGGGCCTTGTTAGTGAAATCGTAGAAGTCGGTATACAGGGCCTTTCAAAATGAACTACACTAAGTGGCCTGTACAACAGCGGACTCATTAAATGTTGTTGATGTTTTCATGTCAAAAAGAACTGCTTTCATTATAATAACATAATTCTAAATATACCTACATAGCTAAGTGTCACGTTTCGTCGCCATACCTATAATACATTGTGTATTACACTGTCATATGTGTCACAGATTGTTATCGTATAATGGATACTTGGCTACAACTAGTTCGATCTGTATAATTTTATATTTTCTGGACATACCCCTCGTGCAAATAATTAATGAACTACATGTCATTCATTGATATACTGTTTTTTGATCTAGCAAACTATTTTCATACAATCTATTTCAGATGTTGGAGACCGAGTCAAAGGCCGTCACCTACCCTCCACCTCCCATGGCCTTTTGACATCTAGGTCACACAGGGCGAATCACGGGGGAGGTGCCCGGTACTTACTCAGGTGCTCTTTGTCGGACACCCTGCTTGATCCCCCTACAAATAAATAAATCATGTACTCTGTACGCTAACTCTTTTAAAGGATCGGCAGAAGAGTGTGACAGTTACCTAACAACAGTGCGATGCACAGAAATCCTATCAAGCTAGAATGGTGAAGTAGGCGCAACACACGTGCCAACCATGTGCACATTGTTTCGCGTTAAGTCAAGGTCGAGTAAACATCGATAAAAAAATCTGCAAAAATGCCATATTGCCCGTTTTTAACTGCATAACTGCTCAATAGAAACGAGACCGCGGGGCATAAAGGGTACGCGGGAGGGGCGCGCTGTGTCTGAAAATCGGCACGCGCGGAACCGAAGTAAAACAAATGGCTATAACCGTTCTATCTTGATAGGATTTCTGTGGTGCGGTGCGATACGTATGTTGACATTCCCTTCTACCTCTCCGAAGCCCTATAACTTGGTCCCCACGCGGAAAACGCAAGGCTGGGGGTAAACACGGCATAAGAACCGCCTGAAACGCCACAGCCTTCGATGCGTACGATGAGCTCGCATTGCGCAGATCATAATGACGCCCCAAAGTGAAAAGACGTTAAACGTCACTTACGTAGCTACTGCGTAGTCCTATAATTGGAATTCCTGTGATATACTGTACTGCCTTTTGAGACTAAGTTTAGTTTCGTGAGTCCTATCCGGACATTCTCCAGGAGATGAAAAGACGGGGCCGAAGTCCTCTTATCCTATACTTGCAATGGCATTGGTGAGATGTACTTTGCGACCGGCCTATCAAGACTAAATTTAGTTTCGCGAGTCATATGCAGACAGGACAGGGTATCACGCGAATACTTACATGAAGGATACTGTCGAGCTTCATGTTGTTGCACATGCCCACGATGCGGCACATGGTCTCCGGCGTGGTTTCCGACGTGAGCACGTGTTGGAGGTACTCCTCAAGGAGCGCCGTGTTCTCCTTGCAGATGCGCGCCGCCTCGGGGTAATGAAGCTCGCGGCAGGCAGACCCCACACGGGTCGCCAGGTATTCCTGTTTAAGTGGAGTTTATTCAGTCGAAAAGGCTTGAAAACTTAATGTTAACCTGTACCGTTTGTATATGGTAACGAACATCATTTTCATCCCTATTACCCGCACCTATAATGGCACTGATACACATGAAGTCTAGTGCGAACTGTTCCAACTCCCTCTCGATACGAGTATGGACAACCTAGTCAACAGTTCAGCGTGTTTTTTGTTGTTGTGAAAATAAGCTCCCGAATGGCAAACTAGTGTCGGGGCCGCTGATATCGCCTCCATCGTCGCGCGTTCATTACTCTCTGCGATCACCTTACAATATGACCACTTTGGAGATTGGAGACGGTGTCATCTCCAAAGCCTTGAGGGAACACCAGGAGGGCCTGTTCTCGTTGTTATAGAATGTTGAACAATTGTAGTGTTAGACAACATATCTTACCGAATTGATCATATCTTTGACATCCTTCAACTGCCTGAAGAGTCTGACGAATTTCTCCGAGAGTTCATTCTCGTTGATCTCTTGAGTGTGCTTTTCCCATACTGTAGCGATGCAGTGCCCCACCGCACCGCAGTCTGCCCCTTGCCTGTCAAATGAAATACATCATCATCATCATCAGGTTATTTTTGTCTCCACTGCAGGAGCACAACCCTCTCTCATCTGCCGGAGGCAGACGGAGGATTTGGCCTACACTCCCCGCGCTGGCCAGACGGGTTGGGGAGGCCTGATTGATGTTTTATAATGTATTCCCTTAGTCGCCTTGTCGCATCCACGGGAAGAGTTGGAGTGGTCCTATTCTACTCTACCGGAAACCACACGGCAAATGAAATACGTGTCAGTTAAACGAAGTTGAATCCCTTTCAAAAGAACTACTGTATGAAGTAGGGGATAAAATAATGAACGAATATTAGAGTCAATTACACTTTTATTGAACTCATGATAGTGAACAGGCCTTTGTATTTTAATATTTTTTGTATTTTAATATTTTTCTAACATGTCGTCACAGTCTACATGAGTAATGCGTCTAAATTTGGGATTCAACTGTTCCTTTCTGTGTTGAGTTCCATATGAATAAGACTGTACTTACTTGAGGCTTTGACACCAATATGCGGGTCCCTTACTACATTCTTTCGGTACTTGTCGCGCGAACGACAAATCTGCAGACAAATATTTTTTATTAATTAAGATACGAGGCATTTATTATATAAGTTTTTTAGTAGGTGTAAAATAAAAATTTGTTATTAATGACAAATTTTATTATTATGATTAATTTGAAAAAATATTTTTTTTTTCATGATTGTAGGACAGATTACCAGCAGATTACATACAAAAATTTATGCAGGTAGTTGATAAAAATATCACAGATCAATTCTGACTGTGGGAAAATATGCTACCTAAATCATAGTCAGCAAATTTATCAGTGCAATGCTGCAAGGCAGACAGGCTTTCTATATCCCTGATGGACATTAAAAATGCTATAGTCATGTGCAATCATTATATAAATCCTAATAATAAAAATAATCATAAAGATAGCAAATAGTGTCATACCAGTGAGGTCAAAAGGGGTGTTTATCTTAACGAAATGCCAATTATTTCACATATTATTGTATTATTGCTGTATTTAGATAAATGGCCACTGCGATAACAGATTTATTAATGTTATCCAGTGTTCTAACATTGTTTTTATTACGTTACGATGGCTTTGTTACTGCAGTTAGAAGAGAGGGTGAACATGTGGAAGCTCCAAATGACGATTATCGCTTTGTTATGATGAACATTCTTTAAATTTTCATAATAATAGTAAAAATTTAGATGTATAGAAATTATGCTCGGAGCCAAATATTTTAGAAATGAGTGTACAAAGGAATACAGACATTGACTCTTAAGCCTTGGAAGTACATGATAAGTATAATTTTAATAATAAATAACCAAAAAAATTTGAAAAATTTGAAAGCCAAAATCTAGTAGTTTAAATAAATTATTAATATTATGATACAGACTAAATAAAGTTATAAATGAGTATGAGTATCATGCATGACTAAAAATATAACTAATAAACAATAAAAAAATATTTTTAATAGACATGTTTTGTCACTAAATGAAACATCAACCTTATGTTAAACAAACAACTGATATATTATTCATTACACTACAATAACAGAAGAAATAGTACTTAGGATACACGTCTTATATCTTAACTAGTGAAATGACCCAGCCTAACAAACCTAACCAGCTCAATTTAAACTTATGAACTTTTATACAAAATTATGTTTGCACTGAATCACGACAGTGTTTGTAAATTGGTTTGAAAGTCCAGTAGCCTGGTGTCATTTGATTATGTGACATGATCCCCCTTCTGTTGTTGAATGCAGGAAATATGATCAGACTCAAACACAGGGTTATGATGAGTCAGTATGATCATACTATATTGGTATGATTCACTAAGCTACTGTGGTGACATATTATTTCAATATTTGTGTATTGCTTTATTATGTTTAGGGACAAAGACATATTATACTCATGGTATTTTAATACACAGTTAATTTTACATACATACATACATGGGTGGTATTTTTAAACCCTTTTATACTGTGTCAAACTTTGACCATCTCATAGGCTTAGTGGAATGGTCATTGGACTCTAGTATCAGAGTTGTGGGTTCAGTCAAACTGGGAACAGATAACTTTGTACAAGTTGGCTGGACCAAGTTGGTTGGTAGGTGTAGATGTTATATTTGTCAATTGTCCTACCCTTGTATAAAGTGCATAGCACATAAAATTTATTGAAACCTCACCAATGAACCTAACCTTTATAGAAATATAAAATTTACCATTAAGTGAACTGAAATACTTATTTCAGGCCACTGAAAAACTCAGCTATGCATTATTACAAATTATTTTATTAATATTTTCAATTGTCAAGCTGTGTACATTATACATTTGCAATAAAAGTCGGTGTAACTTTATGTAGGTACACCTGAACAAACATTTAAAACAATCGAACAGTTCACAAATAATATTGATAATCAACTGTAGCAGCTCATGATATTAACTAGTTCTAGCCAAATAATTGGGGCCTCGCGCAATCAATTCACTAACCAGTAATGCAAGTATACAATTAATTCAAATATTATGTGGGTATTACAATAGAATCATCTCATCCTGCAAAAATTCTTATTTATTTGATGGTTGTTTCTTTGCTACTACATGTTTTTTATGAGATCAGCATGATGTGTCCACTCGTCATGCTCCTAATTAAGTAACATGTAGGTATACAAGCTAATTAACTACTTTTTTCCACTGGGAGTGGAGCTGAGTAAATACATAAGTTTATCGCACGAATGATTAATTGGTAAACAAAATTAAGTTTCACAAATATTACAAGGACAGGCAGGAACATCAATTACAAATTGCAACAGGTCTAAAGCGAAAACAAGAATAATGACAAATACACTTACTTGTACAAAAGATAGATATCGTGAGGAGACAAACAGCAAGCGCGTTTGTCATGGTTAACGTTCGAAATTTATCTCGTGTTGTCCGCTTCGTACTCCGCGAGAAAAAGATTAACAAACACCCAACAATTTCACTTTGTTTGGAAGTTATTGCGTATGTATCGATTGATAAACAAGTGTCAAGCAAAAGCAAGTCACCGACGAAATGTGACGAACGAACCGTCCAATTCTGACACTGACATTTCGACAGCAACTGTCAAACAAATTGACAGTATGTTTAGGGATGATAAAGTGATGATGTGTAACAGATATTTTTATTGAATATGAGTATAAAATACAAGCTGAAAATTAACAAATATGAAACACATCTAATTTAAATAAAAAATTTCGCCTAATTTGTCCAGCGAATGGTGCTGCAACGTGCCTAGGACACTCGCTACGTTTCCCCGCTGGACGGCTAGGGCTACGCGCTGTTGAAGATACCTCCCGCTATTTTTCTCCCCAGAACTATCTATTAATTTTAAACCTAATAGGTGCACTAGATCGCGCGCTAACAGATATTGATTTCCATTTTTGTAATTGTTATTCTTAATTTTATTAAACTAAATTTTAATTATAATTTAATACTGAATAAATATATAAGTTACAAAAATTACATCGAAAGACTGTTTCTTCCTAATAATTTCTTTGTGAAATGAACAAAATATCTATAAAACTAGGTATCTCTTTCAATATTACCTAATTGTAGGCGAAAATTTGCGTTACGAACCATAATATATTGATGCTGTCCTAATAAACCTTATAATTTGTTCGGTCTTGCCTTAGTAATATATGTCTCGCAAATGTTCAGATAACGTGGTACCTAATGAGCTAATGATCTTACAGATTTCAAAGGTGATTTTTTAACGACTTAGTTCGGAACAAATTTTATTATGTAATGTAACTTAGTTTGTATTATGATTAAATAATAGTTATGGACTGCTTGAGGTTCATCACTAGTTTCAATTTCACGCCATCTCGTAATAATATTAAGAACTAGCACACAAAAAGCAACCACTTTTTTATCTTAGTACTTGCTAGTTGATAATAGATAGCATGTAGGTTTAGTATTTCTATTCAATAATAGATGGCGTAATGTGTTTCTATTAACCCGGTTATCAAACCTAAGCCAAATTCCTGACTTTTCGCGACAGATATTTTCGCGAAAGTAAAGGCATGATAATCTAAGTTGTAGGACAAACTAGTTAAACTTTTTATTTGTTAATAAATTTTTAGCTACGATAAAATTATTTATTTCCTAGGTATTTAAAATAAAAGAGTTCCTGCGAGAATTCTGTAGGTACCTACCTACCTAATGCGTGCACATTTTAGGTGCAGGTCGCTTTATAGTCAAGAAGGTAGAGTAAGTACTCTTACACCAAAGATCATATTACTATTTAGGTAACTTACATTTAGCATAGATTATATACTAGAGTCATTTAGTATTCTTTGACAGAAGGGTGGAAGGGCCGTGGAAGTGTCTGCTTGTCATTGTCCATCAACAATATTTTATTAATTTAATATTGAATTCGGTTCAATTATTCTTTATTGCACAACAAAAATACATAAATACAATAATAAAGTAGTAATAGACATAATAATAAAGTATAGGTAGGTACTCCAACAACATACACAATTATTCCACTTGCTTTCATTAAATATATAGGACGGGTAAAAATATAATAACAAATTTAGGAAAAAAGCGGAATTATTATCACCTCTCTCATTTTATCTAAACTTTTCTCATTTCATGTCCCACTGCTGGTATAACGATGCAAAATATGTATAAATAAATAGTAACAAACCTCGCTTTTGTAAAAATGGCTCTGACTAAAGATTATATTAGCCCTGTGGCAAACTTTGTCAGATGAAAAAAGGCGGTACTAATAAAAAAAAACGGGTTTTGACTTTGGAACATAACTTTACAACAAAGGTGTAGGTTATTTTCAAAACCTTACTAACATACTTATAGCTACATACAGGCAAAGATAATATATATACAGGTAACTTATATACTAAAACGAAATTGGTATTTCCGTGTTCCAGGTTGGTTTTCCTGAGACACAATTAGGCGGGTCCCCCGGGCGAGCCGGGGTCCGTAATAAAATTAAGAAGACGCCCCGGGTGCGGTCGCGGTAAGTCGATGTCTTCGGCGGGCATAAAACAAATCCGCAGAGCCGGCCGTGTGGGACTCCGCACAGGGGTGGAATGGAGTCGAAAACACCTGCCGAGACTCTTTGCGGGAATCGAGGTGTCATCATCATGAGCCTGTATGAGTCCACTGCTGGACATAGGACTCTCCCAAGGTGCGTTATAATAGCCGATCTTCGATACTCCGCACATAGTCACTGCTAGCCGTATTACGAAGATCGCCACTTCCTCTAGTCGGGGACGTCCCACACTAAGCCTGCCCGGTCGTGGTCTGCACTCGAGAACTCGTCTACCCCAACGTTTATTTGTTCTCTGACAGATGGGCTAGCCCAGTCACTTCATCATTCAAACCTTTGAGCGATAGTTTCAGGTGTGTGTGTGAGACGAACTATGCTATTTATTTTCAACAACAAAAATATTGTGTTTGGACCCCGGACCGGGCCGGAATGCTGTGCAAACTCTATAAATATTGTATAAGTTAGAGATAGAAAAAAATATATATGTAAAGTTTTTCCCACAGGGGTGACATAGTCAGAAATGACTAAACCCCTTAATAAAGATTAAAAAAAAAAGTAGACGTGCCTTTGAACCTGCTACCTACTAATTTAATTTCTCGTTAATTTTTCATAATTGTTATTCTGTGTTCTACTTTATGTCATTATTATTTCAACTTAGTCGTATGGGGAAGACACTAACTCCTGAAATACAGTTTACCTAGTTTGGATGTCAGGGCTTCATAAATAATGTATCACTTTAAATTGAATAAAGTTATGTTTATGAAAACATTGCTCACTGACAACTGTGGCCACTGACCATCATAAAAACGACCTATCTATATAATATTTTATTAATAATATTTAGTTAACGGAAGTCTCCACAGTTTCGACCACGTGCGCGATGTTCACATATTCTGAATAACACTTCAATACCGCGGCGCCGGCCGCCGAGCCCGGGCCGTCGGGTCGTCCTAACGCACTGGACACTCCTGTTTGTCCTCATATTGCTGTGACGTGAGCCGACTGTGTACTACTACCTTAGACAATACACATCCAGTTATTGTTAAAGGGGTGTTTTGGGGTTTTGTACTTGACCCTCAAGGTCTTTATAGGTATAGAGTGTTCATGTTCAATCAATCTGATTCGCTGAACAAAACTCTCAGAACAATTAAGTGCGTTCAGTCCATTAGAAAATTCATTCTGAACCAAATCTTTCCCAGGAAAAGTCCAAAGTTCTGCAAGTGTTAAAATAAAAGTAATTAGGTATAATGTCTTTGTCTGTTTTATTTCTTAGGTCATTTGGAAGAACATGTTGACAGTTTGAAGGTCTCCCAACTGATCGCAAATAAGCTCACCGCTATTATTACGAGCTCATTTGCGTAATTAGTTATTTTTTCACTGCAGATTAGAAATCTAGTTACTTATAGAACATCATTGGTTTAGTAATTTTTTAGGAATTTAAAGGTTGATTACAACCACTAAATACATATAGAAATGGACAGCTATAAAATAAAACGTGATATCAAATCGGACATGGACACTTCGGCGATTTTCCTTGTAAGTTATTTATGTCATGTGAGCAGCTGATCTATTTTATTGTAGGTACACTCTGTATAAGTCATGTAAGTACTAGTTTGAAAGGATATTTAATTGTAATTAAAACGTTCGAAACTTCTTGTTTTTAATCGCTTGTCATAATAATCATACTTAGAACAAGTACCAAATTATACCAATATAAGTAATCAACGTTTGAACTTTTGAAAAGGTACAACTTTTTTATTTTGCGATTTGCCATAGTCCTAGCTGCCGACTAGTATGAGACTAGCACACTGTACCTTATATAATTAATAATATATTTTTTCTACTCGGCCTCATACTTTAATTAGTATTGTTTTTTTTTCTGTTGGCGTCATATAGTTCAAAAGTATGCAAAGTATTTTATGCGATAATGGCAATGGCACACCATCATAATCTCTTCACCCCATTCAGATCAACAGTATACTAAAATGACCCCACTGTTGGGGCCCACCTTCTAAGCGTACCTACTGGTTAAAGTCCACTATGCTGCCAAGTGCGAGTTGGTGTATTTCACATTCGCTTTAGAGTGTACGCAGGTTTACCTTCACTTCCTTTCTTATATATATATATGTGGTATCATAATGAAGTTCCAAAAAACTCATAGTGGTCCGGGCCAGGATAGAACCACTGACCACACAATCGTGAGGCGAGCGCACTACTAACTGGGCTCCATACTTTTATCAGTGCCTAAAGGCGTAATATTTATTACCGTCTGAAGCAACAAATGAGCGGATATGATGGTATGCGAGCACTGTCATCCACAAAGATCTGCAAGCTCTGCTGTGCTACAATCCAACCGTACCTACAAGTGCACTGAACTAAGGGAATGCCTAGTTTGCTTGGAATTACACTGGTCTCACACTTCAAATCAGAAGTAGAGAAAATGGGTTACCTACCCAGACAGATTCTCCACAAAAGTCTTATCATAAATATAGAACTGAATGCATGCACTGAAAAAAATAATATACCTATATCTTGTTATCTGTGAACAGTCACCTTAACCGCACCAAGATCTTGTTCCCTTTAACTAACTCTTATTACTATCTTGCGCTAACTCAACTTGTTTTTTTTATTCCTGATGGCTTTACGCTTGACCTCAATCACACCTGATGGTAAATGACGATGAGGCCTAAGGTGGAGCGCGCCTACCCAGATTCAATAAGCTTGTGATCACGATTGTGTTTCAAACGTTCATAAAAATAACATTTTTCTTTTATTATTGATGGCTCTTGACCCCAATCTCACCTGTGATGGCTAACATATAACTAACACAGCAGCCGAGGCAAAATGCCATTTGATAGGAATTGTTTTGTGTTCGAAAACCCATGCACTAAATGCGTTGAGTCAACTTCCACAGGTAAACTGCCACTCACATCTAAAACACAATCATTTCACCCCTTCAAGCTAAAAGTTAGTCCGCAAAATATACGTGCGGCATCCAGTGTAAACCTCGCAGTCGCGAAGTTCTCGCAGTTAGGGAAGATTTGTCGCGGCCCGCTGGACTAATGCCGTACTTGTGCTCTTGTAAGTAAAAATTATGATTATCGCCGGCAAACTGAGCCCTTGATCCCTAACTAACGGCGGAGAGCGCCGGAGGACTTTCCTTTTCTTCTCAACTATAACTCTTTTTTATTGCCTTCGAGCTGCAGCGCCGCCGACCACTGGATTACGGGTGACCTAACTGATCGCTGAACTATGGACTCTTGAACGCTGTGATTATTTACACATCGGAGACTTTTGCGGTGAAGGAAGTTTTCTTGAAGTGTAAATAGTGGTTGAAAATAGTTTGACGTGTTAGAGAAAACCTATGTCCAGCCGTGGAGTTCGCTGGATGATGATAGTATAACGAATCATGGCATTCATCACCATCATCAACCTGCAAGAGCCCACTGCTGGACATAGATCTCTCCCAAGGCGCGCCACTAAACTCGATCCTCGGTACTTCTCATCCACATGCCACCTTACTGATTATAATATAACGTTTTACAGACATAAACGAATATCTCTTTACATTATTTGCATTTATATATCACTATATGTTTATGTAGACTTATCAATCATGGCGTCACTAACTGTCGTTCTCTCACGAGTAAGTAAATCTAAATTACATAAGTATTCAATCCTCTAGTAACAGTCTTAGGGCATTCAATGCCTGTTTAGTTAAATAAATAGTATAGAGTATTAAATTTATTTTTAGTGTTTTATTAGGATATCTAAGTGTTTTTCAGATAGAAACTACAAACCCAAATGTTTGTTTTGTACCTACTAGGTATCTAACTATAAAACTTTAGAATAATTATTCAATTCAGTCACACAGCAGACTCCCGGCAGCCATAATCCTGCAATAAAATTACAAAGACAATAAAAATGCATCCTCCACTCAGGCCAACACAACTATACATATACAAGTGGCATCATAAAACATAGAAGTCGTTTCACAAGTGCAATACAATACATAAATGAGAGTCGGACCCTCGCAGGGAGGCTGCGACGGTCGATTAAGAAGCGAGTGCAGCGTTGCCTTGGCGACGCCGCCATCTTGCCCCCCTTGCCCCCTCGCACCCCCTTCCCCCACCCCCACACCCCCACTGTAAACAACGCGCTGTATCGCTGCACTGAAACACTCGATATATTTAAAAAGCTCGCCTCTGGAGTCGTTTTCTTGAATCACTGCAGCAAGATAAAATTGTCAATTTGTTTTGGATCAAAAAGTGTGTTGAAAATTTCAGTAATACGGGCTGCTTGGATAAATTACAGTTAAACTACACTTAGCAAATCTAGTGTTTTGTTATATGTAGAAGTATAGTAATAGGTCGGTATACATAAAATGTCTAGAATAGAGTTTAAAGAAATGTGTTTTTAAGTCATTTTGTAAGCTCGAATTTAGGCTTTGGATGAATGTATGAGCCTGATCGTTTGTAGGTAGTTGTTAAATTTTCATTTCGATCTTTTGGTTATATCAGCTCTTAAGTACTCGTATTCATGAAAAACAGCCACTTGATATTTCAAAAAGTGGTTGTTTTCAATTAAAAATAATAAGTATCTAATATTTGAAAAATAAATTAAAAACGGTTCAAGATAACTAAAATTTGACTGCACACTGATCGATTTAGGGACCTTCAAAGAGTTGCCTAAGAAATCAGAAAAAAATTAAAATAAATTAGTTACGTAACAGAAATTATTTTATTCATTTTATTCATTTGGTGATCAATCACACTAAAGATTTTTAAATTAGTATAAGTAAAAACATTATTGTGACGACATCGTGCAGGTGCAGGGCGGACATGGACGAGACTGGCTGCTGACAGAAAGCGATGGCGTATCATGGACGAGACCTTTACCTGTAAATGGGTGCCCCAATAATAAAGAAAAATAAATAAAATAAAATAAAACTTAATCAACTATGTATACTTACTTGTATTTAAGCTTACTTAAATTAGAATTAATATTAATGTTATTTCGAAATGGATATTATTCAATCGCCTTAATTTAATTAATTATTGTACATAGTTTATAAGATCAATTATTATTAATTTCATTTTATATTTAGAATTTTATGTAAAATTATTAGGGAAATAAAGGTTTTATTATTATTATTAAAAACAGTATTTGGTGCTCTTGCTCACAATTTTTTAAGGGTTCCGTACCTTGAATATTAAAAAAAACTCTTATATGAACATTTTGCTGTGCGTCTTGTCTGCCTGTACATGAAAGAATTTGCAAAGTTAAGTTTGTAACGTAATAATTCCACTGTACGGTTATCTAACGGTACCTATATACCTATAGTGATTTTGTTAGAGAAGGATGGGAATAACTGGAAAGTCACGGAAGCATATACATAGTTTTAGAGATTTTTATTTTGAGGGAAAAAAATTGCGGCATAAAGAACCCAGATTTAATTTGTATTTGGGTTCTGTCTCACTGATTGCTGATCGTAACTGCACGGAACCATCAGTCCGCAAGTCCTACTCTTACTTGTTAGTACATATATAATGCTCACGTCTTGGTCCCAAAGAGGTAGGCAGCGACGATGTATCGCCACTTTGAGTAATCCAATGTCGCAAAGCGACTTTCCTTCGCCCGCTTTTCGCTCCGTGATTCCCTTGACGTGATGTGTTGGGAACAAACTTGTTAATATTTTCATTAATATCGTTTACTTGATCAGGTTCATATTTCTGGTTCTATCGGAACGGTCCAAAACTGTTTATCACCGGCTGCACCAGTGACAGTGGGGTTCAATTCTGCACGAACGGTGTAAAGACAAATGGCGGACATTATTCAAGATTAGCCACACCGGGCCCACCTCTAGCTCTCGTGCTCACTGAATTTAATCATACCTTTTTATTATAACTTTTTGTGGTAAATAGGTGGACGGTCCACCTAAAGAACCGAACTCTAGCTAACAGTTGCCTATTTGAAGGTATTGCTACATCTGAATCCGGTACGCACTGGGCCCGATAGGTGTAATATGGTCCTCGTTATTGAGGTAGATCTGGTCTGCATCCAACAGTGTAATGACCTGACGGTAATATAGATTTTGGCTTTAGAGTATTGCCAACTACATATGCTATAAGTTATACTATGAAGGAAAATAATTTTCGCACCTCATAAGTCATCTCAAAGTTTTTAGTTTCATGATTGATACTAATTGGTTATTAAATTAGATAACAGATGAGTCGTCTGTTATATAATTTAACAACCATATAGTGTCAGTCAAGAAACTTTGAGGTGACTTTTGAGGTGCGAAATTTATTTTCCAGGTCATACCATGAAGGAAAATATTTTTCCAGTTAGAGATGAAGTTGGTGGTGAATGCCGTGCATGCATGGAAATAACGAATTTCTTCACGTCTGTCTTACTTTTTCTTTTCTTCGCCATTTTCCACTTTACTTTCGGTCGGTTTTTCTGGTTTGTCTGCACCGGGATATGCTGTCCTGGGTTGTCTTGACTCATTTGAGGGCATTATCCAGTTGAACCCTAAAATAAAGTTTTTTAGGATTGTATCGAAAGGAATATGCTCATAGCGAAGATATGTCTGTTCTAACTTGAACACTATTGGATTGACTGGGCTGTAATTTTGGAACACAGTATATGAAATTACCAATGTAACCGGGGTCGTCAAAGGTATTTGTGACAAATACCTTTGACGACCTCCGTGGCGGAACGAGATATCTCTCCGATTCCGGATTCGGACTCCGGAGGTTGCGGGTTCGAATCCTGCGTGGGGCAAATGGTTGTATGATGAATATGAATGTTTGTACCCAAGTCTTGGATATTTATATATTTATTTAAGTATGTCTATCCATTATCTAGTAACCATACCACAGGCTCTGCCTATTTTAGGACTGGATAATTGGTGTAAATGTATGACATATTATTAATATTTTAATGGAAATAATTATTACTAATATAAACTAATTCAGTCTAAAAATATATAACTATAACAAAACGTTTTCTATTCATATTACAGAAAAGTATATAAAAAAAAAACAATTAATTAACCGTACGAAAATAATGTATACGGGGTATCCGCATCCTAAACTTTGATATCAACGATACTATCACCACGAGAATTTTTAAGATCTTGCGGTATTACGCTGAATCAATGAGAGACACAATGAATTTCGTAAACCTTTTGAATTTCGTGTCCGATTTGTACAACACAACTAAATTACGATACGTGACTAGTGACACAAAAATCATTACCGCGACCGTACATTCTAAAAGTCTGGGATTCTTAATAATTTTTATAACATACATTTGTATGGATAGTCTTGGAGTATATATTATAAGGCACATAATATATATATATATATATATACATAATAAATATACCTACATAGTTTAACATCCACTGCTTTGTTACACATGGTAATACCCATTAAGTTCATAATATTAAAGTGGGACGCAATCTGTACAACGTTTTAATGTATTATGTAGAATTATAAAGGCGTCGAGCCCCGCTTACTTCTTATGATTTATTCATGAGGCAAGAACAACGCTAAATTTGAACATGCCTGCCTGTACCGGGGCCCGGCCTCCTGGCATAAAACGTCAAGTGTTTTATTAAGTAATTTGTTTATCGCAAAGATTTATCGGTGATACTCCAAACTCCAATTTCATGAGCTTAAATTTTAGCCAAAATAGTCTCTGACATGAAATTAGAGCAACATATTTAGTTTGAAAATCTTTTAGTTTGCTTAAATATTGTTGGTAAACTGTTTACGTAAACAAAATTCAAATAGGTAAGTGCAGTCGAGAGAAGTTTGTTTCAACTCCGTCGGCTTCCATCGAGCGATTTCATACACATATTTCAGCGAGAGGAAACTTCTTTGAAGTTGGGAACAAACAAAGCCAACCCCGTGGTTATCCGTTGATATTTTCGGGCAAAGTCGTACCTTATTCGCAAACATCGAATCCCTTATACAATACAGTGCGAAACGAAATTCGAAGGATAGATAATTTCGCTGCGAAAGAAATAAGGCGAAGGGAAAAAAATATAAATTGAATAGTCGAATACACGCATCCCGGCATTACCATAAAGGCAACAGGGATCAACCGGGATTCCTCTACGAACTTTTTTATTTTCCTTCCACCTCTAAATCTCCCAGGGAAAGCTTCGCGAATCTGCAAATGTTGATTTGATGATGTCGTGTCGAGCCGCGCAACGTCTTCACGCGGCGTCACGCTCGGTGCCGCGGCGTCACTCGCCGAGCTGCCGCCAGTAGCGTATCCAAGTTCCGTGCCGCCCTGAGCTACTTCAAATGAGCCGCCCTTAAAGTCAGCATTTATTATATTTACAACTCAGTTACTATAACGCCCTGTTTTGACAAAAAATTACAGAACTAAATAGTTTATCTCGCTGTCAAACAATGATGAGGTTAAGGAAGAAACAAATTTTAGTGCAGTGACATCTTATTATAATTATTTGTTTATTGTTTACAATCGGATACAAAAGCTCATAGAAAATATATGCTGTAATTTATTTCACGATTACAAAAACCAGACTCTACTCCGTAAGTATTTCGGATAATTATCTGTCGTACTTAAATACTATTTTGTACTCTCGAACATGATATACTATTTATTCTGATAAGCTTTGGGTATGACAGTTAGACGCCAAACACATATCCAAATAAAATGACCGTTTAGTTAGAGAGTACAAAATGTATTTTTAGTTTGTATTTTTTTTTCTTTCCTTACAATTATGTTTTTTTTAAAAGGTTAACAAATATTGATGCATGATAGCCGTCCTTACATTTTGCCGCACCAAAAACTTCCCTGTGCTGAGGCTCAGTCAGTGTCACATACGCTGTTACATTCGTCACGCGACGTATTGCCACGTATTGCTGTACTGTTACATACGTCATCTAATACGGAACTTATTACTTCGAGGTGAGGGCTGCACTGGCTATTTGCGACCCGTCAACTGCTGTAGACCCAACCTTTGATTACTTGCATTTTTACCGTCTCTGATTCGCCATTACGCCGTGTCTGAAATCTGTTCGATTTTTATTTGATTTTAGTTTTAGAAATGTTATCACAATTGTTGGGTCTTGATGTTACAATAAATTCTTGCTCACAAATTCAGTATTAATTATTAACGGCGTGTGCTGAATAGATAGGTTCTTCAGAAGAGAGATAGGTAATCGAAAATGTTTAGTTACTATTTTTAAGTATTTCCTCAGCTTGTATCACCAGTTTCAGCTTTTTTGTTTATTATTAGTTGGCCATTATTTTGCTTCATCATTTGCTCTTTGCATATAAAACTCATAGTTGATACTCTAAATGCGAAGGAGTAAGTTAGTATCTGGTACTTTATATAGCCTCCACGCCAGCAATTAAGGTAGTACATCAGTTAATGTTAATCAAAACATTAATATATCACTGTTAATTCAAAATCACTACTCTCTATTTCAAACTAACCGCACTTGAGGTTTGTATACGTTGTAAGTTTTATTTTCTACAAAAGGTATGTATGCAGAAATATGAAACAATAGACTCAGCTTATGAAGCAAATATTTCGTAGAGCTAGCTAACGACTAGAGGTTGCGGGCTCTGGAGGGCGGATTATGGTGCTCATCCATTGTGGTCATTAAGACACATTACCCGCACCCCCACCCCGTCTTACCCCTAGCGCACCCTGGGGGGCACGGACCCGCTTTTTAATTCAACTTTCCTCCTCCGCCAATTTACATGATTACTTTCGTTTTTATTATGCCACGGCGGTGACTCCACTCGCTCTTAGATTAGAGAATATTGGTTCTCAAATAACTTGTACTTTAAAACGTTGTATGTAGACGTCGTCGCTTGACTAAAGAGAGGGTGTTTAAAAAGATTGCTGTAAAAAAAGCTAGTGAATTTTTAAGTTTTATTTTGCTTTTGTCTCGAGATTGGTAGTCCAGTTTTACACAAAAATATTTTAAAACTTACTCGTACATTTCAGAAAAAACGGTATCTCCATCGTATAAATCATATCTCTGACTCTATCTAGGCATTCAATAAGATAACTAGCTTTAGGCTCGAGTTGGTACCCAACTGTTGATCAGTTAATGCCTTACGTGGACTTACGATACAAATTTGGTGTTTTCGTGGTAACAAGTAGCCGTATCTTTGCCTATACAATTCTCGCCGAGGCACCGCACTGTGTCGTATTCGTGGACGGTATAGGACGGCTGATGACGGAATGTAAGAGAATGCTAGAGAGAGGAATGTCTGTTTCGTCTATAGTATACAAGTTATTATAGCGCAATGGAATAATCTGCAATATTGCGATATTTAAAATAAATAAATAAATTCGTAAAGGACATATCGACGCGGTTGGTCCTCGCCTCGGGTGACCAGAGGGCTGGCGGCTACTTTGCCCAGAGGCTGTCCATCGCCATACAAAGGGGTAACGCCGCCAGCGTTCTGGGCACCATGCCGCAGGACGGGCAACTAGACGACGTGTACATTTTGTAAATATTTTTGTCTTTATACCTAATGTTATTTATGTTATTTTAAGTGCTTTCCTGTTATATTTACATTACATATAATATGAAACAAAAATATATAAATATATTGTTAAAATAAATGTCGAAATGTCTACTGATACTACTAATAACAAGCAAGCATTCTATTAGATAGCCTGGTAGATCCTCTCATAACCATAATAAATTGAACAATGTATATTACAATCCGAAACAACTAGTCGCGAACACCATAAGATTGCATCGGAAATTAGAAAAATAAAAACGCAGTGAAAAAAACAAGAACTACACATATCCATAGGGTAAAACCGGGATAGATGCCTCAGCGGGATAGATGCCTCATGTTCTAAAAACCTAACTTCCCAAACTCGCGACTAAGAATTAATTGTATAAGTAGGAGCCGCAGTCACCCAGCACCTAAGGTACCCACGGACAATCGGGCGGTGAGGATGCATTTAGCTCGTGCGTGTAATTATCTCCGCGGCGAAATTCACGAACACTTCAAAGATTTAAACGTTAATATTTCCGTCATATTTTTTATAACGTCAATATACTGGCTCATGTAGGTGTAAGTAGATGCTAATTTGTTTATAATTTATTTAAAAAATACTTGGGCATCTATCCGTATCACAAAGGATAGTTGCCCTGATTTTTTGAGGTATCGGTGCTCTTAGGGGCATCTATCCCTCCATAAACCGTTTATGAAGTAAATATATATTTTTAAATTTTTTTAGTGTCTGTTATATTTTTTATGTATTTACGTATATTTGGACTTTTTACTGATATTAGCAGAACTAGGTATGCCACGAAAATATAAAAGAAAGGAAGGAGTGAGTGCTCGAGTATGTTCTTGTACTACAGAAAACTAGACAGTCGGCTTTCGAGGAAAAGTTTTGTTTATTTTTTAGATGTAGTAAAAAAAAATTGAAAATTAAAGGCACTATCCGGCTAAACATTTTAATATAAAAAGTATGATTGTGCAATGTGCATACTCGATACATAATATGAATATTATTAACAACAATTTAGAATTTATATTTTTGTTGAATAAATCCTTGAAATTTAATTAAAAAAAAAATATGATTATGCATGTTGAAACTTAAGAATTTATATTTTAGTTAAACAAACGTTTTAAAAACTTATGGTCATTTGTGTGATATAAGAATTATCTTCTAATTATGACAATTAAAAGATGTAAAAAATACATAATGTTTTTCATTATTATGACCCATGTTTCTTGGAGACAATTGCTGTTTTAGAAGTAAAACTTTCTAACATTTGGTTTGGGTTTTTTGTTTACACGGTATAAATGGCATCTATCCTTGTCAGTATTTTCATGGTGGGGCAACTATCCATATAGGTAGGCATCTATCCTCAAAAAAAAGGTTCCACGAAAAGCTAATTTCGACAAAATCTGTATTTGATACGTTAAATAAAAATAATAATAGTTCAACATAAAGGATTGGGCTAGCTACATTATTAGAAAATATTCGTATAAAATTAATATTTTTAAAATTAGGTGGCTATTTCAAAAAGTGGGGCATCTATCCCGGTTTTACCCTAGTGTTCCTGATGGCCTAAAGGCCTCACTAGACTCGAGCGCCAGAGGTCGTGGGTTCGGTTCCCCTAGTCTGGATGTTATATTTGTCAATTGGCCTGTCCTTGTCAACTCCCCATGGTACAAGAGAAATTTATAGTTTGGGATTAGACAAGTGTATGTATATCGTCGGTCTTTTGGTAAAAGGGTTAATATTCCATTGCATCAATCGGCAAATTCGCCCATTCTACAATAGACTGATGGATGAATTTACCATAACACCACTTGGCATATTAGCCTTTTTGTCAAAAGAACAACAACAAGAACGTACCTATTTATGAAATATTTATATTTATACATAGTACAACAACTCATAATGACATGGGTACAATAAATAAACAGATAAATGGGAACAAAGAACAACAAACAGTATGGGCTGTGCTGTGCTTGTGAGAGGGCTCCGCCGCGGCATAATGTAACCTTAAGCACAACTTAATGCAGTATAAATAAAGTGACGCTAAGTTACATCGACACTAGACACTATCAGAGCAACAATTTTGAAACAATTACCTCGAGGCCGATATCGTAAGATTAAAGATTAAAGAAAGTCCACGGTCGGAATTAGGATTTGGGAGCGAATGAGGGCGAGCCTCCTTAACAGCGAGACTCCACAAATTGCGGACCTTAATGGGCGCATAAAACTCGGGGCGCCACTCCGAAGGCGCCGCAGATTGTTCTAAGACTTAGTTCAGGATTAATGGTGTAGAAAACAGATTATCATTGGCTGGGTTTCCATTAGTTGGAGACTCGGAGACACGGCGACCCCTGCCATCGGCGCGTGAAAGCACCGCCGATAGCAGAGCAGACGCTCGCTTATTATTTTCCACACAACAGCTCCCAATTTAATTCTATTACATTCTGTCGCGTTTGAACGACAGGACAATAAAGTTGTTTGAGTGGCGCCCACGACAACGCGCGTTGGCATCTTGTTTCAGACATTGTCTCTATCAAAAGCTCCCTACTTACCGCAACAATTCGTAAGAGAGAATGTTTTTTTTTAACAATGTATTGTCTAATTTTATTAGTTTGTTTAAATAAATAATAAGAAATTTTGAACTACTGGTAAATTACAGGAGGTCCTTGGTGGGCAGGTCTATACCGCCACTTACAAGGGTATACATATAGTTCACCACGTAGGACAAAAATACTACATTATGCACATAACTCGCCTTCAAAGAATGTTAATCAGTTTGATAACTAATTCTTTGTCAAATAAAGCACATTTACCTGATCGAGCTCATGTATCTGAAATCAGTGTTAGAGTTATATACACTTTTGGAGGGCACTATACTATAAGAAGTATACCTTTTTTTGCCTACTTTTAATTTGTTTTCCAGTTCTCTCCAGCGGGTTACCAAATTAATAAGGGACACTTTTGCTATTATGGGTTTTCAGTTTGGTTAATCTGCACAACACCATAACCTACAAAAAAAAATTCAGGACCTAAGTATGTGCGGTCAGAGGATTTAAGTAATGCGGAGTTAAGTAATTAATTATTGTTACATTTAGCGTGACACAAAACACTGCCAGTTACAAACACGAAGTGCAATATCGAAATGTAGCCATTTAATTTTTTAAACATCACACGTACGCGTTGCTGTTGTTTTAATGAATACAAATGACATTTGCAAATGTGGTTAATCCATAAATTAGTTACGTGCCCCGCCCCGCAACCCCTTGCCACCCCGCAACCCTTGCGACGGAGAACCATTTCGTGCCAGAATATTACAATATCATAAATTGTTAGTTAACTGGAGTGAGAGCTTAGTCTTCATGAAATTCATTATGAAATTGAAGATAAAATGAATATCTAAAAGAAATCGATTTTGTACGGGCGTAAGTTCCTTCAGGGATTAAACAAAAGACGTCTAAAATGCGATAAACATAACTATGTAAAATAATTAAATTGTCAGAACCTTCAAAAAGTGGTTTCCTTTCATTATTTCAGGTAACAGTTAAGTAAGTACCCAAATTTACCTTATTTATGGACATTGATATCGCATTTTCTGGCCAGAAGTGCCTTCCTGATATGACAATTGTACCAAAGATTGTTTTTGCTATTATGTTACATGCTTTTTACTTATTTATAAATTACATTTAACGTTTTCTTGTGAGGCTTTTTGTCGACGCCTATATTCGTTTATCTTCAGACGATTTGCCTTATCCTGGCATTTCACCACCACGGATTGCAATTCTGAATAGATATTCAAAATGTCGTTGATTACAGACTGACTAATTCAAATTTTTTACAACCATAGATTTTACTAATTCAGTTGAATCATCGACTACATTGTAGCTCGCTATGTGCTGCGGTTCCAGATATATTAGGTGTTATGCCAGCATAAGCCTTATTTCGGCATGGCCACCTACATAACTATAACATTAACTTTTAAATGGATCGATTAAATCTATTTTTTGCTACTAAATTCGACTAATTAACGATATTTTGGATATCTATTCAGAATTGCAAGCCATAGTGGCACAGGATAAGGCACACGACTGCCACGGGGCGTAGCAATATGCAGTGTTCCCTCCTTTGGGAAACCAAGCAAAATGTGTTTGGTAAGTAAAAGCAAAATATCACAAAATGTGGTTGAATGACCGCCTGTGACTTGGTCATTGGACTCGGGCGCCAGAGGTCGTGGGTTTGATTCTCACTGGGGACAGACAACTTTGTAAAAATTTGACAAATTGGTCCCGGTGTAGGTATTATATTTGTGAATTGTGCAGTCCTTGTGCAATTTCCATAGCACAAATGAAAATTCTAGTTTGGGATTAGACAATTGTATGTATATGTATGTACGAGTAAGATATGATTTTTGTGTTTTAAATAATACTATTTGCTACGCTACTGCGCTTCTTTTTCCGTGGTACAATGTTCCCTATATTATATCTAAACTAAATATAAAATTTCATGTTAAACTGGGATCAAATAAACTTTCCTACAAAAACATTTATTTTTGCTTGTTATTTAGTAAGTATAAAACATAATATAAACCGTTAAAAATCATGTTCATAACATTTGAACATAACAAAATGGCACGTTAAGTGTCAATCTTTTCGAGACACTGTTATCTACTACATTACCGACGGAAGGCGGAAAATTACATAAAATATATCTAGCTAGCTAGACAGCTAACTATAGTGCCACGTATAGGTAGGTATAATACCCCGAATTGGGCTTCTTTACGCCTCATCTAGCGCTCGTTATGCTCAGATCGTAAATCTTCATTCTCACCCCTCTGCCCTCCCCCCCTCATGATTTCAGCTTCCCACTCGAAGATTTCACCTATCATAATGTGCTGGTAATGGTGATGCGCTATTCTTATAAATGTGAGATTAATTCTTTCGGTAGTCAGACTATGATATCAATATCTTTTGGTGATTGTTTTGGCGATAGATTTTCCCGCACGTTCGTACGCTTGGACTTTTAAAAACCTTTATTTAACAATCAAATTGTAACAGTAACTTTTTGTATGCTAGATAATGTTTATATATATATATGCATTATTCTTGACAAAGATATAAAATCTATGCACATAAAATACAAAGAAGATCTGCTCATAATTGATTCAGTAAATTTTATGTAATGTATTAGCCATTATATGGCTGAAAATAACAAATTTCTAGTGTAACTACTTCGCTAAATATATACAATATTGTATAGAATTTTCTATATTGTTAAATATATATTGAAGACACATATTCTTGTAGACCTGCATTTCTTGTATGAACATCTGCATAAGTATTGTAAGTATTTGCAATAAATCCGTGTCGTAGTTTATTTATTTACCACTCTTCCCCCTTCCCCCTCTATCTCCCCTCGCGTCTCGTCCGCCCGCCCAAGTCTCCCGCCCTACGAATAATGCATGCGCTATACTTCGTCTACAGTCCACAATGTGGTTCTAATGTACCTATATAGAAGTAAATGGTATAGTGTACTTGTCCATATTATATTTAAATGGTGTGATGGAGTATAAATAACGATTAGGTACTTAGAATTTTTTGGAAACATGACATGAACTTAATTGTAGTTATTTAAACTTTAAAAGAATACATATCTCTGTGTTTTAACACATACATACTTATATTCTTTAAATTTTTAACCTGAGTTATTTGTTAATTAAAATAATATTGTTAAGACAACTAAATAGGAAGCAAAAAGTAAGTAATGTTTGTAATACTATACTGGGTAATACGGAAGGACGTCGATATTACCTTATAACACAGCCTATACAGCATACCGAAATTCAAATTTATATTATTTTTCTGTGTCATTATAGGTAAAATGTATCAAATACGTAAATCTAAATATTAGCTAGTGGGTGTACTGTAAAGTTAAAATAAATATTCTACTGAACTAGTTCTGAAGTTCACTAGAATATTTGCGTCGTATCGCCTCAATATTTGATCGCCGCAGAACATTTTACACGTTATCAATTCCATCCCATACAGCGAGGTTCGGATATTATTTTGTAGTGAGCCTCCGGCACGGAACACAATTAACTTGTAAGATTGTCTGCGAGGCTGCATCGCCCTCGCCCTCCCATCCATCTACCCTCCCTTCCTAACAAAACATCAATAAACACACCCTCTCCCCATTCCCGACCTTCACATCACCCCTTACGGTTGAGAGTTGGTTGGCCGTTTTTAAGTTTTATGTGCTGAATTTATTTCGTGTAGGTATACCAGTCCAGTTACCCTTGATTGGTTGTCGTTCCACTAATCCCGTTTTGATCCTTTCCTCCCAAACGCAGCCCTCCCCAGTTAACTATTGACATGATGCGTGCCTACCTGTCTGTGAGCTTTAATTATACCTGCGCGAGTATGTGAGTAGCAGTCACTCTTTCTTTTGTGTGGAAAACATACATACATACGTAATGCTCACGTCTTGGTCCCAGAGGGGTAGGCAGAGACGAATGTATGTGTGAATTTGTGAAAAACACAATTCAGTTCGGTTCAATTACTCTTTATTGCACGTAAGAAATATTGTATGTACCATCTAGGTGGTCTTATCGCTAGAAGCGATTTCTTCCAGACAGCCTTTGACACATTGCTTTAAATAATGTTTAATCTTGTTGTTAAATCAATAGGAAGTAGATACATCCACGTCAGACTTTTATACCGTCTATCGTAATAACGGACACCGTTATAGCCCTTTGACTTCAGGTTTTATTTTAAGACCTTATGATAATTTCTACAATCATATAATCATATCCTAATAACTTGTATAATTAGAATTGTTAATACTTTCGATTTCACCACAACCTATTATGGATTGTGTTTCTGAATCTTGTAGACGAATTTCAGATTTGATGTTATGCAATACTAATTTGGGTAAAAACCTTTTCAAGACACATTTTAAGGGATTATTGGTCTGGATATAAAATTGTTATGCATTTGCAAGTGATATCCATTCAAATACAGATATTTAAAGTCTGTTGCTGGCATTAAACCCAAAATATGTAAGGAGAGTTTTTTTGGCGATAGTAACGAGTACATACGAGTACATGTATCCGTACACAGTACACAAAGGTGTACGGGTGATATTACTTGTGTTAGTAACTGACAAACATAACACCTTGTTAGGGATGATAATGATATGATAACATATTATACAGGATGCATACAGGATTTGAAAGGGGCACGACACGCATCTGTTGACCATCAGATGCCAGATAACTAATTGCTACCTGGTTAATATATGAGATTTTGGCAATCGAAGAACTGAACTAGGAAATAATACCTGTTGATGCGTAGCAAGTTTGACTTATTCATTATTAATCAGCATAACTGTGACGCACCACCACTGATAGAAGGCTAGTTGGCTATAGGGTATGGGGAGAGACTTATTTCACAATACTTATAAATATTCCCATAATTTGCAATTAACCTCACTGAACTTTATGACTTCAGTTCACAAAGTAACCAATTTTTATTTTCGATTATGGTGATGTTGATGAAGTTTTCCCGGCGATTTCCTACTGCTGCAGAATGAATCTCTCTCATATAGCTCAACTAGTTTAGGACTAGATAATTGGTGTGTTTGAGATAATTTATTTATTTAACTTAAGTAACCAATTTCTGCCTGGAATGGGCATAAGCTGAAATATCACGATAGCAGTCCCAGTAATATTGATTTGGCACACTCTGTATATGTTCACGTAGACCTAGACCTCAGTGACGAAGGCGATCCCTGATAAAATAAAAAAATACCACTGTTTGCTGCCATAAAGATAAAGGAATGACGCGCGGGCGCAGCGCTGCGGCCACCACACGCGCTTATGTAAGTAACCACAGAGCAAATACTACCAAACGTTCCTTAATTAAATAACAAATAGTAAAAACTCGGCATTGAGTCTGATAATGTGCGTAAATAATTATAATAATGTTTTCAGACACCCACATCGTCGAGTAAATAGATTTTTGGCGTTACGCTGTCATTTTTTCACAATATCATAGTATATATCTGTAAAACTGAACTTATTTTTCATCATATCATCATCCCTTAGACGTCCACTGCTGCACACAGGCCTTCCACAATGAACGCCACCACAACCGGTCGTTCGATCTCCGCATCCAGCCGCTTCCGGCCACCTTCTTCACATTATTTATGTATAAGTATACAACTATAGTTTATTTTTTCCTGAAGAAAGAAACTATAGATAATGATAAGTGATATGAATCACTTATTGCAAAAAAGGCACATCTGCCAAGATTTTCAAAAGTTAATTTAAGTGTTATTCGTAACCCATTAGAGCAGACGAGAAATTAATTATAATAATGGACAAATGCTTTTTTTTGTAATAAGTTATTTATTATCGTCTAACTAAACGAGTGCTTGCCTTACTTTCGTGAAGTCGAACTACCGTTTTTCGTAACTTAGATTTGGAATCTACCAACCAACAACCACCGGGCTGCTCGATGGAGTAATAATATAGAGGGTATCTAGAGATAACATAAAAGCTAAGGTGTAACTATAATTATGTAAAGTCCAGCATATCTGCACAAAGCTTGCATGCTAAATTTTTTCGGCATGCATACTTTAAAAGGGGGTATGATCTTGCGGCAGTTGGGCTTTGGCTGCCCTCAGGCAGCAGATAGGGTAGCTAAGCTAGGTTCGGTATAAATCAAAGATTGACTGAGTAAGTTGTATCTATGATTTATTTATATAAAACTGCACCCAAATAATCACAGAACCAGTACGAGAATGTTAGGAGAATGCCTTAAATTAGTGGACCGCTCCTCCTCTAAGTATAGGACTAGACGATTGTAGGAGCTCCGTCCTGCCGCTGAAGATGAGTCCAACAGTGGGAAGTACCTATATAAGTTAGCTGTTCATTTCATTCGTTAAGAAGTGTAAATAGAAGGTAATGCGTTGGATACGTTACAGTTCCTCTTATCTACCCAGTCCCAGACGTTTTCCCATTTGCACCAATCAAATGTGCCATTAACCCTTTACTTAAGTTTCGTTCGAAAAATCGTTAGGGCGGCATGCTAGGTGACGTTAGACCACCAAAGCTCCGACCAAAAGGAGCAAAGAATCGCAAAGCGATACCGACTAATCCAACTAATCGCAGTGCAATTGAAAAATAAAAATGTAGATGGCGGAATGATTCCATTTGGAGCCAAAACGATGCGACAAAATAATAAAAAACGGTGAGGGCGGAACGGAATGGGCCTGGCCTCGGCCGCCGGCTAATATTGAAAGCAAATCCTCGGCTAAATCCTTAAAGCGCCTGGATTCGAGCACCTGGAAACTGTGTGTTTGCGCGCCCGCACCGCCCCCAGGCGTGCTCGTTTTGCCAGCTTCTCCAGAGCGCGATTTCAATAACTTGAGGTTTAGTGATGCACTCATTTGTGCTGTAAAAATTGACTAGATAAATTGTTTGCTGTGATGACTAAATGTTTCTTCAGTTTATCTATCAGGTTTTACGGATTAAAACTACAAGTGTATTTCCAAAAATCTGTTAAATATTTATTCAGTTGTTGCAATTTCCTACTTTACATAAACAAAATAGAAGTAACGAAAATGATAACAAACGTCAGTGAATCATATCATATTCGCCATCCCCCAAAGGTTGCCTGAAAGAAATTGCTGAATATTATAGTTTATTGTATTTAAATTTTATACGTATTGGTGCACAATAAACAATATTTGATTGATTTTATAGATCATTGAATATTTTCAGTAATTGTAGTAATTTGTGATGTGAATGTGTTTTTTTTTAAATTGGTGTCAAGACTATAGAGTTTAATTTTATGATTTCAGCAACATTTTAATTTTATAACTGTTTGTTAATATGTTTTTTCTAAAAGAAATACCTACACTTTTAGTTGCATTAATGATGTTGCTCGTTTAGCATTACACTATAGACACGGACCAGGACTGTATGTTGTACAGTGTTTTGTTTATTAAAACCATAATTGTCACAGAGGTTTCCACAATAAAGTCGAAGACACAACGCGTAAGGTGAAATCGCGTGCTTGGGAGAAGCTGGTAAAACAGTCACCCGCTAACCCACGGCTGATAATCATTTGCTGGATTATTGTATACTTTCCGCCTAATGTCACAGATCCTCCTAAATCAATTATTTGCAATTTATTGGCATCCGGAGTGTTGACTTCAGGTTTTGCGTTTGAATTTTGAGAGGATTTAGGAGATTTTTGGAAGTTCGAATGAGGGTAGATATGTTAATTTAACTGTAGCTTTTCTCCCATGCACAATGTTGAACGAATACTTAACGATTGTATGAACTTACCTGACATGATAATTAGTAAGCATTTACATTAGTATAATTACGTTATATTTTAGTTCTTGATGGGCTTGATGTTACACATTTTTCTACACCATACAAAGTCTGGCCTAACGTTGACGATGTAACACGAAATCGGTCACATATGCCATAGCTTCTTCCGGGTGTGTGTAATTTCGGCCATACATTCTAAAATTGGGGAAGGCCTATATCCAGCAGTGGACGTCTGGTGCCTGACATGATGATGATTCTAAAATCATCCAGCTCACGAGCCAACGTTCCGTGGTCGCCCATGTTGCTTTTTCTTATTGAGACCCAGACGGTGATTTTATTTTAAAGTTATGTTTCTATATATATTGCCGTGTGGTTTCCGGTAGAGTAGAATAGGAGCACTCCAACTCTTCCCGTGGATGTCGTACAAGGCGACTAAGGGAATACATTATAAAACATCAATCAGGCCTCCCCAACCCGTCTGGCCAGCGCGGGGAGTGTAGGCCAAATCCTCCGTCTGTCTCCGACAGATGGGAGTGGGGTTGTGCTCCTGCAGTGGAGACAAAAATAACCTGATGATGTTTCTATATCTATAGTCTCACTTGGGCAGATGCCTCTAATGACGCTTTTATAATGTTTTTGGATTCCATGTTTATAATTATTTTTTAAGCCATTTGTTTAAAATGTTCCAAAGTTCTTTCTTTTAGAACATTTCCATTATTATTTTATTTTTCAGGGAAACTAAACATACTTACAATCCTTTTCGTCAGCCTTTTTCCAACATCTATTTCTTCATATTTTACTACGGGAAGGCTGAATTGTAGTATTTATTATTTAATTCTATAATTAGTGCATGTTTCCTTCAAGCACAAAACCTCATATCGATGTTATAAATCACCTGTCATGCATCTTATCACAGTGCTCTTGGTCTTCTTCCGTGTCCGGACTTCCAACTCCAGTCGTCGAGTTTAGTTTAGTTTAGTTTATTTGTTCATATACAATTTTTACATTGTGTTTGAATCTTATATCTTGTGTTTAATCTTTGAGTTTCTCGCTTCAGTTCCTGAGTCAACAACCACAAGCCTTACGTGTCAGGAGAGCGCACGAAGCGGTCCATAGTACACCTCTGCCCATTTCTAATTGACGGATTTCTCATATCCACACTGAAAAAAATATTAATAGTTGCTTTGAACAAGATCTTGTTAACCGTGAACTCCATCTTAACTCCATATGAACGCACCAAGATCTTGTTCCCTTGCACTAACTCAACTTGTTAACTTATCACGATCTTGTATGAAGCCAAGACAAAATACCACTTACATGACTAAAAAAAAAATCTGTGTTTACCTTAGAATTTCTTTTTCTGATTATGAGAGTTTCTTAACTTTTTTATCCTTCACTGAGAAGTCTGTCGGCGGAGCTAAAGAGGCCCCCCGCCATATGTACCGACGGCCTTAAAATGGTAGTTGGTAGCGGCTGGCTGGGGAGGGCGAAGGACCGGGTGTGCCCCTATGGGCAGGCCTGCAACAAACTCATTGGTATGGGCACGGCACGGGGCTGAACCCTTGATATTACTATCTCGAGGTGCTTATCTCTAGCACTCCCAACTGCTTCCTACAATTGGTGTATCAAACAGCAATCCCTATGTCTTCTAAGACGTTGAAATGATATAGTGAAACATTGCTTGTGTCTCTTATCTTATGTTCTAAGGGGGCTAGGAAGACCTGGCGACACTTCGACCCCCGCTTCTGGATCTTTTGTGCCAACCCTTGTCCACCGACAGTGCCCCAGTTGTTTCTCTTAGCTATGATACTAATTATATCTGTCAATTTATATGCACTGTATTCTTTTGTTGCTGTATGCCGCAGAATTTTATTTCAGTAGTCTGATGTCAATAGTTTGTCATATATTTGCTACAATTATTGTTCCTAATTATTTGTAGTTTTAGTTCTCGGAAGTTTTATCTTAACTGATCAGATTTTTACTTCAAATGCCATCAATAGATAGCTTTGATAGCTATCAATAGCAACAATATCTTCATATCTGCGCGGCGACTCTATTTCATTTACAGGCTGACTTCAAGCACAGTTCCGAACTAACTCCAATAGTTATATACAATACATACATACATAATGCTTACGGCTTGGTCCGAGAGGGGTAGGCAGAGACGATATATCGCCACTTTGCGCAATCTAATGTCGCTATATATGTTTAATAATTTTATTCTAACTTATAAGGCTGTTTTAAAACACTGTAGGAGGATGTAGTCCTAATATAGCATTATTTTATTACTTTGAAGTTTAACCAAAAGAATTCTAATATTTATTCCAATAGTAATTACTATTTGCACCCTACTTTGAATTAATGAAGAGTTTAGGTATAGCTAAATCGCTTCGGCCTTGCGTTTGCATAGCATGTACAAAAGATAACGAGTGCAATTGACATCTAGCAATTATGACCTGCATATAAACATAAAAATAATTAAGGTCAATTTGACACGTGTTACATGACATTAATAAACATGTGTATACATACCTACTTGTACTGTGAATTTTTGTTGACTTTGTACCCAAAGATCGAGAACCTCAAGTAAGATATAAAAAAATTATTTGAATATTTCCACACTAACAGGAAAAAGTGCTAGTTCCACCAGTGCGAACGCTGAATAGTTTTTTCTACCTACACCTGTAACGTTACCATGACAACGCATTCAACCGCCCTGGGTGACAGCTTCCGTTTCGTCTACTCGATTTTCGTACTTTTAACCATCTCAAGAAAAAATATAGCTGATATAGATTTCGAAATGCGTTTGCGATTCACTTTAAGGCATACTTCAATACATTTTCAAGAATAAGTTCTATGGTTTACTGGTAATTCAAAATATATTAATAAGTAATTAATTGGTTAATCGAATCGGTTTAAAACTCATCTTTTTTTTGGACTAGAAAGAGAATCAACGTTATCAGTTTTAAAGTTTTTGCTAAATAGGCGACCTGGTACCGAGCCATAATAAAGCCATCATCAATATTAAAATATGTTTGATATAAAATAACTAATAATGTAGGTCCATTTGTAGGATCGTACGCATAATGAATGACGTATACGCAAAACTACTATGTTGTAAACTATCAAATAATTGAATTATTTATTTGAATTTTTTAATATAAATAAATATTGAGAAATATTGAATCTTACAGTAACTATTTTATTCTATTGTAGTAGAGTCAGGATTCTATCGGTTGTGAAAAATCAAACCACGTAAATATTCAGTGATATTTTTTATTATGACTAGAGGTTTTTTAAGTTACAAAACAATTGTTATTTCCTTAGTTGGTAAATTTACAAAATAATTCAACAGACGAAACCTGTTCGCAGATATTATGTTTGATATGTATTAAATGAAACCTCGATATCGTTCACACTATGATACCAATTAATTATTTACAATATTTATTATTAATGTAGTTTTGTTCATTAATAGGTAGGCACACGGAATAAGGGTTAGGCTACACATAACATACTACAAATTTATTGTTGTATTAAGGATTTAGCAGGAAGGAGGAAAAGTTATTCGTAATATATAAATAATGTCATATAACCGTTTAATTTTAACTATTAATTTAGTGTTGTCCACGCGTTAGGTGAAAAGCTGATTAAAATAGGTAAACAAGACCGGTAATCTAAACACAAAATGGTCTAAAGTCGGATTATGTGTTTAAAAACTGTAGTAAACTAACGTTTATGGGTTGTCAGATTTTAATAAAATAAAAATAGTGTTGTGATAAATCAAAACCATTTTTATTCTTTGTCATACTTCAAATTGAATATTCTTGCTCGTCAGCCACATTTGTATTCTTGATTTAGTCTAAGACACGTAGGCAACGATCTTTCTCTCTCTGTAGTGGTCGTTAATAAGTTTTAATGTTTATCTAATTTTGTGTGAGCTGATTGATGACTGGACAGAACTGATCACATCAGTATTACAATAAACATGGCAACATTATTTGTAAACTAACATTTGCATCTGTCTGTTTACTCTAGCCACAGAAGATGTTCTGTGACTCCAGCTACAGAATCCGACTTTCATCTATCATAGCTGGATATGTGGTTAACTCCTATGGTAAATTGAACAGAAATAAACCAACGAACAAAATAGTCGATGAGCAAGGGCTTTTACAGCGAATAATGGAATACAAGATTTACAAAGGTTACACCAATGTTACAGTGTCGTATAAAAGTGTTTTTTCGACTTTTTACCTTTTTTCACTTTTGTGTCGTAAATGCCGAATAAACGTTTACTCAACGATCGAATTAACTGCGCTTTAATTCGATCTTTTTTAAAAGCTCTTATATAACTTTAAGCTAAAATTATAACTTTGATACACGACACGAATACGACATGTTTTTGATAGTTGGATATGGTATGTGCAGTCTATCCCTTAGTTATGTATCTACAATCGTGTAGTGACCTAAATATAGCAATATTAAATGTTTAATGTCTAAATAAGGTAGGTACAATTTATTTACATTTTATATGGGTGATAATAAATATATTTTTATTAAATAATGAGATCCTGGTTACGTTAATCTCATTGCAGGCGATGTTTAGGTAATATGAAGGTATTTCCATTAAATTGATTGGCGAAGTAAATTGAACAGCAACATTTAGTTTCTAAGACCGCCACAAATGGTCTAGACGTCTTATAAGCTTCATCTTATACTGAAAAAATTGGTAAAAAAACACTACACACATTTTTTAGATACTCAATTTAACATTTTGTATAAGAACTTTAACTCATTTTATTATAATTACAAGTTCACATATAAAATGATATTTTAAGCGTCGAAAATATGTTATATAAGTACTTCATAAAAAAAATTAATTTCTTTTCCAGCAGATGTTGCTCAAAGGCGTTTTAAATAGAAATAACGTTTAACTTAGTATTTCCAAGATTTTAAATCCGACATTAGGCCGTCAGGCTTAGGTAGCCTACACAGAACTATAATTAAGTACATAGAAGTAAGGTAAGTCTCTACCAAAACTCAAACATAGATTTGACATTATAGAGCCAATTGTGACATAATAAGAGTATATTAAAGTAACAAAATACCAAGAATTTGGTGTAACAGCAATTTTCATCTATGAGCAAGTATACAATTTAAAAATTTCTTCGATTAGGATTCAAAGTATTTTAATATTATGTACATATTTACAACTTCATAATATTTGGTAGGTAGGCAAATCCATTGCTTGTAAGATAATATAGGTCAATTCTATTTGAAAGCTACAGTGGAATACGATGATTGTCACAAAATCCATAGATTTTAATTAACATAGTCACAAAGTCCAAAATCTATGGAAGTTTAATACACTCGCAAGATCTTCGTTATTTAGCTTATTGTTCTTAGACTTTAATCGTTTATCCCCTGTACCCTTCATTTATCAAAACAATATGGATTTCTGGCAGACATTAGTAATTTACTATTAACATACAATGGTGTTATATTTATTAACAACTTATTTATTATTACCTCTTTTCAATACATTTGATCGACACATAAACGACTCAAATAAATTATTTAACCCATTAATATTTACAAAGATAATTAAGCTACATAAGTACCTACTTAAAAATATATTTCATAATCTAAGTACATTTTAAGCTTGTAAAAATTGCACACTTCGCTTTGGTATACGTACGTACATAGCTACATATTTACAAACATCTAGTAAGTAAGAATCGTTAAGATTTTATTGCCTGAAGTTTCTTTCGTAAGAACCTTTAAACTATATTGTGGAATTCACACGCGAAACACACCCTTCTTTAAACCGCAAAGTTTATAACATTGATTCGCTACAATACTTGTAACTTTTTAAATACAAAGTAACTGAAAGTCAATAACATCTATTTGAAATCTAGAATACTGGAAACAGAGCTACGGAGTTCTGAATCATGAAAAAAATCGTCGAAGTCTTACTAGGTAGGTACGATAGCAGAGTAGAACCAGAAGACGTGCTTGAATTGTAAAAACTTACTGCTTTTTAGTTTTTCAGTAATAAAAGTAGAAGTAGACTGAGCGATGCAATTGTGTACACAGTTACGCCTAAATGGCATAAGCTTAACTACCTTTTCCTTTTAGTTTGAGTAAGAAATTCTGGACTACGATTGAACATTTCCGTGAGCTCTTTAAAAATGACTGACGGAGAATCTATTGAATTTCAGTTACCCTATTGATGCTGAAAAAGCGAATCAATGCTCTACGCACAAGAACCAGTCAGTCGAACCAGTCCCAGAGGTGCCTGTAGAGGCCCGAGTGCGGGGGGTCGGAGGGCGGGCGCGTGGGCGACGACTAGGAGACGCGTGTGGCGGCGGCCAGCAGCGGCGGCGAGCGCGCTTCGTCGCGGCCGCGCGCCTCCTCTCAGAGCACGCGGTCCGACACGCCCACGCCGCCCGCGTACTGGCACGCCGACAGCGGCGCCGACCCCGCGCGCCCCACCGGCGACACGGTGCCGTACCCGCCCCCGTACGAGTGCTGCTTGGCCTTCAGGCGCAGCGACGCTATCGAGGACGACATCGCCGGACACGGCTCCGCGCGGTACATGCTGTACGGGTTCGGCGGCGCGGTGTACGGACACTGTGCTACTCCGCCCCCCACCCCTGCAGACCCCGCCACTGCCATGCCACCGCCCCCGACACCACCCATAGACGTCGCCGTGTTGAAACAGTTCACAGAACCTTGGTGGTGGCTCGCCGGCACTACGGATCCTAGAGGGTTCACGGGCCATGGGAAACTCTTTGTGCCTAGTGGACTGGGCACCTTTGTTGCCCAGTTGTTGTAAGGATATGAGGAGTACAGCGCGTCGGTGTCAGGGAAGGGCTGCATCAGACCATTGAACTGAGTGCTAAAACCGTTCTTGAAGTCCGCAGCAGCGGCTGCGGCAGCGTTCATCGCGTTCCTTTCGCGTTTCCGCCATTTCGCTCTCCGATTCTTGAACCATACCTGTAACAAATATATTCATTTAAGTTTTTTTAAAAAGGACGTACCTAGTGCTGAGTAACTAATCAGGGTCGTGTCAGTGCCCTAGCAAGAAAAAGTTTCACAAAAGAAAGTATCAGTGACTCCATGACAAAATCTACAAGTTTTAACGAGCTTCGGAATGGTGGACGCGACTTGCGTTGCGTAGCTATTAACTTTACTCATTACGAAGTTGACAGAGCGGCGCCGACGGCGCGGTGTATTCGAGCCACGTAGTGCGGCGGGGGGCGGCATCCCCCGGCCGCAGCCAACGACCCGTCTAATTGTGGCCGCGAAATGAAGATAAACGACGCTCGCCATCGGGCGGGACTCGGCGCGACTTCGAAGCGGGCCGCAATAAATGAGCGGTCGCAAGGACACCGCCGGCCGCGGAGCGGGAATCGATGTTGTTATTTAGACGTCACCCGAGACCGGGAGGCGGTGCCGCCGCCGCTGGTGCGAGCGATAAGTCGCCGTGAGCGGAGATAACGCGCGCGCTGATGTATGGTCGCGTCCGTCAACGCGCGATCGATCGCCGACGACACCTCCGCGATAAATTGCGCAATCCACGTAGCGACTGCAATAAATATTGTGCCAGCGGCGGTATTTGTCTCACTCACTGTGGCGGGTTCACCCAGCCGAAACGGTAAATAATACCCTCTTTCCTCGGTTAAGTGAACATAAACGGTCGTTTCCACCCCATATACAATCGTTTATTTTTCGAAACATAAATTTTGCAAATTCGTATGAAGACATGTTTTGTACACAGGTGAAATGGTTACGCCTAATTCTCTCTCACATTCCGACAAGATTCTTTTTAAAAGATTTTTTGTTTATTTCATTGATAGGGTCAAATCAGGAATACAAAAGAAACAAACTAAATTGGCAATACAAAATCCTTTTCACCCCATTCTCCCGCTGTAACCGCGAACAAACGGGTGAAAATAACTCCACAGAAGCGTTGGGGCGCTCAGTAATGACAACAGAATGATATTTATTTAGGTGCACATATGTGGAAATAATTTCCATTATTTGAATAGCGGCCAGAGACGCGGCGCGGCGGGAGAGCGGAGGACGGAGCAGCAGTTCAGAGGAGGGTCGCGATATTGCGTCGGTGGGCTAATCCTTTAAATATATTATTGCAGAACGGTGACCGCCTGCGCCCTCCGTCACCCGGCAAGAAGGGACACTTTTTAATGCTTCCGAAATCGATACTAATGTTTGCGGAGTTTAATTTATTCAATGCGCCGGTTTTATTACGATTGCATTGGTAAAGGCTGCTAGCACGTTAGAAAGCGTTCTTAGAATCAAATGTAACGGATGTAATCTGCTTAAATATTTACCTTTTTATATTTTAGATTAAATAAATAACATGAGCTTTAAATTTGGTCTAATGCTAGTTTTCTTCCCTTGGACCGCGGGTTGAGTCGTAGCACTAATGCTACGAAGCGCTACGAGGTGGAATTTATTTTGTTCTTCTGTGCAGATACTGTATTTTTATGTACTGAAAATTTTCTAAAACGCTTAAAAGCTTAAGGTTGATTGGACTATTTCCAAAATAAAGTCTGTCCATATCTTCTATCTTGAATTATGTAGTACCATTGATAGAATTTCGGTATTTTATTGTCATGCGATCGGCGTAAACGGAATAATGTAAGTATCTCGATCACGTAAAAAGCGACGGTACTAGTAGTACATTCAAGTACACGTAAAGCTCATTGCAAGAAAGAGACGGAAATAGTGACGGGAGCCGCGCACGCTTCTCGAGAATGTTCCAAATAAATAGCCGTACCGATGGTCCGCAGGTGAAACAACGCCGCACGCCTGGAACGTTCCAGTAAGTGCACCCACGGATATATATAAGTGGACGGATTGTGCACCGGGAACAATTTAGTTTAAGGATGCGAACAATTTGGAACTGTAAATGCAAACTACGAGCGAAAACGTGATATTTCTTTTGTTTAGTACTAGTATGTAAGCATAGTATGTAATTAAGGTTTTTATAATTCAATCCCATATTCCATCTGAACGGTTAAATATTTTATTTAATTTATTTTAATTTCAAACGTTTTGTCTTTTTTTACCTGACTTTTGTGGAAGATATTTTGTGTTTATTTATTGTATCCTATTATTTTCTTAATAAACAACTTCCTCTAACAAAAGGACATGGTAATATGTAGGTAGGTGGGTGTTAGAAATTGCAATTGTCCACACGACACTAGTTATGATAAACGACGCACCCTGTAGCTAATAACGAAGCCATTTTACGGTCAGCGGCCCGGTACGACCGCAGGCCCGCTAAATTGCTTAAATTTAAATTAAACCAGAATCGCAGTTTTATTAGAGTCATCAATCAAACGACGCTCTAGCCAAACTAACTCCAGCTTTAAACTATAGGATAATAGCTTTTATTTATAGAGACAGTAAGGCTAGCTTGATATAGGTGGTTGAAAAGTTTGTCTTGATTCTAGTCAAATAAACACGAACTTATATAAATGGATAGAGAATAATAAACTTGGTATTGACACGTGGCAGTTACAGGGTTGTTACTTTGTAGTTTAGGATAAGCAGTAGTGAATATTATAATTTATAAATAGTTTGAGTTACTATTTATAATTTTAATTTGGCTCCACCTACCTGGAGTAAATCTTGGACCACTTATTTTTAGATACAGTGAAAACTGCATGAAAGTATGTCAAGTTGCTCTAAACAAACGTAGAGACAAGCTTAAACTTATAATGTAGAAGAAAACAAATGTTTCTTTCCGAATGTAGACTGTTAAATAAGTTATGGCACCCCAGGCTATCAGCGAGCTATGGAGAGGGCTATGTTCGGGGTTTCTTTGAAGAATATGATTCGTAATGAGGTTATCCGACGAAGAATGAAGGTACCCGACGTAGCCGAAAGGATTAGCAAACTCAAGAGGCAGTGGGTGGGCCACATCTGTCGTAGAACCGTCGGCCGTTGGGGCACTCCCGCCTCCTCACCAACCTGAAGAAGGTGGCCAGAAGCGGCTGGATGCGGGGGACGGAGGACTGGGTGTGGAAAGTCCAAGGGCTGATATGAAAGCTATAACGATAAACGCTTCTATAATTGTGTCTGCAGAACTTTTAAAGGCAATAGATTCATATTTTTAGAATACCTATTATTCCAAAAAGGCCCACACTAGATAACTATGTAGAGAGATAGAGGCTATTTAAACATTTTAACTGTTTTATGCCAAAAAAAGATACAACGCAAATTAAACTGGATAAAAATTGGACCATATCCCCGGCAAAGAAAACCTACAGAATATCTGGCTAATGGCACCCCTAAGCTGTTGTGAATTATTAAATGCACCCCGGGGCGCGGCGGCTGCAGCTTCCGTTAGGGATAACGCAGCACTGGCTTACGGAAACGAGAATAACCTTCAAAGCCACTACACATCCACTACTCATGGCTTTACTTGATAAAACATTTCTTGTTTTTAATATATATACAGCGATTCTCGATCAGGGTGGAAAAAGGGACCAACAGTGGGGACAGCATATCGCAATATCGGTGGAATTATGACGATACTGACCGCCTCGTTGGCCTAGTGGATTAGTTGTTGGACTCGAGGGGCAGAGGTCGTGGGTTCGATTTCCACCAAGGAGAAACAACTTTGTACAAGTTGGTCTCGGTATGGATGTTATATTTGTGAATTTGTCCTTGTCTAAATTCCATCATACAGGAGAAAATCCTAGTTTGGAAATAGACAAGTAGTATGTAGTTTTTATGCATTTATTTTGCCCCCCCCCCCCCTGCCCTCGCTCTTAATGCCTTGTCTCACACGCTGTAAGGTTTGCTGGAAGATATATCTTTTAGAGATAAGCTCACCTTTGTACACAAAATTTCATAATAGTGATTAGTTTTAATATGTGGGGATAAGAAAGGTTAGTTTTTAAATTTGAATAGGTCCGAAGGGAAAGCGTAAATAAGTCAATGAAAATAGTAAGAATATATTGTGAAGCTCTTTAACAATAGTTTCTTTTTCCATGCGGACGAAGTCGAAGATTTGTCCTGTATTGTTGCTCTTTATCAATGCAAGCTGAGCCATATAGTTACTAATTAAATGTTACATCAATTTTTCCGCAAATAAACACACGATTACGTATGTTGGACGACAACGTGGTGCAAATACCGACAATGACTGTTCCATTCATTGAAATAAATCCCCGCTAAGGCCATGCGAAATCCGCCAGATCACAACACTACGTCCCGGGCCTATCAAAACATAAGTAGGATAACTCATTGGACGTCTAGTATGCTGCGCTAAGCTCATGAACTGAAACTCTATGTCTCAGACTATCCACCCTCGAGCGCTTACAATAAAGCTGCAGTTTGTAGAACAACAATTTCTTGGCAAGGAATATACGGTTTTCAATAAATTTGCAATTGAAGTTTCCTTAACACTGTATTGCGTGTTTACTGAACAAAATCTTGGGATATTATAGAAGCTATTACTGGTTGGGAATCAGCCAAATGACAGAGTTATTAGATGACTTAAGTGTTGCATAAATATTACATAATATCAAGTCTTATTTTGTAGTAAGTATTGGATTAATAGATTGACATTTAATTAGTAATTTTTAGGGTTCCGTACCAAAATAGTAAAAACGGACACCCTCATGGTGCGACTCTGTCCGTCCGTCCATCTGCCACAGCTGATTATCTCAAGAACTACTAATGCCTAGCACGAAATTTGGAATACTTAATTTTAAATAATACCCACCCAACTTCATTGCAAATGATAGAATTAAAACAATATTTTTATTTTCATTGAAAAATGGGGCCAAACGGGGGTGAGGGGCTTGTCAATTCTCAACCAAGGATTATCTCCTGTACTATAGGAATAAGACAAGGATAGAACAACTCACAAATAAAACATCTAAACCGGGACCAGTATAATCGTATAAAGTTGTCTGTCCCTGGTTACAAATCCATGACTTCTAGTACTCCACTCTTACGATCAAGCCACTGGGCAAACGAGACAGTCTTTTACTTGGTCCGAAACCAAGATTAGTAAAACTTTGATATTCACTGAAATTTCTTCCGTAGCACATTATATGCCTCACAAAGTCTTTAGTAAAAAATCTTGTAGTTTGATATTAATAATAATTTAAGTTTAAAAACCATCACTGGTCAGGCCCTCAATCAGATCCTGTACGAAGGAGTTCTTTTTTAACTTAAGTAATGAATTACTATCAAACTTCGTGAAGAAACGACCTCCGTGGCGGAACGGGTAGCTCTCCGACTGCCACGCCGGAGGGTGCGGGTTCGAATCCCGCTAGGGGCAAATCTTCGTATGATGAATATGAATGTTTGTACCCAAGTCTTGGATGTTTATATATTTATTTAAGTATATCTATCCGTTATCTAGTAACCATACCACATGCTCTGCCTAGTTTGGGACTGGATAATTTGTGTGAATGTCTGAGATATTTATTTAATTCGTGCACAAGCAATGAGTTTTTCTACTTGACCCCATTTGACTTGAGCCCACTTTGAAGTTACTAAATACTTGTACTACAATCATTTTAAATGTGATGTTTATTTAAATTAGTTGCCTAAATATGTGCAAATATTTTTTTTGTTAATTCATAGATGAAAAAGCATGAATAAGGTAACTATTTATGATAAAAGTATCATAATAAGCACGATTTCACAGTGATTTGTAGTAGCTAAGGTAAAGTGCTGACGCACTGTTTACCGAACAATGTGATATATAGGTATGTATATAATAGTAATTTAGATACGTATTACGTCAGAATTACGTATATTTACTAACATTACATCGCAATAAATAATGAATGACGTGCGTCATTAGATCTAGGTAGATATAAAACTAAGATTTTGTGTCAACTTTTTTTGTTATGTGTAAAATTACATTATTCATTTAATGTTTCTTATGGGGATCTGCGCAAGGCGGCCGGCAGTGACTGGATGAGAAGAGCCGAGGATCGGGTTCAGTGGCGCACCTTGCGCGAGATCTATGTCCAGCAGTGGACTCTTTCAGGCTGATGATGGGGTTTTACGGTATTCTTATAACTTGTTCTTAAGAGGGCTATTATATTTCAAACTTGTCTTACATATAAACTTTCAGTTGAAATATCTTTAAAATGGAAGACGATTTTAGTGAATTTGTATATACATTACTTTTATCGACATCCTTTATTTAAAAAAAAAGACGAACATATTTCGACTTTACACAGGAAAACTTGATTTAGTGACATAACTAGATATAATTATGTTAAGACATTACTATAATTTAGTGACAACACTACTAGTAATCTGTACTTTCAAATTAAATAATTTCGAGTCCTGTGCTAACGTGTATAAAGTTTAATTACAATCGGCCTTTTCATTTTAAAGTCATTTGAATTGAAGTTTGCATGGGAGACGAGTTTGTAATGGTCCTTTTTGTCTCCCGATACGGGTTTGCCTGTAACCATGGACTAGCAACTGCGGCAACTCAATACTTACGCGGCCGGAAGGAAAATATACTTTGTGGAACTTACCTACTTATTATTTGTGACGAAATATCCCACGCATTTAAAATAAAACTATAGAAAAACTAAAAACAATGTAAAGCTCGCTAATCTGTTTGCATGCATCGCTCCATATCGCCTCGCTAACGCTAGCGCGGACATCGCTATGTCGCGCTAAAAGCATCGCAAAACATCCACCCGCCGATTTCACGTAAAATAAATAATGCTACGTGCCTCCAGCTCGTCGTCAGCACTGCTGTTTGATATACCGTTTTTTTGTACATACGCTAAAATGTTTTCCCACCTTGCGTATGTTACAGCACAAGCTAGATTTCACTGTTATTTTCACAAGCAAATAACAGTGAAATCATAAAACTGAAAAGAAACCGTGAACAAAACATTAATTTCTAACAATATAACATAAATCATATTGGTGTCTTCTTTGTGTTGCTTTTTATATTTTAGATATACTCAGACAAACTTAGTATTATGGCGACAGGAGCAAGGAGATAGTTTTGCATACCCAGTGTAGCTTAATCATGATTGCATACATTCTTAAAATAAAAGGAAACCCCGACTGACTGGCATATCAACGCTCAGACCAAATCCCAAAATGAGCGAATTAAAATGAGAGAATTAGTGAAGAATGTTATTTATATATTTATCTATTATTATTTCTGTGAACAGTTCTACTGTTCACAGAAATAACATCCACCCACAATCGGGAACAACTACAAAGTTGTCTTTCCCTAGTGGGAAAAAAACCTACGACCCCGAGTCTAATGACAAAGCCACTGGGCCGGCGAGGCAGACAATATACGACTTGGCGAGGCAGACAATATATGAGAGAAATATGTCTGAATTTGTCATTTTGATTCTAAGATTTTATCTACATCCGACAACTTTCAAGATGTGTTTATTCTACAACCATGTGAAAATTTCATTCAGCACCTCTTTGTCAAAGTGGACGTAGTTGTTGGCAACAGCTAGTAAAAAATATGGTAAATATTGAGCTTAGATTTTAAAATGGTTAAGTTCTGCCTATATGCGACTACATCGGACATAAGGATATCCTATTTATGGACCAACAGAGTTAAGGGATTACTATAACGTTTTCTTAGTTAAGCCGCAACTATTTATTATTTTACACATCTAAAGTGACACGTATGACAACTTCATCCCAGTAAGTTATACCAAACGTTCTAAATCTTGACATCGATCGAATATAGCATAATATAGCATAGCATAATTAATAATATTGTCACTAGCTTTCAACTTAATAGTAAGCAAAACGTCTGGAGCACAATATTAGTATCTACATAGAAATAGTTTTAAAAAAAATCTGATTCCAATTGGGAAGTGGTTCTAAAATTCATAACAAAGATGTAATATGAAATGGGGTGGCCATATTGCTAGAATAGACCAAAGTAGATCCAGGAGAAGAGTCCTAGTCTAGAATGGAGACCGGGCGAAAATTATAGACCGCCAGAGGGCTCAAGATCGCTAGGCGTGGATCGAAATGGAGGAGGCCTAATGTCCAGGAATAGACCTCTAAATGCTGATGATGTAGTGATTCGTCTTATGGAAAACAAAAATTAGAATGCAATGTAAATTTACGGTACAACATTTCAATAGTGATTGTCTTCTAATATTAGAAAAAAAATATTTTTTTGCTTCAGGTATTATTACTAATATATATTAATCTTATGATTAATAAATTTTCTTATTTCACAAAGAGAACTGTATATTTATACGTATATGAATATACCTACAAAATAAATTCTTGTATTGTATAGGGTATGTTAACTAAAAACATCTTGAAGACATGTACATACGTATGTATAGAAGTTTATCAAACGTAACGTCTTCAGTGTTTAAATAACACTACAATTGTGTCATTTATAAATCCGGGATAGAAATTCCAATAGTTTTATTTATTTGTGTGCTAGGATCGATGGGCTAATGCCTCGTCACGGGTGGGAGAGCGATCACGGCAAATGAAATGTGTCACGAGGTGTTTCACGGACGATTGGCAGTGACGGCTCCAGTGCCAACCCTCGCGAGCGCGCCTCTGGGAAGACAACAGAGACCGACCCTGTGTTGTACATTACAAAAATATAGGGATAATGATGTCTGTTAGTTTTTCTGTTATCGACGCATTCAGTTATATCTTATTAAACAACTTTTATTATACAACTTCTGGAAATTCCCTGCATTATCGAAGTTAGATCAGAAGTCATAAGAAGTCGCAAATATACACCCAAATCAGCACTAACTTGTATAAACTACTTATAGAGAGTTGTATGTCCTTAAAAGGAATCGAAGTTACAACCTCTGGATTTAAAGTAAAAAATCTTTATTGAAACTAGGATACTAAGATAGGTTTTTTAAAACTGATGAAGAGTCGGAAGCTACCATATCTTTGAAAGGGTCATCATCATCTGTAGAGTAAAGAAGCGGTAGGAAGCCTACAGGTTCGAGGTGAAGCCGAAACCACGATACGCATTATCACAGAAAAATCAATATATAGCACAGAAGAACAATTAGGAACCACATTTCTTATTTTGTTTCCGATCTGCGAGAGGACACTTCTAAATCTTTTAAGATTTTTAATAGATGTCATATGAATATAAAATATGTATGAAAGTATATCCTAAACATACAATTATTGAGTTTATTATGTTTATTATTGTATAACAGTAACATTAAAGTATAAATTATGATATATTTTATGCTTTATTGAAAAATTGCATTGCTATTTAAAGTACCTCATATATTGCCAGTCCTATAGCGCTAATTTTCAGAGACACCCAAAGAACACAAATTATAACACCTTGTAAGCAAAATTTTTATTGCGACAAAGGTCAGAAGACAACGCGTAATTTGTAATTTGTAGAACAACATACAGTTTTAGCGCAACTAACATTACCTAAATATTAGTTGCAGGATCCTGACCTTTTCATTAAGGGCCCTAGTAAACGATGTACGAGTAAGTTAGGTACCTCTACCGAGCTTGAACTAAAAATGTTCGGCAATTGGTGACGTAATTTTTTTTAAATGCCAGGCATTTATCACTCGTATTCGTATTCTGTCAAAATTCCAAACACGACAACTAGCGGCCGGCGGCACCCACCGGACCTATATAGTAGAATTATGAACTAGGTGATTTTGGTAATCCTGACCTTCGCGTCAACAGCCATCGGTGACGGTGTCAGCGGAACCGAGCTGCAACTAAAAATGTTTAGAAACTTGGACAATTTGATGACGTCCCATTTGATTTTCAATATGGATGGAAAATATCTCTTTTAGCTCGCCTTTGTATACAAAATTTGTAACTGTATTTACTTTTAAAATGTGTGCAATAAAGAATATATATGGTATAAGAAAATGATGTGTTTCCGATCTGTATACATAATTTTTAGGGTATTTAACTATGACAATATGATTGAAGTAAACTTGTAATTAATAAAAAAAAAACAGCCACCTTACTCTGCCCGCGACACTGACAAATTTTATTTGCCGGTTTTAGCTGCTAACATTCTACATTGTAATAATGTCGAAAAAGTAGAGATATTAATTAAGTTTTAAAAAAATTACACAATCTCAGAAAATTTTGCCGCAATAGACCTCAAAAAGTACCTTAACGTGTTTAACCTACATATAGATAAGTTAATTTCTGAACAATAATTTATTACTTGGTAACTGTATTTTATTTTTTCATGTTCACATAGGAGGTTAAACATACATCTAAATAACATGTTTAACATTCAGGATGTAACATGTGGTATCGTTTGACATGAAACAATTTGCGAGAAAATATATTCGAAACAGTTTAACGTATCATATTTTAGAGTCGCAATTGAGTCAATAAGCAGCCAATGACCCTAATGAGTGGGCAACAAAAATAATGTTCGACGATTTATCGGTGCGTGCGCACACAGATTTATTGCGCGCGCTGCCGCCGAGCTGCGCGGATGAGATGTGCCTAATCCTCCGCCAGGGATGCCACAATAAGAATAACTTCAATATATACGATTAACTATATAACTATATATATGATTAACGATCATCAACTAAACAAAACTGCTGGATACTGCATAGGCCTTTCCATTAGGTTCAAAATAGTGACTGCAAATCTTCCCCGATAGTATTAGCAGTATTAGGGTTGGGCTCTGCCCAACAGTGAATGTTTATTGACTATTTATTTATCGTAATTTGAGCCATAGCAGCATGTACACAGTTCATTCACTAGAATAATAGACTACCATATATGAGAGAATGCTTCAGCATGCATTTATTTTCTGTGACATATTGTGTATATATGATTTTTTTGTTGTAAATATTAAGACGATATTTTTTACAATTTAAAAGGCTTAAATATGAAAGAAACTAACGAGTTTTGGATTTTTTGTGTATCTTGAGCAGTAAATTTATTACAAAGAAATTATTTATTACATAGTAAATTTATTGTAAACTTAGTCATTTTAAACCCGAAGACTAGACCATGATTCCACTACATTGACCCACCTCGCAGTGGGACTAGACTGAAAAGGTTTCTTGTGGAACTTTTTCATTTCTTGTGGAACTTTTTCGTTCCTTGTGGAACTTTTTCGTTTATGGTAGATTTTTTTCAGTACCTTGTGAAACTCTTCGGTCCTCGTTGGACAGTACCAATTAACGTATTTATTTCTAAATATCTACATAGATATCCTATCAACATACGGATGTAGGGGGAGCAATTTATGTATTATAGATATATGTTTACAGCCACAATAAACGAAATTACTTATTGCCGATAATGTTTTTGTTGTTGATTTTTATGATTATATTTTGTTTTTAATGATAAATATTGATAAATTGTCAATCGACATTTAGATAGCTATACAGTCAATACAATTTTATTGTACAATATATACACTAATGCTTTGTAATAATTATTTTTTTATTTTTTATTCTATTACGAAGTTCGATTTGTAAGTTTTTCATTCTGCCCGAAACACACAGAAGGCGAGTGCGTGGCGGAGGCGTGGCGTTAGCGGTGTACATCATACAAATTCTGCTTCCCGCGTACTGTGTGTGAAGTGTCTTATACACTTTCTGTGTGTTTCGGGTTTAAAAGCAAGGTGTGGTGGGTGGTTCATATATTAGGGCATGCCAATATGGACGTTGATCTGATTTGAACAGAATATTATGTTGCTGTAAAATGGCACATGCTAGGATTTGCCAGTTAAAACAGGCTAATTTCTGTAAATTTAAATGGTTTGGTAATAAGTTAGGTAAGACTGGTGAAACCATATAGAAGTAAGCTGTCAAACTTGCTAATAATTTAGGGATGGCCTACGCTCAGCAGTGGACGATAGGCTAATGATGATGATATTGATGATTGTTATGTGAAAATCTTCATCATCAACCGAAATACGTCCACAGCTAAGCCTCCCCAACAGAATACCACTATTGGTTAGATGTCATAGGGGGTTTTGCCATAATCACCACGCTTTGCAGACGGATTGGTGATCGTACTAATGATCTTTATATACACGGTAGAACTCTGCTGCCCGTACCTGGAGCAATCCCTTAGACGCCTTGACGATACCCGCGGGAAGATTTGGGGTGGCCTTTCTAAGCCCTATTATATTTGGCCCCACAACAGCTATAGTAAACATTAATCTTAAATTGCAATAATTTCTGTTGGTCACACCACTCTGCCCCACCACCATAAATTGTTTTATACAACATATTTTGTTCATCTCAATTTAATCATAATCAATCATTCAATCAATCAATCAATTTAATCATAAATTTAATATATGTGATTCGAAAATTAGGTTTTATTTACAGTAATATGGTCTATCTGGAATGGGACAGCCCTAAGTGCATACAAACGGTATGTTTTGAAGAACTCCCGCGGCCGGGTTGGTGCAGTCGAGTGATCGAAATTAATATTTAACACTTGAACCCGGCGCTTGGAATTTAACTTGGAAAGTATCGGTTTACACATGTGGAGTGATCGGTTAATGGGATTTTCCAAGTAACGTGATGGATGTAGAAGAAAATGGAATGTAGATACAATAGATGCTATCTTGTCTTTTCGACAAACGTAAGACAAATAGTGTAACATGTGAACAATTTTACGTGAAAAAAAAGAAAATATAGCGATGTAAGAAAATGAAGAACGTCGTGAAATAGGCGTCCTGATTTTATTTCTTAAGTCTTACAAATAAGAATGACTTTAAAAATATTTTTAAGAATAACTTTAACAATAACTTTTAAGTATTTTAAATTACAAATAGTTTTTAAAGTTTAAATGTTAGTATTTATTATTTTGTGGTTATTGTTACAACTGGGTAATATGAAATAACATGAATTTGACTAATAAATGCCTAATTAATGTAACTGGTAAAAAACCTGTAGTCTTCCGTAACACTCAATGTACAGTAATTCACACAACACTATTTTAATAACCAAAATATTTGTACATTGCTCGGGTAGATTTTTCGGAGAATTTTTCAATCAAATGACAACTGAAAGAAAAAAACATGAAAGAAAAATAGTAAGACTTTCAAATTGAAAAGAATTACACTACCTACTTTATTTATACTCCAAATTTAAACATTATAGTGGAATTCGTCAAAATAACATGTTCCCAAGATTAACATGACCGAATGTGACATACCAAAGAAACCGAGAAGTATTCCAAAAATTCTATTTAAAACTGTAAATAGTACACGCTCGGTCGAGACCGCAGAATCTAACGGGGGCCTTCCAAAACTATTGACAGTGAATGTGGATGCGATCAGACTTAAGCCCTGGATTATGATCAGCCCGAAATAGACGGTTCAAATCCGTGAGGATTAAGGGATTCCGTGTTCCGACGGCCGGTGGAGCACAAAAATACCGGACGCGCGCCGGATGCAACGATTAGTCTAAACATCTCGCTCGTTAATACTGAGATGCACCTTTTTGCTCTGTCACACATAAACTTACAAGTCGAATATGGTAATATTTGTACATTAAAATCAATAAGTAAAAACTAAATAAGGCCTTCTAATACATACATCAGAATACTACCTACTTGGCAAGTCGGCAAAATCCCGCGCCGTATTGTTAGATACTGTATGTCCAGGCAATGCATTCAAAATGCAAAATTTGCACTAATTAAAATTAACTTTTTTCATTAATTTTAATTTTTTCAAATTTTGTACATCTTTGTATTACCCTAGACAGCGATTACTGTACCACAGAACACTAATTAACCTGTACTTAAAGATATTGTGTATTGCCTCAACAAAGAATGATTCACATTCAAATATTTGGAAGTTTAAGCATTAAATAAAAGTTAATAATATGATTGTATCCGTCAAAGTAAACTACAAATAATGAATAAACACTATCTGGTATTAAGTCCGTCATAAACAGCTTTACAATTTAAATCAATCTTTACCATGACTACTTCACGTTTCACATTATTTGTTCGAAAGAAAAGTAGCTCCCTATCCATCGTAGGTGCCATACACACTCCACACTGTTCAATGTGCTGAACAAGATGTGGCCCGTCCACTGCCACCTCGAACTGCCACTGAACTTAGTTACTCGTGAGATCTCCTCATTGGGATCATATCCTTACTTTAAACTTGTTGATCAGATCCACAGCAGTGTGCATGTTTCTGCGGCGTATGGCAGGAAGGACGCACTTATTAAAGACGCACTGTCGAATAAGTAATGGCGTAAAGATGTAGGTATATATTTTAAATAGCAGTTCTATTTTATAATTAAGCATAATGATATTTATTGTATACGCGCAATGTAATGATGCCCGCCATATGGACTGACGGTCTAAAGGTGGCCGAAAGCGGCTAAATGCAGAGGGCGGAGGACGGTGGCGTTTATTGTGGAAGGTATATCCAGCAGTAGACGTCGAAATCTGGTACGAAGAAAATGAATAACCACTTACCCTAACTCTCGCCTCCGTGAGGTTCGTCCACATGGCGATCTCCTCCCTCGTCGACATGTCAGGGTACCGATTCCTCGCAAAGGTTGCCTCCAGCTCCTGCAGCTGCTGGCTGGTAAAGTGCGTCCTCTGGCGCCGCTGCCGTTTGTTCTTCTTGTCCCCTTTATCATCGAGGGAAGGGTCATCCGGACCCACCCCCGGGGTCGTCGACTCCGTCTTTATTGTTGCTTCTGTCAGCGGTCGGTTGTCTGTGAAGTAGAGGTGTGTTTACTGATTTGTAAGTTAGTACAGTATAAGTTGGTGTGGGTCCTCAAAATGGGTTCTATTTCTAGATTAAATGAAGTCTTTTCCCACTCCAGTATTCCCACTGCATCTCCTGTGTTGTGACCACAGTGTACTAAGCACAACCATGAAAACAAGTACGATGCCAAGTAACCCTGGTCTTGTATAGGACGATATAAATAAAATGAAAGATTAGTGAGTAGCTAAAGTTTATTCCGTCAGGGTATTTGCGTCTCTGAAACAAAAAATACATGTACACTCGCGGAAAGGGAATGATTAGCAGGCCGGCCTTTACCTTACATTGACCATATTATACACAAAACACGTACTTATATTATTTTTGATTTATATAGTCGCTAGCTTGTAGATCACGACAGCATTATCTTGTCTTCATTGCTTTTCTACATGGAAATTTTGAAATTCTTTCAAACTGCTAAGCATTGCGAGTGTATAATTATGATTACTGTGTATGATTGTATTACCACGCATTCTTTACAAGACGCAACTAATCGTGATTTCGTGCCACATGGTTAAAATGAAATACAAAAACCTACCTTACAATAGAAAAACCAATATACTTAGTTATGATTCTACAATATTTGCCTTTTAAGATCTACTAACATTCTACGGATTTTGTTTTACAATTAGAATTTTGAGTATGAAACCATTGACATCGGCGATGGTCATGTAGCTTCCTACGTGGCCGACTGTATATTTGTCCTATCTTAAAGACATTAGTCTAGCAAATTGTTTTGTAAAGTAGTAAAATTTCAAAAAATATAAACTAGTAAAGCATTCCCGTAAAAAAGAAATAAAAAGCGTGGAATCATGGCCGCCGCCGCCGGTAGCAGGGCGTAAAGCCGCGGATTAGCGGGCGCACCTAATACTTTTACGACACCGCTGTAAATTCGTCGCACTCGATGAGCGACGTCACTATTAACATAATTTATACCTTGATAATAAAATCTTCTTGTGACAGTTTCTTTTTTGGTGGAATGGAATGAGTTACTAATGAAGATTTTTCGACTTTTCTAACTAGATATGATTATAAATACTCCTGGATTTTCACGGATTTCATGAATAACATATACTACACATAATAAGTACCTAGTTAATAATGCTTCTAAAGGGTGATAGATACGACTCTAGTGTAGGGTCTCTATAGTGCCGTAACTTCCTCTAGTTAAGTATCGACTGAATAAAAAGGCGGAAGACGGTTTCGAACTAACATTTATTGACATGAGGTAGGTGTATGTGAGAATCATAACCATAGTAAACCTTGTAATATTCAACACCTTACTAAATACAAAGACAATCTTTTTACAAACAAGCTTACAGTAAACCGAAAAGTTCACTTAAGTACATAAAAAACTGGCCTGTTGCTACTAGGGCAATATCATCATCAGACTCTTAGTATCAACAGCGTCACACACAGTAACATCAGATCAAGAGACTGTCGTTATTATCTAAAGAGTCTGGCGCTGCATTGCTATCGCGCGTCATGACAGATTCGTCCTACTCATCGCGATCCTTAATCACCACTGACGCTAACCGGCTCAGCAGTTGACTGCTTAGTATCACCGAACTCAGGCCCAAGCGTTTGGCTAGTAGGTAATAGAGTCGAGGACATCGCTGACGCATCCGGTCCCTCTTTAGATATATTGCTAGCAAACATCTCAACCAAACGGTATACTTCCGGTTTACAATAAATTACGAGGTTTTGGCATTAATTTAAGTCGATAACTTAAAAAAAAAATTATATAATATTTGTAACCATAGACTATGTTATAATCAACACCTCCAGTGCCAATAGTGTGGACGTTTTGTTAGGATCATCATCATCATCATGTCAGCCCCTAGAAGTCCACTGCTGGACATAGGCCTTCCCCAATGAACGCCACTACACCCGGTCCTCCGCCCTCCGCATCCAGCCGCTACCGGCCGACTTCTTTAGATCGTCGGTCCACCTGGCGGCGGGGCGTCCCACCCTGCGAGTGCCGATCCGCGGTCTCCACTCCAGAACTCGTCTGCCCCAACGGCCGTCGGATAGGAAAGCGGAAAAGTTGAATGACTGCGGGGCGGGCGAACCTTTAGCACATGTACACCTAACAATTATGTTACAAATGTTTTTGTGCAAGTTACAAAATGTCACCGTATCTCGACCTAGAGGGGGACGAGGGGGCGAGAGATACGGAGCTGTTATTACATCAATTCGTCACTGATAACGTACGTCGATAACAATCGCCGGGCGTAGTAGGCTCATTGCAAATCCTCGTGTGTAACAGAGCTATTGCCTCTGCTTAGTATGAATTTATTAAACACTAACATGCACTTTATGGATAATTATAAAAAAAGATTCATTTCATTCATTAAAAATCTGCCTTTACACGTCCCATAGTTGGGCAGAGGTCTGTTCTTCGGATCACCAAACGCTGACCCAACTGATTACTACTGAATAAAAATGTATCTACCTACTTATTGACGGAGTGACCCGAGTGTAAATTGCGTTTAGGTGTCACAAGCGACATGTTTAGTGACAGCAACCAACGTCTGTTTAGGGCTCCATATAGTTGATGTCGTGTGATAAAACAATTGAAATGGACAAAACCGAATTCGTCAGTAACTCTAACGAGGCCTTCCATCTGCAACTGACACTAGCTTATGATTTGTACACCTAAGTTTACTTGTATTAATAAATAAATATTTTTTAAAGCTGCGTAACTATACGTAAGTATACTAAGATGTCTATTTAATTACTAATGCTCTACATAATTTTAATTGGTCGAAAGTAGCGTTTAGTAGAGTTTAATAACAAAATCTCATTTTTCTTTGCTAATAGCTACTTTAGATGATGTTTGGATAAAAGTTTGCCACGCTCTGTCGTGTGGTTAGGTGTTGTCACAAGTATTTCTACTTAAGATTTAATATATTTTATAGAAATAATAGCTAAGAGATAAAGAGGGTTTGGCGATATGTGAGTTAGCTCAAACAATATTTTCCACCGAAATAAATATATCGAAACCCTACCCTACCCTAATATCCTGATATCTACGTCTAAATTACTAGGAATCAGATAATTGAACGAAGAATGAATTATTAAAGAATCAGTACATTGATAATGATTGATAGATGAACGAATAAAAGTGTATCAAGTTAAAAAATATTGCTGTACGATAGCTTACAGGGTAGCTTACATACCCTCACACACCTTTACAAATTAATATACTTATCACATTTGACATATCTATTGCGATATCTATATTTATAACTATCTACAAGTGTCGTTATCTCCACGAACTATTTTCATTATTTATTACGTATCGGATTAAAATGTTTGCAATTTTATTGGTGGTGGATTTATCTTGATTGAACACTCTAATAAATAATCACGTGCTGGTTAACAAAAAAGATAGCGTAATTATGGTTTTAATGCATAATTGGAAAATCCAATACACGCCCTTGACAATATATTGATATGTTATCTCGAAGATGCATTTTATTGACAGATTATTGAACATTTAATTGCAAGACGAAGTCCTAACTTGATTTTAGTATAACGTTTTAAGTAGGTTTGCTGATCTAAGTGACCAAGACAATAAATAGCAACAAATGTTTAGCACATTCATGTTAGATTATAAGATCTTAAGCCCTCGATTTCGGAATTTACTTCTAATTCAGATTTTTAGGAGTTTTAAGTATCTATTGCATAAATGTTTTCTGATATTTTTTTTGTTATTAATGGGTTTGCGCTTGACCTCAACCTCACCTGATGGTAAGTGATGATGAGGCCTAAGGTGGAGCGCGCTTACCCAGAAGATGCCTATTCACTCTTCCTTTAAAAAGATCCAAATTGTACTTGTCCGATTACTGATTACTGATTAGGAAAAGGTAATCGGTAATTTGTTTATATACTATCGTGGAGTCAAGCCTCCTTGACTAAAGACATAACTGGATGGACTGACAGACAGACAGAACGAGAGAGAATAAAGGACAAGACTAAAAGAAACGTCGGTGTTTTTTTAACAATAAATACAATTCGGAAGAAATATTAGTTTCTTTGATCCTAAGACCGTTCATAAACTATTATAATACCTATCTTATAAATAAAATCGTAAACTTCGCGTGTCTGTACATTGAAGATACAAATAGAAATAATTGGGGTGCCGAAGGATAAGTAATAGAACACATGTTTAATTCGGTGTAACATATAGGCTTTATTTCATTGCAATCGGTGCAGTCAATCAAAAGTTATGCGAATTTATAGTTTCCGAAAACTCACATACACTGCGAGGAGTTGTATACGTATGAAACAAAGTAAAGCTGGGCGGAAGTTGGATTGCGATGGATTAGTTAGGAGGACTACATTTGGAACGACGAGGGTAAGAGAGAAAGAGGTTTGAGGGGAGCGTTGAGGGGAGGGTTGAGGGCAGAGTTAAGGTTAGGGTGAGGGCAGGGTTGACGGAGAGTTGAGGGAGGGTTGATGGAGGGTTGAGGGAGGGTTGGGGGAGGGTTGAGGGAGGGTTGAGGGAGGGTTGAGTGAAGGGTTGAGAGTAGAGTTGAGGGCAGGGTTAAGGGAGATAGATGCGGGAGTGGGAGCGGGACCTGAAGCAAGAGCTGGATCTGGACCTGGACCTTCACCTGGACCTGGACCCGGACATGAGTGCGAGTGCGAGAGTCTGAGTTGGAGTGGAAGTGGAAGTGGGAAAATGAACTGGAGCGGATCCTGTAGTTCACGCGAGTGGAGCTAGTAATAAATATTTGTGTTTGTTTCTCACAGAAATGCGTAAGTCTTAATAACACGCCTAGCGCACGCCCTCTTCTAATCAAAACAATCATTTTATCGCTTTAATTTTGTCAACTTTATGAAACCGATCAATCTGTAAAGCTGGCAATCTCATTGGTGTATAATGAACAAGGTGGGATTACGGTTTTCGAAGTTTAGCTAGAACATCAGGGCTGTAACAATGGCAGTGAGAGTAGGCGCAAATCTCAGGGGGCGCAAAAAAGATTAAACATGGGCGATATCAAACTTTATAAGACTCGAAAGGCGCCCTAAAATCTCTTATGAAGGAACATCGACGAGAACCTTTTGTAATTTCGCAGTAGAAAAATTTATGCAAATGTCACACCCAATAATAAATGATAACTGATCTATATATAAATAATATATGGTTTTTGTGCTAGAAATTTATTACTGATTAAAATTAACTCATTATTGTTAGAATTAGGGGCGCTATAAGTAAAGCTCATACAGAATATATTCAAAGCATATATACGACCCTGGCCGAACGCTACCGTTGCGTTGTTGTCGCTGCGATTAGGACGCGGCGATACCGCAGTATCGGCATATCGGCCGATAGCAGTCGATAGCGTATCGCGACGCTTTGAATGCCCGCCGCCCCATCCATCATTCGCCAGTAACCTTTGCCGCGCACCGACGCGACATCGGTAAATAGCCCAGTTAACATGTGTTCCCGATATCGATACACGGCCACTTCACACCGCGCACTCGATGCGACGCGATAACAACGCAACGTTTCCTTCAATGTATTTACTTACATTACAAGTTACATAATTGGCTGTTACGAATAATCAAAGTTATCGATCTATCACACGCATTAAATAGTTCATAGGTATATTTGTAGAATACATATTGAGGTAGTAGGTACGTATTTTATTCTTGATATGACTAAGACTGCGTGTATATCAGGCGTGGTAGTCATTTTTATTCGCAGGGGACTTACTTCAAAATGTTGTCAATCACGCAAGGACTTTGGGACATTGTTTGTCGGAAGGATTTTAACAATGTATACATACAATTGCTCCTCACCGCCCCGGTGAGTCGGCGCCACAAGTCCGCCCCTGGCTAAGTAACTTGAATGGTCGTCTTGAACTTTAGAACATTAGTTTACTATTACGGATAGGAATAGAAACTGGTGGGATTCTATATAAACTGCGACTGTGAGATTTTAGATATTTCGTCTTCTAGCTTAAAAATGCAAAAAAAATTATCCGTCTGTTTGTCTGTCGGGCGGACAACTCAAAAACTAGATGTTTCAGGAAAACAAAAAAAATTAAATTACGGAATCCGAATATTGTGGGCGACATAGGTACGTCATGGGACTTTTTTTAGTATTTTGTCATTACTTAGAATTAATGACTTTATCTTCAAACTTTCATGTTCAGCATAGTTATGCTTGTCATTAGATGTGAATATCAAAACTTACTTAATAAAACCTAACAATATTCCAGCAATGTAAAGGACGCTCTACACGCACGTAGAAAATAAAAATGGTATTAAAGAGGCGCGCCCCACACGAGCACAGTGACTCGCGCGGCGAGTGTTTGTGAAAGCATTAGAATAACGCGCATGTGTATTTGATTGGATTTTCCCGCGCTTTACTCGGTTTGCTTTGCGCGTTAAGTTTGTCACTCTGTGTGGTCCCTGTTATGAAATCTGAAATATTTCGCATAGTTGCCCGACACACGAGATAACATAAGAATTTACTTGTCTATATGGTTTTGGGGTTCTTTCAAAACCCTTACAGTTAACCTTTTTTATCAGTGTGTTTGTCTGTTCGGCGGATAACTCTAAAACTACTGGATCAATTGAGTTGAAAATAAATATATATGTAGTAATTATGGTAAAAATATGGAAATTTCAGGAAAAATTTTACTCGTACTTTCCGAGATAGTTCAGGACAAGTGATTTTTTGGTCGTGATTCGCATGTTGTGTATGCCGTACACTTTTCAGACTTTTACTCTGACTACAATGGCTGGTAAACACTATGATTCGTCTGTTTCTGTGAGCTAAATATTGTAAATATTATAATTCTGTACTCAGGTTTTCCTGTATGAATGAAACGATTATCTCGTCATCCAATCTCTGCTTTGGTTTTGTCAATTGTCCATTAATGTTATAAAATATACTTAACTCTCAAATAAATTACCACTTTATTTCAAAATTGGCAACATCTACTTTAAGTTGTGTACAGCCATGAAACTGTTATAATTCAGGGATTTCTTATAAGACTGGCAGAAAGACTCAATAAGAAGAATCAGTAGAATCGTATCTTTTAGTTTTCTTTTTTAAGGACTTAGAGGAATTATTTTATTTTAATTTTATTTTATTTATTAGGTACTCAGACAATAATTACAAAATAGATACATTGAGAGTTACAGGGTTTTAAATATATCGTGAATCAATTATATGAGTACTTAACTAACGTAACTAACATGACAAGAAATCATTAGTTAAGTGCTTGCCTAATAACGAAAGAGCGGAATCTCATGCAATTTAAATATTATAGGGATGGGACATTTTATCGAGTTTCCTTATTCTATCGATATTTATTAATTTAAAACTTTATTGTTGAATCAACCATTTATGTTTAGTTAATATACAAATGACCATAAACCATAATGTACTATAGGTATGCATACCTTTAATGAATTAATCCGGTGACTTTCACTATTAGCATTGACTTGTTTCATGGAAATGTATAGCAGGTTTTGCATATTTAATGTAGGATGAAGACTTTGATTCTATTATAGCCATATAAATTAAAAATGTTCCTTTATTTAATGAAGAAATATCTCATAGCTTGAAAACTCGATAGAATACAAGGTCCCGTCCATATGATACAACAATTGTTTTATAACGAGATTACGCTCTTTGATAGAATAACTTTAACATTATGCTGAATGTTTTCATATACCAATCGGCTATACATATAGAGTCCACTATCTGTACATTCTACCAACGTGTATGATACCTATTTACGTTTTTGAATAAGTATTTTTGATTATGATAATTTGGTACTCACTGTCGTCATTGTGCTTGCGGTCCCGCCGCGGCCGCGGGGGAGCGTACAACGAGGATTGCTCCACTCCTGACCCGCCGGAGGCCAGCGATGAGTGCCCACTGTCCCGGAACTCGCCCGTTTCTGCCCACACTGCAAGAAATGAACAACTTTGTAATTCAAGTACTTTCAGATTACAACATATGCATTTTGCTCGGCACGGAAGCCATAGTGTTGAAACATTCACTTATAACGGGAAAAATAGGAAGTGGAGTAGTTTTAGGCAGAATTTGACGTCAAAAAGAGAATAATGTATTCCAATTTTGAAAATGAATATTTTGATTTTGATTTTTACGAGTATTATAGCAGCAATTAATTCATTAGTTTCAAATCCTGTCCACGTGTACAATTTCAAGCTTTATTCTTGTTGGTATGCGTTGGCATTATTTTATGTTGATAACAGTTAAATATCGTTTTGGAAAACTTCATCCAATGCAAAGTACAAAGCATCATGATCATCATATTATTAGCCCTTAGACGTCCACTGCTGTACATAGCTGTACTGCTGTACCGGAATGAACGCTACCACACCAGGTCCTCCGCCCTTCGCATAGTACGGCTGCCGGGAACCCCGGGTCGTGGTTTCTGTTTGCTACTCATGGGGGAGTTTTGTACATAATGGCCACGCTTGGCAAACGTGTTGGCTATCGCAGTCCTACCTACGCCTCGCATCGGTCACGCTGCTGCCGATGCAAAGCAATGACGATTATTTCGACGTAGATATTTAGGTTTTGTACCTTACAAATGTAAGCACTTTCGTTTTTGTTTCGTTGCTTTTTATACGCATCATTTTAGGTTATCTCCGGAAACGCGTCCTCGGTTAGATAATTTGATTAAATTAATTCGAGTCACGGCCGCGAAACACGGCGATGTTTACTCGCATCCATAAATTCAATTAACGTTCCTAATAGGAGCATTACTTAAAGAAGATCTTGACAAAATAATGTATTCGCCGAGCGACGATGACGCCCCGTCGCTAACAGTAATTAAGTGTCCCCGAACACTTGTTAACAAATTAGTCACTGGAGACGTGTGAGCGGGCCCTTATTTATAGCGTTCGCCAGATGAGTGGCACGCATGTGGAGTTACAATACTAGTTGTTTAATGTAAGTTAAATATGTAAATTAATTGTTTCTAAATGTCCATATATCTGTGAGACCAACTTGAAGAATACAATGCACATTTCGTTTTAATTTAACAAGGTGTAATCAAAAGCTATGATTTAGTAATACATAATAATGTGTAACGTTAAATTGTCCACGCGAACGAAGTCGCGGGCAACAGCTGGTATTGAAATAATCGCTTCTGATCCTGTTAACTTATTGTCTCCGAATTGTTAGAAAAGTTACTTCTACTTTATCAGTTCCACAAAATAAACTCAAACTTGGAATAGGAAGTCGTCTTATTATCACGGTCGTGGACACAACGTCAACAGACGTCACACCGGTCGCTCGTATTTCGTCTTCTAGTGCCGCATTACGAACCAGGTCACGTGGGCTGTGTCAACGAAATGCCTGTGATTCTTTATGTACGTCTGGATCTATTTTCAATATTAAAAAAATCAAGTTAAGTCCGAGCAGAGTTATTGTATTTATATCTATACATATAATAAAATCGTAAAACCAGCTTCTACTAAAACCAGCTATTTTGATCTTTGATTTTCAAAACCGAAATAAAAAGAAAATTATAATTGAGAAATCTGAAAAGAGATTATTCCGAGAAAAAGTATTTATTCAGGGAATGTGTTGAAAACTCTGTGTAGACCAAACTTCTAGCGTTCTTCAGACTATGTCAATGATGATTTAATTGCCAAAAGTCTTATGACAAGATTGTTACTGCACACTATTCGCGGCGCTTTCTCATCCGTGTTCCTCAAAAAGGTAAATGGTGATACCATCCTAGGTTCCAAGCGGCCTGCAGCGCAAGGCACCTCCTGGATGACGACCGAAGTTAGGACGAAACCCTCGGTGATGCAGTCGTAAGTATCACTACCCAAGCCGTCTGAGCTATTTGTTCGCTGTGTTTTGTGGGCTCTCGAACCCAGTGTAACTGTGAGAGAAGTATCGTTTGCGTCTCGCGGAAGATGTCCTGGCGTGCTCTATGAGGAATGGTGAACTAGACGTGGACGTGTCTGATGAGAGGATACTAAACCGCTGCCTTACTATGCTCGAAGATGTTGTCACTTAGATCGGCGGCATTAACACCACCTAGACCGTTGCGTGCAGTTTATCTTTACCGAGTATAAACCGCGAGTACGCTGCAGAAACCGATTACAGTACAGCAAATATCAGAAAAGAGTTAGCAACAAGTTGATAACTTTCCAAGACTCACAGTTGGGCAATGAGTGGTTTCAACAAAGTTGTAAGAAGCGTGAGCTTCAGCTCGGAGAAACGTTTCCTTTATGCACCGGAAGGCACTGGAAAATAATTTCTCACTGACATAAGTAGCCTCCTCAGGGATCGCTGCCACACTGCTTCCTGTCAGTAAAACGGCCCATACCACCTTCAAGATTCCAATCGATTTAGACAGCACGGAAACTCCTGTGTTACGTCACGTAACAGTGACAATGCCCGGGTGATCCAGTACTGCTGTCTGATCTTTTAGAATGAGTATACTATGGCGCACAAGAACGTTGTAGAAGCTGTGAACGGAATGCTCCAGGACATCCGGAGGGGGTGCGATGTGTGCTATCACGGGTTACTTTTGCAGTGATTTTCGCCAGACTTTAGCGGTAGTGACGCGAGGTACTACTGCCGATGAGGTAAACGCCTGCATTAAGTATTTTGTAATATGGTCGGAAGTACTGCAATGGCGCCTCACGCATTATGTGCGGCTCCAACTTGATGGCAACTCTCACGCTCAAGTATTTTTAGACATGCTCCTCAAGATTGGACAGGGGCAATAACCGAACACTAATGGACTGGTTGAGTATGCAAAAAATTGAGTACTCTGAGGGGAGAAAGGGGAGAGGGAATGGGAGAAGGAAGGGGTAAGGGGAAATGGGAGGAAGGGAAAGAGAAGGGGAAGGGTAGAGGGTAGGATTTGGGAAAGGGGAAGGGCAGAGTGTATGGATTGGGGAAGGGAAAGGGAAAGGAGATAGAGGGAGGAGTGGGAGAGCTAGGAAGAAAGATGTGGGTTGTTGTTGGGAGAAGGAGAGAGGGGGCTAGGGGGTTGGGAGATAGTGTAGAGGAATGGTAGGGTAAAATGGAGGTCGAAAAGAAGATCGAAAGGGAGGGTATGGGTAGAGGGGGAACGAGTAGGGGAGGGTAAGGTGACAGGGAGGGGAAGGTGAGGGGGAAGAGGAATGGTAAAGGCATATGCCCATGCGATAAAATATTTAACTTACAGAGAAACAATACTTAACTTCCTGCAAAACATTTTCATGTGGTATTATAATTTAATCATAATAATATGTGATGTTAATTTATCCACGCGGACGAAGTCGCGGGCAACAGCTAGTACTCAAATAAATAAAAACGTATATTTCGCGTGTCTGTACATTATAAATATTTGCAAAAAAAATTGGGGGTCTAAGGATAAGTAATAGAACATATTTCAATTATTTTTGAAATTTTTGTCTGTTTGTCTGTTAGTTTGTCCACGCATCACTTAAAAACTACTGAACCGATTTTGATGGACTTTTTACAGAAACATAGAGCTTAATTCGGTGTAACATGTAGGCTTATTTCATTGCAGTCGGTGCAGTCAATCAAAATTTATGCGAATTTATAGTTTCCGAAAACTGGCATACACTGCGCGGAGTGTAGGGTGTAAATGCTCGACTAAATTCGTGAGCGGTAGCGGGAGCGGGTATGGTACCAATGTAATGTGAGTTTTTAAAAACTATAAATTCGCATAACTTTTGACTGAATTTGTTGCATACGTATGCAACAAAATAATGCTGGGAGGAATTTGGATTGCGATGGATTAGTTAGGACTTAGGAAGGCTACATTTGGAGCGACGAGGGTAAGACCTGGTCCAGGTCCTGGAACTGGACCTGGACCTATACCTGAACCTGGACCTGGACCGGGGCAGTGGGAGTGAGAGTGCGAGTTCGAAAGTCTGAGCTGTAGTTGGAGTGGAAGTGGGAAAATGAACGGGAGCGGGAGTGGGAACTGGAGCGGATTCTGTAGTCCACGCGAGCGGAGCCGCGGGCGCAGCTAGTTAGAAAATATAATGGATAGTTAGAAAATATTTTTTTCAAAGTTCGGAGTTATTGAATCTGCTTAAATAATTATAAAATTCCACCGATACACTCTAAAATAAGGAGACAAAGTTTGTAAACTTGCTGGAGATAACTTTCGCAATTAGTATACTGATTTAATAATCAAAGAATATTAAATAAGTCAAAATCAAAAGTACCTAGTAAACATAAAATACTTAAACGAGGTCTGCCTACTAAATAAATACATTTTAGCAGTTTCTTTTACAAAATAATTAATTTGAAATTAAAAGTGAAGAACGCTAGTCTCCATTGTTGACTTCACCGGGTGATTTTTAGGGTTCCATCAAAACGAATACCCGTAAATATATATATACGAAATCGCTTGATAATGATGAAAATTATTAAAATTCCATGAAAGTTGTTTTTACGAGATATAGTAAAGGAAAACTAAAACAGTTTATCCGCCGGATAACTTAAAAAATTACTGGACCAATTAATTTGCAATTTTGGAACCTATCGTCATGTAAAATTGTCTGGCATGATGGAAAAGTTACAAAAATATTACGATCATTTTTATTTCAGGAAAACATAATAAAAAATATGTACGGAATCCGCACATTGTGTACTATGTACGCTTTGCTGACTTTTTTATTGGATGTTTATTTAAAGTCGTTTCGTCGTGACAGCCCTGAGCCCCGTGTTTTGGGGAAAGTCACGAACCAGCAATTGATAGCCGAGACTTGCTTGGCGATTACTATAAAATGCGAATGTTGTAAGCGAATTTCTCGCATTCTTCATTAAATTTCACGTTGTCTTGTCATTTGAGATACTTCCTTTTTAGTTTCCAGAGAGAAGAAAAGTGATATGTGTTTTATATACATTCATAATCTAAAATACTGTGATGATTCTTTCTGATCGCCTCGTTGGCTTAGTGGTTTGGTCGTTGGACTCGAGAGCCAGAGGCCGTGGGTTTGATTCCCACTGGGAAGACAACTGTTATATTTCGATACCTCCATACTACGCCAACTAAATCTTTTTTTTTAATTCAGGGAGCATAATAATTAATACATGATGACTCGATTTTGACAAAAACAAAGTTGACTAAAATTATAGTTGGAGGTGTTGTCTTCTCCTTATTTCCATTACACAGAAATCCTTGTTTATAATTGGACAAGTGTATATAATATGATATAATATAAAATATTTCTGTTTGTGATTCCTTTATAATGACATTTTCCACAACATGAATGCTACTGCTTGAATAAATAAATAAAATAAATAAATATCTCAGACATGCACACCAATTATTCAGTCCCAAACTAGGCAGAGCCTGTGCTATGGTTACTAGATAACGGATAGACATACTTAAATAAATATATAAACATCCAAGACTTGGGTACAAACATTCATATTCATCATATGAACATTTGCCCCTAGCGGGATTCGAACCTGCAGCCTCAGGCGTGGCAGTCCGATAGCTAACCGTTCCGCCACGGAGGTCGTCAGAATAGATTTCGATGTCCATTTGAACAAACCGAACGTTATCGTGCATCACGACCTCTACTGTTAGATAATAGGCCTTCCCCTCTATAATAGAATAAAGAGTAAAAATAACAGATTTAGAGATATTGAAAATTTTACTAAATGTTTACCTATTACATATAAATGAAATTCTGGGATCAAAAGTCAAAATCCTTTATTGCAAGTGAGTATATTTGGTACCTTTATACACGTAATTTTTTCTAGTTTCCTAGAAGAAGCGGCATCAATCAATATTACTATTATATTAGTATAAGTTGGTGATGTAATAGAAATATATATTATAGCTGCGTGTGTGGTAGCTCTTATTTATATTAATATATACTATAACTTCGTACCTATGTGATGGGCTTAAGCCGTATCTTATCTGGGTAAAATCTGCTTCTATCTTATATGTTCAACGAGGATAAATGCCCAAATTGCAGTATCTTGCACCTACCTGTCAAATGCTCTCAGCATGGCCCAAAGATTGACTGGTAGAGACTTCTTTCGGACCTTAAGTTCGTCTGTTGTGCAACTGTGTGCAATAAAGTTTAAATAAACAAGAAAATTGACGAGGAATAAAATGGAACGTAAGTACTTATCCGGAAGGTGTTTATTCACTGTTCCTTTACTCAGCTAAACCCTGAGAATTACCGCATTACCTAAAGATTTTAGAACAATAGTTGTATCAGTAGCGTAAATTCCCACCTACCAAATAATAATGAAATAAAATTTTAATAATAAAATAATTATAATACACTCTCGCCCAAGCGTGTCTTCGTGTTGTTCTTTGTCAAACATCATATGCACACAAAATAAAAAATATACAGAAGGACCGCTCTCACCTTTCTCGAAAATAACTACCTAAACTTGCCTGACTGACTAGGGTTGCTACTGTATTGATTCTGAATTTTGAATAGGAGTAGATAGTTTATCTTTACAAAAAATCGATTCGTTTATACATGCATACGTATCTACATCTTATCATGTTTACATGCCTTAGAGAGTAGCAGACCATCAAATATCCATAAAAATATGCCGACGCCACACACGACGAAGATTCCAATCTCAACAAAATGTAATAATGGTGTAATAGTGATCCCACCAAAAACATAAATGTTAAAAAGGTACCAAGTTCGACGAAAATATAAAAAGGGCGCCAAGTTCGGCGAAAATGAGTTGAGTTTTAAAAGGGTGACAAGTTCCATATCCGTTCCTTAAATAAAAGCTACACGTGTAGCACAACTTCGTTTAATCTATTTTATTAAATTACTTTAAAATTATTTATTTTAGAAAAAAAATATATATATGTGAAACCCATTTCATTTAATATGTCATACGGTACAGTTTGTAACATGTTTTTTCGACTTCATCGGTCCAGTAGATTCGAAGCAAATCGGTTGTAAAAGAGGGACACACAGACTTACTATTTTCAAAACAAGAAAGTGTATGTATGTGAAAATATACCTACGTTATATGTTTTTTAAAGTAGACAGGTAAATAAAAAAGTGGTATATATTAGAATATTATTATTATAAAAAAATTCCACAGGTGTTACAAATTATTGACTGAAAAATAATTTCGTCGATTGCGACATTGTTTAAATGAACGATTATTGTATCGCAACGTGTAGGCACAGGTTTTAGTAGTATTTAAACAACCAAATACACTGCAACCATAATAATATCGTGTATTCATGTTCAAAAACAGCGCGCTATCACTTATGATACTCGCGACTGAGTTCTGTCCGAGACTGCCCGAGAATGCCTGTAAACGTAGCGTCAATGTGTGCGTGCGAGAAATGGCGGTTTGTTCTAAGCGGGCTCTCTGTCTAGCGGCGCGCGACCGCCGCTTTGCGTACTTTGTGATATGCACGTGCGCGTGCGACACGGGCACTTGGAGATACCCACACAAGTAAAGATACTTGTAAAGCAGATTTTGAAAATAAATATGGATCACAATTCGGGTGACAAACGACAAACTGTGAACTATAGTAGCGGCTATTTTTTTAACACGTTCGTAGACAGTACCTCACTGCCATGCAACGCAGACGTCATGCCGGTGGTTGCTACAGAGACAATACGTCTATTGACGTTGTACGAGTATGTCGTATTGATTAGTCGTCTAATGTCGCATCACGAACACAAGTCACGTGGGCGGTGTCCATGAATGTGTTAAATATTTAAATTTAAATTGGTGTACATAACACTGATAGTAATAAATAAGTAGATACGCAAAATTAAAATAAAATCGTGTGAGGGATAAACAATTATTTGCTAGCTTGATACAGGTAGAGATTGCTCGTTAAAAGATCTGAACTATTATGGGCTGAAGCCCATTGATGTCTACAATATCAAACTGCTCGGAAATAGGATCTCAGCGATATTGAACTAAGTCTATCCAAGTGTTAATGGGAGATTATATGAGGACTTAAGTTCGAATCCAGCATGAGTATCTTTACTTTACATTATTTCTTTTATAGTGAGCGTAGCAGAAGATATGTAATATCCAAATATGGAATTATCTACCATCAGAATTAAAACATATAGTTCAAAGCGGCAAATAGTTCACTAAAACAAATAATACAGACACATTTCTTGTCAATGGATTTAGATTAATGTATGAATTACGTGAGTGTTGATAGTTCACATACCAGTCAGATTCCATTTCCGTGGACTTTACTTTTAAAGATATCGTATTAATTTGTGAAATAAATAAATAAAAAAATATCGATTGTTTTATTTAGTTTTCGTTAGAAAACTCGAAACGCAAATCGGAATTTCCAGCAAATCCACTGAAGCGAGAAGGTGCAGAAAAGAAAACAATTGTGTTTTTTACATTATAAAACATCAATCAGGCCTCCCCAACCCGTCTGGCCAGCGCGGGGAGTGTAGGCCAAATCCTCTGTCTGTCTCAGGCAGATGAGAGAGGATTGTGCTCCTGCAGTGGAGACAAAAAAAAACCTGATGTTGTATTTTTTAGATCAAGGTTAACTTCGGGCCATTGAACCAGCGGAGTATGTATTTAAAATTTCATTCGATTTTCAGCCTAATTCTCATAGTTCCAAATATAAAACGACTGGCACATTCAACCCGAGAGACGTATGTAGGTAAAATAATTAGATGCCGCGTTATCTCCCGACCAGAACAAACGTCGGGCCGGGCAACAAACGTACTGTCCGTACAAACGAGGCACTCGTTCAAATAAATTTTATGTTTGCTGCTTTGATAACGGAACGCGTGATAAGCGCTGCGTTCATTGTTTTATTGCGGCAGTAAACCGCCTCTCCACTCGTTTACAATGATGAACTGAACGCAGTCGATGGTAAAAGTGTTATTATGCCATACTAACTTTATAGTTGACTTAGGTGTACCATCTATTGTTCAAATTGTTTGCGAAACGTAAATAAGGTTTATTATTGTTCGGTTCGGTCATTTACAGTTTCTAAGGTAAAATTTAGTGAAATATATGTTCTTAGTTCAGAAGTTAAAAAATAGACGAGCTCCGGTTTAGATTAAATAACATCATACAGGAAGATCTAGCCTAAAATACAGCTTGTTACAGATTTTCTCATTTACGCCACAAGGAGTGTCACGGTTGATCGGTGTGTGTAAGCGAGTTAGTAACTGAGTAGATACATAGTTCCAGTGGAAAGGACCTGCATTCTACTCCAGTAAGGGACTTAGAGTTGTTCATTGCATGTAAGAAATTCATATTCCTAAACTCAGCTCGGGCCCGGATTTGAATGGAACCCTCGACTTAACGAACGTAAGGTAGGCAAACTTTCGACTATACTATCGCAACAGTGGCACTCGAATTTGTAGAAATAGGTTTAAAAGTTAATCAGCCGAACCAAGTTAACACCCTTGCCCGCGAGTGTACCGCACACCTGTCACAATAATTGTATCGCCGCATTGCGCGGCGCGTCATAACCTTTATTATCACTTTATACGTTTATTACGAAAACAAATACAGCCTTCACGAGAAAGCAGGAAAATTGATTTGAAAATCACGAACAAATAATTTTGATACAAGACGTCCTATCTTCAGGAAGTTTTTCATTATATTTATGCGGTTCAATTACCAGCTCAGGTAGGATTTTTTTTCAAAAACCTTAGACTATAGTTCAACTTATTTTTAAAAATACTAAAGTCTTTTATTAACTCAAATTTCCTATCTTCAATATTTAAAGTACTTTTCCTCCGTGTTGCATAGCCGTGTACTCGTAGGTATATTAGTGAACACGATGTAACTTTTGTAGATACACTACGCAATCTCGAGCTTGAAATCTCCCACACACTGAGGCTTGGACCGCGTTGGTGGCGTTACTTTGCATTGTTTACTTTAAATGCACTAAATAATTATTTCTTTAGACGCGTTAATTAATTAAGAAGTACACAGGCTACTCTTTAGTACGCGAAATTTATAAGTCCCGTGAGAATCTAAAGTAGCATCGCTCACAGTATGTAACAATACATGTCTGGTAAATTATAGGATCTCGTGTTGTTATACATTTTGTACGTTTTATAGAGTGTAAAAAGAATATAAACCGAGAATGTTGTATTTACATACGGACAGATAGTCGCGAGGCGCAAATATAGATAAAGTAGTGTAATTTATGACCGCAGCCCTGGCTGCAGCTGAAGGTAACAAACATTTTTCTTTAAATTTACGGCGAACATACCTACATATCTATATATTTTATATGTATGAACTAATTTTAGATACTCGTAGTAGGCACAGAAGTATTTTTTTCTGTAGACGAAGAAAGAGCAGTGTTCTAAGAAATCAATGAGGATAGTAACTACTGGCAAACTTATTTTTTGTTGTAAAAACAGACGTATTTATCTCACCTACGTATAACCTTATCCAAGATTCAACTTAGGCATACATGAATATAAACCATTTTGTAAGTAACGTGGAATAGATAAACAAAAACTCACTCCCTACGAGTGGGAAAAAATGGGGAATGGGGGAAGGGCTTTATTCTTATAGACGAAATAAAGGAGACTATTGTTATTTTGTTATAATAAAATTTAACAATTAATCACTGTATCTGTAAAATGTATGTAAATCCATAATATAAAAAAAATTCAGTTCACATTTCTTCTCTGGTCAATGATTAAACGAATTGACCTTTCTTTTTAAATTAACTTTGGCATTTTGTAAAAGCTGAATCATTAATCAAGGTTTTTAGCAATAAATAACATTAGGCATATTAGTCGTTAGTCAGCGACCAAGACAATAGATATTAATTGCCACGATATTTCATAGTGGATTTGGTTCAATGCCTTGTGTTGACATATACTTATTACATGCATTGCAAGAGTATTTCGACAATCTCTACTATGTTGGCATTTGTAAATCTCATTTACATAAATACATTTTGCTTGTCTACTATTGTCGGTCCACTTGGGACGATCAGACCAAATCTAAACTGAGATCCAAAACAAATATGCTCAGCTTAAACCCAGTCAATGTTTACCCAACACTAGACTCGAAGGCGGGACCCTTTGTACAGGAGACAGGTGCTTAATTAGGGCCAAATAAGAGTCATCACAAGTGCCTTTAGTGGTAAAGGTAGGGAAGTTAATAATTTGTTGAATATCTTCCAGCCGCTTATATAGAAGATTGGCAGACACCCTAATATTACACACCATAAGCTGAAATTCGTCCACTACTGAACATAACAAGAATCCCAACAGAATGACACTTTTGGTGAGTTGACCATTGGGGGATTTGCCGTAATCACCACTCTTGGCAGGCAGATTGGTGATTGAAGTAATGAAATTAATATACACAGGAGAACGCTGCTGCCCGTCCCTGGTGCAATCCCTTAGTCGCCTTGATGACACCCACGGGAAGATTCAAGGTGGACCTATTCTAAGCCAGGAACCACAATTGAATTGAACACAGTTCACTATTCTGCTTACTCTGAATGTTTTAAAATTATCATGTTGTCTACCTGACCTAAGTGAACTCCGTACTTAATGAAATCAAGTGTTAATCTTGTACGTAGTTACCAGACCACCCCGGCGCCAGATCTGGTTAATAACATAAGCCTGATAACCGCGGAAGCGCGCGAGCGGCCGTTTCCGGCCATCACACTGTTTGTGCAGCGTGTGGCCGAGGTACAACACTCCCACTGTCCGAGAGGTGGTCGACGGAAGTGATGTAAGCTGCAGGTCAAGTGACATAATCGTGTAGTGTTAATATGTTCAAAAGTGATTACCAAAGCCAACAAAATAGTTGCTAGTTTGAGCAGATTAATATATTGAAGATAGCTACAGTGAGTTAAAGGAAGAGTGTGACAGTTATCTAATAGTGCTGTATGCTGTATGATACGTACGTGTGACGTTCCCTCCTCCTTCACTACACCTCATACCCCGAAGCCCTTTAAATTGGTCCCCCACTGTAATGGACATCTGTTTGTTGAAGAGCAAAATATGATTAAATAGTATTCCATACAGACTGTCTCTCAAGCGATTTGCAACAGATATTTTGTTAGGACCAATGATAGAATACTTAAGTATACAATAATGGTGTGTACAATATTGAATACAAAAGACATAATAAGGCTTGCAGAAACTGTTGCGATGACCAAATTCTGTAAAGTTTGAATCACTTATGTGATGTTAACAAAAACAGTCGACACGACGGAAATGATTATTCCTAAAGCTAATAAGCGAGATACCATACAATACAATCATGAAGACACAATGATTCACATCATTGTATTTACAGCAAATATATTACAATCTTTCATGCAATAAGAAGGAAAATATCATAGAAATAATGACAGAATAAACTTGTTGGTATTGTTAATAATTAATATGTAATCGCCGTGTGGTTCCCGGCTTAGAATAGGGTCAACCCCAATCTTCCCGTGGGTGTCGTCAAGGCGACTAAGGGATTGCACCAGGGACGGGCAGAAGCGTTCTCCTGTGTGTGTATGTTAAGATCATTACTGCGAAAGTGGTATTCTATTGGGGAGGCCTATGTCCAGCAGTGGACGTATTTCGGCTGATGATGATGATGAATACATAATCAATTATGGTGGTCGCTCAGGGGCTGAGTCACACTAATGGTTTCAAGAAAAGAAAAAATTGTTTCTCATTTTTCTTCAAATTACTTGCATCAACTTTCAAAGTGTAATTTTTAGTAGGTATCAGAAAGTGGTGCACATAAATTCATACATAACACAACGATGAATATTGTCACTAAAATGATTGGATACTTTGAGGGTAGTCTAGAAGGCCCGTGAAATTAAAAAAATTTAACGAAAAATGTGGTTCTTAAAACCGTACTTCTTTGAAGTATACTTAAAAATTCAGAACTATTTATCCTATTACTGGCACTGTTTAGTGTTACCCCTTAACAAATTTTGAGTTTACAAAATGCCAAATGAACCGTCTACTTAAAAAAGACGCTGAAAGAGACTCTAGCTAACATAGGCGGATACTGGGTGTAGTGATGTACATGGTAGTAGCCTATGCCTAGTATATATTATCTTTGCCTATGCCCGAGGTTATAAAAAAGCGAGGTAAGTTGTGTCGAACCATCACTTCTAGTTTTAACGTTTTTATATTTCACAAGATGGTGAGAGAAAATAAGAAACAGTGTTTGCTTACAAAGATAACAAAATAATCAAAATATGTTTGTCGCAAATGGATTTCCAACTCAGCAACGAAGGTGCGCGGAACGTTTTGAAGTCATGGATAATTTAATAACATATAATATCACTACTACTGACGACACGACTAACATCCGGGTCATGGAATATTTTGCGAAACAAAAAGTACAAAGAATCATTTAGGTGTTCTTGAATATTTATCTAGATTACTAGTGGCACGAGCCACAGCTTTACTCCGTTAATTCGCTGTCTTCATGTAGCAGCGTTCTCCTGTGTGTATGTCCCATACATTTCGTCCCATACATTCGTCCCATACATTTGACATTGGAAAAATCCTGAAGAAGGCCATTTTAGGAAGAAGAAGTTTATTTCATTAATCATGGCTATTGGAATTTTCGACATAAAACATCTAAAAGTTCATTAGAAATAATAATAGCCATGCTTTATGAAATCATTTTTTTCTTCTTAAAATGGCCTTCTTCAGGATTTTTCTAATGTCAAATGTATGGGACGAATACCAACATGAAGACAGCGAATTAACGGAGTAAAGCTGTAGGTCGTGCCACTAGAGCAAATAGAGAGGGCGTTCAGATCAAAGGATATCACCATTAGCATTTGATCTGCCCACGTAGAGAATCCATACAGTTGCAGAAGTGCATAGGACATTGCAATCGCACGAAGTTCAAATTATCGATAAATTAGTTCCGTTCACAAACATTAATGAGTATCTGTGATCATTACACTACCCTAACTAAATATCGCTAAGACTGAGCAACCCAAAAGCCAAATAACTTAGCATTGCTTTCGTAATGGCTGTCATCCTGCCACTACGGGAATCTTATGAAATCTAAGTCAAGTTTGATATCACTTTAGGTACTTGATACGAATTAATTTGATTGTAAATGATAAGAGCACGCCGCGGCTACTGTGTACTTTCCCTGTTCAATATCTACAACCAATCGCGTCGCTATTCATGAATTATCACTCAAATTAATGGCGTGTAAGTTATAAATGGCCGACGGATTAGGGACGATCCATTTTATTCCTATTTTACCTACCGTAAAGAACCTTCATTGAAAACGTACACAAATTCACGGGAGCATCCGTTAATTTTCCCAATCTTCCCTCCTTTTCTAACACACAGTCTGTGTATACGTCTGTTTCGTTCTGAGGACCCTTTTCTCTGGCGCGATTCATCATCATTTCGCGGTTTGCTGGTTTTTCATTCACGTCGTGGTATTGGCGGCTGAAAAATACTGGGGTTGGATTTATTTACAAAATGTTCTTATCCACTTTAATACCTACCTACCTGTTTTAACTTCAATACTATAACAACGTTCATATTTACATAATTATTGAATAACTACAAGACAATGGTCGTAGAAGACGCAAAAGGATATCTTGACTCATGGCAAAAGATAAGGTACCTTATATTTACATCATATTTTCCGCGGTACATTGCGATATATCGCTGTACTGAAGAAGGTAAATAGACATAATTTAAACTCCCTAAACATCCCCAATTAGTATTCCAAATAGCCGCCGACATATCGCCGTACATAAAAGTAAAGAGTGGACCTACGGGCCACACGAACAACGCATAACTTCTGCACGACTCAATCGCACACACAAAGTTCACTCTTAAACCTATTCAAAATAAGTGCCAAAGTTGTCCGCACCCGTAACGAGAGTTCGCCCCGACTCGGTTTCTATTTCACCCAAGCAATAACAGTCTTACCTCTCTTGTAAGTAGGTTCAAAATGATGAAGTCGCAACCGCCGCGCGTCGAGTGCGGGACTTTGAGGCTTATGGTAATTGTAATAAAGCGGAGTGCAGCAGTTATGGGACGTGAGAGGTTCTAGACCAAATCCCAAGTAAGCTGTAACTTCCTTTTGGATTTTCGGAAGCCATTTATCAGTCTGATGTGGGCGTCTGGAAATTTTTCATGTTTCGTTATTGTGCCGTAGCGACATGACACGTACGCCTCGAGGATTCCTCGCCTTTTGTTTATTGGCTGCGTATCTGTATCAGTTTCAAGGTCGCACTCAGGGGCTTGTAGTCCTTAAACTTTTAGGTAGTACTACAAACTATTCTACTATGAAGGTGCTATTCAAAATTGAGTCGGGTTTTGCTCAAAACTAGTTTTTTTACAGACTGGAATTCTTATAAGTACCTATCTAGCGATACTTTAGAATCTCGTATATGCAGATCAAAGGACACATCGATAGTGGAAATAGAAGGACTAGATGATTTTTGTTTTAATATACGGTTTAGATGATGCCATCTACAAATATAAAAAAATCTTAAATCAATTAAATTCAATTACTCTTTATAAAAAATACACCGATACAATGATAAAGTAGCTTACATTAGTACCTACATCTTGGCGGCCTTATCGCTTTCTTCCAGACAATCTTTGGGTACAGGATAAGTATAGCAATGAAAGGTAGTACATTATATACAAAATGTATCCTAGTTTGGGAGCCAGGATACGCTTGTATATCTACATAGATATGTCTAGTATAAGGACGCAAATGTTCTTGAACCAATAAAGTTATTTGTATTTGTAAATATTTTTTGTTATCAAAAACAGGCTGTAAACTTGTAATCTGTATTTGTTCCCTGTACCTACTGTAACTCTTGTTCCCTTCCACTAACTCACGATCTTGTCAAATTCAAACGATCATAAAAATGATTACTTTATACCATACATACATCTGTCTCACTATGTTAAATCCTATCCTACTAATATTATAAATGAGAAAGTTTGGACATTTGGATGTTTGTTACTAAATCACACTTCAACCACTGGACAGATCGTAATGAAACTTGGCACACATATAAGTTAGGTCCTGGAATAGGATATAGGATAGTTTTTATCCCGAAAAAACATCTTATTCCTACGGGAAATATTTAATCATTTGAAAGAAAGAAAGTTAAGTTGTAATGTTAAGCTGTCCACGCGGACGAAGTCGCGGGCAATAGCTAGTATGGTATATACGTTTATTATAGGTATTTAAGTAAAGTAGTTCAGGTATTTAGTTATTATGTAGTCTATTATGCACTTATTTTGCCTCCCCCCCTCGCTCTTACTGTCTTGTCTCACACCCTGTAAGGATGACTGGAAGAGATCTCTTTTAGAGATAAGCTCGCTTAGTTTTAAAATGTAGATATATAAATAATATATTTACGGCAACCAACAACATAGTTAACTAAAATATTTTTCAGTGAGATAACATTAATATGTACTGTAGGACTCCTACATAATTTGCCAACATTATCAAGTCTAAAACTGACACCAGAAAATTAATAACGTCGTAAAGACATCATGGCTGAATATCACTGAACATTATACAAAGCAACTAATTCGCACTAACCGTCTAGATAAATTAGTGTTTATGGTTGGCGGCGAACTAGTGCGTCCCCCGGCGCGCATTAGTGCAATAAATCAAATAACCCTTCCACCGCCGCAACCAAATTACGCACCACCTGGGACTTATAAAAATGGCCCCGCGAAATGATTAGCGACCACGAACTGTGGTTGCGGTAACCAAAACATGGGGGAGGAACTTAATCTTGGGCAGCTTTCATTGAAATATTTCTTAATGCTTACAGTGAGGCAGGAAAAATATTGTTTGTCTAAAAACTAAGATGTTTTACATTCGTATATAGTCTTTTTTATAGAAAGCTTGGGTAATTTATGAAATTCATGGTCTAGACAATGTAGGACTATGGTGATTTAATATAATGGGCAGTCTATTCAAGAACAGGAATTATTTACATTGGAATAAATAGCGGATATTGAACGCAAATCTAAAAGTACCTGCACACAATTTCATAGTTCTAGAATTAGTTCTCTTTACGTCTATAAATACACTATTAAATGAAGTAGTGGCAGATATTCAATGTGCGAGAAAACTACTTATTTTCCTAATTTTTGTTATTTGATTATTATTTACTTTCTGAAGATTGACTTTAAGCAAACGCTTAAACCGATTAGAACGCCTAAATTTTATATTTAACTTCTGAAAATTGTAACGCATCTAAATTATATTACACTGACATTATAACTAATAATACATGCATACATGCATACATACACTTGTCTAATCCCAAACTAGGATTTTCTCCTGTGCTATGGAAATCAAACAAGGATTATTACATCCAGACCGGAACCAACTTGTACAAAGTTGTTTGTTCCCAGTGGATATCGAACCCACAACCATTGGCGTTCGAGTCCAATGACCACTTAGCCATCGAGGCGGTCCAAATTGTATTGTGTATTTTTTTAACGGGGTCTTAAAGGGTCGGCTGACTTCAGCCGACTAAAATTTCAAGTAAGTTAATAAATAAAAAATACGTTATACAAGTAACTATTTCTTCGTTGCTTTAAATTTAATTCACATTTACTGAAAAAAGAAAAAACTTTGTAAAACAAAACATGTTTTTATTATAAAAACTGACCCCCATTGCATTACAATACAAATGATATTTCCAACCCTAAACCGCACAATGATACTGCCGAGGAGCATACACCGCAATATTATAGGAGCTAAGAAAATGAGTTGGGGGACGCTAAATTGGCCACCAAAAGACCATTCTGGTGCCCGAGTCGAGGGTGGAAGTGTTCAGAAGGCAATCACAGGTCCCATATGGACACAAATTACTTTTCCTATTTGGTCGCAGATTCACTGCGATGACAAGTGGAAATGGGGTGCTCTGATTTGACGCATTCGGTCCACTCTTGTAACAGGGTTATATTTTATCTACACTATAATGTTACCCCGCTACTTTGTCAGTGTTTTCGCCATAGATAAAATATACGGATCTATATTTTTTACCGTCTAAACGTTTTGCCTACCTACTGAAGTTCATTCAGTGGTCCTAAATGATTTGTCTGAATTTGTTTTAGTTTTGTTATTTTAATACCAGTAGGTACAGTTGGGTCGGTATATCTAACTCTATAAATCGTTTCGACTAGATCGCAAAATGACCACAGGAAATGAATACTCCGTAAGCTATAAAACGTAGGCTGTGGGCTATGTAGGCTTCAAAGCCACATTCCTTTATCAAGAGTTCAAACTACTTCAAACTGATAGAAAGACTGAAAACAAATCTAAGACGAAGATAATAATAAAACTGCTCAAGTCTCTTACTTACTTAAATTAAACTAGAAATTACAAAGGATAAATTAAAAAGGCCCTTCACAAGAGTTTCTAAAAGTCAATGATCGAAAAGTTGCATTTCATGTGGGTACTTTATTCATTTTAATGTTTAGGTAGTTTTAATGTAAATAGTACAATTATTATTATAATTATAACAAACAAGATAAAATAGAATGATTGTCTTGATTTTTCTAAAACAGAAAATCGATAAGGGAACTAATAAAACCCAGCATATGTCCGTTCGTTTTCGATAGTACAAAGGATTAGGGCTGCGCAAACGATGCCATTCCGCGATTTCAATTTGCATAAATATTAGTGGCAGATATACAATGTCATAAATATATTAGTGTGGTGATACAGATTTTATGGAGATTACGAATTATATTCCCGATCTGGTTCAGGGGTGGCGAGAACACATTAAGGTGGCGTATTCTACCCCTTGTCGAGTTTATTAAATGATATTTGGTGTCAGGCGATAGTAGTATAATAATATATGGATTTAGGTGGTTGTAAAAAGTTATATACGATACCTTCTGCAATGAAATTACCTATAATTCAGGTTCTCACTATTCACATTCCCAATACATCATAAAGAGTATGTAGAAGTACTCATATGTAAGTAATGTAATGTAAGTTACATTCCTTAGAGTGAATTACATTGTCTCAAAATTGAAAGTCGAGGAGTACTGAAACAAATACAGATACAAACAAAAACAATCTTTCCCGCAAAGATGTTATACTTTACAAGTTTGAAGTCCATGAATGAATTTCATTTATTAGGTCATTCATTGTCTCATTCGGATGCGGATTCTCTCATTCAGTATCCATTAAATTAGTAACAAATCAAATAAGAGATCAAATTATTGCAAGCTATAAAGTAAATTTGTAAGTATGTATTTAGACAAACAGCTAAAGTAAACACTTGTGAGTTTAAAAGAATATTTTAATGAAATTGCAATATAATAGTTTAGCATTCAATCTTATTTTTTTTGTTTGATTTAGGCCTAACCAAAGATAATATATTACTGCCTACTTATATCAGAATGGAATGGAGATGCGTACGGCGTAAAATCAGGAAATATTTTTTCAGAGCAGGAGAGTTAAGTGTATAGATATAATGTCACATGTCCCCCCGCTACGAATATCAATACAAAATGTATCTCTCCCACCTACGAGGGCCTGAGCATAATATCTCTGGAATAATGTGAAGTCATAATATTATAATTAAGAGGCAGCCGGGTCCCGCGGGCTCCGCGTCATAAAGCGACGTCATTCGCCATTGTTAGATATTACACATCACGTCATATATCACGTGGCGTGTCACCGTGTTTTATACAAACGCCTTGTCAGTATTCCGCGCATTAGATCCTGCTTGGGGTTCGCGGAATTATTTTATTTTATGAATTTCAGAATCCTCAATATATATTAGGTTACAGCCACCCACATTTTAGGGCGATGACGGCCTTTAGGCGAAGCACGACCTAGACTTCATACAAAACGTATTACAGACCGAAAGTCTTACATTGCCCGCATCAATGTCGAATTCTCCATACAATGCTATAATATATCACAACTAGCCGCAATCACCACTCCACCGCAGCAGTTTGGAGATAGCTTTAAGCTCGAGCAGTCGTCAAAGGAAATACCGAACCACTGTCGAACGTTATTTCAAATACAAATATTTAGAAGTAATTGTTTCAAACTTCAGTTTCCCGCATTATTTTTTCCAGTTGATATTATTATAGGTAGGTATTATTTGTTTGGTAGCCCCATAATGTAATGTCATAGGTAGCTGCCCTAAAAGTAATAAATTACACTGATACAATACAATATTTTGTGTACATCGTAACCAATATTACCGAGGGCAGTATCATTGTGTTGTTGTTTACAAATGTTAGCAGTGTCGGTGTCTGGCCATCATAGGACATTATGTTGCTATTTGTCCTAGATCCTTTGTCGAGGGTTCTGGCTGACTGAACAGCGTTCAGACAACAATTTGTCATAAAATAAAAAGATTTATCGTCTCCGTGTGTACGTACCGATACAATGTGCTTTCCAACAGTCGTTATTCTTCCCTTTTATAGCGACAAATAAAATGAGTGTAAACGAAATGTAATATTAGGTTCACAAACAATAAGAAACGGGCTCAGGTTTCATATTAAAATAGAAGTTATAGAGTGAAATAGGTAATTAGACAAGTGTTTGTAAGGATAAGGGATGGGAGTTTCTCGGTTTGATGTGTAATGTCGATATTTGCGTCTCGCGAACTATAAATAATAAAAATTGATGCTCCGAAGTGTACTGCTAAGTACTAAATACTTGTCTGGAAGAAATCACTTAAAGCAATAAGGCTGCCTAAATTGTATTAAGTATTTAACTTGCATTTCTTTACTTAACAATATTAAAATTAATCAGCTAACTGTATAAGTACACATATGTATTATTATATTACAAACATACACGCACTAATAAATCGATATAAAATTAAACAACTGGTTAATAAAAAAAGTTAACATAATTTATAAGGCAAACATACCTATCGTCCAAGCTGGTGCTGTGCGACATGGACTTCAGCCTCAAGCTGGCACCATTGCAGTGTTTAGATGGCGATACCGGTATCACCATCCGGCAGTCTAGTGGCGATATCCTTTAATAGTGTAAAAAGGATCTCCACAGCGAAAGCTACAAACGCGTGGAGCTCGGTCAGTTTCGAATACTTCCGTTGCTTGGCCGTTTGAGCATTCTCGGCGGTAGCATCAACTCTAGCCACGGTGCCCTGAATGTGGAACGTCGTCAGAGTGGACACGCATATCGCGTCCCACTTTAGCGTCCACTCCAGGGACCACGGTATCAGGACAGCCGTATCCGCTCTCCTACCATCGTCCCTAAACATGCTGACCGGTTCATCAGTAGTAGAGACAGGCGATGACAAGAGCTCGCCGGATGAGGTCATGGCGTCCTTACTGGCCCATGCTTCGGCCGCAAGTGCAAAAGTGAGCCTAGCACATTTTAACTCCAAGCGCATGCACATCGCCACCCGCGAACCGAATAGAGCCGATTGTAGTTTCAATATTCTGAACAAAACATTCCGCGGTAGCAAATTATGTTTTCTCGATTATCTTTTTATTGACTAATCTTATAGTTTAGTTCTATGAGATTAAGTAAATCCAACTCTTTAATTATCTGAATCAAATTTGCACATAAATATCTAATTTCCCGGAATTCCAAAGTGTGAAAGTGCAGAAAAAGGGTAACAGACAGTGTCTCACTGACCATGCTAACGGGCCGCAGCGACAGATGGGCCGGCCGCGGCGCAAGGGTTGAATCGACATCTGTCAGACACTATCAATCAAACGCACGGTAAATATTGTTTGTTTGTACCATTTTGTGCTATTGACTTATTGTTTGCCGATGCATCAGTCGATATCACGCTGGGTTCTGTCGTTAGCTTGACTTTTAGGAAGCAAATGGGACTGTCCAAGTTTGACAATTAGTTTCATTGTCTATTATTTTGTAGCTTTCATATTCCAGATATGAATCCACAATTGAAACTGACAGTCCAACTTTCTTAATAGCATACCTGCTTGATTTAAAAAAATTCTCCGTTAGTCCGTCAAGCTGTCAGTAAGTACGCTATATGATTCAAGATATTACCTATACTACTCTAATTGCACCGATTTTTAGTCTTTTTTCCTTTGCATTCAGCACATAATTCGCATATGGTACAGGGTACTTTACCACTGACGATATAATACTCTTGTATTCAACAACAAATGCAGCATACTAATCGAATTTGCATACTATAGTGGGTCAAAATATGTACGAAACTAATTTACTTAAAAATTTACTTAAACTTTATGACAGTAATGTAAACATTACTGTCATAAAGTGTTCCAAAATCTCCTGAACATTCTCCGTGTTTTTTTCTAAATACGAAAACCGATTAACATGTGCACGACCTATTAAACGTCGTCATAGGCTATTAGTGAAGGAGAAACTAAATAAAAGCTGTAAGCGGGCGCACCTCAGCCTCACAGAAACATGTGACACCCATTCCAAACGGCTGTTAACAAATTAAGCCGATTTGTTCTGTTATTCTAATAGGGCTGGGAAGTGTTTATGTCGAGCATATTTTGACAAAATTTATTGCTACCACGCCTCCTCGGCAGTTTTTTGAAGGCAACCCGAGGGTGGATGCCGAGATACATCTGTCGCAGAAAACGTGGTCACGCCCTCTCAGCGAAAATGTTATGAATCATGGAAATATTGACTTTGAAATATGGCTAGTTCATGTCTCTCTACTCTGTTGTATTAAAATAATTGCTTTTGGCACGTTGTTAGAAAAATTAGCCCTGTCGTTGAGTTAAATGTTGAAGATTAAATACGATTACAGGCAAGGTGTCGGGGCGTGTGTCAAAATTGTTATACACCCTACTAAGGAATGTGTTCAAAATTACTAAAAATTCATATGATTTCCATTGCAACAAGAATGACATAAACTCAGTACTTTATCAATTTCTTAAAAAATTGCTGAATAGATAATTGAATAATCATACAAAGTTAGGGACTTAAGTCCCATATTATTACTTTTCCGCAAAGTTTTAAACCAAATTTATAAAATGTTTTATTTTAATATCCATATGAAACAGGTACATTGACATACTGCATCAAGTTTACCTACAGTAAATCAGAAAATTTGATCACGTGCGCGCTGATAGTTAACCTAACAGCTAACCTGCATTTTGTGAACTTAGCCTGTAATAAAATTGAACTGATTCTACAAAAAAGTAACCTTGATACGAACTCAAAGTAGCGGCGACAACGCCACCGAAAATTTACCAGTAAAACATAATTATGAAATCATATCCCTAAGGAGAAACTATGTAAAAGTTATTGTGGACTGTGGGCATAGATATCTATCCAATAGTGGAACTGATTATTGGCTGTTGATTCGGATATAAATTGCAAGATGTAGATAGCTAACCGTCATCGAAACAAATGGCCTACGGCTGTCGTTTACCTACTCAACGCTTGGGGATAGGCCTGTGTAAGGTGAACTTATCTGGCTGTTGAAGTTCTGATGATTTTTTAAATTATATTGCTCATGATAACTAACATATGGTATAAGTGTCTAGATATAGTTGGTTAGCGAAATCTTCCGCAGTTTTTATTATAGAATGAACCGTCTTGAGTAAATATTATGCATCGTTATGAAGATACAAACTTAATGCATATTGTTTAAGTTACAATGTACTATGATTTACAATCTTTGTAATGAGTAGATACTCATCAGATTCAACGTCTCTCTCTCTCTTTTCTCTATTTACCTATGTCTGTGTTACTGTCTGATGTTTGCTTACCTAAGTATTTTTAAATTGGAATCTAGAGGTTATCGTCCTTCTGCGAATGTTGTATCAATAATGAAACATAAAATATAACCCATTAAAATTTCTTCAACACTTCTAATATTCAATTCATGTTCGTCCACTGAAACATATGAGAGAAGTGTTGTTTCTTTTAAACATTGTGCAGTTTTCTAATTCTGCATGTTTGTTGAGAACATGGATGATTTTTATGATTTCATCCTTCATGGACAGAGTTAGGAAATCCGACAATGGTATACTGGGGGCTTAAATTTATGACAGTTGTAAAACTATTACATGCAGTCTTTAATAGACGAGTACCTGATGACACTGCCCTACTCACTGACATAATTACAATGTAAAGTTGTATGTTGATATGATGAAATAATTTTAAAATGAATGACTGTAAATATGATTTTTAATTATTTTTATTTTATTTTTATCATTTTTTTATTTCAAAGAATTTTGTTTTTTAGCAAAATTAACAATCAGCGTCAGTTTAATTGTGTAATCTAGACTAAAGCTATTACTTTTTGAAATAAACAAAATAATACTATTAACATAAGATGGAACAGAACAAATTGTTGCAAAAAATAATAATATATGGGATAGGGCATCAAAGGCCCGCGACAACGGGACCCGGTGGTGTTCTCGTGTGTCACAGGGGTGTCAATTTTTTTATAAAAAAATATATTTTATAGAGAAGACGACGGTTCGTGGGGACAGACAGCGCGGCACCAAGTTTTTATTTTAACTTTTTCTACTAATAAATCAGAACACTACTAGAAACACCTACATTTATTATCGAGATCGTACTACAAAGACTGCCGCGGACTTCTAAGGATCTAGTTGACAGCAGATCATGGTTATCAACTTAGTATTACTATAGATACGTACATATAGCTTTTGCAATAACCATCAAAAGTGCTAGGATATTTCAGTAACGTAATTGCGTCAATTGTAAGTTAGGTACATGCACGGAAATAAATAACTTTAAATTTAACATAAGTTATTAAAGATAACTTATTATTAGAAAACTTGAGTCATAATGAGACTGCAATTAAATTTAGAGGGTTATGACTAGTGTTGATAAATTTCCGAGAACATTCTCTTGGCCGAGAATTTATGAGAACTGAAAAAGGGAAGCCACTGTTCCCTACGATTACCAATGCAACTTATGCAATTTAGTTGCACTGGTAATCGTAGGGTAAAGTATCATCACTTAAAGTTCTCATAAATTGCCAGGAGAATGTTCTCAGGAATTTATCAACACTAGATATGTCTAGTTTTGAAGAGAGTTTGGGGTAAATTTTACATATATTGAGTATGACCTCTTCTAAGATATGGTAAGGTTGTCTGAATACAATTGGAAACCACTTTATTATTGTACCTGAGTATATTTTATGGTGCAATAAAGAGTAAGTGAATTGAATTAACACTTAATGTATAAACATAGGCAGCTGTATACGTAAATACGTAGATATACAAAACAACAACCTGTATAAATACATCCAAAAACTAAATTTAATTAAAGTTTTAAATGCAAATAATAACAGATGGTATTTTGTTCTAACGCCATCTTCGTTTTATAACTCTGTAAGACTGACGCCAACATTCTGATGTAATATCAACAACGAGCGCGCGCCTTCGCCGCCCGGTCAGATTACATCAAGATAAAGCGGTGATAATCTCAGACACGGGCACAACACGACAGAGCTAATATTTGCACCGGCTTACCGCCTCACACTCGGTGAATAGTGCACTCCTGGCCGGCGCAGGCCTGGCGTCAATGGAACGGAACAGGATGACGTTTATTGTCTAAAGAGGAATTAAGATTCACGAGGACAAGGCGAGAAGAAAATTTTAAGACAATCAATTCGAAAGTATACTACAATTCATTGGCAGTTACATCTACAGACTGTAGCAAACATACCTATTTGATTAACAGAAGTTAACAATTGCAGGATCAGTGTGAGTTAGAACCTTATTCATTCAATTGTGATTTCCGCTATGCGTGGTATTACTATACCTAGTGCTTTTCTAACATAAAAAAAGGAAATAATAAAAGTTTGTAAATAAAATAACACCTACTTATTATGCCAGTGGGTAATAGGAGGAATGACGTTTATGCAGCTGTCACTTTAAAAGTTTTACGCAGCGGAAAATAATGGATTAGCGTGCTAACATGTTAGAGATCAAAGAGATAATGGGCTCGATTCTGAAGGCACAATGTTAAAATTTGACGTCACTAAAACTGTTGCTATCCTTGTCACACAGTATTATGAAGATAAAGACGAAACCAATTTTAGCGCTGTCAAATTTTAAATGTGTGCCTTCAGAATTGGGCCCAGTGTCGCAGTATCTATATGAGGTGCTTCCTGTGTATTGTTTTTTAAGTAACCCAACACGAAGTATTTTATTTATTTATCTACCTTAAAAATACATTAAAAAGTACCTATTTAGCCTAAATGAAAGAAAAACATAGCGTTATTTGATGTACTAGCAACACAATTAAAGAGAGGTCGTATTATAAACACGAAAAAGTTACATTTACGAGACATAATGTAAAAAGCGTTTTGCAATATTATTTTATGTTCAACAATTATTTTCCTTTTAAAATGTTATAGTTTTGTATGTAATGTAAAAGTTACAACCATTTTTTATTAGACAAATGTTGATTAACCTATTAAATTTAACTAACTTTAATTACATAGGGAGGTTTCTAATATACACGTGAAGGTATGTCCTTAATTATAGTAAATATTGTTGTTATATGAGTCGAGTTGGTATCTTTAATCTGTGATAGAGTCGACAAAATATAACAAAGACCAAATCAACGCACGAGAAAAATGAAATGTACAAAAAATCCTTCATATAAGCCTACTGGAATCCCACGTAATTAGTTTTCCATATTTTTCCCTTTGAAAATAATGAGATCCACTCTCGATTTAGCGCCGGATGAGGTGAAAAAAACCATCGTCAGCTATCAGGAAGGCTTTAGCAAGATTCCGCAAAACCTTCTCAATTTAAAATTAAAGCCACGAAACGTGTTTTTCGCGTATTTTATAAAAATCTCGGGATATGAGAACAATCTTCGACGGATAAGCCGACACAGGTGCCAGTATCATACGCAGAACCTGGTGTGATAATTTTTATGCAAAAATGGGGTGAATCGAACACCAGGACTTATTATGAAAGGATAAAATCTCATTTAAAAAATATTAAGAATGTTCGCATGTTATTAGAAATTCTGAAGTGAAAAGTACACAAAATCAAAGCTCAATCGTGAATTGAATTTTCTTTGCAATAATAAGGCGCAAAATAATATAATCTTACCTTAACATCTTATCTTAGTAGAGTACCAGGTAGCAGTAAGCGTATCCTATGTTAGTCGTAAATTTAACATTTAACATAACATTTGTGTTAGCCATGTGACTGGATGTAATTTATCTTTGTACATTTATGTATGTACGAGTATATCAGCTGTCCGATACCCATAGTACAAGCTCTGCCTAGTTTGGGCTCAGATGGACAGCCATTGTGTAAGATATGCCCTTACATATTATTATTATTTAATATCTCCAATAAAAATTTATTTAATGTAAAATTCGGCACAGGTGTTTAATCTAACACCAACCTTACAGATTGCAGATGCTAACAAAACCCTCGCATTTTTTCCAAAATCGACCATTAACCTAACAAAAGCAGAATGATGACAGCAATGCCTAATGAACTAATGCATAATGGCGCTTTAATAAATAAAAAGCACAGTAGCATTTTAATTCCCCCATTTAAATTCAATGGAGGCCGCGGCAAGTGCAGAGCTAATCATCGCAATATAATGCTCCACCGATTTCGGAGGGTGCTTTTTTAATGCGTGAACGAAACAGAATTAGCAAAGAAGTTGTAGCGAGAAAGGGACAGGCTAACCATTCATCAGAATTGACTTTAAGCGATTGCTCTTTTTTGTTCGCCGGTGATGGATTGCATATCATTGCGTGTAAGCAAGTTACTATTCTGTTGAGCCATATGGAAATTTGTTAACAACAAGGTTTCCGTAAAATTAAGGTTTATAATAATCATTGGAAGAAAAAACTACACAAGTAAGAATCTTTTACTTAAGTTTAGCTCTTTAAAAAGATTTAAAAAAAGTAAGAAACTTTTTCTAAAAATGGGTATATAGGTCAAGTGACTTGGCGCATATAACGCAAAACTGCCTATGTATGTTTATTTGAAAAATAATTACCATCTCATCCGAAAACTTAGTAATATTATCTGTCTACACATGGAATGAGCCTGAGAATGAGTCGAGTATTGCCACCTATTTCATACAACATTAAAAATAAACTTCCGCAGAGCATCATTCAAGCCAGTCCACGGACACGTCCCGCCCGGGTCCCTCGTGCCATGACTAATTGCGTAACTAAACATCCAGGGGGCCAGTAATCCGATATTGATGCGTTTGTAAAAACTATCCGATTAGCCCCTGCCGCCCCGTCCGCTGAGGACTATATCCCTGCTGATTTGTTTGCAATTTGTCTCAAATTTAATAAATAAATAAAAAGCGCTGGCAAATAATGCGTGTGTCTTAATTTTATTTTTAGGGACTCTACATTTGTCTAATTATATTAAATCGTGTTATCATCATCACATCAGCTCTTACACGTCCACCGTTGGACATATGCTTTCCCCAATGGACGCCGCCACACCCGGTCCTCCGACCTCCGCATCAACCGCTTTAGGCCACCTTCTTCAGGTCGTCGGTCCATCTGGCGGAGGGCGTCCCACCCTGCTTTGCATTTCATTTACTCATATCGACGCAAAAAAGCGTAAACGCCCACCAATATAATTATTTTTATTTTATATTCAAAATCAGAAACAAAATCTACGTCGAATAGTCTGGGTCTCGGTCGTTTCTTTTAGCCGTAGATACACGGGATAAATGGATAAACCATTCAACGTAGATTTTTTCTGATTTCGAAATTTTAATTTGTTATGTTTGTAAATTGTCGTTTCCTTGTTTAAGTATGTAACTATATTACATTTTAACTATTTCATTAAAAGAAAAAATGCCACTGGATGATTAGCATTTTGTTCGGTGTAGACAAGAAAGGTAAACAAAATGAACATGGATAGAGACGTTACGGTATTGGTAATAAAGTAATAAAATTGCGTGTCAGCGAGGGATCGTAGGTGAATAATCCCTAATTTTGAATACAAAGTATTAAGGGCATGCAGTGCCCACATCGTCACGCTTCGTGTTACGCGCATGATTGCCTGTGACGGCGACGCTCATCCAATTTTTATTTTGCAGACCGTCATAAATAAAGTCATCGACGTTTTTGCAACACGTGCATCATTTCTGCGGTCTTTTGTTGTGTTTGGGAAAAAATAGACAAACTATTAAACACATTATATATCGAAGCAAAATAGCGGAAACGCTGTAATCCACACAGATGTGTGATCTTAATCTTAATATTTCTATTCTCACTAGCATAAGGTTGCCTTAAAGGAATTTCCAAAAACTATAAGGCCGCCACTTGTATATTTACTGCATAGTTCTCCTATATATTTCTGTAATTTGGGTGCAATAAAGTCTATACTTATACTATCAGAAAAAAACTACGTCGAATGCACATAGGTGCATTCGACGTAGTTTTGTTTCTGATTTACTTAGTTTTTTTCTGTTTGTTACTCAATCACGCTTCAACCATAGGACGGATCGTGATGAAACTTGGCACACATATAAGTTTGGTCCTGAAATAGTCTTTAAGCCGGAAAAATATCCCATTACTACGGGAAATACGTAATAATAATAAGCAAGAAGATCTAATGAAAACTATTGTGGTCCCAATTATAAGAAAGTGTAATTACAGGCCTATTTTGTTAGCCACAATAATAGCGAAGTTACTGGACAGTGTGTTTGACTATTATCTGAGTAAGAATTTGAAGCTATACGATGCCCAGTTTGGATTCCGACCTGGGCTATCTACGGAATCGGCTGTGCTATCTCTAAAGCATACTGTCCAGTATTACGCAGACAGAAGAACACCAGTGTATGCATGCTTTCTGGACCTGTCGAAGGCATTCGACCTAGTTGATTATGACGTGTTATGGAGCAAGATGTATGTTGAAACTGAATTGCCTGTAGAGATAATAAGCACTTTCAAATTTTGGTACAAAAATCAGACCAACTTTGTAAGATGGGCAGGCTCACTGTCGGACATGTGCAGGCTGGAGTGTGGAGTGAGGCAGGGGGGGTTAACCTTACCGAAACTCTTCAACCAGTCATGAACCGGCTGACTACCACCAATTGTTACTAACCTAGTCATTAAGCTTTAATTATAACTACTAGCCAAAATATGGACTTTTAGTCTGAAATAAATATATTCATTCATTCATAATAATTTGTGATGTTAAGTTGTCCACGCGGACGTAGTCGCGGGCAACAGCTAGTATATCAAATAAGGCGACACAAATATCTGGTAGCAACCAGGGCAAACATTTGTGTGATGAGTATGAGCATTTTTAGTATATGAGATATCCCTACATATTTATTTATATTTTATATTAGTGCACTGACGCAGAATTGCTAGTAAATTGTAAACTAGAGTGTATTTACCAATATACTTCAATTGAGCCCTTTACGGATTCAATCAGATTTAAGAAGCCAATCCGCGTAATTGGAGTGAAAGCGAGAAGCTTATTTATTTACCCCCAGTAAGCCCGCTCGTAGGATCCCATCTCTAAGCAGCTACACATCTTAATAAAAATAAAACGCGCACAGAAATGACTTGGCCGTATGCGAGAACGCGTCGCCAGCGAAATGAAACACGAAAAGTCCCCTTTTATTTTATTTACTAGCCGGATGGAGTTTAAAACGGGATTTATTTGGCAATATAAAACAGATTCCCGTTGGCGTGCAATGGGAATAGATCGGCGAGATTGGTTGTAGATAGGTAGTAAATGTATAAAATGTAGTTCTACTATAACATATAACGTTACCATATTCACTTTCGTGTCAGTACTTCTCGAGCAGCTCCGCAATGAAACTGCGTTACAGCGGGCGCTGCGCGAAGTAAAGCGACGCCACTAGGCTAAGACGCTGCCTAAGGCACATGAAAGGTTCTACCCATGTCCCATAGCAAAGCTCTGCCTCCATTCCATTATTATTTACGTTTTAATTTCTTAAGTAGCTCGTGATGCGACGGCGCGATGAAACCCCACCGACGCCATTTTCGATTGTGAATGTATGAAACCACAGCAAATACGTATCATCATCATCATCAGCCTAAATACTTCCGCTGCTGGACATAGGCCTCCCCAATAGAATACCACTTTTGGTAAGTTGTCCATTGGGGGATTTGCCATAATCACCACGCTTGGCAGGCGGATTGGTGATCGCAGTAACAAATACACACACAGGAGAACGCTGCTGCCCGTCCCTGGTGCAATCCCTTAGATCGTTAGTTAGTTGCCATGTGGTTCCCGGCTTAGAATAGGGCGACCCCTATCTTTCCCGGGGGTGTCGTTAAATAGTTGTAATTACGTTTTAACTTCTCGAGCAGCTCATGGTGCAACGGCGGTGCGTGGTGCAACAGCGCCATGAGACTCAATGGCCGAGCACACTCAAATGTGCATATATCGAACCACAGCAAATATGTATGCTAATTGTACTTACGCTTCAACTTCTCGAGCGGCTCATGGTGCAACGGCGGCGCGTGGTGCAGCGGCGTGTGCTGGGGCTCGTGGTGCAACGGCGCCATGAGGCTGGAGATGGCGGAGCCGACGGACGCCGCCACCGAGTCGTGCAGGTGCCCGCCGCCGTGCAGCTCCAGCTCGGACAGACAGAGCCCGTTCTCGCTGAGCGGCTCCATGCCGGCCGCCAGCGCCTCCTTGTACACGCGGAGGTGAATGGTGAGGCTTTCTGGTCGCAGGAGGGGAAGGTGCCGCGCGGGCGCTTGGTGCAGCGGACGTCCTCGCGCGAGTGCTCACGCGATACGCGACATGGAGACTCTGAAAAGAGTGAGGTTAATATCAGTGGAACATCAACGAACATTTGTTCTAGACGACTTAAAAAAAATATACAAAGTTAAATTTGCTGTTCTACAAATACCAGGCGCCTCCAAACCGTATACGTCTAGTATTTCAACAGCTGCACTTAATAACATTGTTTTTTTTTAACAATTTCTCTGCAAATGAATTAAATCGATCTCGGAATAACGATAAGAGGTGTGTGTGACGCCGTGTGTGGTAATGATTCGTTTTCAGTTCAGAGTGTAAATTGCACTAAATTAGAAATAGTGTGAAATTCAAACTAGGTATACCTATGTTTTTACATTTTGGGAATCTAATCTTTGTTTATTATTATAAATTATAATATAAGTCATTTTTCCCGGTAAAATTTATTAAGTTGATTAGTGAGTTAGTGAGAAAGTGTGGCCGTACCATTTATTCAAACGTGCATTATGCATATAAATAGAGTATAAGCCACCAAAACTCAACTAAAATTGTAAATCGAGGCCGTACAATGCAGTAAGTAAATCAATGTTAGTTATTAGAAAAGTTCCTAAAGAGATAATAAATCAATCCCACTAAAATATCAGCGTGATTTAGGGCGAGTGCACACAACGGTGTTTGCGTTGTAAAAGAAAACAAACGCCATAAAGAACCGTGCGATGGAGATATACAACTTTACAAGTTTCATATTTCAAATAACCATGTCAGTGGCTAGGCATCGCGCACATAAAACTCACTGCCAGAATGGCCTGGAGGGTAGAGTGGGAAAAAGGCGTATGCAAGTGATTTATGGATTTAATTGCCTTTTTTACACACGGACAGGTATCTGCGGGAATTCAATATTCAGTTAAAAGAACAAAGAGCGGCGTCGAAGCGCGAATGTGCTCGCAACGACATTCTGACCGGTGCGGTGAGTACGATCGGATAGTCGGCCATTGAGCCGGCAATTTCATTTAAATTAATATCGAAGGTACGGCCTTTTGTTGCTTTTTAATTCTGAATGTCTGCAAATGGATTAAAGATTCGAATACTGTGCTTGCTATTCATACAGAAGGGTAAAATGGTGTGTAATGTATATAACACAAATGTTTATTATGCAATTGAAAGAAGCATAAACGCCTTGTTAATGCAAAACTGGAATCAGTTTAAACGTCAAATGGTCTGGGTTCCTTGTCTCTACGGCTAATAAAAGTCAACAGAATACTGAACCCACACCATTTGACGTAGATTTGTTTTCTGAGTTTTGCTTTGAGTATGGAGGAACATAGAAAAAGTCATACTGCTGAAGTAACTATTAACAGCGAAAGGAATAACAAATGTAAATAGAAAGTTACGCACATACAAAGAAAAGATAAAACAAAAGCTACACCGAATACATTCAAAAGTATACAATCGTAACAATTACGTGTTCCGTAGAGATATAATCTCGACTCGGCGCCGGTGGTGAGTAATTGAGTAAAGCCAAAGGCAGCAATCGAGCCGCTTGAGCCCTCCTCATCCCTTTAAACCGATGCAAAGCCTTTTTTAAGCCCAAAGATTTAAGTTGGCGAAAGTGCCTCGCTCTATTAAAATGCCATCTCGACGGAATTCCTCTTCGAATCCGAACTCCGTACTCCAATGCGATCGCCGACTTTCAATCCTTTTATTTCAGTAGTCCAACTTTTTCCGTTTTGAGATCATTTGAGGTTGGTATTTGGGGGTAAGTCACTATGTTAATAAAAGTTACTGTCTACACTTTATATATTTTACTAGGCAGTTCATTCTACTGCAATATTATATTTAAATGCGAAAGTTTGGGGGTTTGGATGGTTGTTACTCCATCACGCTTTAACCACTGGACGGATTGAGATGAAACTTGGCACACGTACAGGTTAGATCCTGGAATAGGACATAAGATACTTATTATCCCGAAAAAAAAACACCTAATTCCTAAGGGAATTCAAATTAATCGTTAAAAACAGTGAAGATGTATAAATATCGAAACGGTCAAAAGCTAGTTATAGATAGTCCATTTTGGGAGCCAGGCCTAAATCTGATTTAATGTATTGTTTGTAATATAAAGATTTATTTTATTTTTATAGTATAGTGGCGGTATGAAAAGGTTCGTCATCTTAAAGTCTATTTTTGCTTGTACCACTGCAAGAAAGAGTACTGCCAACATTTGAATAAATCGTACGTTTTGTTTACTGTTTTACCGACTCCATCCTGTCGATGTTACAAAAATGACACCTAAAATTAAACTTTGTTATCAAACAATTAAACACAATTTTTCGTGCAGCAGTCTTTTTTGTGGCGTAGTAAAATGTGCTCGAGACATGTTGAAGGAATGATTTTCAAATCTGAAGAAACTTTTAATTCCGGCATTGTACATACTCTCCTTGTTATTTAGGGCTACTTGACAAATGCCATATAACATTGTACACAAGAGCAAAAAGAGGCTAGAACAAATAATACTAAATATTACTATGTAAAGAAGGACCCTGTCCCCCGCGCAAATTTATAACGTCGCCCGTAATATAGAGCACGGCTGGGAGTACGCACTACTGTAGCTGCCACCGTTTGGCCACAGAATACTAAATAGTAGGACAGAAGTCTCTCTTCCGAACAAAGCGGCGTTTAGGTACCAAAAATATACCTAAACTACGCTTCCCTTTCTATTGTATAACTCTATCTCGTTCAGACGCGGCACGTGTAACGTTAGGGTTGTCATCTTATAAACCCATAATTTAATCTAAGTATTTATGGGTAGTACAAAAGTACCTATCACTCTTTTTAAACAATGACTTTTGAAATATCGTTTTAGACCCAAAAACTATTTGTTTTACAAATTCCCGCATACTTACATAAGTAAGTAAGGAAGTTTGGTGTATCTATTTTCACGAAGGCCACTACTGTGTAGGTATCTAATTCACTATTGTTGGGGACCACATGAAGCTCCCAGATGCAGTGGAGCTGCCAGATTATTAACACCTTCGTCGTCATCAGGAGAGAAACAACTTTTGACTGTTTACTATTTTTACTTGTATTTTCTTCTTAGTATTGTAGCTGAGAGTTCTGAGGGAATTGAATTCTGAGTTTGTACTGAATGATCGCAAGACGAGGCTTGCGGCTTATAGTCTTCGGACGGTGGAAGATGGTGGGGGGGGGGGGGGGTTCTAGATGGATGGATCAAGATCCATCACCATCTAGAACCTTCCATCACCTTCCATGACCTTCTAGAACATTCTCGTCCCTTCCATATGATGTACCTAAAAAGTTCTAGAACATTCGAGACACTTTCAGACTTTTCTCGAACCTTCCATACCTTTCCATAGCACACCAAAATGATATTTCTAGAACTTTCTACAATGTTCTACTGTTACCTAATATTTTCGAGAATACTTTGTAGGCACCTACTTAATATCTATAGTTCGGGAACTTTCCATCACTATTAATAAATACTTAGCTTTTCTAGATTAATACAGAAAATTCCTTTTTCCTTTTTTGGCTGGAAAAGATCTCTTTTAGAGATAAGCTCGCCTTTGTACACAAAATTTGTAACTGTATTTACTTTTAAAATTTGTACAATAAAGAATATATAAGGAATTAATCCGAATTAGTGTTTAAACAACCGAAGGCGATACAATATCGCCTGTAATAAGTTCGATTCTTATCCATTCGCGGTAGGTAAATGGCTACTCGTATCACCACTCGCGCGTGCGTCACATCGAGCGGGCGGCAACCAACTGATTTTGTCCGGTCGACCCTGCACCGCGATTTTTGTAAACAAAGTCCGGAGTGAGCCAGGCCTGGTTTGGCTTGCGCTGCGCCTCCCACCGCTACAAAGTTACTACGCCAACGAGCTAACGACCGCCGCCGAAAGATCGACGCTTTACGTTAGAAAGTGAAACATTTTTATTATAGCGTTAACGTTCGCCCTCTCTCGATTAACTATCAAGGATGCAGAAGCCACACAAACGTGTACGGATAGGCTGGTGCTCCTTTAGTAATAGTAGGTGGTTAAATCTGTTGGCTTGTATGGAGTGCCGAGGGTGTGGCTAGAGTACTTATTTCAATTGATACCTAGGATTCATCATCATCATCAGCCTGAAAGAATCCACTGCTCTCCCAAGGTGCGTCACTGAACCCAAACCTAGATTCTTCTCATCCAGTTGCTGCCAGCCGCCTTACGCAGATCATCGCCACGACCAACTAGCCAGGGGACGTTCCACACTACGCTTGCCCAGTCGCAGTCTCCACTCGAGAACTCGTTTACTCCAACGGTGTGACCAGCCCACTGTCACTTCACCTTAACTTTTTGAGCTATGTCCAAGACTTTACTTCTCTCGCATAGAATTTTCATGCTAAAATTCCATTTTTGCCTTTCTCTAAATAGTTACAAAGTTCAGTTAACACTACCTACATCATATTAGATAACTATAGAGCCACTATCTAACTCATCAAACGTCTAGATTACTAACGATTTGTTATCAATGACAATAGAACACCTTTCAAGATGCCGCAGGGTCAGTACTCGAAATCACACCATATCTCAAGTGTTACATCGAACTGAGTGTAAAGATATGCATCTTAAATGTCGTCGTAAAACATGTGTAATGTACGGAACACTGGCAAATATTTGAATGGGTGATCTATTTGTGTCTCATCTATCGAGCGATAACATGATTTTATGGCATTGTCAATGCAATATAGATAGAGAATGTGATAGTGATGTTGACATGCATATTACTGTTTCGATTTTTTGTGGATGGATTTTAAAATGTGATATTTCTTTATACATATATTGTCTAAAATCAGAACAGGAGGAGTTATCATAACTTTTCGACCACCTCGTTGGCCTAGTGGCTTGGTCGTTAGACTCGAGCGCCTGAGGTAGTGAGTTTGATTCCCACTAGGGACAGACAACTGCCGTGTGGTTTCCGGTAGAGTAGAATAGGACCACTCCAACTCTTCCCGTGGATGTCGTACAAGGCGACTAAGGGAATACATTATAAAACATCAATCAGGCCTCCCAAACCCGTCTGGCCAGCGCGGGGAGTGTAGGCCAAATCCTCCGTCTGTGTCCGGCAGATGAGAGAGGGTTGTGCTCCTGCAGTGGAGACAAAAATAACCTGATGATGATGATGATGACAGCCAACTTTGTAGTTGCACAAGCTGGTTTCGGTCTGGATATTATATTTGTGAATTGTCCTAGTCTTGTCAAGTTTCCATCGTACATGAGAAAATCCTTGTTTGAGAATACACGAGTATAGAACACATTCCAATAATTTTTGTCTGTTTGTCTGTTAGTTTGTGCACGCATCACTTAAAATCTACTGAACTGATTTTGATGAACTTTTCACACAACTTTTTAACTCGGAGTAACATATAGGCTTTATTTCATCGCTTTATTCAATCAGTTTACTCAATCAAAAATTATTTGGATATTTTTAGTTTTCAAATACATTAATAGATAAGATTTGTATGCAATATAACAAGGAAGTGTAATTTTTATGTTCGGTACTATTCATATTGCGATGAGTTTGGACTACATTTGGAGTGGGCGTGGGAGATGGAGCGGGAGCGGGAGCGTAAGTGGGAAGCAGAGCGGATTCTGTAGTCCACGCGAGCGGAGCTGCGGGCACAGCTAGTTAAATTATAAAATACTTGTAACAATCTTCTGCGTTTATTAATCATGCCTGTATGTATAACTATGTTTTAAGAATCAAAACATTGCTAATTTATGTATATTACTGTTATCTGTTTTGTATAAGTACCTACCTAATAATAATCCAATGAAATACAAATCAAATATCAGAATACATATACATCCATACTGCACTGGACTACATATATCTCCGTCATACAAGTAACGATATCTACTTCACAGTAGATACAAATGGTTACACATACCATATAACTATGCTGTCTCTTATAGTTGACCGACTCGTTGGCTTAGTTTTTAGACTCGAGCACCAGAGGTCGTAGGCTCCCACTGGGGACAGACAACTTTCTACAAGTTGGTCGGGTTCTGGACATTATACATACATACATAATGCTCACGCCTTGGTCGCAGAGTGGTAGGCAGAGACGATGGATCGCCACTTTGCGCGATCCTGACACCCCTCACTAGCCTGGACATTATATTGGTGTTTAATCCTATAATTGTCTTGTCCCGTAGTCTACGAGAAAGTCCATTTTGGAATTAGACAAGTGTTTGTATCCATGACATGTATACAAAGTATCTAAGGGTAAAGGTATATTTATTTACTTATGTAGTTAATTTTACGGCTATTTTGTCACCTATAAGAGTTTGTGCCAAAAAATGAATTATTTATATTTAGTGTTCAGTACCTAAAATTTGCAATAACAAGCAACGATCTCTATGTACTACCAGATGGAGCGTTCCAAACAATAGCTCTGTTCCACGCAAGTAGCCACAACTCTTTCACATTCACTTTGAAACTTGTGCAGTTACTACTCAGAACGTTTTATTATTTACTAAATATTGACATTGTTTAACCGTAGCGTTAATATTTAGTAATAATTAAATGTTCTGCGTAGTAACTGCACAAGTTTCATTGTGAATGTGAAAGAGTTGTGGCTACTTGCGTGGAACAGAGCGATTGTTTGGATGGCTCCTTCTAGTAGTACATAGAGATCGTTGATAACAAGTTACTTTTGCATAATGTTGGTTAGAAGCAAAAGACAATAATAACATTGCAGTATAAGCATCTCAAATATCCTAGTTGACAACATACACAAGTACTTACCTATTAATTGCCACTACACTAAAACTATCAAACTAAACGTTATTATAAAAAGAAACATAATTTTGGTCATGTTAACACATTGCAATGCCTATGAAGTGAAGTCATGTCGATTTATCAAGGTGTTATCAATTTAACGCCCAGATAAAAATATCATTGAGTAGATAGCGCGCCCCGCGCTAATAATTTGGGGACTCGTGGAAGCAGCTAGAGACTAGAGGCAGGCGACATTTTGTCTGTGCTATGAGAGATCATAATCTATACTCATAATAAAACTGTAACTGGTCTATGTCTGTACATGGGAGATATTTAAAAAAAAATGTATAAGGGGTCTTTACAGGGCCCATAGAAGCTAAAACAATGTTTTTTTAAAATTATTGTCTGTCTGTCTGTCTGTATGTATGTTTGTTACCGCATCACGCAAAAACTACCGAATGAAATTTGATGTAGTTTTCAGTTGTCTTGCTGGTGGTGTAACTTAAAATCTGGTGCATGTTTCATCTTGATACGCCACTTAGAACCTGAGATATTAATAAAGTAAATTTTTCTAGAAGCCATTATATCGGATAATAATAAAACAACTGTTAATATTTCTTCCAGTAACTCAATATCACATTTAGAAATTATTCATGAAAAATAATATGTCTTTTTTACGAAAATTTTGATAAATAAATGCAATATTTCTCGAACGTACGAGTATGTTCATCATATGGGCGAGGTCAACGGCCCCGGCGCGGCGAACGGCGCGGCGCGTATGGGACTGAGTTAAATTTAGTTTTTGGGGATAGGGATAGGGATAGGGTTGAGGTTGGGGTTGGGATTGGGATATTGAGAGTCTCGAGTCTGAGTGGGAGTGGAAGTAGAAGTGGGAAGAGAACGGGAGCGGAAGTGGGAACGGGGGCGGATTCTGTAGTTCACGCAAGCGGAGCCGCGGGCACAGCTAGTTTTAAATAACCTCCAGTTTTTTTTCCCAATAACATATGCTCATCGAATCCTGCTTAACGACCAATAATGACCAATTCGACAAGATTATTTTTGAAACACTGAATTTAATATTAATTTTTTTTTATTTGTACAAGTTGCCATTTTAACTCCATACGAGCGCACACCGTTTTTTTTCGCTTGAAATAACTCTAGGCCCCTTGCACTGACTCATCTTGTTAACTTTACCACGATCTTGTTTCAAATGATTATAAAAATGATTACTTTAGCTAACATCAACAACCAAGACGAATGCTACTTAGTCGACCACATTCATTGTCTAATTTTGTCGTTTGGCTACAATTTTATTTAATTTTTTAAACAAGTTATGCTAACTACATTTAAATAGATGCCATTATATTTTTAATATTCTAATCCAGATCGATTTCTTGAGGATATTTTGATTAGATTTGAATGGATTGAATACATATTACATAGTGATATATCAAATAGTATATGTGTATATACCTACAGATAAATGTATGTACCTATAGGTAGCAATGGTATCGACTATGTCCTATCAAATATGTTAATTTATGTTAGTTCTAACACTTATAAAGTTGGTAGTACTTTAAAAATTCCACTTTCATACCAATTGGAGATCTTCGCATAGTAATGCGAGTAATCAATCATTAATCTTACCGTAATACAGATTTTCTTATGATATTTTCCTTCATCAAAGAGTAAGTACCTATATACTCCTACATTAGAAACTTAACCAAGGTTAACTGAAATTACTAAGTAACTAATATTTGTCACACTTTCCTAGCCAAGTATACAGGCAAGTATGATGGAAAAATTAAATTACCTGAAACTGAAATCTCAAAAACCAACCGAGACAGTTATATATAATCTGAGAAGCAAAAAGATGTTTGGACGTCGCGTACTAAATCTGCGACCTAGCTGGTTAATCAGGACAGATTTTTTGCATAGAAATATTGTCAAAGATGCGGAGTAGAAATTGAGTTTACATATTTAGAAGTTACTTATTGGCCTTATTATTGGAAGTTAATTATTAATATATACCTGTGCCTCCAGTGAAAAAAGGATCTAACTTAGTAGATACTACTAACTTCTGATCTTTTTCAAAGGTTTCTTCATATTCATGTCAAATTCCATAAAAACGCATTGAACCATTTTCAAGTAAGAAAATGTAAAACATTGATACAAATAATTTAATTGATCTAATGAAAAGTAGCATTTTCTAAGTTATATACTTTTTCACTATCGGTATATGCCTAGTAATTGTGGTTAAGTTAGATAACCAACATGAGTTGTGAGATTTAGATATAAAATTATGACTTTGAGTTATTATAAAATTCCCTACAAAATAGGTGATTTCCTGCAGAATAATAAGTAGTGATTTTTTTTCGTTCTGTTACTTTTGTTTTAATGGAGAAACATGTTGTTTTCAATAAATAATAAATTGTCTTTAAAACATTCAAGTACATTTTTAAAGATTATTTATTTAACAATTTATTGCACACCCAAAAAAACAATAAAAGAAAGGAAAAAATAACTTGAACAAATGGTAACGCTTATCTCATTAAGAGATTCCTGGCCGCCGACCAGCAATTAGCCTTGCAAGCAATTAACTTCTCTTTTTTTATGAGGGTTTTTCTGCTAATAAATGTGACCCTCATAGTATTTACAAAACATCATCATCATCATCAGGTTATTTTTGTCTCCACTGCAGAAGCACAACCCTCTCTCATATGCCGGAGTCAGACGGAGGATTTGCCCTACACTCCCCACGCTGGCCAGACGGGTTGGTTCACAAATAACTTATGTAAATTAAATAATTATAACTTACAATCTACGTCTAATACCTTTCTGTCCAAATTTATACATTGACCTGGCAGTCGAGGTGGCCAGCTACAACTCTACATTAATACTATTTTCTTTAAATGGTACCTTTTTCTTTTTATTTGGTATAGTTGCAATGTTCTAGTAAATATTAATTTTAGATATTTTCGGAGCGTTATTATATAGTAGTATCGACTACATTATAGCTATATGACTATAAATGTGTCAGAATTCACTTATTTCGTCCAAAAAATATATACAGATAAAAATTGTTGTGGAGTTTGAAAGAAATTGGTTTAAAAATATCTGTTTTCTTTGATAGGTGACCTATCAATTTATACCATGATTTCTTTACCACTTCAGATAGATATTGTTAGAAACTTCAGACTTTCTTTCTATGTAACACACTCAACGTGTTCGGTAGTCGACTCTAATTATGTCCGATGTCACATATTAAGAGCTGGGTTGCGTCCAGAACATAATTTCACAGAATACAAAACATACTCACTGCAGAACAAATAAATCTCGCTTTAGTCACGTCGAGGGTGCAGGTTAAGTTCAATGATTCCTCGGAAAGCTGATTTTCACAGTGTGTGTGCACGAAATCCGGTGGTATCCGTCATAATCTGGTACAAGCCGCGGGATTACGCGCGTCCAGCCGCCGCGGCCGGTCGGTCGCCCACTCGCACGTAAACACCAGGAAACAAACCGAATACGAATCCGAAACCGATAAATCAAAGCGCACGATCGCGACGACGTCGCTTATCCGGTAAATCCTGACGGGATCGCGTAAAAAATACTAGTATTAAAAACAGTCTTAAGTGGGCTTACGTTCGCGGCGCGATGCGGCCCGCGCTTGCTCTAATCTCGGCCACTTCCCGGCGCAATTTGAACCTAACTCCGCCACTCTATACATCATCCGGCGCCCGCCCACCGCGCGCCCGCCGCGGCCGACCCATCGCCACGTCTCCCTCGCACGCGCCACGCCACCATACCTCTCTCTCGCTCTCCCTGAAATCTCGCCACACTGAAAATTCAGTGCGCGGTGCCGAGGGGTGCGGGGCGCGGCGGGGGACGCAGTCAGCTGGCCGAACTTGGGCGAATAAAATCGACTTTTTATCGGCTCGGTATGACGCTTCGTGACGTCACTGTTTACTTCTGCCGGTGAAGTGTGGACATAGATTTTGCATGGACTACCGTGTCGCAACTTTTCATGAAAAGTGATTCTGTTTTATTCAACACATAATTTTTTTTATGAATTATTTATTTGTGTGTGTATTTTTATTTTTATTTTATACCCAATAGTGATTTGCTAATTAAAGTGTCGCACGTAAGTCGTGTCCGTTTAAAGATAGCCCAGTCATTTTAGTGTACGTACATAGACACAGATGCTACTCGAGTAGTGTTACTCTGTCTACCGAACTCATTAAAGCAAATAAATTGTGCAATATGTTTTCCTTACAGCGTACAAATAATTGCAGTTTAAATCGCGCACCATGCAGCCGCGTCGCGAGCAATAAATAAAGTCGGGCTCGCAACGTAAACAGATCGAGCGCATTAACCGCGCGTCGGCGTACATAAAGAGAGCGGTATAAATATAAAGTTCCCACTGCCGCGCAAACTTAGCTAAACAACGCCATAATTGCCTTCATTACTTAAATTACTGAAATTATTTATTCAAAAAGCTGGCAACATTTGGGAGAGCGTGGCTCCGCCCCGGCGTGGTATCGGCCAATGAGCGAGCGTGGCGCGGGAGGGGCGGGGCGAGGCAACATGGCGGCCGCGCAACCTCTTCCCGACGGCACAGTTGCCGACGCTTGCCGTATCAGTTTTTCACGCGTTCCCGCTCACGTGTAGTGCTTAATTAATTGGGAATTGTTAATGAGTGCTAAAGTACCTTTTGAATGTTGGTACGAGGTACGATAAGGTACGTAGTTGTCGTGCCGCGTCATCGGCCCGCCTGACCGGGTCGGGCCGACGGAGAGCGGCCGACGGAAAAGTGAAATTTTCCTTTTCAGCATTCACAAACTAAAACATCGCTACTCTCTGTAAATGTGTCTTCTTAGTTATATAGGATGGTGAGATAGGTAGGTTTATAAGTGCGTGTAATAATTGATGTACTTAATTAATATTAATATTTATAATTACATGTAAAATTAATGATAATTATTAATCATTAGTCAATTGTAACCTCATTCTAAAGATATGAAAATTAATATGACTGTCAAACTAAGCAAATATGTATTAAAAACTAAGCATATAGACCGGAACTACTTTATTTGGTGAAGTCAATATTAATCATAATTATTATTTAGTTATAGGATTATTATTTATTTATTTGTTTAAATAAACACAAAGTATTTTTACATTTACAGCTATGACTGGAGGTTTAAAACTAGTGTCAACGCAATCAATATAAATAATACCAATTATAATAGGTAATAGTAGATAACATACAAACAACATAACATAAATGTATATATAGAATGACACTAAATTATTAAATGAATATAATAAATAATTATAAATACAATGTAAATTACAGATACTATGTAAATTAGTTTTGGTATTATTTATTTATTTTTACTTTATTTTAATCCTATATTTGGTATTGTTTTTAATTTTGGTACAATAAAGCGTTTGCCGACCTACATACATTTAAGTTTAGTATTTATTTATTTATTGTCTATTGTACACAATATTTTGTTTATTGTATTTTAAATGGAAAGGCAGTTTATAGCTGGTTCCATATCAATAGTAGGATTAATTATTTTCTCTTAAGAAATTGTCTAGTCTGTTCTTTAACATGTTTATTGATGTGGCAGATACAATAGAAACATTAACTTATTAAGTAGTTATAGGTTTGTGATGTATATTTACACTGTAATTACACATTACAATGTACATTTTTGTAACTCTATAGGTAACTACTTATCTTTAGCTGATGGTTATTTCCTGACAAATGTAGTTGCTGTTCAGACTATCAATATTAAAAGTTATTTTAAGATCTTTCTCTTAAATCTCAAAACACTGGGTTACTAAATATCGTTTAAAAAAATCTGTTTCATTGATGGAAAATTCAGTGTAAAAAGCACCCTATAGTAACTCATATTAAAATTAACAATATTCCTACACATAACGCAAAGCAAAAGGTATCTCATATAAATACAAGCTTTACTCAAATTATGAATAGATTAATCAGAAGAAAAAAATTCCGATATTTTTTTATAAGGTGTTTATTTTCATAAGACTCTTTGCTTCTACAAGCTAAGATATATATGGACTCAATTTCATTTTCTATAATAACTTAATAAGTTAGGAAGATAGGATTGCATTTATTTTTTAAGCGAGATCAAAGGGCTACACGTGTTCTACGGCTACGCAATGTCTACGGCTACGCTACAACTGACATACTCATATTTATAAATAGATTTTATTTTACAAATTTATATTGCGTAAAGTTGTCATTAACAATGAAGTTTCGTTTAAGTATTCGCTTACGAGTATATACATAAATGCAATGTTTCTTTATATAACAGCCAGTTACTGTTATGTCCTCTATATCATTTAATGTAATAATTTCTAAAATTAAATAAATTGTTGATCAAAAACTAATAAAATATTTAGGTGATCACGTTGAAATCTTTTGTATGATATCTTCGTAGCATCAACAAAAAGAGTTCAACGCGCCATTTGTTACACACCGTTAAAATTTAGTTTATTTGCCATCTTATTACTCAATATTGAGTGCAAGCGATATAATAAGCTATGGTTTAAGAAGGAATAGATGATGTATTGCTAACGGGATCCTGAAAATGATTGACTAGAGGTTTGACGGGCCCTTCGTCAGATCTGGGTGGGGGCTGTTGAAACCTATCTGTAGTTATTTAAGAAACTAGTTAATAAGTTTACTAACATAGTGTTAATTCTTTTAATAACACTATGGATATATGTCTTTAAGTTAAATAAATAAATAAACTATTTCTGCAGACAGCTATATGATATTGGAATAAATGATTCCACCGATGATAGAAAAGAATGTATAGGTACAGCACTACTTTATTAAGCAGTTTATTGAATTCTCTGCGTTAAGTCACGGCAATTATTGCAATAAACCTTTATAAATATATATTCTTTGTGCAATAAAGAATATGCTGTTGTATTGTGTTGTTTTATTTACTTTCTTTATGAATTAAAATTATAAAACGTACGTAAATATACCGACGGCCCCTGTTGAATAGAGCTACGATCTGCGAAGTCAATGCACGCTGACGCTTATGTTAATCACTTGGTAATTGATGGAATGTATATTTCAGTAAAATGACATTGTAAATCTATTGAGGGCACTGCATACTCTGAGCATTAAACTTCATAATAGGTACTGTAGCTAAACTATGTAAAACAGATACGATAGCTAAATGAGGTGATCCGCCAGAGAACTAAAGTCTACGACATGGCTCAAAAAGTTAGTACGATGAAGTGGCAGTGGGCTGGTCACATCTGTCGGAGAACCGAATACCGCTGGGGTAAACGAGTTCTCGAGTGGAGACCGCGACTGGGCAAGCGTAGTGTGGGACGCCCCCTGGCTGGATGGAGCGTCGATCTGCGTAAGGCGGCTGGCAGTGACTGGATGAGAAGAACCGAGGATCGGGTTTAGTAGCGCACCTTGGGAGAGGCCTATGTCCAACAGTGGACTCTTTCGGGCTGATGATGATGATGACGATAGCTAAAATAAGTCTTATTTCTACTACAATATTTACAATTCTTATCCAAACATATAATATTGTTATGCACCATTAATGTATATTTTTTAATTTATTTCTGTTAATATTTTTTTACCACTGAACCCGATCTTCAGTTCCCCGTAGTTACAGTACAGTCGCTGCCAGCCGCATTACGCAAATCGTCGCTCCATCTGGCCAAGAGGAGACCCACACCACGACTGCCCAGCCGTGGTTCTAACGGTTATCGGTACTCCGATAGATGTGACCAGCCCACTGCATGTGGCAGCAACATACCTACTATCCGAGCTATGTGGAAGACTTTAGTTCTCAGGTAAGTCAAGGTGTAGGTTATTAGTAAAATTAAAATTTCCTAGTGTAATTAGCTAGTGAGATGTGTCAGGATCACGCAAAGTGGCGATCCATCATTTCTGCCTACCCCTTTGGGACCAAGGCGTGAGCATTGTCTATGTATGTATGTTAAAATTTACATACTATTTATTATTAGTTTATTATTACATTGAAACCATAAACCAGTAATTCCTAAACTAATGTCAAACAACAATCATTCTTCAAAAGTAACAGAATCTCATCCCGCAACCATTTATCTGATTAATCGTCCGAGGCATTTGCCTCGAAAAAACTAGATGGGGTCTATGAAACTCGCCATGATCGAGGCGAGGGTTGATAGAGCTCGCTGTAATCGAAGACGGGGTTCGTAGAGTATCTTCACATCTATTTATTTAATATTAGAAGGCTATGGGCTTGTTTTAATATACGACGGTACACTCTACAAAGGTCGTAAAAACCAATATAAGACTTTTCGGAATTTGCAAAAAATAATAATTTTTGTTCGTAACTTTTCTAAATTTATATAGAAAAAAATGTAATAAGCTTCAACACCATTTAATGTCAAATAAGTCAGAGCTTTATTTAAAAAGCTGAATTAGCTTCTTTTCCCAAAATGGCTTCAACGACCTTTCTAGCGGGAACAATCGATATGTAAGAAGGCAAATTACTCCCTTTTTTGAAATAATATATCGATGGGTCAGTTCAAGCGACAAACACTGTTCATTATAAAGTTTTATGTTTTTGATTGTTATAAAAATGAGTGTAGTTTTCTTATGGTTTAGTATATATAGTATGATAATGGGCCCGATTCTGAAGGCACAAATTGTGCTGTCAAATAAAAATAAAATAGCGCTGTCAAATTTTAAATGTGTGCCTTCAGAATCGGGCCTATTAGATACCTAAGATTGTATGTTATTTAACTGGTAATGCTCAGCTTAGGCGAAGCGATGGCATTACTAACTGAAAACCACATTTTGTTAAGTAAATTTCCCTTAAACTGACCTATCGATATGTAGGTAATATTAGTTCTCTGTATTCTTAAAGGTATTAAAACAATAGTGTAATTTTTCTTCTGATTTTTTGTCTGTTTTGACTAAGGTGCATCGGTAGCTATAGAATAATCAACTTGCTATAACTACTTCATATTTTACACCAGAAAAATACCAAAGCATAATCACCATGCATGTATGTATGTTCATTAAGTTAAACAGTTAACAAAAGTTGTTCATAGCAACGTTTAAATCTGGAGTTGAACGACGAATCTTTAGTAAAATAATCTCACCTATCAAGTATTTCTTGGAACTAGAATCGAACAGCAGAACTTCTCAACATAAGTAGGTATCTACCTATACTTATATCACACCAAACAAGCTGTCAAACGTAAATTGCTACCGTTGACATTATGTGACTGTTATGAGCGGATGACGGCGTAGTATACGCACTGCGAAGATTAGCCAGATTAGCTGTAAGAACATAAGCCCGTGCCATCACCGGCTGAACTTGACCGAGACTACTATATACTGTGCTACTGAGTAAATATCTCTATTCTCTACACGTATAGTTACATACAAGTGACGTGTATATATTAGGTATTACCTGCACCTTACGCCCATAGCACCGACCTCCTGATTGGAAATCAGAGTAACCTCATTCGTGTGTCCCACTACTTCGACATTGGCTGACTTATTGTGCCTTAAAAGCATAATAACAAAGGCCATATTACAAAAAATCCCATAGCACGGGAATACTAGTTAGGGGTTAGACAAGTGTATGTATATATTTAATATTTATTAACACGTTTAAGGACAGACAGTCACTCGGACCCATACATACTGTTTCAATAAATACGGATTTTTTTATAAGCTGGTAGACCTTCTGGTAGACTTTTACGTATTACTCGCGTTAATATTAGTACCAATTCGCGAGCAGCTACTGCACTGAAACAAAATATGGGCAGCTCAGTAACATTCTGTCTTGATTGCTGTGTGTAAGGAATCTTTTTTATGATCGTTGTCGTCGAAACATTATCGTGATCAAGTTGAGGCGGCAATGGGACAAGGGAAAACGATCTTTTATCCTCCAGTCGACATCTCGTACGGCATCCATAGAAATACTAAGAAGTGCTAGGGATATGACTGGGTTGTCACGTAAAGTTAATTTTAATGTATTAATTTGTTCAGTTACTATGACTGCTCGTTTATCCACGCACAGGGCGGTTCCAAAATAGCACAATAGTACTAAGCCCAAGATTTGAACTATCTGGTTAATCTCACTCTATTTATAAAATCATCTATCAAAAAGCAATAGATCTACATAACTCCAGAATTAGTTTTCTGTGATATAGGTACTTAGGATTACAAAATGTCAAACATTACCAAATAGTAATAGCCCTTGAATACTAGGTTTATGGCGGCTTTAAAAGGATTTTACGAAATTGAAATTATATTAGTTAGACACCGAGTCCTTATCACTTATCTGCTGAAGTCGTAAATAAATATAAATCGAAACTTATCAATGCCACCGCTGAATTTCGTGTGTATCAATAAGTTATAAATTATGCCGAGCCTTGTCGTAAATTATTGACGGTATTTTTATGCAATTTGGTAGATACTGGAATACCTACGTGGACTTAGTATCTCAAAATAACATACATTGATGGATTACCCGGAACTGGTCAACAATTTATTTAGGTACAGCATGGTATTCGGCAACAATTAAATAATTTTACAGCTTTAAATTAAAATGTCTTGACTATCCATAGATAATTATTGTGATGATTAATGGGGACGTAAAAAGTTACCTAGGAAAGAAGTTAGATACCTCCTTTTCCTAGAACCAAAACTACTAAGTTCTCTAAATCCATTGAGGCAGTGATAGAAAAAGTGGACTAACTGTAAAATGGGAGAGAAAAAATAAAAGCTTGTCTTGATTCGATGGTGAGTTTGTATTATACTGAAAAGAAAGAAACAGGCGAAGTGAAATTTGATGAAATGAAAAAACATGGGATTGGATAATGTTCAAGAACATCATAATCTGTTGAAAACATTGAATCGTTTTCAAGAAAAAAAATTGGTCTCCTGAAAAGTATTATTATCTAAGTTAGATCCTTTTTCACTGGAGGCACAGATTTCATAATGCTGTGTGCATTTATCCATTTATGATACAGTAGTGCAACGATGGTGGCGTCCTCATGCGTCAATAGTGAAGCGTGAGGGTGCCACCGTCGGCGGTGGCGTTGCGCTCCGTTCCATCCAAGCTGGATGCGAAGACAGCAACAAATGATAAGTTTCTGATTCTAAATCAAGTTTTATTTTATTTTAAGTTATACAGACTGTATCATAAATGTGTGCAATTATAAATGAATTCTGTGCCTCCAGTGAAAAAGGATCTAATTTAGAAAATGCTACTTATCAGGATACCAAATATTTTCTTTTCTTGTAAACGGTTCAATGGTTTTATGGACAACATCGGTACTTTCGAAAGTGGATAGACTACAATGTTCCTTCACTCTAGTATATATTATCTTTGCTATTAGGCATTTTACTTTTCACTATGAAATTTCCAGAAATTGCTTTGGTATAGGTAAGTAACAGCGAAAATGTATCTGTTAGTTTATCTCTCCTCTCTATGGGGAGAGATCGAGAAATAACTTAAACCCGTCTTAGTATACTACATTCATTCCCAGCTGGTAAATTATTAGAGTCGTTCTTAAACATTTCTTATTACCATACCTAGGTAGGTAAACCCTCGAAATGTGTTTATGTACCTACCCTTTGTCCTAAATAGGTCAGCTAAATAGCGTACTTAAATTACATAATGTATATTATATGCTAAACATTGTCTTATGATGTACGCACAACAATTTGTTTCCCAACGCCGCCCGGCCTTAGTTAAGGCTTAATTTATTCTCTCTGAATATTCAAAGGCTGCCTCAATACTCATTTAATTTTCCTAATATAGGAATAGCAACTCGCAAGATAATATTTTGCTAAAATCGCGCCCAATTGTGCGTCTTGGTAGAGGGTGACAATGATTTTTGCTGGAAGTAGTATTGTTTGTAAATAAATAAATAGCTGTTGACTGTAAGCTGCTAGACTTCGTGCGCGTGTTCCACGTTACTTTATAAATTATATAGCCCATGACACTCACAAATAACGTGGTTTTCTATTGGTAAAAGAATTTTCAAAATCGGTTCAGTAATTCCAGAGATTACCAGCTACAACCTTACAAACTTTACCTCTTTATAATATTGTAGTATAGATATAGATAATACGCGATATGTTTTTTTTGTTGTTGTTTTCTTCTAGCAATCTGTCCAAAGAAAAGGAATTTGCAGAGAATGCCTATAGTTTTCAAATGTTTTCAGAGCTGGATCTCGTAAGCAGCTGAAAATTTCGAAATTATACATGATAATGTGAATACGTTACTCAAATCTTCATCATCTTTAGCGTGATGATGAGAGAAAATCGTAAGCTAGGCTCCAAAGCAAAGCTTAATTTGGTCTTGCGCGGGATCGAAAACCATCACGTGACACCCCTGTATTGTTGCGCATCTCTCCGAAGCACGCGAAAGACGTGGCCCACCTTGATTAATTTTATTTTATTTACGGGTCTTACGCGAATATTTTTATTTACATTTCCTGACGTCAATAATGTTTAATAATATTAAATTACGTTGTATAACATGTATAAAAGAATGTGCCAAAAATCTAATAAATAAAAACATAAAATTCGCCTGTAAATTAAAGATATTTGCAAAAATAAATTGGGCGGTCTAAGGATAAGTAAAGCGTGGTGATATGGCAAATCCCCCAATGGACAACTTACCAAAAGTGGTATTCTATTGGGGAGGCCTATGTCCAGCAGTGGACGTATTTTAGGCGGATGGCGATGACGTAGATGGAATATTTTTATTTAATGATTTTGATGTAACTTGACCCAAAAGTGGTAGCAAGTAAGGTTACGATTTCTTTAGGTAAACTCATAGCCATGTCGCTTCAATTCAAAAACTCTTTCAGACTATACGAATTTCAGAACATAGTCCTCACTTGTGACTTTTGTCCAAATGCATTAGGTTTATAGGAGGTAGTGACCCTTCGCTATCGGGTGGGCTGTCTACCTGTTTTCCATTCTAGTTCGTAAAAAAAGTTTAAAAACTATAATTATCTGAAGAATATCCCGTTGGTCTACACCGCGTAGGCACAGTACCAAAGAATGGAGCTCAAAGATCCCCATTATTAATCATTTCAGTGCTTTAATGAAGGGAAATTATGCAGATTCGAAGCAGCGATCACAATGGAGCGATCTTTACGAGATCCGACCTAAGATAAAGGCTTAGTTTTGTCAAACGAATGCCCCCTTTCGCGAAGCCTCTTTATTTTATTGAGATAAACAATCTTCTATTCGTACCTCAATGGAATTCATACTTCTATTTAAGTTTCCTTTGCATAAACTAGGTAGATATATTTAACCGAGTAAATAATAAAAATTAAGATTTGAAATATATTTGGCAGTTTTTGTACATAATGTTGACTCATTGAGAATAAAAACTATTAACGATTTGTTTACACGCCTACATAAAACAGCAAAGTGTACTTCGTACACAATGGGTGAGTTCCGACAATATTTTGCTAAATTTTCCTGGAATATCTCGAAAAAATGTCCCAGAATTTCCATGATTTTCCCATCATTGTCAATTATCGATGTACGAGCAGGCTCCAAATTTAAGCCCAATTGGTCCAGTACTATCTTCGCTTCGCTATATCCGTTTTAACGAATCCCTAAAAAGGGAGATGTATGAACTGGCTGCACCCATCAAGTTTACTCATTATTACTAACATCAATAAAAATTAAAAATAATAATAAAATTAAGCTTTGGTCCCATAAGTCATTATATTTATTAAATACCTAAGTACCTACCTAAATACATCCAAGCAGGTACTACAAGGTAGGTAGAGACGGGTATATACTTCAATAAATTTCATCAAATTCCGCGGTACGGTAATGCCTAAGAAAATGACCTTCTTGTAATTAAGCTTGCCCGTAAGCCTGTAAAAACAGGCGGCGCAAACACCGGACGGCTCGAAGGACCAAATTAATTTAGCGCAGTGGCGCATTACGAGCGGACTCGGCAACTTCGCAAATTGAGATCTTATCTTTTAATGCGGTTTCGACGCGACCCATAGTCTATTTGTTGATTTATTTTAAGAATCTGGTAAGACTCTTTACTTCCTACAATTTATACTGTCCTAGTACCTCCGTCTGTTTGATTTCCAAACTTTCGCTTGTTTGATTCAAACCATATTTCTATGATCGTATATTTGAGTTATCTTTATGTATGCTGGATTTGGTATGGTACTGGTTGTCATATCATGATTTCAGTAGGTATGTGAAATTTTTAAGGTAAGGAGTGTACCTATCTATTCTATACAAAAAAAATAGTAAAACGTTGTTTCTGTAGTAAGGAATATTGATTAAAAAGACAATTTTAGCCTATTTTTTTCTTTTTAATAAATGTTTATATGAAACTATGTATATTGATAATATGTATATATGTATTAAAGGTATGTGTGAATGCTCGTATGTTTGTCCTAATCTCTACTGCTAATGGTAATCTGGTATCTACGGCTAATAGAAAGACATGGGACCCAGACTATTCGACGTAGTTTTTTTTCTGATTCCGAATTTGCAATAACCAAAAAAATTTCGTCGGTGTAGGTTACTACAGCTTTTCCGCTTTTTTGCGAGGATATATAGGTAAGTTCAGATAATTATAAACCTAAGGTAAACCAACGAACTCAGCTTACACGACTTTTCATTACACGTATATCATAGAGCTGTAAAACAAGGTACTCTTAATTTAAACTGAATTGTAATAACCCTTACTGAATCAATCCCGCTAATTTAATTACACAGACACTAAAACTAAAGACATTTAATTACCGACAGAGTATCAATAAAGCAGGGAAACTCTCCCGTCTTGGCTAATGGAATAGTTAGACTCAATCACATGCCTCGTAAAGCCGGCGTAACGATAGTTCACCCGCGTAGTTACTTCCACTACATATAATTACAATTGAATTTATGGTTCATGTGTATTGTTGTGGCGCGTAGAACCTATTACACTTTCTGTAGTCTATGCCACCCTTGTACGCTGTCTTTTATAGGTAAGTAATAAAGTAAATATTTCATACTAGCTTTTGCCAGCGACTTCGTCCGCGTAGGCTCCGATATTTACAAATCTTCACTGCTTTTAACGGTTAATTTGGTTTCCCATAGGAATGAGATATTTTTTCGCGATAAAAACTATCCTCTGTCCTATTCCAGGACCTAACCTGTGCCAAGTTTCATTCCGATCCGTCCAGTGGCTGAAGCGTGATTGAGTAACAAATATCCAACTTTCACATTTATAATATCAGTGGGATATAAGTCCATACACGTGTCTATTCCCTAACTAGAATTTTCTCCTGTACGACTGAACAATTCGCAAATATAACATCCAGAACGGGACCAGCTTGTACAATTTTACAAAGTTGGCTGTCCCTGGCTGGAATCAAACCCACGTCTTCTGGCACTCGGGTGTAACGACCAAGCCACTCAAAAATGCGATCAAAATTGTTGCAAGCTAGTTAATTTACAACAATATGCTACACACACATCTAATTAATAGCAAAATATTTATTATCTCATATTTTTTGTATGTGTCTAATTTCATCATTCGGAGAGCTACATTTTACAAACATTTCGCATACAATGAGAGGATTTCATAAACTACGCGGGCGATTTCGCCATTAATATTATAAAGAAATCTACATACTTAGTTCGATAATTCCGCTTAATAAAATAAAGTTGCGCTTGACTTATATCTTACCTGAAAGATGCCTGAAAGAACTGACGATGACATAAATAGAATACTGAAGTGGTATTATTATAACATTATTATAATTATTTTGTCTTTTAACTTTTGACAAAATAATGATATTTAGTTATGTCTCAAATAATTAATACTAAATATGTTACAGTCATAATGTTGAACTGAACAGTAGGTAATGTGGTATTTTTACTTATAAGGAAAAATCTTACATTATTCATTTATCACTATCATCCATTAACATCACAGTCACTAAGATTAAAACTTCATCCCGAACCACACAAAATGGCAAGTCATCACCCGACCAAGTAACGACCAAATCCATAAATCACACAAATCCCAGCCGCAGAAATCAATCTATGCCCCAAAATGACAAAATTAGCGTGTAATATTTCCTGTTTCGAATTATAAATGCCCTCTTTTCCCGACAAAACATTGACACGGGGCGGGAGCGAATGGGGATTTTGAAACCGTTTGGAATATTTCGGAAGCGTCCGTCGTCAGCCACGTGACGTCACGTGACCTGCACGCGCCGCGCGTGCTTCTTTCTCACCGAATTACCAATCGTTGTACGGCGCTACTCACTATGAGATTTTGTACGGTCGGAAAACCTGGTCGGATGGATTTGGTCGCATGTACTTCCATACACCCCGACTGTCGCTCGGTTGCCTAGGTATAATATGAAGGACCACCACCAAACTGTCTTACCTAAGGGCTTAAAGACTAATATGGCCATTCAGACATGATCATGGCATCATAGCACAAGAACAGACTGATTCATGTATGTGTAACATTAACATGAGACACAGTACCACAGAATATTTAATAGTACGAGTATAATAGAGAGAACAACCAGTAACACAATTTCTGTTCCGCTTTGTTTGGCAATTTTTTTATTTTTACTTAGCGAACTTGGTGTCGCCACTAAATCTTCAAACGTTATAAAAGGTGATTTGCATATAACCACTCAAGTGTGAAGAATTGTAAACATAAATCTTTTAATTTTTTTTAAAGGTTTTGAGCCCTAAAATAGGCGATCGGAGATCTCTCACATCTGGGCAACCGAGCAACGCATGTCACCAATGACCAAACCCGATTGGGTCAGTCAGATGAGACCAGATGTATCATGGTGTGTCGCACCCATTACGAATCCCTCTTTATATGTAGAATTTATTTTACAACTATCTCTAACTCCCATTCATATCTCTTGTCATCCGACCGAGTAACGGCACCGGAGCCCAGTTTAGATTTCATCAAGCAGCCCTCTCGTTGCCACGTTCACAGAGCAAATACTGCAGATTGCATTTATTATTTAATTGTTTTGAGTGGCAGTCTTTATTTTGTCCGCTTGGATATTGTGCAATTGTTTTTTTAAAGCATTTTGATCATTTATACATATTTGTGCTCATGTGCATATATTTTTGACCCTATTGCTTGTCGCTAGTCACTATCTCATTTTACATCTTCTTAGGGGCCTAGGAAGACCCTTCCGGATGTTTTGTGCCAAACCCATGCCTACCAACGGTTCTTCGAGCCGATTTGGTGGACTTCACATACGACTTAGAATTTGGCATATGCAGGTTTCATTATGATGGAATCCTTCACCGAAAAGAATGTTATATTAAAAAAACCGTACTTAAGTTTCGAAAAACTCATTGGTACGGACGGGTTTGAACCCACGACTAGGCTACTGACATTACAGTCAGTACTATTTCGCCCTTCGTTTAATATTGTAGTCATTTCAATGATATTAAGTACACAACAACCTAAGTATATACTTAGTCCTTACTTAAGGATCCTATTGTTTTTGAAACATTCGAAATCTTGACATAGTAGGTATATGTATATGTATCAAATGAAAAATAGTCTGAACTATATATCTGGGACCATATCTACTTTTAAATAACACACAAATTTCTATAGGACTCAGGTAAATTAAATCTGGACCCGAAGAAGGCACAACAACCTGGCGGCCGAAGCCACTGGCCATACATCAGCGCACCATTCTAATGGTAATGCCGGATATACCGCGCCGTCCGATATTGTGTGCTATCCAGAGTAGGAGCTAGGATTTTTGCGCCCCGTTAATGATTTTGGTTTTGATTTCTGCGTGTAAAAATTGAGCGCTAAGATAACGTTTCTTTTTTAATTGTTACTTATATCAAACAACTTGTACAGGGAGCAAATCCAGAATCTAATAAATTAAAATAAAACTTCGCGAGTCTGTACATTGAAGATATTTGCGAAAAAAAATTGGAGGGTCTAAGGATAAGTAACAGGACACATTTCGATAATTTTTGAAATCTTTTGAAATGTTTTGGGATTGGGATTGGGAGATTAACAGTCTGAGTGGGAGTGGAAGTGGGAACCGGAGCGGATTCAGTAGTCTACGCGATTGGACAGCTAGATTATAATATACTCGTAAACGAATCAATGCAACTCCGCATACAAGTTAATGTCCAGTTAATGAGCAGGAGAGTAAGTTAGGATTATTTTATTATAGGAAGTTTACTGAATCCTGTCAACACTGCGAGGTGAAATAGTGTTTCATGGACTTAAAATAAAACTTTTATTACTTATTAAATGCTTTTTGGTGCTCCAACTACTCGTATGGTGAATTGAAATACTTAAATCCTTGCTAGCCAAGCTGCTACAGCATTTTTTCCATTCAGTACGAATTGCGCTCTTCGTATATGGCCCCCTGGACGGGGACCCAATTACCCAGTCCCTAGCTACGATTCTGGCGCTCTCTCTCTGCCCGTCCCTTCCATAACAAATGTTTATTTTATACACAGCGCCACTAACAATAGTGCGCAAATACCTAAACACCGTAAATGGCGGCGCGATGCGATTTAGATGATAATGCGGGCCAGAAATAATAACGGGGCGATGTAATTCTGTGTTTGTTCTGGCGCGGTTGTATGTAATTGGAAATCGCTTGTTCTGGTCGGTTTGTGTTGTGATTTTAGATGGGAAGTGGGGTAATATGAGTAACTAAGTTTTTTAAATTATTATTTACTTAACACATTGACGGACAGACCACTCGGGCTCATACGATTGGCCAGTGCTACAGGACGCTGTGCGGCGTCACTGTACTTCACGAGTTAAGATATTTGATTTTCGTATATGTTTATACATATATCGAAGCCGTCCTAGTTAAACCACTGGCTTTATCTATAGGGTGGTTGGTCGCTACTTATATATTTTTAAACTTAGGCAGTTACTACGAGTATAACATAACTATAATAAACATTTACTATCAAAGGTACCTAAATACCATTTACTAGGCACCTAGGTACCTTACTATGAGTGGTGGTTTAATAAATCGCATTGCTCTAATCAAACATCCGGTAGACAGAACTATTCAAAAGGTAGCTGTAAACTGCTAGATGAGGAAGATGACGAGCCTGGTGTGTTGGCGAGTATATTGGATAAAGCTGATATCGAACACTGAACAGGCCAATTATCTACATAAATGACGGACAATGACTAAGTTTTTGTTACGTATAATGTCCGCTTTAAAGAACTCTAGATAAGAATAAAGTAGGTACCTATATAATTTTGAAGGTATTGAAAACAATAAACGAGTTGCTGTATTTTTCATATAAAATGCTTATATGCAGACGATGGTGTATGTAACGCCGTTAAAATATGTTTTCATTTTAAAACGTTAATTATGCATTTTAAATTTTCATGACTTAAATACTACATTTATGTAAGTAGGTAAGTATATCAAAATCAGGCATGAAGCGTGAATGTTTTATGCATGTTACTCAGGTAGAGCCTCCTACATGTTACGTTTTACATTTAGGCGTTTTGGCCCCACCTGACATCCCCTCCGCTTGCCTCCATGCATATTCATGCGGTGTGATTAATCATTATATACCTACCTACCCTACGATATATATATATATATAAGATAGTACGTCGAGCTTTGTCGTCATAATAAATTTCGAGGCGTGAAAATTTGAAAGGAAATTAGTTACGTGTGTTAGAGTAATTTGTTTGTATTATAAATTATAGACTATATACTTAATAGAGATTATAATTCCAAATATTTCATTTGTCGTCCAACAGGTCGTGTGACTTTTTATAAATTTTATATGTTACAACGGCCTCTTTATTAGCTTCAAATGCTAACTCGCTGTTATTACTAATATTATTAGAAATAGTATTAGTAATAATAATAATTATTATTAATTTTTATTCAATTTATTTACATAAGTTTTTATTTTATTAAATTTATTCAAGCATCGTATTTTGGTCTGTAGATACTTGTATAGGTATAAGTAACTGCGAAATCTCTAAACGTCATATATTTATTTTTTAGTGTATAAACTACACTGTTTGGAGTAAGTATAATAAGGTTAATAAAAAACTGTTGCTGCAGTGGAAACAATGCAAAGTTTATTTCGTCACAAAATAAACTAACTATCCGTATATACTAGAAATACAAAAATATTCAAGTAATTTAGACAAACCATTATGTTAATTTTAAGCATAAAACCGCATTGATTAATTACAAAATGCTAAATTTACAAAAATCAATTGTAAAAGTGATTTATATCGCCCAACCCTGAGCTTACGCGCGCGTGCCCACAATTTTTTTATTCTTTCCATAAAAAATAGTTTGCAATGTCACCGTTAAGTCACTTCTTTGATGAAATGGAAAAATTAGCATAAGGAACCCATATTATGGGAGGATAAAACCTACATCTGTCAGTGGGCGGGTCGCGAAACGATGCATCTGAGTTTTATGCTAATGGTACGGGTTGCGATTAGTGATAGTTATTGTAGTATTAAGTAAGCTACAGATCTTTAGTCAATCTGAGATTAGTTTAGACAATTGCAGTGCCATTTGCGACAGTAAAGTGCTACCTAACTTTTATAAGTTTGGTACTACTTACTACTTTTAAGTTTGTACAACTGAAGTAAGGTCTGACATTTTTCTACTTAGTTGAGTTTAATCATTTGATTAGCTGACAAATTATGACCGTACCTTAATAAAAAGCTTAAGAGTGTAACCAGTCTAATAAATACACGTTATAGGCCTTCGTACAGATAAAAACAATTGTTGATTTGAACAAGAACTTGTTTACCGTGAAAAGTCATCTTAACTCAATACGAGCGAAACATGAGCTTCCCTTGAATTAACTCTTGTCCCTTTGCACTAACTCATTTTTTATTATATTGGTCATGGTTTGTTTTTAAATTGCCGTGTGGTTTCCGGTAGAGTAGAATAGGACCACTCCAACTCTTGCCGTGGATGTCGTACAAGGCGACTGAGGGAATACATTATAAAACATCAATCAGGCCTCCCCAACCCATCTGGCCAGCGCGGGGAGTGTAGGGAAAATCCTCCATCTGTCTCCGGCAGATGAGAGAGGGTTGTGCTCCTGCAGTGGAGACAAAAAGAACCTGATGATGATGTTTTCAAATAATCATAAAAATGATTACTTTAGGTCACACTTACAACAAAACAAAATGCCACTAAGTTGACCAGCATGCAGAATTTTTTTCAGTGTAACTGCCAGCGTGTAGTCTAGTACTCCGCCATCGTCCAGCCGCTCCCGAATAGATACAATGTTTCTACTAAATTATTTAACGCATTTCGATGTTCCAATCATTCCCATATAACCATCAGAATGAAACTCCGACATCAAACGTTATCAGTAGTGAGACTAGTGAGACACAGAGTGATAGTGACACGCGACAATTGGCCGATATCTCGCGCGTCGACGGCAATCGCGCGGCAATCCGTCAGCCGCTCCCTGGGGCATGTAGGGTGGCTGTGGCTAGCGGACATAGGGCAGGAAACTCTCTGGTTATGGTATAAAGAAGAATATGCTGCTTCACTTATGGTATAATGAAAGACCTATATGGATAGACCGCTTTGTTGATTTAGTGGCTTGGTTCGTTGTGAATTAGATTCCCACTGGGGACAGACAACTTTGTAAAATTTGTATAAGTTTACTTCCAGTCACTGCCAGATCGTCGCTATATCTAGTGCTTAAGGAAATTAAGATGTAATTATTAATGATTTAAAATAAACCTATGTTAATAAATACATACTTACATAGCTTTATGACGAACGTTTTCTATTGTACCTACAATATAAAATTTTAATGATTCCCTGATTTATATAGGTTTGTTAAATAAATTAGATGTAACTTGGTGTAACTGAATGATATTTCGGTAGATAATAGATACCTTTTACCTTCCAGTAAGAAGACAGGCGGATTATCGGGAAAGTTTCGAAATATATTCAATTTACGGTCACCCTAGCGCGCCGCACAGGGGCATAGGGCGTAGGGGGCGTGTGCCTCGGGGCGCGTGGCAGACACCTCGTGAGCATCCGATTAGAGTCGCTCACTGACCCGACTAATTTGTTCTCTATGCATTTTTGCTAACCGGATTTAAATGAGAGGAAGGAGTCAAGTACTTTTTTTACTAGACTGTTTCCCGCAACTTGATCCGTGAGGTATATCATACCAAGTACTTACTAATACTTGACACTCGAAAATCTTTGCTATAGATAAATAATTTTTATACAGTATTTTATGCAGTTTATATCTGAAGTGGTAGTGGGCGGGCCACATATGCCGCAGAACCGACTGCTAGCTAGACGAGTTCGTAGCGACCGGCGTTCGGCACGCGCAGGGTGGGACACCTCGTCGCCAGGTGGACCGACGACCTGAAGAAGGTGACCGGTAGCAGCTGGATGAGGAGGACGGAGGACCGGGTGGGATGGCGTTCATTGGGGAAGGCCTATGTCCAGCAGTGGACATCTAGGGGCTGACATGATGATGAGGGGCTGGCAGTTTATACAGAAAGTGTCAATTGAAGATATTTATTAGTACTTAGTATTTATCACTAGCTGTTGTCGCGACTTTGGTTGGTGAACGAATAATATGCAATTTAATGCTGCTTCACATCACCTGGATGTGCTCCTGGATTTAGCCGTCAGCCGAAGGTCATCATTTCTAGTACTAGGGCTGCAAATAGTATGTAAGTACAAGTATTCTTTTAAATCACTCAAATCACCTACCGAAATTAAGTGTGTATGTCAAGGTTCAGAACTTGTATAGCGCAAAGTAAAATGCGTACCTATAGGGATGCGTTGTAGTCTATCATTTTTCGAAGGTATCGATGTTGTTCCACTACTAACGTATACAAAACGTCAATTTTTGCCGTTAAATATTAGAATACTAAAAAGCTTTTCTAAAGAAAAAAAAAATTCAAGTGTAAACAAACTAACATACCTAGCTACATATGGCAACTAATTTACAATTTAATGTGTCGTAGCTTTGTTAATTTCATTTTCAAAATTAAACAAGTATTAAAGAAAGTTTATTTTCTACCTAAACATACTTTCATATAAACATATCTTCTGGGTAAGCGCGCTCCACCTTAGGCCTCATCATCACTTACCATCAGGTGAGATTGAGGTCAAGCGCAAACTCATCAATAAAAAAGCACCTAATCAATAAAAATAAAGACTCGACATCGTTGTACAAATTAGTAATTGTACGAATTGCCCGGTAATCCTTCGAAATTCGTTAGGTAGACTTAAACAACGTTCAATCCCTAGGCATTTTACTTTTCGCTATGAAAATTCCGGACCTTGTTCATGTCATGATAGGTACATCGAGATGAGAACTTATTGTTTTATTTTTATAGCTATATTTATTATATAGCTATAATTATAGCTATATTTTTAAACTTTTTATGCATCACTCATCTGAACGAGCCGAATTCGCATCACGCTCACGCGGCAGAAATGCCATTACTTCCACTATGTTGAGTTAACAGGCGATCCATTCACCTCGCAATGAAAATATTGCCCGATGCCTTATTTTATTAAAATATTGCCCGATACATTACCTCCAACAATCTGGTACTTACTGCTTCTGCTATGACGACAGTTGAAAGTAAATTAGAAGGATTTATAAGTTAGTAAGTTAAGAAATATACAAGTAAAAATATTAGCTTAGGACTCTAGCATATATTATCTTCGGCTTAGTTAAGTTTATTGAAATATTGTTATTATACAATATATTATTGCCTATTACACTCTAGTATATATTATCTTTGCTATTACTAAACGAATAAGTAAATACCTAAGTGTGTTTTTTATTAAGGCAAAAAACCCCATATCTAAGTAAAATTATACCTACCTACCTATTTAATCCAATTAATATAAAAACATTTGAAAAGTCCGTTATTTCTTTACCGATCAAACAAAGGAGTATGAAAACATTTAGTACGTTCAATTTAACTTTACTTCTTGTCAATTTTGTGCGATACATTGTGTTCACTGACGGAATTCATTTACGCCGTCAACTAAAAAAGGCTTCGCACTCGCTGATATGTGAAATGACTGTTTTGTTTGATATCGCAGGCCCGATCCAATTTTAGTTTTCGGTAAATGGATTTTTCCGCAAGCTAGAGCGGGTGATGACTGTTTACGTTATGTTGAGTGAATGACATACGTCAAGCAGGTGAGGGGAGCCTGGCTGGAATTGGTCTCACTATATTTATCAAGTTGTCGGCGTGTCGGGGAAAACAAGTAGGTATACATCCAGCAATGGGCGTGAACAGAATTATTGAACGTCTATGTCTACCCGTCTGCCTAAACCGTCAAAACATACCGTCTGATTAGGTAAATCAAAGAAACTTTCTCATTTTCCCAAATGTTTTTTGTGACACTACCTACTTAGTACTGTATCTGTGGTAAACCGGTTTAATAAATTTAGAATTTATATAAATTACGTAAATAAGAAATCGGGGAAGTAATCGCGATTATTGTCATACTCTGGTTATGCGTGAAGATTCTCTTGAAACCATATTCATCGCATATATATGGTTCTCTTTAAGAACCAAAGGCGACGACAAAAAGTAGGTAACGATTTTAGTGAAACAAGATGAAAATAATAACGTTAGCACGGACTGCTGCGTTTACGTGGGCGGAACCATCTTCGATAGATTTTAAAACCATTTTCTAATAAATAAAAACAAACAGAGCTTTTTTTAAATAAGATGACATTTAAAAAAAGTAGTGCCATCTGTTAGGTACTAATTAAACTGTTAGAATTTTTCTGCGCCACCTATTGCAGAATAGATATTTTATTTGTAATTACTACTCATCACTAGATGGCGCTGTATTAAAATACTCGTTCAAACGCTAGTCGCTTATATTGAGTAAGACTAGATGGCGCCAGTAGTCGAAATTGTTCTATATTTTTTGAACTTGACCCGGTGGGAGATACGTTATTTATTATCGATAGGTCAGTTCAAGCTATACCTACTCATTTATTCCATGTATAATACAATATTTTATTATAAAATTTCAATATCCATGCACATTTTATTTTTATTCTTTTTGACCTACCGCTTGTTTTAGCTTTTCCCACAGTGAAGGTTGGCTGGAAGAGATCTCTTATAGAGATAAGTCCACCTTTGTACACTTTTATGTTATGCCCTTTTTTATAAATCCTTTTAAGTAATGCCATCGTTTTGTCTTAGCCGACCTTTACCTTTGTGTTAAATAAGGCACAATTTAAATATCTATTATTGTAATTATCATACGATAGATACATAGTAAAATTATAAGAATGCGCTCATGTTTATGAGTCAAAAGCTCAAAAGTTGATATAAATCAGAACAGTGTTTTTCGACTTGTTCCCCTATTGAACTAAACCATCACCGTCTGTTTAGTAGAGACCTTCGAAACACATATAGAGCGACTCCCTTTGGGTAAAGCCGGTGGCCGTGTCGCTTTAAGTGTCAAAGGGATATTTGATTTCCGTATTTCTTTTATACAGAGTCGAAATAATACTCGCATATTTTAAAATGTTTATATATTTTTTCTATTTTTTACCCAAAAGACCTTTGAAAAGAAAACAATTACAATTAAAACAAAATAGTCAGTAAAATAAATTCATAATAAGTAAATAAGTAAGTAAATAAATCACAGATGAAAAAATTCTGAAAGTGAGATTCCTTAGAGATTAATAGTTAATATCGAATATCTTAGATGCTTTCTCATCTTACAGAATACAAAATAATATAAAAAAGTCTAACACCCGTTTCCACTAAATCGAATGACTCCTAAATTATATGTCGTCGCCGTATATCTCCACGGTAAGTGAGCTGCACATATAATGCAATTAAAAATGCAAGGAAAAGTCATCAGATTATAATTAGGAGTCACTTTGGTGCAAACGGACCTAACCGTCAATTGTAAGAAAGTTCATTAAAGTTCATTAAACGTAGTCCTTACGTTAATTTAAAAAAGTGAAGTGAATTTGGTGCTTTTTTTCTCAGGATTTTCCTCCTTTATTATTATCTAGAAATACCCTGCCTTTATATAATAATACTTATTTGTATGTAAATTATAAAAGATTTTATGTTCATCTATTTGGGCAGCACACCCAACATCTGTCCACAGCGCCTAATTTTCATTCAGTTTAAAATTTCTACAAAACAATGACGTATAATTCATTTTTCCTAATATTCTAAAAATTACAAGCATTCAAAACCTTGTTCTCCTAATCGTATATTAAGAACAACTTCAACGTGAACGAATCTCCTTTCAATTGACAGTAATTAAAATAAATAACTTAGAAATAAAATTGAGCAATGATTTCTCAGTGTAAAATTGGTCAATTATTCTAAAACAATGTTGTTCCTTTCATATCTATTAGTTGCATTTGGTCCACAGAGGGAGTTAGGCACTCCATACAAAGGGCATTGGTTCTATTTGTATGGGGGTTCGGGACAGCCAAGTATTCAAATGCTAACCTGGCTTGCACGCGGTGAAGTAAATGCTCCGCTATGAAGTCGAACATGGTCTGAACAGCATTTTATCATGTAGCCAAGGAGAAATCGCCAAAAATAGAGCAGTCTTAAAAGAGGCATTCGATTAAGCCTTTTCAGAGATCAGGTGTTTTAAGAGATGATAATTATTTAGTAATAATTAAAGACAGATGAACAAGTCCCAGGACTTTTTCTATGGTGAGTCTGATGGCCGATGAGCCTATTGTCACTATAGTGTTGCCTTCATTTACAATATACTATCGATAGTATTTTACATTTTTAAATAATTTGATTTGCTTTATTTTTACAATTAATTTTTTTTATGTATGAATGATATACATGGTATATGTCAGACGTCAATAGCTGGTACGATTCGATAGTCTTAAGCTTATAGGTATCTATAGGTTAAGCCTATAGATAGTATAAATATGCAAAGGCTGTAACTGCAAACTGTAAACAAAACTATCCATTGCGAAAAGGGCACTCGTCCATTTCATTAGCTGATCTAACACGTTACAAATATGTCATAAAATTATGTTTGAAAATCCCGTCCGATGTGCCTTTTTTGCAACTTGTAATTGATTTTAATCACACATGAAATCATAAACCGTCATAGCTCAAAAAGCATGTTTTGAGAAAACACGATTTGAAAGTTTAAAAAAATTATATAAACAAAACGGCTATAAAAAGATGCGCATTTTTGACTTATTTACTAATAATGATTATCTGTTTACATAATGAAAAACAAAGTTTTTTTATTGTTGATAAGTTTGCGCTTGACCTCAATCTCACCTGATGGCAAGTGATGATAAGGCCTAAGGTGGAGCGCGCTAAGATAGAGGAAATCCAGTATGTTTTTTGGTTTTGTTAGTATTAAAAACTCAACACTGCATTTTTTTAGTTGCGACGGTTTATAGTTTCACGTGCGATATGTTCCTGCTGTTTGATCGGCAACACTACTGACCACGTGACCGGATACGAAGTCTTTCAACGGTGTCCCGCTACGCGAGTTAGAATATCCTCATGGTGTTGGCGCAGCCGTGGTTCATGCGGTACTGCACGTAGAGCATGGCGGAGTTGTGCCAGTAGTAGAGCGCGGCCAGCACCAGCACGTGCCACCACTGGTGCGAGTGGCCCAGGTAGTCCACCCGGCCGGGGAACCAGCGCTCGGGCACCTGGAACAACGACGCGATTGAAAGAAAGAAAAAAATAAGTCAATAATGTAACAGCGCAGGCTGCGCGCATCCACTGCTGAACACAAGAATTTTATTCTGTTGATGAATTTTTAAAACTAAAATTCTTTATTGTATGCTGACATTATATTATTTTGTATTATTTTGACTACATTATGTGATTTTATTATGATTTTTGTATAAGATTAATTATTATATTCAATTGACGATCCCTTTTATGGCTGAGATAATATATGGTGTATTAGTGAAATAATAATAATAAAATCATTTATTCATCTCTTACAAAATATACATACAATAACTCCGCCAAACTGTATAATATAGTTTGTTGGCAGAAATAGCTCTCTTACTTTATACACATCTATGGCAGAGAATACTAAATATCACTACGCAATGGTGAATAGCAAAGTTACAAAGTTTTTAATTTTGATATTATAATATAAATATATCAAACCTAGCCTCCCCAGTAGAATGACACTTTTGGTGGGCTGTCCATTGGGTGGGGATTTGCCATAAATACCACGCTTGGCTGGTGGATTGGTGTTCGTAGTAATGATCTTAATATACTGGCACACAGGAGACCGCTTCTGCCAGTCCCTGGTGCAATCCCTAATTCGCCTTGACGACACCCACGGGAAAATTGGGGGTGGTTGTATTCTAATCCGGTAATCACACGGCATAGCCACGTAATCGACGAAGCCTTATATCCAGACATCAGCAGTTTTCTATATTAACTGCGCCTAATGTATTTTTCATCATTTATCAACCAGCCTTTTAAAAAAAGTTGTTCCATAAATACATTTTCAAATAATGTGAATGGCCGCCAACCTGCAAGGCAGTTTTTCGGGGAGGAAGACATGCCAAACTTAACTATTTTAATACTTGTAACATACCTTGAAGGCGTAAATGGTGAATGCAGTCCCACTTATGACATACATCCCAATTACTCTGGGAAAGAACATCTGAAAAGAGAAATAAACTTATATACGTACCTACATAGATACATATGTATAGGTACACCCATATTAATTTCATATATATAATATGGAGTAAATGAACGTCCAAAACGAAACTGGGAGTCGAAATGAAACTAAGATAAGGTCAAGCCCTATCCGAATATGTAATATGATGTTCAGTAAAACCCTTACCGGTTTAGAGATATTACCGGTTCTTTTGTTTATATTAAAATTTTCATTTTTAGTAAAACCTTTTTTTGATTTCGTTTCATAGCAAAATCATTTATGCCCAAAACACATAGAAGGCGAATGCGTGGCGGCAGCTGCAGTACACTTCATACAAATCCCGCTTCCCGCGGCGGTACCCTGTGTGAAGTATCTCTATACTGAATTGAACAATACTAAACGGGGGCACTCCTCCGCCTGGCATTGGCTTTCTGTGTATTTCGGGCTTTTAAACTTAATCGTGAGGTCCCATCCACACTGGGCCCGCGTTATGAACAAAGTGATATCACTACTTATATTACTTGACATGATTTTGTGAATCGACATTTATGACATTATTTATTATCTGTTACCTATGTGACATTAATTGTTAAAGAAAATTAACTTGTAATGATGAAGATGAGTGTAACTATTTTATGATCTAGAAAAATAGAACTTAAATTCAGAAAAACATTGGTGAAAGAATTTCTGCGATATCTTAAAAATTGTAACTGTTTAACAATTTTTCAAAGTCAATCAGCCAATGGGCGATGTGACACATCGCCCATTGCCTCTTACCGAGCAGGGTTTTTGGAAGTGGCCGAATGGTTTTATTTAAAAAAAAACTGTTTTCAAGAAAACGTCATGATTTTTTCGCAGTTGTTATTATAATTACTTAAAGATTTTTTAAGATTAAGAAATCGCGATTATTTTTCATTGACATCTTCCTCATTCTTTATAAATATGATTATGATCGTTGCCAGGGGGTTGAGATATTAGGGTCCCCGGTGTGTAGTTACCTGGACCATAGGGTTGTCGAACCCCCCCATGGTGTAGGTCCAGTGCAGCGTGGGCAGGACCCCGTACGCGGCCCATCCGATGAACACGCACATCTTAACGAGGTACGGCACCTGCAGCCGCGGGGCCTGCAGGACCATCGCCACGATGAAGATCAGCGTCACGGATGTCATGTAGAACGCCTTCAGCTCCTGAAATTAATCAGGGTGGAACATTTATAACAAGGCTGCTAGGAGCGTTGGGGTGAACTTTGCGTTACCAATTGGAATCCACCAACCTACCATCGTCAAATCATTGTTTTCTATTGCCATAAGTTATTTTATAAACAAAACTAGCTGTGCCCGCGGCTCCGCTCGCGTGGACTACAGGTTCCGCTCGCATTCCCACTTTCGCTGCCTATCCCACTTCCACTTCCACTCAGACTCTCAATCCCGCTCCCACTCCCCTTTTCCCACGCCCACGCCCACGCCCACTCCCACTCCCATTTCCACTACCAGCTCCAAATGTAGTCAAAACTTATCGTACTATTCATAGTACGGAAATACTATTATGTGCAATATATTGCATACTAACCTTACTTACCGTATTTGAAAACTAAAAATGTCAATAACTTTTCATAGAGTAAATCGATTGATATGAAATAAAGACTAAATGTTAAGTTAGATTAAGCCCCATGTTTCTGTGAAAAGTACATCAAAATCCGTTCAGTAGTTTTTAAGTGATGCGTGCACAAACTCACAGACAAACAGACAAAAATTTCAAAAATGATCGAAATGTGTTCTGTTGCTTATCCTTAGACGCCCAATTTTTTTTTGCAAATATCTTCAATGTACAGACACGCGAAGTTTACGATTTTATTTATTAGAATTACTTAGTTGACATTTAAATTGGAATAATAATTACTTACTACTGTATTCCACGGTTCGGAGGTCGAGCCTGGCGACCTGTATTTACAGGTTACTATGTAACCTAGTTCTGGCACCAGACTTCACAAAAATTTGTGAAGTAAATAAATAATTTGTAATTGTCTAAACCTACTTATTTATTGTAAATATAACACGTTCCCAAACAACAGGATATATAATTTAGAATATACAGTAGAGGAATGATTTAAAGGACCGTTGGAGTAGTGCAATAGTTGTTAAAATCCTGTTGCATAGCACTGCAAATGTAAGTTTGACGTTCCCCCCTACCTCACCGCACGCGCACCTCATTCCCCGAAACCCTTTAACTCGGTCCCCCCACTATAACTAGAACAGTCAGTGCGTGCCTAGCCAAGGTCAGTGTCGCGGTAGTTTTGCAACTGTTGCCCACCATGCGCATACTAATACACGCCGTGCCTTCCTCCGTGAGCGCGGAAGGCGTACAGCCCCAATATGTGATTGACTAATGATTACTTGATTAGCACAGTGTTAACACACTGTCAAATGTACATGTGTATTAGCTACAAATCGATTGCACTGTTTTCTGGACCGTGAATGAATAATTCTGAAATACCACAAGGTTTGAATTGAGGTAATAATGAATTGTAGTTAATTCATCGTCATGTATTAATAATTAACTATTATCTACTGTTAGATATAAAATTACAAGGCCCCTCATATTATAAAATAGTGATGCAATTTTTAAGTTTAAAAATATAACATAATCCATGGTTTACTATTGAAGTGGTATAATAATGAACATATAAAATACATTGTTATATCTTTAAGACTTGTCTCAAGCATATTTATTTATATTAAAAACAAAAGGTTAAAGATTTGGTAGTGGCATCTAGCTCGCTGAGTGGAATAAACAATAGGGTGGCAAAACTGAACCGAATTTTGGTTATGATCATTCTGAATGAATCAATAACTTTATTGCACACCAATAACAGAAATACTTTGGCGCCCTCATCGATTTTAGAGATTTCGTCCAGGCAACCTTATAGGTACTATTATAGTATAACCTTATTTTATTCTTCTGTACTAGTTTAATTGCTCTGTCCACTTAAGACAGACTACACGAATCTGGAGACGCAGAATGCGCCTCAGCCTCAACTACCCATTCAATTCATATAACCAATATTGCAGTTCTAGCCACATCGTGCTCTTGTAGCCCTAACTTGTGCCCTTTCTGTTTGTAAACCATTCAAAATCGCTGGCGCTTGAGGTTGTGCTTTAGTACACGATCTCTACTGAGAACCCATGCACTACACATTCGTCGTGGAGATGATAGTGTCATCTCTATCACACTTACATAGTGGCACCAAAACGCGTAGTAGATACCGGAGGTGTAGATAGCGAGTAGAGAGAGCGCTATGCCGAAGAGATCATACATTAGGAACGTGTTGTAGTCCGTCTCAGAGCGGCAGGAGAACGTGTGGTAGAGAGCTGACAGCGCCATGCATATCTGAAAAATAATAATGAATATTGACTTGAAGGGGTAACGTGTATATTGTAGAGTAAGTATAAATAATCTCTTACATCTCTCTAGTTCACTTAACCAGAGAAAGAAAGAATTGTTCGGTAAGACCTGTTCAGCAATACGAGGTAAATATTATGCTGTTGACGAATTGATAGAACCGGAATCCGTAGATTATGAAGACAGTGTTCTTTCTGTTGGGCCCAATTCCAACCGCCCCTGTGCCAGCAGTAGCGACAACACGAAAATTTTATATCATTACAATGGGACTGACAGGAATCCCATCCCAACTTACAGACCAGACTGGCGAAATATGCAGTCATAAGCTATGAAATAGCATAGGTGCACTAACATCGATATACCCGCACTATGGAGCTATTAAACAGTCTTGCATATTTCGCCAGTGTACTTGTTAGGATAATAACAATTTAAATAAACTTCCTGCTGGCCCCGTTATACCAGCCGATGGGACCGACAGAAATATTTTTTCACAACTTTTCTATTGTCCAGCTGGTGGGTACAACAGCGGCTGAGGACCAACAGGAATCCCTGTTTGAAATAGGATACCATCTATGAACATCAGTTCTAATCATTCAACAGCACCTATATACGTCTCCTTTGCTGGGCACAGGTCATCTCCCAGTCTTTTAGCTACGATCACTGAACTTATATAAAGCTAAGCAAATAAGTGACGTAGGGTCGCAGGATATAACGGATTATTTAATAACAGTTTATTATAAATAATTTAAATAACCTCACCCACGCTACAGATAAAACAAATAGTTGACCCTCTTTTTCAAAAATTCCTTTATCATTAACGATTCATTCGCCTAAGTTGGTCAAAGGTTTCAACATATTGTTATCACTGAAGTTACATAAAAGTAGGTAAAGCATTATGATGTATATGTAGCTATGCAGTTATATAATAGTACACTATGACTCTGCGAACCACGTAGGCGTGGTCGTTTCCGAAAGTAACGGGACACAAAAAGACATGTGTGTTATATGTCGTATAACCAAACGACGATACTCATAGCTATAGTAGGTTTTAAAATGTTTAGCTCTTAGTTATAGTTGTAGGTTATATATAAATACCTATATAAGTTACGATCTCTAGAATCTGTAGAATAGAAAATATGAATATTAGTTACGATGACATACTTCATTTAACGAACGGCCTAGCCATTCAACTGTGTGACTGAATGAACCATTTGGCGGCGACATAGACACCAATACAATAAGTCTACACTAACATAACAAAGAGGTAAAGTTTGTTTCGCTCAAGATATCTCCAGAACTACCAAATCGTTAATTAATGTTGGATATTTGTAGTGCAAACTGTGGACAAATGGGTACTATTCCGGGAACATTATGAGTTCCCACGAAAATACGTCTTGGCAAAGTTATAAGGCGAAAACTAGTGGTCAAGTTAATTCCCTTCCAGGCCTCAGTCAGATTGTTGATTTTCCTAACAAAGGTTCTCAAAAATTGTAAGTAACATTAAGAATAGCGTAACCTATACAAGGAATGGTTGACATAACACCTAATTACACTTTACTCCCTTCCAAATTTCAATGATTCCCCCACCAAGCAATAGTTATGTATGTAGACTATGGTTATGCAACCATCCTATGTCCATTTAAACATTATCGCATGCCAAACATAGCGATATGCTTAAGAATGCTTTGTGAGAAAGGTCACTTAACATACATCAGGACTATATTTAACGACGCGACCAATGCCAGTACTAACGAGCGATACGTCACCCGCAATAAATTTTAAACTACAAAACCAGCCGTCGATAATTCTTACATAATTAAAGAACCAACCCTATTTAACAAATAGTAGGTAATCATAAAGTAGACTGTTACTTATGAATGACTATACGAAGTCCTTAGTAAAGTCAGGGCCAATATTCTTATGCAAGTACCGCTATTACAACTACCAGAGGAAATCTTAAATATTACACAACAGAAACATGACAGAAAGTTAAGAATCACATTAAAAACAGTTTTGGAAGACTATCATAAAATATACGATTATTTGAATGACAAAGGTGCCTGGTATTAATGTTACTTTAGCTTAATCTTTTTAATACTTACGAGAATTGTTATACAAATTTAATTTTAAAAGAGGTGGTCGATTATTGATGGGTTAAATGTACCAAGTGTACTCTTGTATTGACTTGACCCGGTTCCGGGTCTGCCGAGAACGTTTGTCGGATACCAGGGTACCATTCTGTTTATATCCGGTTACAATCGTTCTCAGTTATGCTCGTATAGCGCTAGCCTTAAGTTTTTTCACCAACATCTATGTACGAGTATATAGCACACATTTATATATAAAGTATGAAAACAAAACCAAACCAATAACTTGACCACGCCCCCAGAGCAAGGCCTAGTAGCACTAGGCTAGTACTGCGATGATCAACACTTATTATGATGAGTATGACTCCCTTAAATGGGAAGGCCTATTCCCAGCATATTGGACGTTAAATGACAGGCCTCCAATCCAAAGACTTCGTATAAACTAGGTAAGTTATCAGCTAATGTTCTTAAATACCTAAGCCAATTGCTTTCTTTCTCGTAGTTCCTAATACATTAAGTTAGTGTTAATGTCAAGAAATCTAATAGTCAACAATTTCATGATCTACGAGAGAGTCTGTTCAATTCAATAGATAGTGAAAGCACCTTGACCGCCTCAAGTCTCGAGTCACTTTCAGAAAGTATGTGCGCATTATGGTGATTCTGATTATGCAACACAGCTCGTAGGCGTTCATCTTTATGCGGATGAACATTTAAATTCACTAGCTAATGCCCGCTACTTCGTCCGCGTGGAACTTTAGGGGTGAAGTTCCAAAAATATAGGCGTACGTCCTTTGAGTAGTCTCATTTTATAGGCTCAGCTGCCTGAGCTGGGGGTCGATAGATCTATCGGTCCAATAAAAAAAATTATATGTTTATATCGCTAGATTTAAGAATGAAGCTATTATTAAGTCTGTGTTATTGTAACGTGTCCAGTGACGTGCGTGAGTTCGTCATGCGGCAATTTATGACGAATCAATACGAAATACGACGTCCGTAGACGTACTGTCGCGGTAGGAGCCACCGGTATGACGTCCAACGACGTACTGTCCAAGAACGTGTTAATGTAAAAACCGTCAAGTAATGGCGTAAAAAGTCAGAAAAAAATAGATTAAGCTATTATATAATTAATTAATAATATAAAAAAACATTCTCAAATGAATATTGCGTGTAATGTCTAATGTCCAAAGCCTCAAGTTACCTACATTCTTTTAATGCATTATCAATCATATTCGAGTGGATCCCAATCAAAATCATATATTTTCGGTGCAATGTATAGTTACGGTTTGTTGAACACGAACTACATATGTTACGAAATATGTCAGTATCTACTAATCTAGGTAATAAGAATTTCAAATGCCGTTTGCAACAAATTATATATTTACAACTCTCACAACGCATGAGCGGACATTTCTTATTAAATTTTCAACAATAATTGTCAAGCCGCAAATACTTTCACTGACAGGAGAAAAGTGGGTCGAGGCGTCGATCATCGCCGTCTTGGCGGTGCAGGTACTTTCAAGAGCTAAGGCTCTGTGCAGAGCCTGCGAATTATCGCGGCGATTTAGATAGATTTGTCCGCGTCGCTGAGCTGTGGTGACTATATTATTACTGTTAATAGCAAATCAATCGGAGTAAATATTCGAGCGTTTCAAGCGCCGTCATTACGGTCACCTTCAACAGTTGAAGAGACGACACCGGTTCATCTTTATGATACAAAGTTTCTGGTCCTAGCAATATATTCTTTTTTTACTCGATTCTGGGGGTTACGGTTGGGATGCTCGAATATTTACACGCTGGTCCTTCGCTCATTCATATTCACGGCCTAAAGCGAACATCTATAAATGTACAACTACGTGCATAAAGTAATTGTTGAGGTAGGAGTAACCTTGTACCACAAAATCAAATCCTCCAAAGACCAACCCCATCATCGCGGTGAAACTAGCTGACGAGGCTGTAGCGATATAATAATGGTTATAATGAATATTTTTACTTCCGCATGACGGAGGGCCTACATGCAACAATGGACGATGGTAGGCAGATCATGATAACGGAACAGCTTCGTAAATGAAGCTAATTATTTCGCGCGATAGCCCGCTCACCGTGCATCACTCCTAAGCGCCAAACCACCGACTAATGGTGCAGGGAGGCTGCGCTCTGGCAGGCTGAGCTCATATTTCGTAACCGACTCGCTACGTCGACTGCGTCAGGCAAATTATGTATTGCTAGTTGCGACGAAGCGACGCACGCGCAGGAAATAACGTACAAGGTACTATGGCGCACAAAACTACGAATGTTTTAGTTTATCCAGATAAATCGTAGATAAGTATAGGTAAATCCTTTCTGAAAGGAAAATCATAACAACTCCGGAAGATTAGTTAGTATTGATTATTCGAAAGTTTAATATTTCAGTTGGAAAGTTTATTACTAGGCCCTTTCTGAAACTGTTGTATTACGTCGTTAAATTCTAAAAACTAAAATTGATCCGAAGTTAAAAAGTGCGGTTAAGATAAGATTTTCTTTGGAAGTAGATTACATTTCTAGGAAATGTTAAAAAGTGCGATTCGGTTTTGTCATGTTCATTTGTCATGCCACGTTTCATTTTATAAACTCAAAAAATGATTCAATTTTGTATTTTTGACCTCATATAAAGAGAACTAGTATGTCACTAATTGCATTGCGTAATTAAATTGATGATTCGCAAACATATTGCGGAACAGGTTTTTGGTTACGGGTTCAATACCAACCACACCAGACTGGTTTCAACATATTTGTAAACACAACCAGGCTTTCAGCAATGCCGTGTATGCTATATGTATGTTACGGTGATAGTCTTTGTCTCGTTCAGTGAAAGTGATACCAGCTTGTAATCAGTAATGTGTGGACAATGGGCTATAAGATGAAACCGATAAGCAGTTTGAATTGATGATTAATTTAATATCGCTGTATACAATTCAACGGTAAATATTTATTTAGTCTAATTTTATTCAAACACTGACGCGTGTGAAAAATGGATGACATCCGAAGTGATCTAAAAGCAGAAAGTCCCCCAAGAAAAATGGCACGCAATATGCTCGGTTTAACTCTACTCTACGCGACAAGATAAGAAACGAGACTATTCCCACCAACACATAATAGTGACCAACATCGGTAATCATACGCCAAAGATAAATTGGGGTTGGGCTGGTAATATGTCGCCAGATGGGAAATGGAGCAGAAACGTCATGTTTTAAAGACCCTGGATGGGACGCAGAACTATGGGCAGACCACCGGCCATATAGATGGATGACATAAAAAGGCACGCAACTTGGACCTTAGACTGGTACGGGACCGGATTGAACGGACAAATTTTGTCGCATTCTTTAAATGTTGACTTTTATATGGAGAGGCTTATGTCTGTCTGTCTGTTCTAGTGGTTAAATGTGAATCTCTTTTTTGGCCTTTAGAATTTATAATCAAACTTAATTTTTCAAAATTGTGTGCCGTGAGATTTTCTAATAGTTAAATTATATTAAACAGAGGTTTTCAAAAGAGAGCGTAAAAACAGTCCTTCAGGTCCTTAGTACACTCACCCCTGCGTACTGCGGTAAACATGTGACGAATAGAAAGTAGCAGGAATCCATATTTAACCATAGTATAGGCAATGTGCTGCCGGAATGTGTACCACAGATCTCAGTGTACTGAAGGCCTCATGGTCGGCAATGCACTGGAAATTCCCCTAGTGTTGCAGGTGTATATATGGGCGGCGTCGAGCACTTACCATCAATCAAGTGAACCGTCTGCCCATTTGCCTCCCATAAAGAACCAAGTCCTCGGGGTACATAAGGGGTAAGCATTTAGACTGACGCATGCAAAAACCCAAAAAGATCTGATGTTAATGGGCGACATTGACAGCTAAGGCAAGGCTGTCAGTCGCTTCAATCTGTTGAATAATCCCCTTGTTCCACGTAGACAATTGAGTTAGACAACTGGTTGTCACCGAAGAATAAAAATTCTTTTGTAAACAACTGGTTGCCTCATGGAATTTTTTTATCACTTACCAGGAAACAGGAGAAGAGTATAGCGGCGACTGTTTTGTCGGTGATCGTCGCGTGTATGTTGATGATGGCCAGGTCGTTGATCGTGAGACACAGCAGCAGGCAGAACCCGAATATGTGTGTCCATATGTTCATAGTCTCATTCGTCCACCAGAATATGCTGCAGGAAAATGTACACTCTATAAAATATTTCAAACGCGCCTTATCCAAGAAAAGCCGCCGTAAACGGCTAGTTGCAAATAAAATACATAGAGGTACACAGGGAAATCCTATTAAGATAGAATGGTGAAGTAGGTGCGACACGCATCCAACAATGTTCAATATATTGCAAAAACTATCAAAATGTTTCGCGCCGAGACAAGGCAGGGTCGACAAAAAATCTGCAAAGTGCCATATTGCGCGGATTATAACTGTATCTCCTCTCGTGACCGCGAGGCTTAACGGGTGCGCGAGAGGGGCGCGCTGTGTCCGAAAATCGGCATGCACAAGACTGAAGTAAACAAATGGCTATGACCGTTCTATCTTGATAGGATTTCTGTGGAGGTCCATATTAATACTAAGAATATCAATTAGCGTAAGGGATAAATCATGTCTTTTCAGAAGAGCCAAAAAACATTTTTATTTATTTAAAGTTGAATAACTTTTTTGGTATTGATGCTTTTAAATGACAGTCAGAGCAAAGTATCTTAAATTTTCTAGATCTTTAACGATATAAACGCAAATATAAGCTCATACTGAATTTAACACTATTATATACATAATTCATTGTACATTACGCTAATCGATATTTCCGGTATTGATATGCTCATCCCGAGCTATGATTTTCTCCAGTTCTAACCACTGGACCATTCTACTGTGCCTATATAGGACTATTCACAAATATTACATTCAGTTCAGACCACAACCAAATTGCAGAAAGCTGTCTGTCCCCAGTGGAAATCAGACCTACGACCTCTGGCGCTCGAATCCAATGACAAGCCACTAAGACAAAGAAGCGGGAACAGAGAATATAAAGAGAAATATATGTAAAACACAGTGCATTAAGGCTCTGCCGACCCAAAAATGGCTTTAAAATCACTCGAACAAGCAAAGGCCATAAATACCACAAACCGATGACGCGCAGCGTAAAACTTACTGTCACTTTTGAGGCAAATGATAGGTGACCTAACTGAGCTGTTTTGGTTCCGACTAAGGATGAATTAAGTTTATTCTATTTGTTTGGCGTCATAAGGAGCTTAAATAGGGTAATTTAAGGTTGGCAACGCAAAGTTGATTGATGTAGCAGGTATCTAAGGGAAGTCACTGCCCACCTCATAGCGCAAGTGACGTGCCGCCACCCGCCACCTATAAACATGCGAATAGATCAAGGAAAGGGGGGAAGAGGGGCCCTAGCCCCCTAGGGGGTAGAATTAACGAGTATGCCTCTAACTTCCGTAAAATAACGACAGCAATATGCGTGACACTCTGATTTCCACCTGTTACCTACTTAGGTATACCTATTTTTATAGTAAGACCTAATAATATTTCTGATAAATGTATGACTTAATTTTTTTTACCTGTAAATACTTTAGCAATTAACATGATATTAATATGAAATATGGAATGCGCTGGTTAAGTTGCTAACCTAGATAGGAGTAGGTATGGTCCAATAACGACGATGGTATATTCAATATGTCTGAGAAATCTACCCAACATTTTTCTTTCACGATAGTCGAATACTCTTTGTGCCAAATATTACTTACTAACATATCAAATCACCTAGCAAGGGGTCCGGACCCTTGCTATCACTAGCTTTTCACTACTTCATGCGAACTGCTAAGAAATATAATTCAGTGTTCTTCTAAGCGCGTTCTCAGCAGTCATTTGCCATCAGGATCAAGTGAAGCGACATTGAGGTCTAAAACCTTAACTGTATACTTCAAAATAAATCGTGAACCGGTCGGCGGACCGGGCGCATCGATAAAGGTCGCGATAGCTCTCTAATTAAAGCGTAGCTAAGCTCAATTTTTCATTTACGACGAGCGGAATAAACTAACAAATACGATTTAGGGGCTCATCATAAAGTCACTGACCGGTCAGCGCTGCGCTGCGCTGCGTGGCGTAAGTTCGGCCATAATATTTGACATGCTATCACGGAGGTCAAAGATGATACCAGAGAGGGGTTCATTAAAAATATACTTATAAGCTGAATTTTAGCACAGGAGGAGACTCTAAACTGAGCCCGTCAGGCTATCCAGGCCTTGAGCATGTATACATACGAACACAACTTGACCCGCATGTAAATCTTGGTCTAGGGGTTGAGTGTATAATATAGTCTGGGCTAAATATACCTACATATAAAATATTTAAGAGAAATATTTCAAAGGGAACATATAAAGTATGAATACAAAACAAGCAATTGTACAAAGCAAATTTCTCGTATGGCAACTGTGTCAAATCAAATGCTAAACAGTATTTATATAGGTGTTAATTTAAGGGACAATTAAAATTACAGAGAATTTATAAAATGTGGTAGCTATTGTTGGAATCAAGCTATAATAATTTATGATAATTTATACAAATCCATCAGTTGCGTAGAATATATAACTGACAATTTGACTAATTTCATGTGCCTATGTAAATTATTGAAATGAAGGTCAGAATTAAAAGGAACTAATTGATACATTTTACGAAAAAAAAATCATTAAATAAATGTTTTTTTCAAGAAAATAAAATGTAGTCCCTTTTTTATTTAAACACTATTATATGACGTATTCATAACACATTAGAGCAGGTAATTTTGAGACACCAATCCTAACAAATGGCGTTTGATATTTTGACTTTGTATACATCATTGTGTAAATAAATATTTAAAAAAACCTTAATATGATTCTGGTCATGCAGCATGTGATGACGTGCCACCAGATGGACCGACAATCTACAGTGGCCCGAAGCAGTTACACAGAAAGGGCAGAGTGCGGCGAGAGAGGGGGTGTGGTGGCCTGTATTGAGGATGTCTAGCAGTGGAGGTTCATAAGCTGACATGATAAATAAATCAGGGATGGAGTATAACTGGACTTGGTCGAACTTTAGCCAACCAACTGCTGCAAGAAGGTGCTGGATCCAAAATCCAGTTCAAGTCCCAGGCAGAATAAGTATGAACAAAAGCTTACAAACCTTTCCCAACATAGTTTAGTCGGCAAGAGTTTTCTATATCCATCTCTGATAAATGGATTGTGCTGTAGATATTCGGGTGCCTGTTCATATTTGAGCAGTTGTCTGTAGTTAATGTACTCCAAGTCTTCCTTTGTCAGATTATTATTGTCTTCCAGTTTCTTACCCCGTCGCAGGAGAGTCACTCCAGGGTTGTATTCATTGTCTGTTTCGTTCTCTACCTAAGAAAATAAAATAACAAAATAAAAATAAGATAACATCAAAACTAATATTATTTTGGAATGTGAGGATGTTTGTACACTTCAGGTGGATAATAATTACCTTGGTATAGACATAGCTTATCCTAGTGTAATCCATAGATACTGTTTACAAATGGTAAAATAAAATGTACCGCACGCAGGGGAAGCTATTGATATGAAAAATCCTTCCTACTTAATGTAACTTTGTAACTTCTTACTTCCTTTTAATATAAGTTTTAAATGTGTATCAATCCCATATTCTTTAGCAAACTTAAATTATGTAAATGTTGAATTTCATAAGTGTATTATTATTTAATAGTTACTTAATATTTGATAATACATATTTGAAACAAATATGTATATATGTAAATCATAATTTAAGTTTGGTAAAGAAAAAATATAGGATTGGTACATATTTAAAAATTACATTAAAAATAAATTAAAGTCAATTATCATCAATATGTACTTCAATTATGCTCCTAATGGCCTGTACCTGTAAATTCACATTTTATAATTTTTGTTGTTCGTGGGATTGTTATCAAATCAAAATAAACCTGCACTGTATAAATACATCAAACAATATGATCCCAACAAGTTGATGTCCGCAGCTGGACACAGGCATAAAAATAAAATGATCATAGTAATTTTTAATAGTAATTAAAACAACTGTACATAAACTCACTTTTTCTATTGCCATAAATTGCACCGTCTCCTGACATTCACTAACTTTTCGAGTCATAGTCACAGACATTTTAAAATATTTTATTGTAAATCACTAAATATTTTGGTCAGATATATCTAATATAGTCGTTGTTATTAGTAGCATACTATTTACATATATAGTTAAATTATTTTACTGATTATTTTTAGATTTATACTCCGAATTTTGTTTTATTTACAGCTTCACTAACACACATTCACCCTACGAGATGTACATTTTCAAACTAACTCACCAGTGTTGCCAGATGCATTGAACCTTTTATCTGTAGTAGAAAATGCTAAAATCTGTATGCTATTTTAACTTGAAATCTATATAAAATCTGTATGGTCAAAAGAACAAAAACAGAATAATATACCTACTTACCTTATGTAGTCAAGTTACTTAGTTCTGATTCTTTTTAAAAATAAGGGATTTGATTAGCATACATTAAATAAAAAATGCAAATTAATTAAAATTGACGTATTATTTAAGTACCTATGTACTTATTAAAATTGAAAACATAATTAGAACAAACGACAAATCTTGAACATAGGAAATAAAAGCTTAAACATTCGCAACGAACGAACGAATAATTACAAAGTTACAAATGCATCACGAGAGCGCAGTATCTTGAGAGCACGCAAAATGAAATCCTTTGTTGGGGGTTTCCCCATTAGACAAATAATCGAAACTTGTAATGTGGCCACACTAAAAATAGAACGTCGTTTGTTAAAAAAATTTAACTATAAAGAATAGAAACTACTTATAAAGTCTTTGATATAAACAGACAACGTGGCATTTTACTGTGTCATTTATTTTACTACGTTCCGTCTTAAACAGATTATATGGTAATTTAATCAGAATGAGAAAATTCTGTATAAAAATCTGTATCCAGTGCTAATCTGTATCCCATCGAAAATCTGTAGAAATACAGAGATCTCTGTATATATGGCAACCCTGTTACTCACGGCAGGCCTGTCTCACTCCGGACTTTGTTTACAAAAATCGCGGTGCAGGGTCGACCGGACAAAATCAGTCGGTTGCCGCCCGCTCGATGTGACGCACGCGCGAATGATGATATGAGTAGCCACTTACCTACCGCGAATGGATAAGAAACGAAATTATTACAGGCGATATTGTATTGCCTTCGGTTGTTTAAACACTAATTCGAATTAATTCCATGTAAAAAGGAATTTTCTGTATTAATCTAGAAAAGCTAAGTATTTATTAATAGTGATGGAAAGTTCCTGAACGAAAATAGATGTTAAGTAGGTGCCTACAGAGTATTCTCGAAAATATTAGTAACAGTAGAACATTGTAGAAAGTTCTAGAAATATCATTTTGGTGTGCTATGGAAAGGTATGGAAGGTTCGAGAAAAGTCTGAAAATGTCTCGAATGTTCTAGAACTTTCTAGGTACATAATATGAAAGGGTCGAGAATGTTCTGCAAGGTCATGGAAGGTTCTAGAAGGTGATGGACTTTGATGAAAGTTCGATAAGTCCTCCACTCTGATCGGCTCTACCCCACCATCTTCCACCGTCCGGGGACTATAAGTGGCAAGCCTCGTCTTGCGATCATTCAGTCATTCAGTACAAACTCAGAATTCAATTCTCTCAGAACTCTCAGCTACAATACTAAGAAGAAAATACAAGTAAAAATAGTAAACAGTCAAAAGTTATTTCTCTCCTGCTGACGACCAAGGTGTTAATAATCTGGCAGGTCCACCTTCCAATTTTGACAGTCCACTGCATCTGGGAGCTTCGTGTGGTCCCCAACAATAGTGAAATAGATACCTACACAATAGTAGCCTTCGTGAAAATAGTGTAAGTATGCAGGCATTTGTAAAACAAATAATTTTCGGGTCTAAAACTATATTTCAAAAGTCATTGTTTAAAAAGAGTAATAGGTACTTTTGTACTACCCATAAATACTTAGATTAAATTATGGGTTCACAAGATGACAACCCTAACGTTACACGTGCCGCGTCTGAACGAGATAGAGTTATACAATAGAAAGGGAAGCGTAGTTAGGTATGTTTTTGGTACCTAAATGCCGTTTTATTCGGAAGAGAGACTTCTGTCCTACTATTTAGTATTCTATGGCAATAATTATGAATTGCATTTACAGTACCTTTCTCATTACTCATCATCAGTTTATTTTTGTCTCCACTGCAGGAGCACAACCCTCTCTCATCTGCCGGAGACAGACGGAGGATTTGGTCGATTTCTCATTAAAAACATTAAATTAAGATCAGAATAGGCAATGCGGCTCAGAAAAACGAATATAACCATAGAAGGATCTATAAGGGTCCAAGAACGTGAAGGATAACCCTTTTGAGCAACCCTTTTCACTCTTATGGTAATTTTGCTGTTGCTAAAGTGAGAGAATGCTACTTTTTACAGGACGTCAGATACTATGTCCGTACACTGTTTCAGAAATCTAGAGATGAGGCGGATGTGCAAAACATGGATATCGATAAATATCAGATATCGATAATCAATAAAAATATATTAGGTAGTCTAAAAATTTTCATTATATTATTTAGCAAAAATTTGAAATTATGTTAACATGAAAATTTAATTCTGAAGGCACGCACTTAATTTGACAGCACTAAACTAGCTAAAATTGTCATCTTATAGTGAAATAATTTTATTTCATTTTAGAGCTGTCAAATTTTATATTGTGGCAACTAATTGCCTTATTATATCTAACAGTTGCCAGTGGAAAATGAAACAGTATTCAATGTAAAAAATAATCAGTTTATTTACTTACAATTATTTTATAAAACTACTTTTATTTTTAAATAAAGTTTAAATTTACTTAGTGTTAATCAATCAATAAATATAATCATAATAGATTATAAAACAATAAAAAATTCAAATTTCATATTTTTGTCATTAGTCATTGCCTGATGTCGATGGTATATGTATCGGTCAATTAGAAATCGATATCCAAGGATATGTGTAAGTCTGTAGATGATAATATTTGCAATCTAAAAAGCTGCAGGGCCTGATAATGTCGTGGTACGCGATGTTACTGACGGATCCAAAGCTGCTGATGATAACATAGAGCGCGCCGTTTACCGATGCCAAAGCTGCAGAGCCTAATGATGACATTGGGTACGAGAACGTCTGAGGCCCCAAAATTTAAGGACCTCAGACGGAAAACACTACCGTGCTCGAAGTTAATGGAGCTGAAGTTGTAGAAATGCACTGAAAAGAGAATTAATATTTATTGGTCAAGTATAACAAAAAGAGTGGAAAATAAATTTGGCATTAAACATTTTTACATTACGATTAATTATATATAAAAAATTTGGTGTCAGTAATCCCGTCTAAGAACAATTTCATGTACTAATGAGATTTTATTACCGTATATTTACTTTTCGCTTACGACGATGAAGAAAATCAAGATAAAACCTGCTAGCCTGAAGAGAATTGACAAATTCGAAGACAATTGAATAGGCTTGCCCCTATTAAAAACGTTTACTTTTAAAAACTACTCACTCTTCCTGGCGACATAAATAATATGTAGGCACAGCATTATCCTTCAGTCTTCGATATTTATCATCGGTAATAACTAATAATAAAACACGATAATTGAAAATGTCTGGAGCACACTCTACGAGTATGGTGTTTTTTTGCCGTCCAATCAGCTTCGGTGGACACCGCATTAATCCACTTTTCACATAAACAAATTTCATTAGGAAATCTAAAATGAAAAAATATATCCAAAACATACAAAAAACACTTTTTATATTTTTATCGATAAATTTTTGTCCAGCTCTATTTAAACATTTCTGTAAAATTACAAAACTAACAAAATATAGGAAAGTACACTTATACATGCTCAATTAATATAAATATAATAAAAAGAAATTAATTTCCCTTACTTTTAAGCATAAATTTATCTCTTTATCATGGAAAATGGATAGGTAAACACAAAAAGAATGTTTACCTGTGAAAGCTTATAATTTCGGATTGATTTTCTTTTCTCCCCATGCGAGATTTGCAGCGCCTTAACACACATACCATAGCTTACACCTTCACAAAATATTATCCTGCACTCTTATCACAAATCTGAAAGGATTTTAAATTAAAATAGTATTTCAAACTCGACTAGCACGCAAACCGTTGTATCAATCATTAATGCAACTAATTTCAAGATGCATTTGTCACTTGACAGCAGCGACCAAAGAGAATACAACAGCGACTATATTAGGAAACATTTTAATCAGCAGGGATCAGAGGAGTAAAGTGGATCCAAGGGCTACAGTTTTGACAAGTGGCTATGTATATTTCATTCCAGATTAATAGTCCTATGAAAACCAACGCTATTTACGTCTCGGTAACATATACATGAAAGGGTCACCAGCAGCAAAAATAGGTTTGTATTACCAAGTAAACTTTGCGGTCCACTTAGGAACACCATCTATTGTGTATTTTGTTTTCGAGACGCAAATGCGTTTGTTTTCATAGGACTATTAATCTGGAATGAAATATAGGTACGCTTGATTAGTATTATGGCGGTTTCTATGGTTATATTCGTTTTTCAGAGCAATGCGGACTTAAACCTTTTTAGTATGATTTAAAAAAAGTTTAGAATATCCGTTCGGAAATGGTGTAGGTACCAAAAAAAAGGAGAACGTCTGATCAGCGGACAGTTTTAAAAATTTGCTTATAACTGTTCAAATAATAAACAATAATAACACTATAGTAATAATTTAAATGTACTATCATAAAATCAAACGTATGGAGATTTTTTCGTTATTAAACAATTATTTGTGAGCGACCAACGATATTCCATGAACGAACGAACAATGCTGGTCGAACTTTATATAGTCTAGCGATATTTACCCGCCCCTCCCTCTTTGTTTTGTAATTGTATTGTTACTCATTCCAATTTATTTTTACAATTTTTTCTCTGATTTGATATTTATAATGGAATTCTGTGGATTAACTTACAGTTCATTATGGTTATATTGATAGAAGTATATCAAGAACCTAAAGCGGACACTTGATGGAACAGATTCTAAAACTTTCAACGTGTCCAGAAGCATTTCAAGTGGCCGGATGTTAATGTGATTACGTTATTTGACTGTTATATGAATAGGGTAAGAATCTGGATTAAGTTGTAGAGTGAAGAACATAGCTGAATAAATACTCATATTAAAAGCAATCATGGAACCTGTTGGGCCAGCAGAGACGAATCGCCTTCCACCTACAACATCCGTCGATAGTTGTGATGGAGGCTCTATGTGCTTGGAGCTAGCACTGGAGGGCGAGCGACTCTGCAAAGCGGGAGATTGTCGTGCTGGCGTCGCGTTCTTCCAAGCCGCCATCCAAGCTGGCACTGATGACTTGCGCACACTTTCCGCTATATACAGCCAGCTTGGAAATGCATACTTTTATCTAGGAGACTATAATAAAGCGATGCAGTATCATAAACATGATCTAACTTTAGCTAGGACAATGGATGATAAACTAGGCGAAGCCAAAGCGTCGGGAAACCTTGGTAATACATTAAAAGTTATGGGGAAGTTCACCGAGGCCATCCAATGCTGTAACAGACACTTGGAGATATCGCGGGCGCTTGGCGACCGTCTCAGTGAAGGTCGCGCTTTATATAACCTTGGAAATGTGTACCATGCCCAAGGCAAGCAGTTGGGTAGAGTGGGACAGAATGACCCAGGTCACTTCCCGCAGGAAGTTAGAGACTGTCTCATGCAAGCAGTTGCTTATTATGAAGAGAACCTGGAACTGATGCGGAGCCTAGGTGACCGTCAAGCTATGGGTCGTGCCTGTGGTAACCTTGGCAACACTTGCTACCTTCTTGGTGACTTTGCACGTGCCATTCGATATCACACAGAGCGCCTACAAATCGCCCAAGAATTTGGTGACAAAGCAGCAGAGAGGCGTGCAAACAGCAACCTTGGAAATTCTCATATATTTCTTGGGCAATTTGAGAATGCAGCTGAACATTATAAATGTACCCTTGCTTTAGCTGAAGAATTAGGTGATGCGGCCGTAGAAGCTCAGGCATGCTATTCTCTTGGTAATACATATACTCTACTTCGGGAATATCGCATTGCTGAAGAGTACCATGCACGTCATCTGGCTGCAGCGCGAAAGCTCCAAGATAGAGTGGGTGAAGGCAGAGCTTGTTGGTCACTAGGCAATGCCCATGCCGCTTTAGGAAATCATGAAAAAGCATTGTATTATGCTAATGAGCATTTTAATATATCTAAAGAGCTAGGTGATGTACTGGGCATGGCAACTGCACAGATGAACATAAGTGACCTGCGCAAAGTGCTAGGTTGGCCACCAGAAACTGAATCTCCACTGGCTGTTTTTGAGACTGATGAGGATAGAACACCACAAACACCCTTCAATGCACTGCGCGTCAGAAGACAGAGCATGGAACAATTGTCATTGATACAGTTAACTCCAGATGCCAAAAAGAAAGAAGCTGAACAAGAGACTGAAAAGAAATTAGAAGTATTAAGAACAGAATCAGAAGAGAATCCAGTAGAGTCATTCTTTGATCTGTTAAGCAGGTGTCAGTCAGAGCGCATGGATGATCAGAGAGCTACTCTTAATGCGAATAAAGAGAACCGACCCAAAGCCAAAAAGTTGCAAAGATCAGCCAGCAGTGGAAATGAGATTTCCAATTCTAATGACACTGTATTGGATATGATAACAGATCTTCAAACAGAGCGTATGGATTCCCAACGTGCCGAACTGAACCCCACTAAGAGTCTAAGTAAGGAGAACAAGGGCGCGTCACTGCCTGGTCTCCGCCCTCAACATTCCACTAGTGCTAAGCCTGAAGATGATTTTCTCGATATGATCGCCCGGATTCAGGGTTCACGTCTTGAAGATCAGAGGTCAGAACTTCCCACACCAAAACCTGAGGAACGCCCTAAAACAGTGCCTGATGATGATTTCTTTGCGCTATTGATGCGTGCACAGGCTGGTCGTATGGAGGATCAGCGAGCTACAATCCCATTTAAAGAAAGTCGGCAAAATAAGGAAGGTTCTAGCTCAAAGAAATAAACACAATTTCTTATACTACCCTTTGCACTCGAATTCTTAGGTGGTAGGTGTAAAAGAAGTACATTATATAATGAGATTATTACACTATAAATATCTTTTCTTTTTCCTTGACACCTAACAAAACTGATTACAGATGAGTAATTTTAATCATGCATGCACTTATGATACTATTATGTGTATTGACTTATATACCTGTATTAATTTTACGAAAAACAAATTATGACTTCTATTCAAATCGCTCAGCTCAACATTGACGATTTATATGGAAAGTCTGATCTATGTAGTAACGGTACATCTACATACATGGAGTCTGGCTAAATACTAATGCTAAAAGATGTACACTAAAATTAAACAATATTTTATTTTAAAATGTCTTTTCTTTATCTGTTCATATAAAGCAGCATAGTCAAAGGAAAGTTATTGAGTAGATACATATCAATCAGCCTGAAATGTCTACTGTTGGGTACAGACTGAGTTCCCAACACAATATGTTGCCCAACACAGTCTGACTTCCCTATCCAATCACAATATACAAGCTAATAGCGCCACAGGTTATCTAAGGATAAGGACTTACGAATTTAGGTTATTGGCGAAACAAGGATTTGACGAACCTCGTCTACATCTATATTTCATTCCAGATTAATAGTCCTATGAAAACAAACGCATTTGCGTCTCGAAAACAAAATACACAATAGATGGTGTTCCTAAGTGGACCGCAAAGTTTACTTGGTAATACAAACCTATTTTTGCTGCTGGTGACCCTTTCATGTATATGTTACCGAGACGTAAATAGAGTTGGTTTTCATAGGACTATTAATCTGGAATGAAATATACACTAATATTATAGAGGAAAGATTTGTAACGAATAAACTCAAAAAATTCGAGACGGATTTCAAAAGTTCTTTCCCCATTAGAATGCATACATTATTCCTGAGTAACAGGCTATATTTAGAGTGGCAGCGGGAGCGGAAGTGGGGAGGGGAGCTGATTCTGAAGTCCACGCGAGCAGAGCCGCGGGCACAGCTAGTCATTAATAAGCAGGGATCGGAATTAGGTAGTGTCATTTGTGACTCACGTTGCGAGGATATATTTACACATTCCGGGATTTTTCCGAGATTTATTTAAAACTAGCTGTGCCCGCTGCTCCGCTCGCGTGGACTACAGAATCCGCTCCAGTTCCCACTCCCGCACCCATTCATTTTCCCACTTCCGCTCTAACTCAGACTTTCGTACTAGCATTCGCACTCCCACTGCCCACCCCAGGTCCAGATCCAGCTCCCGCTTTAGGTCCCGCTCCCACTCCTGCATCTACCTCCCTTAACCCTGCCCTCAAACCTCTAATCCATCGCAATCCAAATTCCTCCCAGCATTACTTTGTTGTATCGGTACGTATGCAACAAATTCATCGTAATCGGCTAACTCAATCAAAAGTTATGCGAATTTATAGTTTTCAGAAACTCACATTACATTGGTACCATACCCGCTCCCGCTACCGCTCACGAATTCAGTCAAGCATTTACACCCTACACTCCTCGCAGTGTATGCGAGAATTCGGAAACTATAAATTCGCATCACTGTTGATTTAATGCACCGATTGCAATTAAATAAAGCCTATATGTTACACCGAATTAAGCACTATGTTTCTGTGAACAGTCCATCAAGATCGGTACAGTGGTTTTTAAGTGATGCGCGCACAAACAAACAGATAAACAGACAAAAAATGTTCGAAATGTGTTCTATTACTTATCCTTAGACCCAATTTTTTTTTTTTGCAAATATCTTCAATGTACAGCCACGCGAAGTTTACGATTTTATTTTTTAGACTAGCTGTGCCCGCGGCTCCGCTCGCGTGGACTACAGGAGCCGCTCCCACTCCCACTTCCGCTCCCTATACCACTTCCACTCAGACTTTAAATTCAAGTCCAGATCCTGGTCCGGTCCAGATCCAGGTACAGGTACAGGTACAGGTCCAGGTCCAGGTCCAGGTCCAGGTCCAGGTCCAGGTCCAGGCCCAGGTCCAGGCCCAGGTCCAGGTCTAGGTCCAGGCTCAGGTCTAGGTCCAGATCTCTCAGTCTAAAGTTATGCGAATTTCAAACACTCAAATTACGGTACCATACCCGCTCCCGCTACCGCTCACGAATTCAATCGAACATTTACACCCTACATTCTTCCCAGTGTATGCGAGTTTAAATTGGCAAACTTTTGATTGACTGCACCGATTTCAATGAAATAAAGCCTATATGTTACACCAGTAGTTTTTAAGTGATGCGTGCACAAACTCACAGACAAGCAGATAAACAGACTAGCTGTGCCCGCAGCTTCGCTCGCGTGAACTACAGTATCCGCTCCCATTCCCACTCCCGCTCCCGCTTCCGCTCACGCTACCCTCCCGCTCTCGCTTCCTTTCCGCTTCCGCTCCCGCTCCCACACCCACTCCCAATCCAATTCCCACTCGCAGCTCCAAATGTAATCCAAACTCATCGCAATCTGAATAGTAGTACGGAAATACTATTATGTGCAATATATTACATACTAACCTTAACTACTAATGTATTTGAAAACTAAAAATGTCTATAACTTTTGATTGAGTTAGCCGATTGCGATGAAATAAAGACTAAATGTTAAGTGAAGCCCCATGTTTCTGTGAAAAGTCCATCAAAATCCGTTCAGTAGTTTTTAAGTGATGCGTGCACAAACTCACAGACAAACACACAGACATAAATTCCAAAAATGATTGAAATGTGTTCTATTACTTATCCTTAGACCCCTCAATATTTTTTTTTGCAAATATCTTCAATGTACAGACACGCAATGTAAACGATTTTATTTATTAGATTGTGTTTCGAAATCCCGGGATATCGTATAGGTCCATTCATTTACGCCTTAGATTTTTTTGGTCTGAGATTTATGCACTTAACTCGTACAGAAGATGTGGGTGTATAACTTATAAATAATTTTCATGCTTCACACTGGTTGAAGTGGAAAAAAGGAGGCACTAAGGAAACAATTATACTTGAGACTTAGAACTTTTTTAACAATCGCGTCATAGATTAGTATATTTCTTTCTTCACTACTAGGGGCCTACTTCGTAAGCATATCGGATAATATCCGTCAAACTAAAAAGCCATTTTGTACTTAAACGTGACATGACAATGACCCATTCCAGTAATCCCCTTCCGGTGCTCAGAGGAAACGCAAAGGGGATTTCTGTACAAAATTCCAGAAGTCCCCTTGTCACTGTGACATTGTAATTAATGCGAGATTTTGTTTATTACTGTAAACATACGAGAGATTTTGTGACTACATTGATGAAAATTGTTCCATAAAAATAGACTGTGATTACCTAATAAGTTGTTTGTATTTGATTTTATAAAAAAAATAATGTAAATAATAGGCAAGAGGCTTTCTGGAATTTTGTTCAGAAATCCCCTTTACCAGAGTCCTTTGAGCACCGGAAGGGGATTTCTGGACAAAAAGTCCAACAATCCCCTTCGCAGGTTGTTCGCAGGGGATTTTAGCAAGGGATTACTGGAATGAGCCACATATTTTAATAAGCGTTTTGCGTATTTAAAGAGTTACTCGACTTTGTGTGGTTCGATGGATTTTATTCGAAGCTAGCTGTGCCCCAATAAAATTTCCCACAACTTTTGATTGAGTAAGCCGATTGCGATGAAATGAAGACTAAATGGTAAGTCGAGTTACGCCCCTTGTTTCTGTGATAAGTCCATCACAATCTGTTGCAGTAGTTTTTACGTGATGCGTGCACAAACAGACGAACATTTCAAAAATGATCGAAATGTGTTCTGTTACTTATCCTTAGACCCCCCATTTTTTTTTGCAAATATCTTCAATCTACAGACACGCGAAGTTTACGTTTTTATTTATTACATCAGTTGTGAATTGAAATTATACCTACCGTACTTTTTGTATATACTTACCAATTTATTAAAATATTGTCATGCCTGTCATACCGTACCACAGGCTAAGAATATTATGTACATCCGGTGTCGGGCAGCTGTACCACGGAAACGAGGTTCATGTGCGATGTACATGTTTGTCAAGCGTCATTTATGGTCACTTCATTCATTAGTCATATAATTACCTGATGTGTAAATCACTATATCCAACAGTGTAGGTACGTTGTAGTAAAGAGGATTACTAATTATGATTTGATTGATACTGCCATTTTCGCAAGGAACTAAATAAAACGTGAAATTATGTATTATAAATAACACCATTCTTATTTTTGAAAAACTTTTCAGGTTCAACGTGTTCATATCACACTAACATAGTAGGTACCTACTAATTAATCCTCATTTATAGGAAGTATACCCACCGATAAAAGGTAGTGGTGTATTTGTCTTCAGAGACATACAGCTAAAAAAAGTTATGTCTAATAAGGAATGCATATATTGCCCCTTCACATCATACAGGAAGAATTCCGAAATTAGCACCTGGGAAAGTTTCAAATTGCAAAAATGTGCTTTGAAATAGATACTGTATTCCAAAAATAGCGCGTCGAGAATTCTTAGTAAGGCATACGTCACTTCCTAAAAATGTTGGTGTTGCCATGCAAAAACTAAATCCTTAGGTGCAATTTAACTTTCATTGGAAAATAGGCCTGTTATTTGTAAGAATAACATTATTTATGAGTGATTATCATTCCATTAGGTTTTCTTTACATTTTCTGTACAATCAAGTATTAAAAATAAATATATTTTCCTTTTTTAAATACCGCTAAAATATGGTACTGTCGTGAACAGCCATATTTTAAAGTTAGTGCAGTCATGAACGTAGTCAGTAAATGGTCGATTTTCCTGTTTGCTGTTCTCTGTTCGCCGAGAGTGTGTTAAATTTAATGAAAACTGCCCTTTGCTCTAATTTATATAATTTCTTTGCATTAGTTATTATTATTTTATATTTTAAGTCTCTGAAGTTTTGTAATAATTGATAGAATTTCATTATTACTGCATAAAACGACTAAAGTGGTACTTTTGCGTTTAGACGGGAGCCATCTTGCAATCTCTAATCAAAGGTCCTTGGCTCACAGTTTCGTTGTCTAGTTGAAAGTCAGTTTATTCCATCATAAAATAATCAAATGGCGTTAAAACGAATTAATAGGGTACGTATTCATAATTCCATTGTTTATTTCGAAAAAGCATCGGTTGTTCTAGGGAGTGTTGTAAAAACTGTAACAAGACTTCGTAGTGAATGTTTCGTCATTGTGAATACCTATTATCCAAATTTCTTCTGGATAATTCCGTGTGCGTGGATTTTTTAGCCCAAAAACATGGACAGTATTCATTTTTCACGTTATGATAAGTTCTGTGTGAGATAACGGTGTTTTACTGGTTCATGTAGGTGACAATTTTGTGCACACGGCGTACATAAAATGTCGGAATTATGTGCCAATTTTGAGGTTTTTCGTCCTATGTGATGTGTTTGACATGAAAATATCGTTGTTGGGGCGTTGTAGTTGTGATTTGTGATGGGAAATCGCTTGGAGCATGTAGTTTGGTTGGTGTTTACCTGCGATCCGTCCATCGCCCGTTTATTCGCGTGTGATGATGTGACACACTGTACTGCTGATCATAGTAGTTTCGTGATATAAACAGATGATGTTCTTATTGTTTAGGAATTACAAGACCTGGGCAGAGATCCACCAGCACAATGTTCTGCAGGACCACACGGAGAAGATCGTGAGTAAAAATCACTATATTGATCTCCCACACACTTGTTTTTTGTGAGTCATTGTGTGTAGCTGCCATGAGAAATAATGTCATATTGGAAAGAGTTCAATGAATCTATTGCATGAAAATATTACTTTAAGTATACAGATTGAGGGCTAAACCCCATTCAGTGTCAGTTATTGGAAGATTTTGTGTATAATTAGCTATTTTGGTCATTGTGTTCACTACCATTGAATAATGATGACTTGATATTTATTGTCATTAGCAAAAGCTATCTTTAGTTCTTATGTTGCGACTTAATAAACCCTGTCATTTGTTCTGTGTGTAATGAATGATTCATTATTTATTGTATGAAAGAGAAACATGAATACTGCTTCTATATCAGTCCAGGATCTAAACATATATTACACACTAAATGAAAAAGCTCACTGCTAAGTTTGGAACAAGTTATTATAGCCAGTAAACTTGTTTAATAGTTGTCCAGGATCTGTTTATGATTCATCTGTTTAGATGATGATTACCAAGTTTATAATTATTATTCCTTATTTTCAGTTTTCCACTGGCAAGCCACAATCATGGGTCCAGTAAGTATTATTTAATTTATACCTACTTGTGTAATTTCTAACCAGAAAATGACTTTAAAATATTTGATAGCCTATCAGTAGTACCATATTGTATTATAGAACAATGTTGAGTCACTGTGATTGGTATATTGACGTTGGGATAGCAATTATATATATGTAGAAGTTGATCTAAAAAGATAAAAAGTGTTATCTACAGTTCTAAAAATGTTTATAAACATTGTCAGAATTCCAATAGATGGGAAAGAGAAGATGTCTCCTTTGTATTTGATTCACTGTTTCTTTCACTCCCATTGATAAATTTTAAATCATGCTATCAGTGTATTCTCAATCAAATTGAAGCTTGGCAGTCAGCAAACAAATTTTAAATGCCCTATATCTTGGTAATATAGTATATATAAAAATTAAGAGATGAACATTTGTCAAAATTATATGTGGCCTGGATAATAAATGAGATTGTGAAACATAGGCACAGCATAAATTTCTGATACTGTATGTTTATAAGAAATAATAAAAAATTAAACACATTTTTTACTTTTGTAAGTTTTTACCTATAATGATTATTTTATTTTCATTCTTTTAATTGTTTTATTATTGTTTGCAGGTCGACAGTCCCTACCAAGGAGGCGTATTCTTTCTTACCATACATTTCCCAACAGATTATCCGTTCAAACCACCAAAAGTTGCATTCACAACACGTATTTACCATCCCAATATAAACAGTAATGGTTCCATTTGCCTTGATATTCTGCGCTCACAGTGGTCTCCAGCGCTAACCATATCGAAAGGTAAATATACAACTATTTTAGTTTCCAGTTAGACTAACATTTACATCCCACTGTTGGTCAGAGGCCTACACCAGTACATCCAATAGCTCTTACCAGTAAACCTTAATAATTGTGGTCTACTAAATTCAACTGACATAAGAGAATATGCTTTATGTTAAGTAATGTTGTATGCCTAATGCAATTTGTATTTCTTTTTCAGTGTTGCTCTCAATCTGCTCACTGCTATGCGATCCAAACCCAGATGATCCGTTGGTGCCAGAAATTGCTAGGATCTACAAAACGGACAGAGAAAAGTACAATGAACTAGCCCGTGAGTGGACAAGGAAGTATGCCATGTGATGAGTCAGTTGTGACGTCAGCAACACATACACACACATCGCCACAGCCCGGGCTCCACCTTCCCACCATCCCTCCTCCATCCTTTGTTCCCGCTCCCGCACCCCTTTATCGCCTGATCCTCATCAATGACCTAAATTAACTGGAAATTGTATTAAAATGTTCATGGTCACGTTAGGATCAGCCTAATTTGATGTCTCTGGTACTTTTCATAATCAAATAATTGTATCTAAGTAAACACGATACACATTGTGCAAATATTATAGTTTCTGTTTTATCAACTAAAACTAAGAAACATTTTCTGTAAGTGCAAAATTATTTCTGTTTAATGTTGATTGATGTGTCAGTAGATGTCTTTACAATACACTTTTAGTTGATTGAAGTTAAACATTAGTTAAATTTACATCATTTGAATTTATGTATTCCTAAAGAATTTGTACTTTAACTAGATCTATTGTGAAACTGTACAATAGCCATATGTTTAGGAAAAGAGCGTATCTTGCTTACAACTGTCCGGTTCACTTAGGAATTTGTCAATGAAATGTAAGTAAAGCTCATAAATGTTAAGAACATTTTGGGTACTGTAAGGAAGTGGTATTACGAAAATGAGCTCGTTGACGGAGTCGAGTGAGTGTTAATTTTTTTTACTAGAAAGAAACTTTTTTAAGTTAGTAAATGTAGCATGCTACAGACCAGACTGACGAATGATAGAAGTGGTCAGTTTTCTTTCATCCACAATATTTACGATGAAAAACGCTCCAATAGTTAACCACATTCAGTATAAATTACAGTGTATCTCGTAAGATAATAAGTTACGATTAATATAGAATTTTTTTTCAATATGGCGATCTTTATATTATAATTTTATCTAATATATATTGTGGTTGTAAGGATACCTGCGTTGTGATTTCCTTTTACATCCTGGTCCATGGACAATCCCTGATTCCTTCAATTTCATGAATTTTGAACAAACAACAGCAATATTGTTTTCATGGCACGTGTGGCAAAACATGGTGTGTTATTTACAGCTGCGAGATGAAGCTTCACTTGGTTTAACACTGGGAGAGATTAAAATTTAAAGCTTAACTGTAATCAACAACAAGTTGTACTTTAGCTTCACTAAATTGTAAGGAACAATAAATTATTGTGTATGTAAATAATACGTTGACCTTTATTTAGGCTACTTCCTGTTACTGCAGCTGTGAAATGGTTTTTTCGCATACGCAGCAATATTTATTTGTCTTTTATATACACGTCAACGCTTTTATAAACTAAAGTATGATGCATCCGCTACTTATCATAGCGCAGGGATGTAAACAGTGTTACGGTTGAAACTTCAAATTAGTTTGTTTTTGGGTCGCTGAGCCACGTGGCAACTAAGGCAAATGACACTATTATAGGATTTGGGTCAAGAGAACTAAAATTATATCTTCTTTTACCGTATACCTGTGTATACCGATTCATATTTCGAGGATATCGTCATGATCAAATGATTTAAAAATACCTTTTTGACGCTGCTACAGGTGCAAGGAACTTTTATTTATTACTGTGAGAGCTGAGCCAAAATTTAGAATTGGCTTGATAAATTAGTAATTTATATTTGGGCGTGCCATGACATAATTTGGATTTATACAAAATATATGTAACGCAGTATATGTTATGGGTGGTTGGATTTTGTTTGCAACTTAATTGTTGATATATATCCTGTAAGGTAAGGCAAACTCGTAAGGTCTTTTGTAGAATTGTCCCAACAATAATTCGTTGATAAAAATTATTGTTAAACTGCTGTTAAGTAATAAAGATTTTTATTTATGTTCAAAGAGACTAAACATAATCGTCTTAGGTGATTACTAATATCTAAATGCTTGTGTATAGTGGTGGCACATTATTTAACATTTCATTTACAGGTATTTTAATTTATTTAGCATCCAATATGTTCAGAAATGTTTGGTCTCTTTGACTGCTTATAAATATATATTTGATGATCTCTGTACCTTGGAGCTTATAGAATTTAGCATGTTATGTTAGCATTGAGTTAGAATAGATAATTGTATGTTAGCATAATATGTTAACACTTCCTTATTAATTAGTGTGATCAAATCAAAAACTTATGAAGACGACTAGTGCGGGAGTTATTCAACTTTGTTTACTTCTAAGTCGCCCAATATACATACTTACACAATAAGCTCTAATTCCAATGAAAATGTGTTTAACTTATTAATATACCAATTTCACTTCAGTATTTTGAACTGATGGTATAGCCCGGGCTGTGGCTTCGTGGATTCGCCATCCTATTTAGGTGGTTCCTGAATAATTAGCTATATCATTCATTACTAAATAAAATTCTTTTCAAATCCTAGTTTCAGTTTCGAAAAGAAGATTGCAACACAATATAACGCGTTCAGCAGTGCTGGATATTTGAAGTGTGGTTTAGATTCCCGATTCAGCATAAAAGTGCGTCGCTGTTTACAGAAGTAACTACAAATAACAATGAGATATGCCTTATTTAGGGACATTTAGGTAATAGCTTAGGCAATTAGGTACAGAAACAGACTAATTTACTTTTAGTAAATGGGCGCGGTGGATGTGTAATACGGATCCCCCCACTAGATTTCTCTTCTTTGGCGAGAAAAATGGGAAAAAAAATTGAATTGGCCCTCGCTTCCTACAGGAGCAAGTGGTTTACTTTTCCTAAATGTCCGCTTTCTCGAAGAAATGATATTATAATATAAATAATTGTAGGGGTCAGAGTGAGAAGGACCCCTATATTGATCATCAATTGGGCTCTTCTCATTCTGATACCTTCAATTGACCGTTTTTTCATAGCCTCATTTTCCCCTCGGTGGTGGAGGGAATCCGCGCTACACGGCGGAGTGGTGGAGATTTGAGCCCGTTGTATAGTGTCTTACAGTTGCACTCAAGTGCCAGAGATCGTGGGTTGTCACTGGGGACAGAACTGTGTACATAAATGGGGTCATTCGCAGAGGTTCCATGGTGGAACCACTCTGATCGCTTTGATCCTGGTCTGGATGATGTGAATTATCATGTCAGTGTCTAATTCCGTAGTACTAAAAATCGTAGTTTAAGATTAGCTAAGTATTACATGTGATGTTAGTGGGCCCGATTCTGAAGCCCACATTTAAAATTTGACAGCGCTAAAATTGGTTTCGTCTTTATCTTCATAATACTGTGTGACAAGGATAACAACAGTTTTAGTGATGTCAAATTTTAACGTTGTGCCTCTTCAGAATCGAGCCCATTAATTCTAAATTAATTCGGGCATTCATGGTACTTCTGACGTCATTAAATTATATATGAATGAAGACTGCCGACTGATGCTCAGCGTCGATGGTATGGAATATATGGGGACGAAGCCAGGTATTTTTTTTCAGGACTGCATGGCGGTGGCATGTACTCGCATGAAGCTTATTTCGTCTTCTTACTGGAGTACAGCATGCCAACACTGCTTTGACCATATTTAGAGGGCCAGCCAGCCCTATTCGTATCCCTCCGGATATTTCCTATCGTCGTTTCTAGAATACCTATGTGGTAAATTTTTGGTTGTTTTTTAACACTATTTTTTAGCTTTTTTTCCTTGGGCAATAGCATTAAATAACCAAAACAAAATTTTACCACATTTGACCATATTTTCAAAATATATACCTACCGGTAAGCGTACCGTTCAACTTGCACAATGACTGTTCCCACCCCTATTCACCCTTTGGCCAAGTTTGCACCGCTGCACCGCCGTTGCTGCCTTTTAGTTTATTTGGTAGGCAATGAACAGTTGGTTCCGCTCCGTTCCGCTTTGGTGGCACCATTCACCGCGGTGAAGGGTGACCTGTGTCGAATCCAGTAGACCTTTGCGTGCACGCCTAATTTCCCTTCGGTCCATTATGAGAAAGCGTGGATTTATGTTTGTTAGGTACTGTTATGGAATGGGAGCTAATGCTAAAAAGCTTGGCCCGGTAATCAATATCTATAAAAGAAGAAACGACTCTCATATTAACGCATAACCCAAACTGCTGAGTCTAGAGGCTTGAAATTTTGCACAATGGTATAGCATGTAAACTCTAAGGAAGGGGTTTTTCAAAATACATCCCCTAAAATGGGGCAAAATTTGAGAATAACTAGTGTTGCTATCAATTTGCAACTTTGTAAGGGTACTCTAAAGACCTAATGATTGAACACGTGTATTTAAGTTTTTGAAAAACCATCCCCTAAGGGGGTGAAATGGAATTCGAAGGTAAGTAGTCTAGAAACCGATTGCTCTAAAAACTTGAAATTAGTCCCGTTGTCCACTACGGGTGGACAGTGACACGCATTTTTGTAAGATGTGTCACTGTCCACCACTGGTGGACAATCAGGTGGGGGACAACGGAATGATCGGGCAATATGGGGGTTCAAAGTTTGTATGGAGTAAAACTATTAAATGTTCCTATCAACTAAACTTTGTAGAAGTAATTGTAAAATTTAAAGTATCCATGCGGGTTTTACAGTCTTAGAAAACCATACCCTATAATGGAGTTCAAAAGTTGTATTATTCTCCAAACCTAGATACATCTAAAGTTACCTTAACCTTTGAAAAAATTGTTTCCTCGGGAAATAAAAACTTGCTCCACGCGAGCCGGCGGTTGCTTGTAGCTTATAATATGAATTAAGACATCTCCCCACTGCGGCGGTGGTGGCAGCCAGTTTGGATATATGGGATTGTATGGAGCAACTCACACGTTTCGTAGGACAATGTCCACGTCTTAAAATTTCAACTGGAATTCTACCCTATTCTTAGGGTTCGTAGGCAAATGGCAAAAACAGAAGTTTGTCATGTATGCTGTCCTTCGGTCCGTACGTCAGTTATTTATACCTCAATTAGATCCGTCTTGAAAAAATGTATCACACGGATTCCCTAGGGGATCCAAGTGTAAGTACAGATCGTAACCTTTTAGGAAGTGGTCTTTGTCTGACGAAACGCCCACACTGAATGACGCTGACATTTTATATGGCCTGGGAGGTACATGCTAAATGGGCCTGGGACCCTTGCCCGCAGGCCGTCACCTAACCTGTCAACCGAACCCCAATATGGCAGTGTACTTTAAATCAACAAGGTCGCAAATGTCAGTCTAGCGGTGGGCAGCAGCAGGGACCTAGGCAGCGCGATTGCCAGACTGCACAGCTGGCTGTTATGGGCATAGCTTTCATACGAAGAAAGGAACTAGAGGCTGAAACGAACGGAATTTAATTTGGTCAATCGATTCGTAGAACAGCAGGTAGTTCTATGAATTACCTAGACTAAGAGGAAGAGAGCCCTTGATGCCCATTTGTTGTTGTATAGAACTGTGTCGACTTTTGACTTCCGACCAATATGGGTAGCATGTCAAGTTGAGCAACCCAATAAGATCTCGAGACCTTGAATCGAACCGAGGGGGTGAGCAGGGATAGGGGGAGTGAGGAGTATGAAGGGGGAATGAAAAGGGAGGGAGGTACCTGTAATTTTTGCCCGGGTTTCACATTGTCGATCTGTTTCCATCCGTGGAACTAGGACCAAAATCTATGACGTCATAGAACAAATGGAAATCACTACGGTCGTATTTAATTAGATGATAAAATTAAAAACCGGTATATCCTATTGGAATACTTATTTTAATCCGCTTAACTTATACACAAAATATAAATCTCAATATATAATCTACACAAAGGCATTTATAATTCAGTCGTCTCCATATTTTTGGCGTTTTTCATCTGCTCCAGCTGCTGATAGAAGTCGTATTTGGCTTCGTTGGTTTGAGGAGCAGTCTCGTCCGACTCTATGGAGGGGTAGGCAGCGGTGGTGATGAAGTATGGTTTGTCGTTGGCCAGGTCCTGGTCCACGGCGTTTTCGTCGAGCGAGTCTCGCTCGGAGTGACTTTGCTCGTCGGATTTGTACCAGTCGTTCTCGTAGGCGTGCAGCCAGATGGGGTTTGAACCTACATAACAGTAAAGATTATGTTAAGTCAGCAAAGGTAATATAGCCGTGTGGTTTCCCGGCTTAGAATAGGGCCACCTCCAATATGCCCGTGGGTGTCGTCAAGGTGACTAAAGGAATGCACCAGGGATGGGCAGGAGTGTTCCTCTGTGCATATTAAGATCATTACTGCGATTATCAATCCGCCTGCCAGGTTTAGCTTTAGGTTATTATGGCAAATTCCTTAAGGGACAGTCCACCAAAAGTGGCATTCTATTGAGGAGTATGTTTAGCAGTGGACGTTTTTTTGGCTGATATAAGTGTAATGTGAGGGTATTTTTTTTGTCATCTTGCAATATCTCCGTAAATAGAGTTTATCCCAAATTTTCCATCATTACAGGGCAATTTTACATATTTATTTTGCTTTCCAGGTCCTGTAGTTTTCGAGTTATACGGCAGACAGGGACAAAAAGATCTAATATAAATGACTATAAAGGCTCCGTTTTGACGTAACCCTAATAATGCCACTATACAAACGTCATCGACGCCACGGCCTCTGGCGTACAGGAAAACGTTCGAATCACAAGCCAAGTTTGTGTCTTTAAATGTAATAGGCTCCTAGTTATCAAAATTATACGAAGAAAGGGAAACTACAACTAAAAATCGAACAACACGTAATACTCTGATCTAAAACAGGGTGACAATGCACTTATAACTATTGAGTGGTTGCATACAGCAGTTCAAAGGTTGCAGGACATTTATTTCATTTGTGGCAGATAGCTTTTAGATACAATCTAAAAGCTATCTGCCACAAATGAAATAGATATAATTTTTTGTTTTCAAATAATTTTAACCAAGTTTGGGTTAGTCCAACTAGTTATACTGTGCTACTTGAACAGGTTGGACAATAAAGTCAAATTAATTAGTTTCATATTACCTTTAGTGCTATGTTTGTTGGTGTTGGGAACTCGGCCACCAGAGCTGCGGATGGTCATGTCGGATTCGCCTGGTGTTGGCGACGCTGTTCACAAAAATAAAAGATGAATTTTCTATAGTACCTCTTATAAGCAAAGATCAGAAACCAACAAAATGTGTGAAATGGAAAAGACAATAGCAATCCACCAATTACATACTACTGGCTAGTAACTAGCGTTTTGTCTGATATGACCACTTCTTGAGGTGTCCACTTTTGGAAATATCAATTTCTTAGTAGGTCCACTTTTGCAATGTCTTCTTCTGGAATTCCACCCTATTTTTTTTAGGTTCCCTAGGCAAATTGTAAAAAGGGATTCATTAAAACTTCGTCATGTCTGTCCCTGTCTGTCTGTACGTTTCATAACATAACATTTTAAGATCGTGACACTTCCAGAAATTTACATTTCAAGAAGTTATCATTTCAGAAGTTGACCTTAAGCAAACACGTGTGACGTAAACTCACAATAAGCAGTTGCAGTGGCAGCCTTCAGTCTCCTGACATAATCAGCCCGTTGGGAGAGGCACATCATGACGGCCAGGACCAGAAGCACCGCGAGGAATAGCGTGGTCCACACCAGCCAGAACACCGTCTGGTTGGAGGTGAGGGTCTCCGCTGTCAGGGGTTGGTACTCCGCTGGCTGTGTGTCGAGGACGTTGAACTCCTGCCAGGAATAATACATTATTCCTTACCATCTACCCACTATTTGGTATTTTATCTTATAAATAAAAACGTAGGTAAACTTCGCGTGTCTGTTATATTGAATTTGACCGCATCGTTGGCCTAGTGGCTTGGTAATTGGACTAGAGCGCCAAAGGTCGTGGGTTCTATTCCCAAGCACTGGGACAAACAACTTGTACAATTTGGTCCCGGTCTGGATGTCATATTGTGAATTGTCCTATCCTTTAATTGAATTTCTATAGCACAGGATAAAATCCTAGTTTAGGATTAACCAAGTGTAAGTAAATATATGTAATATTTATTTGTCTGCCCAATTATTTGTTATGATATTCGCACGTGTAATGATAAACCGTCGTAACTCAAAAAATCATGTTTAGAGAAAACACGACTTATTACTAAATATATGTAAGTCGTGTTTTCTCAAAACATGCTTTTTTGAGTTATGACTGTTTATGATTTCATGTGCGAATTATGTTATATTTTTTGTAAATGTCCTTATAAGCTTTGACCGTCTGTCAGTCTACACCCGCTAGCGGACCTCACCTTGAACAAATCATCCAGCTGTTCTATATTTTTGTCCACAATCTTCAGCACCTGCTCCACCTCCAACACGGAATGGTCCTGTCCATTCACCAGATGCAGATACAAGTCGGTCTTCGTATTGTCCACAGACCCGTCCTTATTCTCGTGGACTCTCAAATCATCAATATTGACTACGGAGTCGGTGACGCGGGCGAGCGTGGAGCGGAACGTGTTGATTTTATCTCTGATCTCCGCGGGGTGCGCGCGCAGCACGAACCGCACGCGCTGGTCCTCGCGCAGCAGATATATGAACACGTGCGCTTCGTCTTGCAGCCCGCCAGTGTCGTTCGCTAGCACCTGAAATATTGGGCCCGGTTAGAATTACCCCCTTTTTTATTGTTGATGGGCTTGCGCTTGACCCCAGTCTCCTGATGGTGAGCGATGATGAGGCCTAAGGTGGAGCGCGATTACCCAGAAGATGCCTGTTCACTATTCCTTTAAAAATACACAAGTTATACTTGTCCGGAAGTACCCGAGCTGGCAGGGAGTTCCATTTTTTGCATTCTTATATAGGGGTTCTTAGTTTTTCTAAGGCAGAGAATACTAAATATTACTACGTAAAAAGCGACACTCACCTCCCCCCGCCAGTTTAGCGTCGCCCGCGAAACAGAGCACGGCTGGCAGTATGCACAACTGGGTGATCAACGCTTTCAGTTACAAAGAGAAGCACTTATGTTGTTGACGTACAACGTTGTCCCTCTCTCGCTTGCGCTGGGTGCCCAATTATTTACGCGCACACACTAACGTGTCTGGACAGGCTGGTGCGCCTATAGTAGTAGTAGGTAATTAAATCTATTCGTTTGTATGGACTGTCGGAGTGCTTTCTTTTGCTATCCTTTGGAACGTGGGGCGCGTTTAAAGGTAAGGGGGTACGTTCTGTTGAAGAAATATGATAAAAATGCATGTTTGCTTTACAAAGCTCTGGAAACTGAGATTTTTCCTTCACTACTTTCAATCTTAAATCATCTTGAATTGTTTGTTATTTTTAGCGTTTGATGTTCTTGTACTACCTTAGTCTCCCCATACTTATTGACGCGGAAGCGGCTAAAGCCTATCAACACATAGGAGAAACAACTTTATTTCAACGGAAGAAGGAAATGACTGAGCCAAGTCAAAAACGCCGTCAACATTTTATTCAGTTGAGTTCGCTTTTTCGATTTCGTAAGAGTAGGTTTGTGAGATCCTTATACTTCACAAATTGTATAACGCTGTAGTGTTAATGCCTACCTTGAAATCAAAGTAGCCCTTCATCCCCTTCTGCGGGTCGAAGTTGAGCGAAACGGCTCCAGTCTCGACGTTGACCAGGAACGGGGACACTGCCAGGTTCTCCAGACCCTCCGTCAGAGTTTCCTTCACTTCGCCTACCAGGTAGTAGCTGATCTTCGCATTGTCACCTTCGTCCACGTCTGTGGCCTGAGCAAAACAAATATTTATTTATAGAGTTTAACAATAGGTTAAAGGGGCAAAAAAGACTTCCGTACAATTAATTTGTAAATTATTTTTGTACTAGCTTTTGTCCGCGACTTCGTCCGCGTAGGTCTCGATATTTACACATCTTGAATTTTAAAATCATTTTCGTAATTCCCGTAGGATAAAAACTATCCTATGTCCTATTCCAGGACGTAACCTATATGTGTACCAAGTTTCATCCCGATCCGTCCAGTAGTTGAAGCGTCATTGAGTAACAAACACAAACATTCTCATTTATAATATTAGTGGGATCTGTGTATTTTTTATCGTGCAATAAAGAGTAATCGAATTGAATTGACATTTTACACACGTTCCAATTGTCAGATCAATCGGTCCATTAGTTTTCGAGTTATCCTGTAGACTGACTGTATTTTCAAACTTTATTAAAAGTACTTTTCTTAATCAAATTTGGTACTAAACGCATTATACTTGTCCTTTCGGTTACTCTAAAGTTGACTGGAAGAGATCCCTAAGTGGGATAAGTCCGCCTTTGTACACAGTTTAATTCCTATTTTATTATTGTTGTTGTTATTTTTGGTACAATAAAGCGTTTACATACATACATACTGACAAAGAAAGCGTAGCTACAATAGTCTCCGTTTCGACAGAACCTTAAAAACGGTGTAACTAGTAAAGTATTTACCTTCACATGCATGAACTCAATACCGAAGTCAGCTTCCGTAGTAATGCCTCCAGTGAATATCTTGCTCACGAACGCGGGTGCGTTGTCATTCAAATCATTCACTAATACATGGACCTTCAGGGAGCTGACCGCGTCCACGTCTTCATTATACTTCGGTGTGGCTATGCAGTCTTCTGCAGCTAAGATAGCTAGAGTGTAGTTTGACTTATGTTCCCGGTCTAGCTGCCTTGTTATCGTTAGCCTGTTGATGAATAATTTGGTATCTATATCTACATATGTGTACAATAATGATTTGACGGACATTTAGAGCGTATGAGTGGAAGAAGAGAGACAAAAGAGATTTACAGCGCGAATGTGAAAGAAATTACACAGGTCGTCCCACGAGGATGTTAAAGAATCAAATTGGTGACGTTCTCAAAAAGGCTGGGTTACTAGAACAAAATAAAAAAAATTGTATTCGAACTTTGCAGAAATGGATGAGTCTTTCTTTCTACAACGCCTAATATTGCAACTGGTCGACTGCCGCCCCAGTGTAGAGGTGGCTTAAAGATTGTATTTTTAAACTGGCTTCCAGCATTAGTATAAGCATGAGTATTAGGTAACTAGCAAAATAATATATTTTGCACTCGCATCATTTCTCTCTTACGTTTTTCGCTAGCTATAAAGTTACTTGGAAGTAATCTCTTGAAGCTATAAGGCCGCCGCTTGTAAATTTACTGTATATCTGTGTACTACGTATTATCTGTGTAATAAAGTATATTCATTCATTCATCTATGCTAAGAGTTCAGCATCTTTGGTTATCCCGTCTGGCGTGTCAAATAGACCGACGACATAAAAAAGAAACTAGAGGCCCAGTAAAGCCTATGTCCAGCAGTGGACTAACAAAGGCTGATGATGATTCTAGCAAGTTTAATTTTAAAACGTAAATCGTAAGGAATGTGTAGTGAATGTTTTACATTTAAATATGCATAAAATTCCATTCGTTTTTATTGAAATTACTCGTACTGTGTGTATGTATATAGAAGACATTATATGTATGTTATATTATCAAGTGCGTCGCACAACAAAATGGAGTCAAGGTCGTGTGACGGGAGGGCTTCATATAAATATACAGGCTGAAAATTGTTTATTGATTTCTCTTTATGTTTCACTAGCTGTTTCCCGCGACTTCGTCCGCGTGGACAACTTAACATCGCAAATAATTATGTATTTCGTGTAGGAATGAGATGTTTTTTCGGGATAAAAACTATCCTATGCCCTATGTGCACTCACACTTCCTCTCTCGCTCCCGCTTCCACTCCCACATAAAGTCGTAGGTCGTAGTCCCAGTCCCACTTTCCCACGCACTACAGATCCAAAGGTATTCCTAATGTTAGGACTTCCTAACTCATCGCAATCTGAAATGCACCGAACTTTATAATTATACTTTTTTGTTACCTACTAATGTATTGAAAACTAAAAATTCCTATAACTTTTCATTGAGTAAGCCAATTGCGATGAAAATGAAAAAAAAAAAGACTAAATGATACTCCCGAGATATAATCGGTTCGGTAGCTTTTACGTGATGCGTGCACAAACGAACAGACAAACAGACAAAATTTTTAAAAATGATCGTAATGTGCTCTATTACTTATCCTTAGACCCCCTAATTTTTTTTTGCAAATATTTTCAATGTACAAACACGCGAAGATTGACTGAATCGTTGGTCCAGTGGGTTGGTAATTCGCGTCGAACGTCAGAGGTCGTGGGTTCGATTCCCACTGGGGATAGACAACTTTGTACATAATGTTGGTCTGGATGTTATATAGTGAATTGTCCTATCCTTAGGACTCCTGGTTTAATTTCCATAGCACAGGTGAAAATCCTAGTTTGGGATTAGACAAGTGTATCTATATATGTAATATTTTATAATATAAATATATATTTTGCTACAGCCTCTAGGCATCCGACATAAATATTTTATTTTAGATAACGCGATAATCGCGCCGTTTTCGATTCGTTATCTCTCTTACATGGCGAAGTTTACAATCATCGTTAACGTCATATCACATGCAAGTACGCATTTGTCTGCTGCAGTATCTTATCTTCTTAGGGGGCCAGGAAGACCTGGCGATACTTCGGCCCTTCCGCATCTTTTTTACCAAACCCCGGTCCACTAACGGTTTCAGGTGTTTTAGTAGACTTAAATTTATTAGTAGGTAAATAAATCATATTTAAGTTTCGATAAACTCATTGGTATGGGCGGGGTTTGAACCCACGATCTCATGAATGTGATTCGAGTGCACAACCAACTAGGCTACCTCAGCTCCTGCTGCATTATAAATGATACTTATATAATTTCAATTTAAAAATAGAAAGAAGTGCAGCTCAGTCAATTTATGTTTTTTTTCATACGTTTAAAAAAAAAAGAGTTTTTGTTAATTTCCATATTTTTTTTCATTATAGCCGGGTAAGTTAGCATATAATATATGTATAACATTTCAGTTTAATCGGTTCAGTAATTTTCGAGCTATCACGCGGACAGATGGAGAAAAGCTACGTTATAAGGACATCTTAATTTAAAAAATGACAAGAAAGCAGGACTTGAACCTGCGACGAATCTATCCGGAGTTATATAGTCGCTAAGCACGATAAAATTATATCTAGCATACGGGTAAGATATTATGCTAACACGTTTCGTAAGTCAATATAAACCTCTCGTCATACTGTTGAGATATGACTTCTCTCGCAAAGGTGATGCCCTTAATGACTATCCTACAGTCCGGTGAGTGGCAGCGATGCGAGGCTATCCCATTTATCCTTCTAAATCAAACCCGGCCTCGGTAAGCACCAATAATTTAACTTACTTATGCGTATTCCTCTGCAGTTCAAACGCAGCATCCTCGTTTCCTTCCACTATATAATAGCACACTGGCAACACTGGCTCGTCCCCTCTATCTATTGCATCTCTCTCTATCACACTGGGCAAATACACCCCTTGGTCTTGTGTGTTCTCTGTCACGTTGACATGGAAGTGCTTAGAGGGGAAGCGGGGGCGGTAGTTGTCCACGTTTTGTACGTAAATAGTGACGTCTAGATCGGAGCTGAGCGGAGTGGGCAGCCCGAGGTCGTACGCTTCTATTCTTAGCTGAAAGAGAAACAGAGAATTGGAGAGACAGTTTAATAAAAAAATGGTAATCGCCTGGTTTAAGTTGCGAATATAGTTATTACAATATGAGTCACTCGCAAAATACGGTACAATACTAAATGTTATAGATCTCTAACAAGCACGTAGTCTTTTCGACTTATACATCGTACAGTTCATAACGGCTTCTAAATAGCTTACGTTTTATTATAATCGTTATACTGTGTTAGTTCTATCGTTATGCGCTGATCATCAAAGTGTGCATACGCACACTACGATAGTGACATTCGGATAGGTTCGAACCTGAACTCCTCGGGATCGGCGCCCACTCCTTGCGAAAATCGTGAACTGCATGATATATTATTTTTAGCTGCGAGTTTAGTACCTGGGCTCAGAATAGGCCACCCCAATCTTCCCGTGGGTGTCGTCAACGCGACTGAGGGATCGCTCCAGGGATAGACAGCAGCGTTCTCCTGTGTATATTAAGATCATTACCGCGATCACCAATCCGCCTGTCAAGCGTGGTGATCATGGCAAATCCCCCAACGGCCAGCCCGCCAAAAGTGGCATTCTACGCGGGAGGCCTATGTTCAGCGGTGGACGTATTCAGGCTGATGATGATGACGAGTGGTACGAAAAGCGGGCGAATGAAAGTCGCGCTGCGACATTATCAGGATCGCGCAAAGTGGCAAGTCATCGTCGCCGCCTACCCCTCTGGGACCAAGGCGGGAGTATTATGTATGTATGTATGATGAGAGTACCTGGTACGTGGTCTGCTGGTCCCTGTCGAGCGGCAGCGCGGTGCGCAGCGCGCCGCTGGTGGCGTGCACGGAGAAGGCGCGCCAGGCGGCGCCCGCGTCGCGCCGCACGCGGTACCGCACCGCGCCGTTCGGCCCGATGTCCGCGTCGATGGCGCGCACCTCCACCACGGTCGTGCCTATTGTCGCGTTCTAACAAACAAAATATACAATAACTAGCAATGTAAGTTCGCACGTCTGTCCAACACGCCCGACCCTCCTTACCAGCGAAAAAAAATTGGGGTCTAAGGATAAGTAACAAATTACAGCTCATTTTTGGAATTTTTTGTTTGTGCACGCATCATGTAAATACTACTAAAACAATTTTGATGGAGTGTTCAGAAAAACATAGGGCTTAATCTGGTAAAGCACTCTCAATCAAAACTTATGCCCATTTATAGTTTTCAAAAACTTGTAGGTATAGAATGCAACATAGAAGTATATAATGCTCGGTGCAGTTCAGACTGCTATGAGTTGGGACTAGTGGACGAGTGCGAGCGGGAGCGGTGTTACATGAAAATTCTGTAGTCCACACGAGCAGAGCCGCTGGCACAGCTTATATTATGGGACGCACGTACAGATCTAAAAAGAGTATTCTGTGCTACTTTAGCGGTACTTTAATCAGGGCGGGTTGCCGAGGCGACTTTTTTCAACCATTAGTAATTGCTTAAGCAGCCCTTAACGACTAACCAGGTCCTTCTCAGTGACACACCTGTCAACTTGATGGTATGAGCAGAGTATACTAAATATTACTACGTCACGTAGCGACGCCTCCCCCCCGCCAGATTACTCGCCCGCCGCACACACACGACTTGGTACACGCAGGTTGGTGCACCTATAGGTAGGCGACTATAGTACTCTCGGGCATCTTTTCTTCTATAACTCTCTTGCCCTCATTCTTCAAGCATACTATCGCATTCAGAAATAGGTCACACTGTAGCTACAGTGTACAAGAGAGTTATGGAAGATACCCGAGAGTAATATAAAATATTTTATTTCGAATACTAATAAAGACATACTACTACAGGTCACTAATTGGCTATTAAATTAGATAACAGATGTCATCTCTCATCAAAGGAGAATGACCAAAATTGTATGGGAGTTTGCCCTTGAACTTTTAACCTTGCGTCTGGATCAAATTGTCGTCACAATACAGGCAAAATACTCAGGATCATTATAAAAAGAAAATCGTTTAAATATTTAGTGGGAAAATTCAATAATCTTACTTGGAATAAAATCTTCGTTGGCATGCAGTTTTCACAAAACAGTGGGTATATAGCCACGATTAACCGCTCCAGATATTGATGTCATAGTGTTGTTATTAGTCGACGACGGTATATTGCATTCGACACTACATTAGGCTCGTTAAAATAGATTTTGTCACCCAAATACACAATGTAAACAAACGGACCAAAACAAGTGTTGAAATCATATCGGATATGACGTCACAGTACGAAACCATAGTGCATATCAATAGTGAGGTTCAACTACATCGATTTAACAAATTGAATAATCGATATTTCGGTTACGTAACAATACTTTCATAAATATCTTTTAAGAACGTGTGTATCACTTTAAATCAGTACAAATAGTATATTTCCAGTCAGTAAATGAAAAATATGATGGGTGTATTATCGCGCTAGTAACTGAAAGGTAGTATCAAATATTGTTGACAAATATCGATTATAACTATATATCGATTTTAATTCTGCTTTCACTACTCTAGTTGAAAAGATGCCGGTCGGCCGGCGGAAATCAATCAACGTTTATATTATATGTTATTTTTAAACTCCCTATTCCATTGGCTTTATAAAAAATTTGAAGGAATTCATAATTCAGACCAATATTTTTGGTACATGAATGGTGAAGACGCATCTTAGGCCCACTTTTGGTCATTCTCCTTTATTAAGCAATCAATGTCAATCATGAAGGTAAAAACTTTGAGGTGACTTATAAGGTGCGAAAAATTATTTTGCTTCATGGTATGACCATTGCGGTGTGGTTTCCGGTAGAGTAGAATAGGACCACTCCAACTCTTCCCGTGGATGTCGTACAAGGCGACTAAGGGAATACATTATAAAACATCAATCAGGCCTCCCCAACCCGTCTGGCCAGCGCGGGGAGTGGAGGCCAAATCCTCCGTCTGTCTCCGGCAGATGAGAGAGGGTGGTGCTCCTGCAGTGGAGACAAAAATAACCTGATGATGATGATGGTATGACCTGTAGGTGACTAAATCTATTCGCTCGTGTGGGGTGTCAAGGATGTGGCATGAGTGCATAGTCGTCGTTACAATGGATAGATCACAGAGCTCTCTTTTCCACCTCCAGCCTATACAAATACAAATACTTTATTGATAATTTTCATTACATGTCAATTTAAAATTAAAATATGTCATGTAAATTAAATTACAACAAAAATAGAATATTTAATGTCAATAGATCTTAAAAATTAAAAGTAAACAGAAATATATTCGTATTACACGAATTTATTCAGTTTGTATAGTCGCCGAGGCAGTGTTACATAGACAGGTCTGTAACTCTGTACATACCTCGGGCACCTTGATGGTGACATTCTGCGGCGGGTGCACGAACAGCGGCGCGTGGTCGTTGTAGTCGGTGACGCACAGGCGCAGCTCCCCGCGCGCCGCGCCGGCCGGCGCGCCGAGGTCCCTCGCCTCCACCACCAGCGTGTAGTTGCCGAAGCGGTCTTTGAGGGATTGTTTCGCGAACAGGCGTCCTGTATTCGCGTCACCGCCGACTTGCTCGAAGCGGAATAGATCTGTTGAGGTTAACGTCAATAGTTCAGTATAGAATCGTAGTTTAGTATCGACCATGGGGAGTTTCGACGGAGAATTAAGGTCATCAATGAATCTGAAAACTAGCAAGCTGCAATGGCAGACGCCACCCTTCTAATCCGACCTACGACCTGAATAAGTAGATGTAGACGACTGGATAAGAAATAATAATAATAAGGATGGGCCCACGCCCAGTACTAAACGATCTGGGCCCTATTTAATAAACATGACGAATGTCTTTTTGTCATATAATGACATAGTCAGATTGTCGCGACAGATGAATATTTATTAATTGAACAGAAATAAACTGTCACATTGTCAACCTGTCGCCTGTCATTGTCACGTTTATTGAATAGGGCCATGGAGATCGACGCTATAAGCTTAGAAAGAGAAGCACTTAATTATTTTGTTGACATATAACGGTGTCCCTAACGGTTGACTACGTTCGTGCGCTGGATGGAGTAGCCCTACAATAATTTATGCACACACCCAAACATATACGGACAGTCTAGTGTGCCTGTATAGTAGTAGGTAAGACACTAACTCATATAATGAGATCTCACCATAGTTCTTCCCGGCGACCAAATGGAACTGCACGCGGCCATTCGGCAGGCTGTTATCGTCCGCGTCGGTGGCCGACACGGCCAAGATCGGCTCGCGGTGGTTGTGGAACTCGGTTATAGTGGTGCAGTCGGAAGGTAAGTTGAGAACTGGCGTGTTGTCGTTCACATCTTCTATGTGGACCCTGAGATATAATAGCAGTTAAATAAAACATTCAGAAATTGTATTGTGGGTTGTATGTAATGTATAGTCAAATTTCGATAATATAGAGAACTCGTTTCGGGTTGCAAAAGTGGACGTGATATTGGAAAATGTCAAAGTGTAGGTCGTCCACAATGGGTGGGAATAGGGGCTGGATTTGGAACCCTGACCTCGCGAATGAATAAGAGACTTAAAACCTAGTAATGAGCTCACACAATCTGTTTGAAGGCGTTCCTGCTCTCGCCGCTGAGGTAGCCGAACTGATAGTTGTCCCACGCCTCCACCACCAGCGTGTACGTGGCCTGCGCCTCGCGGTCCAGCCAGTCGGACACGGTGAGGGCTCCGGTCTCCGCGTTTATTAGGAATTTACCCTGGAACAAGAGTGTACCCAGAGATACGTTTAAATATGTTTTATCCAAATAATGGCTTAATGCCAGCCATGTGCGAGATCAGATCAAACTAATATTATATACTAGCTGTGCCAGTGGCTACGCTCGCGTGGAATACAGAATTATTCCCCGCTCAGGCTCTGGCTCCCACCGCCACTGCCACCTCTTACTCTCGCTTCAAACGTAGTTCTAACTCATCGCAATCATAATTCCGCCGAGTATTAACGTACCTGTGTAGACATCCGATCGAGTAGATACGTAATCTTTCCGTATTCTCCCGAATCCGCGTCCCTGGCCACTATGGTAGCGACGGTGGTGCCTGGCTCCACGTCTTCTCTCACTTGGTACTCGAATGCGGACGACTCGAAGATCGGGTTGTTGTCGTTTTCATCTAGAACCTGCAGGGAAATATTATCTTTTATTTCACAATCTTTTAGTACAAATTTCATTGCCATGGTGTATATTTTGGTTTATTATTCTATCTAGACTCATAGCTATAATATACATAACTATCATCAGTTTGCAAGAGCCCACTGGTGGACATAGGCCTCTCCCAAGGCGCGCCATATAACCCAATCCTCGGTTCTTCTTATCCAGTCACTGCCAGCCGCCTTACACAGATCGTCGCTACATCCAGCCAGGGGGCGTCACACACTAGCCGGCCCAGGCGCGGTCTCCACTCGAGAACTCGATTACCCCAATGGTAATCGGTTCTCCGACAGATGTGACCAGTAAAGAGCCAATATGGCTTTGGAAATCTAAGGCAGTAACAGGTGACGTCGACATTAAAAGCGCGCGCATTTCGAAATATGCGTTAAATAAACTTTAATAATTTCGTCAGTTTATGATGGATTTTAATAATTAAAAAAAATTAAAACGCTCTACAATTTAAAGCGCATATGCCAAACTAATAAAAATCCTCATTATGGTAAAATTTACCTGAATGAACAAGTCAACGACGGAGTACCGCGGTGGGACACCGCTGTCAATCGCTTTCACAGTGAGGTTTATCCACGGATATAGCTCGTGGTCTATCCTGTTGGCGACCACCACTTCGCCGGTAGCGCTTTCCATGTGCAGCATGCTTTGTAGTTCCTCTGGACCTAACACATCATTATGTTTAAGGCTAAAAATATCTCATAAATAAAGTACCAGGAATAAAGTTATTTACTTCATAAGAGCGAACGCCAATCGAAAGCTCTATTTATAATCCACATATTAGACTTTTTAGTTAAGTCCTTTTCAGTTTCAGGCTACCTAGCTGTTATGTCAGTTTGAGTTCTTTGGATATCTTCATTAGTTTAGGGTTCAATGGCTGATGACAATTTTCTGTTCCAGCCTGTATCTGTGCCACAGAGGTACAATGTGTGAAAAATGCCAAATATTACAGGAGGACAGTTCTAGTTTGTAATTGGAAAAATCCATGTAAATATGAATATTTATAGACAGCCCCAACCCATCTGGCCAGCGCGAGGTCAAATCCTCCGTCTGTCTCCGGCAGATGAGAGAAGGTTGTGCTCCTGCAGTGGAGACAAAAATAACCTGATGATGATGCACAGCCGGATGCGCGCCTTTCCGATCCTTCCTTGCCCGTCCACACCATAATACAGACTTACCTTCAATAAAATACGTCATACTCCTATTCTTGTCAGCATCATCAGCTATTATAGTTGCAACATTCGCCCCATTCTTCGAGTTCTCCGGTATGGACGTCTTGTAGAACGGTTTGCGGAACTTGGGATTGTTGTCGTTCTCGTCCTCCACCATTATGGTGAGAGTCGCCGATGCGGTCTGCGGTGGTCCACCGTCTATGGCAGCCATGTCTTCTACGGCGAGGACCAGTTTCACCATCTCCACTTTTTCCCGGTCTAGCAACCTGTTTGATAAAAACATGTCAAGTTGAAATGTGAAGGTAGTGTGTGACATTAATCTATTATAGGTAAACCACTTGAGGGTTGCGGTCTTTGTGTCTAGAAAAAGTCACAAGTGCAGCCTTTAAAACATGCAAAATATTGAAATGAAATTCTAAGAAGCGAGGTGGACCCCCGAAAAACTGCTGTCTAAGATTTTTCCATATTTGGAATGGTTGACACGAGGTTGAAACAAAGTCCGACATCTAGTGAAGATTACAGGGTTTGAGCTTGATATCTTCAGCGACTAAATGATAGAAGAACAAGATTCACCTTACAACTCTGAGTGTCCCGTCAACAGCATTCAAGTCCCACAGTGCGAGATGGTCGTACTCAGTGATGGGCACTATTATGCCGTCCTCGTCCCGCGCTACACTGGCGGCCTTGTCTATCGAGTACCGCAGTACCGGCTGGTCGTCGGGATCGTTGGCTTGAGCGCGGTATATCAGCGTGCCTACCTGAAGGTATTCAATACGAAGATTTTAAACATTTTGTTTAAAAAAATATTTCATGTATATTATTTTTTATAAAAAGTGCAAAAACAGATACAAAGTTGCCTTGTGGGAATCTAATCCACGACCTCTGGTGCTCGAGTCTAACGATAATGCCACTAGGCCAAGGAGGCGGTCAGTTGAATCTCATATTTAATGTTAGGATGCGGTCATTCTTTTAAATAACATTTTTTGATCAGTTTTATTTAGAGAAAGGAAACCTAGCTATACTAAAAGTGATCTAGAATCGCAGAGCAAACTGTATTTGAGACCACATTTTAAGACATAATGGACCTCGTATTGACGATTTTGGAAGGCCGCATATATACATACACTTGTCTCATTCAAAACTAAGATTTTCTCCTGTACCGTGGGAATAAAACAAGAATATGACAATTCACAAATATAACATCCATACCGGAACCAAATTGTACAAAGTTGTCTGTCCTCAGTGGGAATCGAACCCACGATTTCTGGCGCTCGAGTCTAATGATGAACCCACTAGGCCAACGAGGCGGTCGACAAGAGGGTGGCAATACAAAAGCCACAAGGTACCTGAGTGTTCTCTCTGACGTTGATGGTGCCAGGCTCCACAAGGACTGGTGGTTTGTTGTTTACGTCCACTATGGTTATATTGACCAACACAGCCGCGCTCAGCTGGTGGTCTCCGATGCCGCCGTCTAACGCCACCTAAACCAGAATTGAGAGACATTATTTAATTAGAAGATGTATGTTTCATGTTATTATACCAAAATAAACAAATTGTGTAAATAGGTATATATCTCATGAAAATCCAGAATTGTAATAAAGTAAAAAAAAATTGGAGGTACGCTAGCAGGATTTGCACTTGTGACCTGGTCTATATGTTAAACGTCAATACGGACAAATGTTTGAAAACTACGATTGATACCTCAAGTGGAAGGAATAAAGAATAACCAGGTAGGAATTTGCTATATTTATTACTAAAATACATAATAATTTGTAATGGTACGTGGTCCACGCGGACGAAGTCGCGGGCAAACAGTCAACTTTGTTAACTTTTTTCATAAACTTTTCAATAAACCAGAACTAATTCTGATGAGTGTGCTGAACTGATTGATTGTGAGTGTTAAATAAATCTACATATATAAAAATCTAGTAAATAAAATCGTAAACTTCGCGTGTCTGTACATTGAAGATATTTGCAATAAAAAATTTAGGGGTCTAAAGATAAGTAATAGAACACATTTCGATATTTGTCTGTTAGTTTGTGCACACATCACGCAAAAACTACTGAACTGATTGTGATGGACTTTTCACAGAAATATGGGGCTTACCTAGACTTAACATTTAGTCTTTATTTCATCGCAATCGGCTTACTCAATCAAGTTATGGGAATTTTTAGTTTTCAAATACATTAGTAAGTAAGCAATATAAATAAGTATTGTTCGGTACTATTTAGATTGCACGAGTTAGGACTCCGAGAGCTGTTAGTGGGCGTGGGCCCATGGTCTTGGGAGTGAGAGTTTGAGTGGGAGCGGGAGTGGGCGAAGGCGAAGACGAAGGCGAAGGCGCTGGTGTGGGCGTGAATGTGGTCATGGGCGCGGGAGCGGCAAATTTTCTAATACATTAGGTATGCAATTTAACAAAGAAGTGTATAATGTTCTGTGCCATTCAGATTGCGATGAGTTAGGACTACATTTGGAGCTATAGCGGGCGTGGGAATAAAGATGGGAGTGGGAGGGTCTGGACCTGGACCTGGAGCCAGAGCTGGAGCAGGAGCGGGAGGGTGAAGCGGCGGCGGAAGGGAAGAGGGACGGAAATTAACTCTTAATAGTTTTCAACTTTTTGTAATACTGTAGTCCGCGGAGACGCTAAATAAATACGTAGGGCATTCAGAAGGTTTTACAAAAAGTTAAACGGCAGATTTCAATCTATTAGAATTTTTTCTAAATTTGCAATAACGAACATTTTACATCGGTGTGGTCGATATTGCTTCAAGCGACGGCTTAGAATAGCCAACCTCCGTAGCAATAGGAAATCAAAGGGTTATCAGAAGAGAAAATTGTTCCGTGGGTAGGATACGTACCACAGTGAGCGTGTACCGGTTGCTCTTGGGGTTGGTCTTGTCCGGGTCGAGCGTGGAGCCGTTGGCGACGGACACGACGCCGGAGCGCGGGTCGATGACGAACTTGTCGCCGGCGCCGCGCTGGATGCGGTACACCACCCGGTTGTTGGGCGACGAGCCGTCGCCGTCGCGGGCTTTCACCTACAAAAATAACATATACAAGTGTCAGTATCTCAAATTTGCGTGGGCTGGGAGTTATAATATTAACAACGCATCTAGCTGTTCCAACGACGTATCTAGTGGTTCCAACGACGCATCTAGCTGTTCCAAACAGGAGACTGCTGGTGGATCGTATATTTTTTTTGATACGTCATGTCTATTCCTAAACTAGGATCACCACCTCCATTATATCGATTATTGGACAGCTCACCGAAAGTGGTCATTCTATGGGGAAACTTGTGTTCAGTAATGGACGTATTTCGGCTGGTGATGATGGGAATTAAACAAAGTACAAAGTTGTCTGTCCCCGGTGGGAATTGAATCCACGACCTGTGGCGCTCGATTCAAACCAGTAGGCCAACGACGAAGTCAAATGAGTTAATGAATGACGGACATATAGAGTTGGCTCCATAATAGATCCATTTGCAGCTTTCGGGATCCTAAAAACCTTATGTTTTACGACAAAAAAATTGGTTGACAGTCTACCTCAAGTACACTGGTGCCTCCTGGCATGTCCTCTGGTATGGACCGCTTGTACAGCATCTGCTGGAACATGGGCGCGTGGTCGTTGACGTCTTGTACGTATACTGTGACAGGAACTGTTGACGATAGAGGCGGTACGCCGAAGTCTCGCGCTCGCACCTGTAAATTTTATTATATTTACTAGCTGTGCCCGCGGCTCCGCTCGCGTGAACTACAGAATCCGCTCCCGCTCCGGTTCCTCTCCCGCTCCCACTCCCCTTTTCCCACGCCCACGCCCATTCCCGCGCCCACGCCCACTCCCATTCCCACTACCAGCTTCAAATGTAGTCCAAACTCATCGCAATCTGAATAGTACGGAAATACTATTATTTGCAATATATTGCATACTAACCTTACCTAATAATGTGTTTGAAAACTAAAAATGTCCATAACTTTTGATTGAGTAAACCGATTGCGATGAAATAAAGACGTGAAATTAAGTGAAGCCCCATTTTCCTGTGAAAAGTCCATCAAAATCCGTTCAGTAGTTTTTAAGTGATGCGTGCACAAACTCGCAGACAAACAGACAAAATTTTCAAAAATGATCGAAATGTGTTCTGTTGCTTATCCTTAGACGCCATAATTTTTTTTGCAAATGTCTTCAACATTGAAGATAAAATCGTAAACTTCGCGTGTACAGCTGTACATACATACAGACACGCGAAGTTTACGATTTTATTTGTTAGATTAGTTTTTTACCCCGTTTTGATTCTGGACGGTAACTCAAACTATGTATATGCATCTATTGGACAGAAATGGATGACAAGATGTGCTTGCGGCTCCGCTCGCGGGACTATAAAATTACGGTACTCCTTATTTCTTATAATGTTGCTTAATGTAATAAAATTATACTAAAACCTGACCAGATAACATATCTATGGATTTAAAAAAAAAACACGTAAATTGGATAACTGGTTCTCGAGTTATAATCACACTAAGAAGCCTAATTGGTTGTGCACTCGCCTCACGTTCATGAAGTCATGGATTCAAACCCCGCCAGTGCTAATGAGTTTTACTTATAATACCACAGGCATAATCGGTGAAGGAAAACATCGTAAAAAATCTTCAAAGAAGAAATTCTAAGGTGTATGTGAAGTCCACCAAATCGGCTTGGGGCACCGTTGGTGGTCAGGGGTTTTGGCACAAAGTTCCTGAAGGGTCAAAGTGTCGCCAGGTCCTCGTGGCCCTCTAAGATAAGTCGTTGCGTTTTATAATATGTAGGGGTAGATGCACTTACCGTCAAATGTATGGGTCGTATGTTGCTATTGTCTCCAGGTATCTGCTCAAAGTCCAACCCTCCCAGCGGTGTGACGATGCCTAGGTTAGGGTCGATGGTAAAGTTCTTCCTGTAATCTCCACCGACAATTGAATACTCTATGTGACTGTTCTTCGTTCCTGGTGTAAGATTTTAATGAGTATTAACTTTAAATATTAGATGCAGTCAGATGAAAATACACGTTTTAAATTAGAAAAATCTGGGTAAATAATTTTTTTCGTGGAATTTCACAAATATGTTCAAAAGTTCAGCATGTCAAGTTTTTGAGTTATTCGGCAGTCAGACAGACGTCCGGACAAAAAAGCTTCGCTATAGCGAATCTTTTAGCGAGTTTTTAATCTTATTGCTGGAGCGAGGAATGTCTGTTTCGTCTACTTCTAGCATAAAAAATGATTGTACCGCAATGGATTTATTTAAAACCTGTAATGTTGCATTTAATGTCCAATTAAAAATAACTTTAAAATACTTACCATTCAGATCAATATCCCTAGCCTCAAGCACCAGCGGATTCTCGAACTGCCGCTCATTCTCCAGCAACCGTGCCTCGTATTTATTGGCCAAAAACATCGGCGCGTTGTCGTTAACATCCTCTATGTTAATAATCAGCTGGGCTGTGTTCCTGTTAACACATTCACTTCAGTATTATTGCATATAATAAAGGAGAATAAAAATATACTAAGTTAATATGTAGTATTAACTAGGCGACCTTCTTTTTAGGGTATCGTCAAGATGAATTAACACTTACAGGGAAGTTTTTTTTCAGTCTGTCTGTCAGGCTAATAACTCAAAAACTACTAGACAGAATAAGCTGAAATTGTGAAAATACATGTAAAACTGCCTGACAATGATGGCAAACTTAGGTAAATTCCATAATTTTATTTAATTATTAAAATGATAAAAAAAGTTAAAATATCTAAAAGTACAGCTAATTCCCCTACCACATAAACCTCCAAGGTTTATCCGTGGATGGGGGAGTTCGTTAATAATAAGTTAGTATTACACTATGAAAATACAACGAGAAAATTTACAGAATATAGCTCAAGTGTTAACATTTGTTAAAGTGTTAAGAGATTCTTAATTTATGTATCCGACCCAGTAATTCCAGACACCATCGACGACGGACGCTCGCTCTAAGCCAATTTATTCAGATCAGCGTATTTTATCGCCGATAAACCCAAATAAACCAACAGTTAAGTTCAAAAAGTGTTTCAGTCCTCTGCCCGACGCAAACCACAAATATAAACCATAACAAAAATGAATTTTAGAAGTGTCATACGGGTTGGCGGATTTAATATGAAGAATCCAGGTCTATTCTTTGAAAAAATGTTTTATTTTAATCACTACAAGCAGTCTCTTAGACAATCTTATAAATCTTAGCCTGTAAAGTTGAAATTCACCGCGTTAAATGTGCGCTACCGTACCAGGTTCTGCGTCCTCCTGATGTGGCCTGACCACTCCCACTTCAGTCTTTACTTGTCTAGTAATACATATCAAACATACCTGTTGCCTCTGCCTAGGTCGTCCCTTGCCTCCACCGTGAGATAGTGACGTGTGACCAGCTCGCGATCAAAGCTGTCGCCCCCGGCTTGCTTTACGGTGATCACGCCTGATACGGGGTTCAGGTTTAGGCTGGAAATAAAATCAGTCCTATATTGAAAAATAAATTATTTACAAAATTTGGTTTCGGCCAGATGTATGAATTTGAGACTTCTTATTAGAAAATTTGTTTTCATATCAGCCCTGAGACATTCACTGCTGCACCACACCCTCTGCATCTCCATTTCCGTCCATCTGGCGGTGGGGCGTCATACACTGCGCGTCCCGAACTAGTCTGCCCTAATAGTTGTGATGTGGCCAGCTTACAATAGTAGGTTTTAGCCGGAGCTGCCTTACACTGTCGTCATCATCATTTAAAGAAACCACGAGTATAGCCCATGACATGCTAAATACTTTGGCGCAAGTAATTACTCTGTCCTCTATCAGTTGTAATCCAGTTTCTCTAAATCATTCTTTGTTCCTAAACATACTAACAGATTAGCGACACTCCCTCCAAGACTGGTGTATCTGATTCCCCTGGTGCCATAGTTGTCAGAGTCCTGGTCTAACGCCTGCACCCAGGCCACCGTGGTGCCCACTCCGCAGTTCTCCGGTATCGACACCGTGTATAAAGCCTCTGTGAACTCGGGAAAGTTGTCGTTTTCATCTTTTATGTGCACCATTATTGGGACAACACTGAAAGAGAAGGAAAACAATTAAATTAAAAGCATAAAACTTTATGGGACGTATTAAGAAGCAAGTTTAGCATAGCAAGATAACTTAAGACTAAGAAAAAATCATATACATTCTGTGTTATCTTGTCACTTGGCAAAAGAACAGACAGTGCATAGAAAAAAATTGTAGTCAACTAAGAGGCATTTTGCTATATGTTAGCTAAAGTATTATCTTTCTTGAACGAGTTTACAAGGGAACAAGAGCTTGTTGGACTCATATGGAGTTAAGATTATTGTATAAATCAACATAGTTTTTTTTTCTAGTGTGCGGCTGATGGAAATCACTTGTGCGTTGCCATCCTAAGGATTATGTTGGAATGCCTGTGCCTGAAATTACACTAGCTCTCCTACCCTTACAATAAGCATAGAAGAAATTTGTTAAGTTAGAAAGTTAGAGCAACAAACAAATGCAGGGCACGTATTTTTCACCATAGATACCTTACTTACCTCATTTTCGGATCTTTGGTAACAACTTCTTTGGCTACAAGACTGAAATTCATGACAGTAACTCGTTCGTAATCGAGGAACGCCGCGTCGTTCACACGTATGAGAAACGAGGCTTCGTTGATGCCTTTGAATGGCGTGACGTCAAACACTCCATTATCACCCAGCAGGTACAGTTGAAAAGTTCCGTTTTTACCCTGGAATTGGACACTGAGATTAACTTCTCGGTTCTCATTGTGTATATAGACTATAGTAGATGATCAGGTGAGACCTGGTGGTATGTAATGAACATGATGCATAGTAATTGAATTGCAAGTATCATCATTTCCTTGATGGTGTTAATCTAACACATGCTTTGGGAAGACCAAGGTTACAATGTCTAACCATTTCTTATATTTGCCTCCGCCTACACTGGCACTGCTACACAGAGTAAATACGGCAGAGTGCCTACAGGGGGAGAGACTTGTGCTGATCATCGGCAGAGTAACAACTGATAAGTCAGTGAGAGTATACAATACAATGTCATCATACATAGTATATGTGCATTATATCGTACGGTAGAATCACCAGCACCATCTCAATTACCTGATCGTAATCAAACACCTCTGGGACAGCGTCCTGAAGGAAGGTTATAGGAGTATTCTGTTGAGCGTTCTCTAGCACTTCCGCTATGTATCTCTGACTGCGGAACCTTGGAGTCTCGTCATTGACGTCAGTAACGATGACTGTCACCTCGGTCGTGGCGCTCGGCAACGGAGATACAGCGTGGGATTCTTCTGTCGCCTGTATAGGAATTGTTCGGGAAAAAATAAATAAGTTGCAAACTGTCTTTGACAATACAATTTAAAATATAATAATTTGAGAATTACTGTACCATTAATGTAATCATCAATTACCAACGATCTCTATGTACTACTAGATGGAACATTCCAAACAATCGCTCTGTTCCACGCAAGTAGCCACAACTCTTTAACATTCACTTTGCCGTTATTACTCAGAACATTTAATTATTTACTAAATATTGACATTATTTAACCGTAGCGTCCATATTTAGTAATAATGAAATGTTCTGCGTAGTAACTGCACAAGTTTCATCGTGAATGTGAAAGAGTTGTGGCTACTTGCGTGGAACAGAGCGATTGTTTGGAACGCTCCATCTAGTAGTACATAGAGATCGTTGTCAATTACTTAATATTTTTATGAAAAACAAAAAAATTGTGGCAATTATATATATAACACATTTTTAAACCTTTCCCTTTACAGTGATAGCACCATCATCTGCGTTTCTGCAATATTAACTATTTGGTATTGCCTTTTATTCGTTATATTGCAAATTTTATAGTTTTTTTTTTTTTTTTTATTATTTAACATTAATAAGAAAATACATCACATGTCTTAAATAACTCGCACATAATAAACTTCTTGGGTTTCTCTTATGTGTGGTGAGGCCGCTCGGTCACAGCAGGCCATGCTAACGCTTGTTGTACATTATTTAGAAAGTTAAGTAAATAACAGAACAAATGACATAATAAATGTATCTATGCAACCTTGAATTGTACTTATAGTAATCTATTCATATTGGTTTCCCGCTACTGAAGGTAGTGTTTTTTTATTTAAAATTTGTATTTTTTACTTCTCACATTTTTTATTTCTTTCGACAATTCATTTACAATTGCGGCAACATATACTCCCATGTTCGCATGCCATATACATTGCTGTAACTAGGTAAGACCAAAGATAATATATACTAGAGTAAGATAAGCAATCCCCGAACAAAAAGTGTAAATCTAAAATTGGTAGCTTAAACTTAGATGGCGCATTTGCTATCCAATTCTAAAAGTATTATCTAAAATCCGCACGGCGCTGGTGTATTTAGTTCACAGTTTCTAGTTGTGGCGAAGGTAAAAAGTGGTAACACTACCCGTCGCTAGATGTCATTACATGTAATCACCTAATGAGTTCATGAACGTGTTACGTAACAGATGGCGCTAATACGAAACTAGTTACAATCTGTCGCAACTTTCATAGTAACAACAGTTATATGAAACGAACTAATGGCAGTTATACCTGTCTTGCTTTAACATAGATACTTCTCATTCACACCCCTAGCCGCCATGCCCGCCATGTTTCTTATTGCAGTGTTGTTCTTTGAATTTCTTTTTAACCGACTTCAAAAAAGGAGGAGGTTCTCAGCTCGACAGTATGTTTTTTTTAGTATGTTACGTTATTACTTCGCCAATTCTGAATGGATTTTGATGTTTCTTTTTTTGTTTGGTAGGTTATACTTCAGAGGTGATCCCATATAAATTTTATCGAAATGGAGGAAATGGGCTGGCGGGATTTTATCTCAAATAACCAAATGTATTTTTTTCAGTACTTTCTGATCCTATTTCTTTCAAATCCGATCCATAAATTCCTTTAATGAGTCATTAATATTACATGTAGTTATATACATCTCTGTGTTATGGAAACAAAGTACCTAAGGAAAGGACAATTCAATATAACATCCAGACTCGAACCAACTTGTACAAATTATATAAAGTTCCCTGCCCCCAGTGAGAATCACGAGTCCTGACTCACTCACTCTAGTACATAAATATTATCTTTACTACAACGATCTCTATGTACTACTAGATGGAGCGTTCCAAACAATCGCTCTGTTCCACGCAAGTAGCCACAACTTTTTCACATTCACAATGAATCTTGTGCAGTTGCTACGCAGAACATTTAATTATTTACTAAATATTGACATACTTTAACCGTAGCGTCAATATTTTGTAATAATTAAATGTCTGCGTAGTAACTGCACAAGTTTCATTGTGAATGTGAAAGAGTTGTGGCTACTTGCGTGGAACAGAGCGATTGTTTGGAACGCTCCATCTAGTAGTACCTACATAGAGATCGTTGCTTTACTATGACCTGTAAACTTGTTTTTCTTATCTTCTAGGTAACTAAAATTGGAATACAATCGCAATTGCACAGTGCTCTGGTAAATCAAGCCGAGGTAGATATCTAGATATTCAAACAGGTCACTGACCTGAGGTCAGCTGTTCTTTCTCGTTCCATTTGTTTCTCACAGTTGCGAAATATGTTATGTTTGGTAGCGATTACTACTAGTAGTGCAGTCAAATTCCGAATTGTGACCATCCCTAGCACCTTATTATTATAGCGATAAAGTAAAAATTAGAATGAACGTGGTTATTTATCGTATCAACCGAAAGTACCAAATAGGCATGACGAAAGATTTTGAAATCCTCTTCCGTAATGTAGGTACACATTTACTATTTACGAAAAAACCTTTGTTTCGGTATAAAACTTAAGTTTAACGGAGTTTAAAGCCATTTTGATAATATTTTTTCAATATTGCGCGCAAACAGCTCGCAGCTGTCATGGCGTCGGCTCTGACGTCACGGTTAGGTAAACATGTCATTGTGTCTATGCGTACGAAGAAAGTCAACAAAATATTCAATTAATTCGTGTGATAAAAATGAATTCCAAAGTTTATAAGTGGTGTGCAGTACTGCAGTGTAAAAACACTTCAATAAAAACACCCAACAAAGTGTTTGTACATGTTCCAAACAAGTTATGAACAAGAGATAAATGGTTTGGTTAAAGCTCGCACGGCGAAACAACGTAGTCACGAATTCGCTACTTTATTTCTGTGAAGACCACTTTGATGTGAGTATGTTATCATATATTGATAGATCTTATACTTAAAATGTTTGTTTGATATGAAATAGTTGAAATATTGAGGCCATGGAATAACTAATTTATTGAGGTTATGTTTGTTTTGGTCTTGGCCATCATTCCTAATAACAATTTTAATCGTTTAATTTTCTTTTTCCAGTTGCCAAATGATATGGAAAATTATATGGAGTATCATGTGATGGGGTTAGTATCACAAGTACGTATGAAACCAGGATGTATGCCCCATAAATTTATATGCCAACCAGACAGGAAAACACGAACATCTGACACAACAGAGCGACCCTATATAGCTAAGAAACGAAGAATTATGAAGAATGAGTGTAAAAAGGAATTCGAAGAAAAATGTATAGTTACAAAACAATCAAGTTTTGAAGAAATTGCATCCGGTAGTTCAGGTATTTAATATTAACTTATTTATTAGAATATAGCATTGAAAAAGTTATTTTATTTTAAGTACATTGTTGGTACACACAAAACTACATAGATTTTTCTGTGACCTAGTAATCTCCTATTTGTGTTCATAATTATAACATTGCACTTCAATAATAAAATATTTGTTTTACAGTTCAGCAGAATGTAGAAGTTCCCCAAGTAACACCAAGAGTGTTGGATAAATCAATTCAAGTACACACATGGAAAACATTCAGAAGTAAAGCTAACCAAACAATAGTCAGTTCAGTAAATCAGATGACATCACCATTGAAGCCGTTTCTACATTCTGTCTCTACATCACCATTTAAAATCAAGCATCAAAGTGTTAATAGTAACATGCCTATCTTAAGTTTGGTTAAAGTTCTTGATGATGTGATAACTATAGCTTGTGGTTTGATTAATATACACGATTCTCTTATTAAATAAAACACAAATAAAATTACTGCATTTTTATTTCCCATTCTATACTTTTATATAACAATGGATACACATAAGTTTTTTCAAAATTTAATAACACTTTCAAGCCTGACATATATCTATAGCTCATATATATAGCTCATCAAAAGTTATACATATAATTTCTATATTTTTATTAGTAGTAAAATTTGGGTCTGCGATGCTGAAATAACACTTATTTAGACCACTTAGGTACATTTGCATTTGAACCTGGGCAAAGCATTTCTTGCTGTGTTTCCCATTTTTTATATAATTGAGATACGTTTTGTTGCTTATGGGACATTTTATCTCCACAATGCTATCTTGACATATTCCATCAGGGGAACCTGCTATCATTGGATATTTTTGGGATATGAACAGTCCAGTATTCTTGATTTTTTTTCCCTAGTTTCTTGCTTATTATTTCCCGTTTCATTGCTGGTGTGTCTTATCCCCCCCCCCTCCCCCTCCCCCTCCCCCATGATAGTAGAAATCAGAGTCTAATCATTGGTCTGACACCGACTCACTTCATAAGCTCTAGAAGCTATTACCCTGCCATACCTCAGTTCAAACCAAAGGTTATTATTGAACTGGTCCCTGGTTTCAGTTTCAATCTTGTTAATAAGATCAACAGTCAAATTAATTTTACTTAAAAATAAGTCACAACACTCTTCCTTATATGTAATCACAAGTTGGTGCATTGAGATGCTAAGTAGTTTATTACAATTATAATCTTGTTGATACTTTAGTAGCTCGCAGTTGTCATATTTTCTCTTTTGTCCTTCTTCTAAAAAATTTTCAAGAACTGTGGAGTTAGAAGGCAATATAGGGCTACCTTTAGATAGATCTTTTGCAGATATAAATTTCAAGGTAGTGCCAACTCTTGTAAGCTTTGATTTCCGCCAGTAACATTGAATTTCTGTGCATGAAGGTTCTTCGCTTCGTCTATGGATCCACATAAGCAGCGCTATGGCATGCTTACATCCGCCCTGGGGAGCAACACAATCATGGCATTCGATTGATATTACTTTTTCTTCATCTTCATCAACCATCAATGTAACAGCATATAGTTTTGCATGGACTTTATGCTCTGGGCAAATTTTGCACTTTACTGTACAAATGTTTCCTTCCCGTTTTAGTTGCACATAATTGATTGCATCATCCCCATATGATGGTCTTGAAGACCTAAAATAATTGAAATTAATTAGAACAAATACATACACACTGACTTGGTGATTTAGGTGTTTACAATGAGGAAAAATACTATACTAGTAGGTGTTTTTTAGTTACAGAAATGTACTAGTTTTATCGGGTATTAACATGGTATTAACTCTAAAATAGCAACATACAAGCTGTGAGGGAGCTCACCTCAAAATAAACAATGACAAGTTTATTGTGCAAATAACCTATGAAAGTAAAATAAACTCGCACGAGTTCAAAAAGTTTGATTATATCTAGGTTGGTTGTATCTAGGGTAAAGATAAACACAAAATTTACTTACAAGGAAGTTTTCACGTTTCTCGTAACTCAGCGAGCAAAATTCTTTATTTGTTGCGAGGAAATCGCCCAACATTAATACATCAATCCTGGGCAAATTTGAGCTATTTGCCTTAACAAAGCTTGGTTCCATTGTTATAGTACAGTGGAGTCGATAAATCACACGTAAAAGAAAAAAAAACAATCCAAATGCGTAATCAGTAGTATTTACAACAACTAGGGATCCGCAAAAAGTATCGATACCTGAGTAGTATCGATACTTTCGTTACGATACCAAGTATTTTCGTACTCGATACTTTTGTTACGATACTTTACTAGGTATCGATACTTCGTCACATACTCGATACTTTTTGGTGTACCGATACCAGACCTACTTTGTTTTGCGTATCGCCCAGCGCCAGGGATGAGAATACGCCAGCGCAAGCTCAGTGTGTAAATGCGGCAAACCGCATTGTATACTCATAGAGTGTCATCTCATTACCGTTCTCTTCTTTCTTGCTTTGCTGATGCATAACGACCCTCTCGGTCGAGATTTAGAGGAAACCACTATCTTATTAAAATATGATGTCGTTGCATGGAGACAAATTACTTTTTATGTCTGATTTTGGTCTGATTGCAGTGATAAAGACTAGGGGTTTAAAAAGAACCATATTTACATCTACCATTATGTCAATGTTTATTGTAATAAATAAATAGAGACGGAATATTATTATTATACCAATAATAATATTCCGTCTCTATTTATACTATTTTTATTATTAATTTTGAGGTTTCTAATGTGATGAAAAAGTACTCGATACGAGTAGTATCGATACTTTTAATTCGATACTATAGTCGGCATCGATACTTTTGATGCGATACTGGTATCGAATACAGTATCGTTACTTTTATTTTTTTGCGTATCCCTAACAACAACAAAACACAGAGAATGACAGTATTGTTTACCTAGGCGTGACGTCATGCACTGTGATTGGTGTTTCAGTCAAAATGGCCGATTGCAGTATTTTAATTAATGTTTTATTTTATTGAAAATCTTAATAATCTGAACCTTTTAAATTAAGCTAAACCAGTGTTTTAAATTCTTTTAATATGAGATTTCCCCTAACATCATTAAATCGACGATTTTTGGATACTGTCGATCCATACCATTTTTAGTTTCGCTTTGCTTAAGTACTCAATTTATATTTTTACTATGAGTAGAGGTGATAATAAGGTAATAATAATTTAAAGTTAAAGTTGCAAACTCAAATTCGAAATATAATTTTTGACAGTTTTCATTTGTAGCTCAGATTTGTACAACAAAAACGCGATGCAAACGTCAAACGACGTTCCGTTCCGTAAGCTAAGATTTCGAGATATAATTTTTAAGTTTTCATTTGTAGCTTATATTCGTACAACAAACACGCGATGCAAACGTCAAACGACGTTCCATTCCGTTAATAGCTAAAGAAATGTCACTTCTTATGCATCAATGCATTCAAAGATATGAGCTATTTGGGTAAGCGAATGAATTACAGCAAACATGAAACGAAATGTGTTTGACAGCAAAGCTGATAATGAAATTGAGAGCTACTGTTCATTAACTGCTCGTCGTAGTTTATAATATTATCTTTGTACTAAATAATATAGGTATTATCATCATTGATTACATACATATGTCTTGTTATTTACGTAAACGCCATCTATTGGGGTTTGTAAATGCTATAACATTATGAAAGATATAACGTCATACGACTATTCGACCATAGATGGCGTAAAAGTCTAATTTTTCAATATTCTTATCGAATTGTGATAATTCGTTACCTGTAGCGCAATCTAGTGGACCGTTGAGTAACTACAGCTTGATTGACGCAACCAATAATGACATTTGCGGCCCTCGGTAAGACATAGTCCAGGAGGTGTGGCAGTCTCCTCAAGTTTAATGGGCGTTTTGCTTTCTTTAAATAGATTTTGTTTTTGTCTTCATCTTTTAAAAATCTAGTTTTATCACAATTTGCAGTGTAACTTAGTAGCTTCACCATTTGATTTGAAAAGAGCATGCAGAAGAAGTGACAGACACTAACCAGAATCTCCAATATGTATGCCCCATTGCTGTTGTTGGGATCTTCTCTGTCGAGTTGGCTGACGGTGTACACCACTCCTGAGCTGCTGTCAATGTCGAAATGTTCCTCCCCACCCGATATGATGCTGTAGGAAATCCGGTTGTTGACACCACGGTCACCATCAATGGCTCGTACTGAAAACAATTTAAATCATGAAGAGGTTCTCAGAAATTTAATGGTATTACTCAGTTAAGCAGGAACCTGAAAGTAATAAATAAAAAATTTTTGCTGCCTGCCCCCTAGACTTGGCTCATCTGCAAAAGCCTCAGTAAAGCTCACTTTCCACTCATCAATGGAGAAACTTATTGAGAGCCCTACGTCCATCTGCAGTCAATAATAATTAATTATTGCACCTTCCATACTTTTTTTACATACACATCATCAGCCGAAATACATACACTGCTGAACACAAGGCACCCCAATAGAATGCCACTTTAGGTGGGCTGTCTATTTGCCACAATCACTACGCTTGGCAGGCGGATTGGTGATCGCGTAATGGTCATAATATACACAGGAGTACGCTGATGCCTGTCTCTGGTGAAATCCCTCAGTCACTTTGACAACATACAGGGGAAGACTGGGGGTGGCCCTATTCTAAGCCAGGGAACCCATGGCATACAAAATAATGCATAATTCATTATTTGCACCAAGAGTTGGAATGTATCTTGTTTATATTATAACAAATATAATATATAATTAGACCTTACATGATTTGATTGAACTTGTCTGTACTTTAACTTTAATAATCTAACTTTAATTCAAGTTTAACATTTGATCTGCTAAATACTCTTCTACTGACAAGGGAACCTCACAAGGTCTCTCACTGATTTTGATGAAACTTTGTATAGGTCTAGCTTTGGCAAAAAATAATTATGCCATTCATACTTTTGGCGGAAGACTCCAGTGCCAGTGAAATATACATATGAACATTTCTCTTGTGCATCTATGTTCACATATCATCATCAGGTTATTTTTGTCTCCATTGCAGGAGCACAACCCTCTCTCATCTGCCAGAGACAGACGGAGGATTTGGCCTACACTCCCCGCGCTGGCCAGATGGGTTGGGAAGGCCTGATTGATGTTTTATAATGTATTCCCTTAGTCGCCTTGTACGACATCCACGGGAAGAGTTGGAGTGGTCCTATTCTACTCTACCGAAAACCAGACGGCAAGCCGGAAACCACACGTTCACATATCAAAAAGTATAAATTAATTATAGAAAATTCAAAAACTATTATTTTTGCTACACCATGTTTTGTATCAGCGACAAAGCAGGTGCGCTGCTATTGTCTCACTTACACTAATGTTCCAGACACACGCATGTCCTCCTATACTGTATATGGGTGACTGTAACTGTACGAACGCAAATCAGATTTCAGCTGGATGAGTTTGTGCTGTCTCTAGTTAGTAGTTGTCTCTAGCTGTGTCTAGTTTTCGTCTAAGCAATGTAAGAGAGTTACGTCTTTCCAGTTTGGTTTAACAGAAGCAAAAACTGATAGAAACCTTGTAAAACAGAAGTCCCAATCGGTGCATCTTCGCTAATCCTCGTCACAGGGCTGGCAACTACAAACTCTGGGGGCTGATCTTCGACATCCTGCACTTTGACTAGTATAGCTGCAGTCCCCGTGTTCACCCGCCCTTGGTTAGCTCTGTCCACTGCGAGCACCCGAAGTTGGTACAGAGATTTTCGTTCGTAATCCAGACGGTTTGTGAGCCGAATTACACCCCGACCGTTCACAGTTTGAACAGCAAAGCTGTCTACGTCTCCGTCTACCTCTTGTAAGCTGTATAAAACCTGGAAATAAATTAATTTTACAGCAAAAATCAAAACAAACAAATCGTTTTTTTTTATCTGTGGCGCCACATTTTTTTTACATGCCTATTAAAAAACGTTTTGTATCTACACTAGCAAAATTATACTGCCATCCTGCGTTTTGTTCAGGTCATATGGTAATAGGATTACTGCAAACGCAACCCTAGCGGCAAAATTTGGAAGCTGCCTAAGAAAAAACGACACTTGAAAATTGACATGTTGACGTGACTTCACTTTTGAATTTCTATATAATCTAAGATTTCTATACTTACCATTTCTTCCCGTCAGAAGCGAATGGGCGTAAGTCCAGTTTAGCTAAACAGGACTTACGCCCGAATCCTTCTGACGGGAAGATTTGTAAAATTATTAGCACCTACCTACTGAAAAAGTTGGACGCGGATTGAAGAATAAACAATAATGAAATTGATAAAAAAATAGATGAAGAAAGCATAAGCTGTATTTCTATCTAAATAATTTAATAAGTACTTGTCCATATGCTCCTTCGTCAAGGTCCGTTGCTTCCACGGTGGCTAATACACCAGGGGAAGCGTCTTCTTTCACGGTGATTGCGGAGGGATATGGTTTGAAAATGGGTTCGTTGTCGTTCACGTCTTCAACTAGCAGTAAAAAGCTCTGCGTGATAAAATTACCTTCCCCCAAATGTCCATCAGTTAATGTTAGGACGAAGGAGTATTCATCACGGACCTGTAACCAGAAAATAATACAAACTTTTTAAAGCCCTTTTAATACTGGTTGCATTTGTTAGAAAAAATCATAGAAATAGCTCTTAGCTGTTTAAGAGAAATAAAAATATTTCTAATTTTGTTTTAAGGCTTTCAGAACATATTTTTTCATTAAAAGAGGCCAGTGTCAACAGTAGGTAAGAAGAATAAAAACTCATTGGTGATAATATTTCTTAATAAGCATTATCATAGTACATAGGTACCTAATAAAAATAATAATACACACCTCTCTATCTAATTCCTTAACTAAATAAATATTAGCTTCGTTGGAAGAAATGGCTTCTAATCTTAAAATATCACTACCAAGCTGGTCTCTTATTCCAAATGTTAGCGCATCTCCGTCGGGATCTACGCCTCTTAGCCTGTATATTAGGCTACCTGAAAATAAACATTCAAAAGTCAAGTCAACAGCCTGTAAATATGTATTACTGTTGGGCAGAGGCTAAAGGCCCATATGAGGCTCACGAGGGTGTATCTATTGGGTGTAACTTAGTCTGGCTAGTCGGGAAGATTTAGAATATTTTGATTTGTACACGTAAATAAATATACTAGCAATAATTTTAATGTAAGACTATATTGTAAAGAAGATAGGAAATACTTACATATTCTCTAAAATATATTAAAAATTAAATTCAGGCTGTACCGTCTGTTTATAGCCACAGGAAATCACCTAAAGAAAAAAAAGATTCCGACGAATCGAATTGAGAACCTCCTCCTTTTTTTGAAGTCGGTTAAAAAGACAAGATACCAATATCTACCATTCCGTTTTACTTTTAAAGCACATACTAATTAATTAGGTTGGATGGTGCCGATTTTGTTCCATTTAATGTTCACTAATAAATAAATAAATCCCGCTATCGTATTACGATTTGGTAGCAACGAATTGTAACCACCTTACCACTTTTTTTTTAAATAAATCAGTGGTTTGCTTTATTTGTTATTTCTCTGATCTTGTAATTTTACAAGAGAATCTAGTTAATTTTAGGACACTTGTTCATTTACTGAAGCTTACTAAAAATTTCTTATTCGTTTATTATCTATCACCAATAGCGTGGTCAGTCATAGGTTTGGTAGTCTGTTAGAAAGATTAAAAATAATTAAGGTAAATGGCCCGCGTACCGATTAAAAGATTAACTCCATAAATGCTGATATCATTGATGACTAATCGTCCCGTTACCTAAGACATACGATAACCGGTAGGGTAAGCGGTGGATCACAATACCTACGGCTTCCCTTGTTGGTAGTGTGTTGTCCTGGTTACCCTACGCTCCCCTGCATTCAACTACAATAATTTCCGGTTGTCAGTGTGTTGCACTCACTGTGTTCTGCAGTTGCAGCGAATGGGGTTAAAACTTTGAACTCATTTCCTTTAAAGATAGTATTACCTATCTTTAAAGGAAATTAGTTCAAACTTTGGACAGTTCTTAAAACATTTTTAAATGGAAGTTCAAAATGACTAAGTAAGCGTTTAGTGAAGTTACAATTTTTGTTTGCAAGGAGATTTAAAAATACATCATCATCAGGTTATTTTTGTCTCCACTGCAGGAGCACAACCCTCTCTCATCTGCCGGAGACAGACGGAGGATAACAGAAAATACATACATCGATAGTTTTCAGGAAAAAAACTACATGTGGTTTATAGGATTAGAATATACCTTCTTATGTGTTATATAAGAAGTCGCAACACTTAGGCGTTCCCCTCTGCCAAATATGTAGCATTTATATATTTAATCTATTTCTATGGCTAAGATGGTTTATGATAAATATATCATCAGATAGTGTGAAAGCAAAGCCTCCCAGTAGATCCCCTTAAAGATCAAATGTTTCGTGTTTATTGAGTTTCTTATTGAAAGTAAAAGAAAATCTTTCATTGTTGTTATATTCAACCACACTTACCTATTGGTGTATCAGGTCCTTCCTTCAATCTCACAACAATCTCTGACTGGCCGTCGATCAGAAACCGCGGCGGTCGGTTGGCCGCAATCCCGTGCAGACATGACGTCACCAGCAGCAACCACCACACCCAGATCCACCTGGATCGGACTTTTAACCGCACCCGCGGCCGGTTCGAATCCGAGCTTCCGAACCTAATTTTTTTGAAGACAAAACGCATGGGTGCGTCGGTGTTGAGAGATCATCTGATGCATGGGAACTCCTGTCTAGTTCTCGGTACAATGAGCATTTTCCAGGTTTTCTTCGCGCGGTTTTACCGTGGGAAAGTGGATTACTGGTCGGTGAAAGTGTTGTCACCTCACGCCTCTGACTCTTTGATCCAAATCTCCTTTACGTGCCGCTGCCTTCGCGTGCACCTGTAAGAGACAGGTGTTACTTTGAAGGTGGAACTTTTACTCTTAAAACTAAATTAGTTGGCGAATAGTTAAGGCATGTTAGGCCTCTTTTACTCTAGGTGAAATTTGTGTGTCTCCAAAGCGAAAGTTATGTTTCGTTCTTATATTTTTCTATATTTTGTATGTTTGCCTATCTTTCAATTTACCTAATGTAAATCTTGGAGAAGTATCTGAGATGTCTTAGAATAGAGAAAAAGCAGTTTAAAAAGATAACTTTTACTTGTAACGCACTTGCCTACGAGTATTATAGTACCTAATAACAGTAGGCGATCGAAAGTTTATTTTAAAGACAAGACGTGTATGCGTATAAGTTCGAAAACCAAGAGTTTATCATTTTCAGATAGGTACATAGGTAATTGCCGTGTGGTTTCCGGTAGAGTAGAATAGGACCACTCCAACTCTTCCCGTGGATGTAGTACTAAGCGACTAAGGGAATACATTATAAAACATCAATCAGGCCTCCCCAACCCGTCTGGCCAGCGCGGGGAGTGTAGGCCAAATGCTCCGTCTGTCTCCGGCAAATGAGAGAGGGTTGTGCTCCTGCAGTGGAGACAAAAATAACCTGATGATGATGACATAGGTAAATCATCAGTTTTATTATCATTGATCTTAAGGGTTTTCTATAACAATGCAGTTGCGGTAACCTAACGGTGCCTCTCTAATTGTAACTGTTATTTTATTAAGGAAATGTTTCATAATACTTTCTAATACGTGACGCCATACAATATATAAAGCACCCAAACAAGTCACGTTTGTTGTGAGAACCCCATGTCTCCTACAAATTGATAAATCTTCTATCTTGCTAAGGTATTTCAAATACGTGTCATTTACCATTGTCTCCTCTATATGATCTAATGCCAAAAAGTCGCAAGAGTTAAGCTCAGTCTGGAACTGTATATTAAGTAGTTCTAAGGTTTCATTTCTATACATTTTCTGAAGAAATCTGTAAAAGAATCATCATATTCCTACTAGGTACGAACCCTAGGCTCAGTCAGTGTTGATTGATATTTACTTGACATCCCCTGTGTTTATAAACAACCAATTGGGTTATCTGGCCGAGAACTAGCGCGTGTCTGCGAGCAATTGTTAACTAGCCGTGTCTCATTGTCTTGTAGGAACGTTAGCACACGCCTTGCTTAACTAATGAGAACAACTGCTAATACTATCATAAATGAATTTTCATGCTATGCGACTTCGAGGTAATTATAAGTTTAGTATTTTTGTACTCAAGGTCGTTCAGCGGGCTATGGAAAGAGCTATGCTCGGAGATTTTCTAAGGGACAGGACCCGAAATGAGGTGATCCGCCAGAGAACTAAAAGTCTTCAACATAGCTAAACAGTTAGTACGTTGAAGTGGCAGTTGGCTTGTCACATCTGTCGGAGAACCGATTACCGCTGGGGTAAACGAGTTCTCGAGTCTCGAGACCGCGACTGGGCAAGTGTAGTGTGGGACGCCCTCTGGATAGATGGAGCCACGGTCTGCGTAAGGCGGCTGGCAGTAACTAGATGAGAAGAACCGAGGATCGAGTTCAGTGGCGCACCTTGGGAGAAGCCTACGTCGAGCAGTGGACTCTTTCAGGTTGATGATGATGTATTTTGTAGTCCAGAGCTACTAGGAAAGACGAAGACGAAAGGGACCACCTAACATTGGTTACAAACCACTGATTAACTAGGAGGGCTCTTAAAGTAAAAAGAGTTTTTTCACGTCGCTTAATATTCAAAACTTAGACCTCGCAAACTCATTTATCAAGTATCTGTCAACTTATAATATGTGCATTTCTATTCTATAATAATTAAATATTTTTACTGTCGCATATTTGGGCTATATTCCTTTCGACCACAACACACTCACATATTCCCGCAATCAACCCACAACCAAGTAGGTAGGTACCAAAGGTTTAAATTGATTTTAATAAGATCACGATTCATATCTGGAAAATTCAATAATAAAGCTCGTGAGATTATTTTCTTCAGAGCCTTTTGTTAGGTAATGTTTCATAATAACAAACGGATTAGTTTATAAAATGGTGTCTCTGAGAAAAAAAGAGAAATATGTGACCGTTGCATCCGATCGCTTCCCACTCGGCTAAGACGAATCGCCAAAATAGTGGAAACACTTTTTTCGTTATTGCGCAATTTAGGCTCTTTCACTTAAAATTGGATGCGGTAGTACAATTTCGTTCGTCATCATTGTTTTTGTTTTGGTTTCTTTCTTTTCCCTAATACCTATGCCTTTTCACTACGCAGGTTGGCTACCATCAAGCCAATTTGTAGTTGTACTGTTGCTGCACGTAGATGATGTGTCTTTTGAATCATCCTTTAAAAGTCTTTCTGAAAAGTTTTTTTTTGCTACGGACCGAATTTTAACTTTGGGGACTAAAGTTATACAAACTTACAAAAAATGATTGAAATCTAAGATTCTTAATATTGGGTTTTAAAAAATAAACAGGTGAAAAACGACTTGAAACAGCAGTTGACGCTAAAGCCCAGTGGGTAAATTAAGACTCTCGTCATGCAGGACAGTACTGACTGCTCTCAAAAGGAAAGGTACACATCTGAGAAAATCAGTGTGTGAAATCATGGGGCTGATATTGCACCACATCCGTAGGAGTCCCAACTGCGCAACGAGTGGCTGCAACAGGTATGAATGAAAAGTATGAATAAGAACAGCACGACCCACTTCTTCTCCAAATCGCTTGCATTTCATTGAATTCGTTATATTGTTACGTACTGTGTTAGTTCTATCGTTACCTACTATCATCAATGTCTGAATACGTAGGTACACTAAGATATTGACGTTTGGATAGCTTCAGGTTAACTCCTGAATCCTGAATTGAGACTAATCCATCGTGAATTGTACGATCTAAACATTTCCTCCTGGATCTTAAATAAATGGCATATGATAAAATGCAATTAAAAATATTTTAATATTTAAAGTTTCACTAAAAGCAAGTCTTACATTAATAGAATTACAAATTAATTTAGAGACAATGAAATTAACGCCTCAGTTGTTACATAAAACGTTATTACCACTACCATGACTCAAATATTGTAACTGAGTTCATTCACACGCATCATAATTACAAAACAATTGACAATTACGTAAATATAACAATTAAAACATGACCTCGCGCCCTCTGGCGGATGTGTGTAACGTTGTTGGAAGGTGTCGTTGACGCATTGATACAGCACCCCGGTATGATGGCTGCGTGTGCGCAGAAACAAAAGGGGCAGCCAGCGAGACGGGGCGAAGGCCACACTGACTATTGTGTGTGGCGAATGGGACAACGCTATCGGGGATTGACCTTTATTTCTCGTATTAATCATCATTGATGACGGTTATGGCGAAATTTAGAGTCATTATCTGAATTTTTGCAAAGTATGTCCGTCTAAATCAAGTAGCTGATTATAGGTTAGATTCGACCATGGGTTGTAACTAGCAGATGAACAAGTGAAAGGAATTTGTTCTCGCATCGCCATATAGAAATTTCAATTGGTAATTTGCTCTTTCTGGCGCCTATATTATATAGTCATAGAACCAGCAGAACTATATTTTGTGCAAGTAGTTCCTTAAAAGTAAGTTTCGAAGATCTTTTTATTTTTAGGTAGATAAAAGGATCCGACCAAATGCCAGCACAATCTGCAATCGTCTGGCACTCTGGGGCGACTGAACAATATAGGTACCTAGCAATGTTACTAGGTGCCACAGAACGAAAACGGACAGCAGCTGTGATGGCATAATACTGTCATGGATAAAAGGAAAACAAAAGTCTACTCCCACATGTGGAAAGGCCTACGTCCGCATAAGCAAAGACCTACTCCCACATGAGCATAGGCTTACTACCGCAAGTGCAAAGGTCTACCCCGCATAAGCAAAGGCCTACTCCCACATAAGCAAATGCATATATATCTAGTATAGAGGACATTGAAAGGTACGATGAGACACATGAACATGCATAGCTTCATTTAAAGAATACAAGACAGTTACTCAGAAAGGAGCAACTTCAATGCCAAATATTTAGATTAATTTCCACCGAGCGTGACGTTTTTAATAAAAATCGTTCTGAAAGTGTTACAAACTACGTTGTATTATTTTATAAGATTTTGCTCGTGCTTTACTCTGTAACCTGTAAGCGTAACGAACGATGACCAAGCGCCTACCTGGCTGTTGCCGAAAGCGGGCCTACTTCGTCGAACGAGAGAAAGCCTCCACCCTCTGATACACACATGAATTATTATCATTAACACCACAAGTGCCACAAACTTCGCTTCTGCGATCATGGGGCGTGTTTGAACTAAGAATACCCAACACCAACGCAACAGGGTTTTAGCCTCTCCATTGTTAAATGTGTCTGGACCTGTTTAGCTTGTCAATAAGATATTACTGGAGGCTTGAAGAGTGTAGGTATACTATAATACATATAGACTAATTAAGCTCGTATTCTGTAGTCATATAACATATACCTAACACAGATCCTTCACACTCAAACAATTGTTATGAAATGAGAGCTCATATCCCTGAAATTGTATTGCGGTAGAACCTTATATAAGAATTTGACCCAAGTCCTAACGCTACGCTATGTTAAACCCAAACCTATTAAACAGTGAAAACCCCGTCAAATTCTGTACATTAGTTTCTAAGATAAGCTCGTACAAACATACAAACAGAATAAAAAAAAACATTATATTTAAGGAGTCCACTTGTGTCAATAATACCTGGGGATGAATATTTTTTAATTCAATGTACAGAAACGATTTTTAATTGTTTTATTTTTATAGTAACTGTAAATATCTGTTATATTTCTGTCTAAGGTTATGTTTAGGGTAAGTTTTCTAATGACGCGGGAAATACGTTTTACTGTCTACTTAGGTGCTACTTAAACAGCTTATTAAGTAAGCTAATTACGCTATTTCTGTTAAGTTAATTAGTCGTTAGCGAAGTGTTACAACTAATTTACTTGACGTGACTTGAACTTTATTCAAACCAATGATACTTATTTGCTTACCTAGATATCTTAGAATATTGTGAACCAAGACATGTCCATTTTAGATCAAGCACAAACGGTACTTCTGACATGAAATGAAGTGATCTTGTTTACAAGATAACTATGATAAGTAAAATGTTTGTTCTACTATGTAAATAAATATCATGTTGATGTCACTTGGAAATATTCGAGTATTGATTTATAACTAAAACAATGAGATTCGGTTAATAGAGGTTCTGTTTTCGTTATCATTTCCAAAAAAATATAGATTTTATCTTGACTTCTATTGTCACTTATCATCATTTCAGATTAGTCCACTTGTCGTGGTAGCTCAGTTGACAATGCGTTGCGCTTGCTTTACGTTCGTGAGTTACAAGGTTGAATTTTGTTCCATAAAAACCAGTTCCATAAAAATGAGTTTTTTATGGGTATGGATTACTATCATATCATAGACATTTCGGTAAAAAAAACATGTCGTGAGGTTTCAATCTGGGGAGATATTCTAAAGAGACTACCAATAAACATTAGACCTAAAACCTTCTTGATTAAAATATGACACCATGTTGAATATGACAACATGCAACTTTCTATATTACTTATGTGTTCGATATAGGTCATTGTTTACGATTACGAATATTTTTTTGTTATGAAACTTAAGAAATACAAGATATATCTATAAAAACGAATTGTTAATAGTAGAAAAATCTGCTTGTTATGTTTAAAATGACTTCGAATATTCGTTACAGAGCATTTGTTACATGGGTTACCTTTACTACACGGGTTGTTCTCACGGTAACACATAGTTACAAGAAAAATAATGGATTTGAAGTAAATGAAAACAATCTGTGAGGGGCATCTTTTGGGGTTTATGGTGATTGCAAGTGGCATGTGTGGAATATGGGTAGTGTAATTGGTTTGCTTGTCGAATTTATAATTGACAACTTTGTTTTTATTATATAAATGTTCCAAATGTAAAATTCGCGTTGTTTCCACAATATTTTGTGAATATAAGGTAGGTGCATTTCGGTTTGGTTATCGATCAGTTGTGGATATTTATTATTGCGACCTCTCTGCGATCTATCCAAGGCATTTTATTGTGTTGATCACGAAACCTTGCTACTTAAAGTGAAACATTATGGCGTTAAAGACAGAGCATTCAAATTACTTAAATCTTACTTAGAAAATAGAGTTAAAAAGTAGATTTAAACGGAATTCAGTCACCTGGGTCATTTGTAAAAATGGGTATGCCAATGGAACGAGTATGCAAAATATTAAGCACTCAGAGGGGAGGAAGCGGAGAAGGAAGGCGAAGGGGAGAGGGTAGAGAGACGGGAAAGGGGAGATAGGTGGGGAGTGAGTGGGCTGAGAAAAGGGATGTGGGTAGGGTTGGGAGAAGGAGGGGGGGTGTAGAGGATGGGTAGGGTAAAGGGGAGGTCGAAAAAAAGGGGAAGAGGGGCACAGGAAGGTGAGGGGGAATCGGAGGGGGAAAATGAGGAGTAAATGCATATACCATTGCGATAAAATATTTAACATACAGAGAAAAAATACTTAACTTCCTGCAAAACATTTTCATGTGGTATTATTCATAATAATGTGTTAATGTATCTATGCGGACGAAGTCGCGGGCAACAGCTGGTCACACATATTAGGACTTTTTGACTTTGAGTTTGACTTTTAACTATCGCAGTACAACGCCTAACGCTTATCGGAATATGCCCCGTTAGAGGGTACAAAATGGCTTTTTAGTTCGACCGATATTTAACCGAAATGCTTACAGAGTAGGCTCCCTGGTCTCCAAGTGCGAGAGTCAGTGTGACAAGTTAAGGTACAAGTTTTATAATCATACATTACCTTTAAAAGTATTGTTTAAAGTGTGATTATGAACGTGTTCCATGGACATGATCGAAAAAGAGCTACACTGAAACAGCTTTATCTGTACTGTAGGCAATAAACGTTGTTACAAAGGAGAGTTCGCAAGTTTGATGGCTCGCTCTCGATCTCGAAAACCACTGGACCAATTTTGACAAAACTTTCACTGCCAGCTGTTAGGCTTGCTGATTTCTGGGATTGAAAATGGCATTTGCTTCACTCAAACTTAACAAGTATCCGGATGTAATTTCAGTGTTATGGTGTTCACTCATGATAATGAAAATGTTCGCTAAAGTAGTTCATAAGTAATGTGGGACATTATATTATTTTTGTCATACTAAATGCAACCAGCACTTTACAAATTTATCCTATATATAAAGCCATAAAATTTACTATCATTGTGCCAAGTTTCATTAATATAAGTGGGGTAGTTACTGCGTCATAAAGGTACAAATATAAATATTACATACATGTACATACACTTGTCTAATCCTAAATTAGGATTTTCTCCTGTGCTATAGAAATTCAACAACGATTGGACAACCTAATACATAAAAACGTAAACTTCGCATGTCTGTACATTGATAATATTAGAAAAAAAATGGAAATAGAGAAGAAGAAGACAAGACAGAGAGAAGGATACAAACACATTCCGATCATTTTTGGAATGTTAGTCTGTTAGTTTGTGCACGCATCACTTAAAAACTACTGAATCGATTTCGATGGACTTTTCACAGAAACATGGTGCTATATTTGGTGTAACATAGAGGCTTTATTTCATTGGAATCGGCCCAGTCAATCAAAATTTATGCTAATTTATAGTTTTCGAAAACTCGCACAAAACAAAGAAGTGTAGGGTGTCAATGCTCGACTGAATTCGTGAGCGGTAGCGGGAGCGGTTATAGTACAAATGTAATTAATGTATGTGAGTTTTTGAAAACTATAAATTTGCATAACTCTTGATTGAGGAGCTGGATCTGGAGCTGGATCTGAAGCTGGATCTGAAGCTGGATCTGGAGGTCCTGGAGCTGGTCCTTGACTTGGACCTGGATTCTGTAGTCCACGCGAGCGGAGCTGCGGGTACAGCTAGTTAGAAATAAAATATGTAGAGAATTAATCATAGCTGGACGAGAGCTTATTTCTATCAACGTAAATTTGATGGATGATGAACTTTAGACAACATACGCAGTACCCACTTACTTTTTAAATTAACTAGCTGACGTAACACTATCAACAGTTGAGGGTAAGATTCCGCGATGAAGTTGTATGGTTGCTTTCCTTACGGTGGAAGCAGGTTTGACAACTGTGCGAATGATTGATCGGAGCCATTCGGAGCAGATACAGTAATCTGTTTCCTATTGCAGATATTGTGTGTAGTGCACCCACATATTGTTATAACATGACATAACAGACGATGCAGTGTATAAAATGTATATCGCTTGCAGAATTTATTTTTAATGTTCCTAATCCAAGACCTAAATGTGTGTTCTCTGAACTTTATAATGATTGTTGAATATAACAACAGACAATCTAAAAATGTAATTGAATAATGAGAAGTACCTGGTATAATCCTGTAGAAAATTATAAGTATATGTCAGTCAAATAACAGCAGATAAATTTTGAGCAGATATTGTAAAAAGTTCCTCATATCTGTAATAATTATTATAGGTCCTCTTTGTTAGTAAAAATTCTTATATCCATCATATGAAATACAACCCTTCGAACTCAACTAACAAATACGGATGTAAAGGCAAAAATTACCTGCAACCTCAATGTTTAGTTACAATTATTATTAAAATGTATTATCGTTATAGTAAAAGTTTTCTCGCTACCTAATAATCATTAGAACGATTTGAATAGAACCTTGGGCGTGTTTCCATAATATTGTTTTGGTTTGGAAATATTGCTACCGAGTACCGTTTGACTTCACTTACCTGATCGTGTCTCGGTGGAATTATCTTTATAAAATACTTATCAAACTAGGATAATTACTACTGAAAGCATGGCTATCATTCAATTCCTGATTTGTTTTTTGCAAGGATATTTTTAAATTACACTCCAGTGATTTAAAAAATAACGATGTTAAACATTTTTAGCGCCCATCTAACACAACTTCCAAAAAAAGGAGGTATATACTTTTCTTCATAAATAACCTCAATTACGTGAGAACACAAGTAAAGCCCTTTGTCAAAATAATAATAAAAATATACAGTGAATATACTCATTTCTAGGTTACATATTAAAGTACATAAATAACTTACACTTTGCTGAGACTTTTAATATTACGTAAAGTGTAAACTTTTTTGTATGTTCATAATTCGCAATATAATTCGTCAATGGAAATTTAAATTGGCGCAAGGGACAAAATGCCAAAATCAGTTTGTGACTTCCTAAACTCAGTTTCAATTATCTATCGAATGATATATTTAAAGAACATTACAATTCAAGAACTCTATCCTTTGACATGATTAATATAGGTGCACAAACAAAATTGTTAGTCACAAATAAAATTAAAAAAAATATATATGCGCTTTTTGCGTCTCTTGAAAAGTAATGGTTTGTCCCTTACGCCGATTAAAATTTCCATCGACGCCTATAATATATTAGTTAGGGAAAAGACAGTTCAGATGTACTAATGTACCTACGCTGTTTTGTTATTGTATATTTTTTCATGCAATAAAGAGCAATATACCGTGACGTCACTGACAATGTACATCTTATAAACAGAAATCCGTTGATAAAAGCAGGTGAGCCGCTTTTTGTGCGAAAGTATCTGGGCCTTGGCCATTACTCTTAATTATAGGGCAAATCCTTCTCTGTTCAGTTAGTAGCTAGCATTCGCTTATCTTAATGACTATTCTTTGTTTAAAAATATATAGAATAACATAAACAATTGCTTTCACTAATAATAGTACGTTCAATTCATATATATTTATTCATAAACACATCTGATATAAAGATGTACAAGATATAGAGAAGTGTATGTTTTGCACATTGTTGGGCATGTGAAGATATTTTAACAGGTTAATTTCATGAAGGTAGTTATAATAACAAATAAATGCTTGTTAGTATAGTTGTCTTCCACGAAGACTTAAAACAACATTTGACAAGTTGATATTATCTAGATATGGAAAATACAGATAGACGTTTAATATGAAACGGGAGAGGTAAGTGTGTCAGTGATAACATTTCCCACGGTTAAAACAATTGCGATTCAAGTACAAAATGATACTTTTACATGGAAATAAGTATCGAACAAGATCTTATCTTTTAAATGGAGATAAAGATTGAATTGCACCGTGTTTCTTTTTGTTCTTTTGATTTATACTTTTTCTTTTGCAGTGGGGTTTAAGGTCAACTGTACTTTAGTTGTCGTATATTAGCTTATAAGGGAAGTTTCTCACCCGAACTCACTAAAACGAATCAAATTTTGTGTGTAGAACAGTTTATTCTGAACACAACCACATATTTGATATTTGCCGAATTTGTCTGTCTCGGATAAATCACATCGGGAACTTCCTAACTTGAATTTTCTGAAATGGATGAAACTTTGTAGGAAGTTACAGCAGGTTATTCTGAACACAACTATATACCTAAGTATTCATTTCGTGCCAAATATCAACATACGGCGGAAAATAACAGAATTAAATTAATACAAATGAATGAATTAAGTGTTCGAATTGAGACACTTTCCTTTGTTAGTCAAAGTATTCATTTCACATATTAAGTTGTTATAAGTTATTCAATCACACTAAAAAACACTTATTTTATTACCTATATGTCACAAACGAATAGTCATTTAAAGTTTATTTTTCTGATATTAGACACACTTTAACAACTGATATGCTGATAATGACGTAACAAAGTTTTATTCACGTTTTAGTGAGGGCATTTACCTATATACAGATGTCTGTCGGGTGCGCGGACGCAGACCGTGTCGGCTCGTTCGAGCGTGCCTCCCCCGGGAACCGAACCTGCCGTATCCGGTATCGTCAGTCGATACCAGTGTGTCGTTTTGCTATATCCTCTACCAACTTGAGCTGTGTTTTGTATACTTTCTATAGACTTGATGCGACCAATTTCTACTATAATTTATTGTTTCTAGCTTTTTTTACAAATAGAGCTGTGCTTCGCGACTTGGCCGCATGATTTTAGTCAAATTTAGTGTAATAAAAAGCTTTGATGCCAATGCAACTTAATAATGTAAGTAGACAAGCTAAGATACACACAGAGAGAAAATAAATTCAGAAGGTTACATGCGAACAGAAAGGCAGAAAAGCATGCATTTTGCAAATTTGTAGCTGTGTACAGTGATAATAAAACAGAGATGGAGGGGATGCAACCGTCAAATTCATCATAGTTCACGATTTAAATAAAACCATATCTAAATAAAATCACCTGATGTGTAATTTCAAGTTTACAACAAAAAAAAAATTCATCTTATTTTATAATAAGATTAATTTTTTTTGTTATAATTGTTTTGTTAAAGATAATACATTATTTTGGAAAAAACAAATGCACAACAGACTGTTCTCCAAAAAACAGAACAGTCTGTGTGCATTTGTTTTTTCCAAAATAATGTATTATCTAGGGCTTTGGTGTTTAGTGGAGATAGTACATTATAATACAACAAATGTCTCTGCGTGTGTACACTATGAAGAACACATATTTATACGTGGCTAAGCTGATATTCTTAAAGCAGTGAACTTGCTACCCTCAAACCTTACTAAAGCTTACTATTAACGTTACTAAGGGAATTCTGTGACTATATCACGACCAGCATTGGTCTGAAGCACTTTGATACAGATAGTAAACAGAAAATAAAAAGATATCGTGATTAGACTGATGGCATTATTGCCAATGTCTTAAAACAAAATTCATAATTATACGCTAATTATGTTGTGATAACGATATATAATAATAATAACACACTTATAATAAATGTAGTATAATAAGTATAATGACCTGGAAACTGGTAAGCAAAACAAAAAAAATATAATGAAATAGATTATAAATAAATAAAAAAAAACTACATTGAAATAATTTTATAGTACCTATAATCAGGTGGTTTTATTTAGATAAGTGTTAACCATAAATCGGGGATTCTTGATGAATTTTTGACTTTAGATGATTTGCACCCCAATTTAAAAGTCAAAATTATATATATTTTTTTGTAATATCGACATAAGATTAAGCATTTACAAAAACCTGTAACAAGTCAATAGAAAACTACCCACTTTCAATTTCAACCATTATGTAAGAGTAAACTGGAATTTGTAACCAAATGGTTTTTTGCTTGGTTTTTTACAAACGCGGTCGTTGCACTGAGCAGCTGACAAAAACATGGCATTATATCAAAGTGATCTAGTATGCATAATCAGGTGCTTTCACTATGAGAGGTTGGAATTTATTTATATTTTAAATGTGTTCGTTGATATAGTTTATGACCGCCGTCATTGGCTTAGTGGCATGGGTGTTAAAATTGAAAACTAGAGATCGTGGGTTAGATTTCCCACTGAGGACAGTAAATTTTGAATAGTTTGTGCAAGACGGACCTGGTCTGGGTGTAATAACAATTACAGGCATATGAAGTGATCCGTGTGGTATCTGGCTTAGGATGAGGTGATTCAGCATAGTCCTAAGAGAGAAACGCACTTGTAGCGTTTGGAATGATTTTTTCGGGCTATCGCTGCATTTACAGTTTTTTTTTATCTTTATTTGGTGAGGGTTTTTTTCGGTCTAGAAAATGTGACCCTCATAGTATTTACAACTAATTCAAAATAAATAATTCTTAAAATCTACGTATACGTGCCCACTTCACAGAAAAATTAATAGAACTAAAAAAACTGTAACAATATTGAAAGCGGCTGAAAGCTTTGTTCCGGACGTACTTCATGATAATATGGTATGCATCGTCAACCACTTCACACTCGATACATTCAGGAGTCAGGTTGCCCCATCAAGTGACCAAAGTTATTCAATGGGATATGTCCCGAACGAAGGCGAAAGGCCATAACAAAGTCCTGCCTACTCATCTTGGTTCCATCTATCCACAGGTTATTAGGTAGCTCCTGTTGTATGGTAGAAAGACGCAGTTGAGAACGACCTACCTGAACTTCATACCGGAGCTACCTAAACTTTTATGCTTTGGCAGGAAGTTTTACAGAATAAGCAGTTATAGTCTTTTTGTGTCGGATCCAAGATCCATTTCGGATCGCTAAGTCTGCTGAGTAAGTACTCGTAAATAGTATATGTAGATAGATCTCTGTGATCTCTACCATCTATTGTTAGAATGTCAAATGACACGTGCGGGTACTACTGACATAATTTCTAATGTGATATCGATCTCTTCTTAGACACGGCATTGTTGACACGCTGCTTGCTTTTCCCGCGGCTTCCCACGATTTCAAATCAAATAGAAGTTAGAACTTGACAATGGTATTGGTAAAAACAAAGGCAAGAACCAATAACTCATATCCGTTACTGTTTTGAACCGGACGTGTTGAATAGACGGTATTTTGTCCTTAAAACAAATGAAATTAACAGCATATTAATATGCGTTTTAAGATTCACATTAAAAAACGACTTTGTAAGAAAGCCTGTTATGAAATAAACGATTATTTGAATGACAACGATGTCTAGTAGGTACGTCTATAAATGTACCAAGTGTACTCATATGCAATAAATGATTTTGACTTTGACTTATTGTCTGTCTAAACATCAAAGTAACCAAATATCCAAAATGGCCTAGCCTCTCAACGATGCGTACAGTCGACCACACTAGCTCACTGGACATTGGTGGACTTGACATGCGCCTTAAATATCCTTTCTTTGGCGTCTGTAGATTTCCACACGAAGTTTTCCTGCACCGAAAAGCCAGAAGCGAAAAGCCAAAGTATGGTAATAAAGTTGCGAGAAACTCTTTCGTACGGGGCCCAGATTTTAAGGATTATTATGAGATGTATTTTCTTTTTAATAACAATTATTTATAATTATAATAATACTAATAATAATTAAAGAACTAAAACAAAACAGGAATTTACAAATCAAAAATTCCGTCGAGGTAGTCACACTGAGGTGTTGTGTACAGAAGAGGCTGGCAACGTTAACTCGTTGTATGGCCAGGCTAATGCGCTGGCTGAGGTACTGGCCAGCCCTCTGGTCACCGGAAGCCTCTATATGGCGTGCGGAAAGCACCGCAATTAAGTTTTTTGCCTCCGGGCCCCAGTGTCTCCACCGCGACGGGTACAAAAATGTAGCTGGAGCCGATATTCTCATATTTTTGGCGTTTGGAATTTTCCGCCGTTCCTGCCGCGGCTCCAGCATTGACAGATGTTCAATGAATGTGTGAAGGAAAGAATTGAATTAAGATTGACGGATAAGTGATGTTTCAAGCCGGACAATAAAATTATGGGAATATTTCTGAGGTTTGTGTGAACGTTGTATAATGTGCAGTCATAGACAAATTAATTGACGAAAATGAAAGTGTTATTGTCTTAGGTAGGTACTTCACAACATTAGCAGGTACCCTACTCGATATCTCTGCAGTAAAAGTTAGCTTTTGGTATTTACGGAAAGGAACGAAACTAGTAATACAGGTGTACAACAAAATATAGGTACCAGATGTTTAAAAGACAGGAGAAACTAAATATTAGTCAGCATTAGCCGAAATATGTCCACGAACATAGAATGCGACTCTTGGTCCATTGGGGCATTTGCGATAATCATGACGCTTGGCTGGAGGATTGGTGATCGCAGTAATGATCTTAATATACACAGAAGCTGCCTGCTCGTCCCTGGTGCAATCGCTTAGTCGCCTTGACGACACCCACTGGAAGATTAGGGGTGGTACTGTTAGAAGCCTTATTCCTGAGGCTTATGTTCAGCTGTGGACTCCAGGTTTTGTTCGTACAAAATAAGGGGTTTCTTTTGTCATGTACGATCACTGATAAACTAGTGAATGCAACTAAGTATATTTTAAGAGTCGAAGGTAAAGTTGTAAATCTTTATAAATTATAAATAACGATGACGACGGTAATTATTTTTGAGGAGGAGACCCTTTTATTGCCCATACAATTGAGATATATAATGGAAAGTAAATAATAATATCTTCCGCAATAATTTGTTCGGACGGTCGTAAAATCGGCTGACCCATAAATTGCGATCTGTCACGATCTACTTAACGCTATAATTTGGTTATGTTTGTACCCATAGCAAGCTCCCGCGTCGAAAATCAATGTTTAGTCAATACTTTTTTAACGTTATCGCAGGTGATTGGTAAAGTTTAATTGATTAGCTAAGGTTTCAGCACGACCCTTACAATATTTATGACACTATAGTAGATATACTATGCCTGAAAATGAGCAACTTATCTTTTACATTTATGCATATGCACGGGCAAAGATATTTTTTCGTGGTAGAAAATAATATATGTTATACTCTATGGTTTCGGTTTTTTTGTGCAGATAGCAACATTTCATTATAGAACAGTGGAACATTTAAAAGGTTAAAAAAGAACAAACAAACATACCTACATATAAATATATTTCCCCGTTTATGATAATTTATGTTAGGATACGAAATTAAGCTTAACTGAAGTAGCATATTAAAGTTGGTATTTAAATAAATTACAAAACAGTAAACATACGTTAAGCATATAGAAAGATGTGACTGTTTACTTTGCATAATATAAATAGAACTCGCTTCAGGATTCGCTGGATTTAAACACCAAAACAATTTTTTCGAAAAATAAATCGATCAAATCCATTATTTAAAATATACAGTAGACTATAAAAAGGAAGCTTAAAAAACTTACCTTAAAAACAAACGATCCCAAAGTTCAGCCAACTGATAAAAAGAAATATCTCCAAAAAAAGAAATTCAATTTAATAGTGGAAATCGAGTGATATTTTAATGGTAATTCACTGCACTTCCGTTCTCGGTCGCGCGATCGTTTCGCTTTCCACGACAGGTGCACGGTAGAGCGCGGGTCACGGGCTACTCGCGACTGTCTGCGCTGCGGTGCGCTTACCCTACTCCCCCATGTATCACTTACTACCATTCACTCATCGCGTAGGTGCATTTGAACCCCCTGTATTTACACTACGGTGTTACATTTTTGTCGGTGGTTTGAGGTCAAAAAAAGTCAAAACCCTTTATGTCACATAAGTACACTTGATAAGTACATTATACAGTTTTTTTATATTGACTACCGCTTTCTAGGTAGCAGAAATTAATGTGAAAATGCGAGCTGTTATCTCGCGAGCTTTCTATAAGTAACGAGATTAGATTAGATTAATTTATTTCACGTTAACTTGATTGAGTTTAAAAATACAGTAATTATAAGAAAAACATAATTATTTACAACAGGTGTACGCCGTCCAATCCCTCGTGGTGAGGCATAGTCCCCAGGACGCTGGCGCTATTACCTCGCTGGATTGCCAGGCTCACACGTTGTGCGAGGTAGGCGCCAGCCCCGAGTTCTCCGGAGGCGTGGACCAGCCTGATCCACAGAGCCTTCACGAACACATTAGTGTCGGCTGACCACGGATCCAGGGTTTCTACAGCGATCGCCGCGAACTCGTAGTAAGCCGTCAGGTTTGAGTATTTGCGGCGCTTAAGACGCTGTGCCTTGACCGCTGCTGCACCGGCAAGTGTCAGTGGCAGTGTCCTGGACATGAGATGGACACACGTGGCGTCCCACACCAGGGCCCGCCCCAACGACCAAGGCACCAGGGTGGCTCCATCGGGTCTCTTACCATCGTCTCTGAACATACCGTTCTGCTCTAGGATCGAGGGGATTGAGGCGGTGGCAAAAGCCCGACAGATGATTTCATTGATAGCGCCGTGGCTGTAGAACCTACCTGCGCCCTTAGCGCATGCGAGGCCGTGGCGACCAAGCCTGTCCACGCTCAAACCGCATGGGCAGCGGTGGGGCTCACTTTGCTCCTAACCTTAAACACACACGTAAGAAGTAACACACACAAAAGTTACTAGATTTCTAAATGCAGTGAAAAAACGGCAACACAAATGAAGCTAGCAGAGCCGATAAAACACTGCCGCGAAGGCGGGCGAATTAAGAAATTGAAAATGAAACAAGGACATTATTAATGTGCGTGAATATGATTACTTTTACCTATATTTACCCATGCAGAACTTTGGACATTTTCTGAGGAGGATTTCGTTCAGAATTCGATGTCTATTAAATGTGTTTCAAATTGAGCCCTTACAAACTTAGAACTTTAAGTAGGGATCAATCATCGTTATATATCATTAAATCAGCTCTTAGACGTCCACTGTATGACATAGGCCTTCCCCAATGAACGCCACTACACCCGGTCCTCCGCCCTCCGCATTCAGCCGCTTCCGGCCACCTTCTTCAGGTCGTTATACATATATACTACATGTATATGTATACATAAAGGAAAACATCTGATTCACGAGTGTGAAGTAAACCGGTAAATCTTGGATTACAATCACTAAATATACATATTATTCTAATCCCAAACTAGGCTTTTCTCTGTGCTATGGAAATTAAACAAGGACAATTCAAAAATATATCATCCAGTCACATGTTCACACAATCTGGTAGTCACTGACCTGAGCTTCTCCACGCATGAAGTAATCGACAGCTCTACACAGATCACTGCTCTATCTGGCAGCTTAAGCTGGTAGCTTGTCGAGACAGTTGGGCGAGCTAAGGCCAAGGAGATGCGGAACCACGCAGATCGTCTTTGACCTATTTTTTTTTTATAGCAAGTGGGTTAAGTTTTAAAGAAAAGCCATAATCACCAGTCCAGCAGTAGGTCTAGTTTCTCTCTGAACAGTTCTCTAATCTGGGGACTTTATCTCCCTTGTTTCACATAATATTCTTATTAAATTTTTTATTAAAAAATCTATTACTATGACTGTTGGTTCCGTATTTTGTACGGTCATGGCGCATTGGAGCGCGAAAAGCTCCTCGGTGGCTTTGGACGCTCAATGACTGTGACCGACCATATACCACAGAAAGTTGAAGACGTATGGCAACACGGCTTCCATAATTAATTTTAGTTTTGTATCAGGAACAGAAAGCTATTCTCATCTCCGGTGACAGGATTAGATGGAGAGGGCTCGTCTCTATCTGCTCTAAACTTGTAATCCAGAAGAGAATTGTGTTTCGCAGTCAGGCGCGCATACCTATTTCTTTAAAAAAAAAATTATAATAATATGCCACACATTCAAACCAATTATCCAGTCCCAAATTAGGCGGAGCCTGTGTTATTGTTACTAGATAACGGATAAACATACTTAAATAAATATATAAACATCCAAGACTTGGGTACAAACATTCATATTCATCATACGAACATTTGCCCCTAGCGGGATTCGAACCCGCAACCTCCGGCGTGGCAGGCCGAGAGCTACCCGTTCCGCCATGGAGGCCGTCAACCTATAGGGGAATGACTGACGTTTCGGTGATCTAGTATTAGTTTGTATTAATATTTACCATGTTTTATACATAATATGAAATCATCTAACAATTCACCAATCACAGCGTCGTATTTGTCTATAAAATTAAAATTTCTCTTAAAATAATTATCAAGGTACTTTATAGCCTTCGGTTCACCTTCAATCCTCCGAGAAACGTTCACAATGTACCTACTAATCGAGATATTCCAGGAAAACTAAAACCTCCATTCCGTTCCATGTATCCAAATAGGTACTAGCGCGTACCTATTTGGATACATGGAACGGAACGGAGTACTTTCTAATATTTTTTTCTTTTTCAAATAATTTTTCAGGGCATTTAGTTACGATTGTTACGATTTTATACGTACACAAGGTACACATTTTCTGTACATTCCATTCCAAATGAAATGGCATACGAAAACAAATTCTATTTGCATTTGTGAAACAAAATATACATGCACATGAAAGTGACACTAGCAGCAAAAATAAGTTTTTGTCGCCACATTAACTTTACAGTTCACTTCGGACATATATTATCTTTGCTTCGGAACACCGTATTGTATATTTTGTTTCCGAGACGCAGATACGTTTTTTTTGGTGGCATTTGCGTTGGAATAGGTGTTAGATGGTTTTCGAACGGTCATCGCGCACCGGAGCGCGACGCTCCCTCTCGGTGGACGTGCGGTGACCGTGACCGACCATATGCCACCGAGCGCTGAAGACAACTTATTAAAAGTAACGTTAAAACTGGAAATATAGAGGTAGTTACCTACCTACATGACGCATTATTTAGCGGTAATTTATGGTGAGATATGCTTCTTTTTTTTTCGAGCCGTGTGCTTCCCGGTTTAGAATAGGACCACCCCCAATCTTCCTGGGGGTGTCGTAAAGCCGACTAAGGGATTGCACCAGGGACGGGGAGCAGCGTTCTCCTGATCATTACTGCGATCACCAATCCGCCTGCCAGGAGGCATTCACATCCTACCAAAACTGGGGAGGCCTGTGTTCAGCAGAGGACGATCTGGACGGATGATAATAGATTTTCAAATCAATATTTCTTGCATACATATACACACTTATATATTCCTAAACTAGGATTATCTCATGTATGGTGGGATTTAAACAAGGACAGATTCACAAATATAACGTCCCTTGGACGGCCTCATTGGTCTAGGATATTGGACTCAAACGCCAGAGGTCGTGGGTTCGTTTCCCACTGGGGACAGACTTTGTCCCGGCTGGATGCTATATTTTCGAATAGTCCAATGCTTGTTTAATTCCTATAGAACAGGAGAAAATCCTAGTTTGGGAATTATTATTATTATCTAAACCGGAACCAACTTGTACAAAGTGGTCTATCTCCGGTGGGAATCGAACTTATAACCTCTGGCGCTCGAGTTTATATAACGACCAAGCCACTAGGCAAAATATGTCGTGGTCCCAGATCAACTAGTGCGCTCGTTTCATGTTCATAAGGTCGAGGATTCAACTCTTGAGTAAGCCGTACAGCGGCAGCCCAGTGGAATAACTAGAATTGCGGGCGATGGGGAGGCGAGTGTCGCTTCTTTACGTACCTAGTAATATTGAGTATTCTCTGCCATGGTTGACAGGTTCAAATACTGATAACCTGTTGCGTGTCATGGCTCGATGGGTGTGTGCATGCGGGAACCGTTGCCTTGTCACGGAGATTGATTTCCTATCGTATTGTTGCACTTCAGTTGCACATGCGACTCTTTTTAATAAGTTTCATTTTGAATCGTTCATTGTTTATAGTCGATGTACCTCAATAAGAGTTATATTGAGGTACATCGACTACGACACAATCACACCCCCGGAATGCCATACAAACTATTACTACAGGCGTCCCAGCCTGACCATACATGTTTGTGCAGCGCGTAAATAAGGCTTCTGCTGCACCGAGCGCGTGAGCATAGTCGATCGAGAGAGGAACAACGTTATATATACGTCAACAACATAAGTGTTTTTTTGTCCAACATATAGCGTTGACCTCTCGTCAGCCCAGTAGCAGAGTATAATAAATATTAAGTAGTGCGTACTGCTAGCAATGCTCTATTTAGCGGACGACGTTAAATTGGCGCGGGAAGTGAGGACGTAGTAATATTTAGTACTCTGACGCAGTTTCCCAACATGGTACTTATCCTTCTAATTATAGTTCAGTACTTTTTGTCCATTTACTGTCTGAACTTCGACGTTTCACAATTTGAACTTTATAAAACACTAGCTTTTGCCCGCGACTTCGTACGCGTAGGTTTCGATATTTACACATCTTGAAAAGTGGCGCCACGTTGTGAGCAAATTAACTGCTTTTAAGGATTAATTGGTTCCCGTAGGAATGAAATGTTTTTTCGAGATAAAAATTATCCTGTGTCCTATTTCAGGACCTAACCTATATGTGTGCCAAGTTTCATCCCGATTCGATCAGTGGTTGAAGCGTGATTGAGTAACAAACATCCAAACCTTTGCATTTATAATGTTAATGGGATAGGATTCCTTCGGTTCAAATTTTATTAATTCCGTCGTGTGAACTCTCTGTGCTCCTATTAGCTATAAAACGAGGTTCGAAAGAGATTTTTAAGTGTTATTGATTTAATACATTAAATAATAAACATGTGTCAATTTTAAATCATGTTACTTTTTATTCATAATCATAGTAATGTAATTACCTAATATATCATACATTTCTTTAACATCTCTATCTATGACTGACACTGCGTTATCTCATAAAAATAATTCCATCATATTATAGACTACGGCCCAGACATAAGGCATTATATAGACTAGCAAGCGACGTGCAAGATTCACATATCCAAACATTGAGCACCATAAAATAATACGTTTGAACTGTACTTGACTTTCCTAGACTTCGAAACTAAAAATAAATATATTTTGTTTCGTTATAATGACACCCTAGGGGCTTACTCTGTAAGCCTTACAGATAATAATCGTCCAACTACAAAGCAAATTTCGGCTAACGGATCATGCGATATATGTTCTGATGGTTGATCTTCATTAGACGTCAAACGTTTATCAGAACTTCTGATAAGCGTGTGACGTCTAATGAAGATCAACCATATAAGATTTTTTTTTAATTTTATGGTGTATGCGTTGCATTGCAGAAGATTTGATTTTTAAAATAATTCAAATCCATCAAGAAATTACGAAGTTGTTAAAGTTTATTCAACACAACTTTTCAAAACGCGCCCGTTTTATTTGAGGTCACTTGTTATAACCCGCTCGCGATGTTCTCGCGCGCTCGCTCGGAGTTCATTGACGGCTCTGTGTCGCGCGTGTTTTATTTACTGCGCTTGTGTGATGTGCACACTTCTTCCCGCGACGCGACGGATGACGTCACTTCCGTTTTGGAACTATTGCATTGAAATTACTGTATCTTCGTCATTTTTGATCAGATTTAATTAATTTTGCGTAGTATTTATGTTTTTCTTTATCGCTAAATATCTGCATACTTAACAACAAAAAAACGTGACTGATATGTCGTAGTTAGATGCCAAATGCTTAACAGAATATGTCGCGTGGCCTGTTCGATATTACAAAATGGCATTGTATTTCGACGGCTATTATTCGAAAGGCTTACGGGCCAGGCCTCCATGTGATTGTGATTTGAAAATGATGATGTTCAAGCACACACCGGATTGCCTACGAGTTGAAATCCGTTTTTTCTGTTTCTAAGTGATTTGTAATGCATCGAGTTACTGAGTCAAATGAATTATTTATTAAATTCGAAAGAAGAAAATAGAAACAATAGCCTACCATTTGAGAAAACTTATTAATATCATTCGATTTCTTCTTAATTATATTGATCTGGTTTCACGTTTATTATATAGTCCATCGGTTTTGTACCTGTCTCGCAAACCTGGGCCCAACCCTTTGCATGTATTAGACAGTACGATACAATATTTATATTATAGTAATCTACATTTCCTATATAGTAATCCTAGAAAGTCATGTTACATTTATACAATTATTCTAACACAAATCCATCACAATATCTTTAGAATATCAGTTATTTGATTCGTTTAGGGTAGGTAAATTTATGTGTAGGATCTTTATAAGTCTCCACATTTACAGGGTGTTGATTTTAACGTTAGACAAGTGGCCGTTACACCGTTTTGTTAGTAGGCGCTTACGGTATTCAACAAGTAATAAATTGATCATACGACAGACTGTTGCTTCTTCACATAAAATGACAGTAGGTACACACGACAGCTGTGCAATGTGTGACAGTATTTAGGTTTCGTGCATTTTGATGTGCAAAAAAGTATAATTTATCATTTTTCTATGATGTTTTTGGTTGATTTTCTATATAAAATGAGCCATCTTGCGGCCGTTTTGATACATTAATTTAAGCCGTAACGTTTTCCAAAATTTCGCTAGCAGTATAAAAGAGCACGACGCTAGCACCAAATACAATCTGGACATTAAAAATCAACTCCCTGTAGTTTATTTGTCCTATATCTAAATTTAATAGTAAAATAGATTTTTGAGTTGATTTGTTGATAAAATCTTTTGAGTTGACAACAGGATACCTACTTATAACAATAAGAAAACAATTCTACGTTCATATAGGTATGAATAATAATACTTTACACTCATACGTGCTAAATATAATATCATGCTATTTATTTGTATTACTTATAGACTGTACGAGGACTATCCGTGATTTCAATTAAAATTTAGATTTGACTAGAATTTATAATCAGTACCTTAACAGGAAGTATAGCGTGTTGTTTTAATAATAATCGTATAATATCCAATATTTTAAATTTATCTACAAGTTACAGTTATACATAATATAAAATATATTGTAAGGTGATCTAATACAATAACTTACATCATGACTTACGTCAATCAACGACCGACTCAGTCCGCTCTACTTAGAATCATATGCAAATAGAAATTAGACATTTTGAGAAATTCTACATTTCTTTGTATGATAAGTATAAGTAAGAGCCCTTAGGCCGAGTCCGTCATCGATTCGTTTTTCTTTTAAAATATACATGTTAGAGGCAAGAAAAAATCCATTATTGAGCGAAAAAGTTAACTTATAAATTCCAAAAAATGAGATCATTTTATCTTTTAAAGGGCTGCTAAAATAGTTTCTTTTTAATTTTATTGCTCAGTAACAGATAAATTGCTCCTAACATACTATAAAATTTCTAAAGTATGACATTGTTGCTGTCTTTTTTAAGTATTTACACAAATTGAATCATGGAATGCTATACTTCTTTTACTATGTTAGTAAAGTTGATTACTTCTTTAGGTAGAGTATACTAAATGATTTTTTTTTGTGCTGTGTCGAGTTAAAATAATCTATAATTGAAGTGGTACCATTACATTACTGAACATCGATCTCCAGTAAAAATAATAGGTTTGCAGGGAAATATGTATCTTGCATATTATGTACTCATTTAACTCAATATTTTTATAGCTAATTTTTTTTCGATATGCCACGTATATGCTGATAGCCATTTTTTATTAGCTGGGCACACGCTTGACCTCAATTTTACTTAATGGAAAGCGAAGATGGAACACTCTTTCTCAGAAGACTTTTCACTCTTCGCCTAAATAGATACAAGATACGGGAAAAAGAAGCCGGAAGGAAATGCCATGCCTTAGCAGTCCTCATAATGAATGGTAGGGTACATTTAACTGTATATGGATGCATTTCCTCACTACAGTAAGCTGACTAGCGTGGTGGTGCAAAGGGGAAGGGAGAATTATTTCCTGCGCACACTCTCCAGAATGTATCCATAGACCATTTGTCATAGACGAGATCCAACGCCATACAACATTTATTTGTTGCGTAGACGTCGCTTCTATTCGGAAAGTTATTTATTGGCAAGTATTTGTTATATTAAGATTGTACTTAAAAGAAAACAAATTCCTAATATTTCTGTAACTTCGTTGCATATAAGTTGGTCGGGTCGGGTAATAGACTATTAATATCATAGTTCAAGTAGAATTGTTATAAAACTATTTACCTAAAGAATGTCCCTTTTGAGATTTACATAGAGATCATTGCAATAGGTACCCTAAAAATATAATTCACTAGACATTATGAAGATTAGGTTTAATAATGTGTTATAACGTAGATTCGTGTCACACTTTAGGAACATTCAAGTTTTTAAAAATATTTGTGTAATTTCGTAATGCTCTATAATGTTAGCGAAACTAAATTATTTTGTTTTACAGGTAATTCATTCATTTTCTATCAGATTTCTCAATTAATCACTTTTCTATTAACTTATATATTTAAAATGTTAACATTATCTTTAGATTGTGAGCTAAGTCTAAAAATGAGACTTTTTGCAAACCCAAAAGTATCAATGCTTTGTGCTCGTTTTCTGCTGTGAATTTTATTCCATTGCTGCTACTTTATACTTAAATCGTTCCTAGTTATCAGAAGGTATGTATTTTGTTCTTACTTCGCGATCAAAAAATCAGAGATCATCGTCAGTTTTTCAGCCCATCTTGGACTCAATCAAACCATGAGTAGTTTATTCTTCCTTATTGTGTGGTTGCATTACCTGTACTATTTAATTGTCAATTCATTGTGGATTAGGTGGTCGAAGTACTGTGATGCAAATGGATCCTCGTAGAATTCTTAGTAGGTCAATAACTTCTGGTGTTTTCATTGATGTTACGTTCTCGTCGTTAACCTGAAATTTAATAATCAGAATTTTGAATTTGTAATTTTAAATGTATTTTATTGTAGTATGTTTAGCCGTATTATTCTTGCTGGTTAGATATTCAAATATTGTATGAGTTCTCAGCTCTTGGTTGGCCTTGTTGTTGGAGATAGGCCTCTTTCATTCGTCTCCGTGACTGGCGTTCGTCGTTATACTTCTTTCTAATTTTGTGTTCGTTACCTGTAGTATGACATCACCACGGCGCAGTCGTCCGTCCCGAGCGGCCACGCTGTCGTTGTATACAGCTGAGATGTAGCTTTGACCAGATTCTGGATGGCTTTGAACGCTAAAGCCCAGCCTGCTATTCCACCCACGATTCAGTTCCACAGTTACTATCTGGAAATAGAGTATTAGTAATAAGTATGAGACTACGTAGAGAGTGAGAGAGTTGAATTGAATTAAATTGAAAACCAGTGTAGTGGATTTTGCACCCTGCCAGTAGAACCTAGGTCCGTAGCTCATTACCTGGTATATTATTACATGTAAGCTATATTTTAATTGCTTACGTTACTAAAAACGATATTAGAGAATTATAAACCTTAAACACATGATGGAAGAATGATAAAACCTTACCGTAGGTTCAGTGCTTGTATCATCATTCGATGTGTCAGGTTTAACGTTTTCTTTTTGGACGGTATCAATTTCCTTAGGTTTAGGTGGTTGGGGCTGAGTTGTTGGAGCTTCTATCTTGACCTTCCTTTCATTATCTGGCGATAACGCGACACCTTTCCATTTCTTTAAACCATTACCTGCAAGAAAGTTAAGATTTCTTTGATTGCAATCACTTTGCCACGATCTTTGACCTCCAATCTATTATAGATTTTTACTTGTTTAGGGAGAGAGTAAGTTAAGATGACTTACTATCATCCTTACGTCCATCAGACGTTCCGTCGCTGGCACTCGAGGAATGAAGCACAGCGCTCTGATAAGCTGGGTTTGTGTGCTTGAACCGGGCTTCATCACTTGAAAGATCAGCGGGCATAGAAACTGGCTCATCCGAGTCAATAGGAAACGCTGATTCAGTATACCGCGACAGCGGCTGTCGTGAGATGTCCTCCTGGTACACGTTTGGTGCATCCAGGACATCGTTGTCTAAGTTGTTCAGCTCGTAACCATGTGGTGGTACTGCAATTTGATAAAAATATTGTTATAACAAATTTTGCTACGTAACAGTGAAAGCAAAATAGAGGGTAAAAGACAACAAAAACAATGGACGGTGGAAAAGTAGAAAGTAGGTGCAAAAATTTAAAAACGATGGTCTGAACATCTTGAATCCTAGTGAATATAACAATACTATGCGGAAAATGAAGGCAAATTGTGTCTAACAGGCAAATTTCACACCATTCCAACAGTTGCGTTTCTCTTGTCTTTTGTGAATTGTCTGTCTATTGCAGTGACCGATGCAAACAAAGACATACGAAGGCGGACAAAGTTCAAGATAAGTAGCACGTTATTTGGCGATGTCGTAGTCAAGGACAGCCAAATAGGGATGCTGTAAAAAGATTTTGTTAGCTACAATGGGTGTCAACGCTTAGTCCTACTACTACGGTTATCGTATCCGGCAGGCCGTCTGTTTGCTGTTTCGGATTGGCAAAGGTGTGAAGCGAGATGAAGGTGTTACTGAAGTGTTCTGGGGCCGACAGAGTCTCACCTGTCAGGCTTAACTTTTGTTTTCTACAAGTGGGCGGTGCTGTTGGGCTGGCGAGAGCTACGGAATACGCTCGCAGGGGCCGCCTCGCTTCTTGAGTGGCCTCTGAGCGACCCGAGCTGTGTGACTCTACCGTTACCGTGGAACTTGGAGCATCTGCGCGGAACACTTGCGTTGCTTAGTGTTTGGCGTGTACATAGTGTTCAAGCTTATGTGCGTTAGTGTAATTGCGTGTTGAAAATGTAGATAGAACCAGTATGTATACTTAGCTCAGTGGACAAAGATATACTAACTAGAGCAGCTTAACTTTATTACACATTGTGTCAGTTCAGCTCAGAGTATGCATCATTAACGTGGATTCGTTAATGAAAATGGGCTTGTTAGTTCAGATAATACCCTCATTATGAATAATTAAACATAATGTGAACGTCGTAACTACAAGAGGATACATTATTTATAAGACAGTAGCGAACCCGAGTATTTTAAACACCAACTGCATCCTCTTTGTATGTGACTAGGAATATACGCATTGTACTTGGAAATATATGAACCTAGGTATCTTTTATTTCTATTGAAATGTCCTTAATATAAAAAAAAATCATCTTTTATTAAATCTTGTTTTCTTTCCGTGGGTGTCGTCAAGACGGGCAGCTGCGTTCTCCTGGGTATATTAAGATCATTACTGCGATCACGAATCGGTCTACCAACCGTGGTGGTTATGGGAATTCACCCAATGGACAGCTTACCAAAAATTGCATTCTAATTGGGAGGCCAGCAGTGGGGGACTTCGGCTGATGATGAAATAAATCTCCAATGACAATACCAAGAAAGCTTCTTAAAATTTGAAACCTATAGAAACTAATCTATCAGTAAGAGAACATGGAATATCGTCAAATTTCTTAAGCTTAGACACTCGTACCCTTTTTTTCTTTTACCTTGTATCTCATTAATTTAAGATTGGTTGGAACTTGGAGTATTGATGTCTTCCTGTTTTAAGACGACTGTAATCTAAGAATAGGGTAGTAAAACTCTTGAAATATTTGACCATTTGGGATTCCTGTAATTTGACGTGAGTCTGACATTTGGGTTTTATGTAATTTTTTAAACGGAGGTGATTTCACAGACTTACCATTAGGCAGTTCATAATGGTTATTTTCCTTGGTGAGCTTCCTAAACTTGCGAGGTGAGAGGCAGGGGGAGCGCGAGCCGTCAGCAGTGTCAGGGGTGAGACGCCTCGCTGCCAGGTCGCAGAGCATCGATACTGCTTCTGCTCTATGAATTTTACCAAAAGTCAGTATTGTTTTATTTGAGATGATATTTTAGGTTTATCGTTCGGGACAATGCTTAGTGCTAAAGGTTATTTATGTTGGATATAGCGATCATTGGTGGAATTTAAATAACAATTTGATATCATCTTTGTAGTTTGTTGAGGATTATCATTAGGTACTCCTGTATTCTTTTGAAATTTCCAATGGTACGAAAGAATTTTTAGAACATAAGTGCCTAGATTATTAAGTAGAATGTTATAATTGTTAATTACACATTCGACTTGTCCATAGTTTAATTTACTTATTGATTGTTTAATTTTTATTTTATTTAATGACGCCATATAATATATTAATAATTTGTGTGTATACACCTGCAAAGGTAGGGTTTAGTGGAACTTGTAATAAATACCTATGTAATATCTTAAAGTTACCTGAATTCCATACACAATAAACCATTTCATTTTATTTCATATTCACGTTCTATCATCCACAAAGAGATACTTATTAAAATGCAACACTATCTATCTATTGGTTACTATGGTATTTATTAACTCGAGGAGCACTGACGACTAGTATTTTATAAAACTAACCTTAGCGGAGGCTTAGGCCTGTTCATAGGCACATCGGAATCCGTGGGCTCCTCTTTGGGCGACATGGGCGAGAGCGGCGTGGCGGCGTGGTCGCGGTACAGGCGCAGGCGCACCTCGGAGCCGCACGCGCGCAGGAACGCGACGGCCTCCGCATGCGACATATTTGACATCGGCGTGTCGTTCACCTGAGCGTGTTTGTTTTTCAGTTAGTCAGGTGTGAGGTTAGTCACCTTCGGAGACTTCGTCAGATACTAGTCGTGTTTAATATTTTTTTTGCATTCGACGGATATAATATGTGGTTTCGAAACCGTCACAACAAAAGTTTTTATAAGAATGTTCAAATAGTTACAATATTATGAGTAGGTAAGAAAGCTAATATTAGTTCTTTGTAAGCATCGGACGTCATCAAGCTGATGATAAGCCGAACAAATTTCATTTTTACTTATCTTATATTTAATTATTTTAAAAATTGTAAATTAATCAAAACACTAGGTAATAAATATAGATAGTTGTATTACGAGCTAATTCGTGTATATATTGTATAATTTATGTTTATGTAATATTATATGCATACTTTAGTGTAAGTGTATATTTGATGGGTACGTTTCTTTTATTTTATAATTTTGGTACTAAACGCATTATACCAGTCCTATCAGTTACTCTAAGGTTGACTGGAAGAGATCCCTAAGTGGGATAAGTCCGCCTTTGAACACATTTTTTTCTTTTATTTATTTATGTTGTTGTTAATTTTGGTACAATAAAGCGTTTACATACATACATATATGATTAATAAATTAAATAAATAATAATAATAATACATACATAAGTCTGTTAAATTATTAAAAATGTGTTCTTAACATAGAACAAATTCCTGACAATGTGGGCATTTAGGGAATTTTCATTTCAAAACCGATGCAACAGAAAATAGTGCTGCAAGTATAAAGAGAGTTTATAGATATTTTATACTTAATCACCTTCTTATAATAAGTGCGCTAAGGTCGAAAAGTGCTAACGTATTTAGAACTCGAGTGTACCTATTAATTCTGCTCTGTAAGATAATAATAGTCGTGAGGAGATATCTCTATATAAGTGGAGTGAACTCAGACAGTATAATGAAGTTCCAAAACTTACAAACTCAAGAATTTACGTAGCCATCAAGGAAGTGTTTGCGAGCATATACCCACATACATTATATAATTAGTTTACAGTGTGTAGCAACGGCAACTTCGTGTGTCTTGTTTACAGGCGAAACATTGTCAATTAGTCTTAATTAACCGTCTAACCCAGAAGTGAGATGAATTTTGTGTCTTCATAACTTTTAATTGACTGTCACTTAACGTAAAGTTAGACGAAATCTTGTGGATCAAGTTTATTTTTGGAGTTCTAAATTTTTTTTATATTCATAACAATAATTGAGTAATCTACTATTCCTTGCACGGTATAAGGTTTAATTTATTTACATCCTTATCACACAAATCGTCATTGTTAGCTTCGCATTCTCGCATCTGAAAATCACTACCTTACAGGAATTAAAACGTTGTAAAAACATTAAATATATTCTTTATCTGATAAAAGTGTAAAAGTGGTTTTTAACAATAAAGAATAAAATGGCAGCTCACAATATCTGGCGTTGTCAGGACATAGCGTAACAGCAATAAAAGGAAAATCTAAATTTTAAAGTTAGGAGCATGGGTATAGACACATATTTATTGATAACTTTTGTTTACAGGTCGGTATATAGTCCATGCATTAATTTTAAAAGTAACACCAATAAAATTAAATAAACTGAATCGGGTAACAAGATGAAATACATAATAGTGATAAGTATGAGTCTTTACGAGGCTGATCATACCGTAAGAAATTGATACAATAGTTGCTTCTCAGAGATTATTCATTAAAAGTGAATGTGTGCTACGCTATCTATAATTTGTTTGATCAGGTGTCCTACTCGTAACCTTGTGGAATTCCGTAATATATATTAAACGAACCAACGCCTGAATACGTAACAGTTTATTCACTGCAACGACTTGCTTATTTACGATCCTTTCAGTATAGTATAATCGGTATAAAGTCACCAAAAATCACCTGTCGATTGCTTGCAGTGCAAGAGTTTATTGATTTTTGATTCCTGGCTATGCGGCGACGGAATCATTCCTTGAATAAATTTCGTAATCACTGTTCATTAAAGCATTTACATACATATATACTTTTATGTTTTATATTTGTGTATTTTTCAACACTTTTAATTTAAATATAGTTAATTAGTAAACATACATCTGAACCAACACAAACGGAATACGAAAACAAACGCATTTCCGTTTCAGAATCAAATGCACAATGAGTAGATGGTTATTCCGAAGTGGAAAGCGAAGTTAACATTGTAATACAAAATTGTTTTTGCTGCTAGTGTCCCTTCATCTACCTGTATATTTTGTTTCTGAGACGCAAATAGCGTTTGATTTCGTACGTAAATAATGATAAATATATCATGTTTTGGTATCATATTATATTCATAAACAAATGCTTATACTAGAGCTACCCACCAGGCTATCATAAATATCTGAAGGAAGATTAACATACCGCAACGATCCTATCTCCAGGCTGTATTCTGCCGTCACTAAGAGCTGGTTCTCGAACAAGGGCTCGCACATAATGTCCTAAAGCACTGTGATCTTCCTTGCGCAATGTGAAGCCAAGGGATCCATTCACCTTTGTCATTACTATGTCGAACTCCTAAAGTAACACAAAAAGAAAAAAATAGTTGACACAAACGTTACATAACAGAATACGCTTGTTAAGTAGAAATGTAATAGGAAATGGTTCGACAGACAAACATCATTCTCTTAGACTCTCGGGAATAGAAACCTTGGAGTAGATAACAATATTGCTGTAACTAAAAGTGTATTTTTCCGGTAAACAAAGCGATCCATCAGCAATGTACCCTGAATACTCTCGCGAGACTAAATTTTGTCCTATTCAGTGTTAAATGATTTAGCGATGTAATCCGTTACTCTTAAGTTTAATATATAATGTATTTCGATTATGTAGTTCAACTAGTGTCATCAACTATGTAACGACGATTTTAGATGCAAATTTTTGAACAGTATAGTTAGCACTATAGTGTTACGACAATTTAAAGCTCATTTTCACTTGGGCAGTTCAATTTTCTTGTAAAGTTAGGTGTAATTTACTTATACTTACCACCGATCCGTCATCCTGTGCGAAGCGGAGAGGCGAACAAAAAGTTATATTAATTCGAGATGAAAATTGAGCCTCCATTAAAAAGTTATATCGTTTGAAATACGAAAATTCTCGCGAATACTCTGGACCATGTTTATCAAGAAGAAGGCAATATTTATTTACAACTCTCGCTATAAATATTAAAAAGGGAACGGGAAGTCTCTTAGAGCGAGAAACTTATTGATTTTAGTACTTTTGGACGGATAGGGAATGTTAATGTAGGAATAAGAAATATTTAGAAGGCTGCAAAAATATATCAAAGTTATGCAGCTATTTATTTAGGGGGAATAATTTACAAACGTAGAAGTGCCTGAAGCACTATATCTTTAAATATAATCTGAATATAACGTAATATAATATAAGTCTGGTTTAATATAAGATTGGAAAAAAATTAAGTTTTAAATATGATTTTTGGAGACTTCAGACCTATAAAATAACTACCTATTGTTGCATGTATGTGAAAAATTATGGATCATCCATTAGATGCGTCATCTTGCTTACCCCATATTGTATGTCGTACACAGGCAAAGGTTGGTCCAGATCTGGAAGGTGCAGGTCGCGGCGATCTACTTCAGGACTGTGCTCTCTTCGTCCTCTACCTTCTGATGATGAAGTAGTCGCGCTACTTGTCGTTTGAGATAGTCTGCAGAGAAAAAAAAAGTATTATAAACTGCTGGAGGAATGGAGTATGTGAAGCAAAGCATAATCTTGAACTTTTAAACTTATTATAAAAAAGGTATATATGCTGTCGAATTTATAATTCATTGCAAATGGAATGGAATACGAAAACAAACAGATCAGGACCTATTTGAGCAAAGTGATTGGGACGAAGAGTTTTCAATGGGAATAAAACCCACGACCTTTTGCGTTCGAACTAAATGCAATACCGACTAAGCCAATGAGACAGTGACGTCATCAAATGTAAGGCTTTATGTATCTTCCACTCTCGCAATATGTGTTGACAAGCTCGAAATAGGATTCAATTCGACATCTAACCTTATTTATTACTGCGTAAAAAGGGAGGACCACGCACACAGGCACCTCTAATAGAATCCTGATGACAAACTTTATCAATCAGGACAATTGATTTAATCCATTCCCATTGCGTTACACACATATCTATGTAAATGTGTGTACTAGACAAAATAATTATGGAAATAAAATGACGTAGGACGTAGTAGGTATGAAATTTGGGAGCCGGGGAACGTATGTAAATGATCCATTAAAGCCATCTCATAACGTTTATTGTCTCTGCCAATCTCAATCCGTTCCGTCCTTTTCGGGGAATAGCTAATGCGGCGTTGCTGCTATACAAAGCTTTGATTTTCAGAGACAATGGAAATGGTATATTTATATGAGTGTATTTAGTTTCGATCTAGTTTTGTACTAGCATATGACACTGTTTGTTTGGTGGACTGAAATATGTTATCGATACCGGAAATATTAATTAGAGCAAAAATGAATTGTATAATGTTGTTTAACTCAGAATTAGCTTATATTTGAGTTTATGTCGTTAAAGAAGCTTATTGTATCTGTGTATTTTTATCATGCAATAAAGAGTAACTGAATTGAAGATCTAGAAAATCTTAGAAACTCAGAAAGTTTCTTAGATTTTCTAGATCTAAAGCATCAAAATCAAAAAGTGATTCGACATAAATAAATACAAAAACAGTTTCAGGATCTGATGAAAAGTCGTCATTTGTCTATTACGCTAATTGATATTTCGGGTATCGATTGCTGATGATGTTATTGTACCTCGCATGCATGGGGTGGCAGTTAAGCGGGTCCAGCGGGGGCAGGTGAGGCGGGTGCGGGGTGCGGACGGGTGGTGTCGGCGGCTCGGGCGGTGTGACGCTCTCCAACGCGTCGGGCGGTGGTCGGCATACCCGAAGCTCAACATGCGCAGGCGCAGTTCGCAGTACCTCCAAAGCTTCCTGTAACAAATTAGGAGAAATAATAAGTGCTAGTGCGTAGAAGATCCCTATCCTCATTAAGTTTTGTCTTCCTATTGGGTGCTAGCTTTCTGTCTCAGTATCACTCGTGCCTGACAATGATAAGAGGCGACAGTATTTCAATCTTTAGATATCAGTGAAGGTAGCAGAAGAAACAAAGAGTAAAGAAAATTGTTTGGGTAAAACTAGGCCTCTTTTGTCTTCCCTGCGCTAATTTCCATGATAGTCGCTAGCCAGCCACATGAAGAAAATATCACTCCTTTATCATTATTCAGCCTTTCGACATGTACTGCTTGAAGTAGGTCTTCCCTTGTGCACTACAACACCCAATCTTTCGCCTGTATCCAGCTAATATCGATCCATAATTATGTTATTGGAATTTTGACTTATTAAAAAGGGACATTAGCAACGTACTGATTCTTACAGAAATCTCCGCGATAAGCTAGTAGTACCAATTCTTATTGGATCCACCGCCACTAGACCTGATTCTGCTAGTATCAAGGTAGGAAAAAACTTATGAGACTAACGGAAAATCTATACTTAAAAAAGAAAAAAAAGTAAAGCTAGTACTTAATACATATCTATATATTTTTGGCACTCTAGCGCAGATAGCGGCGGCAATGGTGGTTGTCGCTGTCACTTTTGAAGAATAGCCCGCCGCCCATTGTTCGCTCCAATGAATTAATGCATACTAGACTTATTCAGGGTGCACAAAGACTGGCCTTGACCTAAATTTATACTATCTTTGTATTTTATTGCGAATCCGACACTCTTAATTTAATGCCAAACGAAACAGAATGATTACTATGGAAGTTTTATCAAAATCTCGCTGTCGTCGATTTGCTAAAAAAAAGAGCTCGGCCATAAGTAAATATGGTATTGTGTTTATAACTCCCTTCTTTTGGAAATGCAATCAATAAGTTATTTTTATTTCCTGTTTACATCCGACACTTGCTGTACCAACGATGATATGGTAGTATTGCTGTGCTCCGGTTGTAGATAGTCCTCAGCTGCTTATGGGCTGGTATCCTTTGCTACAGGTTTATGGACAACAGTGGCCGCTTACCATCAGGACCGTCTGTCGGTACTCCAGGGCGAAAAAAAATAGGCTCTGGGTCTGCCCTTTTAATTAATTTAATTAATATTATGGTTTCAGATATAGTAAAATGAGCAGCAAAAAAAAAACATACCGTCGAATTGAGAACCTCCTCCTTTTTTGAATTCGGTTGAAAATGAATGACACTCGTGGTGTAAGACAGTACATATTAGAGCTAAAAAAGTCCTATAAGTACAAGATTTTACTCGAATAAGACTAACAAAGAAGAACATAAAAGTTAATAAACCTAATTTCCAATCTTTTCTGTGTTCCTTGTAACCTCGATGTTTTCCAAATGTGACGCTATGAATCTAATCTTTTCATTTCGCGTAGCTTTTATTAGATTTGTGGCATAACATCGTTTTGCAACGGACCAGGCCCCGAGGCGCTGGGATTGAAGTAGCGACAGCGAGCGGCAAAGAGGAAATGCCGGCATATAATTGAATTTCCAAATAATTTCCAACGAAATCGAGTTAATGGTCCATTCGTTTATTACAAATATTGATTTTACCATTTACCTGCGAAAGGGGTTTGTTGATAATGGTAATTGATACTTTATTCTTTGGCTATTATCGTGGAGATTTCCATGTTTTCAGTTATTTCGGTTGGGATTTCGTATCTGCCCGCTTTTATGGTTATTTCGCCACATTTATGTAGAAACGTAATGCATGTAACAAAAGCACATAAAACCTCATGTGAACCTTCACAGAGAACCTTTAATACTTTTTTACTATTAACTTTTGCTATACGATTTTACCTACTCGTACTTACCGATATTGCAAAAATAGATTATTTTGTATGTCAACGGCTGTAAGAAATTGTTTCTAGGGTTGTCATCCATAAAATTGAAAATCTTTTATAATAATCTGCAGGTTCTTGCTCGACCGTCGTCGGTTCGTGAATCAAAAATAAAAACTTTAAACGTATTAGGTTTATTGAATTGCAAAATTCCGTCCGATTTTCTTGTTCAGAATTGTGTAGTTCACAAACCTTGTTCATATTACTAATGTATTATTGTGAAGTTCAACAAAGTAACTTTGAAAATCGTTTAGTTAGGTACTTTTAATGAAAATAAGTATGATTAGTATATGAAATTTTATTTTTAAATAATATTTTTATTGTTTCATTGTCTAGCTTTTCATCGCTGAAATAATATTTCTTCTAAGAACCTACCTATTTACTGTGGCCGTCTGTCGCGAGGTGACTTAGTGACCTATAAACATACAGCCTCCTGCTGTAGGAAACCCGCTGGATACAGTAGGTAGTAGGGGACATTTTACAGTTTATTACATTTAGTCCGGAGGCCACGCGACCGGCGTTTTCATAAAGTTTTTACGTTTACGACGGAGCGAGGAAAGTGCTACCGACAAATGGTGTTTTTGGATGTTTATTTTTGTTAGGTATGACACGAGTTTTTACGATTGCATTAACTCGGCCACCAGATTGTGGAAGTTATGGCCACACATTTTTCACAGCTAATTACAATGACCCAAGCCTGAAATATGTCACCCGTTTTCCGTTGAACCTCTTGATAAATTTTATAATTACTTTACGGTTTCATAATTTCACTTTATTACCAGTATTCAAACTGCTTTTGCTGCTTTGAAGATTCTGCGTAGGAGGACCCCCTTCCTGCAAGGCTAATAATTATTTTGGGTAGGTATTCGGAAATGATCTCTATCATAAACTGGAGTGGCGAGTCCGTGGTAAATATACCACTATATGTATAATATTTTTCTTCGAAACATGCGTTGCTTACACTTTCTGTACATAATTAGATAACTTATTATGTTACCTACTTGACAGCCGCCTTGTGTTCGCTACATTAAGCTGCTTGCACGCTAAAGACACTCCATTGGTAGAGAGCGGTAGATGGCACCGTTCCACTGCTCGCAACATCAGTAGCTACAGGTCCTCTAATCCTATTAAGAGACCTGACTTCCACCTTTCTTGCTTCCATCTTTGGTCCCTGGGCGCTGAGCTCCTTGTACACTACACCAGGGGCCTACTCCGTAAGAATATCGGATTCGTCGTACTAAAAAGTCATTTTATACTTTCTAACGGCCATGTGACATATTCTGATAAACGTATTGCGTCCAACTAGAGTAGTTTTATGCCAAACGTTTATCATAATATGTCACATAAAAATAAAATAAAAATTGTTTATTGGTATCCTTATAAATAAATAGGTACTTGACACTAGACACACAGAAATTTTTAACTATGTACTAAAGTAAAAATATATACGGAAGAACCACTGGCTCCAAAACTAGCCGGGAATCTGTATATTTTACTGACTACTCGAGTGAACATGTCCAGTTAGAGACTACAACTTTTTTTTTTAGTTTGACGGCAATTGTCCGAAAAGCTGTAAATGGAGTAGGTTTCCCACGTCTTGTCTCCTCTTTCACTGAAGAGACTTTGCCTTTATTCTTACAAAACCTAAACCCCTTTGTCAATATACAATATACATATAAGTCCTAAGTCCAGCTCAGAGCATGTTCTACAGTCGTACTTTTGCGGATATAATATTTTTATCTTTTCAAGCTTTCTTCCTATCTTCTTTTCAACCTACCCATGATTCTTATATCGCTTACAACTCTGTGAAAATTACTTACATAAGTACTAAGTCCGGCTAAAGGCACTCCATTGGCGGAGAGCAGCAGATCCCTGGGCGCCAGTCGGCCGGTCCGCCATGCCGGCTGCGGCGGGTACAGTCTCCGTATCCTCACCAGCCCCCCTCCCCCGCACACCGACATCCCTAGTCCCCGGCCGTCCTTCTCCACCACCACTGTGAACGTGTTTTCTGTTTGGACAAAGAAAAGTTTCTTTTAGTTAAATAAAATTTAGTATTTATATAAAATTTAGTAAATAATTAGAGAGCGGCCATAAACTTATTTTTAATATGGTGCTAAGAGCAACATAGAACTCGGGGATATAAAATTTAGGAACGTCTCAATCTTTGACGAGAAATTAAAATTGCCGACTAATTGTGTAAGCGACTTGGGTAGCCTCTATAGAATTTACAACATAACGTACCTACAGCTACAATATACCAGTTACAATAGGCTTACAAATAGATATGTTTATCATACCTTTATAATACCTATTATATATTCATTGTATTTGGTGACTATTCTTTTGATATTTCAGGAACACAAACGTAGGGTTGGGAGAATTGAATAGTTCTCGAGTAAAAGCAGATCGATCTCAAGTAAGGGATCATACAAAGTCGAGATAAGCTGTTTTCTGAACACTATACAAATTGATCCTGTTGCAGTACATACCCTGATAGGTACTCGTATGGTTACGTGTAGTGACAGGCTATAAAAGGATATATTGTTACAAGATATAGGGACAGACACTTCCAAGGTGCCATGTTTTGACAGTCATTGTAACATCGTGAGCAATAAAACTTGAGAGCCTGGATTCCGAAGGCTGTAACTGTTTTATAGCGTAGATCGGCCATAAACCACGTAATGCTATTTCTTGCTGTTTGGGATCACATCCTGTGTTATCTTTAAATTTAAGAACGTAAAGTTGAGTTAGGTACCTCTTATCTATTATATAAGGTATTTCTTATCAGAGTCAGGTTTCTTTCTTTGGTGTCGCTTAGTTACAGTGATCGGAATAACAATTACTATTTATTGCACGTCAAAAATACAAAGATACAATAACATAATAACTGGCACATGCACATATAGGTGGTCTTACCGCTAAAAGCAATTTGTGCCAGACAACCTTTGCAAATTTCGTAGTAGGTATTTTAAAAACTATACAACTTGGAATTAAGTTTATAATATACCATATTACATGCTTTAATGTTAAACTGGTACACCGTATAAAACAAATTAATTATATCTATAAGATACTTTTTCAAATGTTAAAATTTTAAATATTAACTACAGACTTAGAGGGTGCAATAGTTAAAACTACTTTTAATTTAGTCAATGCACGGTTTATTCCTTTATGACCACCGTTCCGTACAGAGAATGAATCCGCACTGTTTTTACATTTCATTTCATTTAAACATAGAGTCATTTCTACGGACACAAACAAAGAACTCTTGTTCTAGTCGTCAACGAGCCTAATGTTGTTAATATAAACACTGGTCAGGAATGCGACACTTCTGCGCGCCGTCGCCGCTACGCTGAAGTTGCCAACACTGCCATCCTGCGTGGTGTCTGTCCCAGACACCCCACGAGTCTGATAAAATGCTGAAACATAAAACATCTTATTACTATTTCTAATTGTTGTGCAGCTTCCAACAATTCCACTATCGTTACAATTACACATTCAAAATTCAAATTAGGTACTATTTAGTTATCTGATTATCAGCTTATTTCAGTAGACCACCCGCACCTAAAGGGTACTTGCCACATCTAGGAGACCAGGTTCGTCCAACTTCCTGGAACTACTTGCACTTAAAGACATTTCGTTCACTTAAGTGTACCAAGTTAGTTGCAGGATAACGCGCTGATAACTGGCCATGTTCTAGAAGTCACACTTAAAGACATTTCGTTCACTTAAGTGTACCTCGTCAAACTTCCTCGAACTACTTGCACTTAAAGACATTTCGTTCACTTAAGTGTACCAAGTTAGTTTCTGGATCATACTAAAATTTCATCTAGTTTAAGTCTGTTCCTTTTGAATGTGTAATTTACAAGTACAGAATCAATTAAGTATTTTATCTAGACTCGCACGATCGCAAACATTGTTTGAATGAAGGAAAGGCTTTTTATATCGCTACCAACAAAATATCTCAAGCATCTTGCCAACACGGAGAAACAAAAGGGAGAGAGAAAAAAAAATACAAACTGAACCTAGTAAATGCATACCTCCATAAACATGGTTTCATGTTTTCGGCTGCTGTTATACCAGTATATCTTTTGGTGCTCCTTTCGCTACCTCTTAAATCTATCACCATCTAGCATCTATCGTTGCCCAATATCTTTTTACTTGAAATGGGCATTTGAAGATGGGTAATATTTTCTGCTTTTCCCATCGTTACATGACTTTCATTGACTTTGTATTTTTGTTAGTACTATCTAATTCGGGATAATTTCGTGCTTTCGTTCGTGATTTATAAAATTGAAGCCAATATGGAGGAGGGTATGAAACGGTTGTGCATATTTTGGCAACGGATATAGTTCCTCCTCTTTTGGACCCCCTTTATTCTTGTAATAGAACAAACAAAAAAATTTAATGTACCTACATTTTTACAATATAACGCATATGTGGAAAGCAATAGCGATACCTTATTCGTACAACTGTTTTATCAATGGAAAAATTACCCGGGTCGTCGTGATTGCATTTAATGATTTGCCAGATACAATTCTTTGATACTACCCAACGGCGTCCGTGAAACATCCGTTTATAGACTTTGCCACCTAACATCTCATAGTTTTTGAAAACGTCCTTACTATCTTCGGCCTCTCCTGATTTTAAAGTCGCTTTAATACGTTCTAAATCGGGGTCTTGCAGCTGCACCGAGAGCAGCCAATCAGCTTTAGATATGGACAATATAATTTCAGTTTCAGATTTTTCTCCGGCGGGCACAGGGTTTCGAGTCAAGAGATCCACGTGTTATGTCATGGTGTACCTACGATTTCGATTGAAAATTCTTGTATGGACAAAACACACTGTGCAATCCGGGGAATAATATCTTTCGTCGTTAATGCGTACCTAACGGCGTTGCAATCAGTTATAATTTTAAATGAAGATCCCAATAGATAAAGTCGAAATCTTTGAAGCGAACACAAAATAGCCAGAAATGCCAATTCAAACGAATGGTATTTTTTTTTCTTGTCCGCTGTCGTTTGTCTGCTATAATTATGGATAGGTTTCTCACCTTCATTTGTAACCTGCATAAAGACCATCCCTACTGGCGTTCGTATATAAAATCTTTGTGAACTGGATTTCATGTCCAAACAGAGTCCTACTTCAACAGTTTCGTTAATGGAGCAGAAATCATTGCACCGCTTTTAATAAATTTTGTAAAATAACTTATGAGGCCGAAAAACTATCGAAGTTGGTGCACTGTTTTGGGTATGGGATAATTCTCGACTGCTGCCAATTTAGACTCGTTTGGCATCACACAATCTGGTTTTATTTTATAGCCAAAGCACTCAAATTCATTTTTAAAGAAATGTTTTTTTTTTCAAGTTGTGTGTAAGTCCGTTGTCCAGTAATATTTTTAAGACTTTTTTAAGCAGTTTCAAGTTTTCCTCAGCAATTTCCGTTATCAAATAGACGTAATCTAAGTATAGAACTACTTTACAAAATCTTGGGTTTCCAAGCACTTTGTTCATCATTTGTTGAAAACAGGATGGTGCATTGGCTAACCCAAATGGAAGTTTTAAAAGTCGTAATGGCCATCTCCAGTAATAAACGCAGTCTTTTCTACCGATTGGGAATTCATCATAATTTGGGAATAATCGTTTTTAAGGTCCAAGCTAGTGAAGCATTTGTATCTCTGAAGCCTATCCACTAGTTCCTCGATACGCGGCATATGATATTTATCTTTGACTGTTATTTTGTTTAACGCGCGATAGTCGATGCAAAGTCCTTTTTCGCCATTCTTTTTATTTACTAACAGAGCAGGGCTCACATAAGGTGAATTACTTTCGCGCACTACTTATGATGTTTACTAGGCACTAATTCACCCTTTCGCGAATAATTTTTCTGTTGTCATGAGATGCACGGTAAGGCTTGCATTGAATCGGCTGTGATCTAACTAAATTAATATAAATTTCGTGTTATTTGCTTCTCGTAGCTCTTTGATGTTTCTGGCGACACGATGGCTATAATTCCGAAAAAGAGGTATCAGTTCATCTTGATATAAGTCGGCATTTAACTCAAATTCACTCACATCATTGCAAAATTCAGAAAATGTTTTGGTATAATCAAATTTAAGCACGTCCCCTATCCGTGAATACATAAGGTCAGGCCGCTCCGTTACATTTCTATAAATTAAAATCTCACAACCTATTTGATCATCAATCGCGTACAAATCCATGTTGGTCAAACTCACAGATTCTATTTCTAATTCAATTGTTACTAAGTAAGTAACATATTTGGAATTTTCTGTTGAAAAGCCTTATAAAAAAAATTGCGGACGGCAGTATGATAAGTTTTAAAGAACTTTTCTTGATCAAATTATTGCCGGACTATTTAATTTCTTAAAGGAAAATAATAAAGTCGACTAATGGTATGGAAGCACAAGCTATACCTAAGCTGCCTTTCAATTTAAAATAAAATATTAAAATAAATTGTTTAATTAAGCCTAAAAATAAGCGGTTAGTTTCGTCAAATAAATAAATGATTCCGATATTAGCGAATAACTAGGTACTTCCTGCATCAATAAACTGCTCATGGTAAAAACTGTTTACAAATACGTTTTTTACAAATTTGTTGCGAGGATCTGCTGTTGAAATTTTTGGCCTCGTTTGGCCACAATAATCACACTTATTTATATCACACTGATTTATTTTATGGTTGCCATCACAAAGAAAACATTTAAGTAATTGTTCTTTGATTTATAAGTACGTTCTTGTAAAATAACTAGCCAGACTGTCACACGTAACGAAATTACTAGCTTCAATAGACGCGCTTAAACCGTTCTCGTTTATATTTCCAATAATAATTAAAATAATGTCTTATTCCGAAAAGTTCAACAATAATCGATCAATTTCTTATCTATTATTTCCCTTACGAACGAACATAATATATTCCGTCGAATTTGAAAAATCTAACTTAACTCCACTCATTTTCGGTACGCAATAGTGAATCATACCACACTTTCGCGGATCCCTTTAGTTTACTGAGAGCTTGATAGCGGATCATATCATCAGACCAGTTAAAAGTTCGGGTGTAAGATTTAATCATTTTAAGCCAAGCATTTATATCGTCCTATAACGGATCAAAGTCAGGTATCATGTTGCACAAATTAGATGGATTGTACTCACAGTTCCAGTATCAGTAATACGTGATACCTTTAATTCCGTCTCGGTGGAGGTGACGGGGTCCGGGCACTACTCTAGCTGCTGCTAGAACTCGAGGTTGAGCGCCCCGCTGACGTTTACGTTTATGGCCCATTATTTGTGGGTTGAGTTTTGTATCTCACTTCGGATGTTAAAAATTTTAAATATTAACTACAGACTTAGAGGGTGCAATAGTTAAAACTACTTTTAATTTAGTCAATGCACGGTTTATTCCTTTATGACCACCGTTCCGTACAGAGAATGAATCCGCACTGTTTTTACATTTCATTTCATTTAAACATAGAGTCATTTCTACGGACACAAACAAAGAACTCTTGTTCTAGTCGTCAACGAGCCTAATGTTGTTAATATAAACACTGGTCAGGAATGCGACACTTCTGCGCGCCGTCGCCGCTACGCTGAAGTTGCCAACACAAACATATTTATGTTCAAATCACTTATATTTACAATGTGAAAATATTTAATTATGACATCTACATCTGATTTGAAATACAAAATAGACTAAATGGAAACCGAAATGTTGTTCCTGGTTGTCTTCTGTCTTTAGTAATGATTCTGTGATTCTTTAATCCTTTTTTTTTTTTTTTTTTTTAAATTTTCCCACAGGGGTGACATAGTCAGAAATGACTAAACCCCTTAATATAGATTAAAAAAAAAAAAAAAAAAACCTTTTTCCTTTCTATGAAAACTATGATTTATATGAATGACGCACTTCGTGATAGAATCCCAAAATCACGCTAGCAAATCCACGGTCAAAAGCTAGTTCTACATATGACGTAATTGTCCTCGGAGCTTGTTAAGCCCTTCAACTAACCTTGTACGAATTTTCACACGTGTTATGCAAAAGGATTACGTAACCTCCATTTATAATGATGACGTAGGCGACTCCCGGGGGATCAGGTGTGTTTTCGTTTCCTATAAAGCAAACGGAAGCTAAGTGCGCCTTGTTTGACCATTATAAGCGCAGTATAAACATGCCTCTTGTAAATGTGGTTCGGTGTAACCATAAGTCAATTGAATACCTTACAAGTTATGGAAACAAGTATGAAACACATTCAGAAGGCGTCCTACTTGTTGAAATAAATTTCTGAAGCTCGTACACATATAAGTTTAGTTCAACGCAGAAATAAGTATAATTTAAAGAATTAACGCGATATACGAGTATGTGACCCTGAAAAACTTTCTCACTAACGACTCGATGACGCAATTTTTTAGAAGGATACTGACTGATCAAATGATTGACAGATCTATCGACACACTGACCACTAAGCTCAAATGGCAGGGTATAGAAGCTTTAAATTTTACAGTGACGATCCTTATGTCCTCTAAAATCCCTGAAATAGTGTGTATTTAATGTATGTATTTCTAGGCTAAGGTATTTGTCTATGGGCTAAGTTGCCTGCAAATAAATGATTTTATTATTATGTGACGTATCCAGTTACTAAGATGGATTGTTTCGAGGGAACATAACACATGATAGTAAATTGCTTACAGCGTACGAAGTCGCCTTATAAATTAAACCCTGAATGTTACTTCACCATAATAGTATGTCACTTATTACAAACACTTTCTGTTACATCTAAGTGTCGTTAAATATAGGTTAGCTAAACGAGTTGGTAAGCGACGAACTTTGCCAATATCGGACAATGTACAACCGTGCATGCGACTGTTAAGGCCCACGGCCGAGACAATGGCAGTTTCGGTGGGTTAGCTTTTGTAAGCGATACGGCACGAGTACAAACAGCATTATAGAGCAAGGTCTTTTGAGTCGATAGATAAAGTATCCATAGAAATGATAATAAAGTTTAAAGGGTAGTATTTTGAATTAAGATGCTATTATATTTTACTTTTTAGCTGATGGTGAGCGGCTAGTGTGGCAAATAAACAAACACGTGTTTTGTATTTCTGCGTTTACGAATCGGAAAGCTAAAAGTGCGCTGCCATTCTAATACAATTCAAACTAAACACAAATACAGATTTGAGGCAGAAATAATAATACTATTAATAAAAAAAATTATCAATTAGAAAACAAGTGCGATATACAGGTACTAGAAAAGAAGAGATAAACCGGCAAAGAAAATAAAGCACTTCACGTTATTACATTGTAGAAACAAAAACTATTTTCATTAACGATTACAAGCCACAATATGGCTTGGTCGAACAAAAACTATTAACGCAAGTATCGCCCGAGAGCTGGCAAAAAATGTTGTGGAGACCAAGGGTCAGATGGACGGACGAAGGGGTAAAAACTTGGCGAAAACTGAACCGACAAGGACGTAATACATGCACAAAATTCCGTCTCCATAATAAGAAACGACGATAAAGATCTGGCCGTGTATTTCCCGGCTTAGAATAGGGCCACCCTCAATCTTCGGGTGGATGTCGTGAAGGCGACTAAGAGATTGGACCAAATTGGACTTGAAATTGGATTGGATTGGACCTGTCTATATTAAGACATAACTGCGATCACCAATCAGCCTGCCAAGTGTGGTGATTATGGCAAATGGACAAATCCCAATGGGCAGCCCACCAACAGTGGCATCTATTGGGGAGGCTTATGTTCAGCCGTGGACGTATTTCGGACGATGATAATGATAAAGGTAGCAATTGTTTATTTTTTATATGATCACTAGCAAACGCCCACGGCTTCGCCCGCGTGAACAATTTTTTATTTCTCGAAGGAACCATTTTTCCAGAAACATGATCATATGTTCATTTACATGATGTTATGTGTATACTAATCAAAAATGTATGGTGATCAGTGAATAGCTAAGGCGTGCATAAAACAGACAAATAAACACGAACACTCCTTCGACTTAATTGTATTAAAAAGGTTGCCCGCGGATTCGCCTGCTTAAAAAAAGTGTTTGTTTCCAGCTTGAAAAAAAAAACCACGGTAAATAAAAGCTATCCAACAGTGAAAACCACATTCGAATCCATTTAGTGGTTTTGGAGAAGAATCTGATGACGTTATCATTATCATAAATTATTTAATCGACGGGTTTACTTATCAATGTTTACATCGTTTTATACATTTAATACAGTTCATCATCATATTAGCCCTGCGACATCTACTGCTGGACATAGGCCTTCCCCAATAAACGTCACCACACCCGGTCCAGCGCCTCCGAATCCTGCTGTTTCCGGCCGCCTTCCTCAGGGCGTCGGTCCATCTAGTGGCGGGGCGCACCCCTTGCGCGCGTGCCTATCCGAGGTCTGCGGAAGATGTGGCCCGCCCACTGCCACCCCAGCTTATTAATCCTTTATACTTTAAATGTCTATAGGTTTGAAGACTACTACTTTCGAACTCCATTTCACCTCCTTATGGGATGGTTTTTTAAACAAATAAAACACGTCTTCAATAATTAAGTTTTTACAATACAAAGTTTCAAATTGATAAGAACATCGAATAGATTTTCTCCATATAAACTTATAACCCATATTTTACCACCTTAGGGTTGGTTTTTCAAAAACTATAAAACACCTCTTCAATCATTAAGTCTTTACAATACTCCTACAAAGTTTTAAATCGATAAGAACATCTAATAGATTTTCTCCATACAAACTTACAACCCATATTTCACCACCTTAGGGGTTTTGAAAAACCCTTGATACTTTCTAAAGAAATTTCTTCTAGCTAACGGTGGAGATAAATGATTAAATAGAGGCAGTCGTCGTGTGTACTATATATAAAAAATACGGTAATACATCGAATACTTACATAAAAAACATAAACTTCGCGTGTCTGTACATTGAAGATATTTGCAAAAAAAAAATTGTCTAAGAATAAGTAATAGAACACATTTCAATCATTTTTGGAATTTTAGCCTGTTTGTGTGTTTGTCTGTTAGTTTGTGCACGCATTATTAAAAACTACTGAACCGATTTTGATGGAATTTTCACAGAAACATAGGGCTTAACTTAAAGAAACATATATGCTTCATTTCATCGTAATTGGTCAACTTAATCAAAAGTTATGGACATTTTTAGTTTTCAAATACATTAGTAGCATGGAATATAACAAAGAAGTATAATTATAATGTTCGGTACTATTCAGAATACGATACGTGGGAGTGGGAGCAGAACGCCAGCGGAGCCGCGGGCACAGCTAGTTCATAATATATTTATACATGAACAATATAATAATAGATTATTCATGTATATGAATTAAACACAAATAAGAACTAACAAACGTACATATACTATATAATACTAATGTAGACATAATAATTTATAATATATAAAAAAATTACATGAATAAATCGTTGATAAATACCAAATGGGCGGGCTTTTTAAATAATATTCCATATTTAAAAACAATAATAACTCGACATACACCAAGCCAACAAGGTGGTTCTGAGTAAAAGGTCTGTCATTTCTGTCACTTCCTTACGAAATAAGAGATTTCGTGAAAAATATAGGAACGATTTATTTTCCGATAATTAATATCGAGTTTCAATATTGTAAATGGAAGGTAGACAAGTGTCTATTCACGGTCAATTTAAGCCTCTTTCGGGTAGGAACGGACACCAGGGGGCACCAACATGAATTATACATTAAGAGGCCAAGGAGCCAGTTCCGAGGCGAAATGATTATATTCAATTTTGTTTGTTTCCTTTTTACTGCTGTATAATGAGAAATAAGAAAATAATCGTTTACTTACGGAGTATTTTTTTCTAAATGGATTCAATGTTCGACTCTCTGATCGCCACTGGGCAGTTTAAACCGGTATTTGTGCAAAAAGTGTCACCGTATGTTATACGACAGGAAACGATGAAAATTTTAAGAGATATATTTGCTATTTCTTTAGTTTGTCTTTCTTCAACTAAATACTCTTATATTAACATCTCTTAGATTGACATAGTATTACATTTGCATTCCGCAGTGTAGTATTTGTGTTATTTCAAGTAATGGAATGGATCCTAAACCAACATTGGGTCGAGAATCCAAACCATTCTTACCCAATAAATGCATTTCACGCTCTGGAACGGTGTTAGGATTTAATTTAGGATTATTGTCAAAATATTGGTTGCTAATGTTTATTTTATCACGTTTCTTATTAAGTGTTTTCAACTCAAAAAGCTGCTATTTTAAGTTTGTCTGTCATAGTTTGTTATGTCGTATGTCACATTATAAGTTTGTTTTACTCTGAGATTGGTTTTACCTTTATATAGTTTCTTGAAATAATGGTTTTATCCGCTAAGTTTTGGCTTAGTAATTTGGGCATCGGAAGATAGAAGTCGTGGGTTTGAAAGTTTGTAGAGTATCGTGCATCACAACTGCGTTATATTGCTACAATATGTGTCACAGTGACGTTTTTTCACAGTAATGTTATATATCGTACTAACGCTTTGTCGCTGCAATATTTTATCGCAGTAACGTTCAGTTCTTGCTTTCATACAAATGTATACCTATGAATTCTTTTAGCATAATGTATGGAAAATATGTAATGAAAACACTTTTTTCCATAGAATGTTATAATCTTCGGATATTATTTTTTATATACACCGAGATATAAAACATACACATTGCTTTAATTTTTTCCACCGTTTTTTTCCATATTTCGCGTGCGGTGTCCTTTTACAACATGCGGAAGATTTGTCAAAATTGGCTTAAAACTTTGATATAGGTATGTGCCGCAAATGCAGCTACCTAATGTGAAATATGGTATGGATGATTTTAGGATTATTTAATTGGCGTAGGTCAAGATGTGGCTAGTGATAAAGTGAAATTATAGCTTTTACGTAACATGATTGGCACAGATTCAGAACGAGTAAAATTAACATTTCCAATGTCAGAATCAGATGCCAAAGATCAGTACGTAAATCCCAGAACAAATGAAGTTTTCGTTCAAATTTAATGAACGGAAATAAAAGATGGGAAAGAAATTACATTACAAAAGGCAGAAAATTATGTCTGTAAAAGTGAACAGAGTATTTAAGAGATGAATCCTGATGTTGAGGTCGAGAACGTGCAATTCGAAAAGATAAGAAGATATTCGTTATCATTAATCACAAAGAGCTTATATTAATTGTGAGTTTAATGATAAACTACGTAGTAATGTTTTGTTGCAGTAACATTCTATCAAAGTAACGTTCTGTATAGTCCAACCGCGTTGTCGCACTTTTGTTTGTCACAACTATACATTACAAAGCCGAAGTCCGTTTTATGAAGACTGTTACATATATTTTTAACCTGTAAAGTCAATCATGCGTTCTAGTTTTTTGGTACGTTTTTAACACTTGAATTTAGTGATAATGATAATTATCACCCTGGCTAGATGGAGCGACGATCTGCGTAAGGCGGCTGGCAGTAACTGGATGAGAAGAACCGAGGATCGGGTTCAGTGGCGCACCTTGGGAGAGGCCTATGTCCAACTGTGGACTCTTTCGGGCTGATGATGATGATGATAATTATAATGTAGATGATGAATTATTATATTAATTTAAGTCCTTGAAATAGATAAAAATGCACTTTCAACATATTTTATTAAAGACACAGTTAACTAATAAAGTTCCAAACTTTGAGTTGGGTCCGGTCCGACTCTAACTTTAACAGTGTATTTAGTTTCCTATACAACAGACCGGGAATACGGTTAATTAAATATATGAGGTTAGTTTTGTGTAACATTAAACTTTTAATAAACAATGTTTACTTTAATAGAAACCCAAAGGGTGGGTGATTTGCATAAATGAAATTAATTTATTACTTGATTAATTGAAATAGAGGTCGGTATAATTTTGATATTATTTCCGCTCCTCAATATTACCTCCGATTGTTTAAGGTTCTTATTATAAGTTCTCAGTCAATTCAGGACACAGACTATAATTGCATTAAGCTTCATTCAGATCGGTTCAGTATTCATTGAGTAACTGCAGATAAAGATAGCTATGTTTATTTTATAATAATATATAGAATAATAAATTCATAGAACTATGGATTGAATAGAGTTTTCATTTTCTTACTTTAAGGTTCCGGAAAAACGTCGTCTTAAAACTTTCGGTTTGTCTGTCTGTTCGAATCATAACATAACTCAAAAACTACTGAAATGAGATTAAATTTAGAATTATGGGGAAAAATTTGGAAATTTCAGAAATACAATTATTTCCCCAGATATCCGAGATAAAGCTTTAAAAAATTAACTGACCAAACCCACATTATGCATGTCGTAAAAAATGCATTTTTTTCTACATTTTGCGTAATTCGTGTTTAACCAAGATTAAGTACATTTGAAACTTTAGCACCATGTATTAAGGCGTCTTGAGCCTGTGGCAGTTTGAAGTTGTGGCTCATGTACCGCGGTCATTCTCTATGCAGGAAATATAGAGACTTTTTATTAGTAACATTTTATTTGTGCATTACATAATACGTGTAGGCACAGAAGAAAAGAATCTGTCTTTCTCCGTGGAAATGACAGTAATGAGACAATATGTCAGACTAAATATATATTCAACTAAGAAAGGATTTCGATGGATATCATAAGAGATAACTACAGGATAAATCCAGGTGCTAGGCCGTATTATCTTTGCATGAATCTTTATATGCTAAGACTATACCAACCTGCCTGTCCAGCGTGGTTTACTTTCATTATTTTGGGAGACCTGGTCCAGCAGTGCATTGGCCAGACTAGTCTGACCATCAATCTGACCACTGGGAAAAATCGACTTATATTATGTTGTTGATGGATTATTATTAACTTTATTATTAACGTTATGATGCTAGAATTCTGGAATGTAATATTGTTTTGGTCTAGTTAGATTATGATACAAGCATTAGTGCTTAATTGAATCTCCGTGATACAACCTCACTGTGTAACTAAATACCGATTGCAGTGTTTGACGTGCATACACACACACATATAGTTATATTAATTAGTGTATCGGACCATGGGGCTAACAGCAAGCAGCGTGATCTCTATTTGAGCTGGATACCTTACTAGTTTATCCTGCTTAGACAAGTGAAAGATTTAATCTATATCTAAGACATGACCTTAAAATCATCGTGGGAAGACTAAGGAGAATCAGTTCTATGTTTGATACCAAAGAATGTATAGGTAAGATTAATAAACATAAAAGAAAATAGATGTTAAGAAAATGATAAAGCCGCCATTATGCACTAGATTCATCCTTCTGTGTTATATTTTTATAATTTGTAATACAATAAAGATTATTTTGATTTGATTAGAAAACAACTTTCAGCTATTCTAAAATGAGGAAGGTGTAAATGAAACATAATCGCGATTATTTAATTTTTAAATTAATCTTTAAGTTATTATAATAACAACTGCGAAAAAATCATGACGATATCTTGAAAACTGTTTTTATTTTAAATAAATCAATTTGACCACTTCCGAAAACTGCTTACGCTTGCTCGGTAAGAGCCAATGGGCGATGTGACGTCATATCGCCCGTTGGCTCATTGACTTTGAAAAATTGGAAAAAAATACAGTTTTTAGATATCGCGAAAATTCCTTCACCAATATTTTTCTGATTTTTAGGTTTAATTTTCAAGATCCTAAAATAGTTACACTCATCTTCCTCATTGTGCGATATCTTTAGTACCTATCCAGTAAGTGTTGTGTGTTAAGTTTTATCATATAGGACGTATATATAAAACCTAAACACATATAGTACTTAGTTATATAATGGATATACATACCTACACTTGTTTAATCCGAAAGAATTTTTTCATGTACTATAGGAATTAGACAAGGATAGGACAAGTAAGTATGACATTCAAACCGTGATCAACAACATGTATACATGGTTAAAAAAGTCTTTCACCTATTTTCAGTCCGTTTTCGGTACTTGTGCGAAGAATTTCTCGTTGCCAACTGAGCTTGATGGAAAGTTTATTTTGCGGTAAATATAAGTAGCATAGTTATTCATGTGCTTGGGCTGCAGTTCAGAGAGAGTGCAGACATATATTGCACAGATCCGGGCGGAACAATAGACCGGGTCGGGTCGCACGCGCATAGCATGTACCGGTCACGAGCTCGGTCCCCTGCATCGCGACGCGCGACCGGCGGCGCAGCCGCAAGAGTTCAACGATCGATCCCAATGCAATTGTGATTTAGATTGTCGTAATGGTTGTAAACTTACGTCGTTGTGTTTGTAAGCTTGTAAGCTTTGATTGGTGGATATTAGAGCTTATCAAATACATTTTAAAAAGATGGTAAAAGTTTATGTCTGTTTGTCCATCTCTCCTTCTGTCACAGCCTCTCAAAGCCTAAAGATGAAATAAGACTTAGTTATAGCGAGTAGCAACACAGTGCTAAGTTTTAGATATCAACTAATATTATAAATGTGAAGATGTGGATGTCTGTTAATTTGTGCGTTTGTTGCTCAATCATATCAAGATGACTGAACCGGTTTTGATGAAACTTGGTACAGAAACAGCTCATAACCTTCTTTCCTACCTATATATGAGCTACTTGTTAGGTTTATTATTAAAGCTTCTGCTGTGCTTCATTCTAGCGCAATATTCGTGGAAACGACGTCAAAGCTATCCCATAGTAAAACTAGCAGTATTACAACTAGTTGGACTAACCCCAAATTCTCTGCCTCGTTTTCTAACAATAGTTAATTGCATCTTTATACATTTAAGTGTGTTCATGCTGCATTATTAGGAACTATTATTTCTTTTACCGCATAACGGGTGCTCATTCGCCTATCGCGTGTTTTGGATCACCACCCGCAATCCCACTCCGTACCAGTAATAATACTGCATTCAAATAAGGTAGTTATTTGTTTTGTTTAAAATAGAGATTCGTGGAACTTAATCATTTATTTAAACTTGTTGTAGATACATTGTCAGGGAGGTAGAGGCTATACTCAGTCTATGACGCATGACGTCAACAGTTGTATATTAATAATAATAGATAGGTTTTACTTCAGTTATACTTTTGTTTAGTATATTTTAAGTTTTCCAGAATTATCCATTACTCCGGTGTGGAGAAACTGATAACTCCGAATGAAGCCCAGTTTCATATTGAAACCTCCACATATGAGTGCCAGTACGATACTACCACTGGGGTTGTCACACCAAATGACCTAGTGACACGACAGTAACAACCACACAAGGGATTCCCCATCTTATTATCTAATATATATATATTATAATATTCATACATCACTGGTGCCGTGACCAGGATCATTTTGTGTATGTATAGTATACTTATACATTTATTTTAAATATCCTCCGATCGCTTTGTAAATATTTTGGTTAACACATTTCAGCAAAACAAAAGCCTTTTCACCATATAATGACAATCGAAAGCCAATTTGAGTCAAGAGCGCAAAAAATTTAACTTTTAAATTTCTTCCTGTAAATCATGGTTTGTAAATACATACGAGATCAGGACTTAATATAATATAAAATGCTTTTGATGTATATTTATCGCTCTTAACCCATTCGTCTTTATTTTCTCACAATAATAATATCACAAGTTCTGAGAAGTTATTATATAGGGCTTATGATTATGAATCCCATAACCCCAAGCCCATTATAGCTAACATTAAATCGCTTTGAATATATAAACTACATCAAACGTAGTTACTTACTCTACTATATTCGCAGAACAAAGTAATGTGCGTTATATGTACGAGTATATCTGACGAGTTGTTATGATATTATAAGCTTCTCTCTGACAGTAATAACGAGGAAAACAGTAAATGTAATACAACGCTTGTTATGACGTCAACTGTAAAGGGCCTCGCTATTTTTACAGCATATGAAGTAATTGGGGAAATTTTACCCTACAAACTCTAAAAATGAAGATTTTCGTACGCCGCGACGATATCATAGACTGTGATTGTAAGGTTGCTGGTAAATGTACTTTTTATACTAGACACAGGTTTGATGAGGCGGAAAATAGAACGCGCTTATCCATAAGATGCTATTTATTATTTTCGAATAGATGGAAGTTAACTTGGGGTGAAAAAATGAATTCATTTAATGCAGTTAAGTTGCCGAATCGTGATTTAAGGTTTCTTATCTTAAACTCCAACACCCATAGCCATTTATGTATGAATATGTAAAGGACCTATGACGCACAACGCTGAAGTAAAACGTCGATAGAAAAATTCTCATAGGCAAGAATCAGAAAAAGAAAACTTCGCTAACGGAATTCTAAAAGAAGCAAAGTGTAGAAACCTGGATATATAATTTAAGAAAAACATCTAGATTTTTAGTAGTGTTTCTATCACCTTTTTGTTACTAGAAGAGTCTAAATAAATTTCAGTCAGTTTTGTTACTTACTCCGCTAGCTTAGTCACCGAAGTGGATCTAGGCTTCTGATAATAAAAGAAGTTAGTCTCTGCTCTCGTTCGTGTGCCGTGTCTTTTGTTAGGGTATTATACGTATATATATATATATATATATACCTACATCCCACTGTTGTAATAACAGGAATAAGTGGACTTAACATAGTTACGCGTAAAGAAATTCTATTAAAAATCCAATAGATTTTAAACACAACAGTTGTTCAACTTCACAACACTGGTAACTTTAAATAAACCGATGAAAAATTATCACCTCACCTCAAATCGATAGTATTTCCATCGCTTACTCTGTGTAAAGTATTGGGGATCCAATTGGGGAAGACGTAATGGCGATAAATAGTTCAAGCTCGGTGATAAAGTATCAGCAGCTGGGAATCCATCAATTTGCGGTGATGTACGCTCTCGTCGAAGAGATGAATTTGGTGCTGGATGTACAAATAGGTATAACGAAATTGCTGATACTTTTTAACTTGTTGACAGCCCCGCGTAAATCGGACGTTTGTCTCGATTCACCTATAATTCTACTAAAGGAAAACAAATTTAATTTTATTAACTGTAGGTACGGTCGGGAAGCCGTGGCTAGTAATAAAATGAGGAGACGAAGTCTGGATGATATTTGATGTTTATGACCAAGAATGGGAGTAATAAAATATAGAAATGAAACACAGCTTAAACCTGAAAAGAAACTAACTAGGATTTTTTTATGCGCAACTTAGCTAATTAAGTATATAAACACGGTTTATTTGGATTTTAAGTACGCGCTTTATTTATTTCCATTCGATGACTACTTAATATTTATTTATTGGTCGAATAATGAATTTTTATGGTTTTAAAATTATTAAAATGATATTTCATACGTGATGGTAAATAAATATATTACATAATTTCGTATTTAATTTTACTCCGGGTTACTTTAAAAGTCTGATAAAAGTCTTATATCTCGAAAACTACTGGTCCTAGACTAGTAGTTACTTTATTTAAATGAGAGGTCTGGATGAGATGAAAAGGCAACAAAGACGTTCCACATTAAACACCTGCGGCTATACCGACCGAGTACAGACCTATTTTTATAGAAGAAAAAAAAATAGAATAGTGACAAACATAGCACTTCAGTTTCCGCACAAAAAAGCCCCAATGGCCACAATACAATTGAAAATGTGGTCTAGTCTATGAGGTAGAAATGTTCTATTTTGGTTTCACCAAACGTTACATTTGCAAGTGTAGTACAAACATCACACAAATGTGAAATGTATGAAAATAATAAAGCTTCATTATTATGATTACAATCATTAATTAGATTAGATTTCTTTACTTCACATTACACATTTTAATACATAGATTAACTTACGTAAAAGGTCAGAGTTAATGTGATCAAAAAATAGTATAAAAAATGACAATTTTACGATACTATCGTGGCGTGACGAATTTGAGGGTCGACTTAATGTCGCGACTTTTAATCGCAATATGAATATGAACAAATAGCAGAAAATTAGTCCAAGTGGCATTTCTATGGATATACCTAATCGTATTTCATGTGTCAACTGACAATAAAAGCACTATAGAATTTTTTCTACATAATGTCTTATTTTTAGACACTGAGGTGATGACAGCCCGTCTGATGGTAACTGGCCACTGTCGCCCGTAAACCTTTAGTCCTAGGCTACAAGTGTGTTTCCACCCTTAATACTATGTTAGAAGCGCTCGATTACACTTATTCAGTTAACATTTTCCATATTTAAATATTTTTACTGTAAGTTGTGTGGTTCCCGGCTTAGAATAGGGCCACTCCTATCTTTCCCGTGAAGAAGAAGAAGGGATTGCACCAGGGACGGGCAGCAGCATTCTCCTGTGTGTGTATGTTAAGATCATTGCTGCGATCACAAATCCGCCTGCCAAGCGTGGTGATTATGGCAAATCCCCCAATGGACAACTTACCAAAAGTGGTATTCTATTGGGGTGGCCTATGTCCAGCAGATGACGTATTTAGGCTGATGATGACTCTAAGTCGTTAAATCCACTCATACAGAAAACATTGCACAACGTGTACGTACATGTTTTGTTTGCGTTACTTTTTGAGACTCTAGAGATGTCCATCTTGTTTATACTTCTTACTAGTAATGAACTATACTGGTGATAAAGACTGACCAGTTTTAAACGAAAAATTGTATATTTAATTGATTTGTAATTCAAATTATTATAACAATAGCAGAGTACATTAGAACCTGTCAATAAACTCCCATTCTTTAAATGTAGGTACTCAATAAAAAAAATCCATTTAAAGTAATTGGCATTAAGTGTCGTCATCAGCGCCCTCCGCGTTCAGCGTTAGCATTTTCCGGAAAAGGCAAACAGGTAAGAGGGAATTTTAAAATGGTTGCCAACACCACAGTATACATAATTTTTAGGCAGTAACTCCACTGTATACATTCCCAGAGTTTTGCAAAGCGCCTCTTATAAATGTATCCGATATTTGGTCCTGATACTGGGGCTCTGATGAGGTGGACAATTATTTCCCTAGCTAATTGTGGTACCTCAACAAGGCGGCGATGATGCGACGCAACACATCACGTCAAGGAGTATCACGGGGCGAAAACGGGCGAGCCACTTTGCGACATTAGATTGCGCGAAGTGGCGATACATCGTCTCTGCCTACCCCTCCGGGGCGTAACAACACTTGATGACTTTTGATTTCATCATCAGCCTGTAAGACTCCACGCGCAACTGAACCAGATCTTCTTATCTACTCATCCAGACACTGCCAGCCGCCTTACGCAGATCGTCGCTCCTTTTCATTTACACTGAGTTTATTTTGATGTTTCTATAACTATAATCACAAATAGTTCACTGTAAGAAACTTAATATTTTAATTTCCATTAGCTGCTACGCGTATCGTAAATTAGTACATTGAAAATTTTGTAACGATATATGTGGTTCTTGGCTATTAAATAGCTAAATACGAGTGAGTATCTAATAGATGCTATACTTAATTGGTAAATAATATATGAAACACAAATAAATAAATATTTCTTGTATTAGTAAACTAGGATTTTCTCCAATTCCATGGAAATTAGACAAGGTTAGGATAATTCACAAATAAGTCAATTAATTCAGATTAGGAACAACTTGTATAAAATGAAAAAAAAAAAAAGTGTTTGTCCCCAGTGGGAATCTAACCCACCGCCTCTGGTGCTCGAGTCTAACGATCCAAGCCACGATGTTAACGAGGCAGTTGACAAAAGAGTATTTTAGGTAAAACTTTTTAAAAATGAAGCTGACCTACTGCTTTTCTGTTCACTGTGGTACGGTCATTGTAACGGACAACCGGAGGTATGCTTACTTTGTATATCATTTATTCAGATTTTATAGCTGTTAGTTGAAACTTTTTCATAGCGGACGAAAAAATACCTGGAAATTTCGGCCAGATGATTTCACCTAACCTTTTACTGCACGACTTTAAAAGAGTATCTCTAAGAAAATAATTACGGTACTTTAATTATTTCATTTAAACTAGAACACATAACAAAATACGTTTTTAAGGTACTTAAACTGAATTTGATTAAAAAATAAATACAGGATTTAATACAGTCTCTTCTTCTAATATTTTTTCTACAAAGTCATTAGGTACGGTCGACAACATTAATTTCTTACCTATCCAAGTGTCTTGTCCCATTTTTGTAGGATGTTTTTGTTTTTTTTTTATTATTGGGTGTTTGGGTTTATTTGTAGGATGAATATGTATATGTATGCGTTGCATTATACATTTTAATGGCGTCTTATTTGTCTGTGTTTTTTTTTAATTTTGATAATGGTCACTGGCAGATTGTAACTTCTGATAATTAATCAAGTTGTTAATTTTCCAGAATCTTAATATATTGGTAAATAATTTAAAAACAAAAACGATACTTGTTGGTTGTGTGAGAATGCAATGCATGATTTTATGGGTAATAAATTAGACTAGATAAATTGGTCGACTGTATTTACCATTCGTCATTTGACACATTTCTAACCACAATTTAAAATTGAGGGACTAGAGATTTAGAATTTAGGTTACATAATATTTATCAGAATAAGTTCAGAATTATCTAAAAGTTTCCCTCACTCCCACTTCAACAAATGTAACTAAATTTTTATCGCTTTCTTTGAATCACTTCAAAAGGCTTCAAATAGAAAAGTTGGCAAACGAGAGAACCAGCGGTCTGCCACTGAGCGTTCTCAAGTTGGCGCCATTAATTAATACCACTGGCTGTTTAATCAAGAAACTGTGAGTGTTTAACAAGTTTAAAAAGAAAACCCGAGAGCACTGCGGGAGAAACAAGAAAAACTTTTTAATCGTTTCGAGTTTGTGTGAAGCAATAACAAACTGTTCCGTAAAATAAAAGAAACCTGGGGCCGCCTTTGAGTCTTATCAAAGAAATAAAATAAAAGCAGTAGAACTTCTTCATGTGTAACGATTTTAGTAACGCCAAAAGGTAATCGTTTAAAAAACATATCGTTTAATAAATAGTTTAAAAAACATCTGGTAGATAGCGAAGACAATAAACTATATTTTATAAATCAATTGAACGCTACAGAAATGTACCTTAAGTTATGTGATTAAATAAATTGAAAATAAAATAATTATTTATTGCGATCTCGTCTTCTACAGATAAACCTCATTATTTATTTTTGTAAGAAAACACTAGATATAAGTTCTATGTATTATTATTGCTTTTATCAAATAAATAACAGTAACGATTTAGCACTTTGAAATTCTTCTCTTTAAAAGTTCTTTTCCTCAAAGAAATCCAGACTCAAGATTGATTAGAGAAATAGCTTGGAGCTTGAAGCTTTACACGAAACAGCGCTAGGTTCAAGCTCGGAAACTGTCTCTGTAAGAGAACTGTAAGATTGAAAAATGAATTTGTCGGAACAGAATAGTGTCTGACTTAAACAAATGCTCAGGACAACGAGGAAAGCATGCATTCTCGAGTATATGGATGTTTACTAAAAGAAATATGCAATTTTAGAAACATACGAAAAATAATGGAATGAGTTTTAGAGGACATGCCATCCCATGTCACACTGAAAACCTGTGAAGTGACTTAATTTTTATGAAAAGTTTGAGAAAATGATTCTGATTTCCGGAGGTAAATAGTATGTTTCATTATCGTTATGTGTTTGATACTAGATGCCCTGAAACATCAATTTAGTTACACCATGCATGTTCCTCTATATTTTCTACTAGTTGTGACCGGCGACTTCGTACGCGCACAGCAGTGAAATACGTATGTAACTTTTTTGCTAAGCCATGGGCATGCTTAGAATAAAATGAAAATGAGTTAGGTTAAGAAGTCACATACAATCGCACACGTTCACCCGCATCCTTCTCTTCCTCCTTTACTCCCTCCTTGGAAATGTACTATTCGCTTATCGCAGTCCGAACTCACACAGCTCCTATGCAGAGCATCGTACTTCTTTGTTGTAAATAGTAAGCAACGTAAAGTGAATTTTTACAACTTTCGAATATCTTTTAATTTAGATATCTTATTGCGATTAATAAAAGACAACATGTCGAGCCTTATATTTTCATGAAAACTCTATTCGAATTAGGTCAGTAGTTTCTACCTGATGTGCATTGACAGAAATTCCAAAAATGATGTAAATGCATTCCGTAACACCTTTATTCTCCAATATTTTTTATGTACAGGAACGAAGTTTACAGTTTCATTAATATGTATAGATTTATTTATTTACAGTCAATTCAAGGTAACCTCGTACACCTTCCTTTATCTGGTATCAACTATTTGAGTAGAATCCTAAAAAAATACAAGCCTTAGTTTTTTTATTTCTTTACATTACGCAAATTTGCAACATCAGAAAGCTTTTGTTTTAAAAGATCTGGCACGTTTTTTTGTTTAAATCGTGGTATAAGCAGGCGGTTTTCTATTTTCCAGAGGCAGCGGCCGTGGTCCCAAGTCGCAGCCAGGGGAGCTCTAGCCCCTGCATACAAATTGAACGTGTAAATGAGATAACACCCAGTTTGCTCTCACAACACGACACGACGGAACCCAGTTACAGTGGGAGCGGAAAATGGGAATTCCTGATACGGTAAATGTGGTTTGGACGAGGCGAGAGTTCGAAACGAGATTTGTCAAGGTTGCACTTTAAAAATGTTTAAGGTTTTCTACAGATTTGCTGGTTTTGACAAATATGTTAAGTCCAAGTTAGAGACTGTGTCTCTGTTCTAGCGCTGCATCCGCATGTCAGATATAGATTGCCATCTCTAGTGCACCTTAAGCGCTCCCGTTGCAAATTAAATAGAGAGAGATAATAAAAGAATTGATTGGGAATTGTTTCTTTTCAGTCAATTTATATAGATCAGCAGGCGTTATTCTAGCAAAAACAAATCACAAATGAAGAAAGTATGACGAACCATAACTAATTCAAAAGAAGTTTCAAGTGAATTCACTTTTTCTATGAAAGGTAGCAGAAATATAGTACCTATATATATATATATATATATATATGAAGGATATCAAATCTAAAACCAGTAATGTAACCCAATGTTCAATATTAATAACAGGTATTTTACATTCAATATTTTTCACAATAAACCAAAAGGTCTTTAACATCTTGTAAGCACTCATCTCATTTTGTGTCGGATCGGATATCTGTCGATTATGAAACGGAAGCTTATTTTTGAAAGGGACGATGGGATAAAGTTAATTAAAAAACCTTTTTAAAGGATTCGCTTCACGTCGGCCAATATCCTGTCAGCACAGCCTGAAGCTTTTGATATTTCTATGCCTATTTCATGTCGTTGTCAACATTTTCTCAAAAAAAAAAATGTTAGTGTCGTAGAAAGGCACTAAAATTAATGAAATTGAATATGCAATTAAATAAAAGTACAATGTCATGAAACCTACAATTTTAAATTATTCTGATATATAAATATATCTCCCAATCGATTTACAAAGCACTGTAACAAGTATTTTCACTATAACAATGTAATGAATCATTAACTTTTTAATTTAGCACGCGAGTGAAATATCATCGAAATTTCTGGTCCCACAGGGTTCGATTTCCATTGATTCATTGGCGATTCCATTTTATGTTTTGATGTACATACTGCTTCCTGTGAGTCATGATTGGTTCATTTTATTACTCCCAATGGACCTATCTATATTGAATGATATAACTGGTTAGGATTAATATATTACAATGACTTTATCAACGTTAATTGCATGTGACTGATTAATTTAGTTATCGTTCCCAAAATACACGAAGCACTCTCATTTCGTGCCTCGCATAGTATTGATTCAATTTGCAACGAACTCGGTAAGAGTTTATAATTTACAACGTAAACGAAGTGATTTTCAGCTCAATTAAAATCCCGATTTACTTGAATTTCTGAAATAAATCGATTCGCATTTATACTCTGAAAACGTATATAAGGTTAAGGTGTAATTATGAAATGATGTCAACAGAGATCGGAATTAGGTAGCAACTAATTTTTTAACGCTACATCTAGTAATACATAGAGATCGTTGGGTGCGGTAGATTAATATGGACATTCCTTTCTCGCAATGTTATTAATTGTTGTAAAGAAAATCCCGTAGTACACCGTTGATCGCACCATATTTTCGTTGCAAATACAAAAATGACAATACGTCATTCGTATTCCTGTTCATCATTCAATATTGATAAGTTCGTACGGTTGTGCTATGTGTCTCAGCTATGTGTACTGTGCTTAATCAAATATATTAATTGTCATCGCAGCAATACAATCAATAGTACTGACAACCCTAATTGACTTTACACTAAATATATTGTTCATGTTGTCATTGTTAGTAAGTAACAGACTATTCTCAGATAATTCATAAAATAAATGCTGCTGATCCTACTAAGTGTTATGTCTAACTTAAAGAATCCAAGTATTATCAATTAATATATTGAATAACTTAAAAAATTTGTTAACAGAAACTCAAAATCAACAAGAAGATTTTTGTACAAAAGAGTTGATAAAGGTTATCTAAACACTTGTCAACGAGAATGAGACGGTTCAAGACACAATACGATGGCAATTATTTACACATACCCACATTGGGGACTTCTGTGGAGGATATAGAATTAGGTCGAGTACAAGTGCCTTGATAAGGGACGAGGATCCGGAAAAATTTCCCGATTTGCTCAAAGGATTCTAATAAAGACGGCGTTTTATTGAATTGGATGTGAGGGAACATTTCTTAATACAGAAATCCTGGAAAAGTTTGAGAATGGCGTCAAAACTAGCTGACTGACGCAACTGATTGTGATCGATCACGTACTAACTTCTACCTTCGTCATTCATTGTAGCAAAAATGGCAACTACAAAGCCCTACCTAATGTTTTGATTGACGCGGGCCTGTCTCGCTGTCAAGGGACTTTACTTACAAAATAATACGGTCTTGGTCGTTAACTATTCCAAATATATTATGTAGGTACCCAAGTTTTATAGGAAATTGTTACGTCAAATATAATAATATATCCTGGTTAGTCAAACTTTGGAGGTAGCCAAGATGTAAGGTAAACATTTTGAAGACTCTCCTTGAAAAATACTGTGGTAAGGAAAGAAAAGATGATAGTCACAAATATCGAGACACGAGGAGCGTGGATAAATAGAAAAGTAACTCAAGAGTCTACAAAGAAGGAACGATCTTGATCTTTAAGTATTCCTAAAGAACGTGAAACAAAACTTGTGCTCAGTTTCGGTAGGTATATAAACGCTCGTAGACTTGTTATACTCTCTAAAAGTTTACAATATTGGATCGACGATTACAACGATAAAGTTACTCGTGTTGCAATTACCAACAACTTTGTGTAAGTTTACTTTACGTTCGTATACTCTTAAAAGTATATTGCACTCAGGCAGCAACGACCTTTCGCGTATGTTAAAAGCAAACATCGCTTTAGACTCGAGGCGTCTTAGCTGTGAACGATAAAATACCTGGGGCATGTTTTCCAAGTGTCGCAAACAAACTTTCCCAGTATGTAATATAGAAAAACAACTCATCGAGTAAACATGAGTGTATACTCGTAATTACAAACAGAGACATACTAAGAAAAAAATAATCAAATACTGTAAACGGATCCTTATTCCAGTCACCTTAGCAAAAAAAAAATCTTATATAAGTACGAACCTCTTTGCACCCTCTAATATGTTGGTTTTGATTTTGTACATACGACTAATATAACTAATATTGTTAACATCGGCCAGTCAATGTCTTCCATAACTTCGTGCTAATTATGAAAATATCAAGAAATAAATATCCCATTAGGTAAGCATTTGCTTCATCGTATTAATTTGAAGGTTCTTAGAATATGCGGTGATGGAGGAACTTACCATCACTGATGAAGGGGTACACGGATCGCAGCTCTGCTTCATACGCCTCAATATTAATTGGTGGTACAATGGGTGCGACGTAGTCGTCCTCCGGTGATCGCTCCGATCCGTAACCTTGATCGAATCCGGGATCCTGGAGCTTCCACACTGGCTCGGCGTCAGACCCTACGAAACATTATTTAATAAGAAAATGACAACAGTAAACATGAAATCTCATTGCAGTATCCGCTATTTTAAAAGAAATAGAATTACTTGTAGCATATTTCTAGAAACCGGATAGGTGGAATCACAGATCAGCAACGATAGAGAAATAACAAATAACATACCAATGACCGTTAAAATATATTGCTATCTATAGCTTTTACGAAAATTAAGTAAACAAACACACACTACTTTTATCTACGAGCTTTTGGGGTAAGTTGAAATATTCAATATGTGCATTCAATATTCATACAGCACAATTTATAGTATGAGTTGGTACGACAACAAAACATGAATTTACATTATGCAAAATTCGTCGATACTTGTTGTTTATTTCCATAAGTTAAACAATACGTTGTGATTTTAGTATACACAGCCGGTACCTTATATGACCGGTATCTTATGTAATAATAATAATAATAATAATTTATTTATTTCTTCTCACAAGGTAAATACATACAATAGTAATCATTATGCTAGACTTAACAATAGATCAAAGGACAGCATTTGCCTTGTGAGAGACTGGTGTCTGAACTAGGCAAGTGCCTGTTTTACAGATCACCAGGCTCTCTCCACTCGGAAGTCATATTAATCTTGAGTTCAAGGAAAGTCCAACTGTGTAGTGTAAGCAAATATCCACAAAACATATATTGTAAAGTTCTGTTTGAGCGTGTGTAAATATGATAGCAATATGACATGTTAGTGACCATCCGGGAAAACGCAGTAGCGAATTCTCAATGGAATCCACTAGATAATACATCACGGTTATTAACTCTGTTTCTGTATTACGACTGTTATTATTTACGCTCATCTGTTTGTTTTCTTCCGCCCTGCGATGCGATACGATGGAGGAAACTTGAATATTTTATTTCTACGTCTCCGTTATATTTTCTTTTGATTGAAATCGTTTGAATCCTCAATGCATAGCAATCCCAAAAGTATCGTTATTTACCTAAACAGAAGATTTAAGCATTGTTGTTAGTTTATTTATATCCACTAACAACATACTATAATTAGGCCACTGTTGGACCTCTCCCAAAATATTGGGGAATTTATGACGCTGGGTAATAGTGATAATACATATATACATACATACATAATGCTCACGCCTTGGTCCCGGAGAGGTATGCAGAGACCATGTATCGCCACTTTGCGCGAACCTAACAAACGTCGCAAAGCCACTTCCCTTCGCCCGCTTTTCGCCCCGTGATACCACTTGGCGTGATGTGTGGCGATATTATGATAGGCGAGTTATAGTGATCGATGTACATAATATGGAGATTAATATACAGACGATTCTGTCCATCACATGTATTGATCCATAAGTCGTCTGGCCATACACAGGTAGACTGGGAGTGGTGCTCTAAGGATCTAGAAACCACGCGGGGTCAACTCAATTAATATCAACTAACTTTAATCTTATCTCACATTCGCTTAGATAATGTTAGCGACATCTGATTATGACATTATAGAATGAAGATGGGACGTTAGTTATTGACTATTGAATCGAATGATAGTAGCTAAAAGTGGAATAGCTTCAACATTAATGTGTTCCCAAATTAAGGCAATTCCGGAATGTTTCCAATGTATTTACATCGTATAATGTCTTCGTCTTTATGGTATTAGGAGAAACAGAGTAATTAGAAATTATTATAATGATATCTTCATTTTGGCAATGCTATGTTATTATTACAACTTTAATTAAACTGGCTGCCAGTCCCTTTAACCATTTCACTTACTAAACTCCTATTAGATACGTATTCATCAGTTCGAGTAACGAGTACAGTGCCGTATTCTCATGTAATATTGTGCAAAATGGGCTTGTAATACGCTTGCTTCCTTCAATTCGTATATGTATTTATAGCTACAATATAGGTACACTACAACTCAGACGCGATATAAGGATTTTGTTCAAGGGGGTTAGTACTTTGTTGCGTGGCAGTAAGCCTTCTTTCAGTGTACGGTGCGTGCGTATGGTCGGCCACTAAAGTAAACCATCTCTCAAAATTTGACAATCTATAAGGCAATATGGAAGTGAAGCAGAAGGTCAAATGTCCTCGTCGGACGAAAAGTATATAGCGGGAGCTTCAGTCAGAGACAGCGCTGCGTGTCATTCGAACCTGTCTCAGGTTCAGATGTGTACCATAATGTAATTGAAATTAGCATTAGCAGCTGAGCGAGCCGACGAACCACAAAATTAAGTAAAAAATGGGCTCGATTCTGAAGGCACTACGTTAAAATTTGACAGCACTAAAGCTGTTCCTATCCTTGTTACACAGTATTATGAAGATAAAGACGAAACCAATTTTAGCGCTGTCAAATTTTAAATGTGTTCCTTCAGAATCAGGCCCAATATCATCAAACATTCCACCATTGTGCATGGACTGTTACCATGTCATAGGCTTTATTGGGGGCTGCAGATCTAGCCTCCCCTCTAGCTTCATGTCTGCTGCGACTGCTAAAATATTGGTTCGCGTGCCTCAGATTAGTTAGGCGGCTTGTGTACGGCGGCGTTGCTAACATTGATTTATGTGCTACCCACATTCGTTGTTGGCGTGAAGAGACCGAATTATGGAAATATGTAAATTACATGCAGAGCGTGTTTCACGAAAAAGTCCTTTGTTTCTTGTGAAATGTAGTTTAAATTGCAGGTCCTGGGTCAGTTGAAACTTTTCAATTATGCACATATCTGGATCCGTTTAGATTAATTAGAATTGGAATACAAAATAAAGTCGACTCTACCCTCTCAATAATTAGATACACTTTTTTAAATCGGAAATGGAAAACCAGCTTTTATATTCCCCGTGGGCACTCTTTCATAGGTATAACTCAAAAATACGTCGGATTACTTATCGTAATGGCTCCCAGGTTTTGCTCTACTTGATTTACAAAGGCAATGCTTTTACCAATATGTTGAGTTATAGTCGAGGAGTGTCGGAATTTTTTGGCTTAGATTTTCGAAATTACCGTTCGCTGTACCAAGAGAATGATTTGTTACGGCTATATTGTGTGAACTGTTGTGTTATTGTATGTTTGTAAGTGTGGCATTGTCAGTTTTTACACAACTAACTCATTAGTTGCATACGCTTATACCTATCTGCTTAAAATACTGTTTGTTGTCTAATATTTTCAGCAAAAACAGGAATATGCAAAGGTATACCATGAATAAATATATATCAATGGTATAAGAAGTGGTCACGACTCCCTAGCGATGGCCAATAGAGACAACTACACCACTCTTTATGCTAGAAACAATAATACAAATTTTAAGCAATACAAGTAAGTTTATTTAGCATGTGATTGGTAACGGGGGCGTAAACAAAGGGAACCTAACATTCAATAGAGGGGAAAATGAACGCGTTTCGTCCCCCAAACTCGAGACGTGATAAGAGTGACAATGGCCCGGTGACGCCTTGCTGTCTGCCTTAGAAACTAAGTTGGCAACAAAACATTCCAAACCTTGACTCCGTAGGATCAAAAGTAACGGTTACAGAAAATACAAGGAGCAACATTATTAATGCATCTACAATCGGTCTATCTATAAATTAGAAATTATTTGGGAACTAATGTTATAGAGTTCGAGTTTAATAATTAGGTTTACAATTTACTAGTAACATTTAGTTAACGAAGTGAACTTGATTACGCTAGCGACTACGAACTAGGTACACAAACCACCCGATCGGATATCGCTATCCTTTCCACTGCAACTCCAATCAGAATCGATCATGTTAGGTAAACTTAACACAAAAATCTTTTACCAGTAAAGGTAGAAGAGATCTTGTGAATGATTCTACTGCTACCTTAGGAGCTAGATATTAATAAAGAGGGTGTCAAATTAGGAGGAAAGAAGAGGAGCCATCTACCGGAATTAATAGCATGAGAAAATAGATGCCTATACATACACAGCAGCGGGTGAACGTGGGCTGGATAATGACGTTTTCTGTCACCTTTCATTCGCTTCAGTTGTTCGTCATTTAAGAGCACCCTCTCCCACTCCAAAACTTCGAGCTCCGCGTATTTTATGCCATTTTTACGAGTATATCTTCCAAAAAACATTCATTGGTGAAGCGTGTTGTTAAAAGTTTTACACGTTTTTGTTTTTTCAAGGTAGACTAGATACCTTTAAAATATCAGAGTTTGATCTATTGAGACCACGAAATTCAACTCGTGATTTGATTATTCTATGATATTCTCCATATAGAAGTAATAAGCATTTACTCATAGTATGTAATACGATGACCTATTTTTAACGTTCCACCTGTATTATTTGCAGTATCTACTTACTAGAACTTAATATGATATAGCAAGTGTAAATTTCGTATACATTGCACTAATTGAAAACTTGTGTACCTACTTAAGCTGTGGTAAATGTGTTTTATAATGCGATTAAATTTTGTTCTTACTCTGTGTTATTGCATTAAATATAAATAGTTAACTGTTTGAATAACCTGTAGATTTTTTTAATTTATCAAATCAGAGCTGAATATGTTCGAATTATTTTTGATTAGGCAGTATGATGTTTGCGGAGAACTGAAGATAGGTTTTAAAAATGTATGTCAGTGGACTGGACTGAGGAAGGAGACTTGAACTGCCTGAAGAACAGTTATTATATATAAATACATTACACTGACCTTTGTAAAAATATATAACATCAAAATAAAAGCTCTCAAAACTTCGTACGGTACAATCTCCTCAAAAGTCCTTCCTTGTGTCAGAAATTTTGTGATAAATGCGACTTTGTAACTTTTTCTGAAGGTATACTTTTCATCAATCATTAGTTTCTTTGCAATGAGCGGAACACCAGTAGACCATGGCAGAATTCTAGCACATCATCATTATATTAGCCCTTAGCCTTAGATGTCCACTGCTGGACATAGGGCTTTTTTCAAACCCGGTCCTCCAATCTCCGAACTAAGTGGAACTTGTCTTGTTTGTTGTATTGTTAGCTAAAATAAGTATTTTTATGATTATTTGAAACCAAACAATGATCAAATTAATGCATTGTAGGTATATAGTGCAAGGAGACCAGATCTTTGGTGGGCTCGTATGGAGTTAAGATGACTGTTTACGGTTCAATGGTTGTTGATGTTTTTTCAGTGTACCTGGTCATGCGCGGCATCGATGTTTCCGATAGGTTATGAATGCGTTGTTCGATCAGTTACGGCTGTGTTTCACTCCATACAAGCGAACAGATTTAAAGCGTCTGCTACAGGAGCTCCAGCGCGTCCGGGGACTCTTGCGCATGCGCCTGAATTATTGTAGGGATTCTCCACTCAGCACGCGTAGTAACTTTGTGCCGGCACAGGCAATTTGTGCTGTTGCAGGCGACGTTAAACTGGCGGGGAGGTGTGTGTCGCTTCTTTATGTAATATTTAGTATTTTTTTATACAAGTGTGCATGATGTCATGTGCCAAAAATGGTGTCATGCGAAAGTTTTACATCAGAAGAAAACGCTATGACGTCTCCCCTCCGGGTCGAGCCGGCGGCGGGCGGCGGAAGCGCTTCTTTGGAAAATATACATGTACTCAGAGCTTGTGACGTCAGCGACCGATCCAGCAAAATTGAATCGCTATTTTGTGCTGCTTTAAGTGTCGGACCCAAATAGCACTATTCATAGTCTTCACATAAAGCCGTACAAGGCGATTAAAGGATAAATCTAGGTTATAGGCAGCAGCATCAGTCTGTGCATCCCTAACCTCGCAAGCTCGCTTACATACAGATAAATATACCAGCTGGATTAAGTGGTTATTGAATATCGTATATGCACAACAAAATCAGGATATAATTTAAAGGGAAATTAAAACAATAATAAATTCAAAATATATATTTAAAAAACACGTTTAAATACTACACACCTATTGGTTTTATTTAAATTAGTGTTACTTAAAGTTTAATCTTCAAACAGTTTTTTTAAATTTTAATTTGAGTTTTAACCATTTTTTATACCACTTTAATACTTAGTTCTTGCTATTATATTTTATTGTATACTCCGTATAACCAGAATTTAAAAAAACAGTTATTTTAACAGAAAAAACAAGTGCAATTGAAGTCTCAGAGTGTAAAAGGCACGCCGGGGGCGGTTCTCAAAAGCCTAGATTAAAGTGCTGTCAGGTGTTGTAAAGACTGTGAGAGGAGCAAAAAGACTACTCATTTTCACTCGCAGCAGCCTTTATTGAATTTCCTCGAGTTTTGAAAAAAAAAACTTCTTTTTAAATTTTTCTTGTAAATGCTGGTAGGTGTTTATTAGGAAACAACAGGTATTTTCTATTAGCAGCATGGACTTGACCATTCGACGTACTATTTATACTTATGATTCCGAATTTGCAATAAACAAAGTACATCGGTGTGGGTTATATTAGGTACCAGCTGTTGCCCGCGACTTCATCCGCGTGGACAACTTAACAGCACAAATTATTATGTATTTCCCGTAGGAATGAGATATTCTTTCGGGTTAACAACTATTCTATGTCCTATTCCAGGACTTTACCTATATGTGTGCTAAGTTTCATCACGATCCGTTCAGTGGTTGAATCGTGATTGAGTAACAAACATCCAAATATCCAAACATCCAAACTTTCGCATTTATAATATTAGTGGGATAGCGTTAGCGCAAATTTGTATTCTAAGCTGTTCTGTAAGTATATCTGTCGCCGACAAATTGTTAAATTAGCTAGTCAGTTGAATGGCTGGGCCGTTCGTTGAAATAGACATAATTTATTGATAATCATTAGATTACAATTTTTTTAAGCATTTTATTCATGGAAGGTTTGCTCGACAAGCCACTTCTTCAGCTTCAGTTAAAAGGACTGGTTAGAAGGCGTGTCCTTTATATGGCTGTGTATTCTGTTGTAGACGGCCGGGCCCATGGCATATATCGCCCTCGACGACTTCGCCAGACAGTGCGAGACAGGCATGATAATTAATTGATTGTTAATTAAGATATCTCAACGTTCAACTGAGATTGAAAGCTACCCCTTTGGATGAACCAAAAGCTGCCAGGTCATTTAAATTTAGTTCCTTGTAACGTAACATAACCTCCGGTCACCCTAATATATACCACAATTTAATTTTATCAAGAGGCTGCGACTTTCAGATGTTTTGTTAAGCGTTCCTTCCAAAAAATTTCAAAGCATCCTTTAGCCATTTAATAAACTGCCTAGCTAACCAATCGATTGGCTGATTTAACCATTTGGCGGCGATTTGTCTATTTGCTTGTTTTTCCTTTACACACCTACACCATCGATGGTATTACAACTCAACGGATCTGTACGAAGTTTTGTTAGTAGTTGACTAAAAGGTTAAAATGAAATTTATGCCAAAAAATCTACCGCAGTCATCATCTTTAATGTTAACTGAAACTCTAAAAATCTAGTCGTATACAGAATTCGTATATATTTTTCGTAAAGTTTATTAGACTCTGCATAGTGAATACTAAGTACGATTAACTTGCAGATTTAAGTTATAGTTTCGCAAGGTTTACATCTCAATTCCGAGTTTAGTAGCTGTACGGTTAAAACAAACATGTCTAAGTTTATCTTTGTAAACTTTCAGTTGCGGAGGTCGGAGATGTTTAAGTTTAAGTTGTGGAGATGTAACTATTTATTAGAATGTTACAAAATACCTAAAGGGATCCGTTACATTGCTTTGAGTGAATGTTATTGTACTTGTTATTGTAGAGAGCTGCATAAACAATTATTTCTGCCAATATGGATGATGGGCTTATCAGTCCAATTGAGTCGTTCTCAATCCTTATAAAATAGCTTTTAATTTTATATCCATAAATAATACATGCAGTTATGAAAGTGTTTGAATTTATAACTTATTAAATTCATTAAATTTACGCATATTTATCACATAAATTAAAATATTGAATTTGGTCCTGCATTTTTAATAATGAATGATGTCTATCGAGCGCGCGATCTGCTTACGGGACAGGACACTTGGTCACTTTAGCTGTCCAGCAGTGGTCACTGTGTGAAGCCGGATGATTGCAAGCTAATAAAGAAGATGATACTGAGTTGAGAGTACTTTTGATACATATTCTATTATTTTTTACTTACATTTTGAACTCTTTTGACTTCCTTCCCACCCATTCCTGCACATAATCCGGCTACGGTGGCTTTTGACTTGACCATTCCCCAGGAGGAACGTATTTGCTATTGAATCAGAATAAGTCATTTTCCTATTGGTTCTAGAATTCCTGTTATTGCAAAAAATTTGATGTACATACTAGTTTAATACCTAAAATAACACAACATAAACACGACCGATATTTGCTTTATAAACTTTTTAGGGTTCCGTAGCCAAATGGCAAAAACGGAACCCTTATGGATTCGTCATGTCTGTCTGTCTGTCTGTCTGTCTGTCCGTCCGTATGTCACGGCCACTTTATTCCGAAACTATAAGAACTATATTGTTGAAACTTGGTACGTAGATGTATTCTGTGAACCGCATTAAGATTTTCATACAAAAATAGAAAAAAAAACAAAAATTTTGGGGGTTCCCCATACTTAGAACTGAACCTAAAAAAAAAATTTTTCATCAAACCCATACGTGTGGGGTTTCGATGGATAGGTCTTCAAAAATGATATTAAGGTTTCTAATATAATTTTTTTCTAAACTGAATAGTTTGCGCGAGAGACACTTCCAAAGTTGTAAAATGTGTGTCCCCCCCCCTGTAACTTCTAAAATAAGAGAATGATAAAACTAAAAAAAATATATGATGTACATTGACATGCAAACTTCCACTTAAAATTGGTTTGAACGAGATCTAGTAAGTAGTTTTTTTTAATACGTCATAAATCGTAAACCACAATACTATTATTAAAACATCGATCAAAGTTACAACGAACTACTATAACTTTTATATTATGTTACTTGCTGCTACGGAACCCTTCATGGGCGAGTCCGACTCGCACTTGGCCGCTTTTTATTATATGAGTACGAAAACATAGTGACCGCTAGGTTACGTGATTCTGCCAAGGTACGTCATAGGCTGTGAAATGGAAATAAATATCCATAATGGATAGGATTGTTTTGTTTGCATTACTTGCACGAAAGCAACTGTGTGTCTATCATCTTTCGCATTTTCCGCCAATAACGCTATGATGCCTGATCCATCATCAGCCGAACATATGCCTTCTCAATAGCATGTATCTTTTGGTGGGCTGTCTGTTGGGGGATTTGCCATAAGGGGGATCGCAGTAACGATCCAGGAGAACGTTGCTGCGCGTCCGTAGTGCAATTCCTTAGTGTGAGCAATACCTGATGGATCATGTAAAAGTAATGTTTCAGCATTTGTTTCAGCGCAGAAGCGTATACCAGTTTTATAGTACCGTGCATTTTTAAACAGCTGCAGTTTGCAGTCAAGTTGCAGAGCAATTCGAACTAGTTGTAACCAGTTTCAACGAGATCTGAACCGACAAAGCTCTTTCGAAGCCGCCTTTGTTTCAATAGCGCTCGAGAGAACTTTGAAGAAATGAATAATATTCGTATATTTACACTTCAGTATCGCCTTTGGGGGTTTCGTAGTAACATTTCGAAGTTATTTTATACCAACTCTTTGAAGTTTATTTCAGTTTTATTTTCCGGATCGAAAAGATGTTTGTTTGTGTTTCTATTTAAATAAAAGTTTGTCTCTACATCCTTGATCCTACTTAACTATTCATTCTATTAATAACTAATTTAAATAACTGTGCAAATGTTGTTCTGTAAAACTATAAGTAGTGTTATTCAGAATGTGTTAAAGTTGCAGTTGTACATGCACTAAGTCGTGTTGTATTACTTAATTCTTGGATAATTTTGCTGGTATATTTTAAGATAAATATTAATTACATGTTTGTATTGTGTATTTAAATGGTTTATGTTTTTGTTACTACAGAGTAAAACTAAAGTTGATTGAGACATTTGTTCACATGTTTGAGTGAAAGACGAGAGCTACTGCTTGTAATAATATATCTACATAGATATATTAAGGTCTCAATTATTTGATCTTAAACCAATAAAGTTATTTGTATTCTTATAAGATTAAAGTGTGATATACATTTATTGGCAAAGTACTTATACTAAAAAGGAATGCAAGAAATCATCTAAGTACTACGTCGGAAAATGTGTGACTTTTTGATGATATTAAGTAAGTACGTAGGTGATCAGAAGTAATAATTATTTTAAAGAACACTCTAATTCAGAACAGTCCCATAGAAACAGTTTAAAGCATATACATAAACTTATACTGAGTTATTGTACAGTATATTAATCTTTTACATATGCTAACGTCAATTATAAAGAATGAAACTTCATATTTGAGTATATTTTTAGAACCCACTCCAATTTTATATAGAGAGATAATTCCAGGAACCCCTATTCATGATTGAGAATATTGAGACATGTTTGGTCAGCTATAGCAGGTATGTAACCAGGAGTTATAGATTGAGTTTCAAGGGCCCAACATTTTATGGTCTACAATATCCAGACCAGAACCTGCTGCTGAAATATCGTTGGGATATGGCAACAAAATGAGAACCATTGTAGTTTCTCTAAGTTTTGAGGTACGAAGTATTTTGATAGCGAAATTGACTTAAAAGATCGATATCCATTGGTCAGTTACTACAATATATATATATATATATATTAGTATTATTGGATTAAATGTTTCTAGATAGGTATGTTAGGAGTAAGGAGTTAAATGTACCAATTTATATTATTAATTAGCATACATTGAAATTAAGTTGGGTCTTTACTGTCTACATTTCATTCCAAATCAACTGGTATATGAAAACAAACGCATTTGCGTTTCGAAAACAAAAGAAGTATAGATGGTATTTTAAGTGGACTGCAAAATTTATATGGTAATACAAACCTGCTAGTATTTCTATGTACACGTTTTTGAGATTCAGCTAGCGGTTGGTTTCGTATGACAATTGATTTGGAATAAAATACAGCGACCTCTAAAATCTGGCGTGCTCTAACTACGTGCCTGGACCGAAATGTAAGTAAAGAAGGGTTATTCCAGGTGAGGCCGCGACACAATGGGATAATGTATTCCTTCCCTATTCTCTGGGGAAGGAAATTCGTTGCAATTTCACGATCCGACCGAAGTGAATGACTTACTATACCGCTCTATTTCTGATGGAGAGGGATTTGGAGAAGGCGATGTCCTGATTTCTTCGCTTTATAACATATCTTCCTTTTAAAGTAACTAATAACGTATCCGATCAGATTGAAGGTTTGTTTAATTATCAAAAGTAGGTGGTATGATTTAAACTACTAGATCTCTAACTGATACATCAGGCATCAGATTAATGGGATAATTCTGCCTTTGTACACAGTTTAATCCTTATTTTATTATTGTTGTTGTTGTGATTTTTGGTCCAATAAAGCGTTTACATACATATATAATGTCTATAAAATGACGACAAGTAAAAACAACAACAAAAACAAGTCTCGCGCTGCAATAGTAGTACGGAACAATATAAAGTCTCTCTACTCACAGACGTTTCTATAAATAATATCACTCTTGTATCATTAAAGCGTTTTATTTTTAACGCTAGTTTATCCCATTAGCCATACATCAACGTCGGGAGAGTATCCCGATTTGAACACCACGCCAAATTAGGATTAATAACGGTCTGACAAGAAAGGAACGCTGCCGGCCGCCCCCGCATTTCTTTTATAGATTAACTTACGAAGACAAATAGGTATAGATTGGATGAGGAAGAGACCCGATGTAAAAAAAACTAGGATGGCCGATACTCCCTCTCGATAGTTCGTGATGGAGTAGATCATTCAAAATCTGTTAAACCAGTTCTATAACGGCGCGGCTAGTCGTTCAATTAGATAAGTAAATATTCTGAAGTTAATAAGTATCAATACTCCAACGAATTGAGAATGGTCCTTAGTGTAGTGCTTCCTTTGAATTTTAAGTCTTATGTCAATGGGAAACTGCAATAGGAAACTGCATATCACTTCTTGCACCTACTGAGGCCACAATCATTTGAATTCGAATGATCAGCACGGGTTCTTTTGTACCCTACATGTAAGACTAGAAAGTGTGAGAACGGGTGTGGAGGTAGGTACGCTTAACATAAGGTCATATAGATAGAGCAACAGACGAAAGTCATGTAGTTGCTAATTTTTCCCTACCACTTAAGAGGGGGGTATGTATTGTAGGTAGGTAAAAAAGGATCTAACATAAAAAAAAATTGTAGTCTCCTGAAAAATAGCATTTTTAAAGTTAGGCCCTTGTTACTGTCTTCTACCTTGTTGGAGGCACAGAAATAAGTGTTTACAATAGTTTCAATTATTAAAGAAAGATTCATACAGAAAAAAAAAACAGTGGAACGCATCTAAAAAAAATAAGTGGAACGCATCTAGTGTGCTCTGTTTTAGCGCTATTTACAAACGACACCGTTTTTATTTCATTTTCCAACCTACATTTATCCGAATCTCTTGCCCTTGCCACAACCTTTAAGATCACACTGCGGAATCACAGTATACTGCTATTTTTCGACAGCATTATCACAAATTTGACAACTGACCACTAAGCCTACTCCAACGAACTGCAGAGTCAGTTTGTCTGTATAACGTCCACGTGAATTTTTCTGATAAACGTTTGGCGTCTATGATGGCTACACGTCCAAATATATTCATTAACATTACAAATTATTATTATGTATAAATGTCCATACAAAGTGGCGCCACGTGGTGAACCAAATTCACTGCTTTTAACGATTAATTTGTTTTCCCGTAGGAATGAAATGTTTTTCGGGATAAAAACTATCCTATGTCCTATTCCAGGAAATAACCTATATGTGTGCTGAGTTTTATCCCGAACCATCCAGTGGTTGAAGCGTGATTGAGTAACAAACATCCAAACTTTCGCATTTATAATATTAAGTGATTATATTATTAAGTAATGATCGGTCACAGAGTACAAAACGGCTTTTAATTTCGAAAATATGCTTACGGAGTAAGCCCCTAGTAACTTAACAGGAAAAATCTACCAACACGACCATATCACTCGTAGTTGTGAGCGTGACACTGTCTCTTTACTTTTTCTCATCTCTGAATCACTTCCTTATCCTAAGCTAGCCCCATATTGCTTTGCCGAAAATCCAATAAAATCAAGTTAAACAGCAGTGGAGAGCACTTACTTAACCAGAATCGCGTTTACTTGTAATTTGTGGAACGTGCTTGTTTTGGGAACCGCGTAGTGGTTCTTAAGAAGTACAAATACTCGGGTTGAAGTAAGCTCAGTTATTTATAAATTAGAAATATAATTTTTTTGGGTGCTTCGTTGTGGTTAGACTACCAAATGAAAACCGAACTCTCACAGTCACTAGATTAAGGTTCAATTTGTATCTAGTAAGTTAGTAGTGTGAAAGAATTGCCAGATTATTGGCAGTTGAAGCAATCTTACAGGGCTATAAGATTTCTTCAACTGACATAATCTCACAACTCTTTCGAACTATTAACTTCAAAAAAATTCTAGATTTAAATTGAAGCTTAATTTAGTTGCTGTAACAATAAAATCCTTTTGAGTACAATTAAGCCACCAGCAATTAAAGAGCACTATCCCGACCGGGGTCTAGTATAGTCGTATAAATTGGCGACTTTATTCGGAGCACCGCAGACTGAAGCCGACCCCTTTTACGAGTTAGCCTTGACCCGGTGTAGTTATTCGAGGCGCAGTGCGTGACGTCATTGGGCAAGTCGCGTTTGGGTCGGTGCTGCTCGGCAACTGCAAAATGAACGCTCATATTGCCGAAACAGTGGTAAAGTAAGTAAGGGAGTAAGTGGATATAGCAAGAATATTAAAAGGAAAATCAGTATAGCAGAGATAATAGTCAAACTGAAATCCCTATAATAATTACCTACTTATATGGATACTGTTGCCGTGTGGTTCTCGGCTTAGAATAGGCAGATCTCAATCATCATCATCAAGGTGGCTAAGAGATTGCAACAGGCACGGGCAGCATCGTTCTCCTGTGTATATTAAGATCATTACTGCGATCACCAATGCTAGCGTGGTGATTATGGCAAATCCCCCAATGGACAGCCCATTAAAAGTGGTATTCTATTGGGGAGGTTTATGTTCAGCAGTGGACGTATTTCGGCTGATGATGATATGGATAAAGTGGAATGCTTTATTATTTACCAGCTATTGCTCGCGGCTTTTCCCGCAAGAGCGGGTCCTATCAGCCCGCATCGGATCGTCATCGCCTCACTTTCGGCTCTGTATCTGACTAGGAGCAGTGATGACGCTGTACTGACGCGCGCAGCGCCGATGCAGAGCCGAAGGTGGGGCGATGATGATCCGATGACGGGCTGACAGGTGTGCGTGTATAGCCGTGTATGGAGGACTTACTCCTGAGGGGGGCTCGGTAGTGAGGAAGGCTCACTTCGCAGTTGTAGAGTAGTATGCCACGGTATATAAAACAAGCGACTGCGGCTGCGACGCCGCCGCAGGGCACTGCAGACTTGTTAAACATCACGTACGAAAATATAAAATTGGGTAGGGCGGTACAGACTGACGTCTGCTTAACACAATGGAAAGAGTGTTTCACTAAAATACATGTTTTAATATGTTATGGTATTGAGCCTCATTCCCATTGCCGAAAAAATATAATTTAAAAAATAAATATCTTAGAAAATCTGTAATTTTCACAACATTTTGGCAATGGAATTTTAAATTATCGCGGTAATTTTCGAAGGTCCAATTTGTGGTCTATACTCGTTTCGCTCCTCGCTGCCTATTTTTGATATTTTTAACAAGGTAAACTTTCCTAATCCAAATTTCAGAAAATTCTGAAACTAAGAGTTTCCGCGAAATAATAATTTAAAAATTTGTATCGTTACTACGAGTATTCTATTTTAATAAAGCCGGGCGTTGAGTTGAAACTTTATATTGGTTGTGGGTATCGATCACCAATTAGTTTCCAGAATTTATTGCAAATATGGGTAGGAAAGTCTATATTGTTAAAAATTAAATAGCAGTATTAAAAATTATTTTGGTATAATATAATATTTACTATAATATATATAATATTTATTTCCAATTCCAGTTTCAGATTCATATCAGCCTTATGACATTAATTGCTGCATATACCTTCCCTAACGAACGACAATTTATATATTTAATTATAATATGTATATTAATACGTTTAAGTATCTACCTATGCAAATGTTATATAATAACCGAAAACAGTAAAAAAACTTTGCTACTAATTGAAAAATCGTAGTTTTATCCTATCTACATATTGACAAGGAGTCACTATATAGACAAATGTATACACTTTTACAAAAATCAGATTAAATACAGCTTTGTAAAAATGCCTATTATTAAATAGATGACAAAGATGCATGGGAGTAATGTTGCTTCAGCTTCGCATAATCTCTTTAATATTTGTGTTGCTGGAAGTTTGTCACCTTTTCTTCTTCACAGTGCTAACATCTATACCTCATACATAAGAAAAAGCATTTTTTCGTAGCTAATAGTTTCACTTCAAAGTTTTTTCCTTCAGGATTGACACTAATTGGTTATTAAATTAGATAACAGATGATTTTAATGTGCATCTGTTATCTAATTTAATATAGGTCGGAAGCAGTAGTTATTATAAAAAATAACGTGTACTAAGTGTACTGATGCTGTACTGGGCACTATTAGCCTTACCGAATAATGCGGGGCTCTGATGAGGTGGACAAGTATTCCCCTAGCAACCGTGGTACCGCAATGTGTCTAAACACGGAGGCGGCGACGTTGCTCGCCACACATCACGCCAAGTGGTATCACGGAGCGAAAAGTGGACGAAGGAAAGTCGCTTTGCGACGTTTTGGATTGCGCATAGTGACTATGAATCGCCTCTGCCTACCCCTCTGGGGCCAGGGCGTGAGCATGTATGTAAGTGTACTGATGTTAAAGGATTTTGACTTTGATAGGTACAACTAATCTATAGACACGTCACTCCTACAGCCCCTAAACGCCTCTTTACTCTAAATTGTGTCACCTGTCAGAGATGAAGATTATAATTTGGATCGAGGAGCGATTATGGCGGCGGCGTGACGCGATCACCTTGTTCTCGCAAACAGCTTCAAGGTGAGGCAATGATCGATGGCCACCCCCGCGTCGGCCCACAAACAGATATTACGACGTACCTCGACGTCTATATAACGTTCTTACAGATCAAGTCGGACTGACCAACAAAAAATATTAATCCGATTTAAATATGTTAACTATTTCATTCATAGAAATGAATAGAACTCAACAACAGAATTTAATCGAGAATAAGCTGCAATTTATACATTTAATTTTTTTTAAACAATTTATGAGTTTTCTATGGGACAATGTCTTACACATAGATATAAAATAGATAAATTATAAATTTACAATTATCCTGTCATCATCCTGTTTTATCGCTTAAAGCGAGTTCTTCCAGACAACCTTTGGGTAGATGATAAAAATAGCACTTTCATTTCTTAGATGGAAGTAGATTCTAATCTTTTTACTAACTAATTTAATTATCATCATAATTAAAACACGGTAGTCAAAAACAAGATTAAATAAAATATTCTTCCATCCAAGTAACGTAAAGTGCACTCTATTCCAATCTATCTTGATTATTTGGATTTTAGTCTCTTCCGCGCGAGACAAGTAGACCTAATTTATGAGTGATCCGACATGAAGGGTCATGTGATTAATTCCTTATATCCCTGTCTGGCTCCGACTACCTTCCCTTCAGATAGCGACGATTCTTTGTGAAAATACTTTAGGCACACACAACTTTTTTACTTCCCCTTAATAAAGAAAATGGAAGGACGGTGTTGCCGGAAAGAGAATTTCGATTATATTTTTCGTTGTGCAGAAGAATTAATCAATCAGAAAATTGGTTTTCAAAAGTGTGGCAGTCTCGATGAGTTTTATTAAAAGGTGAGAGATTATTTCTGTCCAATTTAAATAACCAATTTTAAATCAGCGTTCGTTCTTTCTTTCATAGCAGGAAATAAAATAATGTATTTCTGGAGTATCGGTAAACATGATACGACCCTTACCTACTTAGAGATGTCTATCTGGGCCGAGTTCCAACGACTAAGTTAAACTAGACTTTTAAGAAAGTTAATACTATTTTTGATTCAAATTTCTACCTACACATTGCCTGTAGACTGTTACATTACTGCTTGTAATAACATATCTACATAGATTTGTATAGTAGACTTGTAATAACATATCTATATAGTTATTTGTATTACATGTATTCAAACAAAACCGCGTACCATCTCACGGTCTATCTTTGCCAAAGTTTAAATTATCTAAACTAACGTTGTAGCGAAGCGCTACTAAACTTGATAAATAAAACATAATATCATCAAAACACTATTTAATTAACAAATAAGTTCAGTAAATTAAAATATAAATTGAAGGTATGTGAATAAATAAATCACATACAAAAAACTACAAGATCGTAATTTGTGGCATTTCAGTTCAACAACTCATGATATTACCATCCAACATTGTCGGTAATGCTTACCTACAGCTTACCTCGCATTATTAGATTTCAATGAAATCATCTAATAGTAGAATTGAGCAAATTATAGCATTAAACTATTCTCGCTCGTATCTCCTAAACTACCGTTCCGTTTGGAACGAAATTTGGTAGGCATACCTTTCACCTGATAAACATATATTTTGATTTCGGAAACATTTTGTAGTTTCATTATTTTTAATTATAAAAGCGAGTACATTCCTATTTTCTTATGACAGCTGAGAGACGTCACGAAGCCAATCGATAAAGATCGGCATTCGCTGTCTCTGTCTTTTACTCCCATCAGACAAGGAGGTCGGCAGTCGACATCGACCTAGGGAAATAAATCTTTTTACGAAGAAAACGACAGCCCGACAGTCTGGATTGGAGTTTCGCGCGATACGCCCGTATCATTTTAGTTCCCGGTTTACTTTCGGGACATGGCTTGAGTATTTCGGCTAGCAAACTCCACCGACTCATTCCGTCAGAACGATGCCCTTCAGGCGTCTGACGATCTATACATTTGCCATGTAATTTCATAACTTAAAGTAAAAGAAGCTTATTTTTAATGGAGCGTCCATCTTGAATCGCAACCACGTGAAGGAAGAAGATGTCCGACCACATGTTCCCGATGAGAGACGTTTGAAGACCCGCGAGGGAGGTCCGCCATCAACAGCGCGTTCGGACAGCAGACGAAAGGTTCCCGGCACAGATTGTGTACCCGATCGCCAGGCGGTGATCTCCGTCGCGTTTTCTTTTGTCTCCACGAGATGCTGAGGACGTCCATCATTCTGCGGTTGTGAACCAACAGGTTCCGTAGCGGAATCGTATCATCGAGCGTGTGATTAAAATCAACGAATATCAAAACGGCGAACTTTATTGTGTGACTAATAACTACCCCCGCGCTAAATTTAATCACGGTATTTGTGTATGGACGATGTTAATTTTACGTTAGGTAGAATCATCATGAAATCCGGTACCGGTGAGTTTTCTTATTTATAATTAACTTATTCTCTGGCCATAATCATAAAGTGCACTCTTCATTGTAAAATTAGATTTATAGATGTTTTCTTATATTTTTTAATTATAGCCTCTCGAGGCAGTTAAAACCCCACAACAATATTTGTTTCATTCATCCCTTCATAGGATCCGACTGGACACCACGTGTTATGTTAACGAACGGTCCTTGAACCAGAAGCCTGATGCTGGACCGGCTGATAACTATCCAATATAATTATTACATCACCATTTCATCTTACTTCTTTCAAATAAACATAAAATCATTTATATATCACAACAACGTTTGTATTGATTTTTTAGGTAAGTATAGGTGACGGATGCGAGTAGGTAGCTCATCTTTAGATTTCAAAATTTTGCTCTAAAACGGTTTCTACTTTGTGTTGCTTGTAAAATATTTTGTAAAAAGTATTTTCGTTGTTAATATTATCCGGGGGTAATCTACGTCTTAAAGAGGTTTCAATTAAGAACCTCTCAACACATAAATTGTGTAGGTACAACGTCTTACTTTAGCCCTACTTTCTTGGGATTAAATGCCATAAGATTAACGTTCTGGACATTTTATTAATGTTTAAATTTGGATTACATACTAAACAGTGCGTAACAGCTTTAACAACATATTTTTAACAGTACAAGATTAGTATAAAAATAGGTACAGACAGTTTGGCGTCTGGTGTTTTGTTTTGCTCATGGTTCACGAAATCTATCACTCAGAACCGCCATCGAACTGAATGCAAGTTCTATAAATCCCAATTCGATGTCTCTGTCGGACATAGGCGATATCCGAGTCCGGAATTTAGATTTGGACGTTGACAAACGACCCCATAAATCGTCCAACAGATTTGGACACCCGTAGCGTATAAGCACGCCTGTCTTTCAGATTTCATATCAACGCTAATACATCTAAATCCTCGTTAATATTAAATACTATATGCGTTTTCAAACTAAAATAACTGTATACATCGGAATTTGTAACGAAAATCCCCTGCCACTGGTCTTTTAAGCGCATAACTCAACTGGGTCTAGAGAATTTCAGGTATAATAAGGTGTTGAAATTCCGATTCGCGGACGATCGCGGGAAACAGCTAATTAATATACATAAAAACACTTACCAGATTTTGACACCCGGTATCGGAGACCACGTCCACCTTTCGGATGACACCGGTTGTATGTACCGAACTCCCCGTAATTGTTGTTCACTCGACTGTAGTCGGCCAGATGTCTGTTCCCATCGAGATGGTTGGGCAGAGAGCGGTTCCATCCCATGACATCGCCGACCACGGAGCCGCATACTGAAGACTCTGTTTGACTTTTCGAGTCGCCATTGCAGAGGTCTCCGCTGGATCTGGCTCTTCGGCCCTTCAGACCCTTGGCGGAATGCTGGCTGATGTTCGAGCCCATAGCGTGGCGGGACCTCACGCAGGTCCCGCCGCCTGCATTGCGCCACCCTTCTGATGGTGTCTGGTCGCTATTTCGTTTGCAAATGCGTTGATCTGAAAAGAAAAAAAAAGCATTTTTAGAATTATTATCTATACATATAAAAGAGTTGAGAAAATCCAATCTGGTGTAATACGGTTCGCTTTGGCACAGTTAGAAATACAAAGCTGCAATAATAGAGGGCTAAATTTATAATATTGGACTGTAACATCTAACTAACTTATTCCACTAATATTATAAATGCAAAAGTTTGGATGATCCTGGAATAGGACATAGGATAGTTTTTAACCCGAAAAACATCTCATTCCTATGGGAAACCAAAAATGATATCAATTTTGAAATTCAAGATGTGTAAGTATCGAAACCTACGCGGATGAAGTCGCGGTCAAAAGCTAGTAATGAATAAATGTAATTTTTTGAATTAAAATTACCACTACTTATACAATAATGTCTTTTGATTATTAATATTGAAGACGATATGCACATAAATAATATATATCGCAGGTAATCGTAGGCAACTTTCATGAATTTGAAGAAAAAGTAAGAGGAAATATTGACGACCTATCAACCCAATGAATAAGCATAATGTGTCAAGAATATTTATGTTAGTGTAAGTTTAAAAGTCTAGATGGTATTAATATTATAAATGTAGCGCAACTACCTTCAATTTTCTTCAATTCAGACTCCTAGCTGTAATGTTAAAGTTATAAAGAGGCGTCACTGACTTCCGTTTTAGGAATGTAAGTAATTCGCAGAGTTGGCACCACTGTCACTAAAAGATTTCTTTTAAAGATGGTTGCTCATATTATTCAAATGACACTACTAGTATATCATTCTATGATGACTAGATTAGAATGTTTCATAGCAAAAACTAAATGTCATATAAGTATTTCACGTTTATCCATTTTTAGAGACATCGATAATAAAAAAAATGCATTCATACTAATGATCTTTTTCACTAATCTAATTCACACCAATGAATTAAAGATACGCGTTTTGATTTGATTACACCGGATTGTGGTAACAAACAAAACATAGTGTAATAATATCGACATCTTAGTCAAACGATAAAAGTGAAATTCTATGACGTTTATTTTTGCCATGACATATCCGAGCCCTGATGAGGCCACTGTGACCCTATAATTATTAGTTGCGCAGACATTATGCTGTTCGCCAACATGCTATTAGAAATACTCAGAAAACCTATCAAAGGCCTTCAGCCTGAACTTGACAAAAGTCTGAGACCTCTGATAAAAGAGATTGTTATTTATTTTTTAATAATAGATGTTATAATGGCATATGTCAGTATGCGTCATACGTATTTGGGGCTTCCCTACATGCTGCATGAGTCAGAGTTAGCAACTTATTAGAATTTCACCTAACTCCCAGCGTTTTGATTGTTTCAAAAACTCTGCTTCCATGTGACAGTTATTACCACATTCTCAGAAAAAGAGGAGCTGTTTATATGGGTTTTCAACTTATTAGTATAAATAAGTATTTCATATATCCTAGACTGGGATTTAGACAAGTGTATGTATATACATACACTTGTCTAAATCCCAGTCTAGGATTTTATCCTGTAAGGGAATTAGACAAGGTATGACAAATATAACATCCAGATCGGAGCGGGAGTGGGAGCGGGGCTGAGGCGGAGGCTGGGCGGGAGCTGAAGCGGGTTCGGGAGCGGGAGCGGGACAGCATAAAAGTAGACAAAAGTTTTTAATATAAAAACTTTTACCTACGAGAAGATAGATACAAAGCTCTATGTACAACACGGAAACTGATTTAATCTAAGCATTAGTACTTTATAAATTGATGTTTCGCACTGATGTTATCATCCTTGAAGATCACGATTAAAGTCAACAATGACCATAGTGCTAAATACCCATGACATGACAAAAGATGTCTTTGACTCTAACTTTTTGTACAACACGGATATAGCTGTAAATTTATTCAAGCTATTCAACTTATTATTGTAGTACCAGTTACCATAATATTTTTAATAAACTTGAGCATGTTGAGTAAGACGCACATTCTAGTGGGTTTTTTGGGTTTGAAGCAAAATATTTTCATATAGTGTGATTATAATGACACAATGTTAAAAGGTTTTAACATCATTATCGTTCACCGAAATATCGCAGCCTGTGATTTAAGGCACCTCATTAGTCGTCTCTTTAAACTCGAAAATATCGAGAACACTGCTCTGTGAGGAACTTCCGAAGATTTTAATGAATCTCACACTCGCGACTCAACTTCATTAACGCAAACCGTAATACCGTACTAATAAATGCACACACAAACATACTTATACAAAATTTTTAACGTGAGTGTTGTTATAGTTGTTTTATAATTTATGTAGTTCGATAGATCTATATATTTTAGATATCGGCATTTTACTCTGCTATCTTTAATAACGTTGAGTGCATATTTTATAGATTACTTGCCTTTCAGAAAAAAAATTGTTATGATTATTGCACTAGAGAAACATTTTGTAACTAAGTACGCCTTTTCATAAACAAGATCACGAGAAAATTTTAACATTGCGAATTTCAAGTAAGCACATATTTTGCAAACTTCAGAAGCGTGATATATGATCAAGTTAAATAAATCTATAAGTACTAAGTATAAATACTTCTATCATACTAACTATTAGTTCGTAGGCATAAAAATAATAACATTCGAGCCACAGGAAAGGCGTGAAGTGGAACGGATATAGTATTTTACTGATAATAAGTAACGGAGGGGAGGCCCTTGAACGCTCCAGTGAAATAGTTGTGGATTAAAACTAGTTTGCTCTAAAGGGTCGGCATCATGTTGACCAGAAGGTTGCGGTTATGAGCATGGTGTAAGTGAAACTGGGAGAGGAATGCTCGGAGACTGGAGCTTTACGTTTTAAAGTTAAGACAGGTAAGAGCGACAAAAATAGCTAATGATTATGAGGCAACAGAACGTGAAAATGAAATAGATACTACTCTGAAAACAAATTTTAAGACAAAATATGCAAGAAAAAGTGGCAATTAGGTATATTGTACTGCAAAGTAAATTTTGAGACACAAGATTTGTTGAAAATGTTATAATTTTGAGCAATGAGAATGTGAAACATTTCATTAGTAAAGATGATCTATCATTTGAACGAGATTGCAATAAAATATGATGCAGACTTAAGCTAAGAATAATATACCAGAATCCCTGATAATAAAGTACCAGAAAAATAAGAAATGCAGATGTTCTAGTCGAGTTACACAACGTCCGATTTAACTTATTGTTACAAAATATACTGTTTTTGTTGACTTACGTGGTCTAAACAATGCTACTACACAATGCATGCTGCTACAACAATGCATACAATACTACTTCATACTATACTATGTCGATCTTTCTCCTGTCATCGAACCAAACAAAACAAGTAGAACAGGTACATGAGATCGCATTGTTCACTTTTAAACAAAAAGTTTATTCGCAATTGAAAAAGGCAACTTTTTTTTTAGTAAAAGACTAAAAATTTCTCACGGAGGAAACTTCCGCTTCGGAATGTGAATTGTGAACTAAATGTTTGTAGATTTCATTCTTTCTATTGAATTTATTGATTTTTTATTCCTCGGAATCATGTGAAGAAATCTATATTTGAGGACCTGTCGAATATTTATGTTTAGTTAGACTACCTGGCCCGTTCTTATTTACATCTGTCCTATTGATACTCAAATTTGTCTACAATGCAATTCAAATGTCTTTAAAATTTAAATACTTATTATGAAACTGTATAAAGTTTGTAAGCAGAAAACGAAATTGTTGAATTTATACATATTATTTTTTTGATAGATAAACGTTTTTTTACATTTCTATGGATATTTTAAAATCAATTTAGTAACAACACTATTTTTAAAAACGATAATCTGTAAAAACAAATCGTGTCCTGTCCTGCTTGCGTGTATAAAGTTACATTAAAATCGGCGTTCCATTTTAATGATACATAATTTGAAAGTTTTTATGAAATACGAGTTTGTTAAAAACTGATCCACGATACACTAGCAGATTGTCGAGTTGCTCTGTTTAATGTGGACCCTCTCTTAACATTGTGACAACACCCAGTCCTCCAGACTTCGGCTCCTTTTAGGTCGTCGGACCATCTGGCACATGACCGTCTTCCTGTAAGCAGTCTCCACTAGGCTGTCGATCTAACTTCAGACATAAAAAAACTTATTACTAATAATCAGATTTCTGCCATCTATACAAATAATAAAACAGTAGAAAAACAAAAGACAAGCGAATCTGTACATTAAAGTAAAAAAAAAACACTTCCGGACATTACTTATGCCCAGTAGAGTACAAAAATATAATAAAAAAATTTCGTGTTTATCTGTATGTATGTGTGTATGTACGGGCTAATCTTGGAAACTACTGAACAGAATTTGACGGCGTTTTCACTATTTAATAGCTTTGAGTTCGGGACACAATCTGGTATAAGTCATATCTCAATAAAATATCAGGAGGGTGATCTACAAGATGACCTCTCATTTCATATCATTTGTATGTTGAACTACATTACTGGTCGATTCAAAAACTTGACAGAGAGTGAGATAAATGTTTTAAAAGGTCATCGTCGACAATGTCAATATCGAAGTTGTTCAGGAGTATATCTACCTACAGACATTACAGTTGGGTAGAATTAATTTCGATAGGGAAGCTGACAGAAGAATCCAGTTTGGCTGGGCAGTATTCGGAAAACTGCGTCAAGTCTTCACGTCACCCAATCCATAATGTTTAAAGACAAAAGTCTTTAATCAGTGCATCCTGTCTGTCATGATTACGACGCAGATACCAGTTTCAAGTCCCTGAGCGAGCTATAGGGCTATGCTCGGTGTCTCTATGAGGGATATGACGATATGATTCGTAATTAGGAGATCCAACGAATAACGAAGGTGACTGACATAGCATACCAAAGAATTAGTAAGCTGATGTGGAAATGGGCGGGTCACATCTGTCACAGTACCGACGGCCGTTGGGGAGAACGAGTTCTAGAGTGGATTATAGACCGTAGATCGCCACGACGCCCCGCCGCCAGGTGGATCGACGACCTGAAGAAGGTGACCGGAAGCGGCGGAAGTTGTCCTACAGTTTGACAGACATTTTGTTGTACAGTTAATTGGATATGCGAAATAGGTGTCAATAAGGGAGGTTATAGGAGGGGAAGGAAGGGCTAAGGGCTAAGGGCTAAGGGCTAAGGGCTAAGGGCTAAGGGCTAAGGGCTAAGGGCTAAGGGCTAAGGGCTAAGGGCTAAGGGCTAAGGGCTAAGGGCTAAGGGCTAAGGGCTAAGGGCTAAGGGCTAAGGGCTAAGGGCTAAGGGCTAAGGGCTAAGGGCTAAGGGCTAAGGGCTAAGGGCTAAGGGCTAAGGGCTAAGGGCTAAGGGCTAAGGGCTAAGGTAGATGGTAGGGGAAGGAGCGGGAAGGGGTGGGGGAAGGGATTTTCAACGTGGTGGGGAAGGTCATGAGGAAGGAAAGACAATGAGAGCCTGGAAATGGGGAATATGACCTTCGAAATAATTATTTTCTTAATAAAATAATAACACTAAATTCTTAACAAAAAATATAAATAATTATATGATAATCTTTTAATTCATGATGAACATAAAGTAACTGTCAACTTTATATAAACAAAAAACAAATTAAATTAAAATAATTATTAAATTCTGTAGTCCAACGGGCGGAACCGCCGCGCCGTCGGCAGGCTAATTTTATGTATATGAATATTTTCAATGTATAACCAGATTAATAGATTTCTTTAAGGATTTAGTAATACATAATAATGTGTAATGTTAAGTTGTCCATGCGTATGAAGTCGCGGGCAACAGCTAGTCGTTAATAAACATCAATAAGTAGGTTTACCAGTTAACAAAAACAAAGGCTATATACTGGTTGTTGCGACAGTATCTTTCTTCTTGGCTAACCGAACACCATTGGACGAGTAATTGACTAGTGATGCATAACAATATGACCTTTTGTTTTGTATCATGTGGCGGAGACGACCTTGCTATTGTTTTCCAGAATTATCTGATTGTATTGTATTGCTTAAATGTGTAACAATACTGATCTGAGATAGGTACATCTTGCTCTGTTAGACAAAATAGTCTTTAGATGAATTTAAAAGATCCTCGTTGTCTAGGAATGAGCGAATAAATGACGCCTGCTATAGTTTTAAAGATCATAGTGGAAAATGAAATCAAACTGTTTTTCAATGAAGCACGGTACCTATGTAGTTTAAATAATATTGAGCAAAGTCATACTGGAAAAAGTTAAATCCATACTATTTAAATAAATGGTTAAATTAAAAGTATAAGAATACCGGGGGAAATAAAGGTCGTTCTTGATAGAAGTGTGAAATACAATACGTATGAGTACTTATTTATGTATGACGTGTATTTAATTATACTAATAAATGAACTATAAACTATGAAAATAGACAAGACTGACGTCAAAGGTTAGTTAATAGTAAGTCAGTGCAATATAACCTTTGATGTAGATGTAAGGCGTACCTACTTAGGCAGAGGCCTATTAATTTTTTAAAAATAAATTTGTCATGATAATATTTTGTCGAAAAATTTGGTGTTAAATAACTTATATCAAAGAGTGTAGATGATAAGCTGCCTTTTGCACTTGGCAATCGAAATATCGATAACAAAACATGTAATAGGTACTATGACCTTGATAACGAAGGGGGAAAAAGCGCACTAAATCCAAATCCCAGAGCAAAAGGAACGTTATGCTGAATTTATCCACCGCCTGAGGAATGCGACCTTACCGATTTGGGTCGCAATGAAATCTCGCACAGACAATTAAAGAGCTGACACAAATGAGTCGGCCGCAGAGTCGCTAACGGCTTTCCGCCTTTAACTTTACGATATCATAACTGTGTCTTTCTATTGCTACGTTCGGCGAAGGAAAACGTCAAGAAAATCCATTAGGAAAAAAGTTCTCAACGTTTTGATGACTACTAATTTCTTTATAATCCAATATCTTAAATAATGATCTGCAACCATTGAATATCTATATATAAAAGGAAAGACCATCTCTGACAGGTAGAGATAGAAGGAGGAGGACAGGAGGAGGCATTTTGCCTATTTTAGCTAAAGCTTAACTTTATCATTGATTGAAATGTAAGTAACCATATAAACTATTCAGTGAATGATGAGCTACTTAAATAATGCTAAATAAATAATAATGCTACAAACATCTATGAAAGAACAAATTAGGCTTATTATAAACTATTAACAAGTAAATTTAATTTCATATTACTTACACCTCATACCATGAAGCAAAATAATTTTTCGTATCTCATAGTTTCACCTCAAAGTGTTTTCCTTCATGATTGACACTAATTGGTTATTAAATTACATTAAATTAGATAACAGATGGTTTTAATTGGTTTTTAAATTAGGTAACAGACGATTTTAATCATCTGTTATCTAATTAAATAACCAATTAGTGTCATACATGAAGGAAAACACTTTGAGGTGAAACTATGAGCTACGAAAAATTATTTTGCTTCATGGTATGAGGTACGAGTATATGTAATAATAATGTTAATGAATTATTACTATCAAGTAGACAGGAAAAACTTCAAGATAAAATTCTTCCCTAATGCGCATCACTTCATACCTCCTCAGCTCTCTCATCCAGACAACAGATCTTTTTCAGGTCGGCTTTATATTATGATACAAGAGAAATAATATCATTGCTCAAAGGCCTCTTTCCTTTTTGCCGAAAATCCCTGAGAGTAGTGGACTGATTGATGGAAATCAATTTGATGTTGAACGCGAGACAGGGCTTGTGGCGTGTCGTATCCAAGTCGCACCGTTTATTTTATCCGCCAGGGAGGTGTCGCTCCGAAGGTTCCATTTGAGGATTTCGAAGTATTCTTTATTTATTTTTCTTGTTTTTTCGTCTAGAATGTATTGGAAAAAGATTTAAGGCTGTATCAGAGCGAATAAGTCAAAGGTTAGGGTTTTGTTTGATATGGGTGTGTATCCATTTTAAGGTAGTCAGTAGTCTAAAGAAGACTACTTACTTTACTATTGAATCTATTTTGTGAGGTTCACACAGTGGCAATTTTTACTCTACTTGATTTCAAAATACTCTACTCGAATTTTATTGTTTATCTGACATGTCTTGAATTCAAATTCATTCGTCTTAAAGTGCAATGAATTTTAGAATGTAATATGATCTTGACAAAGAAGAAATGATCTAGTCAATACCACTAGACTAGATGAAAACCTATGTGAATGCAAATACATGTTTTGAAAAGTTCTTTTGATTCAATTAGGGCGACAAAGCGAACTAAAATATCGGAAAGGGTTAAAAGCATTCCCCGCAAATCCATCGGCCGTACCATTCGCCCGTAGAGCCTTACTTTCGTTTAATGGAAATCGTAAAGTAAATCCGGCTCAAAGGACCAGAATGAGAATAGGAATTTCTTAGGTGATGAACGTCGTCAACAGTTAATACCCGAGCGTTCCGCTCAAATTGGATTAGATCTGTTTAATACTCTTTTTATTTCCGTTGAAATTAAATATCGGAGAAATTTTTTAGGTGCACCCAGTGCCACAAGGTTTATGCCCCGGTAGCGGTCTGAAAATAACGATTATGTATGTATGTTGTACAAGAAATATTAAACTAGTATTATACCTAGGTTAATACTAAGAAAATGTAATATAAAGAAGAATCTTATTACTTAAAGGACATAAAATAAGCATAAAACAAATTTCTCTAATTTCGCTTAGCTAGTAACACAGACTGGAAATAAAAGCCTTCGCTGTTATCTTTTCAGAGACCCAGCTACATTTACCGTTGCCAACATAGTGTCGAATGATTTACAAGCATATAATAAATTTGTTATGACGTCGGATCCCTGCAATAACAATGTGAGTTACAATTTTGTTGCTTAGTTACCAAGATATGTGTTAGTTGACTGCTTGTCGTGAAAACGTTTACGGTTCCGTATTAGTGGCCTGGCACAGCGCGCTTCTCTGACGGTTATCTCGCGGACCCTGCCCAAGCTGAAAAACATTATCATCGTCCTTGCCGTGTGGTTTCCGGTAGAGTAGAATAGGACCACTCCAACTCTTCCCGTGGATGTCGTACAAGGCGACTAAGGGAATACATTATAAAACATCAATCAGGCCTCCCCAACCCGTCTGGCCAGCGCGGGGAGTGTAGGCCAAATCCTCCGTCTGTCTCCGGCAGATGAGAGAGGGTTGTGCTCCTGCAGTGGAGACAAAAATAACCTGATGATGATGATGATTAGTGGCCTGGCACAGCACGCTTCTCTGACGTTTATCTCGCGGACCCTGCCCAAGCTGAAAAACATTATCATCGTCCTATTTCCCCTCTACTGGATATTTAATTTGCTTGATATTGAGGTTTAAGAGAAAGCTAGCAAAAGACACGCGTCTGCCTGCATTGCGCCAACGGCTCTAAGAAACATCGTTGATTTTTTCGTTTAACATTACCTACTCTAAATAGTGTATCTGTATTTTACTTAATATCTACATACTTCATCATGTCAGCCTCTAGACGTCCACTGCTGGACATAGGCCTTCCCCAATGAAAGCAACCACACCCGGTCCCGCCTCCGCCCTCCGAATCCAGCCGCTACCGGCCACACTAATTATTTGCCCATTATTTTGATTTAAGCTCATTCTGTTTAATTGGTAGCTAATATATTCTTCTACTACTTCTGTACTAGTATCCTTCGTTTAATTATTTTACGTGGTGCGTGAAACTGTACCTGTTTTGTTCAATGCGTTCGTTTTATTGCATTTGTCTGTATGATACTATAATAAAATAAACTATTACTTGTAATGCAACAAACAGTAACGTAATAACTGTCATGCGCAAATACTGAGCTTCCTTATCTGAGACATAATAATTCCATTATGTCAGGCAAGCGTCGCTTATCGGGCTGTGTCAACTTCACTCACTGCAGGTGATGATAATGAATCCAATCTTCTGAAGTAGACACTCGAAAAGTAGAACTTATTCAAGAAATGATTTGAAAGATTTCAATAATCAACAAGTTGATACCTACGACAGTCATCAAAGTTCAGGTAAAAGCGATTTCTATAATATGTAGCAAATCTACTCATGATTAAAGCAATCTTTGTCTAAATGGTTCGCATTTTTCTTATATTATTCTTATAGAAAATACAAGCATCCCACACTCTTTCACTAAGTGTTTCTCTTTATAATACTCATGACAGATTATCTAGATTGATAAATAGCTTCTAATAGCCTCTTCCTCTAAGCCTGTTTTATAGTAAACGTCACCAAGGGTTCTCGTCTATTTTTTACGAAAAGATTTCGATAAGGTTGGATGCTGGAGTCAGACTACGTAAGCCGAGGCGGGGTGTGGGGGAGGCGAAGTGGGTCGTCTCATATCTCCGTGATTAGGGTTGTCAGCGCCGGAACAAAAGTCCGGATGTCCGGAGATGCTCACATAGCGTCAAACGTTCCCTAATTTTAGCTACTATCAAGTATGTATTTGTTCTTCTCAGTGATTGGTGAAATTGATTCGATACCGAAAACTGAAAGTAACTCTAGGTAATCGTCTGATTGAGGTATGATGTATTTTTAAGATTAATAAAAAAGACGGTCTAATTACCAGGTAAAACTGCAAGTGTTTACAGAATTTAGTTAGGGAATCAATAATGATAATCATAATCTGAATATTATAGATAGATATTTAGATATATACCCAGGAAACAGTATAGTTAATCAAAGTCAAAATCATTTATTGCACATGAGTACACTTGGTACATTTTACCACGTCAATTTTTTTTCGACTACCGCTTATCTGGGGTTAGCTCTGTGAAGAACAAACGACGCAACAACCTTCACGCAACATAATTTGACTTCAACAACACATATTAACAGCAGCAATCCCTTGCCTACACATTAATCTCGGGCTCAGGTTACGTCAGATGTTTCCGGCAAGTCCGGATGGGTGCACCCCTAGCCATATAGGTATTTATAGGTTAGCCGGCTTGGAATGCACATCGCCCACCTACCGCCGGCAATAATATCGCCACTGTCAAGTTCATTACTCACTCATCCAGTGCCGGATTCGTAAATTGTCGAAGCATCAACAACATAACTTAATGTTACCTAAGCATTCTCGTATCTTGAACATTGATGATTTTCCTTTTATTATTGTTGAAAACCTCTCTTTTCAGATACGAGAATGCGAAGGTAACATGATGATCAAGTGTTTTTATTGTTTTTAGGTAATTCAAAAAAAAGTTTTAATTTAAGACGTTACTTAAGCTAAAACGTAGTAATCAAAATAAAATAAAAAATTTGAACGCTTTTTTATATTTACGTGAACTTAAAGCTACTGAAACCTTTCTAAGCTACTGTTGAAACAGTAGCTTGCACTTTCTGGTTCCAAAATAATCCTACTCATTTATCACATTGCATAGCAGTTTCAGTATATGGAACTGGGTGTATAAAGTTTAATATAAATTCCTTTGTAGTGTTAATGAACTTTGTTATCTTCATGGCGAATAGATTGGCACACTTGGTCATATAGCAGTTGTTTTTTTTAGGTATTTAGATGATTGAATATTTCTGTGTCCTTTTCTTAAAAAAATTCAAAACCGTTCGTGACCTAAGATACCTCTTTTAGAGATAAGCTCACATTTGTACATAAAGTTTCTGGCTGTAATTAGTCTTAAAATGTCTAATAACGAATATATTAAATTATAGCTAAAAGGAATAATGTTATACACTTACGTAATATTTTTACCAATAGCATTTCAATCAATATAGTAATTTTATCTATAATATCAATATTAATAGTTACCCAGGTTACAGAAGTAATGTTTTTTCATAATAATTTGTCCCCTGGTAACCCATTACCATGTTTTTGTCTAAAGTACTTGTAGAAACTTAAATGTTCAGTCTAATAACAAAAACTGTTGGCAAATTAATATAAGTTCATTATTTTTCCTCTTTTCTTTCGTAAATGTATATGTATAAGTACATAGGTACTTATAGATATATGTATATATATTCCATAAGTTACTATTTACTGCCGATTTGTGTCAATCCTCACTCTTATAATCATTTTCGGTCAAATGAACTTGTCCTTTTAGTGTCTCAAAAGGTTTCCAAACACATCCCATCCAATACTATTAATACGCTGAGTGAATCGATTCAGATTAGTGTGTCAGGACATATAATATCGTTCGTTCCTCTGTCGTCTTTATTATATTTTGTAAGCATTTATTGTTAATTATGTTGAACGTTATAAGAGAAATAAATGACCTATATCCACATTTACAAACTCAAAATTTATATGGTTTTGAACGAAAACATTTAAAAAAACCTTGTTTTAAAGAATACAAGTTAATATAAGGAATTAACAAAGTCAAATATTTAAGTTCGCGCGTTTTTATTCTTTACTAGACATTGTACGCGGCTTTGCCAGTGCTAATTAAATTTTTGGGGAGTTTGTCTTTCCCGCGGGAGTAGATATTCCCGTGGTAAACAAAAGCTTATGTTCATATTTATGCCATTAGCTGTGTTGATTAGTCGATTCGTATAGTGTAACAAACTCACTGTCGCGTTACACTTTAATTCAAAAACATCTAGCTAAACATATAAATCATATTAAGGACGCCCCAATCAAAACATTTCAACTTTGGAACTCTTCTATCACGTCTCCTAAATCAAAACTTTCATTTAGGTATACTTTGCTGGTGGAATTTTCAGTAAAATTTCGTGAATTTTCAAATTTCCGACTCCTTTGAGACTTCCGAAGATACTTTGATAAAAGAAACTCGGAAGAAAATACGTATATTTCGTTTCCTGAGGTAAGATGTTAATCAGCTAACCGAATTACCTAAATATCAAATAATTACTGTAGTTTTTATTATATAGCATTTTAATACCAAAACATATCGAAATTCAAATAAAATAATCTAACAATCAAATTTATATGGATTATTAATATAAAAATGAAAATAAAGTGTATGAATTTGTTTTCATTGCAGCATTTTAACAACGTTTCGTTAACTGAAACATATATATTTATTCATACCTATTTTACAGGTCGGTATAATTAATTATTCATTCATTAAATTAAAAATAAATCAATGCAAATAAATGTAAATAATAAAACGAATCAAATTAATTTAAAATAAAATAAAAATACAGTCAAATTAAATGAAATAAAAAGAAATTAAAAACAAGACTCAAATATGATGTATAAAATTTAAATATGTCAATGAGTCATGTAAAAACTCATCACAACTCATCTTTCGTGAAAAAGTTCCTAAAATATTTTTTACCAGGTCATTTGCGCAGGTTCTTGTGTAGATAGATACGTATGATTTAGTTTTTTTTTTTTCAAAAATTCACCTTAATTTAATCGAGATTTTAAATTATTTCAACCCTGTTCCTACAATCGATACAAATAAAGCAATAAGTAAATAAGCAAAGCATATATGAGCTGTTTATTGGTATCTAAAAGCGGAATATTGGCTCAATCACCGCCGTACCATTGAGGAAGATGGCACCCTTTGCATAAGCCTGGCACACGCTGGCACGGAATATTTCCCTACTTTGTAGTCAAAGGCGAAATTTACAAAGTATCTTACTGTCAATGGACGAAAAATTCGAGCATTTAAAAGTGTTTCAGAATAAATGCACAAAGCATTTGTGAAAGCTAGGCAATTTGGTTGAGGTTCTTTTGAAAATAAATATTTTTTGGTCGTCTGTGTAGAACATTTGCTACAATTTATAAATTCAAGGATACGCATGATTTTGTGATTGTTTCTCTTGGGCGATGATAAAAATATATATTAATAGTAAGATAAAAAAAATTATGCTTTCTAATTAACTTGTGTAACATCTTTACACAAGTTAATCAATGTCAATGCTCTTTTATTATATTGTAAATTCGGAATCAGAATAAAAAAAATACGTCGAATGTTCCAGGTCCCATGTATCTACGGCTAATATAAAAGACATGGAGCCCAGACCTATCGACGTGGATTCCTTCTGGAATGCTTCCGAATTTGCAACAAAATACGACTGACATCGCTGTGGGTTACAGCGTTTTCGCATTTTTGCGTCGGTTTATGTATGTATGTAAACGCTTTATCGTATCAAAAATCACAACAATAATAATAAAAAAGGAATTAAACTGTGTACAAAGGCGGACTTATCCCACTTAGGGATCTCTTCCAGTCAAGCTTAGAGTAACCGAAAGGACAAGTATAATGCGTTTAGTACCAAATTTTGATAAATAAACGTTTTACATCGGTTTCTTCATACATCTTTACACAAGTTAATCAGATAGTATAAACTTTGTTTATTATTTATCTTATTTACTTAAAACACTTCGATGCACAGTATGTGACATACTAGTGCTACTGCTAAGGCAAAAAACGCAGTAACACTGCCACTTGAATCTATGCATACATTAACCGTATAATTTGATCGTAAAATAAGGAAAGCGAATCCGATTGGTACCGTTCGTTCGCTTCTCAAATATCACGAAAATATTCTTTGTAGCCAAGCAACAGTTATAATGGAATGTAAATTATTCAAAGATCTCAAGCCCATCGTTGGTTGCCCGTAGGTATTTTATTTAAACAATGGCTTTTTAAGAAATATTTTTCTGCAAGAGTTACCGAACGATTCGAATTGTAAAAGTTAGACCAAACGTCGACAGTATTGTAAGGTAGGTATTAAGGTAAGCGGGTCTCGATTATTAGAATTTTTTATACATAGTTTCAGAACTTTTCATACCCCTTAATAGATCTTGCAAATTATAATGACTACTAGATATTTAAAGGAATTAAATCGATTAAACATATAAAATAAAATATTAATTCTAAGTATATAAATTAATGGCATAAAAACAAAAACAGTTTCCTCAAAGACATGTAAGATTAATATAACATGAAGTAGTAATTAAGAGCTTGCGAGTACCTGACTACTTACATTTTATTTCATACTTTTTTGACAGCTTGATGTATAATAACAATGTAAGTCTATTATATAATATTGGATAGAAAGCTTCCCTATTAAGTTATTGGTTCGTTAGTAATAAAACATCTTGTATCAGTCGACTTTGTTACAGGTCTCTTTATTACAAAAGTTTTATGAAGAATATAATAATACTGAGATCAAATTAAGAATGTAAAAAAATACACTTATAAATATAAAGATAGGTAATAGATAGTCATGTTTCCAAAATAACATGATAACTGTAATGTTAAACCATGCAATTTTAAATACTGTTTCATGAACGTAGAAAGATACAAAGTATCATGGTCAAGAACATAAAGATGGTAGATGAAAAAAAAAGTTGATGAGATACACGCATGCTTCTTGTCCGTCTTCAGATATAGGTACTTTTAAACAGAACACAAACCTTTTTTATATCTATTTACAAAAACGAAAATTCTTAGAAATTAATTAAATTTTAATTCGGCGAGAAATTGAAGGTCAGTATTGTGCGAAATATATGTTTTACATTATGCAGTTATATTTAATTTACACACATTTTAAGAAATAACCTTTACATTACACCGACTTCCGATTCCAAAGAACGAATTATGAGCAGGATATTATCTGTCTTTTAATAAGGATTATCAAAAGTAGTTTGAAACTCGAAGGCGCCTCGGCGAGCAGTGAGTTAAGTAATAAAGTAGACGGCAATATAAGGGGATTTAGCAGGTCGGGGGACGTTGGGGCGTCCCTTCTGACCTCTTAAGATACACTAAACTACTATACATTTTACGAAGTAGGTACATGTCCAGCGTTTTCAATTTGGAGAATTTCATTTGGACTTGGGAAGACTAATCTTAATGTCAATAACTTAGGGTCATTGATTTTATTCTAATATACCTAAGTATTTTTTCACGATTCGTGCTCAAGTGCACGCCATGAATCACCGGTATTAAAATATTAAAAGGAATTACCAATTGAGTTGACCACTAGGTTTGCAATGCACTAAATAGTATTGATTATTTCACTAATGTTCCTGTGTACATGATAAGTATTGTATGTCTATATACTGTGTAGTAACAGTATAAATGTACTAATTTTATGATCAAACAATACTCATTAATCATATAAAATGAACGTAAAAAACTTTTAAGTCAAATGAGACTTCGTAACGAATGATGGTAATTAATACTTTTTCTATATAAAATACACTAATGTGAAGTTGATATCAAGTAAGTAAATAAATAATAAGATATATAAATGACAATGAACAGGACCAAAATAGATAACAAACAGGTAACTTACTATTTAGTTTCCAATAAACGCCCAACTCAAATCCTGTGCACAGTGGTCAAAAACACAGAATCAAAAAATACCACAGAACGGTCCCCGCACGCACACAATACGACTATTACTTTTCACACATACAATACATCGGAACCGAACTATTTAACAAAGCAAACACAAACAGAAATAATAAAACTCTTTGACTCCTTCCTGAACACAGTTCACCGTATCAATTTTAACTTTCACAAGTTGTGTAAAAGTTGAAGAATGAAGACGCGAGGTTAAAATTGTATATTTATCCTTTGATGTGAACACGTGAGTGAGGAATGCCGGTCGCCGGCGACCGACCCGACCAGTCGACGTGCCCAGAGCACTGTCAAACCAGCCAGCTGGTCCGATCAGAGATCTCCGCCACTCTAGCGGGCGAACTCACTACTAACGCGAGGCCCGACTGAGGAACTGTTACAACCATCGGTTAGAAAAAACGGGTTCTACCTGAGTTTATTGCCCTGATTGATTTATTTCAAATAGGTACAAAATGTTTTCATAACGCATTTTAGACTGTCACGCTTGGTACACAGGTAAATTTTAATAGGGAAGATGGTTTTAACTTGCTCTCGGCGTGGGATTCAGGGATCGATAAACTAAAATCTCGCGATTTATCGTCCAATAGGTACATCCGCGGATATAGTGAGACTATCTGGCAGAAGTTGCTTTTAGCTCCTTTATTATTGTATCTTCGTTTTTATCGTGCAATAAAGAGTAATTGAATTGAATTAGATATTTAGTATTTCTGTGACTTTCCAATAAAACAAGACCGGTAGTGGATATTTGAAGAAACTACTCGTAATGTTCAATACTGACAATTCCCTCTCCAGTCAGCTTATGACCACGGCCAGTAGGTATAACCTGGTCAAAATATCAGGCTAAGGTAAATAAAAATAACCGCGTGTTGGACTCGTGAATAATGTTTTAAACAAGCGGGACTGGTACGAGGCCACGATTTACCTATAAGAATTGAGATTAAACAAACATAATTTAAATTATATAATATGGAATGGACAATCATGTCGTCTTTGCTAAATTTAATTGTTTAAGTGACTACAAGTTGATTTGCTAACTAGAAAAACAAATGTTAACTTTTTTTTAAATCCTTATTTACGAAGATATTTATGTTTGCCACTAGGCCTTATAAAGGAGCAGCGTCATGGCGGCGCGTCGGTGCTGGGGTGGGAGGATATTGACTTGCGGCGCCGTCAGTGCGCATGTACTAAACCATGTGGTTCTGTTTTTAAGCTTCTCGGATACGAATACAGCAGAAGAAAATTATCGCCTTAATCCTTGTTAACAATTAAATCCTTTACACATAAGCCCTATATCTAGACAAGATGATATTCTACTTTTTGTATATGTACAGCGTAAGCGGGAACACTATGCACGGTTCCCGAAAAGCAGATTATTTCGGGCGGCCTTGACCTAGCAGAGAAGCTGATGGCTATTTTTGTGACGTGTAGTAAATTCCTGCAAAACATTCGTAGGAAGGAATAGGCAAACAGAAAGCATGAAGCGTTCTATGAAATTATTACGTAGGTATAAAAGTGTTGTTTCCTGTAGCTAATTCCGATTTTTTTGCCAATTTCCGTAATAACTAAAATGTTGACTCTTGGTTTGGATATGAATTTGTGTAGTAAGATTAACATATTACTTTTATCACAAATTATGAAATTAAAAAAAAAACATTTGCTATGCAGATTTGAACTTTCATCTTTCATGCTATCAGGCCATGCTACAAAAACTTTAACATACCTATTTTCTTGATTGACGAAGCTTGCATAAACAGATAAATATAATTTCGTATAACCAAAAGCTGTAAATATTAAAACTGGTTCAGTTTTCGACATACAATGGTTTTGTAAGCAGCCATTATAGGTATTCCTACACCTGTATAACTATCATTAACCTACAGTCAAACGTGAGCTTGCAGGGACAATGATAAATTGAAGCAATAAAGTATTTGCTGTAACTTCTGATAAGGCAAGCTTCAAAGTGAAACCTATTCTATTAAGAAATTAAACTGGCGTTACTGCCATGTTAAAACTTCCGTAAACTCCTGACAGGTGACATAAAGTGACTTTGTAATGTCACTTTAAAAACATTTAATAAGTTTATTTTGTTAAGTTATTTTGATTAAATTCGTGTTAACGCATTATGTTACGAAAAGTCGGAAAAGTGCGTAAGCATATCATATATACACGGTGTGCTAGTTTTAGTTTCCTGGAATATTTCGGATCTGTCACCTGTAGGTATGTTTAAAATGTCAGTGCAATTGGTCCTGTCGTTTTTTATTGTTGATGGGTTTGCGCTTGACCACAATCTCACCTGATGGTAAGTGATGATGAGGCCTAAGGTGGAGCGCGCTTACCCAGAAGATGCCTATTCACTCTTTCTTTAAAAAGATCCAAATTGTACTTGAGTTTTCGAGTAATCCGCCTGACAGACAGATAGACGGACAAAACGTATCATTATAAGGGTATTTGACGGATACCTAAAATTACACGCTTATTTTTAAGTTATTTCCTCGACACACAAACTTCAGTAAAGTGCAGACAAGCAGTAAGCTGCAGACGCCCCATGAGTTGGCAAGGAGCCAGCACCCGACATTCCAAGAGTTTTCGCGCGAATGTCACTTTTTTCGCCTCTAAGGGGAAGAAAAGGAAGTCATTACTTAGATTTATGGAATCAAAGGCAAAAACTCGGTGTAACTACCAGTTACGGCTATTTCAAGCTTTCCCAAACAATATTTCTGATTCACTTGCTTTGGCGGAAAAAGGGCGAAATGTTTAAACAGAGGTGGATGATGGGTGGTTAATGGTCTGTGAGTTGGTTTGATTGATCCGTAAAGCCTATTAACGAAACAAAGGGATCTTTAGTATACGCTATTTTTTTTTTCTGGAAGCACAATACGGGGCGATCGTTACTCGAGTATTGCATGGTTTATCAGAGAATAATAAATATTACTACGTATTATAATGGTATGACTTATATAATTTATATATAAGTATCATTTTAAGTTTTTGTGCGCCATTGTTTTTTTGTCTTTGGAGTAGTAATTATTCATTTATTTGGGCGCCATTATCTCATCAAACAGTATTGTAGGAAGGTATATTGTAATTAATAACTATATTTTAATAAATATTTATTGATCAACACACTTTTATTGCCATCTCTTAATGCAAGTGAAGTTTTATATCGGTTGTAAAATATTATTCGGTCATATTAATTAATATCATAGATTTATTTATCTATTTAATAGTTTATTGTACACACAAATATACAAAGAACAACACAAAGAAAAGAAAATTATACAAAAGGATAAGCTTATTTCTAAAGAAATTTCTTCCAGCTAACCTGCGGTGAAGACAAGGGATTATTATTTACCGTAAATTATTGACTCAGAATTAAAAATAATGAATGTACTTCTAACATTTAATCGCGGCGAGTGTTAATTGAATGAGCGTCCTCTTTACTGTACCAAGTAATACTGCAAGGTAAGTAAGTGCACCAGTTACCGAAATGTATTACACCAAAGGCTTGCAAAATAGTTTATTGCTATGGCCGCAAGAGGGCTCTGCGGATTCTCCATTCGTCCGTATCCACAAGGTAAGTTCGTAACTTGTATGGTAAGCATATCTTGCGTATAGTCATAGATGGCGTGATATGATATGGCATAAAGTCACTTAAGTTAAAAGATTTTATAGTTGGCATTACCTACCTACTTTATTAATTGGTATTGCTATGGATGCATATATTTATTTAAAAGGTAGTTTTCTTGATAATAGTATGCGGTTTATTGTTTTTAATTATTTGATACGCACAAAATAAAGTTCATACCAAGACTAACTTTACACATGGGATGTACAAATACATACTTAAAAGCCGCATTTTGGATGTAATCTTTTGAATATAAGCTCTCGCAATTAAGTTTTAAAAACAGGCAAAATGTTATACTTATTATTATTAAAAAACTAGTGGACTACTGTATTCCCTGCCCCCGCTCCCTCTTCTGCCCCCGCTCCAACTGCCACCGCCACCGCCACCTCTTACCCTTGCTCTAATCGTAGTCCTCACATCACAATCTAAATTCCACCGAGCACTACACTTCTTTTTTATATAGTGTATACTAACGTAATGTGAGTTTTTGAAAACTATAAATTCACGTAACTTTTGATTGAGTAAACCGATGGCGATGAAATAAAGACTAGATGTACTCCGAATAAGCACTATGTTTTTCTGAACACTGCATCAGAATCGGTTCAGTAGTTTTTACGTGATGCGTGCACAAACTAACAGACAAACAGACAAAAATTATCTTAATGTGTTCTGTTACTTATCCTTAGACCCCCCCATTTGTTTTTACAAATATATTCAACTAGCTGTTGCCCGCGACTTCGTCCGCGTGGACAACTTAACATCACAAATTATATATTTCCCGTAAGAATGGGGTGTTTTTTCGGTATAAAAACTATCCTATGTCCTTATCCAGGACCTAACCCACATGTTTGCCAAGTTTCAGCCCGATCCGTCCAGTGGTTGAAGCGTGATTGAGTAACAAATATCCAAACATCCAAATATCCTAACTTTCGCATTTATAATATTAGTAGGATGTACAGACACTCAAAGTTTACTTTATATTTAAAAGATATATATTTATAAATGTTCCAGCAGTCCAAAGTACAATGTACACTGTATTAGAGTATGGCGAAGCCAAAAGGAGGGTAATATAAGATATTTTACTCTATTAGGTAACCATTTGACCTATTGGTTAAACTCTGACAAAACTGTCAACTAACTACAAATAAAAAAGAAAGTTGTAGCCCTGTAATAATAGCCTAGGTCGGTGAAACCATTAAAATAACGGAAATAGGTCAACCATTTGGAGAATAACGTAGGAAGCTGTGGAGTCTATTTCAAGGGACCTTCTACGACTTTAGTTCAGGAAATCCTTACTGATACAACAACTTACTTTTTCCTGAATTTTAAAACTTCGTGGCTATTAAAATCAATACAATTCTATAAAATATTAACGCCTAAAGCTCGGTCAAAGTAGTAGATGAGAAACCTGGTATAATAGACGTTTGGTTTTGTCTACTTTGTTTTAATGAAATATAATAATATTATTGGACGGCGTCGTACACCAAAAAGTATTTACCTTTATAACTACCTGTATTGGTTGCTATTCTGTAATTTGACTTTGTGGTACTGATGTATCACAGAGAGGAGTTTATTTCAAAGATTTTACCTGATTACGGCGAAGCTAAAAGCAACGTTAGCATACTGAATAAATGAAATAACTGAACTAAGTTATCAAAGTTCGTTCGAAAAGTCGTTATATGTTACACATTGTTCGGTAGTCACTTTTTATGTATTTTATAGACGAAACTTCGATTACATTTAAGGATTTTTTTTCAATACAGTCTGTGTATATTTACATTTACATATTTGTATTTCCCTGTTTGCTTGTGCACAGAAACTCAATCTTCTTCAGAATAACAGGTTATACTTATAACTCAATCTCTCTCTTCTATGAAGTAAATCCCGAATGAGTATTATTACGACAACTGAACCTCCCCGTAAATCATCACAGATAATGGAGCTACTATTGCATTAACATAACTTGGCCCTTTACACAGATTCGCAGTCTCCCACACAATCCTTACTGCTATCACTTTAAAGACGGTAGGCGGGAGTCTCTCGCGGGGTCCATTTGTGATATATGAGCAACACCTTTTTGAATATTAACGGAAAAAGCCCTCTAACGGCTTGTGAGGATGAAATGGAACTGCTAGTGGATAGAAGAAAGGATTCTCCCTTGTAATTTGATGCTTTTACTTAGGAGAGTTGATGTAGTGTGTGACGGAATTTTACTCAACGTAAATGTACAGTAGGGATAGCTTTATTTTCGTGGTATGAAATATTTGACTATGTATTTGTTATATTTATTTTTCGGTGTATCGTCAATAAACATATAACCAAGATATTAATGACTTGTACATTTAAATACTTACTGAATTGATATTTAGCTCCAATACTCCGTCTTTTCTCTCGTAACTTATTCTTTAATATCCGTCTCTTCAATCGGTTGAGCACCAAATCAGCTTCATCAACGCTCTCCGACGACGAAGTATGAACGATTCGGCTGACGTCGCTCACCGAATGTCTCCGTTTTGCAAATACACTCAATTTTCGATGTCTCGTCTCAATTTCCGATAGGCCACGTCTATACATTTTTAGACGCTTTTTCATTTCACAGTCTGCCGCTACGTCCGTGGGAATATTAATGAATTCGTTGTCCGACGTGTTATCCTCTTTTTTACAATACTGAGAGGTTTTTCCCGGTGAGGTTTTATCCGATTCCTGTCGCTTTATTAATACCCGTGAATTTTGTGGATTCTCATTTTTTTCACATCGTCGTTGTAGAGTAAACCAATCCGGATTAAAGCTCGCTCGCACGGGTAAGCTTTTTAGATAAGTGTTGAGGAATGATACCTTATTGTGCGGGGGTTTGTACACACAGACACCGGATTTAGAGCGCGGTAAAGTGTCACTGGTGAACCCTTTTGTATACCCTCTTAACTCATTGTCATTGAATGATTTGGACTTGTGTAGCCCTAAATCTACTCCGTTTTCTTTATTCATGAAAGACTTGTTATTTGATTGGTCAATTTCATTTAACGAAATGTCAGATGAAGATCCGTCACTTTCCGGCGAATTAAAACCATTCACAAAAGTTATTTTACTGTTTAGTACATCTTTTTCTATCTGTTTTATATCGTCGTATGTTTCGTTGTCTGAGCTTTTATAACTGCTAATTTCACTTAGGCCATCAGACTGAAAAGGAGTTGTTTCGAGGCTATTTGCTTGCAAATTAGGGAAGTTGTTTAATGTGAGTTTACTTGGAATGTTTACGACACTGCTACTGTCTCTTATAATATAACTTTCATGACCATTTTCTACATAACTAGGTTTCAATATATGTTTTCTGTAAACGCGAGTGTAAATTTTGTCACCGTAGACTGTATTATGTTTCCTAATATGTTTTTTGTCTATGTAATGTTTGAAATCTCTCTCTCGTAACGATTTAGATATCCGTAGAGGAGGCTCGTCGAAATCACGACTTTTTATTGAAATATTTTCATCATTCGTCTCTACGAGGAGGTTTCCTTCGCAATCGAAGAGCTGTATTGTTGGGAATCTGACCCCTGGGGACATATTCCTCGTTCGTAGTTCCCATTTCTTTTGACAGGATTTTCTGAGCTGAATACGTATTATATTGTCGTCTATTATAGGGCTATCACTGTCACACGAGTTGTCACACGAGTCCTTGTTTTCCGCCATCTCTTAAACTTATTTCCGAGAATTACTCCAGGCATTTGTAATGAAGACGAAAGGTAAAATTTTAAATATGCAAAACATGTTATCCAACAGCTAATTTGTTTGTTTACAGTCAGCTGTTCCCAACAAATTCTGGCATTTTGCCAAGCGAAACAATTCTGCCGGCATTCAATTCAAAATAGCACCAATGTCAATTTTGTTTTTCGGCCTAAAATAAACACGTAACAATTATAACACTTGCACGCTAAAATTATAAACTAAATGTAAACAGCCGGTCACTTTCACACACTGTAACATGGTTACTGAACATCACATTAACTAGTTGTTTGTTGCTGTTGAAAACGATTGCATAAGCTCGCGTGTGTCGATTGCACGTAATTGCTCCGCCTAATGAGTTTACGTCAATGATTTTAATTTGCACTAATGATATTGTGATTCACAGAATCGATTTTCAGATCACACATCTCGTTGCTTGAGGCGAGGCGCGCGTGACTGCGTGGCACTCCCGAGCGCTTTTCTTCCGGGACGCTCTTTGGGAGTCGGATTCTGCTCGTTCGCGACTCCGTACATTTCTGCACTGAGACCAAACAGCTGAATAGACGCGAGACACTATAAATAGAGATGGAACGAGACGGCGATGTAGCTCCCCTTGAACCTAGTAGTACGGCGTGTTTAGCAAACGTAAGTTCGTGACGCACGCGCAACAACTGTTCGTACTGACACAGTTTTTCCATTTGACCACGCGGCGCAACCATGTGCATTCGTGCACACCAGCTGTTCCTACACAATGATGTCTTATGTAATGTTTAAGCAATAGATTCATCTTATAGTAAAGATAATATTACTAGGTACTTAATAGTCAACTGGACATTTGACTTTTATGAAACGATTTATAACAATTTATCAAGATTTGTAGCCGATTTAATATCGGACAATATTTGTTAGTATATTTGCCTTTTGAGGATTATGATAGGCTTCATATATAACTAGTAAAGCCTGTAGTTTGAAAATAATACGCACGTAAGTTAAAAAAAAACACCAATGATAATTGCTTAGGTTCGAACCTTTGACCACATGAACGCAAGGTATAAACATAGGTACACTTGACTGCTGCCATCACAACTCCTGAACGCAAATACAATTTTTTTTTTTTTTTTTTTTATTTATTTAATAGTTTATTGTACACACAAATTTACAAAGAACAACACAAAGAAAAGAAAATTATACAAAAGGATAAGCTTATTTCTAAAGAAATTTCTTCCAGCTAACCTGCGGTGAAGACAAGGGATTATGGAGAGGCAGTAGTCGCGTGTACCTACTATATATTAAATAATCATAGAACATATAATACAATAAGCATAAACTAATAAACTATAAATATCAATACAGATACATAAATATATATGTATATATAAATATATATTTGTATATATAATAAAAATATACCATATATTATTGACAGAGAGTAAGGTAGTGCTCTTTAACTCGTGATCTGAACAGAGAAATCGTCTGAGAGACGCGTATGGAGGGGGGCAGTGAGTTCCACAGCCTGACCGCATGAACAGTAAAAGAATAGGAGTAGAAGTCACTTTTATGAGAAGGAATTTTAAGAAGAGATCTAACGTGAGAACGACAAGGGACATCAGAGGGGCGGGTGAAAGTAAAGCGTTCCCGTAAGTAAGAGGGAGAAGTAGGGTTATTTAAAACATTAAAAAGGAGACATAAGATGCGAGTATCCCTGCGAAGGCGAATTGGGAGCCACTTGAGCTTAGAACGAAACTGAGAGATATGGTCGTACTTACGTAGACCAAAAATAAAGCGAATACAGATGTTTTGAAGACGCTCAAGTTTGTTTAAAAGCTCCTCTGTGGCATCCAGGTAGCAAGTGTCAGCATAATCCAGAATGGGGAGAATGAGAGATTGTGCCAAAGATATTTTAGTTTCCAAGGGCAAAAATTTTTGGAGACATTTAAGTGTGTGGAAGGAGAAGTGAACCTTCCGACTTACTTCACCGACATGTACACCCCAGGAGAGATTGCAGTCTAGCATTACCCCAAGGTTCTTTGCAGTTTTAGCATAAGCAATTGGAGTTCTTTCAAAACACACCGGTGGTAAAAGCGAATAGTCCAGTAGCTTGCACATGTATCGACTGCCAATTATCAGTGTCTGGGATTTATTTGGATTCACTAATAGACCATACGACTTTGCCCAGATACTGAGTTTTACCAGGTCAGCATTCATAGCATCGATGGCACTATTAGTATCATCCACGGAAAAATGGCGATACAGCTGCAAGTCGTCCGCGTAAAGATGAAAATTGGAAGAAATTACCTTGGTGACAGAGTTGACCCAGCAAACATTTATGGTTTAAATTACGTGTTTTTACACCTATTTAAAGTTCTTATTTTGATGCGACCAAATCTAGTTACGTCGAATCTACCTCGAATCCACGTCGAATCCACCTAAATGGGGAAAATTGGCACGTGCCAGTTACCTCGAATCGACGTCGCTCTAGAAAGTTCAACCTTAAAGTCGCAAGATAGGTAGCCGATGTGACGTCGATTCGACGTAGTTTCGACGTGTCTTAAGGTTGTAATTACTTTTTTGGTCATTGCGACCACAACATGACGTTGATTAGACGTAAATATTTCTTAAAAATGACTTACTGAGGTATAATTAACTTGTCATTTTTAGGTACAACCATTGCTTAACATTTGTTACGTTCTGTATAAAGTCTTTTTTACTTTAACTTTAAACATGGTTATGATTTTAGCAATGGCGACTAATTTCATAAAATTTACTAACTACTTCAATATCAAAATTATTAATTACTGGCGAACCATTGGCTAAAATTGTATGCGGCGAAAATTTCACTGTGTTTTATGATAGTGGTGATTCGAAAAATAACAACGGGCCTTCAATGTAATGTAATATTAACAAAATTATTATTTTATTATCTTAGATAAGTTTGTCGCATTTGATAAATATTATATTTTTTAGACAATTTTTTTTATAAGTATGATATATTTTAACACCAATTTATTTTATTTTTACTAATTGATCATTGGTAAACCAGAAATTTACGAAAATCTCATTTTATTTATTTAAAAATTTCTTTTATAATTATACAAAATGGCGTTTCCATAATTCTCCACTCACACGTAAAAACTACTTATTATTCGACCTATTAGTGTTTAGTGACATCGTTAGGTCGCTTTAACTTCGAATAAAGTCAATGCTACCTTTCAAAGTCATAATTACTACAAAGTTGGCGACCTGTTTGGTCAAAATAACCTACATTATGTGCAATAGAATCAAACTAAGTCGCACGTTACCTAATCAGTGCTTCAGTGTTGAATTTACGCTCGGCGAGTGCGCACTGTGGCGGCTTCTTTCTTTGATCTATTTTCAAAGAAAGAACGCGCGAAATCAGAAGGTAAATATTTTTATTAATACTTACCTATTCATATTATTATTCAAGTACTACCTAGTTCTCATAATAGATTATAATAGTAATAATAATGTATCGCAATATTCATGTAGGTACCTACTGCGTGGAAAGAATACACCAAGCCTGTCGTTTTATCACAGAATAGATAAATAGTTTCCTCGCCCGTGTTGTCTTTCTGGATGATGCCCCTAAATCTCGCGTTCGACTGTGGGAAGAACGCTCAATACCGATCTTTATTCCACTCGAGAGAAGCACCCACCGGGTTATGATCTTGTGTGGAAAGCACTCAACAGACTGCGTGTTGTCGGTCGGTAATAGATGCCAGAGAACATGTCCAAATGGGGCTACACGGACGACAACCGATGTTTGTGCGGGGCCACCACCACAGACTATGGGGCACCTTTTGTGTTGCCCTGCGTGTCCCGACACTTGCACACTGCAGGACCTTTAGCATGCCACAGACCTAAAAATTATTTCTTATTTCAGAATGTCTTTTAAAATAGTAGCTACGCGTTCTCGGCGTGGAACGGAAATTTCCTTATGTCCAACCGCATGGGAACTAGCAGGTAAATTAGCCTGGCCTCCACGTAATGTGACGCGCCTTCAAGCTATCGGCTCGAGCGAACCTGAAGAACATTGGACAAAATTTGACTGTGTCGTAAAAAAAAAGGGTATTCCATCATATAAGGAAGCCCTTTATTGGGAAACCCAGTTTCAAAACGTAGACACCGAGGAGGAGTCAGAGTAAGTTGTTAATCCAGTTTTATTTCAAAGATTTTTAATAGGTACACTTTTATTGGCTAATTCTTTCACTTCTATCATAGGTAAACAATTTAAAAACTAATTCACTACAACTATCAACTCCGTTATCGAAGCTTTACATTTTAGTAGTTACTGGGACACCCCTGATATTACCAGACCAATGGATACTGCCATTAGATAACATGTTTGCCTGAACGAATCATAAAAGTTGGCGTTGACGTTTTATTTTTCAGATTGACTTTGCCTGTTCAACGACAACATCCCAGAGAACCTTTAAAAGAAGTAAATGTTTCTAACAATTTTGTGGACAATCTATTCGAAGGTATTAATAGCGCCGCTGTGAATGTTGTGCAAAGCTATGACCATAATGATATGGAGTTTGAAAAGCTATCCACTAATCCGGTTATGGCTCCTAATCCCCCTGTTCTCGATATGCCTATATTTCAAATTGAGGGTGACTTGCAAATCAACATTTCGTGTCAGTATACCGTTACAATCTAATAAATAATGGCCGATTATTACTAACAAAAATGCATGTACGATTGCTTTTTATATAATACTATTAATATTATTTATATATTGTTAAAGGGTATTTTATTTATTAGTATTAATATAACATTATTCTTACAATCTATTTTCCTTACAGCTAGATTAGACCTTATAGAGGCCAAACTTGGAACAATGAATGAAGAAGTTTTAGGTTTAAAGCAAAATTTTTTTGATTACCGCGTTCAGCAAAATATTACTAATGCCAAAATAATTACTATGCTCGAAAAAATTTCAAATGACATCAATAAATCTCAAAACCAAAGGCAAGAATTGGGAGAGTGTAGTAAAGACTTGCCGATGGAAGATTTCATGTCAAAGTATACCCTCCCAATAACTGATATTGAAGAGCTAAAGAAAATGGATAAAGATTTGAACACAAATCCTGAATTCTTTAAAACCATGGTTTGTATACTTACCTCTATAATATATCTGCCTCTGGTAGTGTAGCGGTTAGAGCATCCGTCTCTTAACCCGTCTTTTCGCTCGTGGGTTCGATTCCCACGGGGGACAATCATTTTGTATGTTATTTCTATAGTTTGATTAGGACATTGCTGACTGATCACTTGATTGTCTGATAAGAAAGATGATCGGTGCTTCATAGGGCACGTTAAGCCGTCGGTCTCGGTCAGTGTTATTTCTATTAACACGCCAACCTTCGTGTCCCCACTGCTAGGGTACAGCCTACCCTCCATTGAGAATGATTGGGCCATAGTTCACCATGCGGGCCCAGTGCGGATTGGTGAACGTCACAATGTTTTCTTTCACTGTTAAAGCAAGTATTGTCATCCGAAATACACATACATACAAAGTTTCATTTCGATACGATAATTAGAAGTGGGTTAAAATTTACTTTCAAGATTTTATTACATTGTTAGTTACAATTGAAGCCTATAAAAGCGTGTTAAAAAGTCGTTAGTTACCAGCGCATTTCGGTTTAATAAGGATGACGTTTCTTGTAAATCTACTTATCTGTACTGTCTATCTACTAAATTGTGCTTAAAGCCAATCCAAATAATAGTAAGTAGCTTGATAAACTTAATAAGGGAATATAATTATCTTAAATTTGCCCGATTTTTATTTGCAGGAAAATCATTTCAACAGATTTATAGGCACTGACGGTCAAGGTAGAGGGGAGGTGTTGGGAAAGCAAATGGCCGAACAAATTATGACTAGAAGTCTGATGACTGAAATGTCATGGACAGGAGTCTCTAGAACTGAAGGGTTACAAAAGAAATTTGCATTTCAAAGCCTAGAAACACTATTTAAACTCTTTTATAAAGTCTTATTGAAGGCCGACTCAAGATGGTCAAACCAAAAAAATGAAAAATTATTTAGCGGTGCGCTGCTGAAACACGCAAAAAAGAGAGCAATAGCGGAGAAGGTGAAATTAGGAAACAAGAAAACTTCCCGCAAGTATAATCAGACTACACGCGCTGGTGCTAAAGGGCCATCTGGTGCTGCTAACACTGAACCAGATGGTTCATCAGAGCATGCACTAGCAGAAGTGCTACTGGAGCCTCCAGCAGAAGTACTACCGGAGCCTCCAGCAGAAGTGCCACTGGAGCCTCCAGCAGACGTGCCACTGGAGCCACCAATAGAAGTGCTGCCGGGTTCATCAACGGAGCCGTGTGAAAAAATTCCGTCAATTCAACAAGACCCTGACGAAAATGGCGAGCTGTTGATAAAATTGTAAAAGACATTAAACTTGTAGAGAAAATCTCACATCATTACTTTAAGAGATCTTGTGTTAATGCCTTAAAAAAATTATATTCAATTTAAAATAAGAACCAATTGACGATTATTCAAAAAGAAAAGTTAATTAAAAAGAAGTTTATTTGAACAATTACGAACATTTTAATCAAAAATAAATACATAAATGCATGTAGGTACTTATTTAGACTTGTTCAGTACATCTAAAGTATGAAGCAAAGGAAAGAACACGGATTTATTTTTGTATTGTAACTGAAATAATTTACACTGTATATCAGCAATTATGTAGCTTCTAGAAGGAAGCATTTTATGTTGTAACTTATCAGACTGGCTGCACCGAACACCATCTGAACTGTAGATATTTAGTTTTGAAGACTTGAATGGTGCTAGAAAGAAATCTTCCTTGCTTTCTAATGCGCTACCCGTGATAGAGTAATGCGTATTATTTTGCTGAATATTCTTAATTTTAACTATGTCATTTTCTTTTGATAAAAACCAAGAATTTTTTCCATCATCGCTGAACACAATATCTTGAATATATAATTTTTTAAAAACGCCATCACTGATTTTTCCTTTTACACAGATATCGCTGTTTTGTACATAATCAGAACAATTTTTATTAATATCAGTAAAGGACATTCTTCTCACCCAGTTCGCTATTTGTGTAAGTGGATGTTTACCTGATCGTACCAAAGACTTTAAATGACCAAGCGAATTTTCGAATTGATATGAACTAATGTCAGAGAGACACCCAAATTTCTTCACATCATCTATAACATGACACAGATTGTGAAAATTGCTGCTAATAGAATCAGAACCATAAATATTAATGCAGCCTTCTAGATAGTCATCTAATAATATTTTTGCGATTTCGATGTATTTTAGATACGTTTTACAGCTCAAAATTGTGACAACACAAGCTAATAGTACATAGTGTTCATACACTTCTTTAGTTAGAACATCTTTTAACACGACAAAGCCCAAGTATAAAAGCATCACACGGTATTCAGTTCCCTTCCAGTATTTCAAAAATTTTACGCTTCTGATTGTTCTCTGTATTTCTTTGGGTCTGTTCTTTTCACAAGAGTCTAGCATTTGATTTAGTAAATCAATTTCGGACCCTCTTAGTTTTGTTTTAAAATTAAAACTTCCCGTACACCATGACATCAAACATTTCCGCATAATACCAAGATCAAACAAATGTAATGAGTCAGCAATAATGAAATCTTCAACCATATCAATTGGTAAATCTACGAGAGGTGTATTATGAATGTGGTGGTCTTCATCTAATTTATTTCGAAAACTAGAATCAGTTCTTCGGGGACAATCAAACATAGGGTAACTCATGTGTCTTCCTTTTTTGTCCCACTTTCCCTCTACTGTGCATTTAATGCAGCTACTTTTTCCAGAGTTAAAATAGGGCGTACCTTTTAGAAACGCTCTTGCGGGAGTATCACAAACAAAACATTTAAACTTAATATGCAGCATTTTTTCATTGAAAATAAGTCCATTTTTTAATAGTTCGCTTAATTCAGCTATAAAATCCTTAAGGAAGAGTTCCAAAGGTGGTTTTCCAGTTCCGTAAAAAATTGCTGCAAACATCGGCTTAATTTGTGGCATACCATAAATTGCGAAAGCTATTGGCCATACTTCGGATGCTGTACTATTGAAGAGAGACATGCCGTCAACGTTAAAAATTAACTCGATATGCGGAACTTCAGCTAAGTTAATAACTTGTGCTACATTTTCTAAGTTTTGTTTTATTCCATTATACCAAAAATATCCTTGGCCCATAGGTTTAATATGATTATCATAGGTTCTCAGTAATGTCCGACCATCTTTGGGTAACTTTAAACCGTGTTCATTCAATATTTTTAACAAATCGTTTAAAGCCGATATGGACGGCTTATGGGTTACTGACCATGTTCTCAAGTTTTCCTGTAAGTTGTTCGTATTTGTGCCATCATTTTCTTTATGATCAAAATTGTTAAATTCTTCATTTTCTGTAGTCAGTTCTTCTTCTATTTGTGAGTTTGCTAAACTTTCTTCTAAAAACATGTCATTATGAGATGATGAAGTATCTTTATTTAACTTATCTTGTGAAGCTGGAAATGGTTTGCTTTGCGGTAATTCCTCGGACAAATCATTGTTATTAATCTTGTACTTACATTTTCTATAGAATGTAGTGGAATGTCTGTATGGTTTTCTTTCTTTGTCCATGACAGTGTAACAATCACGACTTTATTTAATGGCGCTTTTTAAATAAAAATGTTAACGTAGAAGTTGAATCGTCCTCGCTCACCAAAATATTACTAAATTGTGACAATAATGAACGTGGATTAAAGTGCCTGCAACTTATTGGTTCCATTTCTCAGTTAACTCGACGATAAAGTCAAACTAATGTATACTTATTAAAACCTAACGGTGTTCAAATAGTTGCTTAAGTTATTTTAACTGATTTGTCGAAATTTAGTAATCAAATGGAGTATTATTTTCTTCGTTTAAGTCACGAATGTGACGTGTAAGTCGGCAACTAATAAGTTACATATCTGAGTATTAATGAGTAATAAATACCTAAAGTGTCACCTGCTTTCAACCAACTAGTAAAAATGACCAGAAAGTAATTATAATAAGTTTTTATGACCTATTTTTATACCCAAAATACGACCATCAGGTGTACAACCTAAAAGTTGCATAAATTGGTCGGAATTACGAATTTTTTACTTACATTTTGTCGCTGTTAGTAAAAACTTCTAAAAAGTTCAAAAAATAGGTAAATAATTCGTCATTTCGACTAATATAAGTTATTAAGTCCAAAGCTTAGAAAAAGTAACATTAAATGTTTGCTGGGGATAAATACAGAAAATAGAAGAGGAGAGAGAACGCCACCCTGAGGTACGCCAGAAGTGAGATCGCACCAATCAGAGAAGGTCTCCTCATAGCGGACACACTGCGAGCGACCCCTAAGATAAGAATTAAACCATGCGATTGCCGCAGGAGATACGTTAATGGATTGGAGGATCCCAAGGAGAAGATCAAAGTCAACAGAGTTGAAAGCACTGGTGAAATCGAGCAAGGTGAGGAGCGTGAGAGACTTATTTTCCATGGCCCAGCGAATGTCGTCAGTTACTTTCACAAGAGCAGTGACTGTGCTGTGACCAGGACGGAAACCAGACTGTAGGGGATTCAGAAGGTTATTAGAGTTAAGGAATGCTGAGAACTGCTTATGAACAATGTGCTCAAGAACTTTGGAAAGAAAAGGTAAAATGGAAATAGGCCGAAAATGAGAAAAAGAGGTAGGATTAGGTATTTTAGGAAGGGGTATGACGTGTGCCTGTTTCCAATTGGAAGGAAAAGAACTTTCAGATAGCGAAAAATTAAGGATATGAGTAAGAATGGGTAAAAGTTCAGGTAGGACCAACGTAATCATACGAGAGCAGAGATTGTCATTGCCTACAGCAGTAGAGGAAATGGAAAGAATGGATTTTTTAACGTCATCCTCGGCAACCGCGCTGAAATTAAACGAAGGAATTTGAGGTACTGGTAACACAGAAAGTTCAAGCAGCGTGTAAGATTTAAGATTTAGTGCTGTCATCCACGGTGCTAGGAGGAGAAGAAAAATGTCTATTTAAAGCACTGAAATCAACAGCGCTACTAATATTAGCAGGAGATTTACCAATACCAACAGATTTAAGAAATTTCCATACTTGAGAAGGATTACAGTTACTAAGTGAATCGTGGAAATGGCGTCTCTTTGCATCTCTACACATTCGATTGCAGCCGTTGCGTAACAGTTTAAATCGCTCAAAATTGCTGTCTGTAGGACATCGCTTAAACCTCCGACGAGCTTTATCCCTGCGTGCCATCATATCTTTAATATCTTGGGTGAGCCAGGGCGCCGGGGCGTGTCTGACTTTGATGCGTTTTATTAGGATTTATTAGGACTCTTAAAATAATAAATAGTAAATAATGATCGTATGAAAAGAAAAAGGACGTACGAGGACGTAGGCAATGCTATTATAGATCCACATTAATAGTGGTGCTTACAGAGGCTCGCATCGGGTCGGATCATTGAGCACGGCAGCAATAATCATTACCACTACCACAGACGGACCGAATTTGTCAAACTGATAGCTCTTGCCAGAAATAAACAAATATATGAAAACAATTCTCTTAAAGCAAAAGATATGATTTCTGGTAACGACCGTACGTAAATCAACTTAACTATACTATTCTGAGTGTTCTGAATTTATGTATGGGTTAAAAAGACAATACGATGCAAGAATTGGGAAAAGAAAGTTTATAGTGTCATATAATCTACAACACAGGACACCTTGACTCACTGATCTATCAATGAACTTATATCTCAAATTCCAGGTTACTTAACACTCATTTTGTAACCCTATGTTCCTAACATAAGTTATCACGTTCCTCGAGTGACGTAAGTAAGAGAAAAGATTTTATGAAATTCCACCCCAAAGACGTTGAAATTCCTAGACGAAGTCGCGGGCAACAGCTCACTATAGATGTACCTACTATACTTATTCCTTGCAATACTCCCTGATCCTGATGATGTCACACATCTTTCGTTTCTTTTCGCAGTGTCACACTTGTAGTAAATTAATTATCGAAGTTTCAACAATGTAATTAATGATGACAATGTGTCTTGGCAACTAATCAATTGCTAGTGAATTGGCAGAAGCAATATATTTATCATCATCGTTGTCGTTATTAACATTTTTATTTACTAGTTCCGTTATTTAGAACTAGAACTTCTGTTCCTGTTTTATTTAGAATCTAAGGCTTATTTCACTTAATAGATTATACTCTATTTTTGTCTAAATATCATGTATCTGAATCGAAATTATCTCAATTGTTTTTATTTACACTAATTTGTGAGATGTAATCTCCGAAAGCATACCCTTGCAACTTGATTGAAATAACATGGCGAAAAAGGGATATGACGAACGTCATTTCAACCGTGACGGATCCACCATACGACTTTACAATGTAAACAATATTTATCCATGTTTTGATCTTTGATGCAGCTGTGATAATAGAAACATTGTTGAATAAAACATTTAATTATTAATATACCACAGTTAATGGTAATACTGTCAAATTGTCCATAACACGGAAGATGACCTCATCCGAGGTGAAACGAATCGAGAACATGCCAAATCACTGTGTAAGCCATCGGTGTGCATCGCTCGAACTTGAAATATGTCTTTGGCATTCCACCAGATGTCTAATTACACCGTGTAGCCAACTAAATTTTTTTATGGAAACTGAATACAACTTCTGATTTAAGAGACTGAATTCTACCTTGCCTACCTTGGGGTTCCTCTCGCGGTTTATACTTTTTCTTGGTAAAGGTGCTAACTCAGGACAAGATCTGTTGTGTGATGTTGTTCGCAACACATCAGGTCAAGGTGTATCAAGGAGCGAAAAGCGGGCGAAGGAAAGTTGCTTTGTGACGTTGGACCGCGTATAGTGGCGATATATCGTCTCTGCCTACCCTTCTGGGACCAAGGCGTGAGCATTATGTATGTATGTATCTGATATCACTGTACGTCATAGAGCAACATAAATCTATACGAATAATACATTTTCTACATTCTTCCACTTTCATATTTCGTCATTGCAATGTTTAAACTTCATGTCCAAAAGTACTTTTCACCAAATAAAAAGTTCACTGTGACTCCTATCATATGAAAAATTATTACGTATGTAGGTATGTGTCTGCCTATTACGTTGTACATTTTCTTATATAATGGTATAATACGCCTACTTAACGTTCTCATGTACATTTAAAAATCAAGTTCTAAGTTTTTACTTAGAACTTTTGTTTTCAATTTGCAGATATTTTGTAACGATTACCTATCTTGAAAATATTATAACACATAAGATACTATTTATAGATTCACAACGAAGACTTATAATATCAAGTAGTTAGACCAGGGTCTCGCATATATTATCCAGGGGGTCATTTATCTAAGTTGTGTGAATACTATGTGCTCAATAGGTATTGTGTAAATAGGCACCTTTGTAGGTAGTAGCACCCACTCAAACCTTCTGAATCGGAAACGTAGACCCGCGTCACGAATATAAAGGAAGAAGACGAGTGAAGGACATATTAGGTATAACGTCTCTGTACAGTGGGCTGACTTAACTTCACATGGTATTACGGTTCTTGAGTACTTGTAAGAACTTTTAAAGTGTAGTATGTCGGGAAAGGGAAGAGAAACGTATCCTTTTACTCGTCGAGTATAGTCAATAGCCTATAACAAGTCAACAAGACCAGGCCTCTATCAAAATACTAGGAGGTTTATGCTTCACTTACCAGCTGGGCTGGTGAGCGCAGTGTCTAGATCGATATCTTAGGGTTAAGGTGACGTAAAGACGTATTTCGCATTTTGCGTAGGTATAGGCATTATTAGGCATTTTGCGTTTTTAGCGTTATGCGTTCAACTTTACAGAAGAGAAAAACATTCAACAAAAAATAGTGGCCTGAATGTGTCAAATACGCATAAAGTTCAATAAGCAGATGGTTCACAGTACTCGACTTTTATACGACTATTCTCTAACACTTTTTGATCTGGCCGGTAATCTCGCCGTACCAGCTCTTATATAACCTGTTGTTGCTAGTTGGGATCTAGATATTTCCCATAAAAATCCAACTACAGTTGCAAGTTTAGCAGGCTTAAGCATTTTAAGGCGTAAATCGCGTGTAGGTAACAGTATCCAGTTATGTTTAACTACTCGTATACTCGCGCTGCATGCCTTGTTTATCAGGCCATTGTGCAATAGTAAATTAATTTGGCTTTGGCTGATCTTAAAGATTTTAAATTACTTTCGATATTATTATCTTTTTATAATGATAGTACCTCACTCCGCCACAAATAAACAGTAATCTATCTGAAGTTAAATTCCCAGCGCGGCTGACGGAAGCTGCAATATTGCAATAATTTGTCCCCTGCCATGCCCCGCTCGTGTCGCGTTGGGTTAAACTTACTATTGTATTTGTCATACCTATTTGTTTGATAAATAACTCTTGTTTTAGTAATGTATTACCTGCAATGTCTGTAAAACTGTTTCAAACTTCCCTTTCAAATAATTTACCTATTTCAATTACGAAAACAAATATGACAATATTTAAAAATATATTTTTTTTATAGAAATATATGAGAAAGGCTGGTGTTTTTTTTATATCTTGAAAACCTGTGCGGTGTTACAATAATACGCATTCCGCAACACAAATTTGATACGCACCCGGTTTGTACCGTTAACCTCACGCGATTCTTAAATTTGTCAAATGTTATTTACTAGAAAAGTGCTAATTTGATACTTAATTGGAAAAAGGGTATGTGTATGTTAGAAGGTACATAATTTATTCAGGTTTATGGTAGGGCAGTTTCACTCAATAAACCATATAACAGTGAAAACCTACATCAGAAAAATTTGCGGCCAAAACTTAGTTTTCCAAGATCTAGAAATGCTTAAAGGTGAACACCAGAACCCTTTGATCCCCAACTTTACTTTGAAGCAAGTTGACAGTTGGGAAGGAAGGCGGGGCTAGAGGAGACGTGATTGTTGGTGAACTAAGTCTTGGACAAGAAGGTGTTATGCAAATTAATGCGCGTCTTAGTTTAGAACAGAATCTTGGAGATACTTACTACGAAATCTCATCAGTTTCAGATTAACCTTTCGGTCATAGTTTGTAGTTCGATCGGTGACAGGTTAACTAACAAAACTGAGACTTGAAGTAAACATTCGAAGTTCTGTTAAATAAGAAATAGGAACTGATGTAAGCTGCGATAAAATGGGCAAAATTAGAAAGGAGAAGAACATGTCTTCTCCTATGTATTTCGTTCCCGCATCACAACATCTGTATGTAGTATAATAAGTGTATTAAATTTAATGGTAAGGATAAGGGTAAACGTAGGACCAGAGCAAACACGTATATAACTCTGAACAGAAACTTTGAAATTGTTGGGGATAGTAGTATCTTGAGGGACCTTTTTGAAATAGTTTAACAGAAACTAAATATCTTAAGCAGAATCTGATACTGAACAATGAACGTCGTGACAGTCACAGGTGAACGAATTTAAGGAACAATATTTTATTTAATAACTTGTTTATAACAAGTTAATTTAATAAGTTGTTAATTTTAATGAGCCTAATTATTACAATACTAGCTGTGCCCGCGGCTCCGCTCGCGTGGACTACAGGATCTGCTCCCATTCCCACTTCCGCTCCCTATCCCACTTCCACTCAGACTTCAAATCCAGGTCCAGGTCCAGGTCCAGGTCCAGGTCCAGGTCCAGGTCCAGGTCCAGGTCCAGGTCCAGGTCCAGGTCCAGGTCCAGGTCCAGGTCCAGGTCCAGGTCCAGGTCCAGGTCCAGGTCCAGGTCCAGGTCCAGGTCCAGGTCCAGGTCCAGGTCCAGGTCCAGGTCCAGGTCCAGGTCCAGGTCCAGGTCCAGGTCCAGGTCCAGGTCCAGGTCCAGGTCCAGGTCCAGGTCCAGGTCCAGGTCCAGGTCCAGGTCCAGGTCCAGGTCCAGGTCCAGGTCCAGGTCCAGGTCCAGGTCCAGGTCCAGGTCCAGGTCCAGGTCCAGGTCCAGGTCCAGGTCCAGGTCCAGGTCCAGGTCCAGGTCCAGGTCCAGGTCCAGGTCCAGGTCCAGGTCCAGGTCCAGGTCCAGGTCCAGGTCCAGGTCCAGGTCCAGGTCCAGGTCCAGGTTCAGGTCCAGGTCCAGGTCCAGGTCCAGGTCCAGGTCCAGGTCCAGGTCCAGGTCCAGGTCCAGGTCCAGGTCCAGGTCCAGGTCCAGGTCCAGGTCCAGGTCCAGGCCCAGGTCCAGGCCCAGGTCCAGGCCCAGGCCCAGGCCCAGGCCCAGGTCTAGTTCCAGATGCAGATCCAGATCCAGATCCTCAACTATCCCCTCAACCCTCCTCTCAACACTCCTCTCAACCCTTCCCTCAACACTCCCCTCAACCCTCCTCTCAACCCTTCCCTCAACCCTCCACTCAAACCTCTTTCCCTCGTCTCTCCAAATGTAGAATAGAATAGAATAGAATAGAATAGGTCATTTATTCATAGCTACGACACACACATGTAGTCCTCGTAACTAATCCATCGCAGTCCAAATTCCGACCAACATTACTTTGTTGCATACTCGTACCTATACCACAAATTCATCGTAATCGGGTAACTCAGTCAAAAGTTATGCGAATTTTCAAACATTACACTGGTACCAACCCGCTTCCGCTCCCGCTCCGGTCCAGCTCCGGTTCCGCTCCCGCTCCTCTCCCGCTTCCGCTACCGCTTTCGCTTCTGCTTCTGCTTCCGCTCTCAATCCCACCCCCTACGCCCACTCCCACTCCCCACGCCCACTCCCACTCCCACTCCCACTCCCACTCCCACTCCCACTCCCACTCCCACTCCCACTCCCACTCCCACTCCCACTCCCACTCCCACTCCCACTCCCACTCCCACTCCCACTCCCACTCCAATTCCTACTCGCAGCTCCAAATGTAATCCAAACTCATCGCAATCTGAATAGTAGGTACAGAAATACTACTTTAAGCCATATATTGCATAATAACCTTATAACTAATGTATTTGAAAACTAAAAATGTCTATAACTTTTGATTGAGTTAGCCGATTGCGATGAAATAAAGACTAAATGTTAAGTTAAGTAAAGCACTATGTTTTTGTGAAAAGTCCATCAAAATCCGTTCAGTAGTTTTTAAGTGATACGTGCACAAACTCACAGACAAACAGACAAACAGACAAACAGACAAACAGATAAACAGACAAACAGACAAAAATTTCATAAATGATCGAAATGTGTTCTGTTGCTTATCCTTAGACCCCCCAATTTTTTTTTTGCAAATATCTTCAATGTACAGACATGCGAAGTTTACGATTTTATTTATTAGATAGGCGTCCGTTTAAGTAATTGAGAGTTTATTGAGAGGCAGGTAGTTAGACTTTTGATATACTTACTCCTGGGGTACGAGCAGTCTCTGTACTAAATCAACGACGTAATATTTGGTTACGTAATATATTCTATGGTATAAGAAGAAGTAGAACGTTTTTCGCGAATCTACTAAAATCATAGGCCAGAACCAAGCGAAACTTACGATCTGAGGACATGACACTGATTTTGATACACTCTCAACTCTGTAAATCCTTTCACAGATGAAAATTATCGCAAACGTCAAATTTAAATTTTTAATTTCACCTGTGGCGAACGGCGGGGGCTTCAAACGAGAGTCGGGTGCTTATTTCATTACCACCATTCATCAGGTTAACCCTTTGTTTATGGGTGAGGTGAGACGCGTCACTTACGCGTGAAATTTCTCACTTCGCTTTATCCAGCCCAATTTTCTTGTCAATTGTATTTGCATAACCTGATTTTGGGCAGATAGGTTTAGGCGTATAGGCTGTGATACATGGGAGGATAGAAAAAGTAGCTGTTATAAACTATAGCTTGGCTTAGCATAAAATGATGTTAAAAAACCAACTAAAAATTACCACCTACGAGATACTTCAGGACCAATTACGATATACCTCTACTCTAATATGTTCAATATAGGTTTATTAATGACACATGGCTAGTTCCACCACTGCCCCCAGATATCATTATAATTGTCATCAACTGGAAATCCTTTATGTCTTAAGAGTACAACATACTTTTTACAAATCGCCACATATAACTGACACCAGACCTTAATATCAGTGATCGGAAACTAGGGAGTTTATTTACCAAATCTTCACTTTTACCCACGATATTGAAGCATAATATGGATATACTCGTACTCGTAACCGAATAACATTTATTTTCATGTGTTCCATAAATATATTATTTTATACTTTAAATAAAACGGGTTAGCTAATTTAGTGTTATTTATTATGTATCCAGAGATATTTAACGCATGTGTTTGGCAATCCCGATATTCCGGGATTACGTGAAAAGATGTAATATTATTGATAGATCGATGTTATGGAAAAAACTTAACAGAAGCTATAGAAACTCCCAAGATATTTGATCACTGCTTATTTATAGCTAATAAAATTCGGTCGTGCCAGTAAAACAGCTGATTAATAATTTACATAAAAGATAAAAGTGAGTATTATGAACGATAAATCATATACATACGGCCTTATCTTTGTTTAGAAAGCGACGTAACGTGTATCACCGAATAATGCCCGAAACACACAGAAGACGAATGCGTGGCGGTAGCGGTACACTTCATACAAAATCCCGTTCCCGCGGCGGTACTTTGTGTGAAGTGTCTCATACTAAATCGAACAATACAAAAAACCGGAGCACGCCTCCGTCACGCATTTACTTTCTGTGTGTTTCGGGCTTAACGTAGATAAGATCACAAACCGTTTGAAGCGTGAAATTTACCGCTTCAAATAGAATTGAATGAATACTCAGAACATTTCTTTACCTTTTCTCTCCATTAGTAATTCAATATTATTCAATTGAGATGAAAAGCTCTCCATCTGCTGGCGTGAAAGGTCACTGTGAAAATATATTGTTTCAAAAGAAGCTGTGAATCTCTCAAAGATCCTTTTAGGAAATCCTCGTAGTCTACCTACCTACTTATTTTGCCGAACTGATATTTTTTGTGTGTACGATCTTATTGCTTTTTAAATAGACTTTTCATTCACTTTATCACTTACCTATTACCAAATATCTACTTTCTATGCATTTTACCCCACAGAACAATATTGAAAATCTGTTTACATAAACTAAACGTTTTCTGAAATGAAAATATTAGAAAACTTTTCTTTCACATCCAATATGTGTACTAATCCCACTTCCCACTTAATATTATAAATGAGAAATATTTGATATTTGTTACTCAATCACGCTTATACCACATTTAGGTCGGGATGAAACTTGTCACACATATAGGTTAGGTCCTGGAATGGACATAGGATAGTTTTTATCGCGAAGAACATCTAATTCCTACGGGAAACCAAAAATGATATCTATTTTGAAATCCAAGATGTGTAAATATCGAAACCTATGCGGACGACGTCGCGGGCAAAAACGAGTATACATATACAATGCGGTAGGCATATCACTCTTCATGTTTAGTACTGTAAAGTTCGTATTGCTTTGTCTTCAAACCTGAAGAGTAAATAGAAGTTGCTACCTGGACTCTGAACTCTATCCTCACATGATTCACTCTATCAAAATGCTAAACCGAACCGTTAGAATTGGACAATGTAATACCTATTGCATAATGTTTCAGTGGCATATTCTGGCCAGCGTCCAAACAGGAAGCTTTTGTTGAGCCGGCCGGCTTCAAACAACGCGCCACAATGGTTGTAATCGCTACCTGTTAAGTGTAATAACCAGGAACCGGAATTAGTCAGTCATTCAAGTACTTGTTTAGTGGCGCACCTTGGGAGAGGCCTATGTCCTATAGTGGACTCTTTCGGGCTGATGATGATGATGATTTATGTACTTGAGACGAAAATATTGTGCGGTAGATTAATATGGACATTACTTTTTATGGACATTATATTACTTTTTGTTAACAGTTTTAATGAAAATCTCGGGACTCTTAATAGTAATAATTTAAAAATAACCAATTAAGAAAAGATAATTTCTATTAATTGTATTTTTTTTACTGTTAAGCGGGAGGCGACAGATGATTTATAGATTATTAAGTGAGCTATATGGAATGCCTATATTTAAATTACTGTATGAGTTTATACATAAATGAGTGAAAAAAGGAATAGACAAATTTTTAAATGAATCTCGGAAAAAATATCGGATAGATAAATAGATGAACTCTTTATTGCATACAGATAAAAAAAGAACAAGTTAGGTACAGATTTATCGGAATATCTATATTAACAAATTAATTTGACGACCTCCGTGGCGGAACGGGTAGCTCTCGGACTGCCACGCCGGAGGTTGCTGGTTCGAATCCCGATAGGGGCAAATGTTCGTATGATGAATATGAATGTTTGTACCCAAGTCTTGGATGTTTATATATTTATTTAAGTATGTCTATCCGTTATCTAGTAACCATACCACAGGCTCTGCCTAGTTTGGGACTGGATAACTGGTGTGAATGTCTGTGATATTAATTAATATTATTAATTAATAATATGCACATTTCGTTGCAGGTACCTATATAAATAACACTACGTACCTAATACCGATACGGTTATAAATACGCTTCGCTTCATTTTGATGGCAGTTCGTTACCAATTGAGATGTGCCAGTGGATTAGAAACTAAGAAAGGAATTACATAGCTCTGGTATTTTACTGTCTCAGTCACAGAGTGACTTAGTATAACTATAATACCAATAGAGGATACTGATGTTGTAATTTTCTATTAACTTTCATTATGCTCATATTTTGGACATCGACCGACACCGCCACAGGAATCATATTCTCCAGAGAATATTAACTAATATTAACCTAACTATAGGTATTATTGAATACAAAAGTATTTACGGGTATATTTAACTATCTGACTGAATTAGTTAGAAGTAAACTAAACACCTACGAATTTGGTCATTATTCTGTTTTTTGCGGGAGATTCGCATTTGGGTGAACCACAAAACTATTTGCTACATCGTGCGTAACAAAATGTTGACGAATGGACGGCAAATGGTCGTTCTGATTATAAGGAATGCTGTAATGATGTAGGCTACTATTAAATAAATTGTTTCTGTTTACTAATTTCTTAGTTTTCTGTTTTTTTCGTAAACTTGTTACTATGTTAGTTTGCTGTTCTTTTTACTTGTCTATTTTGGAATAGTTAGGTCATTTCTAGCTACATTTCAAACAAGAAACCAATTTCCATTAGCTACTTTACGTTAGTAAATAGATTATCTTTGAAGCTACTAATCTGTCACAGGGTCCGCTAGTTTTGGTGGTCATGGAATGGTGACTGAAATACTTAAGAGTTTATTGACCATAAAATGGCAGTTTACAAACTCCTCATAAACCTTTAGACTCGATAAGGTGATTATGACAAACCATCAGGATAAAGTAAACATTTTGTTAAGTAAAAACTGCGGTGCTTTCCTTCACTTTTAAAACCTTTTCGTGGTCTGGAAACGCTTATTTTATTGATAAAGAACTTGATCAGCTACTTATTAAGTTTAAGTTTTAATATAAAAGCAAATTCTTGTTCATTTTACAATAAAATTATGAAATTGTATTTTTAATGTGGATCTCCCCTTTCCTGCGGAGAAATTCCTGATGTTTGTGCCGCAAAGCTGTTCAAATAGGACTAACTTACCCGACAGCACCTTATTCTAACCCCACCCTTTTTCCGATTATTCCCACTTATTATAAGTACTCTGTACATGAACATCTCAGCCTTATAAATTCCTAACACATACGACAATACCCATTGACTTTATCAAATAGAACCCTTACTTATTGGATTTGTATGCACGAGGGGAGACTGAGTGACGTATTAAGCAAATAACGTGCGTATATAGCATGTTCACAAAATGACGGCGAATTTTCCGATGTTTTCTATCGTCCTGTTTGCCTTACTCGCTTCATATTGACATTGTTATCGACATCGGAGCACTTGGCTCGTCGGTTCGGCACTTCATCTATGATGTAACTATGTGGTAGTTAGTGAGTTTCGCATAATTCCGAGTCAGGTTAGTAGACAGCTAAAACTCTTTAAAGCTTTAGAGGGCTCTAGACAAAGCGCTTTTAAAGAGCAAATTTTCTTTTACATTTTTTCGCTTGTAAAATAGAAAGTTTGCCTTTGTGTTCCGCTTGTATGTATTACGTATTTTATGGATAAATATGCGTTCATTTATACTGTCTATTGTAATACTAAAGCTGAGAAACGTAATAGTCGTATTACCATGAAAATGTATTGGGGAGAACATACGAGTAGACACTATGAAACTGATAGTTGGATTAAAATAGTCTTGGAGATATGGCCAAGAGTGAACAGACCACCAGACTGGGAAAGGAAAAGAACAGACTTAAGATCACTAGACATGGATGTCATTGACTTAGTTTTTGTTGATGATCAGACGTAGTTTAAGGTCTTGGATCAGACCTTAAACTACGTCTGATCATTTTCCATTACTATTGAAACTCTTATACAATTTTGATGGCGATTTATTCTATTGATACGGCACTTCCAATCCAAGTTTCATAAAACATACCAACCAATTCAGTTTAATCCAAATCGATTAATGTCAGAATTTTGCGAAGAGCCACAGCCTGGCTGACCCAAATACATGGAATGTTTGGCGACGGTTGCTATGGCATGACTTGGTTCCATTTTAGACTGCATGGCTGCTAAATTACTGCTGCCTAACTTGCTTAGCGTTAAATTGCACAATGTAGTTTTATTTTAATCAATATAGCGTTCGTGACTGCAGTTTTTTTTTTGTAAATTTTATTATAATATGGTTTGGAGACTTAGAAATAAGGTAAAGTTGTTGCATTTTACTTTACATATAAAGCTTATTTTGATAAAATAATTTATTTTTAGACGTGTATTATTTGATGTCGCATGTGTGAAATTAATCATGTTAATGAAATTTAATATTATGAATTTAAGTATTGCAATGATTACATGTCTGGTTCGTATCTTAATTTGGACTGTACAAAATTTCAATTTCTCACTCTTTAGTGCCAAAAGAAGCATTAATGAAAGTATTTAATACCACTTTGTAAATGAGTTTTTCTAATTTATTTACGGAGTTAAGTACGGATTTCCAAACGCCATCCCTTGATAGAACGTTAGACGTTTCCAAAGTAATTGATTAATAGTACTTAATATTTTTATAAGGCTTATTATTAATGGATTCTCGTTGATTTCGGTGGGGTTTGGAGTTTAAAGAAGAGATTTTGTTTAGACACGTATACAGTCAAAGAATAAAAGTTTGTAACGCTCGAGGTTTATTTGGGTACGATAGTAACGATTGTCACACACAGTAACATTACGTTACAAAATTTTAAAGGCCATACTCTTGAGTTTAGATTGTCACAGGTCTAAATAAATATTTTAAAAATATTTCTGGAGTAATGATTTTTCACACCTTTGATTATGAATAAGTCGTCAAGTTTTGGGTGATATGTCATTTGAGTTTTATTTTTTAGAAGCAGTTCGGATTTAGTTGATGATTGAAAACTAAACACGTAATAATTGATAGACTCATATAAGGTCATCATTAGCGCCCCTGGCGGTGAGGCTAGTCGGAACAGAAGAGCATACCTAGAGCCACGTTAGAAGTGTACCTAATTCCACTCCGAGTTTTCGTACTAATACACACCTACCTACCACTCGCAGTGATGTGATGCGAACTTAAAAATCACGACACAGAAAGGGTATGAAAAGCAAATTTGAGAATGTGAAAAATAACGTCTGGGAAAAAGTGCGAAAGGAAAATTTGCTACAAAGAAAAAAGCATTTGGGACAATATACAAACAAATAGTGAAAGAGGTTTCTCAAGAAATATTTCTTATATGTATTTATCTTTAAGTAAGTTATTTACACAACAACTGAATTATATATACGTAAGTTGCCGGTGTAATTTTTTTCGGTAAATTGTTTTTGTTTTAAATGCTTTTTTTAAAGCATTTCATGTGTAGCTATGCGTAAATACACAAATATTAAATAGGAAAAACGCTTTCTCGTGTTTTGTCTTAAAATCATGATGAAATATTGCGAAGTTTATAAATTTTTATTCTTTTTTCTCGACACTTTATCTTTCTTTACGGCTGAATATTTTTTGTGAAATAGACGCCAGAACATGATTTATCTTCTCGTATTTGAAATATGACGTAAGTTACGATTTTTTGTAAGAAAACTAGGGCATGAGATTGCATGTGTTGAACATATTGATGGATATTGATAAATATTTGTAATGGAAATAGAAGTTCTCGTACTCGATCCTCAGCCAATCTCTAATTCCTGATAATAATGACTGTGAGGGTGATATGTCTTGAAATATTCGGTTGTTTACTGCCTATAAAGGAATGCCACGTCCAGAGGCTGCTACGTTTCCCTGCTACCTGACATGTTGCAAAAGACTATGTATTTTAGTAGTCCATTCACATTAATATGGTCAAACGTAACGGGGGGTAGTTTACATAGATCTATCACAACGAATACTAGTGTAATATATGGCTTAATCTCCTTAAGTAAACAAATAATATCGTCCATTATATCTCTTAGCGACTTCCTTTCTCCCTTTCTACCTCTACTGATATTGCGTTTACCTGTAAGCACCGATCAAACAGCAACTTTTTAGCCGCCACTATATCTTCTTTCTTGAAACCTATGTGGTACAATTACGGACCAAACTCTCTTCGTCTATAACATTTATCTTGTTCTGGATGAAAGCCAAGACTTCACTTATCACAGTATTACAGCTCGTGCATTTAGCAACGTTTGAAGATGTCTTAATTTAAATATGATCACTAACTACACGTAATTACACGATCATGCGCCGACGCGAGTCTTCTTTATGTAAGCAGCCCGACTTTCTATAGATTGAGTTCCTTCAAGGTAAAGAAATTCATTCGGTAAACCATCAAATGCATCCTGTGTATTAGATGCCATTTGTGGGCTTATGGTTCCATGCTTAAACTTTTGGAAAACGAAAATCGCATTTATAAATAATTCTACTTTATTTTCTTTTCTTAGTAATATTATATTAGTACTTTGATTTAATTTTAAAGCTACTTCATTCTTATCATAAACATTAATTAATTCTCTGCAGAGTTTCTTGAACACACGGTCTGTTGCTTCACTATAAAGTGGCACTGATTCTGTTCTCCCATTACGGAGATGTCAACAATCTCAAATGCTATTAAACTTCCGTAACAAGTCATATATATATGTCGCTCTCATTCCCTCATACGTTTAGCTATTGTCTCTGTTAACAATGGTTAGTTAAAGTTAACATGACTCGCGAAATTATTTGCTAGGATTGCATTAATGTTTAGATATATAGAGCAAATGATTTTATTGTCAAACTAGCTGTGCCCGCGGCTCCGCTCGCGTGGACTACAGGATCCGCTCCTATTCCCACTTCCACTCAGACTTTAAATCAGGTCCAGGTCCAGGTCCAGGTCCCTTTCCCTCGTCTCTCCAAATGTAGTCCTCGTAACTAATCCAACGTAATCCAAATTCCGACCAACATTACTTTGTTGCATACGTATACCACAAATTCATCGTAATCGGTTAACTAATTTACAAACACTCAAATTACACTGGTACCATACCCGCTCCCGCTACCGCTCACGAATTCAGTCGAACATTTACACCCTACATTCTTCGCAGTGTATCGTCCAGGTCCAGGTCAAGGTGACCTCGACTCGCATGAACTACAGAATCGCTCCCATTCCCACTCCCGCTCCCGCTCCCGCTTCAGCTTCCGCTTCCGCTCCTGCTCCGGTCCCGCTCCCGATCCCCTCCCGCTCCCGCTTCCGCTTCCGCTCCCGCTCCCGCTCCCACACCCACTCCCCTTTTCCCACGCCCACGCTCGAGCCCACGCCCACGCCCACGCACACTCGCACTCCAAATCCCACCCGCAGCTCCAAATGTAATCCAAACTCATCGCAATCTGAATAGTACGGAAATACTACTATATGCAATATATTGCATAATAACCTTACCTACTAATGTATTTGAAAACTATAAATGACTATAACTTTTGATTGAGTTAGCCGATTGCGATGAAATAAAGACTAAATGTTAAGTTAAGTTAAGCCCCATGTTTTTGTGAATAGTCCATCAAAATCCGTTCAGTAGTTTTTAAGTGATGCGTGCACAAACTCACAGACAAACAGACAAACCGACAAACAGACAGACAAACAGACAAACAGACAAAAATTTCAAAAATGATTGAAATTTGTTCTGTTGCTTATTCTTAGCCCCCCCAATTTTTTTTTTGCAAATATCTTCAATGTACAGACACGCGATGTTTACGATTTTATTTATTAGATATCTTCTGTTGATGATTTTTAACCTTGGAAAGCTCTCCAATTTGTAGTCTTAATCTATTGCGTTGTTTAATAAACGTTGTATTACGATTAAGACTCACAGGATATAAAGCATCCCACTAATATTATAAATGTGAAAGTTTGGATGTTTCGATGTTTGTTACTCAATAACGCTTCAACCACTGGACGGAACGGGATGAAACTTGGCACACATATAGAATATTTTATTTACAAATCAAACTATTAAACATACCAGAAATCGTAGAAAATCTTAAGTAACACTAAAAATAAAAAATAAAATTTGAATTAGGTCCTGGAATAGGACATAGGATAATTTTTTTCCTTAAAAACATCTTAATCTTACGAGAAATACATAATAATTTGTGATGTTAAGTTGTCCACGCGGACGAAGTGGTGTGTTGCCCACCTGTTTGCTAGTACTTTATAAACTTAGGGCATCTATAATCTAAAAAAATATCTAGTCATGTTCCTCGTACTACACAAAGTAACATTACCCTGAGTTTTCAGACTTTTTTCACAGTTAAAATGAAGTTTCGCTTGACGACTGTCTCCTACAGAACTGTTGGAAGTTTTCTCCCAAAGAGTTTCCTCACACTCTCTCAAATTTGAAGTTTTATCTAACAACCAAAAGGCCGGAGGACCTTAAAAGGTTTGTCGTGTCACCGGGGTGCAATTTAAAAAAGATTAATACAAGGAAATTTTAAATAAAAATACGCTTTGAAGGATAATATTCCCATTATTAGGTTTATGAGGCGATAGGCAATTTAATTTTAAAATAAGTATAACCTTACGTTTACAATAAGATTACATGATCGAGTTTTAGGAAATTTGGACCTTATCGAACCTAGGTAGTCTATATACGTATTTCTTTAATTAATATAATTTTTGCCACAACATATTGCTTTTTTATACCTTATTTTCCTCAATTTTATTACCAAAACCTCACCAAATTGTTTTAAAAATTCTGTTAAACCTGTCCAACGAAAATGTCAAAGGCTTTTATTTGAAACTCATTCCGTACATCGTACAGGCATTGTTTTTCCATTACATTTATGGTGAGGCATGTGTCCGTGGGTGTGAAACGGCGAGAAGGTTTTAAAAGTTAAACTGGTTGTGTTTTAATCGAATTCCCGGCGGGTAAGGGACGGCCGCCGGGCCATTCCCGTTTCCAATTGTTTCCATCTTCCACTTGCGTTGTGTTTGTATTACTCAATGCTGAGCGTTGTGGACTCTATGAAGCACTTTCTCGCGATTTTTTGCCGTTTTCTAACCTCGGTGGAGTGGAGTAGGTTAGTCGTCAATGTTTGCTACTGATGATAATAGAACTTTGAATTCATTTGATGCAAGAAACTTTCGCACCATCTGCAATCCATACAACGTTAGGAAAATCGTTAAGGTATTCCAAAGAAGTGTGTAATAATGACTAAATGATAACATGTGGGTATATGGCAGTATAACCATTTAAACACGCTGGGCTAGAAATGCAACCGACTGGTAACGAGCAGCAGAACCACCTAGTGGTATTGCTCCAGGAAAGCTAATAACCAACAGTGGACATCGATATTTTGATGATGATTGAGTGAAAAAAACATACGTTCAGGCAGTATGTCTCTGACTAAACGGGAATAGCCCAATGGTCGCCATTACGTGCCCGCCCATCGATATAAACGTGATGCCTGTTCGTGATAGGGACTTGTACCATGCTATACAACATGCAAAGTGTACACGTACTATGTCCTCTACTGACATATGGGTTTAGAAAAGGACACACTGAAATAAACTGACGACACAACGAAAGGATAAATCTGTTTTGGTGTATTAGGAGGCGTTGATGCTCTGTTTGACGCATGCTAAAGGTTTATATTTTAATTCAAAAGAGAATATAATAATCAATTATTTCTAAATATCAGTTAAGTTTAGATATTTCTACAGTCAGAGACGAAATTAAATATAGAGAAGGTCTACAATCCTACTCAGATTCGAAAACATCCTATCAAGATAATGTAAACCTAATCTAACTCCCTAGAGGAGTTGAAGCTGAAAAGAAGATGCCCAGTAGAACTGGTTCAATTATAAATAAAAAGAAAGTATAGATGTTCCAGTTCATCATCATCAGGTTATTTTAGTCTCCACTGCAGGAGCACAACCCTCTCTCATCTGCCGGCGACAGACGGAGGATTTGGCCCAAACTCCCCGCGCTTGCCAGACGGATTGAGGAGGCCTGATTGATGTTTTATAATGTATTCCCTTAGTCGCCTTGTACGACATCCACGGGAAGAGTTGAAGTGGGCCAATTCTACTTTGCCGTAAACCACACGGCAAGATGGAGATGAGGCAATACAAGTAGAAGTTATACTAATCCTTAATCGGCTAATACAATACGCTTTATTACTGCTTAATTAGTGATTAATAATTAGATAATAGTTTCAGTTAATTTCTCTAACGATACATTTTGGAAAAATGACCCAGGTACAAATCAAGTATCTTTCCATACAAATAATTGACACATTATTCTGGCGCAGTCGATAAAACTCAAACTCAAGAATCTTTATTCGAAGTAGGATAAAAAGTTGAATTTTAACTTTTGGAAATACTTAAGGATAGTTCCTGCATGGTTTCAGTCCATTAGTTGGTCAACTTGATACCACCTCTTCAGGGACACAACTTTGAAGAAAGAATCAGAATGAAATCTTATTGGAGAAAGTGGGGGTCGTTAAATTCACGATATTACTTAGGATGGTACTTAGCACTTTTCCGCTTAATTTGTTTCATAATTTCATAACCTCTTAGGGATTGTGGAGAGGGTGTGAGGATATGGGGAGGATAATTAAACGCCATATGATATACCCCACTCTCACGTCATCAGCAAACGATACCAAAGATTGATTGCCACTACACGATGTAATTTGTAAACTCTGATTAGGTAAACAAAGGTGGGTACAATTTACACATAAGCATACACTTCTCAGTTTTGTTTATGTAACGTTGTTTATAATTTGAGTTGTAAGTTATATCAAAGAGGATTATTATAATGTTATATACAATTTGATCATACCCTTGACCTCGTGAATCAGACGTTAACCTCAACTAAGGTACTAAATTGGATGCAAAGAACACATAACACTGATCCAAAATCATCTTTCTTTTCTGATTGTCAACGTCCACTTTTGAAGAAACGCTGTCCCTAATGCTATCTCACCCGGTCCTCTGCCTTTCTCATCCAGCGATGCGATTCTACGGCGATTCTAATATCTTTGTTTTACAGGGAATCGAGATTCGTACCTATACACTAGGCAGATTCTACTGAGTGGAGTAGAATCGTTTAAAATTGCGGATGAGGTTTTATTTTTATCGGAATATTAATAGCATTTCTATAGGAGAGAAACGGAACAAGGGGACAAGTCTGAAATTACTTCAGTACATTTACTTCGTCTCTTGAAAAGAGAAAATATATACTTACTTATCAAAGTTAGGAGAATGTTCAAGTTTTATGAATTCCGCCGTTAAATTTTCTGGCGATAAAACGACTGAAGTTATCAACTTTCTGTAGAACGCTCCCATTTTGTCCTACTTAACAGAATACTTGTTATGTTGGGAAGTATTTATTTATTAGGTATTATGCTTAAACATGTCGTATGGAGCTATAAATAAACTGCTTTCCTGTGTATACATACATTTCTAATTTGATGTATCTAATTTACAATGCATTGTTTATTAGAGTACGAACTGGCACATTGTGGGACCCGCCTGCTAGATGGACCGCCGAATGGAAAGTTAGACGCAACGACTGGGCGAGCAAGACGGAGGACCGAAATGATCTATGTATGTGTGTCTAAACAAAAGTAGACACAATGATTATTACTATTTTTACTTTATTTCATGCAAACCTTACAGCATGTCCAATTGAAAATAACAATATAAAACAAAAATAATACATAGTAAACCAATTATAATGTTCCTCATTTTAGGTACATAGGTATAATACGAATTCAATTCAACACAGAGGGCAGAAAGCTACTGACAATTAAGTTTATAGCATATTGATTATTGTAGTAAACAGTATAGCATATACAAAATATGTACTTAGGTATAACATAATTATGTTTTATATGAATATTGTATTATGTGAGTGAGGTTAGTATCGCGTAAAGTAGCGATACAGCGTCTCTGCTTACCTCTCTGGGACCAAGGCGTGAGCGTTATGTAAGTCAGTTATGTATGTATGAATAGAAAGTTCAATCATAGTGTCAGATCATCTGACAAAACATAACTAAAATAAAGCCATTTAGTCGCGCTCGAAATATACCATTTTACCTTTGACCTTTCACATATCATGAAATATTCGTCTACGAAAATTCCCAAAGTACCTACCAAATACTTTGATCAGATGTGTAAATATGTGCTTTGTGTGGGGGCGTACGGGCTCAGTTTGGTGGCTGGTTACATCATACCATACGTAATACAATAAGGCTGTCTATTGGTATTCTAATCAATCTGAGTCTGGATTTTGCTGTATTGAATTTGGGTTGTAATATTTATTTATAGTTTATTTTAGTGATAACAACCGCCCACGACATCGTTCGGATAGAATTATTGTTATAAAGGAGATGTACAAAACGACACTCGTATCGTAAAAATATTCACCGGTCGTCGTAGTCATTTAAATTCCAACACTAACGCTAAATTCGGATTCAGCAGCCCCGAAAACTTAGGAAACAACCATTTTGTAAAAATTATCCATTGTCATGCCGGTCAGCTTGAATTCCAAAACCAACATCAAATAAGGCAAAATACGGATTCAAAACCCGCAAAAACAAAACAAAAAATGACATCCATATCGGAAAAAGTGTCAATTAAAAAGTAACTGTACAAAGAAAGGAAAAAAACGGGTGTCCCGGCGCCCACTGAATAGTTTTTTTTACCTCTATGGATTTTTACTCATGTAAAAATATCAGACGGCACTGAAAGTATCGAATCTCTTTCAAATCCTACTAATATTATAAATGCGAATGCGAATTTGGATATTTGGATGTTTGTCATTCAATCACGCTTCCACCACTGGATGGATCGTGATGAAACTTAGCACACATATAGGTTAGGTCCTAGAATAGGACATAGGATAGTATTTATCCCAAAAAAATATCCCATTCCTACGGGAAATCTATACATATAATAAAACAGTAGAAAAACAAAAGAAAAGCGAATCTGTACATTGTAGTTAAAAAAAAATTCACTTCCCGGAAATTACTTAAGATCAGTAGAGGCCAAAAATGCTAATTTTATGTATATAAATATTTTCAATGCATAACCAGATTAATAGATTTCTTTTAGGATTTATTAATACATAATAATGTGTAACGTTACGCGGACGAAGTGAGACTGTGGTTGCCATGAAGATTATATTTTTTTATCATGTGCTGTGAAATTAATAATTTGTTTATCGAGAAATCGTGTGATTCATAAGAAATTAATAATTTGTTTATCGAGAAATCGTGTGATTCATAAGAAATTAATAATTTGTTTATCGAGAAATCGTGTGATTCATAATTTAGTGCTGCATATGTTATGTTCTAAATTCAATATTTGTATATTTTTACTGGCATAATTTAGGATACAAAACATTTAAAGTTTCTCTTCACCTCTTTTTATGAAACACTATAAAATATATGTCTTATTCAAACAGAAATTAAAATCGGTTGAGTAGTTACAAAGATTACACTCAAACACATACAAAATTTACCTCATTATTAAAATCTATCTACACTAATAATAATAGCATTAGTGTAGATACACTTTCTTTATCATCATATTCATCATTATCATATATTTTGGATTTGTTCATTAATCAAAACGATGAATTGGTATTGTCTCTTTTTGGTGGAAACGCCGATATTATAGTATAGTACTTATAGTGTAGGTATCTAATTAAATAATATTTAATAATACAAATAACAAAGTCAAAATAAATTAAAAAGGGAAACGTCAACAAAATACAATATTTTTTAATAATATTAGTCAAAGAGCCCCCCTCGTACCGACTCGCCCCACTTCGCAGACGAAGCTCTTTGCTTCAGAGCCCCAAGTCCCCGCCGTCTTGACAGCAATCGGCACGAAGTTGTACGCTGATTCCAGGTGTTTTCTATATTTCACGTGTTTTAGCCCAGCCGCTGTTTCATCAGTTGAGCCTGCAGTGCGTTTGGTGCCTCTAATATGAGAGGCCGCATATGTGCTAACGCACGTAGCATTCCAAATGAGGCACCGGCCTTTCTTCCATGGAATCAGCGGTGTAGTAGTTATCTAGAAGTAATATATACCGAAAAGACCTCATAAAAGTGTGAGGCGAGTGTATTACCAACTAGGTTAATTTAATTAATTAATTTGACAAATTAATGTGCTTGAAGAATCTTTTATAAGTCCTTTTCTCTGTTAAGTATACACCTATTCTACCAAAACACCATAAACGTAAATATTCTCGGTGGAGGTAACCATTTCTATTTTCTCGCAGAAAACTTCAACCGTTACATTGTCGTAGATTTATATACCAACTACCGAACAGCCGCGGAGCTCTAGGGAGCGGCAACTCGATTGTATTCTTTCTGCTTATGAATTCATTTGTCATACAGGGAAACGTGGGTTATGACCCCCTATGAGAATTCATGTTCCACATTAATCTTAGTTATATGATGACTCACACTTTACAAGAATGAATAAAAATCGAATATCGACCTGCAATAACTCTTATATAAACCACATTGGCCTAACTCATGAGAACGTTATTAATTATTAAGTAATCTAATAAATAAAATCGTAAACTTCGCGTGTCTGTACATTTAAGATATTTGCAAAAAAAATTGGGGCGTCTAAGAATAAGCAACAGAACACATTTCGATAAATTTTTGTCTGTTTGTCTGTGAGTTTGTGCACGCATCACTTAAAAACTACTGAACAGATTTTGATGACTTTTTACAGAAACATGAGGCTTAACTTAACATTTAGTTTTTATTTCATCGCAATCGGTTTACTCAATCAAAAGTTATGGATATTTTTAGTTTTCAATTACATTAGTATGCAATATATTGCACATAATGATAGTATTTCCGTACTATTCAGATTTGGACTACATTTGGAGCTGCGAGTATGAATTGGAGTGGGCGTGACCGTGGCCGTGGGAAAAGGGGAATGGGTGTGGTAGTGGGAGCGGGAGCGGGACATTGAGAGTCTGAGTGGGAGTAGAAGTAGAAGTGGAAGTGGGAGTGGGAGTAGAAGTGGCGGAGGCGGAGGCGGAGGCGGAGGCGGAGGCGGAGGCGGAGGCGGTGCAAGCGGTAGCGGATTCTGTAGTTCACGCGAGCGGAGCCGCGGGCACAGCTAGTACTTAATAAACTTCCAGCTCTAACAAAAAGTTAATTTTATGATCTCTGTTCTCTAAATGTACGTAATGACTACCTCGTTGCGTCGTCGTCGCCAGAGGACGTAGGTTCAATTTCCACTTGGTACAGACAACTTTGTACATTTTGTACAAGTTGGACCTGGTCTAGATGTTATATTTGTGAATTGTCCTATCCTTGTTTAATTTCTATAGCACAGGAGAAAATCATAATTTGGGATTAGACAGGTGTAATGTATTCGGAAACTAGTAAATGACCTGGGGGTCTACTCCCGCGTATTTCGGATAAGATCCGTCGAATTCAAAACCGATTTTGTACTTTCTAAAGAGCTTTTGGCGTTTAATGCATAAAGCGCCAAAGGCTTATCAAAATATGCCGTCTGACTCAAAAAGTAGTATTATATCTATGGTTAGGTATTGCAGGTTAACTGTAGATAAGTTAATAAAAAATATCCATTTATATCTAAGTACTTACATATATTTATTTCTCGTGGTTGTTGTAATCGAAATATTAGATATTGTAATAAAATCGTACATTGTTACCCTAGGGATGAAAGTAATTTATTTAGTCCGGAGACGGGGTTTGGCGCCCAAGCGTAGCGAGGGCGCAAATAGTTCGAGGGACTAAATAAATCTTTAACCTGAGGTAAACACTGTGCTTTTCATTACGAATACAAGGAAAGAAAAATATCTGAATCAAATGAACTTATTGTGTTAATACAAATCTCTGCTATACGGAAGTATAAACAAAACTCTACAACTCGAAAAAACAAATGAAGATCAGATTGCCGCTTTCCCGCCAATTTTTTTTTCTGTGGCCGGCCAGCTATTCAGCCATTATTTTTCATTTCCATCATTGAAAAAATGGTAAATATTTTGCCTAAATCTATGTTATTTTAAAGAAATGGTTGAAAATAAATTATAATAAAGTCATTTAAAAAAAACTTTATATACTCGTAATACTTAACTCTATGTTATTTCAATTTTACATCGCGCTGTAATTGAGTGCCTGTATAGAAAGTTGGAACATGGTTCAATAGAAATGTGAAAATAGAACAAGTAATTTTTTATAATTTGACAGCTGTCAGTTGACAATGATTCTCCCTAGGGCTGAAAAGTATTATTAGTTTCAACCCGGTCCTCAGGCAACTTCAGACAGTAGGATAGAGAGATTACGAGTATGAGTAATGGAAAATCATTTTTATAAAAGATACAATTCTCCTTAGAATGTGATTTGTTGGGCAGTTTAATTATTATGAGAAAATATAAAAAGGTGATAGAGCCAGTGCAATTAAAGGCAAACGAGGCACTGAAATCATTGAAAATTAAAAAAGGTGAAGGCAATTGAGTCGTAGCCATTATTCATGGGAATAATACTCGTAGTCACTTAACATCAGATGCTTATTATGTGGGTTCTGCGCTATTTGCCGACTCAGATCATAAAAAGGCAGGTTTACTAAAATAACAGCGATGTGATATGTGATCGATCATAATAGCTGTAGGTACCTTAGTGGTTCCTGTACGACTAGGTAGAGTTCAGAAGGTATTCTAAATAAGAGTAATGTACGTTTTTTCAGACCAGTGAACACAAGCCTATGTGAAATGTTTCGACATTTAAGATCGATTGCTAAGACAGCACGAAAGTTACAATCGATCCTGTAGGCTGGCTGTCTTGGTGGCTTTATTTAAACTTGCAATAAAAAAAATCCTTAAAAAAAGTTGCATAAGTTTAGGTTGAAAAGTCATTGATTGAGAGAGTGATAGTAGAAATTTTCGAAGTAAGAAGAAGTTTGTTGTACCGTTTCTTCTTCACAGTGGTAACACCTAGGAAACGGTGGTCGAGTTGATAAAATATTGATATGTATAAATGTACTAAGTATGTGCAAAAAAGGAACTGGACTTTAAATTATTTATGGCAATTTTTCTTTTGTAAGAAAAATCAAGAGTAGGTAAGTCTACCGTCAAAAAAAAAAGTAATATGTTCTGACCTGAGTTATGATTCTGAAATACTGAAAGTTTGTTCATGTCTTTTTATTACAATATCACAACTTTTGTTTTAAAAGTGTTTTCAGAAAAATATGCAGATAAACTTGGAGCAGAAAAAAATGCACATTTGTCCATAAACAATTTCTAAATAGCCCGTCATTTACTCGCCCGTGTCACGAACTAAAGGTAACAACAACGCATATAATATTGTTATTTATTTTGTAATTTGTCTGTAAGTCTTCCTCAAAGTAAATAAATAAATAAATAAATCTAAATCGTTCCCCCGCCTCCGCGACTACACGAAACTGGAAAAAATCCAGTTGCACTGCACTACTAAGTAAACCGTATATATTTACATATCAGAATATTAACTGGTAAACCTAACTGAGCAGTAACAGCAAACTGGTTAGTAAAAAAAAACGATAATCCTAATCATCCAAACATTCGGCTGCAGACAAAGAAATAAACATTAACATGGAAAGGTACAGAAAAACGTAAGTGATGAGTTGATGACACAAATGTTATATTACCGTTTGGGACAAGGATATCTCGTTTCAAAATTATGTCGTATCGATATATAATCAGTATCTTACAGATTATGCGTATGGCTGAGGCTATATAATTTCAAAAACAATATAATAAAAGCTAATTTTCTGAGAAAGGCTTTTGTATAACGTACGATTAGTATAATTATGGGTAAATAAAACACTTGTGTATCTATTACCCCGAAAACTCTGTGTGATTCTATATATTTCCCGTGTGCGGATTCCCACCATTCGTAATTCCATTGCACAAAGCGCCTGAGTTATGAGAGCGCGGTGCTTCTGACAGACGGCAATACTTGGGCAGAGTTTGTATGGGCATTGTGGGATAGCATCGTGTTTGTTGAGGAAATCAGATCGATTCGAGTACTAGGTAGATAGATTTAGATAGATAATAAAAACCAATAGCAAATCAGGAAAATCGTATTATAACTAACATCAGACGTAAAACAAAACAGTGAAGACTTCTTCCTGTCAAAGCAAAGGATATTAATTCAAAAATGACAACGTACAGTTAATACGTTGTGCCGATATAATACGAGTACATAATAACTTATTTTCTACCTAGTGCGGGGCTCACTGGTAAATCAACACTTTTGTTATTTTTGTATGTAAAGAATTTTTATATAGTGTGCAAAAATACACAATGTTTTGTCTCAGTAGTAGTCCATATTCTATTTTACTTTATTTCCCATTCGAGTCTATTTAATGTAGGCGATACGCAAGTTCCAACCTGTGCGTCGCGGGCCAATGGGTAAATCAAAACTATTTCGTAATTTTTGTACATAACCTATAGGTACATTATTATATAACGTGAAAAACAATATTGAATGTTTTGTGTTCCTGTAGGAATCCACACTTTATTTCTTAGTCTATACATGGTCTTTAGTCATACCCAAATAAATGTAGTAGCCACAACAGGCTGTGTGCCAACTATATAGTACAAAAACGACACGTGTTTCGGCTTACACGAAGCCTCTACAGTATGTTGGCAGTTGGGCAGCTGTTGCAGTGTTGTATACAGCGTATAATATGTCAATTTGCATGCATTAACGTTTGGCATCGACTGCATGTGCATCGATCTACGCGGTCTGTGCATGAGTCTACATTTTGATAAACATCTGTTCTGTGGTTCATACCGATAACTTCGCGCAGAAAAAGAAATCCAAATGGGATACTATTTTGGCTAACAGTATCAATTTGGATTTAAAAATTTGACAGTCTTTTTTCCCATTTCCATGCCCAACCCAAAGTTCTAACACAGTTCAATGCCCCAGTGGGTTTATATTTCCCAAGCGAAGTTTGGCGTAAGATACCAATTTTTCGAAATGAAACCCCAGTTCGCAGAATAACAAAATTGGATAATTCCCAAAGGACTAATTAACTATTAACACCTCATACAACGACGCAAAATAATTTTTCGCACCTCATAAGTCACCTCAAAGTTTTTACCTTCATGCATGATTGACACTAAATGGTTTTTAAAATAGATAACAGATGCACATTTTAAAGTCATCTGTTATATAATTTAATAACCAGTTAGTGTCAATTATGAAGGTAAAAACTTTGAGGGTACTTATGAGGTGCGAAAAATTATTTTGCGTCGTTGTATGAGGTGTAGTATCTTAAAAGATACAGTGACTTAATCAACAGCCTGCAGCATACTGTTTTATAAAAACATTGACACGTGTACTTATAAAGGTCTGTTAATTTTGTAATTTAATTATGTTCTTGCTAATTTATTACTACCTTTTATTACTTATAGAAAAAATTAATCCGCTTTCCCATATTTCCTGGTTTTTAAAAATGTCAAAGCAATAACTTGACGTTGTTTTATTGCAGATTTAATAAAAAATAAAAAATATTATAAACGAAACAAACATTTTTGATTTAAATACATTGCATTTTTGAAACTAAAAGTGTTGTCTGGAATCGCTTTCTTGATAAAATCGTCTTTGTAATAATGATCACATTGAAATTTGTTATATATTGAATTTATAAGGACAATTGCGAAGTAATGAATTTCAGAAATTGGAGATGTCCTCAAAGTTTGACATTACCAAACAAAAAAGAAACATTACTCTTCAGGACGTCAAGCGAAAGTCTGTAGTCTGTAGTCGCTTGCCTAGCAGATCTAAACACATATTTCTATACGTTTAAAGCTGCAGTCTTAGAATAACTTAGTTATTAAATTTGTTCAGAACAAAGTTGATCCATATTAAGGGTATAACAGCAAAATTGCTTTCCCCTCAAACATGAATCGGCAATAATGTTGTTAGCACAAGCTTTAATCTAGCTGAGGCGCATCCGTTGATGGTTTTCCGATTCTATTAGCCGCAAACCGGCGCAGTGGGCGCTTGATTAACCGGAACGAGTGGGCAAATGGCTCGCTTATTTAAGACCTTCGCATTTCTTAAGAAAAGCGGGAGTGTTGCGAGGAAATGCGGGGGCACTGCGAGGAAAAACGGGGTGCTGCGAGAAAAATTGGGAGCGATGCCAGGAATAGCGCGGCGCCAAAGGCTTTGTTTATGTAGGTAAACATGTCGGCAGACCAGGTGGTCTACTGAACTTTTTATGTTTATTGCAAGTTAGATTGGATGTGGGGTTTTTAGTGAATATTTTGTGGGCAAAAGGGGAATAAAATGTTTTAAGGTACATTTATTACCAACATTTCCTGTAGTACAGTGAGTGATATTTATTACCTACTTGATGCTCCCACTCAATGCTATCGGGCCTATTCACATTTTATTTTACACCATCTTGTTTTCATTCTTCCAAAGTAAACAGGTACCTAAATAATACAGAATTTTTTATTAACTTTTCTGTACATTTGTATATAACTAAGAATATCTCCAAACCGCAGAATTCAGACCTATTTATTGTGTACATATATTTTGAAATGTTCCAAAAGTAACTTATAAATAACTTGATCAAGATTACAAACAGAATTTTGTATATCTAGTTTCCTCTGAAATGGTCTAAAATAAACGTAATTTAAATTGAATGATAATAATAATGAATTCAGCTGTTGTTCATTATTGTCATTAATTTGGAAGATAATTGAATTAATTCCTATACTTAATGGAATTTATACTAAAGATGTTCATAAATTGTCGCGTAAATAGTTCAAGTAGGTATCTGTTTTGAATCAGAATATAAATACAAAGAGGTTGTTATTTTAATTAGTAGCGCATCTATAAAATTTGATTTTTTTCAAGCAGTTTTCCGAGTGTTAGTTTAAGAAACCTAACATTTTGCAAAAGTGGTCAATAATTAAAAGAGTCACGACTCAAATTTTGCTTACTGGCCTTATTGAGTTTGCCTAAAGGCATTGTGGTCATTGTTGCAAGATCCACACACGATATTTGCATTGTGGATGAATCTGAGATTCTGTGGTTAATTTTTCGCTCAGTGAGCTTAATATCTACTTGATTCGATACTCGAGGCTAAAAATAAGTCCGCATATAATCTCATTCCCTTCTTATTTGTAAGGCAAACTAATTGTATCGCCCACAAAATCGTTGGAGTATTAAGGCCGGCCCTACATTACCGAACCCACCCTCGTCAATTTCTCGCTGCTGTCGATTTATTCGCACCGTATTATTTGTTGATTCTAAGTTTTCTTTCACTCATTATCAGCCAAAATAAGTTCACTGCTGGACATATGCCTCCCCAATAGTTTACCACTTTTGGTTAGATGTTCTTTGGGGGATTTGCCATATTCACCACGCTTGGCAGGAGGATTGGTGATCGCAGTAATGATCTTAGAATACACACAGGAGAACGCTGCTGCCCATCCCTGGTGCAATCCCTTAGTCGCCTTGACGACACCCACGGAAAGATAGGGGTGGCCCTATTCTAAGCCTGGAACCACACGGCACAGGGTTTCTTTCACTCGTTGTGTTATAAAACTAGTGGAATTCATAACGATGTTTACATTGTTTAATTTTAGACGATCATCATCATCATCAGCCGAAATACATCGACTGCTGAACATAAACCTCCCCAATAGAATTCTACTTTCGGTGAGCTGTCCATTGGGGGATCACCACACTGGGCATGCAGGTTTGTGATCGCAGCAATTATTTTAATATACACAAGTGAACGCTGCGGGCGTCCATGGTGCAATTCCTTATTCGCTTTGATGAAACCCACTGGAAGATTTGGGGTGTCCCTATTTTAAGCCGGGAACCCGGCTTCAAACTGATATATCGTATAATTAAAAGGCAGTATGACAGTACGGGTTAAACTAAGGTTTAACAAAATATCTAAATCGTGTGTAGAATTTTTTTAATGCACGATTGATCTTTGACTTTTTCATTGTTCAATATTTACATAACCGGCACTTAACATCATCAGACTTTTAACGTCCGATGTTGGGCATAGACCTTATTATTACGGTATATACCTTACCGTTTGGTGGAATTCACATATGCTTTAGAATTAATTCTTCAACAAGTTGTTTTCCTACACCGACCGTATCGTAAAAATAATAAAATCATCATACCACACCTTAGATGTCCACTTCTGGACATAGGTCTTCCCCAATGACGCCACCACATCCAGTCTTACACCCTCCGCATCCAGCTGCTTTCGCTTCACTTAAAAATAATGCTTTCGACCAAATACAATTCCTTGAAATTATAAGATGGGTAATGGTTCCCAATTTCGCATGAAATTACACTGAATAAAAGTTTATATCTAAAGTTTAGATAATATTCCTTCAGATTTGTAGGTACTTAGTTCCAACGGCTCTGGTCCCCATTCGCAACGTCCAGTGTGTCTATTTAGAGTTTGATTATGACGCATAATTTTCTGCCTTTTGTAGTAAGTTATATCACCAGTGGCTAGGTGTGTTGTAAAACGTGGATAAGTTATAGTAAATGCACTTGTTTAGGACTAGCTGTGTACGCGGCTCCGCTCGCGTGGACTATATAATCCGCTCCCGTTCCCACTCCCGCTACCGTTCCTTTTCCCGCTTCCACTACCACTCCCGCTTCCGCTCCCGCTTCCGCTCCCACTTCCACCTCCACTCCTACTCCCATGCCCACGCCCACTCCCACTACAGCTCCGAATGTAGTCCAAACTCATCGCAATCTGAACAGTACCGAACATTAAAATTATACTTCTTTTTTACAATACTACCTTGCCTACTAATGTTTTTGAAAACCAAAAAAATGTCTGTAGTGGTTATGATTAGTGTACAAATAAATCAACGCCGCGCGAGTGTCGCGTGCAGTAGTAATATACACGGTGCTACTTTGCATTCTTGCCATATTCACAGAGCTAATAGTAGAGAACATTACCTATTATTTTAGATAAACTAGAGACTCTCATAAATAAAGCACCCTAAGTTTTTAGTAAACTTTGTTTTGCAGTACACATAGGAATAAACCAATTTTTTCTCGCACGTTCAACAGGCGCAATAGGAATAAACCAATGTGGGCGTGGCCAGGCCTGGCGTGTAAATGAATTGATTTCAGATTTTCCTTCCTACTTTACCGCCAACAATGCCTAATTTAATATCATTACATTGTTGTCCATTTCTTTGCAAAGTAATAAATTAGGTATTTTTGGCGTACCTAGTTAAAAAGCTAAAATCATCTAATAAGATTTAAAAATTATAATTTTTAATTTGTAAATGTACAATTAATTGGTTATTTACAAGTTCCTACTTACAAAATGTACGTGCTGCGAAGCAATTGTTCAAAATGTCCTCCGTTTTGATGAAGGCACAGTCTAGCACGGCGAAGCGAATTTCGCTTTAGTTTTCGCAACACATAAACGTTTTGTTTCACTGTTTCGAACGCTGAAACAATCCTTTCGCGTAACACATTTACACTGTCTATCTACTCTGAGTATACCAAGCGTTTCACGTCACTCCAAAAATAATAGTCCATCGGAGGAATAGTCCGGAAACCGTGGTGGATGAAATAAGAGCCCAGTAAATTCCCGTCGATTGAGACTAAAGCGGTGTTGAAACGAGTCTCGCTTAATTTTTCGAGGATTGTGATCACGATGAGTCCACCAGTGCTCATTATGGATATTAAAAATTCCAACTCTCGTAAACCGGCTTTCGTCAGGCCACTAGATGTTGACATGTCGCTTGTCCAGTAGCCAGCGACAAAATGTACTCCGTGAGGCGTTATCTTGAGGGAGCAGATCTTGGACTTTCCGAAAGTGAAACGGACGTTGTTATGCACTTTTCAAAAGTTTCCACACTGTCTCGTGGCTCACACCGAAGTAACGGCCTGCTTCCCGGGTACTGGCACGGGGCTCTCTTTCAAGGTACTCGAGAATTGACTCTTGCAATTCGACTGAGAGTCCTACGCTGCCTCGAGCTTGAGCGTGGAACCGGCGATGGTCTCTAAGTCTCTGCGTGACATGCTCTCTAAGTCTCTGCAAGCATCACCTGACGGGTCGGCCTCGGTTGGTTAGGAAACATTTCCACAAACATTTCTACGGCTTGTCGCAAACTGTTACCACTTATTGCGTCCAAGCGCACCATTTCTACTAATTAAATATTTGAATACGCTTCAGTCATTTTTACAACAATATTTTTGAGAATAATGACAGCAGTTGACAATCAAATAATATCATTGAATAAAGAGACAAGATTAGCATAAAGAGTCTATGTCATGTCGTGATCTTACGAATGATAAAAGTGATGTGCATGCATTACGATAATTAGTGGTGTGCTTAACAGATTGTCGATAAAATAAAATAATCCAAACCAAAAAAAAAATTACGTCATGATTTTTTTTATTGATTTGTGTTTAGTATCAGTAATATAGTTACCTCTGTAAATATGGCAAGAATGCAAAGTAACATCCTGTATAAATATCGTTTACAAAGTAAGTAAAGAGTCTTTTGTTAGCTGCAACTCGACTGTGTTTCATTGAGTACACCCTGCTCATCACCATACATCACGTAACGTACCCATTCGTTAAATGTCCATAACTTTCGATTGATTAAACCGATTGCGATGAAATAAAGCCTTTTTGTCACTTCCGAGTTAAGCCCTGCCCTATATTACTGTAAAATATTTATCAAAATCGGTTCAATAGTTTTTAAGTGATACGTGCACAAACTAACAGACAAACAGACAAAAAATTTAAAAATGATTGTAATGTGTTTTATTACTTATCCTAAGACCCCCCAATTTTTTTGCAAATACCTATCGTCAATATACAGACACTCGAAGTTTACGTTTTTATTTATTAGATAATTCTCAAAGAATTTGTATATCTAGGAGTTTAGTGAGTTGTCATTTTAGAAATTTGATTATTAGTTTCTATATTTCCACTTTACTAACTTTCTGTCATATTAAAGGAAAATTACATTTAAGGTATAATAATAATAAAATATATCTTTATTTTCTCTACACAAAGGTTACAGATAAAGAAAAACAAGAGCGGAAATACAGTCATAAAATAATAAAATCAAATGAATAACGTATTTTTTATCTTTTACGAAAAATATCAGCCCCTGAGTATCATTGAAACTGCATAAACAAATAGGATGGAACCACCCAAACGATATCGATAAAGCTACAAGGCTACACGGTTTCCCTAATGGATCGGGCGGGCGGATTTATCGAAAAGTGCCTATGTCATAGGCACAGGATAACTTCCTGTCCGAAATGAGTTCCGTTTGTAATGCGTTTTGAATACCAGAATTGCATCCGCCGCGTAGCGTCGGGAGAAAACTATTCGTTTTGAAATGCAAACATCATTATTCGTGGCAAAGCAAAATTCCAAGTAAGGCAAAAGCTTTCGCATGTTTGTAAATGCACGCTTTGAATGAAATAATGTCTGCTGTAATTTAGAGATAGTTTGTCTTGTCATAAGTGTATTCAACCTACTTTTAACCAGTCTACCTACATATAGGAATCTGTGGTCGATTCTATACAAGATTACGTATATAAATGTACCAAGTGTACTCATGTGCAATAAAGGATTTGGACACTGTCCATCATCAGTATCATCATCAGCCTATTGGCAATTACTGCTGAATATGTGTCCCACCACACGTAGTCCATCACCATTATTCAGCCACTTTTGGTCCATCTGAAAGGGATCATATACAGCTACCTAATCTCTGTCACGACAACTTATTACGTAGTAAATTAAAAAGATAGGTTTATGTTTTTATATACAAATTGTGATCTAAGCAACAGTCCAAAAATCATTTTAGCTAGAGTTATAAGTTGATAATGGGCCCGATTCTGAAGACACACATTTAAAATTTGACAGCGCTAAAATTGGTTTCGTCTTTATCTTTATAATACTGTGTGACAAGGATAGCAACAGTTTTAATGCTGTCAAATTTTTACATTTTGCCTTCAGAATCGAGCCCAATGCATGCCTATTTTAGACCAAACCGAACCTCTTGGCATTTAACCGAAGTGCAGCCGAGATAATTCCTAATATCAATGGATTTCCACTCCACAGAGCGCTTTCTAGTTGCACTCGACTTCCTCTGAGAGAGAATTATCTTGCCGTCTTATTGAATGAAATCTTTCTTAGATTCTCTGTTAAAAAAGTAAATTACACAATCTTTTTACAAGGCATATGAGGTCTCAAATGTTTTAACGAAAATTGCTGCTACTTGTTTTAATCGCGAAAAGTAAATCCACTGTGACAATTATTGGGTTTAGTTTAATGATGGGATAATAATGGAAATTAAATGTAATTGTTTTTTTTTTGGTATTCTAGGAAAACTTTAAATTTTTTTGTTGTCGTCTGTTGTTCGTTGACGGAAACCGTCAAATACTCGTAACTATACAACCGTCAAATACTCGTAACTATACATACAATTGCAAGCAACGGGAACTGAAAATTAGCGTATTGGACGAAAAGTTTAAACATATTTCGGGAACTGACTTTATACACAAGTTGCTTCTGAAAAAGTTTTTGTATTGTGGTGTTTCAAGAAAAAATACTAAGCATTAAAATTAATAAACAACATCAACAACATTCAGTTAACATTCTTGAAGTTCCTTCTAAGTAACAATTACTCCATTGACATTGACTGAAAAAGGGTTGTTTGTTTTAAAGCCTATTAATATTAGTCCGGGCCAAATAAACGAATATTGCGGTGGACAACACGGGCCGGGGAACAATAGCTCTCCGTCAGCTGGACGGAGACAAATTGTCTATGGTGCGCGAAAGAACGCCGATCTTGGGCTCTGAACTCTGAGTATTCGCAATAAATCGCCTTTTGCACCAGTTAGAAAGTCAAATTACATTTTTTTCCTTTATTTAAGGGCAGTTTTTTTCTATTAACCATATATATATGGAAAGTTAATAATCAGGCCGAGCCTATTCTTTTTGTATATATTTCAAATTTCTGAATATTAGAACTGGTAAAATATAACTAGAGTTACTCGTACTATCGCCAAAATTGCCGACGCCGGACAAGAACTTAAAAAACCCCGGACATTTGGGTGAAATCGAGTTTAATACGCGGACACCCCTAAAAATTTTTTTTACCCACGACCTCTGGCGCCCAGTCCAGTGACCAATGTTTCCTTTAGGGTTGCCATCTCTAAAAAAACCTGAACATGTCAACAGTGTTTTTAAGTTACTCAGTAAAATAAAAAATAGTTGTTATAAATCAATTTTTATTAAAAACTGTAAAACCCGGACTACAAATGAAACCCTGCCCGAACGCTCCCCGGATGCCCCGTAAACTAGGACAAATCCGTGAAAACCCGGACGGATGACAACCCTAAATATAATCATGGTGGGTGTGAAACTAGTTTCCGTACGTCTGCAGTACATATATAAATATAGGTAGGTACGTGTTTCAGATGTCTAACAAAGAAAAAGGCATATTTGAAATTTTTGCTTATACTCTAGGCATATTATCATCATCCTATCGCCGTCCACTGCTGGACACAGGCGCACCTTGTCTTATGCCCTCTCCTTCTAGCCGCCTCTGATTACCTTGTTAAGGTCGTCGGTCATTTTGACGAGGTCCGCAGGGGGCGCCGGTAAACTCTGTGCTGCTACAGACGTGGCCTGCCCATTTTTATGTAGGAATCAGTTAAAAATTTGAAACATGAATATGAGGATATCTCTGACTCATGGAAATCAGTAGTTTTGTAAAGATGTACACGTCACGTTTTAAATAAAGGGTTTGAACATTTATTGATATCTTTATATTTCTTTGTCATTATTTTTAGATGGGCTATATCGGTATGATTACATAAAGTATATGATGTTTGTATTTCGCTAACGCTACTTAACTGATATAATAAAGGTTTTCTTCCATATCCCGCTGGCCAACCCCGCACACTCTCTCTCGCCTGTGCACCGCGCACTCCATCATGTAGCGACTGCGTCGTTTTTTACATACATATCTACATAATGCTCACGACTTGGTCCCAGAGGGTAGGGCAGAAACGATGTATCGCCACTTTGCGCTATCCAATATCGCAAAGCAACTTTCCTTCGCCCGCTTTTCGCTCTGTGATATCCCTTGACGTGATATGTTGTTTTTTTTTGTATCGAAATATTAACAAACTTGTTTTCCATACAAACTTTCATATCAAATATCTTCAAATTGGAAAGGTTGTTCTATTGAATTTTATTAAATCTGTAAACGTACAATAATGTACCTACTGCTTACATGTATTATAAAATTTCATTAGAATCGGCCTTTCCATTTTCAAGTGTCTTTCCAAAAGGTGGCGAAAATATTTAGCGGACTTTCGTAGCAGGGAAAAATTGTAACAATGATCCTTTTTTGCGCCGCCCAATTAGTTGCCTTTACTAAGAATGCATTTGGAAATATTTGGTTAGGGTTCCATTATCATTATTATCAGAATGAAGTAGTAGTACCTATTGTGTAGATCCAATGGGAGTGTTTACCAACTACACACATTAACCTACATGGTAGATTGAAGGTACAAATGAGTGTGTACACTACACTGCGTAGGGATTCAGGTGGACTGTTCACTGCTTGACCAGGCCTTTTTCCCGGTGTAAAGAAAGGCTTAGGGAGGTATATTATAAAAAACAGTTTAAGTTTTAAATTATTAGAAGTTTCTGTAACTAAGTTTTTTTTTTTAGTTTCTAGCTCCAGTTCGTAGCAAACGACGAACCAACAGCAAATTGCACACAACAATCCAAATTCTGCCATCATGAGTACTGCCTCAAGTACATGTAACAAACCGGAACACCGTAGTTAATGTTTACCTGCAGATATCTCGTACTATATGACCGTGGTACCTATTCACACCAGACCAATCCTCCCACTAATTCCATAAAAGACTTCTGAATTCAATCAAGTATTTTATCTCTCAACTCACTTCCGCTCCCTATCCCACTTCCACTCAGACTTCAAATCCAGGTCCAGGTCCAGGTCAAACCTCCCCTCAGCTCTCCCCTCAACCCTCCCCTCAAACCTCTTTCCCTCGTCTCTCCAAATGTAGTCCTCGTAACTAATCCATCGCAGTCCAAATTCCGACCAACATTACTTTGTTGCATACCTATACCACAAATTCATCGTAATCGGGTAACTCAGTCAAAAGTTATGCGAATTTTCAAACACTCAAATTACATTGGTACCATACCCGCTTCCGCTCGCGCTCCGGTCCAGCTCCGGTTCCGCTCCCGCTCCCCTCCCGCTTCTGCTTCCGCTCTCAATCCCACCCCCACGCCCACGCCCACGCCCACGCCCACGCCTACTCCCACTCCCACTCCCACTCCCACTCCCACTCCCACTCCCACTCCCACTCCCACTCCCACTCCCACTCCCACTCCCACTCCAACTCCCACTCCCACTCCCACTCCCACTCCCACTCCCACTCCCACTCCCACTCCAATTCCTACTCGCAGCTCCAAATGTAATCCAAACTCATCGCAATCTGAATAGTAGGTACGGAAATACTACTTTAAGCAATATATTGCATAATAACCTTACCTAACTAATGTATTTGAAAACTAAAAATGTCTATAACTTTTGATTGAGTTAGCCGATTGCGATGAAATAAAGACTAAATGTTAAGTTAAGTAAAGCTCCATGTTTTTGTGAAAAGTCCATCAAAATCCGTTCAGTAGTTTTTAAGTGATGCGTGCACAAACTCACAGACAAACAGACAAACAGACAAAAATTTCAATAATGATTGAAATGTGTTCTGTTGCTTATCCTTAGACCCCCCAATTTTTTTTTTGCAAATATCTTCAATGTACAGACACGCGAAGTTTACGATTTTATTTATTAGATTATGAGGATTACTATGGTGTGGACCCTTTTTCAATCACTTATGATGATTATCTGACTAAATACGTACGTACCTAAAGAGTATTCTGGAGAAAATCTATGCTGCTAAATTAAACGTTGATGATGACGATATGCTGATGATGAGTTTAAGATTAGATAAGGGCGTAGAGAGAAAAACGAAGGTAAATGTAATCAACATCACCAAGACCACCAAAACTATCAACACATACCATAACATAACAAACTTGTGACAGATTTCTTTCTCAGTGGGCACATATCTAACATATAAGGTCCGGGACTTGTCTCCTCTGATCTGTGTACAGCATTGTAACAATGCCTAGAGCGGCTCCAGTGAGAGCAGTGACAGCTTTTGATGTCAAATTAGGAGTGATATTTCTTGTCGCTTCTTTCCCGGATAGATGACGTTTTGGATTTTATAAAACACTAGCTGTTGCCCGCGACTTCGTACGCCTGGACAACTTAACATCACATATTATTATGTATTTCCCAAAGGAATGAGAAGTTTTTTCGAGAAAAAAATGTCCTATTCCAGGGTCTAACATATATGTGTGCCAAGTTTCATCCCGATCCGTTCAGTGGTTGAAGCGTGTTTGAGTAACAAACATCCAAACTTTCGCATTTATAATATTAGTGGATGCGAATTTAGTGGGATGGGATGGTACAGTGACAGCTTATCTTGGAATAACATATATGATCCTATTTAATGCGGTCGAAATCGCGGGTCTAGCTTGTCCTACATATTATAGATAAGGTTCTATTAATTCATGAATTGTACTGGGAAACAAATACATTTATAGCTAAATCGCTTCTGCCTTGCGTTGCATATGTGTGTGTAAGCATGTAAAAATTGATGATGATTGCAATTGACATTTTAAAAAAAAGGTACGATTTGCATAAATATTAAAAATTGCATATTCTAAAAAAAAAATTAATGGTCAATGTGACACATGGTCACAAGATATTAATAAACATATTTTCCTGTACTGTGTTTTTTTGTTGTTGTATTTAGGCTACTTCACTCAAAGACCGCAATCCGTAAGTAATTAAACAATTATTGGTCAAAATTAAAGACAGTGAAACTTTAAACTTTTGACAGTCTCAGAAAAGTTAAATTAATTCGTAACAAGAGCTAAAAGCAAAACATTGTAGGTTTGCCTTATACTACCTAGGAAGGAGCAGCTCTAGTTTTTTCCCGTTCCAAGATAGACAATTTAATATAGAAGGAATATACCGCTACAGCAAGTGTATCTGCACTAGCTCACGTAGAAAAAATAAAGTAATTACCAAAGCTAGATGTTGGCAAGAGTAGTTGCAAAGTATTTTACATATTTTATCACTTGAATTTTCATTTGTTAATCATTTAATTTTTTATTCATTTACATTACGATTCATAGTCATTCCAACGTCGCAAAGCGATTTTCCTTCGTCCATACCACTTGGCGTGATATGTGGTGTCTTATTTGCACAATATTATTTATTATTCCCTAATCCAAACAAAATAAATCTGGATGAAACCTTATATAATCCACAGTTTGATCCCAGATCGGTTTGTTTCATGCCTCGAAATTAGCAGGATTGTTTTGGTTATCTATTCTATACTTATAATAAAACTGTAACTGGTCTATGTCTGTATATGGCCAATAGAAGCTAAAACATTTTTTTTAGAATTTTTGTCTGTCTGTCTTTCAGTCTGTCTGTAATGTATGTTTGTTACCGCATCACGCAAAAACTACTGAATGAAATTTGATGCAGTTTTCACAGTTGTCTTGCTGGTAGTCTAACTTAAAATCTGGTGCATGTTTCATCTTGATACGCCACTTAGAACCTGAGATATTAATAAAGTAAATTTTTCTAGAAGCCATTATATCGGATGATAATAAAACGACTGTTAATATTTCTTCCAGTAACTCAGTATCACATTTAGAAATCATTCATGAAAAAAACATCTCTTTGTTACGAAAATTTTGATAAAAATAATACAATATTTCTCGAACGTACGAATATGTTCGTTCATCATACGAGCGAGGTCAACGGCCGCGGCGCAGCAACGGCGCAGCGCGTATGGGATTGAGTGAAATTTAGTTTTTGGGGATAGGGATGGGGTTGAGGTTGGGATTGGGATATTGAGAGTCTCGAGTCTGAGTGGGAGTGGAAGTAGAAGTGGGAAAAGAACGGGAGCGGAAGTGAGAACGGGGGCGGATTCTGTAGTTCACGCGAGCGGAGCCGCGGGCACAGCTAGTCTAATATGAAATTGTTAAAAATGGTTAAAAAAATATAATAGCTACGAACCACGGCTAGTATTTGTAATCATGATTCATTATGAGACAATACGAGTATGTCAGGATGATATCTATGTATAGGTACGTGGGACATCAGAAAACTTTGTGAAAATAAAAGTGGTCTGCGTCTAAATCAATTTACGTTACACTTTCTTCCAGTCCGTATCAGACCTTTTCGACTGCCTGCTCGAAAGCAGCTGACTGTTTCTTATGAGTTATAACTTGTAGAATAAAAAAGTAACACAGGAATAAATCGGAACTGTAAGGAGGGTGACCGGTTTGACCGGTAAGTTGTCCAGAATGTCCCTGGTTGGGCGTGTGCGCCCGACAATGAGCCCGATTCTCGGTGCCTATTCTCTTCAATTAAAATTTTCACTGGAAGTATGTTTTCTTCTGTAACAGCCGTCAAATGGTGGCCATTTATTTTATTTATTATACGTCCGCTAAAGTTAGACGACCGGCTTAAATTTGTTGTACCACCGGTAAATGGTTGGTAATGAAGGACTTTTGTTATAGAACGCCATTTGAAGTTAATCAAACGATTCCATCGGTTTTAGACGACGTTGAATAACAAAAAAATTCCTCACGTGGATTTGTAAAAAAATTTAGAGGAAGACTTTGGAATGTCCAATTTTTTTTTATCCTACATCCTAGTGTTTAAAAACGATTTTTTTTCACAAAACTTTATAAACGCCTTATCGTTTGTATGTCAATAATAAGTTCCTTATGTGGGACGCATCTTTCACTCATTACACATTTTCAAGCTAAGTATCTTTCAAAGTTTAATAATAATAATATGTCAGACATTCACACCAATTATCCAGTCCCAAATTAGGCGGAGCCTGTGTTACTCGTATGGTTACTAGATAACGGATAAACATACTTAAATAAATAAATAAACATCCAAGACTTGGGTACAAACATTCATATTCATCATACGAACATTTGCCCCTAGCGGGATTCGAACCCGCAACCTCTGGCGTGGCAGGCCGAGAGCTACCCATTCCGCCACGGAGGCCGTCAAAAGTATACATACCGTAAAGAATACATACACTAGCTGACCCGTTCCCACTTCGTTGGGCGGTAAACATTTTTCTCGCGTATTTGATATTTTACATAATCTCTGAAACGATGAAACCAAAAAACATACTGTAAATAACGAATTTTCATCATAATCATCATCATGCCAGCCTTTAGACATCCACTGCTGGACATAGGCCTTCCCCAATGAACGCCACCACACCCGGTCCTCCGCCATCCGCTTTCAGCCGCTTCCGGCCACTCTCTTTTGGTCGTGGGTCCATCTGGCGGCGGGGCGTCCCACCCTGCGCGTGCCAATCCGTGGTCTCCACTCCAGAACTCGCCTGCCCCAATGGCCGTCGGTTCTACGACAGATGTGGCCTGCTCACCGCCACTTCAGCTTGCTAGTCCTTTGGGCTATGTCTGTCGCCTCGTTCTTCGTCGGACCTCTTCATTATGAATCATATCCTTCAAAGGAACCCCGAGCATAGCCCTCTCCATAGCTCGCTGAGCGACTTGAAACTTGTGGATCAGGCGCACCGTCAGTGTCCAGGTTTCTACACCGTAGGTTATGACAAGCAGGACGCACTGATTAAAGACTTGTCGACGGCGAAGTGAAGACTTGACGCAATTTTTCAAATGCTGCCCAGCCCAACTGGATTTTTCTGTGGGCTTCCCTATCAAAATGGTTTCTACCCAGCTTTATTGTTTGTCCTAGGTAGACGTACTTATTCCTGAACAACTTCGATATTGACATTATCGACGATCACCGGGCTTAGGTCGACGTGTGAGTTGGACATGACTTTCGTCTTGTCTACGTTCATCCTAAGACCTACTCGTCTGGAAGAGCAGTTGAGGCTGCTCAGCGTTTTCTCGAGATCCTGCAGCGACTCTGCCATCACAACTATGTCGTCTGCAAATCGAAAGTGTGAGATGTGCTCGCCGTTTATACTTATGCCCCGTCCCCTCCAGTTCAGTGTTTTAAAGACATCCAGTGCGCTGGTAAACAGTTTAAGAGATATAACATCCCCCTGTCTAACCCCCCTCTGCAACTGGATTGGCTTTGTCTGCTAATACTGGAGTTGAACGTTCATTGTGGCAGCGTTATACAGGCGTCTCAACACCTCGATATATCGACTTGGCATCGCTGCAGGGATTCCAGAACAACCCATGTTTCGATGGAGTCGAAGGCTTTCTCGTAGTCCACAAATGCAAGACACAAGGGCTGGTTATACTCTTCGGTTTTCTGTATAACCTGCCACAAAGTGTAGATGTGATCTAAGGTGCTGTAGATTGACGTGTTGCCGTCTAATAGAAATATCACTCAATAGATTACGACACGGTCGCGGTTCCATACCTATGTCGTATTATCTCTTTAACCATTCGTCCAAATTACATGCAGTAAAAGGGAAAAGTCTTTTGTTTTAGACACTTGAGATGATAAATTTACTTATTTTGATAAGAATCATAATTGTTGATAATATGACCAATAAACATAACATAACGCTTTAAATTAATTTTTTAATATAAAAAACTACTTTTTGTGACTTAAATATAAAAGATAGACATATGCTGTCGTTGACTTTATTGTAGGCATTATCAAGCTCTATAACTTTTCTCTAGAACTCAATCATATATCTCTCATAGTTATGGCAGCGTTCGTAAGAAACATTTTCGTTCGACCGTTTTTTCTCCGACTTAGCAAATCTGACTACCACGAAAAAATCCTTTCCTTTTTTGGGGACTATATAGCCTATGATACTCATAAATAAAGTGGCTTTCTATTGGAAAATAATTTTTTTAATCGGTTTAGTAGATCCTGAGATTTCCTCCTACAACGTTACAAACTTTACAATATTATATATGAAAAGAGGTGTATCATATCACGTGACATTTAAGCTACTTCTGCTAAGAGTCTGTCACACTGAGGGATTTTCTCTAGGCTCCAAGGCAACAGGCATTAATACGAGATTTGAACATCGTGGTTAATTACTGTAGAGCCAGTAGGGTTCGTGGTCAGTAGCTTTGGATAAAGGGGTGTTAGCGGAAAGTTCTGCGGTCCCTAAGCTGTGTCATGAGAAGGAATAAGGAGGGAAGAAAACTTTTTTCTATTAAGTAACTGTTGCTCGACCTTACTTGGTATTAGGCACTATATGCAGCTTTTTATAAATTAATAGGTCCATAGTGTGGGTGTGTCGGTGTTAAGTGCACTAACGAAGCGTGTTGCTTCCTCTTGCGAACTGCTAAGGCATGGAACACCTTCGGTGTTTCCGGAGAAGTTCAAGTTGAATATTTTCATAGGAAGAGTGAAAGAAAAATACCTATATAACCGCACTATGGACCTATTTTACAGCTTAGCTGCATATTTCGATAGTGTGCTTTTTGGGTTGGCTGGCTAAGGCACAAATCGAGTGTAGGCTATAATAGCTTCGTCGATGCTAATTTGTTGAATAGTTGATTGGATATTTTATTTGGCGACGGTACTCTATTAAAAGTATTGGAAAATTCATTTGTACGATATCATGTATTGTAAGTAAGTAATGTTGTAAGTGGCTAAGGTCGGACACAGCTCAGTCTTTACCAAACCATTGCAATCCAGGTTGTGCAAATATACAAGCTGGAGTAATGTGAGAATTTATATAAGAATATTTTTTATTTATTTATTTAACAACAAAACGCACATACAAAAGAATAAAAACATACAAAACAATAAAACTAGGGTAAAAAATGACATGTACAAATGGTAATGCTTATTTCTTTAAGAGATTTCTTCCAGCCTGCCAGCGACAACTCAAGAGAAGAAAACTTCGTTACGTCGTTTTATTACGCTTTTGTTGATAAATAATTAATTTATCGCCAGATTAAATACTAACGTCACATTGTAGGGGTTTTTATTCAATTATTTATTATTATGACGGCCTCCGTGGCGGAACGGGTAATTCTCGGACTGCCACGCCGGAGGTTGCGGGTTCGAATCCCGCTAGGGGCAAATGTTCGTATGATGAATATGAATGTTTGTACCCAAGTCTTGGATGTTTATATATTTATTTAAGTATGTCTACCGTTATCTAGTGACCATAACACAGGCTCCGCCTAATTAGGGACTGGATAATTGGTGTGAATGTCTGATATATTATTATTAATTATTCTAATTAAGTAATATTTTTATGATGATGAAGTGCTGCTATAAATATGATAGCACTTAATGATCATCAGCCTTTCGCCGCTAATGCTGGACATAGGACTACACTGAAAAAAGCTATTGTTGGATTGAACAGGATTTTGTTAACCGTCAACTCCTCTTACTCCATACGAGTACACCAAGATTTTGTTCCCTTGAACTAACCCCTAGCACTAATTCAACTATACAGTTGATCATGATTTGGTTTCAAATAATCATAAAAATGATTACTATACTAACGTACTGCAAACAAAACAAAATGCCACTTATTATCCGGTCCTTTGCCTCTGGTTCGTTTTATTCATTGAATGAAAGAAGTGGTGCCAAAATAAATGTATTCTGTTTTTAAGGAGGAAAAGAAGTGGAAAGGAAAATTGGATATCACCATACCTTACCTATTCGTATTGGGGCGAAAGGGCATGGCCCTAAAATCGTTTTAAGCCTACAATATGGGATTGTAGTGGCAATATTGATTTTCTTATTCGACAGTAAACCCTTTTCCTTATATAAAAGCCGATGTCTTGGGAAATAGTAACATGGGTATACAGTGCCAACTTATAAAGGGTGTAAAATAAATTATCCATATCAGTCCTGAGACGTCCATTGCTGGATGTAGGCTTTCCCCAATGAACTGCACTATATGCTTACTAATTATTTTAAATATAAAATGTATACAGTTTTTATTGTGCTTCATAAATTATAAATTGGGCTATGATGTTGTGAGGGGCATATATCTTGTTCTTATACATAATTATAGCATATATATGTGGTACTGTATATAATATTTAAATGTCAAGTGAATTATGTATTGAGTTATGTAAAACCACATTCGGTCCTCTGCCCTCCGTATTCAGCCGTTTCCGGCCACGTTCTTCAGGTTCTCTGTCCGTCTGGCCGGTCTCCACTCCAGAAATCATCTGCCCCAACGGCCGTCGGTTACGTGACAGATGCTGCCTGCCTACTGCCCCTTCGGCTTGCTAATTCTTTCGTCTATTTCAGTGAGCATCGTTCTTCGACGGATCTCCTAATTACGAATCATTTCCTTTAAAGAAATTTAAATTGTAAATAAAAAAAAATATATAGACTACATGGATTGAAGGGTTATAGTAAGCAGTACAAAATTAGAAATAAAATATATAAAAAAAATTATGGCCACATTTAAAACTTTTGATACTAAGACAAGACACATCAGATGGTATTTTTAAATTTGCGTTACTTACACTCAAATATTTAGACAGTTATTATTCAAAATCGGAGAGGATTTTATGGGCTTTATTAAGTTTTCTTTTCTTATTTATTAAGTTCTCTCTGCAATTTAAGTTGCTGGTCTAATATTGTACATCCTGTATTATGCTCGCCCTCTCCGTTTTCTGATATGTACTTATTCCTGTCCGAATAAATCTCAAACTGGGATAGCTTATAAATATCCTCAAATTTTAAAGTCTTCTTTCGATCGAATTCCCATAGGCTTCAGTTTGATCTGTCTTGCCATCGATTTCGCTTATAGAGGCAAACATGCATAAATTCGAGAAATCATTGACGTATAATGCAAGTACTCGTAGGAAACATATGCCCTAGTGAAATTTTAACTTTTTCCGTAATTACGAGATTTCGATTAACTGTGATAACTATTGACTAACAGGCTGAGAGGCTTGCTCATTGGACTCGAGCAGAGGTCGTGGGTTCATTCTCATTAGGGACAGACAACTTTGTACAATTTGTACAAGTTGGTCCCGGTCTCGATGTTATATTTGTGAATTGTCCTAAGTATCCTTGTTTTATTTTCATAGCGCAGGAGAAAATCCTAGTTTGGGATTATAACAGTGTATGTTTATGTGTATATTTAAAATCAATTATACCTGTGACAAATTAAAAGAATGGTTCTCAACAAATGGTCTCTTATTAAACATGTCTAAATCAAATGTCATGTTATTTGCAGGAAAAACTGTGCCGAGACCCAGTTGTATCAATAGTCCCGTTCCGTTGACTGAACAATGCAAATTTCTAGGATTCGTGATAGACCCCAACTTGCATTGGAAACTACACCTAGAATCTTTGTGTGATAAATTGAGTAGTGCAGCCTATGCGCTAAGAAAGATTCGTCCACTAGTTTCTTACAGTGTACTAAGACAGACATACTTTGCACATTTTCATTCACTTATGTCGTACGGCATTATTCTTTGGGGAAACTCTACAGAGTCGAACCGAGTTTTTATTCTTCAAAAAAGAGCACTACGTATAATGTGTGGAGTAAATCCAAAACAAACGTGCAGGGGACTTTTCAAAAATCAAAACATAATGTCTATGTACTCGTTATATTTATTCGAAGTTATAATGTATGTTAGGCGAAATATGACCAGTTTCGGTCGACGTATAGGCGGAGGGCACGAACTTCGTAACGAAGGTCGATTAAAGACAGTAACGCGCCGCACTGCACTTGCCACCAAAAACCCCCGCGTCATCGGCCCCACGTACTACGAACACCTGCCCGCAGATCTACGTAACGAGACCAATGACGAAACGTTTAGTCGACGACTGAAAAACCTTTTGTTGGAAAATGAATATTATTCCATAAATGAATTTTCTAAAAAATGACATTGGTGGGCCCTCTGACGTTTAATTTAATTTGTGATAACTTAATACCAAGTGTATTTTTAAATTTTTATTTTAATATTATATACTGACATAGATAGTATGTTATATACTATGACATTATTTGAATTGTTGACATTGTAACTTATACACTATTTTATTTTATGACGATCCCTTTTACCATATTAGAATGACATGTAAAATTGAATTTTTAAGATGTAAAAGTGAAATAAATAAATCTAATCTATGTATATTATTTTTATTACCTTTAACCTGTACTGTTATCAAATTTTCGAATGTCTGTAATAAATTTAGCATCCTTTACTAGAAGTTATTTTTTTATAAATTCCGTCCTAAAACTTTGCGTGTTGAGTAACGATAATTTCATTAGGCAGCGGGGCACAAAAATATTTAACGGCAAGACAATTTTATTGTCCCTTATTTATCTAGGGCGCTCTTCCTAAATTATGAGTTTGTCTGTTTAATGACAATTACCATCCTTCATTTATTATACCGCTGGGAGAACGGGCTCCAACTTTATCGAGTTTTGGAAGTTGTTCGTTTTTATTGGAGTTATTGACAAGGGGAGACCGAGTGGTCTTCTAAATGTTTCTGAAGAGTTTTACTCAAATCTCTCTCATGAACGTAATAAGATTTTTGCATGTTTGCAACAAACAAGTGTCGTTATTGTTATCATATTATGTACCAGTATATAAAGATTCTAGAAAATAAACAATTAATTAATTAACCAATTTCACAAACTGTCATATTGACAATTTTCAGGAAAACAAAAACAGATAAATAAGACGCCATTTTTGTTTATAATGCAAAGCTTTCAAACATCAATTATCGGGTAAAATCGGAACAAAACACTTGGATGGGTCAGAAGTGAATTTGATTCCCATTAGGGACAGACTTGTACGATTTGTGTAAGTTGGTATTGGTCTTCATGTTATATTTGTGAATTTTCATATACTTGTCTAATTACCATGGTATAGAAGAAAATCCTAGGTTGGGATTTGACCAGTCCTTTTATATATGTGTGTAATATTTATTTATACAAGTATGTTCAGGTAAAATCATAAAGTAATCCGCAAATACATTCATTAAAATCCTGATAGCGAATGATTTATTAAATTTGTCCCTTGTTATCAAGACTTTCAGGACGTTTAGTTCTGACTAAAGATTAAATAAATTACTAGCCTTACATTCCTTTTAAAAATATGATCATTGCGTGTTCTTTGATAAGTTTGTACAATAGTAGTAATTTACAAATAAAATTATGCGAGTTAAAGCGCCTTAAAGTCCAGGTAATAAGGTTTTAGATTTTTATCATGTTGATAAATTAAAACAATCTAGTTTTTTTTTGCCCTAGCGAGAAAATGAGGTAAGCGAAAACTTTAAGTAGACGCGCGACATAACTTTTAATGGAAATAGCTGACAAATAGGCCGTTAGTGAAAGGCTACATCGTCTGTTATTGATGTTCATTTCTCTGAAACAGAGGTACTATGAACACTTCAGAACCATATTTATTTTAGAGTTTAACATTTTAGACTGTAGAGCAAATGTTGATAATATTTGATCGGAATGTCTATATGTAACCAGTTGAGTAGGTATTTTGATACCGCTGTATTAAAGGGCTATATTTATAAGAACGTAGAGACTTTGATTAAACTTGACTTTTTAAGACCGCCTATATGTAAAAATGTATAGATTACAGTTCACGACGGAACTCCCACCACACTCTTTCTCTTCATTATATGCGTTATTGTGCTGGTTCTATCATTACGTACTAATCCCATCTCACTAATATTATAAATGCGAGAGTTTGGTCAACCACTCAACCACTGGACAGATCGGGATGATACTCGGCACACATATAGGTTAGATCCTGGAATAGGACATGGGATAGTTTTTATGCCGAAAAAACATCTAACTCCCACGGGAAACCAAATTAATCGTTAAAAGCAGTGAATTTGCTCTCAACGTGGCGCCACTTTGTATGGAGATTTATTTATCTAGAAATAATAGGACCGTTGATTACGAACATGATATCTGTTTTGAAATTCAAGATATGTAAATACCAAAACCTACGCGGACGAATTCGAGGGAAAAAGCTAGTCATCAATATGTGTACAATAAGATACTGACCTTCCGATTAGCTCACGCGTCTTTCGCTTACCTCTTGCGAAAAGTAGATAGTGTGCCATCGTGTATTGAACAATCTATAAGCTACTTTATTATTGTTTAAGTGTATGTATTTTTTTATGCAATAAAGATTAGTTGAAATGAACTAAGCTATTGTAAATTATCTATTTGGACCCAACTCTTTAAGCTAAATATTAAGATTATTCTCTTGTTCAGTAAATTCAGGCAAATTAACTAAATGAACAGTGACTGATCCTACAAATTGGCAAAGAAGTGAACAATATTTCCTTCCCAAACCGTATTTGGGTTAAACTCCCAGGTGATAAAAGCATAAAGGGTCTTTTGTCCAATCTGGCCCCCATTTGGGAATCGAAATGAATAATGACATTTTGGCAAATACGCTGTGAAAATGATAAATTGCCTTATAATTTCCGTGGACTGTCCCATTATCGGATAATCATGATGATGCGATGGTATTATTTGCCACAGAAAAGGGTCAAAGGATAGTAAATACAGGAAAGGGTAACGTTAACAAAACAAGATTAAGGAAGTGTTGAACGATTTATTGGGCAAATAATAGGGGTTCTCACATTCTTTTAGAAAAGATCTAGATGGTGTTGACTTGTTGGGGTATTTACATAACATTATGTAAAGAACGGTGTACACCTACACATACTAATGTAAGCTACTTCATTACTGTACTAGCTGTGCCCGCGGTCCAGGTCCAGGTCCAGGTCCAACTCCCGCTCCAGGATCCACTCCCACTACCGCATCTACCACCCTTAACTCTGCTCTCAACCCTATCCTTAACCCTCCCTTCAATTCTCCCATCAAACCTCTTTCTCTCTTACCCTCGTCTCTCCAAATGATAGTGGTACCAATGTAATGTGAGTTTTTGAAAACTATACAGTCGCATAACTTTTAACCAACGACCTCTATGTACCTAGACGGAAAGTTCCATACAACCGCTCTGTTACACAAACGTGTGGCTAAGCTAGCCACACACGTTCACATTCACTTTGGCTCTTGTGCAGTTACCACGCACAACCTACGCCGAATATTTAATTGTTTACTAAATATTTACGCTATTCATAAGTGATTTTACCCGTTTATAATACTTTTATGATAAGTATTAGCAAATATGCATAATCAGTTAAACGTTATATTGCAGAACTACGCGTAAACTAAATTATTAAGACGTAATTGCAAGTCGATTCTTGCCATTTGTCACAGAACTCTGTCTCGCTTTTACGTGCGGCCTCTCGCTTTTACGTCCGGCCAAGCGCACGCGTCAAAAGGAGAGAAAGCACGACTTTCCTACTCCTGTAGCACGACGTTTTTGTCATTATAGATTAAATGTTTTGCAGAATGTTGCAGAATGTCAAGTAGGTAGAATACTGACAACTGATTATAACATATTAACTTGATAAAATCTGTTGTGATTTGTTTCTTTACATGTTTTTAAGTGCAGAAACCTAATTTATTGTTTACCTTTTAGGTTTATTACCTTTTTTTCTTATAATATAAAAATGCCTTATTGAATACTTCGGTACTGCAAAAATACATCTAAAAATACCAGAAAAGCTTCGGGTATAACTTTCTATAGGTATGTTGTTGATTTTATTTCATTTTGAACTATTGTGGTTTTTTTTTATTAGGTCGTTCGGCAATCATATTTTCATTCAGTACTAAAAACTACAACACGCATAAAAACTAGTTACTTCTCTTGCGTTTCCTGTTTTTGCGACTGTGTATAAACATAAATAAAATATTACATATGTACATACTACACTTGCCTAATCTCAAACTAGGATTTTCTCATGTACTATGGGAATTAATGAAGGATTGGACATTAGCAAATATAACATCCGGACCTGGACCAACTATGATGAAAATTAAAGGATTATTTTACAAGATTGGTAGTCATTCTTACCCAACAACTTATTAGTTATTGTTATTTATACATACAGAAACCGTAAAAATAAGTTTTACAGTACCCAGGTATTACTTCCAATATATGTATGTATGTATGTATGTATGTATGTATGTATGTATGTATGTATGTATGTATGTATGTATGTATGTATGTATGTATGTATGTATGTATGTATGTATGTATGTATGTATGTATGTATGTATGTATGTATGTATGTATGTATGTATGTATGTATGTATGTATGTATGTATGTATGTATGTATGTATGTATGTATGTATGTGTGTGTGTGTGTGTGTGTGTGTGTGTGTGTGTATGTATGTATGTATGTATGTATGTATTAATACTACGTCTATTATGAGCAGAAGTGGAAAAAGAACCAACAATGGCTTCCGACCGCCATGCAGAAACAAATTGCATAATCCTCTCAGAACACTTAAACGTTCAACAATTAACAACTGCTACGAAATTAATTGTCGGACACATTTCAGGCTATGTTTCAAGAAAACTAAATAAGGAGTTGATGTGTGAAACATGTGTTTCCAGTTTGGTTACGGCTAATAAAATGTGGCATCACAAATTAATCACGCTAAAAGATATGGGGGGGCTGTGCTATTCCACAGAAGAAGTATTCCAAATTTGTTTAAAGACTGAAACACTCATCAGATATTTGATAAAACACAAAGAACAAAGACGAAGTTTGCCCGAGAAATTTAGCAAAATTGATTCAATTGTTTTAAATACATTAAAAAGGTTTATAAGTTCGGATATATTCAATTCCTTACATTCGCATTCTTTACAGCAACCAGGAACATTAAACAATGGGGCACATTTAATGAGAGCTATTACAGAAAAATATGCAAAAATAAGGTTACACCACGAGGCTAAAAGTGATCCAGAAATAAGTTACAACACAAACCGACAAAAACTGACAAAACTCATATTGTTCCAGGGTAAATAGGGTTAATAAAATTATTATGTCCACATGCTATTAATACCTTATTTAATTTTATTAATACATTATAGGTATTTCTAACAAACAAAATTTTATTTTTTATCATATAGCGCCCGATAGGTAAAAATGGTAGCGTCATGAGAATGACGCATCTGTTTTTTTTTCTATAATAAAGAGAACACCCGAATAAGCCCCGCCCAGTCCGCGTGTGGGACATGACTGATGTTTTGAAGTAGGATTCTATATTAATCTATTTCTATGCTTTTAACAGAGTTAGCCGATTACGATGAAATACCCGCTGCCGCTACCGCTCACGAATTCAGTAGAGCATTTACACCCTACACTTCTTTGTTGTGTTCGAAAACTATAAATTCGCATAACTTTTGATTGGCTGCACCGATTGCAATGAAATAAAGCCTATATGTTACACCAAATTAAGCACTATGTTTTTATGAAAAGTCCATCAAAGTCGGTTCTGTAGTTTTTAAATGATGAGCGCACAAACAAACAGACAAACAGATAAACAGACAAAAATTCCAAAAGTGATCGAAATGTGTCCTATTACTTATCTTTAGAACCCTAATTTTTTTTGCGAATATCTTCAATGTACAGACACGCGAAGTTTACGTTTTTATTTATTAGATATTTGAATCGTGCTATAATGAGTAATTGAATTGAAGGTAATTACTTTTTATTGAGATAAGGCTAAAAATAAGCAAAGATAAAGGAGCTCGTATCTATAAGATAATCACAATTACGCTACAATTACACTTACTTAATCTCAAACAAGGATTTCCTATAATTGCAAATAAGAAAAGAATATAAAACTTAACACTCGAGATCGGGATCAATCTGTACAAATTGCACAAGAGTTGTTGGTACCAAATAAGTTAAACGAAGTGATGGAGATACAGGTAAAACACATGAAAAAGGACGAGGCGTAGGGCATATGCTACATACGTCACGTCATCTCAAGCCTCATTACTTACTGATTCCTTTACTTTCATCACAACCTAGACTCTTAAGTCTACTCAAGCAATAAACAATGAACAGGTTTCAAAAGTAAAGAGTTTGTTACAAACCTGCAATGATTAATGTTTGTAAAAACAGCAATAATTTATCTTGTCCAATTTGAGGCAATATAACTCTAAAGTCCCTAGCTCCGCAGCTCGAAGGAAAAAAAAAACAAATTGTTTGGTAGGCTGGCCCACTAAATATTTAGGGTAAGATCCAGCGAGCAATATTAAATTCTTTAAGAAACGTGGGCTGTTTATAAGGATGTTTTTGAAGAATAATTTCTTTTGCTGCCGGAAAAATGACTCCAGATTTTAATGCGATGCGATAGCTGAGATTTGATTGTGAAAAAACCTCACTGTTATTTAAAACATAAAGAGCGTTAAACTGTATTTCTGGAAATAATTTTATGGGTGTCTGAAACTAGACCGCCTGCTGTGGAATTTAGAACAGGCTGAACAAAATAAAGTGAAAAAAGTATCCATGCTTATAATTAGAGATAAAACGGATATCCGGTAAGTATCCGATATCCGGCGGTAGTTTTACTATCCGGCCGGATACCGGATAGTAGTCCAATATCCGGTGGATACCGGATTTTCATTAAAATGCGAAAGTCTCCTATAATCAACGGAAAAGAAAGGTATTGTCGTCGTGAAAATTTTAAAATGTGTGCTGTATCACCAGTATATCTCACAAAACAAGTTTCAAACGAGAAAATTGAATAAATTTGAGGGTAGCTGTCATACTATAAAATTTCAATAAATCCATTTTGCAAAAAACGGCTTGAACAATTGTGAACAAACTTTGCATGTACTAGAATCTCCTAGCGTATTATCTTACGGTAGTATCCATTGGTCTGTCAAAATAATGAGTGGTAGTAACCAAAATTCTGTAAATCCGTTGAAGCGAAATAGTTTTAATGTTCTTTCAAACTGTATACTACCCAGTGGCCGGATATCCGGCTATCCGGCCCAAAGCCTCACCGGATATCCGTTATCAGGGCAAACTACTATCCGTTTCCACTCTACTTATAATAACGGCTTATAATTTTATAATTCTCTAGAATGTTTGTAGCAAAAGTCGTCCATTTAACACTTTCTAAGCCACAAGAATTTTGGGTCAAACTATTAATTCAGCGTGAACATTAGTTCAACGGAGTTAATATAATTTGCATCTCGGCGCAAGGCAAAGCTCTGAATGCGCTTATACTATTTGCTGGTCAGCGTTCTATGACTTCATACACTCATTGTCACGTTCCTTTAGCGCAGCGTTTTCTCTTGTCGAACATAAGCCGGATTTATACTAGGCCGTCAGGAGAATGGTGTATGGAGCAGTGTACTTATCATGTAGGTAATATATCAAGACTATTTGCCATAAATCCAAATAAACATATGACTTGTGGTAGAATATTCTAAAAAAGGGTCTATTTCTGCAGCCAAACGCATTGCACGTAGTTGTAGGCTGCCTGTAGTGCCATGGGGTGGTTATCACTACATTCCTAATGATCCAGTATGCTGAAACTTACTATATGGGGAAAGTTTACTTTCACCACCACCACATCCATGATGCTTGGGAAGACTTCCATGATGCAATAGGCGTCTTCTGCGACCTCTCCAAGGCATTTGATTGTGTCGATCACGAAACCGTGCTACTTAAACTGAAACATTATGGCGTTAAAGACAGAGCATTCGAATTACTTAAATCTTACTTAGAAAATAGAGTACAAAAAGTAGATATAAACGGAATTCGGTTATCTGGGTCATTCGTGAAAATGGGGGTACCCCAGGGTTCAGTTCTGGGCCCATTTCTTTTTCTTGTATATATAAATGACTTGCCCTTTTTAATACAAAACATGTCCAATATAGTTTTATTTGCCGATGACACTTCGCTGATTTTTAAAATTAGCAGAAAAGATTGTGAACTTGCCGAGGTAAATAATACTCTCACGCAAATTCTTAACTGGTTTAGTGTAAACAACCTTGCATTAAATACAAAGAAAACTAAATGTATTAAATTCTCTCTACCAAATGTAAGAAAAGTAGAAAATAATGTGACATTAGGTAATGACACACTAGAATTTATTAAAAGTACTGTGTTCCTGGGTATAACTATAGATTCATCTTTACAATGGGGACCCCACATAACTTCATTAGCTGGCAGATTAAGTTCTGCCGCCTACGCCGTAAGGAAAATCAGACAATTAACTGATGTTGCTACCGCGAGGTTAGTGTACTTTAGCTACTTCCACAGTATCATGGCATACGGTATCCTACTGTGGGGTCAAGCAGCAGATATAGAGACCATTTTTATCTTGCAAAAAAGAGCAGTTAGGGCAATCTATAATCTGCGTTGTAGAGACTCATTAAGAGAAAAGTTTAAAGAAATAAGCATATTAACAGTAGCTGGTCAATTCATTTTAGATAATATTTTATATGTCAGAAAAAATGTATCTCTCTTTTTGAGGCACTGTGACAATAATAGTTATAATACAAGAAATAAAAATAAACTTGTTTTACCAGGGTTAAGACTAAGTAAGGTCAGCAAATCGTTCACGGGGCAATGTATACGCTTCTACAACAAACTACCAGAGGAAATCTTAAATATGACGGACAGAAAGTTTAAGATTCACATTAAAAAACAACTTTGTAAGAAAGCCTATTATAAAGTAAACGATTATTTGAATGACAAAGATGCCAGGTACTAATGTTAATCCAGCTTCGCAAAATCTTTATTAATTGTATGCAAACTTGATTTTTAAAAGATGTGTTGCGTGAAGTTTGTTGGGCCGTTTCTTCTTCACAGCGCTAACACATAGGAAGCGGTAGTCGATAAAAAAAATGACGTGTATAAATGTACCAAGTGTACTCATATGCAATAAATGATTTTGACTTGACTTTGACTTTGACCGTCCGTGAAGTCTTCCCACTCGTCGTTTCTGTAAAGTAGTAGATAAATTTTCAGTTTCCTAATGATTATTTGAATTAAACAGCGATGACAAACGAATTGGAAGCCACTTTCACACCTAAAATGAGCATTTAATCGTCGTAATTCCCATTGTGTTTAAACACAAAACGAATGTATTCGGCGCGGCATTGTTCGCATACAGCGGTCGGTTGCATTCCTCCTGTAAATACCAGCTTGCCGCAATTTGGCACAACGCCCGCCACCAGGCACTTAGCAAGAGGGCGAAAGGACCTCTGCCCTGAAATATAACTTGTATGACGACCCGGGTAATGTGTTTGACATGTTTTACTCTCCCAGATGGACAAGAGGATATTGGTAGAGCTCAGACTTCCCCAAAGAAATAATGTTCACATGGTGTGATGATGATACAAGTAACGTGTGTGGTGTGGTGCTTCTGCGGGATGCTTTAGCGCATAAGCTTTATGCTTATGCTTCCAGTACGATATCACGTCGTCTCATCCAATTCTGACTCCGTACCTGGGTATTTCGGCCATTGTTCTTGCTGAAAGTGAGAGTTAGTGTGTCATCCTTGCTAGGTCTGGACTAAACGGCCATTTGCAAACTATTCCAGGCGTTTGTGGTTTAACGCGGTAGACTACAATATAAACTTTAGCAATTACTAAGTGAAGTATTTTAAGGTAAAGTTAAGTATATGAATAAAAATAAAAAATGTAAAGAATGATTTTTGTTATGTAGAACAATATACATTTGATTAGTGAATAAAACTTGAAACTTAGCAGATTATTTAGTAGGTAAGAACCTTTCTTTGAGTTTAGACATCCTGCTTCAGGTAAAATTAGTAATGTTTTTCTTTTAAAACTTTATACACTCTGGCTCTGCTGAGTGCGATTGCTACGGCGGCGTAGCGCGTAGCAACTAGGTACTTATCAAATTTCGTCGTCTGTACTCGGTATAGCTACAGCGTTTTACATTAAACGTCCTTGTTGAGTCTAAGTCTTGTCGACCTTATTGGTGTCGCTCAGTCGTGGACCTCGTTGGTATGCCGAAGTTTGTCGATATTGTAGAAGTAAAATCACGTCAAAAATGAAGCGCGGAAAGCCAGCCGCTATGTACTACTTATGGAAATACTCTCTCCTTTAATGTTTTCGGTTTTTATCAATCTCATCACCACCCGTTTAAACTGCTCGTATCATCTGTACGCTGATGACCTTCAACTGTACATACAGACAGACATCGACGATCTTCCTCTGATGGTAGCTCGCTTGAACAATGACCTGGAAAGTATAAAGGATTGGTCACGAAGATACGGTGTCTCTGTCAATCCGACTAAATGCCAGGCAATCCTGGTCGGAAGCTCCAGGCTGCTGTCTAGGATGGACCTTGGCGCGGTGTCACCCGTAATGTTTGACGGAACAGTAATACCTTTCTGTGCTAGTGTGAGGGATCTCGGGCTGCATATTGATGAAACCTTGAGCTGGAGGGTCCAGGTAGCGGAAGTCAGTCGTAGAGTCACGTACACTCTCCGTACTCTCTACAGGCTGAAATTCTTTCTCCCGCTCAAGACAAAGATTATGTTGGTACAAACACTTGTTTTGCCCATTATTGACTATGCTGATGTGTGTTATCTGGACCTCACTGAAGTTCTTCTCAATAAACTTGAACGCCTTCTTAACAACTGCATCCGTTTTGTTTTCGGTCTTCGTAAATATGACCATGTCTCCAAATACCGTTCGCAACTTAAATGGCTCACCATCCGACAGCGAAGGAACTCTCGTATTATGTGTTTCTTATATTCGATTCTCAACGAACCTCTCACTCCATCCTATCTCAAAATCAATTTCCACTATTTGTGTTCGGCCCACGACAACAGAGTCCTTCGTTCCTCCCAAAATCTTCGACTTCACATACCAAGGCATCGTACCGACTTCTTTTCTTATTCCTTCACAGTACACGCAGCGCGCTTGTGGAATGAACTCCCGGAAGACATCAGGACGGCTCCCAAAAGGTTCGTGTTTAAACGATTGGTGCGCGAGCACTTACTTGGATCACCGTAGGAGTAAATTGGTCATCGTCTATGAATCACGTTTTGATTTATTTATTGCAGAATATTTATGTATTTATTTATTATTTATATAACATATGTATTTATTTATCTTAGTAATAAGTATTCATATATTACATATGTAGTATATATCTTATATGTGTAGGTATATGTATAATTTATAGATTTCATTAGTACCTATATTTTAGTTTGTATTTATTATGTAAATATAGTATAGTATATAACCAATTTTCTTATATAATTTTTTTGCGCCTACCACTCATTATCTGCATGACCTAAAGGTCAACTGGAAGAGAATGCCATATTGGCATTATGTTCGCCTTTTGTACTTATGTGCAATAAAGTTTTTAAATAAAAAATAAAATAAATAAATAAAATAAATTCTACGTAGCTACCCAGTGTGTTGATTCGAAATTAATTTCATAGTAACTTTCATCAAAGTAATTGTTTTAATATTACTTCTCTGGTTATGTATACTTATTATTTTGAGTTATTTTAGTAACAATAGTTTTATAAATATTATTGTTCAACAGATTTAAAAACTATTTGAAAAAGGTTTACTGAAATTCAACCTGTAATGAAAGTATTTTCCGTTTTCAGACAAACTTTTTAACAACATTGTTTAGTTTTACAAGGGGTTGTATAAAACTTTCCACCAGGGTACCAATTAAACTGCTTTCCGACGTTCCGAACTGATTATTTGTATAAAGTTTAAACTTCTCTCCTCTCCTGTAGTCGTTTGTTAAATAAGATTCAATTCTGCGAGTTTTCGGATTTCCCACTTTTGTAGTAAATTGATGGATGCATTCATCCATCAATTTACTAGAAGCTGAAATCGGTAATTAGTTGAATTTTTTTGTAAAGGACCTGCTACGTGACCTAATAACCACCGATTGGCCGGAAGTATCACAGAATAAGCAGAATTGGCGTCTTCTTGTATCGGAGGTCAAGTCTCAGATCCACTTTGGGTTGCTAATCCAGCGGAGTAATTTTTGTCGACACGTAAATCGTTTTCTGTAAAAATAAATTGGTGCAGTTCGTAAGGTGAAAATGCGGGCGCTAGGTACTCGTATTGTGGATAATTAAATTTTCAGTTTAGAATATTGGTAGCTCCTTTGACAGTTCTTTAGAGTCGTGGTGGTCTAGTTGGTTGTCCTCTCGACTCACGTTCATGGCATCTTGGGTTCAAACCACGTCCGATGAGTTTTACGAAACTTATATGTATATAAACCATGCACAAACTTTTCACAGGTGAACTAAAATATTGAAGTGCCTCTGAGAAGAAAATCCAAGGCGCATGGGAAGTCCACCAAATCGACTTGAGTCATTGTTACCGGACAGGGGTGTGGCACAAAAAAACCGAAGGGTCGAATTGTCACCAAGTCTTCCTAGGCCCCTAAGAAGATAATATAGGATTCAGTTCTTTGCTTGTCATTTTTTTGTATAATTGACATGAAATATTTAATTTGGAATTTACAGTGCAGGTACTTTTCACACCCTCTTCAGACAAGCTGGAATTCTTAAGCAATTTGTGTTATTATTTTTCGTTTTCCAAATTAAAATGTCGGTTGGATTTTTGGGATTCAAATCGCGTCTCGCCTGTTAACTGCAGGTGGCGCGGGCATGCGCTGAATAAAAAAAAACGCCCCATTTATTCGAACCGTGGCCAGAGAATGCCGCAGTTATTTTCATTTTAACATTAATGGATTTAAATAATTGCCACTTTAAGCGATTTTCTAGAAATGTTAAAGTTTGTGAAATGACAACACGACCTAGATTAAAAGTTTACCATTAGTTTCACCGAATTGGGAGTTATATTGTCGTACCAACTGCATGTTGGTAAATCATAAAATGTTGCATGAATATTTTTAAGACTAAACTGTTTGATTAAACAGGTTGTTGATGCGTACTCAAAAGCCGCTCACCAGGTCAAGCCTCAGAAACTTCATAAAATGTTGGTCCCACTTTGGGCGCCGAATGGATGAACTGGATAATACAAAAGATTTTTAGACACTCGTGAAAGTAGGGATAACTATTTATAGTAAGTAGTTGTTATAAACCTTCTGGTACTTGTGCGAGCCTTAAACAAGCTATATATAGATATATGTTACAATACAGGGGCTTTTGTACGTAGAGAATGAAGAAATATCTTTCTCGAGGCAGTAGCGGCTATCCCCGAGAATGCGGTCGGACTTAGTCGGATGTTGTATTTGTAGTTACAGACGCTCATGAATACCTTCGATTGGTCAATGCCCAAATCACTCTTTTACCACCAACCACTCTTTATCTTTACTTCTGAAGTCATATGCTGATATCGTGCTATTTTTGAGTAAACCTTATGCTCTGGCAGAGTTTTATGTTCCTGATTTACAATCTACACCGTAACGCGAGTAGATACTTGTGTTAATGGGCACTTAAGTATTATTGACGCACCAGCGAGGAATGCCATAACTCCACTTTATGCCGATGCCGTTTCGAATTTATGGTTCGGTCATGAACTCGATGTTTCTATTAACCTTAAAGTTATTAATATCTCGTTTGAAGTCTAACTGAACTAAGAAAAAGTCAGCGAAAACGTAAATTTATGTGCGGGTTTCGTCAATTATAAACATTTTTAGTTTCTAGTATGTTATCTGAAAATATATTTTTTCAAACATTTTCTGTGATTGTTGGATTGGTTCAGTAGTTTTAGAGATATGCGCTGGATGTACAGAGAGATGAACAAAAAAGCTTCGCTATCAGAGTGTCCGTTTTGAAGGGTTCCTAACTGGGAACTTCAAAATTTACATAAAGCCTTAATTAATATAACTACACTGAGAAACACTCGTATAAGCCAAATTAAAGATGAAACGAGAAAACTCATTATAATTATTATATAGCCTACGACTACGTTTTATACTGTAGTTGCCTTAGTTAAAATGACAAAACAATTGGGCGCTTTATTGGTTTATTTATTACGTTGTCCATTTCCCGGATATATTTTACTTCAAAGAACATTGCCTATTATGATAATTACTGTCAATGAATAAACATTATCATTTCACGGAAACTCCTTACTAAGACAAATAATATAATGCGCTCGATTCTGAAGGCACAATGTTAAAATTTGACAGCACTAAAACTGTTGCTATCCTTGTCACACAGTATTATGAAGATAAAGACGAAACCAATTTTAGCGCTGTCAAATTTTAAATGTGTGCCTTCAGAATCGGGCCATTATCCATGTACCTTGAAGATTAAACTTAAAACAACTGAAATACTTATGAATATTTTCGGTGTGGTAATGACGTCATAGATACACTATTTCTACAACTAAGTTACAAGTTGTTAGTATGTCTTGTGAAATGCAATATATCTTACTCTACATACCATAAATATTGAAGACTAGCTGTGCCCGCGGCTCCGCTCGCGTGAACTACAGGATCCGCCCCCGTTCCCACTTCCGCTCCCGTTCTTTTCCACTTCTACTTCCACTCCCACTCAGACTCGAGACTCTCAATATCCCAATCCCAACCCCAACCTCAACCCCATCCCTATTTCGACCCCATTATTTTTCGACGCATCAGTAAAAATACATATGATATGATTTCAAAGACTCATGGATATCAACAAGTAGAGGTTTCTTTTTACGGTTCCAGTAGTTTTTACTAGAGGACCTATTGTTGTACTATCTTCAAGAGATTTACACTTTAACCAAAATTTCCCTCCCAAATAATATCTGCGAACGTGTAAAGGCGATAAACACAACTCATTTTCCATTACTTGAATAGGCGTGCTCCTTACAGAACCTCCGATAAGCCGCATGCTTTGATTTTGTATTTTATCTAATTTAGATAGGTGTGTCTGGCAGCTACTATCGTATAGGAAGCTTGCATAATCAATTCTACTCCTAATGATAATTGGTTTTCTGAGCACTTGGGGCAAACTATCTTTATAGATGGACATTTTTTTGAGTAATGCCTTAGTTTCCAACAGCGGAAGCACTGGGACACTGGGAATACATACGGCTCCACTTTAATCCTTAACTCGTCCGCATAGACATATATGCGGGTAAAAATGATCCTTTAAAACATAGTCATTCACTTGGTACCCAAGTATCTTCCGTCTCCCTCCCACGGCGATTAAGCCGCTTCACAGTATTAAGCTGTCAAAATATGCTCCTCCGTTATCTCTAAATCAACCGATTTGATAACGCCCTATGAGTAATTAACCTCCATGGACTTTTGGAATCTCCATTCCTTTTTCTTGAATATTTTACATGAAGTAAACTTCTCCGCACTCATCTCATTATTAAATTAAACTCGAATTCTGAATGGATTAACATATTTAATGTGAGTTATGTGATTAATACCCTGCTCCTTAAATAACTTCGCTAAACCAAACTGTTTGGGCGTGGGAAAAGGGGAGTGGGAGCGGGAGCGGGAGTGGGATATTGAGAGTCCGAGTGGGAGTGAAAGTGGAAGCGGAAGCGGAGGCGGCGGCGGCAGCGGGGGCGGGGGCGGAGGCGGCGGCGGGAGCGGAAGCGGGAGCGAAGGCGGGACCGGAGCGTGGGCGGGGGGGCGTGGGGGGCGGGAGTGGGAATGGGCACTGATCCTGTCGTTCACGCGAGCGGAGCCGCGGGCACAGCTAGTAAATAATAAATGTATTTAAAGAAATAAACCATAATATTTTGCAAACCTTATTTATTAGGCAACAATTTATTATATTACTTTTAAATTTATAGTATAACATTTCTGAGTAATATCAATAAAAACACAAAGTGAGAAATGCGCACCCTTATACACCCGGTTGTGTAAGAGTACGCGCTGATATCGATAAGAGTGCGCAGATAATTTATCTTCAATGAGTTTGAAATAATCTTCACAAATGACTATAATTTAACAAACCAGTAAATTTTTCACTCCACCACACACACTAGTAATTAAAACATTATATCCAGCCTTCTTGAAAGGGCTTCTTTAAGCACACTGACACCTATCATCTCCAAATCTGTTTTTGAATTAGGTATTTCTTTGTTTTTTACAGGACTATTCTTTACTTTTGTTACATTTATCTATTTTTTAGTATCAAGTTTAACTTTTCCTTTAGACTCATAAACTTTTAGCTTTTTTTGTTATAGTTACAGGCAGCGTGGAGACTATAGCGCACTTATTTTATCACTGGTGGTGGTAGATTTATTATCGTTCTTTTCCTTCTAGAAGTCATTCTGAAAACAATTAATAAATAATAACTTTTTTATTATTAAAAACAGGAAAGAAAAAAACCGAGCGTATGAGAGTGCGCGCGCAATCTTATACGACCCTGCAGTGCGCACTCTTACACAATTTGGTCTTGAAAAAGAAATCATAATATTATCACAGTCTATTCATATACTTGAATTTATATTGTTGGAGATGATAATTAAAGGTTTTTGTCTGTTAGTATAACATTTCAATATTTTCAGTATACTTCAAATTATTTAGTAGTAATACTTTCAAAATGAAGAAAAATAAGATCAAAATGTGTTTTAAACTTTGAACCTACCTGGAGTTTAAGTTTTTTGCTCTAAATGAATAATATTTGGGGAATGATTGCCGATGCATTGATACTTCAAAATACAATTAACGTTATCTACAAATGTCACTTGTATTTCGAGAAATCACGTGAGCGCACTCTTATCGACCGCGCACTCTTACACCAGCCTACCCTATCGTGCGCGGACGCACCTACAGTATACTAATTGTCACTTGGCAACTTATTAAGGCATACACGACCAACTCGCGCGAGTGCCGCTGCGATACTGTAATAATAGTACTTATAATATTTAATACTTTCCCTATAGCTAGCGCTAGATTTTGGTTTTTCCAGAATGTATAGTTAGTGTATAGTTATATTCACTTTATAACCAATAGTGGAAATAGCTAGGATAGACAAGAAACTAGAAAGTATCGGTAAATGTAGAGATCCTAAACATATAGACTCGGTTTATACAGAAGAGAAATAAAGTCACAGTGGGATCATCCAATGAGATTTATCGGTTCATTTGCTCGCACTCTGCGAGCAATACCTGTGAATGTTTCAATTAAACGTCGCCGGGACGTGTTCCGACTGGGCTAAAGCCGTAAATATGTTCTGACTCGGCCATACCTATGTTCTGACGAACACCGAGAAGTCTATAGATCATACTGACACGAATGCTTTATTCGATATTATCTTCCGCCGTTCTGGTGCCATATAAGGGTGAATTAATTGTTATTAATAAAAATATAGATACCCTGATTGACTGACAGAGTAATTCACTGCTTAAGTGATCTATTAACGCATAGCTTAGACTATATCTATACATTTTGTATAGAGGCATATTATTAAGTAGGGATTCTATAATAGAGGTTCCTCAAGTGACGCAGGTGACCACTAAGATTTTTTTAAATTACCGAGTGAACAAAAAAAATACACGATAGGCAACTTTGAATACGAATGAAGTCACGGGGAATTCTTTAGTTGTTATTTAACTAATTAATTATTACAGACTTAAAGAAACATATACATTATTCTCATATATTGTAAACCATTAATTGGTTTGTTATAGCACCAGACCTCATGCTAAAATGAAGAAAAAAAACGGAAGTATAACATGCACGTACATCAGCATACTGGAACAGAATTCTTTATTTGGAATCATCAGTTTCATCCATTTATCTGTTTTTATTTAATTATCTCAAGAATTCGCTTTGTCTGCAAGTGACAGCTGCCGAGTGACAATTATTCAATCTTTTTCTCAAATAATTGAGCTCCTTCGGAGATTTGATATTTTAGGTCGCATTCCAAATTTCCATTCACACCTCAACATTACAGTTCGAAATTATTTGTTTTACTTATATAACTGATATAAATCTAACAATGATTAATTTAGCGAGGAATCTGATGATGTGATTCACACATGATCCATAATGACAGTTTAGGTGTGGACGGGTCGGTCGCGATGAAGTGCGAAAACAGTAAAATGTCTCGAGGATTAAAGTTCTACGCATCTTTTGGGGATAGTTATATTCTTTTCCTTAACACTAATAATTGTGTACCAATACGAGTAAACCTTCCACGGTGATATTACACCCGACATTTAGTTCTAGTTTTGTATTGTTTTTGCTTGTATGTAAGGTTGCACTGTATGTGTTTTGTTGCAGCTAATAAATGATTATTCTATTCTATTCTACATTGGAACCACTTACCTGAACATTATTTGAGTTTAGCTGATCACGTTATTGTGTTGATACTTACCTACAATGGGGGACCGAGTTAAAGGACCGTTGGAGTAGTGTTATAGTTATCGTTTAGTACTGTTTGGTAGTTCCTTCCTCCCTCACCTCACCCTATTTCCCGAAGTCCAACTGTAGTTATATTTAATGGTGTAAGCAAATTTAGCGCAGGAAGATCTGTTATGATTTTAACTTATCTCCTGCAACTGCAAGTTCTCGTGGCATTTCGCCAGCTAGATGTTCGAAATATTACTTACTAGGTCTCATTTCTCGTTTCAACAAAATAGATCAGTCTACCAGTTTGTTTGTAAAAGAATAGCCTCGCGTCCGATATATGTTATATGTAACGGACTGATGGAGCAAGCAAAAACCCAATGTAACTGGCATGTGTATCCAACCATGTGATTTGATGCGCAGATTGGCTTGATCCGCCACGTTTGAAATGAATGCGATGTCCTATCTAGCGCCTGCTGTATTTTATTTGGTTCGTTACTTTTAATTCTCGTGCAATATATCAATTTTGATTAGAATGTTGAGCGTGTCACCTTAGGCGAAATATAGGGCGAAACATATATGTATCTTGCTTATGTTTTTTTAAGTATATGCATTACTAAATATTTTGCGGTATTCTCTTATCTTTATCGTTCCCTCACTTTGAAGATCGTGACCATAGACAAATCGGTTCCATATGATGTTCCTGTTTGTATCATATGAACAGTCTTGTGAAGCCTTCCTCCCGTTGCTTCCCTAATCTGACCGGACCATCTCACTCATCGGAGGTCAACGTTGTGTCGCCGGTTTACCTATACCTGTCTAACCCACGATGATTAGCTTCTCCAGATCGTGCCTGAAGGACCGCAAGATATATCCGAAGAAACCTTACGAGTCCTAGGGGTTACGGTGTTAATTACAAAAAAGTTAATCCTAACTCCTAATTAAACTTACAAATCCGAAATTTTATTGTTCCGCTTTCACAGCTTAACTATTATTATGATCTCCACCTCTAATTTTACGCACATATGGCCTGTGTCATAGAAGTGACTAAGTTAATTGTTACTATGGGAAATACTGATCAGGTGAAGCCACTAACAACCTATTATGTGGCATAGGTAGGTCTGGAGGCTCAAAAGTCTACTAAAATGAATTACGATTCATTGTTGTAACTTAGCCTTAGAATTTAAAAATGACGATGAACGATGTTCCACATTATATAATTAAACCAGGGAGGTATAAATATAGTCCAAATATGTAAATCCGGCTTGCAGTCCGCTTCGCAGACTCGAGTCTGAACTAATTAACGCTTTAATTGGGACAAGATTCAATATACATGCCGTCGTTTGTTATTTCAGGACCTGAACATCTGTACACCTTTTTTATAGCTGATTTAATAAATTAGTATTGTCACGGGTTTTTGAATGTATAGAATAAGAGAAAGGTTTAAGTTCTTCTTAGACTGTCATTCTAATTGAAGAATAATAGTAATATTTCATGCCTACATAATTAATTATGCAGACACTTGGCTAATTAAAAACATGGAGTTTCTTCTAAAATTAGATAAGAACAACACATCCAGATTTTTTTTTGGAAAGCTACACCATGATCAGGCCAACGTCTACAAAGTTGTTTGTCCTCAGAGGGAATCGATTCTTCGACCCTTGGCGCACAAGTCCAAACTACTAGGCCAAAAAATTATGGATTTAATTATTTTTTTAATATATTTACCACTATAAAGAACTTTCTCACGTTTTAACGAAAACTACAGATAGGATCAGACTGTGATCATCTATTTTTTTATACAAAACCTTACTATTGAGCAATTTCAGAGGCAATAATAAATTAAAAAGCCATTAATAAATTTCATTTCCACGGCTGCCCGCCGTTGAATTTCAGGCCGACGCGCAAATGACGGGAAGCGTACGAGATTGGAGCATTATTTATTATCAATCTTCATGTGCGTGCTCTCGTGTTAAAACTAAATTGAATTTTGTGATAAATTTAATTTGATTTCACGGAAAATTGATATTTTATCTTTTAAATACATTCCTTTAGACTATGATGTACTTATTTACCTACCTACAGTACTTATTTACCTACTTTTTGTGTAATTTTAACTCGCATTTTAAAACGGCCTCTAAAAAGTGTTTTTGTAAATCTAGTGTATATTGTTTAGCTGTTTAACTAAATTAAAATAATTAGTTTTGTATAGAACAAAGATTTAAATAAATATAATTTATAAAATTGTTATACGTGAAAGTACCTTATACCTCCAGCACTCAATACAATCGAATTAATTCCCTAGTACTACACCAGCCTTTTCTTACATGTTTGTGTGTGTGGGTAATTAACTGTATGACAGGCAGCTGCGATCATGCAAGAATAGCCGATTGAGAGGGACAGTGTCATACGTCAACAACATAAGTTACTTTCTTCATAAGTTAATTTACTTCTCTTTCTAACTTATGGCATCGATCGGTTGGAGCCGTGAACGTTTTTGACATTAAATAAATACACCAAAAGTTTAAAGGCATCACATTATCATTTCGTAGAAATTCATTTCGGTGAATTTAAATTATTGTTTGGTCGAATTTGCCGAACCGTAAAATAAGTTTTATCCCTATCGATGCTTCAGATCAACTGAAATTCTGCGAATCATAAAATCACAGCAACACCTATACTGTACACTGATTTCTTTTACTATGGAAATGGAGAACTGTCATAAAAACCACAACATTTGACTTTAATGGGATTCGAAGCCACGATATACTAACAAAAGTAAATAAGTCAACTTAACACGTGAGTTAGTTCAGTCTTCAGTTCAATAGCGGAACAACTTAAAAAAATGTTTTGATGTCATCGCTTCGCTTTAGCCGGCCTTTACCGGATCAATAAGACACAAACTTAAATATCTATTACCATACCATACATTTAAACTAAAACCATGAGAAAACTACACTCATTTTTATACACAAGAAAGATCACAAAAAAGGCTCAGCAGTTCCTTCAACCGAACTGCTAAGGGAACTACTAATATAATATAATAGCACTGTAATGGTTTAACAATAAATAAATTAATACTGACTACGTTTTTATGAGAGTAAAAAACTTCTTCATCATATCAGCCCTTAGATGTCCACTGCTGGACATAGGCCTTTGCCAATGAACACCACCACATCCGGTCTTCCCTCCACATCCAGCCGCTTTCAGCCACCTTTTTCAGGCCACCCTGCGCGTGCTGATCCGCGGTCTCCACTCCAGGACTCATATTATTTTTTAAAGTTTACATATTTCAGAACAGTGTTTATCGAGTTATTCTCTTATTGAATTAACTGACCCATCGATATAGGAATACGTACACAAACCTTTCTACATAAAATATTACAGTATACTTAGAAACTTTGGTAATCTGTACCTACCGTGATATTTTGTAAAGATATCGGTCCCCGTCGAAGTTTTGCCGCAGGTGTTGTTTGTGCACCTAGAATTATCTTGACGTTTTATTGGCAATGAGGTCGGTTCGTTAATTAAAATGTCTAGTAAGAAATCTTTCTCGTAATATTTAATACAACTGAATTTTATTTTTTATCTTTTGTTTAGTCTACAGCCGAGAAGCTACCATCTCAACACCGGAACTGCAAGTGTAAAATTAACGCTTTGATAAAAAAGGTTCTATTATTTTTTTAACTGCACGATATTACTTTTCGTTTAAACAGCCCATGTAACGTGAGTTCGTGGTGCTACACTAGACGAAGAATCAATGATGTCTATAGACGTGCTATCATGGTAGGAGGCACCGGTATGATGTCTATTGACGTACTGTCCACTATTCTTTTCTCTCTTTCTTTGACTATTAAATTTATCACAGTTAAGTTGGATTACTTGGTAATATCTGGTAAGTTTTTAATAATAATCAATAGAAAGTATCCTCTTAAAATGCATAGATTTTTTACGCTCTATTGTTTATTAATGTTACATTTAATTCCGTCAAGTTTTGTTCAACAAATTTTTCCGTAATTTTTTTAAAGAAACTTCGCGAATCGACCTCTGTTTCCAGATATTCGTTTCCAACTTTGAGTAATGTGGCCCAATTATTCTTAGCCGACTTTTCTGGAGCTTATCCACTAGGGCACGTACACCAAAGCTGCTAAGGGTATTATACTCTAACAATAAGTATAAAGCACTGACGTGTAATGTAGCTCTAATAAAGAATATAATAAATAAATATTTCTCTAGCATATACAATTATCCACACTTGTCTAAGCCCAACCAACGATTTTCTTTTGTATTTTTAATTGTCAAGTACATGATAAATTATTTATTTAATTTTCACATATTAAAAAAAGTACTTTCTCGTATAGACCATACAATTCACGACGGCAAGTCCCACTCCTCTAAATAAACTTGTCCAATCCTAAACTAGGATTTTTTCCTGTGCTATGGGAATTAAACAAGGATATGACAATTCGCAAATATAACGACATCCAAACCGGGACCAACTTGTACAAAGTTGTGTGTCCCCGATGGGAATCGAACCCACGACTTCTTATTAGGCTCTAAAAAGGTGTTATAAAAACAAACCAAAAAATTAACCACGTATGAGGTATTTTAAAAACAATTACGATAGATGTTAATCTACATAAATGTTTAAAAAATACAATAAGTATTTATTTCTCGTTTGTTTTCATAATAATGTGCCTGCCTGACTGTCTTATTTGGTCTCATTCATTCAAAGGTAGACCTTTGAATAGACCTTCCAATAGATTGGAAGAAAACTCTTTTAGAGTAAAGTACGCTTTGGTACATCATAAATGGCTATACCTGTAATTGTGTTGTAACCTGTATTGTGTACAATAAATTATAAATTAAAAAGATCGCAATAAAGCTATGGGATAGACAGATACTTATTTTGCCATTTAGGTATATAGAGTGGTGAACAGCTAACTTCTTGACATGTGATTAACGTTTTTTTAAGAAGTAGCAGATTAAACGGGAAAGCTGTACATTGCTACGCGCTACGCCGCGCCGTAGCTGTTTGCCGTAGCACTCATATTTAACACCAGCGATAAGGAAGTTTATCTTTGAAATAAAACTAATTATTCCATTGTATATAATACACAAGACAATAGTTAACTACACTACAATACACTCATAGCTGGTTTAAGAAATAAATATCTGATGCTTCATAATATAATTAAACCGCAAAGTGTCCGGATCATAATAATACCCATTCTTCCTGACTCCGAAGATTCCTGTGGCCTAAGGGACAAATGCAGGTGGTGGACAGCAACATCATCTGACCATTAAAAGCAGCACCATCGGAGCAATATACTACGATGACAAACCTGCCTGCCCAGCGATGTGATCAGAGAGAACGACGCCAATTATTCTGGTAGACGCCTCTGATGTTGTTTGTTGTATAATAAAACTACGAATTTGATATGACGACACTGCTTTAGTGCACTTTATTAATTACATAGTTATTCAGCGTCTTCAGGTGACATCATTATAACAGTAAATTTAAACAATGCATCAATGTTCTATAGCTACGCCTTAAAAATTGTGTATATCATATCACATAGTGTATGTTATTTCTGACATTTCTATTTCGATACGTTATACAAAATGTATTTATTATATACTACAGTGACATGTAACTCAAATTGTTTCAGATAGGTAGTATTGATACAAATTAATAGCATTTGTTCTCAATTCTATGCAAGGATATCAAATACTTCATGAAAACTTTTTGCTAATAAGGGATTTGTAAAATTGTTTACTATAATTATACGGAATACTTCGCGGCAGGCAGTTCAATAAAATTTTCTTGTTTTAAACTCTTTATCTCTGTGTATTATTTGTAGGCAACATGCTCTATTTCGCTCGCGCGATTCGGACCCCGTCTGACGCAAAGTATTGATTGGTTAAAGACTGGACAAAGTGTGATCAGGACAAAGTCACATTACAAGTCATGATCCATAACAACAAATCGAGTTTCTTTAAAGTAAATACATTTACTTAAAAAAAAACTCGATTTATTATTCCTATTATAGATCCTGCTACTTGCACAGTAAACAAGAACTTCAAGAATGATTACAATATTAAGCTCTTCCTACTTAACCCTTTCTGATGCACGGTATTTTAAGTATCCAAGGTTTTTTTAAAAGTTCATGAACCGAAAAGGTGTTTTTGCAAAGAAAATTATCGCTATAAAAAGGCATAGTGATTCTCCAGTGGATTGATGCACAAAGTGATTCTACGTTTTTGTTATACTGTGTTCTTCTGCATTTACGTGATTTTGCACAAATTTTTATACATAATATACTATAAGAAACTCTCAAGATTGTTAGAATTACAAATGCAGCGTGTTCGTGTCGAAGTTTTAAATGAGATCAATCTCAATTAAAACTTGAAATTAAAGTTGGGAGGGAAAATATACTTAAGAATATAAGCTAGAACATACATATGTTTAAGTTCTGAATATATTATTAAAAGTTAGTACAGTCGCGAGCGTTAATTTGAGACCCATTTCGTAGAAAAGTTTTTAGAACACTCATTGCAATAAGATAACATTTTTCAATAAGGTTGCACCTCTAGCTAAGACATTTAACGGAGATGGGTAATATAACTTATTAGAAGTCTATGGTAAAAAGTCCGCCAAAACAGATAGGTAATTCGTTTACACTCGTAATAGAAAAAGAGTACTATTATTTATGTTTCTGTGTTAATTATAAACAGTCTTGTCATTTAGATTATCATGTGTGATAATGAATGATACATGATTGAGATATTTCTTCTTTGCAAATAGTTGTGAAGATTATCAGATAGTTGGAATATCCTGTGTGAGGGAGAAGGAAGAAGAAGTTTCAACCCTTCTCGGTTAGAACTTATAACTACAAAAAGAGAGATGGTGCATCGCATTGACATTCAGTACGTATGTTATCTTAGGCATTCACTATTATCAGTATAAGCTTGTTGTAGAATATTAAACCTTAGATGGGTTCCAAATTAGAGTCCGTAACAGTATAAGTAAATAAAAAAAGAAAATTGACTTTGAATTTTACAAAATAATTTACTTACAATTTGACAACGTCTAATATTTAAAAAATATTATGAATATATGATCCATAAAAGATACTCTTCAACTTTTCTGCAAAAGGATTTCCGACCAACAGAAAATAAATTATGTAATCGGTATAGCTAGTTGTTTATTGAAATTCCTGAGAAGGAACTAAAGTAACAGCTGCCTTTAGAAGTTGAGACAATCTTGAGTTTTCCGAAACCCCAGCTTATTCTTAAAACGGAATGATATGAGAAAACTTCGTAACATGTATTGTCTTTTTATTATTATAATACGTCTTAAATCTAATATATATAAATTACCAGCGTCTCTTGTCATATGTATGACTAATATAAAATATTAATTAACATACTTATGAAATGTGTGGCTATAATAATAATGAGTTAATAAGCAGTTGTGAAGATTTGTTTCAAGAGGTGATACACGTAATTAATATCAACTTAAAGTACGTATTAAGTTAAAACGAGTAAGTTTAGGAGTAAGTAATAACTAAAACTTAACAAAGTCACTGTATAATTAAGAATATTACGTTAACAGAGAACTGAATAATTTTATAAGTAGGATAGACAAAACTTACTTAAATTATATGTTTATAACAGGGGATAACGCTGCAAGAAGACAAGGGAATGTACCCACACTACGTGATCCGTTCAGGTCTTCAAAACACAAGGGTTGGGAGGGGGGCTTAGATTTCTTCATGTAGTCAATATCCTCTAGGCAAATCTCGCACTTTTTCGAGCTATATTCAAATATGGTGCGCAGCGTTTATAGCTTTTTAAACTCACAGATGGCAATACTGACGCACATATCGTCAGCTGATTGAATACTGACGGTTTTTTCTAATTGATAAATTTTTTTTACTTGTAATTATAGGTATAACACGCACTCTTGGCGTCACGCGGCAAGTGACGTATTAATAAAGACTAATAATATGAGCCAAATTATAATTTTTTCAGTTTTCTGTTTGCAAAAAATGGTTTACAGCCATATTTATAAATTACTACGTGAAAACTAGGGGGGTGGGGGGGCTTGGCATATATTGAGGTGGTCACCGAAGGTGGGAGGGGGAAATTTTTATTGTAAAAAATGGGTCACGTAGTTTGGGTACGTTCCCCAATGTGTCATACCACGCTAACAATAGAGCTATCATTCAAAATATTGCAGGGTGTAGGACCACCCAATAGGAAACTGAATTACGTAGAGAGTTATTTTTGATGACAAATGTAGGATGCTATGTATTACACTACACGGAAATCTGTAGAACGAGACAAGAGCACATATGAGTACCTAATTATACGAATTGAAAGTCGAACAAATATAATATTTAAAAGAGCGAACGGTAAAATAAACTAAAATGGCCGATTTGTACATACATATATAAAAAATTTTATTACTACCTATTATTGTGGTACTTTTTAATCTACAGATAAATACTAGGTACACAGTAACTGTTTTTTTTTGGTGTATCTAGGTATAATCATTAGGCCAATATATTAACATTCATTGCACGATTATTATAACCATTGAGAACCTACATAAATACTGGAACAATCCATTGATGTTTTCATTACAACTTGAAACAAATTGAATACAAAAACATTATCATTTGTGCTCAACGAAGCACCAAACAAGCCGAACTAATTGATATTCTATAATATTATTTTCTATAATCAATAACTATTTTATCTATTATTCAGTCACATTCATCTTAAATAAGCACTTGTAATTATCTGATGAGAACGATGAACACTTTACATAAAATATCTACACGACAACATAAATAACTTTGTTAATATCATAACTTGTACTCGAAGTTACCTAATTTGATAAGAATATAATCACAAAACATAGGAAACAATGTGACAATACAAAGTTATACAAAATCCAACTTATCTGAAGAATGTATAAATTATATTATGTCTAACAGTTGCACGATAAGAATTACACGATAAAATATACCTAGCTACCCAATAAATTAGCTTATTTAACATGTTTTATGTAATTATGATGATATTTTTATCGTGACCAATCAATAACCCTTTTCCAATATTATGTTTGTTTGTCGATAAAATGCGATCCTGCAAAAGAGAATTGTACTTGTACTCGTTCTGATTAGTGATCACAATCAAATCAAAACGAAACAAAAAATCCCATTTTTGACATATAGTACGTACCTTCAGTTGAGTCCCACATTTCCACCATTTTAGTCTTTACGTAACAAGAAGTATTAAAATTTGACTAATTGGTAAAAAATGACTACTTTAATTTATCGACACCTACATTCTCATAAGGCTTCTTCGTAATAAACTCCTACGTTGATCTGAAACAAGATAAAAACAAACTTAGTGCTCAAACAGTGTAGATTATAGATTATGTTTCTACCTAGTACAGACACCAGTCTCTCGCAAAGGTATTTCTATTATTTTATGGTTGCTCTTGTTTTTTTTCTTTATCTGTAACCTTTGTGTAGAGAAAATAAAGATATATTTTATTATTATTTTATTATTATTATGAAAACAGCTACAAAAGGTGACGTTGTTAATGTCGTTTATGAAACTTTGATATAGACGTAATAAATAATAAGTCATTATGACCTCCAATGTAAGAATGATCTGCAAGTTGAAATGTAATAAAGCAAAGCAAACTTACTATATCAATGCTTATATACTAAACGACGTGAATAGGACATCCGTCCTTGGCTCTTGCACTATCCAACGGTGGTGGTATCACCACATACGTGTCTCGACTGGTCGATGGGAGGTCATCATCGTCATCACCAGCGAAGAGAGGAGGGGGTGGTATCACATCATCGTCAACTTCTTCTTCTGTCACGTCATGCTTCTTGCTTTTCAAAGGCATGTAGTTCATGACACATGTGACCGCTATCAGGAACAGGAAGAATATGAATACCACGTCGAACATGATGAGGAAGTTTAGCATTACAAGTTGCATCACGTCACTCCCGAACTCTCTGGTCACATTCTGTGCCGCCTACAGGTAGAAAGTGGTCGGTTGTAGGCACATTGTCTAACATTTTAGAACATATTTGGTGTCTTCTTATGGTTGTTGGTAGCGAAGTGTGATCGAATCTGGAACAAAGTAAAATTTATTTAAATGATCTAATAAGTAGTAAGGCAAAATAAAAGACAAAATACAGGTCTTGTTTTATTGCCCTATAGATGTTTCAAGGTCTTCTAGTAATATTTTTTCGTACATATTCCTAGTATCTATACAGTAGAAAAGCAAAAGAAAAGCGAGTCTGTACATTACAGTTAAAAAAAAAATTCACTCCCTGGACATTACTTAAGACCAGTAGAGTCCAAAAAATATTTAAAAAAAATGTCGTGTCTGTCTGAATATATGTACGGATGTGTGTATGTACGGGCTAATCTTGGAAACTACTGAACAGAATTTGACGGCGTTGTCACTGTTCAATAGCTTTGAGTTCGGGACACATACTGGTATAATCCATATCTCAATAAAATGTCAGGAGGCTGTCATACCAGATGACCTCTCATTTCATATTATTTGTATGACAGTATAGTTCAACATTACTGGTCGTTGCAAAAACTTGACAGAGAGTGAGATAAATGTTTTAGAGCTCTATAGTTTCCTTATAGTTTTATTTATTTACTTTAGCTGTTCTATTTCAGGGTATTTCCATAAGCTCGATACAAAAAGTTAGTTATTCGATAATAAGTGGCCCTGCATTAGATTGGTCATCGTCCACAATGTCAATATCGAAGTTGTTCAGGAGTTCGTCTACCTAGGACAGACAATACAGTCGGGTAGGATTAATTTCGATAGGGAAGCTGACAGAAGAATCCAGTTAGGCTGGGCAGTATTCGGAAAACTGCGTCAAGTCTTCATGTCGCCCATTCATATTCATAGTCATATCCTTCCTCAATGTTTAAAGATAAAAGTCTTTATTCAGTGCGTCCTGTCTGTCATGATGACGTCGCGGAGACGTGGACATAGACGGTGGGCCTAACCACAAGATTCAAGTACCTCAGCGAGCTATAGGGTTATGCTCGGGGTCTCTATGAGGGATATGATTCGTAATGAGGAGATCCAACGAATAACGAAGGTGACCGACATAGCCAAAAGGATTAGTAATCTGAAGTGGCAGTGGGCGGGTCACACCTGTCGCAGTACCGACGGGGAGAATGAAAATGAAAATTTTATTGATAACAATTGTTACAAGTCAAAAGAATGTCGATATATTCAAAATATCATATCATACGTTAATTAAATTAAATGTTATTACATACAACGTCAAAAATAGCGTATACATCAATATACAAAATTAAAGAAAAATATAGGTATATGGAAAAATATAGAATGAGTTCTATAGAGTGGAGACCGTAGATCGCCACGACACCTCGCCGCCAGGTGGATCGACGACCTGAAGAAGGTGGCCGGAAGAGGCTGGATCCGTGCAGCAGAGAACCGGGTGTGGTGGCGTTCATTGGGGAAGGCCTTTGTCCAGCCGTGTGACAGACATTTTGTTGTACAGTTAATTGGTTATGCAAAATAGGTGTAGGGGGGGGGGGAGGCTGGAGGGGGGAGGGGGAAAGGGAAAGGAAAATGGCGGAGGAAGGGTTGGGGTAGGGAGCGTTAAGGGGTGGGGGAAGGGGTTTTTAACGTGGTGGGAAGGGCATGAGGAAGGAAAGAAAATGGGAGAGGGGAAAAGGGAAAGGGAATATCACCTGCGAAATTATTATTGTTTAATAAAATAAAACTAAACCCAAAATAGTAAATCCATCAGGATTTAGATTTTTAAATGTAATGATTTCTACCATGAGTTGTGCGTTCTTATAATATCCATTTCTAAAGTATTGTCATGTAAAACTAAGGCCTCAGTCGCTGGGCGATTACCTACTTCCCTCTTACTTCATATTTGCTAAAATAAATAAATTCGGACGAACAAATATTTATAGGTTTTGTTCGCGAAAGCCCATAAACCCAACAATTTATATGAGACAGTGTATCTTTTTTCGCTGACACATGTGATATTATAGGATTATTTAGGTCAACAAAGGTTCTAGTATTGTATTATCATTTTGTATTCGTCAGTTTCGTCGATAATTTGCTGTATCGATATCAGGAAGGAAATATCTATTACAAAAAGGATTAGTAGCGAAAAGTGGAGATCGAAATTATTTCCTATATATTTTTGTCGAAAGATTACATTGTTTTTTTTTGGAATAGTAAAATTGTTAAACAAAATACGTAGGTTCACTGACTTCACATGACCTAACTTTTTGTATAATATACATGAGAACGATTTTCGATATAAAAAAAACTTCAGGCAGCCATCGCAATCAGTTACGATAGAGGAAATAATTTTTTTTTCACTATTGGTTTCGATAGAAGAATTTTGCTTCTTTGTTCTTTGTGGTTTGGTTTTCTTTTCTGATGGGTAAGGTGAGGCTTTAATCTCACCTCAATTTCATCTGTTTTAAGTAGCGATGAGGCCTAAGGTGGAGCGCATTTTCTTAGAAGATGCTTATTCACTCTTCCTTTAAAAATATGAAAATTTTACTTATCCGGAAATACCGCATTTTCCAAGTCCAAATTTTACCCCGAGTATTTAAAACTAGGAAAAGGAATCTAGGGAATTCCCGTTAGAATTTTAGAATCGCTTGCAACTCGGCTCGTTAAATATTCATTATACATTTCATTGGAGCTTCATTATATTTAAAAAATAGCATTTAAATCTCGACGACAACTTTTTATATTGTCAACTATATTCTTGGACTAGCTGTGCTGTCGGCTCCGCTCGCGTGGACTACAAAATCCGCTCCCCTTCCCACTTCCGCTCCTGCTCCCGCTCCCGCTCCCGCTCCCACTACAGCTCAAAATGTAGTCCAAACTAATTGCATACTGAATTTTTTTCTTAACTTAGTAAATAATAGATTATAATCATCATCCTATTTATACCAAACAATTTAATATTGATTGGATGCTACAGCGATACGATGATGTGTCCGTTCGTTTTCTTACTATTTGTGGATTATCGTAAATTCACTAGCATGAAAAATACTATACCTGTTTCGAAAATATGCATGTCTATTTATTAGTTTAAATATGTAAACACCTTCATTGTGTTAAAGTTTACAAAATAACACTCAGTAATAAAAGTGTGTACCAAGCGGAAAGTTCTTCGTTCAATATTCAGTACTAAATACCCTTTTCCTCTTATACCCGGGATTACTTTCCGCAAAGTTGGTTTTCAGCTCGACACGTTTTTTAACCCTGTACTAATGTTTCTTTCAACTTTTAATACAAAACTGCTAAATAAATGCCATATTTAAATGTATGTCTGAACATTTATAACAGCACTTCCGCCTCTCGGTTTTTGACTTTTGAACCACAATAGAAGTGAAGGAAGTATTGTTATCGTGCGAATATTCGACTGCAGGTTTTGAATGAAAAACTTTATTAAAAGATTTGAGTGTATGAGTGGCTGTAGACGTCCGCCAGTGTAGCTTATGCGCGGATTAATACACTCAACATTGAAATGTTATAAATCAAAGAGCATGTCATTCGAGATAAACTAAAAGAGCACTATCTGTCTCATTCAATGTAATATGGTATGTACGAGTATGTTTATTAAAGGTTAACTGGAAGAGATCTCTTTAAAAGATAAGCTCGCCTTTGTACACAAAATGTATAACTGTATTTAGTTTTAAAATGTGCAATGAAGAATATGTGCCTATTGTATATTATAGTTTATAGTCATAATAGCTTTCGCCTTGGTTGCTGTATACTAAGTAATCATTTTTATGATGGTTTGAAACAAGATCGTGACCAAATTAACAAGTTGAGTTAGAGCAAGGGGACAAATGTTAGTTCAAGGGAACAAGATCTTGGTGCGCTCGTAAGTAGTTAAAATGGCTGTTGACGGTTAACAAGATCTGTTCAACTAGTTAGACGATGTTCTTAGCGTTCCACAAAAACTTGTTTCATATTAACATCACTCGAAGAACAGAAGTTATTAATACTTATGTATAGATTAACTAAATGCGGTTAATTAAATCAATGCTATGGAAGTCAGTATTCTAAACAATATAAATAGCAGTACCTAAATATAGCAAACCTTCCGAATTCAACTTCAAATGTGTAATGAGAACGCTATTGATTTTCACATCCACTTTGTACCTATTATCGGCAGCACATATTGAAAATCGTGCCTCCCTTAAATGTACTTCTTTTCAGTAAATGGGTAAATTACTTCGAGAAAGGCGATTAGGGTAGACCTGAGAGCTTTCTTAAGAGAGCATTAATTTGAAATTATATAGATGCTACGTTATCGTTAACGTACACTTTTTAAATAAAACCTACGATTTCTAACAATTATATGAATATGTCTATTAATTGTATTTTCTTTCCTATAAAGGTGTAATGATAATTCACAAAGTTATTGTGATTTTTGCAAACTCCCAATAGGTATCCGTCGAATGTTGAAAGCGTACTTAGCGACAGTTTGAAGAGGTTTATCCTGTAAAACCCTACCTACTATTTGTTTGTGTACATATTGTTGGTCCTAATAAACGCGACTTCTTCCTTACGTCTATGTCACGAGTAATCTTGACTGGCACGTTACGAACGCCTCGAGTTGGCTGTCGCGAGAAGCGTTTCTAAGTCGCTTTATTCCGTCCTCATCTGTGTAGGATTATCCGCCACCGTATGTTTTACATACGACCGTTCTTTTTTTTACGGATTGCGTTTTTATGGCGACAATGTTTGTTTCTTTGTAGAATAGAGCTTCAAACAAACGAACAAATGTTAAGCGGAGAGTAGCCGTTAACATCACCTTCAGCTACAGCTGAAGTGTAGCTACACTTTTAGCCTACAGTGCATTCCCACTTTCAAAATTGATTTTAATCTAATGACATTGGCCCTCAGACAGCAAGTGAGTTATTTTACGGCAGAAATAGGAAAGAGATCCTATGACAAATACCTACTTATCATATTTATCGTCATCACCATATCAGCTCTTAGACGTTCATTGCTGGATACAGGTCTTCCTCAGTGAACCAGCCTCTTCCAGCCACCTTCTTAAGGTCGTCGGCCCATTTGGCGGGGCGGGGCATCCCACTCTGCGCGTACCGATCAGCAGTCTCCACTTTAGAACTCGTCTGCCCCATATCCTTTTGAATATACCCGCATAGCCCTTTCCATAGCTCGCTGAGCGACTTGAAACTGGTGGATTAGGTCCACCGTCAATGATCACGTTTCTGCGCCGTAGGTTATGCCAGGCAGTCTACCCAATCACCCATACTGCCCCTCCACTTAGTCCTACCACGTCTGTTAGGTGAGTGATAGTATCTTTTTACAATCAGGTTTTACTATTCCATGAAAATTCATTTTTCATGAGAACACCTTTTATAAAAACAATAAAATTATAACCACGTTAACTGTGTAGTCATCAGTTTAACAGCTTAACCATATAAAATACTTGTTACCGAAAATCGATTACGAAAAAAGGTCGTCAGCGTCGTGCCCCTATAATCTCAAGATCGGGGCTTATATACGGACGGAGTATTTACGTAATAAAATATGGACGGACATTTTTGGTGAGTTCGGATATTCATAGCAGTTTTGCCAGTCACCGGGTCGTGGGCGGTTCCTATTAGTGGTCTACACACGGGCCGCTCTGGTCGATCTGCTATTTTAACTAACGTTATTTTGTCTCATAATCTATACATATAAGAAATACTGTAAACTTTAAGTGTCTGTACTGATGAAAAATGATAGTAATAGAATTATTTATAATAATTTTTGTTTGTTTATGCACGCATCACTTGAAAAAACATCTTCGGGCACTAGCCCTATTCGGATGGAGTTTTCAGAGAAACATAGGGCTGATCTTGTCGCATCGTCCGGAGGACAAGTATGGTGGCGTTCGTTGGGGAAGGCCTATGTTCATCCAGTAGATGTCGAAGGGCTGATATTATGTCGTCTCATTATTCATCAGGAATAGTAGAACAAAAACGATGGTCGGAGGGAATCAAAGTAGTGTAAGATGGAATTGCGATGAGCGAGTGTAGTCCCAAATGTAGTCGACCGTGTAGTTGTAGGAATAAAATTAAACAAATAATGCTGAGTGATGATTATTTCGCCGTGTGGTTCCCGGCTTAGAATAGGGCCACGCCCAATCTTCCCGTGGGGTCGTCAAGGCGACCAAGGAATTGCACCAGGGACGGGCATCAGCGTTCTCCTGTGCATATTAAGATCATTACTGCTATCACCAATACTCCGGCCAAGCGTGGTGATTATGGCAAATCTCCTAATAGACAGCCCACCAAAAGTAGCATTCAACTGGGGAGGCTTATGTTCAGCAGTGGACGTATTTCGGCTGTTGATGGTGCTTATTTTGCCAAAGAATGTTTGTTAAAATATAATTTCTTTTGAAAAGAAGTGGAAAGTAGATATGACAATGAAATTAAATTAAATTAAATTTACTTAGGTATTTTAAACAATAAGCTGAAAAGCTGCGGGGTGAAAGTTAAATACAATTTGTATGGCCTATTTGGCCGTGTGTAGCATTATATTGTGATAAATTGCCCGTCACTGGCTGTCCGATAGGCTTAGTCATTAACCAGAATTTGTATAAAGTTCGCCTCTCTTAGACACGGGTAACCGATTCGATCCCCAGCCCACAAATCCGGGTTACAGTTTAATAATTGCCTCAGGCTGCCCGGACTGTTTATTAAATATCAGGTTGAACTTAATCCAGGCTCAGGAATAGTTTGCACCAATACCAACTTGTTAATACCTTTTCGTCGGGCACTACAATCAAAATTGTTCTGAACTAATCAAAATGTGGGGCAAATACTCCTGCTAAGTACCCGTATCATGTTAAGGTCTCGGCTTTACGAGGTGTAACCGTATCGAATGTAAATAGTTTGAAGGGGGTCTTTTGTATGGGTTGCTACCTGGTTTATGTGAATTGCTCTATTGTGATTTGTGAACAATTTACTAGGCCAATTTAGGTATTAATAGTAGTTTATTATACGTAATTAATCATTATACTATTAACAAAATTCTACATAGGAACATCGCTTTAGGTGTAAATAATAGGAAATTAGACTAGTCGATTTCGAGTTATAGACGAGTCGAATATATAGGTTTCTCATAATGGGTAACTCACACTCTCGTTACAGGACAGTTATTGCAAAGTTTGATAAACTCTATCATAAAATCAGTCAACGTCCATTGATGTATATATGCCTTTACTAAAATTATAGATAAAAGATTCAAAGTCAAAGCCTGAGTTGAGATTTGCCCTGGAATTTCATTTCCAGTTTGTTTCTTTGGACTGTTATAATGAGCGATTTCAAGTAGCTTTGGTAAATATTTGTAAAAATTCGTGAAACAATGGAGAGAGTTATGCTCGGGTTTTCTTTGAGGGATATGATTCGTATTGAGGATATCTGACAAAGAACGAAGGTTACCGACATATCCGCTGAAACGATTAGCAAGCGGAACTGGCAGTGAACAGGCCACATCTGTTGCAGAACCGACCGCCGTTGGGGCAGACGAGTTCTGGAGTGGAGACCGCGGATCGGCACGCGTACCGACTACCTGAAGAAAGCGGCCGGAAGCAGCCGGATATGAGAACCGGGTGTGATGGCATTCATCGTAAAGGCCTATATCTATCAGTGGACGTTTAAGAGCTGATATAATGATGATGAAGGCCAAGAAACAGTGTAGAAAAATTCTACAGAACGCGTTTGACGTTGTTCTTGGATTTTTGGATCTCAATTTACAATGACAGTTTAAAATTATAAAACGCCATCTACTGTCATCATTAGCAACTAAAATTAAGTACCGCTTTAATAAGTTTCTCATTAAAAATCTAGACTTGCAGTAAAACTCAGACTGAAGCTTGTAGACTTCAACAAAATACTGCAGTGCCATAGATTAAATCATAAATGCAGTGGTCGGGCTTTTAAATAAGCCCCGGTGTGCGTGCAGCGAACGTCGAGTGGGGGATTGACCTACTGCGCCTTCTTTCTTAGGCAAAGTACTTGCGGGTAATTGCAGGTTTGAACAATCTTATTTTATTTTAGCTTAACTCATAATCTGCCCATATACCAGAGAAGGCTCCTAAGCGTAAAACGTGAAGGCCCCTAAGTTAAATTGTGAAAATGGAAAAAAAGTGACAGTTTTTTTTCTGTGAACTAAAGTTACTTAAACTAAATCAAACAATTAAACAATTAAAGGAAATCAAACACTGCATGTTTTGTACTCAACTTCCTTCTACCATATTAGGGCAGTAACAAACTTTACTGAAATGAACAAACTATACTGAAACTTCCATTAAAAATGTTGAATAAACACTCAAAAAAATACCCGTGTAGGATTAGTAGATCCACGGGCAACAAAGGAAAGAAATAATAAATAAATAAATATCTCAGACATTCACACCAATTATCCAGTCCCAAACTAGCCAGAGCCTGTGGTATGGTTACTAGATAACGGATAGACATACTTAAATAAATATATAAACATCCAAGACTTGGGTACAAACATTCAACAAAATGTCAAAGTTAAAGCTATCGATAACAATTATTAAAGTCGAATGGAGCTATATGCACATTTTGGTCTCTTAATAGAATTAGCCAACTTTCGCTCATTGCAAAAGTTTAAACTTTCAGCACAACTTTTCATAAATTGCAAATTTTTCATTCCGTCAGAAATGCAAACTTTTCTAATTCCAATTTAAGTAGTATTGTAGTTACGAGAATGCAGTTTTGCATTAGTATTCTAAGTGGCGTGATTTTTTTCCAAGTGTGTAGTTCTGTCGTAACGGACTAAAGTAAGACCGTAAACATGCCTACACATGCCTTGTAGCCATTTTGTTGGGGCATTATCATAATGAGCTAGCGTTTTAACTTTATTAGGTAATAATAGTCTAATACATTATTATAGGACACCATGAGAAGGCAAAAGCTGACCTTATTTCTGGTAGACGTACTTATATTAATTTAACTTATCTTATTTTCTTTTTAGTGAAATAATTATTTTCTTCATTTGTAAAATTTTGTAAATAGTCTAGATTTTGTGTGTAATATTATAACACTTTCTGCTGCAATTAAATAAAACTATCGAAAAGCCTGTTATGCTAAACACTTTTTTTTTTATGGTTTTAATAAGTATCATTAGACGACTTTAACTCTGTTAACACAAAATCATTGCTACGTAGCATCATAACCTCTCCATTGTAGAATAAACATCAAAATTCACTCAAACTTTACAATCTTCGTACACCGCGTGAAAATGTAATTAAGCCCGTAGCTTGGTACAAAAAGCTGAACACTGCACTTCTCAACAAACAGTAAGTCGAATTTATTAAGCAACAATGAACTGCAAAAGTTGCAGGTAATATGGTTAACACCGGTTCAGTCAGGTTTGTTACTAAATATGTTAAATCTAAATTGATAATTTTTAATAATAAATAATATATCTTACATACATACAAATACATACACCTAGAAATATAGGAATTTCTATGAAAATTTATACAACTATATATACAGTATTAAAAACTAATATATAAAACGCGTTACAGTAAAAACACGTCGTCCAGCTCGCCTGTGTACTGCATGATCCCCAGGACACTGGCGGATTTCCTCGCTGGATCGCCAGGCTAAGCCTTTGTGCGAGGTACGCGCCAGCTCTGGGGTCTCCGGAGGCGAGGACCAGTCGCTTCGAAATATCAATAATAATTTTTTATGTGTCGGACGACCATGGACCCATTGTCTCCACCGCAAGCGCCGCAAACTCGTAATGGTCCGTCAAACCCGAGTATTTGCGACGCTTGAGGAACTGGGCATTTTCAGCGGCGGCGCCGGCTTTGTGAGCTGTTTTCTGGATGTGGGACGCGGCCAGAGTATCCGCACAAGTGGCGTCCCACACCAGTGCTCGGCCCCGGGTCCACGGCACTAGGGTCGCTCCGTCGGGCCTCTTGCCATCGTCCCTCGACATGCCACTTGGTTCCAAAGTTGCCGACACGGAGGCGGTTGCAAGGGCTACATACACTGGATTTATCCAAAATTAGGATTATTTCTCCTGTGCTATGAGAATTAAACACGAATAGGACAATTCACAAATATAACATCCAGACTGGGACCAACTTGTACAAAGTGGTATACCTCCAGTGGGAATTGAACCTAGGTCTCTAGCGCTTGAGTCCAATGACCAAGCCACTAGGCCAACGAGGCGGTCAAAATCGGTCAATCGGTTTTAAGATACGTATGCAACATAGAATAGAAAAATATCGATATAAAAAACCGTTTGTTTTTACAGAATAAAGTGATGCTAGGAATAAATTCCTGACTGGGAATTTTGAAATTTAATTTGTATTCATTTTTTTATTATGTATAATAAAATATTTAAAGGCAGCTCAGGCTGGAGGTAACATTTTCTCTAGTTTGTTTTGTTTATGTCTTGAAGAACAAGAATAATCAATTTAACTAGGAGTACAGCTTTTCACGGCGTAGCAAATAAACAGTAAAAACACTGCTACGTGCACTAAGCCGCCGTAGAAATCTCTCCGAGCACACATCACCAGCCCAAATACGTCCACTGCTGAATATAAGGCCTTCCCAATAGAATGCAATTTTTGGTAGGCTGTCATTGGGGGATTTGCCATAATCACCAAGCTTGGCAGGCGGATTGGTGATCGCAGTAATTGTCTTAATATACACAGGAGACCGCTGCCTGCTGCCCACACCCACGGGAAGATTATGGGTGACATTATTCTAGAGCTGGGAGCCACGCGGCCAGCACACATGTGCATGTAAATCATCCTACACAAAGTAGCCAATGATTCAAAATTTAATAAGGATATTTATATTCGATACAGTTTTAATATCTAGAGCCTTTAAGAGAAATAGGGGACCACGTACATAGATCGATCACGTACAAGTCTATTTATTTGAATTCGAGGGAGCGTTCTTTCGGAGACCCTGAACAATGAAATACATACCTGTCTATAAGGTCCGCAGTACATATTAAAAGACATAATTTAACAACGCCTCAAGTAAAGAGGTCTCTGTAAGTTTAATTTTGAGTATTACTGTTGCTTCGATATTAAACAGAAATATTTATCAGAAAATGACCTTCTTGCTACTCATTTTCTCTAAATTTAATTAACCAGTTACCTGTTGTTAAAATCAAATAACAGCCTGAGTCAAAAGTATTAGTTTCACCTCCTGGAAAAAAAACCTACACCGTATATAGAAGTTCACACGTCAAAAAGCTCTAGTAAAGTTAATAAAACTCAAAAAAGATTGCTATCACAAAAATGTCTGCTGTCTACTGATGTAGGCGTTTAACTGGCACGACCGGTGCCTGTCGCCGACGTCGCTACATCGAAATGTACGATCGACGCTTTATAAAACCTACAATAAGTGTTTTCCATGAAAATATCTATGTAATTATAGAACACAATCTATGCGGAATTAATCTATCGTCATCATATCAGCCCTTAGACGTCCACTGTTGAGCATAGGCCTTCCCCAATGAACACCACCACACCCGGTCAGGTCAACCTATCTTGTCTATTCTTATCTAAAATGAATTAATGTTATGTCCTAGCAATAGTATTAATCTATTTAATTATTTGTATTCAACGAACATCTCTAAATTTTTAAAACGATAAAGAAGTCTATAATTTAACAATGAAATCGAGTCTGAAATACGCTTTTAAAAGTTGAGAGTATTAAAATATATCTATCCTCGTCTAAATGTAAAATGATATCGTCAATCCATGGCAGAGTTGCGAATCAGTCATATTTACAAAACCGCTTTTATTTGTGCAAAACGTTTTAAAATTGTACAATAATTTATAATGTCGAAGTTACGTAGCGACGGCCGTTGAGACAGGCGAGTTCTGGATTGGAGAACACAGGTGGGACCGACGACCTGAATAAGGTGGCCGGAAGCGGCTGAATGTGGAGGACAGAGGACTGGGTATGGTGACGTTAATTGTGGAAGGTCTATGACCAGCAGTGGACATTTGAGGACTGATATGTTGATGATGTTTTACAATATTAATAATTTACAACTTAAGTCTCATAATCATAGCACAGATTTAGGTGAAGACAGAATAATGGTGTATTTACTATCTGAGGTGCCTTGCCTATCTACTTCCTGTGGATGTCTGTTGGAAATTAATTCAATTTTGAGTGAATGTATAGATTGAGTTAACCCTTATCTGATATTCATGTTACCTATATGAACGCGGGTAAACAATTATAATGGGTTTATATTCAGTTTACAATGTTGCTCTACACATGGACAAATATTTTAATGGGTAAGGGTGTGCGTTGTTTTGTATTAATATTGGCTCTAAACACAAAAGACTATACTGAGTAGGGATGTAACTAGATTAAGTCGCATTCTTAGTAAATTAAGACCTAATCCAAAATCACAAACTTTTGATAATAGACGAAAAATGATACCTACATGTAAGAAAAACGAATGAGAAAATGTTTTGCATGTGCGACATATTTTTGAACCGAGTATTTTTATTTAAATAAAAGGGACTTTTTCGGAACTAGGTTATAAAGCCTTCTCGATGAGGTCATTCTTCTACTAGAACTAAAGACACATCAGTTTTCGGTCAGTATTTTACTAAGAGTGCGAAATGTGGCTGCATTTAGTGCATTCTACGTGCCTAAAGGTAAGATTTTTGATTGAGTACATACGAGTACGTAATCAATATTCATACGAATAAAGGAACTTACTTGCTTGCAACTTACTTGCAAACCTACAAACAAGGTACTAGCGATTGATAAATATAGGTAGTATTAATGCGCTCTAGTGTTTCATATTCCTATCATTTATTCTTTCATTGTTTAAATAAGTAATGTTAAGATTTTTTTAGGATCTGTCAAATCGGATACATTTGTAGCGCAAAGATTTTTTGTGTTCAGATTTTTTTGTCTATATTATTACGTCCAGCGGATAAATCGAAACTATAATTGAAATTTAAATTTGGGTTTTTTTTTATTTCCCAGATATTTTAGGTATTCTTTAAAATAATTAACTAAGTAAGACGTTCAATTTACTGACATTTATATTAATACATGTTGGGTTAAATAAATTAGTAAGAAAAAGGGTTTAGTCTGCATTGTCTTTAATATCACAGACTGGTGACGTACTTACTACCAAGATTTTGAGTTCTGTTAGCTGTCCAACTATCACGATCATTTTGAGAGTAATTAAATTAATTACTAAATCACACACACTCCACGATCACGATAAATGGCCCACCTCTCTCGTTCCCAGTGGCCTTACCATTTAGACTTATCACACTTATATCATATCACATTGTGCATTAGTTAATCCTACTTCCTACTAATATTATAAATCTGAAAGTTTGGATATTTGGATGTTTGTTACTTAATCACGCTTCAACCACTGGACGGATCGTGATGAAACTTGGCACATATATAGGTTATATAGGTACTGGAATAGGACATATCATAGGATAGTTTTTATCCCGAAAAAACATCCCATTCCTACGGGAAATACATAATAATTTGTGATGTTAAGTTGTCCACGCGGACGAAGTTGCGGGAAACTGCTAGTGTAAAATAAATATTAATAGTATATATTAATAGTCAATGGATCGGTTTTATAAGTTCCATCGTGACTATTACACTAAAGAAAAACATTTCTCATAAACAAATTCATCTATTCAATGATTCAATGGAACATTTTGCTTTTTTAAGACTTCAAAGACGTCAATTCGTCGTTTGACATTTTTGCGATATCATAAACAAAACATTTCATCCTTCCTTAGAACCAATCATCATCTTGTAGACAATTGTCGATCGAAAGATAGAAATGTAAAGCAAAAAAATATACAATATATTTAAATACTAAAAGAACATCGGCTTATGAAAATTTTACCAGCTTCATTTATTATTTGGAAAGCCGCTGCTGCCTACCTTAGTACCCAATGGCTGGTACAAACGATTGAACTTCAAAAGTCGAAAGATCTATTATTGAAAGGATTGCTGCAAATAGGTACATTACACACCTAGGAAAGTAAAATAAAGAGTGTCCAGACATCATACGTGTAGGTATTGACGTGCGATCTAAGCATTTTTTATTACCTCCCGTGGTGTGTATATAATTTTACATGCCGCTGCGGGCAGGAAGCTGTACCTTCGCCCCGCGTAGCCACCACCCCCGCAGGCTAATACAAAACTAAAAGTTTTTGATGAATCGTAATTTTTTTTTCTTCTACTCCTATAAAGTTACAAGGGATTTTGTAATAATAACTTTGGTCAATTTTAACTTACAATGAAAATTTTCTACATTTACTCGGCTGGCGAAAAGCATTTTTTTGCTGTTATTTATTTTTTATTTGTATGCCTATAAACAGTTTGCATAAAACCTCTTTCGCCTAGTGGAATGGTGAATATATTATTGTTTTTCGTATATTTAAATTTAAATATAGTACTTAACCGTAAGACACTAAATCTCTATTTAAACCCTTCATATAATAATAGAACTAACATATCAAAATGTTGAGCGATTCGGATCAACAACTGGGTCGCTCTAGTCAATAGAGACCTACTCAGTCTGCCTTTTGTGTCCTACCTCGAGCTAAAGGTTAACGTAACTATTAAAGTCTAGAAAGCCTGGTTTATTGATTTTTAAAAATCAAGTAAGTAAGTTGTACTGTTTGAGTTTTTGTACAGCGTTATTTCTAATGACCGTGGTAGCCTAGTTTGCTGTGTACTCGCATCACGTTGTTCATGAGGTAGTAAACTAAATTCCTGCACGTACGTACGTTTACGATTTATTAATAACTAGCTTTTGCCCGAAATGTTGTCCGCGTATAGGTTTCGATATTTACACATCTTGAACATTTGGTTTTCCATAGGAATGAGATGCTTTTTCGAGATAAAAACGATCCTATGTCCTATTCCAGGATCTAACCTATATGTGTGCTAAGTTTCATCCCGATCCGTCCAGTGGTTGAAGAGTGTACTAAACAGGTTTAGTCTGCATTACAAACATTAAACATTAAAACTTTCGCATTTATAATACAAGGGATGGGATACCACAGGTTGTTCGGTGAAGAAAAACATCATAAGGAAATCTGTATATGCCAAAGAAGTAATTTTAAAATGTATGTGAAGTACATCAAATCCGTTTGGGGTACGTTGGTGGGTAGGGGTTGGCCAAAAGATCCCAAAGGGTGGAAGAGTCGCCATGTCTTGCAAGTCTCCTAAAAAGATAAAATATCATCTAGTCTTGCTGCTATAGATAGTACCCATCCAACTGCAGTAGCTTAACTAACTTCAACGTAATTAATTACTGTACGTTCACATCTATAGCTTTACACGTGTTTGTTAAGGATATTTCCCTTATTAATCTTTATTCAGGAAAGCGGATATAGTCACGTTTACGTTGTTTTTCTTTACTTCGTTATCCTCAACTTCCGCGAGTGTCGAAATCCCAAAAAAACTCTGAGGTAGATATTATTTTAATGAGTCATCGTAAAATACCACCTAAATAATTAGGGGATCAAAGGAAGGGTAGCAAGGTAATAAAGTATAAAGCTCAGTAAAATATTAGCCTATTTTTTTACGTATTTACTGCTAACTTACGCTGTTATTTACCGAGATTTTTTTAGCCTTAACTAAAAACTTAAGTACGGTTTAATTATAATACCACTTACCAGCTTTTCGGTGAAGGAAAAAATCGTGAGGAAACGTGCATGTGCCAAAGGTGAAATTCTAAGGCATATGTGAAGTCCACAAATCGGCTTGGGCACCGTTAGTGGACAAGGGTTCGGCATAAAAGATCCGGAAAGGTCAAAGTCACCAGGCTTCCTGAACCCTTAAGAAAATAAGATAGCGAGAATTTCTCTCAAATATTATTGAATAAGTGGGTTTAATTATACGATTCAGATCAAACACAGTTATATGAATGACACACGATAAGTCTATTTGTTATTTGGTCTGCTTCATTACTCATGGTGGCTTTTTCATACATCTAAAGTTTTTTGATAGCTTGGTTCTCCGCCAGTGAATAATTTGCGAAATATTTGGATTTTCATAGTGGATAGAGGACGTTTTGAGTACTGGTGGCCTACTCCGTATGCATTTCGGATAATATCCGCCGAACTACAAAATCATATTGAACTCTATAACGTCTAAATGTCATGTGATATGCTTGAGGAGAGGCCCCCAGATCTATGGTATTTCCGGCTAAGCCATTTGAATGGTTTTACAGACACTGTTCATTCGTTGGTTAGCTAACAAGTTGAACCACGTGCAGATTCTACATAAGATGGAAAAAGTAGATAAGAAAATCATTTAACATTGGAAATGACCTTTGCTCATCCATTTGCACTTAGGAAAGTCTGATTGGGGTCACTACCCGCACGAGAAAGGTCGCAAAATACTGCGTTGGGAAAACATGACAAAACCAATTGGGTTCGTAATCCCCTTTCACACAAATAAGAAGATGTCCGTAGATTCGACTAATACGGGACAAGTGTATCTGAGGGTTAGCTTTGTTGTTTAGTAAGTTTGTCGTTTGTTTGTGATTTAATGAAAAACAAATCGCATAAGCAGAGAACGGAATTAGGTAGTGTCATGTATGTACTTGCGACGAAAATATAGACATTCCTGTTCACGGGACTTTATAAACTGTTTTAATGAAAATCCCGGTATTCTTTCAAATCAAATAATGATTTGTGAATATAGGTTAAATATAGTTTAAATAATAGGTAGCCTGGTAACTTATGCTCCGCCATACGGCGTACAAATACATAACTTAACATTAGTATGCACATATGCACGCAGAAATGAATCTACAATTAGAATAAAAACACAACAAATTATTTTAAAAAATCGAATTATAGAATTAGAGTAATTTATCAATTACTATTAATATTCTTAGTATTAATAACTAAAAAGCATATAATATCCTATTAAGGAAATGCTAATAAATGCTTTTATAATTATTATAAGAAAAGTGTTTATGAATTAAAGTCATATACAGGTTATACTATAAATTAGACGAGCTGCTTAAAGAACTAAGTATTCGTCTGTTATGATCGGGTCGTGTGGTATCTGAAGTAGGTAACTGAATTCAAAACAGAATAACACCACTCCCAGTCTTCCTGTGGGTGTCGTATTGATTGGGGATGGGCAACAGTGTCATACCTATTATACTGCGAGCACGATCACTAACCCGCCAGCCGAGTGTTGATACTAAAGGTCCAGTAGTTGAATTAATTGTATTAAGTGTGTACAAATAAATAGCTGCTTTTATTTATTGGAGAGGTTTTGTATATAGGACTTTATTAACCTAAATAAAAAAAAATATTTACATCCTTTCATACTATTTACACTCCACATGGTATTAGTTAAATTATTAACCGCTTAAACAGATAATGTTCAAAACATGTAGATATTTACACAAACCTTTTATAACGTACTAATACTTAGTTCTTTAAGCAGGTGGTTTACTTTATTGTACACTCTGTATAACTTAGAACTCATAAACACTTGTCTTATCTCAACTAAGATTCTACGAGAATGTACCTTGGTGATACAAATGGATCAAGTATATCATTCATACATAATATTATAAAACGGAACGTGTCTGTGTCTATTCGTTAGTGTGCTTATAACTCGAGAACCCTCATCCTATTTTTTTTATTCATAGATATGTTCTCTGGCTATGTTTTAGTATATTATATTGTTACGTTAATAAATATAACAAAGAGTTAGGAGTAACATAATGTGTATTATGTAGTCTAAGCGAGCGGAACCGCGGCAACATCTAGTTATTCATAAGTATGAACTAGAATTCTTAGACACTTAGATAATTAAGGCAAAAAGGCAAAAGTGTGAACCACCAGATTAACGAGGCAGTCAATTAGGAGCACATAAATAAATTAAAAAATAGTAAATTCTTAATTACTCTTATTGTAGCAAAATTGTAGAAGAAGGCCGGCAGTTGAAATTCAGCACAACTTCATTGAAATAAAAGACTAGATAAAACCATTTAAAACGTTGGAAGTAATGTTAAAGATTTAATACTTGTAATTACAAACTCTCACTGAATTCAGAACACAGAATTCAGTGAAACCCTAGATTAATTTAATAACTTTAATACTTTAGGAGAACTAATTACGAAATGTCTGTAACACTGCTTTCCATGAATTTTAGCCTTAGTACCTAACTTCATCCGATTTCATTGCCAGTGATAGATATCCTCTTGTATGACATTAAAAGTAACCTTCGTGATAAAATGAAAAGTCAGATTTTCGAAACTGTAAATGTTAAATTTCAGAAATTAAGTTCAAATCGTGAAACGTCTAATTTTTAAGTTTGTGATCTCCTTCATGAAATAAAAATCGTAAAATTTTACAGTCTAACAAAACGAACAAAATTGAATAAAACTGAATGACAAGTTTTTATGTCAATTAGCTCACGAACTTATATGAACAAAAAATCGAATTTATCTATCATTGTCACTCTAATATCGTCTATTATGATTACTGACGAGAATAAGTTTAATTGAGTCAAATGGTAATTTCCATGAAATTTGTAGACATTAAATTGAAACATTTTATAAGTCGTTAATTAAGTAAACCCAGCTTTTCCGTATTTATTAATTTCCCCATTATTAATTAACGCGAAAATTAACAAAAGAAAATCATTTTCCTTCTTCCTAATTAAAAATACGTAACTGAATTATTAAAATGTTTATAACAAATTGCTTCTTCACGAAAAAGTTTTAGTACCTTTCAACAAAGTCGTTTTTAAAATATCGCAATAGACGTCACACTTCCATGTTGTGTCCGTTACACCGGCATGCCACTCGCGAAGTTTTGCGCGGAGAGCGACGCGTGAGCCCGGGTGCCGCGTGGTACGCGGTCGGTGCGCGCCGGCCGGCGTCGGCTGGCAGACTGCACGGCCCCGCTCCCGGCCGCCCCTCGCTGTTTTCCACAAACAAACACGGATTTTCCGTGTCTGTGTTTGGGGTAATATTCAAGTTTTCAGCTGGCTTATGTCTCGACAATCTAGGATTCACGCTGAAACTGCTTTGATATCATTGGTACTGTTTCTAGAATAGTATACTATTATGACTTACCGCGTCGTAGAAATACAAACATAAAAGATATACTCGTAGTTGAAAAAGTATTTGTGTCTGTCTGTCCGAAGAATTGTACTGTATAAAAGCCATAGTTTGACATCAAAATTAAACTTTCTCTCATGTATTACGAGCTTCCAAAGTATAGGATATGGAAAACATTTTCAAGTGAAGGTGTGCGATTGACGGCCTAGCCGCTGTAAAATTTATAGCATCATGAACAGAATTTATTTTGTATTAAAAAAGGACGATTTAAAAGAAATTACACTGTAAACAATATATTTCCTAATGCATCAGGCAACGTGACAGTGAACGTACTAAATAGTATTCATACTTTACGTACGTCATCGAAAGGCAACACTCACAGTGATGTTGCAAGCACAAACCCCTAACCAGCAAGGCTTTGAAATCGCGTGGGCGAAAACAATATCCGCTGCGATCGCTCTCAGCGCCACCACCAATCACTCCCCACGCCCACTATACATGCAGGGTTCCATGTTCTAAAAACAAGCCTGCAATTAAAAGGGAAGAAGTCAGACAAACGGACTCATCAATATTCAGTCGAAAATGCTGGGCCTAAAAATATAAATCTTCTATATTAGTATTATATGAAGCCCAAACATTTTAGTTCGCATCAGATTTACAATGATAAGTTTTGTTAGTATATTTTTTCAAAGGGTTAAAGTGTCTAGTTACCGGCCTCTTTATGGGAGTAGTAAACTTCCAGCTGTTATAGCACAACCTAGAGACGAGTGTGTCGAGAAAAAATTTGGTAGTTCAAAATATAGTTAAGTAATAATTTAATTACCGCTAAAAGTACTTTGTGTATGTCCGTTCGTATTAATTTTTTCCCCTCAAATAACTTGATTTTTCTAGTATCCGGCCACCTTAACCTAGTGTGCGGCGACTCAATTCCTATAGTATACGGCCACCTGTCAAAAACAGAGGCCGAATACTAGGCACACTTATATTTTTCGGTATGAGCTCTAAGGTCTGTCTCCATCAAAAGGTAATTAAGGATTGTAATCTTATTTATTCCGAATATGACATCGCCTGGCCGGACACTGGTGGCTGCTGGTTTACTGGACACTTTACCCTAAGTTATATCTAATATCAAGTGTCGATACTACGATCTTTTAACACGTGCAGTACATAAACCGTGTTCTTTCGGTCTCTCATTGAATAAAATGTAGTCATTAATTAAATAAGCTGATCAAGATCAAAGCTAAACGTTTTTGTAATGTTTTTACAGCTCTAGCATATAATTTGACAGTGTCTTAACAGTTATTTCTTCCCTTCTTAGCACGTTATCTGTATCCAACATGATTGCAGAATCATTTGCAATGTGTATCAGATACCATCATTAATATCAGTAATACCCTGTTGATATCCATTGCTCAACATAGGTCACCCCTAGCGTGGCACATACCGCCGCCCTCCCGCTGCCCTCCTAATCTAGCCGCTTTCAACCACCTTTTTTTAAATCAAATGTACTTAATATTAACCAGACTCACATTCCTTGAAAACTATAATTTTATCTGTGCTTATACAACAGAAATCTCTGGTGTGCTCATTCGTTACGATTTATTTTAGGAGCTGTCGTCATCCGAGGGTTGGATTACCGATGATATGTTGTCGGTCGGGACTCGGGGATCTTCCGCAGGGATCAGCTGTGCAACAGGTTCCTTTACGTTAGGGGATATTTTACGTGACTTTAAGGGCCTTAGCAAAGAGGAAATATAATATATTATTATATTAGTTGCAGTTATGTGATTACCAGAGATCGGGGTAGGTCAAGGTATTTTAATGACCGCAAATGTAATTACATGATGGATATGGCCCCCAGGAATCCTAGGATTTTAAAATTTTACTTGGCGCTCTCCTTTCAGAAAGTCATATTTTTTTTAAACTACGATGGTGAGTGAGATAAAAATAAGTACCTATATACATAAAAAGGGAAAGAGGTTATCGAGAGCTCGTGGATGTGGAGACTGGACCACGGGTCACAAATGTTCGATTATATCTTTCTAAATATTTCAGCAAAGCGAATAACAGTGACAGGTAAACATTCACCGAAACTGATTCCGATTTAAAACGTTCGTCAACTGTGTACAATGTACATATCCCGTACAGTTATTAAATAAATGTTAAAAGATTTTAGACACTAAGACTATATTGTTCACAATATATGTTATTATTTTCCATGAATACGGGTCACTTCAATTAATTTTTGAAACTGTATATACGTAAAAAAAATTAATACCGTGAATCCCGGGATAGTTATTTAAAAACGGCATGTCCATACTATGATAGCATGTTGCAAGTACACATAACAGCCCTACCTAATCCAATCACTAGTGATTACAGATTATTGACGTTGGTGTGAGCATATACCAAAGTACAGCATGGTAAGGACCCAAGAAGTTAAATACCACATTTAATTACTTAACACGCATCGCGTGTTCATGATTTTTGAACTTTGTAAGAAGGAAAATCTGCTTCGTGCTACGCGCGCTACGCCATAGTAATGAGGAATGGAGGGTGAAAAGGTTTTAAGTCTATATTTTTGTAAGTCCATATTTAATGTTATATATTTTTCCTTTTTTTATATATTTCTGTGAAATTGTAATACTTACCTCACTAACTTTAAGATTATCCCATGCTTTTGAATATTTCGATATGCTTTTCACCCTCCATTCCTCATTACTACGGCGTAGCGCGCGTAGTACGAAGCAGATTTTCCTTTTTAAAAAGTTCAAAAATCATGAATACGCGATGCGTGTTAAGTAATATTAAGACAAATAATTCAAAACATAATAAGGTAAAAACATATTCAATAAACCGACATACATGGCTGGTCATCACCAACAAGAGGAATGCAACAGTAAGATTCTGGATAGGTTGGGAACATGCAGGATCACGTGCGAGTGTGAACTTTAAAAGTTTCACAAATCATGACTCATCGGACACCCGAAATATAAAGTGCCCCGAAACATTAGTTTGGAAAATGTGGTTTTAGTCAAATCTGTAGAAAATGTGTTATATATTTCGGTTTCCTAGTCCACTAACAAAAATGTATACTTTCGAGTTTAGATCGATTTTGTACAGGATAATAAGTTCAGTCTAAACTTAAGCTTAGACGTCACTGAACTGAAGACGTCATGTTGATGGTAAAATGACATATATAAGCATATGTACTTTAAAATTTATGATAATATATTTTATATAGAAACATACTATTATAAAATATGATAACGGGAACGTAACCATGACATATGAATGCATTTAACATTGACATTGCACTTTAATTATTGTATCTTTTTGATGCAAATGTCAAGCTTATCGCAGAAATAGGTTAAGGTTGCATGTGAGTTATTTTAGTAACTCCCAGTTGGAATACATTAAACTACTATCGTCCAAAATCGATCGAAACTCGGAAAGAGTAGAATTTTGGTGGTTGTACACATAAAGATTTGATCAGGCAACCACAATATTTATATAACTGTATACAAACTTGATTTTAAAAGATGTGTTTAGTGAAGTTTGTTGCGCCGTTTCTTCTTCACAGCGCATCTGGGAAGCGGTAGTCGATAAGAAAAAAAATTGTATAAATGTACCAAGTGTACTCATATGCAATAAATCATTTGGACTTTGACTTTGAAATGTAAAACACATAACATTTTCATCAGATTTAACTGAAACCACATTTTCCTGATTCTTTCATTTACTCATTTCACATAATTTTTATGAAAGTTTTTTTTATTGTCCTTTCAAAATAAATAGGCACCCGACACTGAGTGATATCATGTACACGTACACGCAAATTTATCTGACGTCCATGCCATGTCGTAAATTCATTTGGCGTCTGACGCGCGTACCCCGGTAGCTTTATTTACGCGTCGTACGCACGTCTAAGCAAATTTGTGAGTTTACGTGATGCGTAGGCACTTAATTACCCGTGACAATTATTTTCTTCACCGTTAACTAAGCTCTTGCCTTACCTGCATTGTCAATCTACGGCCCGCAGACCACTTCTACCCTTTTGCCTTAGGTTTTTGCGGTCCTACCAAACAAAAATAGCAAAATACCTATACATGTTCATAGAATTCGGCTTTTGACACTTAACTTTATTAATTCACTTAAAGAACATATCATACTTTCCTGTTTAACAGTTAATTCGCTAACTGATTCATTACCGCTGTACTCAAATCTCTGGACAAGCATAGATAGCGTTCACTAAGAACCCCATGACGATGTATTGTGACCCTTACAAAATAAAGGTTGACAACAAATGTCTTATATGATGAATTAATTACCTCGACTCAATGTAAATACGCCTCCCTTGATTAATACGAAGTACAATTTGAGATTTGATGACGACAGCACAGTAACGAAGCAAGAATTTTGCGGAATAAAACAGCAAAATACGCTCATTTTATCCGATTCTTCTTGTTTAATGAAAATGAAATTTATATCATTTCTTTGTTTTTCTTTAATGGAACGCGTTTTATATTACTAATTATAACCTTTTATTTCTGCTTCGTCCTTTTAAGTTACGATTAACTGAAATTTTGTTTCTACAATAATAATGTACTATATATAGTAATTATAAGTATATTTTTGCGATCTCCGGGTCAGCTAATACTTAAAAAATATTTCACTGTCACAATGCTTATTTGTTAGCAATCTAATCAATGAAGATGTACTTCTTATATCTGTACATTAAACATATAAACAAAAAAATTGGGGGATGAAAGATACGTAATAGAATAAAAAATCATTTTTCGAATTTTTATTTTTTTGTACATCTGTTTGTTTTTGTACGCTTCACTTAAAAACTACTGAACCAATTCTGAACGAGGGTAAGAGGGAAAGAGCAAAGGGGGGCCTGGAAGTATATGGATGATGGAGGGAGGGAGTCCAAGCGAGCGGAGCCGTGAGCACCGCTTGGTAATAATAATATTTGATATAATTAGTCCGCTTTATACCACAGCAAAATATAGAAATTCTACATAGGCAACACCGAGGGTGCGAGAATTTAGATCTAATTAAAACATATGATTTCTGAAAATAGCAGTAGATAGAGCATTTTTCTAAAGATAGTCGTGTTAAGAGTCAAAAAACAAATACAAAGCTATAGCGTTTTACATTAAAAGCTTTTAAATCACCTTCGAACCTGCACTCAATCGCAGTTCACTTTCAATCGCTGAGAGTATTTTAAATCGAAAATAGTGTATCGCGCTCACGTACTCGCATAGCAAGCTGGAAAACCCTTGGTATTTCAAAAGAGTAATTCTGTTAAAAGGTTTATAGTTTCTGCTTCGTTTTTCAGAAATATTCAAATGTTATTTTTGAAGAGACAATAGAATTAGGGACATGTATGTGTTGTTTTTATCACAGGAAATTGGTATAAGCTTTTAGGCAGCTGCAGTCAATTTCATAGCTTAGTGGGACTCATCTGGGACAAACTCTTTTTAGATAGGTTAAATTTTAGTGTTTTAACTATTTGATGAAATTCTAATATAGAATTCAATATTATTTTTAACAAAGAGACACACTTTTGGATCTTATGGAAGTACCTAAGTTAATGCGGTTTATTGATATAAAGATAGAATAAATATACAATACAAAAATTACGGTTCACAAATAAAAACTGAAACAAATGCAATTCTGTGACTTTTTGATACCTGTTAAATTAATTACCAAAGTGAAATATCGTTTACGAGAATGCCAAAAAATGTGAGTCTTGTATTTAAATTTATTAAGAACATTCTTGTAAGCCAGAAAAATTGTTTTCACTCCGAGTATCGTCAAACGTCGCGATATAAAGGGCCAGAGAAATGAGGGCATTAATAAACGGGGAGAAGGGACAGGGCAAGTGAACTGAGTGTCTTTGTTAGCACTTGTTGCGCATTTTCTCTTTCTTGATATTTAAGACTCTATTCGAAGTTTTTTTTATTTTGTTAGATACATATATATATACCCTAGACAATGTTTTTTTGGCAGTGTTTGGTAATGATAAATTTTTTATTTGTCAGCTTTTTTCGGGGCATATGACTAACACACAAGTCAATAAAGTATGAAATTACACAGAACGCAAAAAAATATTTGGTTAACAAGAATGAATGAATGATCAATATTCATGGAAGATAGATACATCAAAATGCACAAAATAGGACAATTGGTGTCTCTTTATGCATAATATTTCCAACTCACTCCCTCACGTACTGACACTTGGAGGGGTACCATCCATCTAGCACACTAGCGAAATATGCTACGATGAGCTATAAAATAGGTCCATAGTGACGGTATGTCGCCCAAGTGGCATTCGGGGTTCTATATAAGATGTATAGTGGTTCACATGTACTCCACAAGCTGTGTAAGTCAGCTGTATAAGAGCTGTATAGCTCTATAGCTGTACATGTAACTTATGTACAGCTTAAAGATGTAATTCAGGTCAATTGTGATCATCGTTTTATTCTTTCATATACTGAAATTTTAGAGATCCGCAATAATAATTATTGTCCGTTAAATCGCCTAGCCCAGGTATGAATACCTAAAGTACAAATTTTGTAACAAACTAACAAAAAACATTTTTTGTTTTCGTGTGAGCCAAACAGTTTGGTGTCAGAGTATTTACACTTACAAAGACACTACGTTGTTCAAGGAGGTATTTAAAAGAATGTAAATAAACTAGATAAAGAGGGACGAATTTGCGAATATTCTTTTGCAATTTTTCTTCTTATTCCACCGGTTCTCGCTCTTATTTTCCAAGATTTTTTATTCATTTTCACAAATTTTTGCACGCGACGTAATAAACACAATACACGTTAGCTTGTGGGATAAGTGTAATAGAATATCACATTCACATTCATGTTCAGCTTACAGCAAATAAGAGTAGTACTTGTGGACAAATAAACTGCTATTGAAGTTAATGGACAACACATGTAGTCCTTTTAACAGCCTACAGTGCACATGTGAACCATTTAAACACTTCTATACAGATAGTAAAAAAGGTTATTTTAATGACCACAAACAACTCCTACTACAGCTACTAGCTGTATAACAGTCTAAAACAAGTAAACATAACAGCCTTTGGCTGTATAAATGACCACGTGTGTTCTATTAATATGCTAGCTGTATAACATCGTTCAAGTAGACCGTTAAACAGCGATTGCCGTATCTCTACCCTCCTATAATGCTCTTAGTCAGACGGCTGACTAAAGGACAGTTGTTAGAGTATTATAACACCAACAACCGTATAAAAGTATAACTCTACACTCCTATAAGTCCTTTAGACAGGTATAGGTGGTGTTAATCGCAATAATGCAGCTTATACATCACGAGTGAACTGTAATAATGCTTTAAGTTCACATGGGAACTAAATGTGTACTCTTAAATGGAGTAAAATGCTACTTGGGCGGTGTTATTGCACCTAACACCGATAAGATCCCACTATGGACGTATTAGGCTATAAAATACCTGCAAATTATTCTCATCACCAGTCCGGGGATCCCCCGACTAAACAGAAGCGATAAAACATTTTTTAAGAAAAAATCTGTGTTTTTAACAAAATGTTTTAAATGTTGATTTAATTAAACAACTGAGTTTTTTTCTTGTGTTTGAAATAATGGTTTTAAATCCTGCTAACCCGCTACGGACACCATTTTACGTAACACTACTGTATAGGTACTTATTAATATATAAAAGATGTCTAACGATTATAAAAAAATATTCTATCATAAGAACATATAGTCTTTTGACACCCTTTTTGGGTTTCGTACCTAAAAGTGAAAAAAAAAAAACGGAATCCTTATAGGATAATTTTGTTGTCTGTATTTAGGAATGTCTTTCTGGTTAAACAACCAGAAAAAACGGTCAAGGCCCTATTTGTTAGCATCAGCTAAACGTATCGATTTGAAATTAATACCAAATAGGTAGTCTAAACGTCTTTTAAAAAAATTATATATAAAAATTACAGTCTCTAAAATTGAGTTGAGAAACAATTAAAAGTATATTTTCATACTAACTCACCGACTGATATAAAAAAAACCTATCAGGTAAGTAGGTATTTATTTCCCTTTGATCTAGAATCTTAAAATTTATCAGGAAAGAAGGCCTCACACAAGTGCCTAAAGGCAAAAACCAAAAATCATTAATTTATAATTTCATGTGGAATTATTTCTTCACAAACTTAATATGACAAACGCATTTCCCCGCCATGGCCTAACGACCTGAGAAGGTAGCCGGAAGCGGCTGGATGTGGAGGGTGGAGAACCGGGTACCATTGAGGAAGGTCTAAATCCAGCAGTGGACATCACAAGGTTTATATGATAATGCTATATGATGAAACTTAATTTGGAGGTTTCTCTCATACAGTATAGGTACATGAAAGAAGCCGCAAATTAAATTTGTCACGTAATAAATCCACTTCATTTTGAAAAAGTTTTTCAATTTAAAAACTCAACGGTATGAATCCTACTCGCACTTGACCGTCTTTTCATTGAAACTGTTTACAAATTATGAATCCCGCTTTACTTGAAATAAAGCGTTCATTTGACTGACATTTCACATTAGGCACAATATGAAAAAGGTCTGCGGTGAGGGGTGTCCGAATTGTTGCGTAAGTGGGTAGCATTGCAAAGTGTTGTATAACTGTCGATAATTTCAGCTATCGATGATTGATCTTGAAATCTAACAGTATCGACTATTTTCCTCTGAAAACAGATCGGTGCAATTTTTAAAGCAGTGTTCGCTATGCTCATATAATTTGCATGCAAGACGAGGCAGCACTTGTTGGTTGGTTCATAGAAACCAGAGATACCCATCTATAAAGAAATACACTAATCTATGAGCTAAAGCTAATATCTAAAGGTTTTGTATCGTTTTCTTGGTAGTATCGGTATGTCGGTTCTATGGGATGTTGTTTTTAGGATTATTAATATCGATATACTATTTATCGTGTCGCAACACTATAAGTGGGTTGTTCTACATTAATTATTTCATTGTTTTTATGAAGCACGTCCGACGTGCGGCGGGTCACCTATTGTTTTGTGGAAACGTTGCATGTGACAGTGATGCTATTTTGCATTTTTTGCTCTCAAAAAACCATAAATGTTATTTAATATATCTCCGTCTATGTATTTATTGTAATTTAAGTTCACAGAGTTTTTAATTAAGCTCGTAATTATTGAAGTTGTATACCGGATATCATAAATGGATTTATTAGACAGATTTATTGTTTAGTTATTCAAACTATATGATATGGTAAATATGATTATTACTAAACTCTTTTATTCACAGGTTATCTAAGGTAGGTTTAGTGGTTTCAGTAGGATGGCCTAAGAAAAAACATATGTAGTATAATATATTTTAAATAAAAAAAAAAAAAAGTGGTGATAGTTTGTCCAATAACGATATTTTATATATTAAAATTTCTAATAGAGTAAAAAGCCTTGATAAATACCGTTATTACACTCTTATTGTAGTCTGTAGTCTTTAAATCAAATCGGGCTATCTATCTAAAGAATATTTGGATTTAAGATAAACCAGTTGGTCTATCTACCAGTTGGATTAGCAGTTGGTTTATTTATTCTTTAGATTTACATATGGTCAGATAGCATTAAATACGAGATGGGCCTTCTCAAAAATAATACATTTTTATTTAAATTTCGGTCTTATTATGAAATATTAGAAATATTATGAAAACTTAGAATATTAGGCCTTAAAGTTCTAAGACCTAATATTCTTAAAGTCCTTCATAAAACAAATTTATAAATAAATCAAATAGGTAATCTATAAATGGTAATAAGAAGGATTTTAAGACATAATATTCTAAGCTGTTACTATTTCTACAATACAATTAAGTTGGCATAGTGTAACATGCCTGAAAAATACTATTTCTATTTAACGTGTGAAATATAACAATGAATAGGTATCATATAATAAAATAATACGCCATCTTACATTGCCTTTATTATCTTTGTTAATGCTATTAGTTTGGAGATAATATTTTCTCAATTTGCTTTAATTATATAGGTTCTTAAACGAGGTCTGTGCAACAACAAAACGATAATCGGTCTAGAAATAGTTTAAAGCAAATTCTTGTGTTCCTGTGCTATACTATTTTCTCTTGTAACAATCTATAAACGTATTCCTGAGTCGTACTTATGAAGTTACATAGGACAGTGCTCATTTAGCTTAAACATGGTCTTATGTCTCATGGTCCCGGAGAATAGTGTAAGACTACCAATTTTTATGAGAAACGGCATATAAGCAGGCTATAAAAATCTAATAAAACCTTTGTGCTACTTGGGGTGTTAAATGTATTTAACGACTGTTGTTTTATTAGTAGAAATCTACCGTGGGTATCTGGAGCAAACTTTTGGTAGGTAACTTATATGCCTAACCCACAAAACAGGGCATGAAGCGCATGAGAACGGCTTTTCTTTTTTATGATCATGAAGAATATTTCCTACAACAAAATGTATGAGATTTCGTCATATCTCAAGTACTCTGACTCTTTTCCAAGACTGTTTAAAAGTTTGATAGGCTTGACTGCTATTTCATGTACGGTGACAGAATGTCGTGATATCACATTCCGTACGTCACAGTGTTGCTGGGAGTTGCTTATCATTATGGAGGGGAGTACATATATTATAGTATTTTATTGTACATACACTGTAAAATTCAACTGACTGACTGAGACCAGCGCACAAGCTTAAGAGGGCTATTACGGACTCGTCTCCCATACGAACTTTAATTCAGATAACTTTAAAATGGAAAAGCCAATGGTACTGAAACTTTATACACACAGCAGTATATACCTAAAATTTGTGAATTTGTTAGGTATACTTTTTGGCATACTTTATTCTAAAAAAGATTAACATACTATGGAAAACTTGAAATCACTGTAATATAGTGACAACACTATTTTTGAAAAGTTAGCTGTACAAATTGAACAATTTTGCGTCCTAAAGTTTTATTAGAGTCGGCATTTTCAATGTCAATGACATAAATCGTAATAACTGATGTTATAGTAAATAAAAACTAATTACAAGTACATAAAGTTTAACATAAGTACAGATTTTTAAACGGTGGTTAAAAAGTTAAAGATATTTGAATTAAAAGTTTTTATGAGAGACATAACAGTTTTGTAATAGCCACCTTAACCGCTTGGTCTAGAAATGTGATATTTCAATAGGGTGTCCTTAATGACGTATGCTACCACTAAGAAAGTTTTTTTTTAATTCCACCTCTAAGGATGGGACGCGGAAGAAATCGCTGGCAACGGATAGCAAATATTAAATTTCACACAAGTGAAATTTTAAGACAGTATCAGGTTTGTGTAATCGAATTCTGATAAAGAGGTATTAATTAATTTTTCAGTGGCTTTGATCTAATTTTGAAAGTAATTAATATACATATTTTCTAAACAAAATAACCTTAAGGCTCGGAGGTACACCAAAAACCAATGTTTAATCAAAACAATAGGATATAACTTAAGTGGTGTTTTGTCTTTAAATTATCGGAAACCTGTATGTACAAAGGGATGTTTTCTATACGTTATTTCTATTAGAAAAACTTTATTACATCATAGTCTGCCAATTCTTAGTTTTTCTTAAAAAAAACTCACGTACACATGTATAAGCTGCACGTATATGCATGTTCCGTTAACCTTTTGAGTAGTAGGTAATTAAATGGTTTGCCATTATTTAATTTGGTTAGCGACAAAAATCTGTTGTTAAATCATTTGGACAGCGTACAAAGATTTGGCTTGCATCTTTTATTTGCTAAATGAAGTGATTCTGCTTACCATCTGAGTGCTTACCAAAATTTGAATAAACATGGCTCACTCAATACAGCCAATATATTTAATTGGCTATCCAAAAAAAAAATAGCAGTCCAGTATGTCATTAGTCGCTGATTGATTTAGAAATATTTGCTAGCCATTAGTTTATATTTTTTAGTTTCTCTTAATTATCTAGGAAATGAAATATTTTTCTTCAGTTTAAACTATCCGAACGTCATGCAGTATCTTAGTGTACGTGTGCACACATTATATTTGTATGATTTTGCGAAGGAGTGGGGCGTGCTATCGTGAACTGTACGATCGAGACATAGTAATGAATATTTGTGCCCGCGGCCCGGCTCGCGTGGACTACTTACTCTCAATCCGACTTCGACAACGACTCCGATTCCGACCTCCGACCCCGACGTCCACTGCTTCTTCCTCACCTTTCCCTTTCTTCTACCCCTCCTTCTTTACCTTACACTTCCATGACCATCTATCTATCTCCAAAATATAGTTCTCACTCATTGCAATACAAATTCCGTCGCACATTACCCTACATTTCTTTGTTGTATAAGCCTATATGTTACACCGAATTAAGCACTATGTTTTTGGTGAAAAGTACATCAAAATCGGTTTAGTAGTTTTTAAGTGATGCGTGCACGAACAAACAGATCAACAGACAAACATTTCAAAAATGATCGAAATGTATTGTATTACTTATCTTCAGGTCCCCATATTTATTTTTTTGCAAATATCTTCAATGTACACACACGCGAAGTTTACGGTTTCATTTATTAGATATTATCGATTTATATTTTTACCATCTTTACCCTCTGTTCTTGATATTTGGCAAAGTTCTCACGTAACCAGGCAGCACAATAAGATATGTCAAATGTCACCTGAAATGTCACGCACATTTCATTACATTTGAGCCGGGCATTTTGCTTGTTATTAACATCGGGAAACGAAGTGCCGCTCAGGACGTGCCACCCAGCTGGTTCTGAAATTGGGTCGGCCCTTCTCACCCTATAGACTATAAGGTGCCATTACCGAGTCTTCGAATAAAATCGATGCGCGTTTTTCGTCGCTCGGTTGAGGGCAGTGTTGCCTGAGATAATATTTATGACCATACGGTAAAATTTTACGCTTATTTCATTCAGTGAAATTACTTACGTTTGTAATGAAGGAAAAATTAGGAAGTCGTATTTATAACCGTTTTGATAACATCGCTGTGGTGATAGAATCGAACGTAAGCACTAAAAGACAATACCGTAAAATGGGGTGAATAGGCACAAATTCAAACTTTAGACTCAAATTTATCGATGTTATAGTACGAATTTAACATTGATAACCCTTTGCGAGTTGGTCCGGCCGCTCATACTTTAGGAATATACCGAAAATACCCGAAAAAATCATCGAAAACCCAATGATTTTGGCCAAAATATGCGCTATCCCTATTCATGCTTGAAATGGGGTGACTTGGGACGGTAAAGGGGTAAATAGGGAAAAAGTCGTAGGGTTGTCAAATCTTTATCTATAAATAAAGCCATATCTGAAATAGGTTCCTTATTGTACAAAGTTATTTCTTAGTGCTAATTCCAAAATGATGATTTAAAATAAAAAAAATGTTTGGTAATATTTCTTTAATAAGTATTATTATTACAAATCACAAAAGTTATATAATCGTATTGTTTGAGATCACAAATTCCCTATATCAAGTTCGTTATATTATATATATATTATTTATATATATTATATAGTATTGAATCTCATCAGCGTTAAATCAATTTTCACATAGGAACACATATTATCCCGCAGTAAAAAGTTACTTATTTTTGTTCCCGGGCGTTATACTATCTTCACAACAAATTTTATTAAAATCGGTTCAGTAGTTTTGGTGTGAAAAGACAACAGACAGACAGAGTTACTTTCGCATTATAATATTAGTATGGATAATATTATTTATTATAATTTGTCACTGATATAAAATTTCAGCCTGTTTAAATTATCAGAAATGAGTACAAATCTGAGTAGTTTCTTAGCTACAATATATCTATTCAAGATACATATATAAAAATTTATAACAAATAAAAAGTGATAACCCTGTCCCTATACAAACCTTACCATTTCTATTCGCCCCTCACTGGTCTCTATTTACTAAGTATGGCGTGCCTATTCAGACCATTGTCGTCCCTATTCGCCCCTCTACCGTACCTATTAACCTCTTGTCTTGACCAAATTTACAGACCTTTAGATATTTTGAATTTATACAGAAAGTACACAATATTCAGACTTATCTGCATTTGTGTAGATTCAACAATGTACAATCTAACATCTACACCACTCTTCAACTTCCAGAGACTTATATTTTTTCTTAAAAAGATAAAGTTTTGGCACACAAATAAACACAACATTTTTAGACCGTTTTTCAAAGACAAATTTTGACCATTTGTTGCTAACTTCATTGCTTTCCAGTGTGGCTATTCAAAACAAAATATTCTACCACACAAAAGTAATTTGCAACAATTGGTAGGTAGTTTTTTCTCATCTATTTATTTAGCTTAATATTTCGTTCCCGGTTTCGTCCCTATTCAGACCCCGATCCCTATTCACCCCATTTTACGGTACCCATAATTGTATGGAGGTTAGCCCAACCTTGCGTTTGAATCAAATTGTCGCCAAAAGACAGGAATACACTAAGGATTATTTTAAAAAGAAAATCGTTTAACTATTTCATGGGAAATTTGAATTATCTTACTTAGAATGAAATTTTCGTTGGCGTGCAGTTATCACAGCACCGTGAATATATGGCCACGATCAACAGCTCTAGATCTTGACGGCATACACACGTTCGTAAAAGATGTTTATGAAAATTTTGTTACGTAACCGAAATATCGATTAATCAATTTGGTAAATCGGTGTAGTTGTACTCACTATCGAATGGTTGTTTGTTTCCGTTTTTTTTACATTGTGTATTTATGTGATTTTTTTTTATCTAAACGTAGTGTCGAATGCAATTATATATACATGGATTATATAACTATATATATGGATTATATACTATACTATATATATAATGGATTGATAATTCAGACCAATATTTTTGGTACATTAATGAAGACGCATCTTTATCCCGGTTTTAGGCATTGTCCTTTAATGTTGCAACAGTTTTTATCCCGTGTATTCAATTCAATTTAATTAGTCTTTTGCACCATAAAAATACACAGCACAGATACAATAATAAAGTAGCTTACATTGGTACATTTAGGCAGTTCTATCGCTAAAAGCGATTTCTTCTAGACAACCTTATTATTTTTCCAATAGGTATAATTCGGAAAAATAGGTCTGGCAACACTTATTGTAGGCTTATGTTTAGATGAATAATGGGCTCGATTCTGAAGGCACAATGTTAAAATTTGACAGCACTAAAACTGTTGCTATCCTTGTCACACAGTATTATGAAGACAGAAACGAAACCAATTTTAGCGCTGTCAAATTTTAAATGTGTGCCTTCAGAATCGGACCTAATGTGGTCGTAAGTGAACTGTGTTTATCCATGTGGGATTAACACTGTATAAACACAGTTCACTTAGCAAAAATCACATTATTTCCACATTTTCCTGAGAAAATGACTTGCGCTATAAAAGAGACTTACCTAGTACATTTTAATAAGGAACAACAAATGGCTAAGAGCAAAGCAAACTAGACAGGCTAGACAAAGCAAATAATACTTTTGATTGAAATTTTTTTTTTATGATTTTTTGTCCCTAGTTTAGTAAATTCATCTATTTAATATTAAAAAATCAAAGGAAATTATAGCTTTGTTTAGTCGTTATTCATTAATTGGTATCATGTGGTAGTGCGAATTAGTAAACGTCTACTTATAAAAATTCCATTCCAAATTAATAAAATGACCGAAAACGATTGCCATTTGCGTTTGGGAAACAAAATTATACATGTGCATGAAAGGAACACTAGCAGAAAAAATAAGTTTGTATTACCAATCAATTTTGCAGTCCACTTCGGTACACCTTCTCTTGTCTATTTGGTTTCCAAGACGCAAATGCGTTTGGTGTCAATAGCATACGTTTGTGTTGGAACAGATTGTGTTATGGAGTAACGTCAATAACTTTAAACCTACTTAATTATTATTTTACTTTGTTAAAAACGTCACGTTAAAAATAAATCTTCTTAATTTACGAGTATTTGGTAGGTATGTTCATCTTATCTGGGTACAAATAAATGCCTGGCCAGGTTGGTACAGATGGACTATTAAGTAGATTTCATCTCTTTACTTCGGCTTTATTTAATAATTTTCCATTTCTTTAGGTAGATAATGACCGTAAAAAGCAAAGACTCTTCTTTCTGAGAAAATTATATTCAGACATTTCTGGCAGAAAATAGAAAATGCCGTTCCAAAAGATTTAATAATAAGCTTCTGTTAACTTTTTCCTGAAATATCTCGTAACATATATTTTTCCTAAAATATATCCCATAATTTTCAATCTATAACATTTAAGTTCAAATTGTTTACTTAATCGGTCCAGTAGTTTATGAGTTTTCTGGAGGAATAACCGTTTTAATTTTTTTTATATAAAATAAAAATAAAACATAATTTACCATCATTGCTGGGCAATTTTACATGTATGTTACATAATTAATCTCAATCGGTTCAGTAGTTTTCGATTTATCCTTTGACAGACAGAAAGATGTATGTTGTGTCATTATTTAATATATAGAACACGCAATTACACCTGTTTTGAATCATCCATCTTCACTGCAGGTTATCTGGAAGAAATATCTTTAGAAATAAGCTCAATTTTTTGTACAAATTTTGAGACCCTAGGTATTGCATTGAAAATCACATCTGCCCAACGGCAGCATTCGACCAATACGCGTATTAATCTCTGGAAGTTAATACGATGATGTTGAATAAATATTCTCAACAACAACGGAATAAAGCAAAGCAACAGGACAGAGTACTATCAACTTTTTCCATAAATTCATAATTGCCTTATTGAAAACCACGTCGTTATCACGAAATTAAATATCTTATCAAGTGTTCCGGTCTGAAAATGATACAGTGGGATACTTTCACTCCAGCTTGGAGCGGGTCACGTACTGGAGGAATGCCTTTCATTAACGTCGCATACTTCGGACGGTACCTGGAGGCAATATGATGCTCTCAAAATTTAAATGAAAATATTTGCGACGATTTATGGGGAGTTTCATTAGGAGAGCTTCACACTTGTCCCGAAGTATCAAAATCGCCCGAAATGTCTGTTTTCCTGAAGTATCTATTTCTGGAATGAATTATTTTTATTTTTCGGCATTCTTCATAGGTTTGTTAAAAAGGAAGTGTGTGTGATCGTAAATAAATTTTGCAATAAATGAAAGTAATCTTCGCCTTGAAATAATAATGTATTAGTACGTAGGGGAAAATAAGTATATAAGTGAGGACTATCAAGCTGATTACTCTAGCTGTCTTACACTTTTTACCAGAACACAGGTAGTTGAGGTAGCTCTAGATTTCAGCGTGAAGCTGGCACGATAAAAGTGGTTGCATGCAGGCAAAGCGCGGACAAAGTCCCATACAATAATTTCCATACTATACTAGATCAACGGCTCTATACAAAAATGTCCATTTAGCCACCACCGAGCCAGTGTAGGGTAGCTTTAATGCGGTAAGCTTATTAGGCAACAAAGTAATATGAACTTAAAGAGGAATATACAACCCTTAAACCCATTTCTCCATAGAACCATCACCTTGCGAGACATTCAGGTAAGGTTACTCACATATTCGGGGGATAAAACAGAATGCTTTTAGTGTGATTATGTCGTTGAATCTTTGCATTTTGCTCAGCGAGCGTTATTAGAAGTCATTCCAGGCTAGAGCTCGAACATGGAGCTGTATTATTTGTAGGAGAAAACACCGCTTTGCTTCGCGCTTTATTTTTGTCGTAGGGATGCGTATTTAATCTGGAGGTTTCAAACGTAATTCTTCCTATCTGGGAAAGGAAAAAATCACATTCATACATACTTAAGTAATTCTTTTACTGGTGCTGGAACTCTTGGGTCCCTCTCTTGTAAAATGCCAAGAAGTAACTGATTATTTTGTACCTTATTTCTAGGGAATTAGATTCAATAGTGTTCAGACACTTTATTCTCGGCGATATGGGCACTATATTGTCTGCCGGTTTTCTAGTCAGAGTAGCCTATCGTGTTCTTTCCAATATTTTTTGGAATTTTTTTATTTTTTTCTTATATTATTTGATTCGTTTGATTATTATAGTTTTTTTTATTCTTGGATACCCTGTTGTTACCTTTATGTTTATCAGAGTGTGTTGCTTGCTTGGCTGCTCTCAAAACTATGATAACAGAATTTCATCCATGTGTCGGAGTGAGAGGGAAATTGCAGTGTAATGTCGGATGTCAGCGTAACAATAGTGCTCGCTAGTAGGCAGTATACTCTGGTAATGAGACCATTGTTACCTTCCCCTTCTATTGTCAGACAGCCTACCTGCTATGTATCTAAATAAAATTTAAAGATATACAAACGGACCTTTTCGATTTCCGCTCCACTGAAAAGCCTTGTTGTTGTATGATAAATATCTTATTTACATTTTAAGAAAAAAATATATAATTGGTCTGATGACCATAAAAAGAAAAGGAAGCGGCCGATGGGGAGGGCAGAACACAGAATTTTTGGACGTCGAAAGGCTAATATGGTATGATGATTCTTAGCCTACATCATACAGTATTTCAAGCACTACAATAAAATCTCCTTCCCTCAAAAACCCAATTCAAATCAATCACAGTCATATTGATAGACAAATAAAGAAATTATAATACTCATATAGATTTGCTTTTTGTTGGTTCGCGTGATGATGCCTTACCTACCAAAGTGGCAAAATAGTAGTACTTATATACAGCAATAGATATTTCCTGTTCTTATTTTTCAAGGATTGCGAACATTACTGAGCATGTTTGAGAAAATATTATTTACTAGTTTTAGCTGCGATTTACTCTTGGACATGCTCGAACAAGTGAAAAATAAAGAGAATAAAAAAAAGAGGCCGTGGGTTCGATTCCCACTGGGGACAGACAACTTTGTACAATTTAATGTTATATTTGTGAATTGTCCGTTCCTTGTTTAATTTCCATGGCAGTGGAGAAAATCCTAGTTTGTAATAATAATATTTATTTAAGTAAATGGGGTAGGTAGTAAGTCTGAGCTACAACAGTAAATGTAAGAGAATACCTTTCTATCTTTCGCTCTCTCTTCCTCTTCCACCTCCATCCTTATCTCAGACCATCCACCGCCTCCTCCTCTTCTATTTTTGTTCCCTTTTGTATTTACTAAAGTAGCGAGCAACATCAGTCTATGAAAGTTTGCTTGAATGATTTTTACAGGCGTTTAATTGTTCTTAATGAAAATTGTTGTGAGAAAATTTTAATTTACAACAAAAGTAATAAACTAATATAAGAGAGGGAAATCTAGAGCCTGCCTATGGATTTATCTTTGCAGTTATGCTGATGTAGATGACTTAAGTAGAAGTTAAAGTTCAAGATAAAGTGACTTACGATTTTCTAACTAGTTTAATGTAGTAATTTAACTACAACCGTTGTATTTTAAGATTTTTATTGCCACTTACCGAAAAGCATTAGGATGTTAATATTGTTAATTAATAATCATGAAATGCGTATATAATGAGTTCAGACCAGTGTATTGACAACTAGTATTACAAATTCACAATAGAGACAATAAAATAGGTACCTAAATAATTTGCGGTAGTAGCGTGTCGGTATTAATTTACTAAAATAAACGGGAGTAATTGAATGCAATCTGTGCAAATCGGAATGGTTCGGGGAGCTGTGGCGCCAACGATACGGATCTAACATGGCGGCGGCGGGTCGAGTGACCGCCGACCGCCGACCCCTGCTTCGTTCATGCTATGCGGTGACGTCAACATCGCCCAGGTTGAGTACGTGGTACGTGAGTATCGATAAATCGGTGATAGTTTTTACCCATTTCGTAAATTTTAACTTTCAAGCAGATTAATTAGATAGTAGCAGCTAACCAATTACTATGTAGTAGTGGTATTTGATTTGAAATATACACAAATAAAATGAAAACTGAAATAATGTTGATTCGTGATCGGATGTCACCATATTTGTCATCTGATAAATACCAATCACTTCATTTCAATTCATCGGATTAATTGACTATTAGGTACAATTTCACAAGTTAGGAACTAGCATCGATGCGTTTGCTTCAAAGTTATTTTGTTATGCAAACGCTAATGTCACGATATTAGTTATTACCAGTTTTCGTAAAAAAAATTCATAATTCAAAAGAGCTATAAGAGGTAAAAATGCATATTGACGTAAGAAGTCGTGACAAGATTTAAGGTGAAATTAAAGAAAATCAGCTAACAGCAAAGTGAATATAATTGTAAAGGCAGTGGTTTCGAATGCTTTCAAATGTAGACTAAGATAGAAAAAGCAAAAATTGGTAAAAATAGTAGAAAAGATCAACCAAAGATTCATTTAAGAATAAACTCATACACCCAATGCAGATAAATCTGTCTTCTATATTTAACTATACTTATTGTTTATTTCTTAGTTCAAAATTAAAATACTTTGTCCAATTACCTACTTATTTCTGTCTATCTCTTTCTATGAATGTCTATGTTGTTTACAAAAAACGTCTTTACAAACTAGGAAAATCAGTAATTGACATTTCATAATACCGCGTTTCATAATATTGACTTGTGAAATAGTTATAAAGTATGTTTTATAAATAAATAAAATAATTATGATAAGGACAAAATTAAAAATGGAAATTTAAATAAATATTTATATCATGAAGCGTTTACACCTACGTAACGTACGTAATTTATCAAGCAAATAGGTATCCCACTAATATTATAAATGCGAAAGTTTGGATGTTTGTGATTCAACCACTGAACGGATCGAGATAAAACTTGGCAGACATACCTATAGGTTAGGTCCTGGATTAGGACATAGGACAGTTTTTATCCCGAAAAAACATCTCATTCATACGGGAAACTAAATTAATAAAAAAAGCAGTGAAGATGTGTAAATATCGATACCTACGGCAATGAAATCGCGGGCAAAAGCTAGTTAAACATAAAGTTGATATACCTTAAACATCGATACCTATTTTGGATTCCCTATGAACTACAGTGTGACTTATGTTCGTGGAGAAACACGATGGATGAAATTATAAATTGTAACATAAACAACCTTAAGATATTCATACATCGAGCTACTGTATCGTATCGGTAGTTATTAGATTGCATGATATTAATGCGAATTTTGACCTTAACAAACTGCATGCACGCAAGTTTAGTTGAAATAAGACTGAATCCACAGATATCTTTTAGATCTAAAATGGTCAGAATAATATTATGTTCGTTTTCTTAAAGTTGTCATGTACTTCGTCAAACTTAATTCGTGCAATTATACGAATCTATAACACACTTATACAAAATTCTAAGTTACATACTTTATATACTTCAGTCTTTATTTTTAAAATAGGTAACTTTAAGAGTCATTAAAACAAAAACGAATGTCTTTTGTACAGTTCCTATTTATACTTGAATACAAACATGAGTTATAGAAAACCTTTAAACCTATTCCCGTAAGGTTAGTAATACTTATATTTTTTGTCGAAAAAACCTGCAATTTAAAACAAACTTAGATTTCTTGCTCACATGACTACGTGGAAAATGTTAGCAGAGGTCAGGGAGCCCGTCCGTGTATAGGATCTATGTTCACCAATCCGAAACATTCCCGTGCCCCTGCCTAGGCAATAAACCTCGGTAATTACAAAATAACTTCTTACGTGTACTAGCTGTAGGACTATTTATTTAATCACTTTGACGGGAAAATAATGGAGAGGCCTGGCTTCCCTCGGCGTACGATCAAAATTGTCGGAGGGCAATCTATCGCATATCGTGTCGGTCGTGATGAAACCCCTGTTCTAGTGTGGTGGATTAAATAATTTCCGCACTTACCAATAATGGCAGCCATCGAGGAAGTGCTGTGGACAGTAATTTTAGGAAGGCAGGCATAACACAGCGCAGGTCAGGGCTGTCCGTAATCCTTAGATTTAGAATATTAATTGGTTGAACAATTTTATCCGCCAAGAATTGTACAGACATCTTTTATCTACAAGCGTTTAGGTATAAACATTAGACATAAATTGTTACCGGCGTTTCTGAAATTAAATAACTGCAATTTCTATGGAATTTAATCATCTATTTATACAGATACTATAATTAGCATCAATTCTTGTGTATTCTTGTGCATTGACATATTTTGATTAAAACTGATTAATAAGAATTTTATTGTAGGTACGTGGTTACTTACTTACAGTTTAATGAAAACGACGTTTCTTTCTTCAAAAAATCAGTTTTCAGTTCATTAGTATATTTGTTCAAAATTTCAGTAGTTTCAAGAGTCAATTTGTCAGGTAGCATATCACTTGCAGATAAACTCAAGTTTGGCTCTATTCCAAGGAGTTGTTGAAAGGACTAAAAAATGCAATAAAATAGCAAATTATACATTCGCTCTGCTGCTGTTCTCGGTAGTGCAGAATTATCTTTCAAAAAAGATAAATCCACAACTAAAACTAAAGCTATTCTTAATTGTTCATAGATAAACATATATTTTTCAGCCAATCGCATATTCAGGGGTCTTTGGGGGCCAGGAGTTATCCGTCTCTTCTGAGATATCTCAGAACGTCCTTCTGGTCGAAGCTTGCAATGACAAAAGGTTTAATTAAGACTCTCCTTCGTTATAAAGGTCATCTCATAGCCATTGCAATTTAGTGGGGAAATGCAACTAGCCTCTTGGGTAGTGGAACACCTGGGACAGACATTTTACTATTAATTTGGTTTTAACTTAGCTTATATAAGCCTATCGACGATGCAGCCATTCATTTGGCCAAATATTAATAAATCTTCCGTATCATTTTATATTTGATAACTACCCCAATATGTCTTGAAAGAACTTCCATTTAAATACCGAGCAAAAGGTTTCCGGAATTACATTAGGAATTCGGAAACTTTCAATCACTTTCTTGTCACGTACGAGTACGTACTGAAGTTCGGGTCCTGTACGGGATTGAATTTTCTTCTGGGACTTTTGTGATCGAATCGTTGAGAGGTACCCAAGGGCACGGAATCCGGTTCACTGAAGAATACAATTTATTAGTGAATAATATTTTATAAATGCGCAGTTTAGATTTTTGTCATTCAAACACCCAATAACGGCTCATCCGTTTCTTATGAAACTTATTAGGTAGAGTCAGACATCAGTCAGTAGCAGTCATCATCCGCCTGAAAGAGTCCACTGTTGGACATAGGCCTCTCCTAAGGTGCGCCACTGAACCGCGCCTTACGCAGATCGTCGCTCCATCTAGCCAGGGGGCGTCCCACACTACGCTTGCCCAGTCGCGGTCTCCACTCGTTTACCCCAGCGGTAATACAGATGGGACCAGCCCACTTCCACTTCAGCGTACTAACTTTTTGAGCTATGTCGAAAACTTTAGTTTTCTAGCGGATTATCTCAATTTGGATCCTGTCCCTTAGATAAACTCCGAGCATAGCTCTTTCCATAGCCCGCTGAGAGTAACTAGAGTGATAGCTAATACTTAATTGATCAGTAGGAGAAAATACAATTTATACTGAAATATTGGGAGCTTCTGCTGAATACAGGTATTTTTCGATTTGGCATCAAAATAATAAAAAAGTGAATATAGTACCTAGCACATAATGCGAACTCTACCACGATAACCAAATATGGTCATCAATGAAGCCGCCCATTTTGTTTCATGAAATGATGTCTTCTTCCATTCGATTTATTTTAATTATTCTGTTTATTTCATTCATTACACAGTTTCAACTTTCGGTTGTCAGTTTCACTTTACTGATTAACATCAAAGGGTATATACAGAAATGCAGTAAGTTTTTGTTGCCCTTACATGTACGCATTGCAAGAAGATTTAAAGAGCTGGTTGCTATAAAAACCATCCCTTTGTGACGTAATATACCTATATGTAATTAAGTACATAATCATGTAACAAGTATAGTTACAAGTCGCAATTATAATAAATATAGTACATTTTAGACTTTCGTGGTTTGTACACATTAATATATACGCAGGACTTAAACGCGAATAGTTACCTTCGTACACCTTCGCGGATTGACCACTGGATGGATCTCCTCCGACCTAAAATTCTGTTCACAAGTCGCCACTATTATTCCTCAATTTCCACGCATACAAAGTAATCTAAACATACCAAGCATACAGAGCATACCGAGCATACCGGTCAAGCAGAAAATTCTACTTTATTTATGTAAGTGAACGAGAACTGTATAGCCCTTTGGCAACATCGACGAATCAGCAACGTCGGATGATGGAGTTTTAATTTCAATCGAGATCGATTATCATTAGGTGTACCAAATGAATTTTCATCTTTTCAAGGCATCTATCTAAACGTTGTCGTAAGTATTTCTGAACATCTTCAATAAATTTTACCTGATGAAGTATAGTTGTTAGGTAATCGTAACTACTTCTCATTTTACAACATCATGTTTAATTCAAGATCCATTGTTCTGACGCAGTGATTTATTGGTCGTCTTCGATGACAGCTATGCGTATGTGAAAACTTGTTAAATATGTATAAGTACTGTTTTATAATATCTCAATATGTCAACATCTCCAATTCATCTAGTGAGTAGTTAATGGATTCATTGGATACTAACTGTTGCCCGCGACTACGTCCGCGTGGACAACTTTATCAGAGTTTGTCGGATTAAAAATGAGACAAGTTGGTATTAGCCGTGATATTGTATCATAGCCGGGAAAGCTTCTAAACACCTTAAATACGAGTACCTAAGTATTAATAGTTCACCACAAGGACGTGGATGCCTTCAATCTTGTAAGTTGTTAGTTTAGGACAAAGGAGTCCTGAACTCCCACAATGCGTTTTACATTGTTTACAGGACCCCTGGAGCGTTGTATTTACACGCTTAGTAATACTTTGACCTTATCTTTAAGTAGCATCACACATGATACTAGTAGAGGCAGATAAGAGACGTGATAATTCAACTATAAACTGAATTGTCATATTCAATTATTAGGTAGGTACTAATGTAAAAATATTATAGTTACCTACGTTTACATTCTGCTTATCATTTTAATAGCATTGTCTCCATTTTTCTTCCTTGATTGTGGAAATTTTATAATAACACTGACGCTTAAAAATGAATATACCTATTATTTAAGTTGTATTTTGTAAGTACATGTGTTTTGAGCTGGGAGATAATAAGACGATCTTGCCAACGCTTAAGAGTCTAAATATTCACCACACAGAGAACCCGTGAACCGAGATAGATATTGATGCTTATAGGGAAGACCACGAATCTGATGAACAAAATCGGACGAAGAACTAAGGTCACTCATATATGAGAACTATAATCTGAAGTGCCAATAAAGGAGGCCATGACTGTCGCGGAAATGATGCTCGTAGGGGCAGACTACCGTCGGCGCCGGCGTCGAGATCGCGCAAGTTTAAATGCAGTTTGAGATACCCAAATAGACCGACGACCTGAAAAACGGCCAGAAGCAACTGGATCCCCCTCCGGGCAGAGAGCAGTCAGCAGGCTGAAAATGAGCTCTCTTAACCTTTTTTTTAACAAAAAGAATCAGAATATTTAGCTAACTCACATACAAAGTGAAAGACAGTTGAAACTATAATATTGTAGAAAAGTAAACTTTCTCACTGCTAAGTGCACTCGTTCGGCGAGCTCTAACTCTTAGGTGCTCAAGGTGCAACTCCTATAAACTTTAAAGATTTATCTTACATCTTGGGATCTGAGCTTTTAACCACGTAGTCACATGAATAATCATAAATCTATGTAAGAGCGTTCGACACTACTGTAGCAACTTGCCTGTAGATTTATAATTATTACAGATAGCTTTTCCAGCATCGGAAATCATACCTGCTATTTGTAAACTCTGTGAGAGTATTGAGATCCAACAGAAAGATGAACTTTATTCAATTTATAAATAATAGGTAGGTACTTGGTTGTTATGGAGTAATGCCCTTAAAGATATGAGAGTCTTGGACAAATCGACAACCCAGAGCCGTGACGTTTGGAGCAAGAAATCACAGACCTGACACCAAGTAAATGATCCTATCAGTTACTCTAAGGTTGACTGGAAAAGATCCCTAAGTGGGATAAGTCCGCCTTTGTACACAGCTTTTTTCTTTTATTTATTTTTTTGTTGTTAATTTTGGTACAATAAAGAGTTTACATACATTCATACATACATACATACATACATACATAAATGGGACAAAAGAAGGACGAAGAAATGGTACATGGTTTTTGAAGCCCTGACTTCCAAACTATATAAATTGTATTTCAGAAGTAGCATTTGAACGTACAGAACATCAAGTGATCTAATACCAACCTCACTGGTACGGGTTGCGCCTTGCTAGCTATGCAGACATAGCGCTGATGACCGACTATATCTGTTTTATCAACTCAACGAATGATGAACCAACACGTATGCATAGCCTAGTCGATGTAGGCACTCTGGCACAAATGAAAGCCTCTGTGCACTAGTAGACGTTGGATGATAATGATGATTTGGTGACAATATTTTAGGTGCATATTGACACCAGGAAAGCTCGTAGCGCCAGTTTAAGGACCTTTAGATTTAATTAATTAAAGACTTTTCTTAATGGCCCCGTCAGGCCTCCTCCATTAAATTTATTTCGACAATAAGACGTAGGTAGCTAATTGGTTTAATCACTGCCTTGTACCTAAGAAGTATAGCGCTCGTAAACTGTGTTATGTCCAGGGCTCGGAAACCGGTTAAATTCCGAACCGGTTTCGCGTGAATACTCTTTACTGAATTTCGGTTTGTCATTTACAGGTTAATAATAAGAACAATTATGTCCTAATGATGGTGAATTAGCCGGTTAGAAATGACAAATTAACCGGTTTAAAATTAGTCGGTAGACGCGGACGAAAACAACAGTAGGCTGTGGCGAGTGCGGCTCTTTGACGTACGATGGCGAGGTAAAGCGGTATACTTATTTAAATTGCATTATAAATTCAGTGAAAACCGGTAACCGAAACAAATTTGGTATTGTTGAAACCATTCCTCCAAGTAACCGGTAAATCAATAAATTATATTTTCCGGTTTTATGAACAATGTTAACCACTATTTAAAAAACGTAATCGAGTTTCTGCCTGGAGTTCTGTTCTCTATCGTGGTGACGGTCTGTTATCCTGTTTAAAACTGTCATCCATGCCGGTGCTAAATCATCAACAGACGTCGAATCTAAATACGGCAGGGCCGAGCTAAATATTAATGCGTTAAGGGCCGGCTAATGGGTGGAAGCCCCCGCGGTGCGCCCTACAAGGATAACAACGCGATGCCTCGAGATTGGAGTCGTGTTCCACTCGGGCTACATGATTCGCCGGATTTAGCGAAATTATGGTATCCTGGTACATGTAGATGTATACATATATAAACCGACGATCTGAAGGAGGGCGGAGTACCGGGTGTGATGGCGTTCAATTGGGAGGCCTTGTGTCCAGCAGGGGACGTCGTAAGGCTGATATGGCGATGTAATTTTACTATAGATCATCGAACTTACGTAAGTTGACGCCATGAGCGTATTTGTCGCAGTTTAATATAAATTTTAGCTAAAATGCAATTTTACCTTAGGCGAGTCGCAATTCAGCTATAGTTCTAGTACTTGTATGATAGCGTAAGAATAGTTTTCCAATGCTGTATCCCGGATTTTAGCAAAAATCCTTGTATTTTTTGCTTTTGTTATTTATACTGAGGCATTATTAGACTTGAGATTATGGATTCCGTATTAAATAGACGACGTGAAGATATGAAAATAATGCAACAGTTTAGGTGCGTCAGAAGTGGTGAATTATTAGCAACTTAGGTAGGTAGGTAGGATGAATTTCTTAGTGATTGATCCATCCAAGTTTATTTGACAACTACTAAAAACAAAAGTTCTGCTGTGTATTAATTTTTATATTTTTTGTTAACTTTGTTTTCAAATGCATGCTGGTATGCTCGTATGGCAGGATTATAGCTGACCTGTACCTATGACATGTCGTCCATTTTTAACCGACTTCAAAAAAGGAGGAGGTTCTCAGTTCAGCAGTATGTTTTGTTGTATGTTTGTTACGCGATTACTCTGCCAGTTAAAAATTGATTTTAATGATTCTTTTTTTGTTTGAAGGTCATTCGTAGGTGGTCCATATACATTTCAAAGAAATTGATTCAGCGCGTCTGTAAATTCGCTACTACCCAAAGGTTGCCTGGAAGAAATCGGTGAAAGCGATAAGGCCGCCGTTGTACACTAAATTCATCCTTCTATGTCATTTATTTTAATAAAATTTTATATTTTTTGGTGCACAATAAAGAATAAATATTTGATTTGATTGGATCAATAGGTACGGAGTTATTGGAATAATTGGATGTATTGGTTCATTCAACATTGCTGTGTGACGAGTACCTATGTTTATTTGATGCTCGGAGTCATATAGTAGATACTAGGTCTGGACAATCAAAGTTCGAATTGAGCAGGTCATAGAGAAATGACATATCTAGAAGGTCACGACGGTGTCTTGACTACTTTTAAAGTAATTTTTGCAATACGTGTGTGTGTGAAACTTTAAGAAAGGTATGAATTTGGTTTGAAAATTTTCAGCATTTTCTATATATAAATATGTCATATTGAGGGGACCAAATAGAACTCCCATACTCTAATACACTAAGTACATATGCGAATTAGATTGATTTTAGACAATCTGCGTCTGAAAAAGACCTTTTATCAACTATCGTGCTGATATGAGTGTTAGTTTCTGATCAAAAATGATACCAGGATCCCGTACGACGATGGCTCTCTCATTGAAATGTTATTTATCCTGTATGAGAAGACAATTTTTAAAATTTTTGTTAGGTTAATTTGGAAAGACGAGAACAATTATTTAAAGAAATTAGTAGCAGTTTACACAAACCTCTCACGTCTAATGCACAAGTTAAATCTTGCACGTGTCAGACAACCTGCAATTTACACCAAAGAGCTTCGAAGTTTTCCCAGCGCAAATGAAAATGTCTGTGCATCAATCACCGCACCGAGATCCTTACCTACACCACCATTATCGGTAAATAGTCTTTAAGTAGCACTTAAGTAAGTGCGCAATACACAATTTGCTGACAGATTAAAAAATAAATGACAGGTTCGTGAGATCAACGGATGTCGCACATCGGGTTTGGTAATAGTGCTTAAAAAGTATAAGTATGGAACAGTGGGTACACTAAAACTCAAAGTTCACGCTTGTAGATCTTAAAGCAACACGGCAAGCGGCTCTACTTGAGGGGAAGGCGTCATCGTTTGCTTCCAATGCAAAGAGGTCTGCTCAGAGATGTGACCACCCAGTTATCATCCATTTCACATTCCACGGTTTGTGCGAATGAAAACCAATTCCTTTAGATTATATTAACTATCTAAAGAAATGGTTTTCACCCGCACAAATCACCTAGTGGGTGGAATGAAATGAGTGATAACAGTTTTAACCCACTCGTGCTTATTAATTTAGAGATTCTGTCATTTTCGCGGGCGCACACGCAACAAATCGGACTACATATTCAAAATTGTTACCGATATCATACACAGCGATTCCGCGCTTGACCAGTCCTGTACCTACTTGTGGTCTTGACAGGCGTTACCCTGAATAAGATGACTTCTCTCTGTGTTGCTTTATAGTATAGACGTACTGGCCGCAGGCGGTTTCACAACTCGCGGCAGTGAGAGCGCATTTCTGTTTTGATCGAGATCTCGTGTATTCTTGCAGATGACGCAAGTTTACAAATTGTAGGGGTACGAACACGGATCTATTAAACTTTTATCTATAATAATTTAAGCTGCTTAACTAAACTGCTACCCTCTTGCAGTTAGATTTTATTTTTGACTAGCTGTTGCCCGCGACTTCGTCCGCGTGGATAAATTAACATCACATATTATTGTGATAAAATTATAATACCACTTGAAAATGTTTTGCAGGAAGTTAAGTATTTTTCCTCGGTAAGTTAAATATTTTATCGCATGGTCATATGCCTTTACTCCTCCTCTACCCCTCACCTTCCCCTCCCCTAGCCTTTCCTCCCTCCCCCTCTTCTCCCTTTCGACCTCTACTGTACCCTACCCTTCCTCTACACTTTCTCCCAACCGCACCCCTGTCCTTCGCCCAACCTTCTACCCACACTTTTCTTCCCAGCACTCCCAGTCCACCCTCTATCCCCTTTCCCTTCCACAATCCCTACCCTGTATCCTTCCCCTTCCCCCATTTCCCCCTATCCCTTCCGTCTCCCATTCCCTCTCCCCTTTCTCCCCTTAGAGCGCTCAATTTTTTGCAATCAGTCCATAGGTGTTCGGTAATCGCCCCTGTCCGATCGTGAGGAATATGTCTAAAAACACTTGAGCGTGAGAGTTCCTACCATGTTACATAATGCGTGAGGCGCGATTTCAGTACTTCCGATCATATTACAAAGTTCTTGAGGTAGGCGTTTACTTCATCGGCAGTAGCGCCCCGCGTCACTACCGCCAAAGTCTGGGAATCTTGAAGGTGGTATGGGCCGTTTTACTGTCATGAAGCAGTGTGGCAGCGATCCCTGAGGACGACGGACGAAGGGTCGCGAATAGTGTGCAGTAACAATCATCTCGTCATAAGACTTGTTCTGCAGAGAGTTTTCAATACCTTCCCTGAATAAATACTTTTCCTCGGAATAATCTCTTTTCAGATTTCTCAATTACAATTTTCTTTTTATTTCAGTTTTAAAAAAGTACTGCATCAAAGATTAAATAGCTGGTTTTAGTAAACCTCTGAAATATATCTATCTTTGTACTGCACTGAATTTTTTTTTTCTGGTTTACTATTTCTTGGATTATTTTGGTTTTTTTTTATATATTATGTTATTCCGGGATAGACACTGTCACTTTACAAAGTTTCGTCAAAATTTAGTAGTTTATGTGTGATGTCCGTATAAACAAAAACAAACAAGAATTTAAATAAAAGTTCTATCATGTTCAGTTACTTATTTTAAGTCGCCCTGGTCGATTTTTTTCCGTATATATTCAATGTACAGACTTTTTGCATTTATGTTTTTTATATATATATATATAGATAGATAGGTAATATTGATAGGTAAATGTTATAAAATATCTGACTAATGATGCAAAACTCGTTATATTTAAGTATTTGACCTATCTCAAACTCAAAACTACTGGACCGATTTAATTGACATTTGGAATATATATCTATGTCAAATGGCCTGGCAAACTTAATTTTTTTTGTTAAGGGAACCTACATATTGCGTACTATGACCGCTTTGCTGACTTTTCTTAATCACTTACTTATATTATTACATGTTAATGTAAATAAATAACAATCTTCAATGACCAGGTCAACATAAATATAACTACAACCTAGTGTTAGACGGTTTTAAATAATAATTATTATATAGAACTTTCGTCTGGTAAAGAGTCACTACTCAACATACGTTAACGATGCTATAACTCGCAAATTAATGCCAACTAGTGACTTTTAGGGCTACAGAGTAATAAGCAAATACATCGAAATGTTAATATCAATCCATGGATTGCTTATGAAATATTTATGTTAACCATTTTCAAAACTAGTTTCTCATTGAATTTCTGCGTAAGGTAACTGCAACCAGCTATCAATTACTTGAACTATGGAAATAAGTTTCTTTTCGCATCCCATGCGGTTTGATGTAAGCAGGTACTTACATTCCGCATTAAGTAACATAAATCCTAGCACCTAACCCAATGACGATATAGTTAAAATAAAAACGGACTTGGTCATTTAATATCATAAAGCAGTGATGGTACATTCTTAAAACAAAATACAGATTTTTAAATACTTTAAGTTACTAAAATTAATAAAGATATTAAACAAATAAATTGCAGTTAATTATTGAAATTCAGATAAGCCAACAACCGAACGTACACATTTTCATAAACCCAGATCAGAACATTAACTGCAGAGGCGTCAACCTGTCTTCACGTTATGTCGGACTGTAGACCGCAAAGCGGTTTCCTACCGCACCTTTGGTTTACACAAGGCGATACCGAGAATAATCGGAGAAACTTACGACCCTGTCAAAACTACATAAGTATCCTGATATATAATCCACATCTTCGCCCCTCTCCTGCCTAACGTTACACTCAATTGCGAGCAATTGATCATAGAAGCGAGAATATTGCGTCAAGATATTTGGTAGTTCCGTCACACTCCTGAGACGGATATCGTCTGTCTATTTGATGCAGGATATAGGTTTACCTCCGAGGAAGTAAAAGCAAGGAATCCTTGTTGATATGAAATATTTATTTATAAGAAAATGCTGTTAACAATGCAATTATCGTCATCATCAGCTGAAATACGTCCACTGCTGAAGACAAGCCTCCCCAATAGAATGCCAATTTTAGTGAGCTGTCAATTTGGGGACTTGCTATAATATCTAAGCTTGGCAGGCGGATGTACGCGGATGAACGCTGCTGCCCGTCTCTTCTGCAAACCCTTAGTCACCGTGACGATTTTTTGGAATTTTACAATTTAAAAAAAACAATAAAGCAATAGGGAGAAATCAAATTTCTCCATGAATAATTCTAACTCAGTTAATTTGGCAGACTGAAAATTATTAAGAACAGTTTGTCCATCAATTATACGCTACGTATTTGGCGACGTTAACTATTGTTTGAGCTTCTCATTTCTCGGGTGCGTAAATACAGAATTTAAATGGGATTGTGTCAAATTGACCCGAGATGAATTGGGCTCGGGTCTAGGGGTAACTAACTGAAGTTTATCGTATCCCTATTATCCGGACAGATTACAGTAATGTATCTCTACTTAATGTTATGTAGATATCAGGTTAAGGATACCGTCCGCCTTATCGGAACACGATATTCGAATATTTACTTAGTTCATTGTCATAATTCAGGTTCATGTGACTTTCATAAGATTTTAGTTTATACATATTTTTCATATTAGTAAATTGTAAATAAGTTGCTATCAAAACGTATTTATGAAAACGTCGTCCGAGTTGTTCCCGTGCGGCATGTATCCCAGGCACGATGTTGATTAAAAACTTACACAACTTACGAGACGCGATCGAAAAATATGGGACATGAACGTACGAAAAAGACCTTACTTATAGGCGCAGAAGGCGAGGTCTAGGCTCTACAGCAGGGTGTACTTTGCCCGCGCTAGTATGGAGCCCCATACAATCCCATACATGATAATTGGCTGCTACCGCCAAGTGTAGAGGTGGCTTTAAAGTTTTCCTAATTTCAACCATATACCTGGTTTTTTTTTAATTTACATGTTACCCTTTTTCACTCCCTACTACAATTAAACTCGTCTGCCCGAACGTCTACCAGTTCTGAGACAAATATGGTCTTTATTGCAACGGGAGACATATACCTAAGTTAAAACAAATTACATATTAAGTAAACAGTTTTGGATATTCAAATTTACTTTGATAATAACTAAACAACAGTTTGCTTGGCACTTTAGTTAGCTTTTTTTAGTGTAAATAAAAATATTCGCGTCTAAGACAAGTACACTGTACAATAATGAGTACGAAGCGCGAGCCTTATTCTTTGTATTAAAGGTATGAATGAACAATGCAACTAATCGATATCAACCGTTATTTAAAAACTAAACGCTTGCAGAACATGACTGTACAATATTTATCTTGTCTTTTTATAAAACGGTACTCTTAATAAACACCATCTTCCTACTTTCAGATAAGTACGGTACCATTCTAACAACAGTCCACGTAAATGTTTAAGAAAGTAGAGTCAGCAATGAGATTAGTTTAATTCGTACCAAAATAAAGCAGCTTGTAAGTAGGTATAGCTACAGACAACTACGACGTACAACGATACGTGTATCTTATGTTATTATAATTTTACAAAATTTATTTTGTAAAATTTACACACAATTTAAGAATAAGTCAAAGTCAAAATCATTTATTGCATATGAGTACACTTGGTACATTTATACATGTCATTATTTTTTTTATCGGCTACCGCTTCCAAGGTGTTAGCGCTGTGAAGAAGAAACGGCGCAACAAACTTCACGTAACACATCTTTTCAAATCATGTTTGCATACAATTATATAAAGAGTCATCAATCAATTTAAAACAAAACAAATGAAACTTATTGAAATAAAGTAGGCAACAACAAATCAAATTAATTTAAAAATAAAATAGTTATTTAGTAAGAACAAGAATGTCAAATATAATACACGATATATTTTGATAAAATGTTCGTTTGTTACCCTTTTATTTCAACAACGATTGCTTTCTGCTGACAGTACAAAAATGGTAATAACGGGTTGCCTTCCCAAATATCAATTCGTTTCACTCCAATTGAGCGGTAATAAGGTGCTCGTTTAGAAATAATATACGGCGTGTTGTCATAATGTATCTTAGGCTGCGACATTTCTCACGCGAGGACGAGTAAGTAGCCCGATTCGGGGTAATCTCTAAGAGTGATCACGCCCTGACAAGCTCTAATAAATGTCAAGTGAGAGCTTGATTAATATACACCATGTGTTTAACGACACCTGTGATATTATGTCCAAGAAATTCATGCTCCGGTGAAAAGGTACATGTAACTGTATATTACAATTATTTGGTTGGTTTGTATTATGAATACGTGTTAACCTCGCAAGCTGTTATCTGCTGAATTTGATGAAACTCGGTAAAGGTGTTAGCTTTGGTAAATTAATTACTTTTGGCAATTGGCGGACCTCTCTCCCCCCCCCCCATTTAACGTCAATCCCGCCTAATGGTAAGTGACGATGAAGCCTTCGGTGGAGCGCGCTTACCCAGAAGGTGCCTTTTCACTCTTCCTTTAAAATATCCAAATTATACTTATCCGGAAATACCCAAGCTAGCAGGGAGTTCCATTCCTTAGCAGTTCGCATTATGAAAGAGGAAGCAAAACGCTTCGTGCGAGAGCGTGGTATGTCTAGGTAAGGATAAAGTCCCTCCCCACGCTGGTAGATTGCACGCAAGTCAAAGTATAACAATACAAGACCAAAGCAGTGAAACTACCTGTTCTCTTACGAAACACTTAACAGATGAAGTGCAATTTTGCGGCACGAATAGATATCATCAATTGACTCCAGCGAGATGTCGGTCAGCGTGATAACGTCGCATGTGGTATACCGATGTCGATACACCACATAACAAATACTGGGCTTTCGAATGTGGTCCATGTCGTGCGAGTAAATTGTGTAATGAAGCAATTAGAGACCACCGACGGTAAGTATTAGAGATAATGAACCTTCGGTCAAAGATTACTATGTAAAGAAATGACACCTCCCTCCACGAGTGCAACATCGCCCGTAAAGTACAAGTACGGCTGGGAGCACGTCCTACAGGGCTGCGAATATGAAGGACCAAAGTCGAATTTCAGTAATATGACCCTGGCATGATTTAGTACTCATAATGTACTATTTTGTACTCAAATTTCAGATTTTGTTCTTAAACAGATTAAAAGTTACAAGGGGGTATTGAAGTCCGAGCTGGAATGACGTCACTGCAGCTCGGACATTTTGAACTAATGCACGTATATTCTGATCACACCAGACTTGACCTTTGAATTTGTACTACTTTGTACCCAAAAATCAGATTTTGTACTTAAACAGATCGCGAGATACAAGGGAGTATTAATGAAAAGATGAAAACACTGCATACAATGAAAAGTATATATATATAACAACTATTGTTCTGTTTTGATAGTATTTTTTTAAACCGTATATAATTTTTTTTAAGTCCCCGGACTGGGATTGACTCTATAAGCTAGAAAGAGAAGCACTTATATGACTGACGTATAACGTTCTCTCTCGATCGGCTGTGCTCGCATGCTCGTTGCTGACAACGATACAATAATGTACGCACAAACAAAAACGTTTGGTCTGCCATGTGGTTTCGGGTAGAGTAGAATAGGACCACTCCAACTCTTCCCGTGGATGTCGTACAAGGCGACTAAGGGAATACATTATAAAACATCAATCAGGCCTCCCCAACCCGTCTGGCCAGCGCGGGGAGTGTAGGCCAAATCCTCCGTCTGTCTCCGGCAGATAAGAGAGGGTTGTGCTCCTGCAGTGGAGACAAAAATAACCTGATGATGATGATGATGATGAAACACAAACGTAGGTAATTAAATATGTTCGCTTGTATGGAGTGCCGGGGGTGTGTTTCGGTGTTCTAGTCTCCTGGTGAGGAAGTTAAGTCTAGTTACTCGTACAATTCCGAGTAAATAAAATGTAGCCGCCACACAATTTGTTTAGGATTCTTTGTATTTTGATCATTTTAAGTCGTTTTTTTTGTCTCTAGTGGAAATCAAGCCCACGACCTCCGACGTTCACTGCAAACGCTCAATAACTTGACCTTAATTGACAAGAGAATAAAACGACTATAGCGTATCTTTGACGAAAATATAATGTGTAGTCAAATGCTCGGTCGGACCCTAATCGCAATAGGTTCGCAAACGGGGGCGTGGCGCATGCGTGCGCGCAACGAGAGTGAAAGCTGCGCGATGATCACGACCGCAGGTTATAGATTGATCCTTAATTGCTACGTATCAATAAACGTTGCGAGAATACCTGTTTAGGGATTAATCAAATACGTACGTAATAGTGTTACATCCTCCAGTTATTGCGCACCCATATAGGGTAAGATCTATTATCTAATAGTAAGAACCTGGCATCCCGGCAAATTAGGTGATGTTCAACTAAAATAGTAGTTAGAATGCTAATATTCAATTCTTAAATATTACAGTAATTACAATTCGACTTATAATTAAATTAATTACGAAAATAGTGACTGAAAATAAAATGTTTTTTTTTTTTATAAATATTTAATAGAGATCACACGAATTTGTTAATAAACAAATAAATCAAATATGTAAAGAACACAATAAAACCAAACACCATCGTAGCCAAGCCAATTATTCAATAATAGTTTAAGATACAGGGCCATGTCAAGTCTTGTGTTAAATAAAATACTAAAATCTAAATAAAAAATTATATTCTTTTCACATAGTGTTTCTGTCAGTATCAAGCTAGGAAAAAGCACATAAAATCAGCGGTAAGAAATAATTGACTTATATATGAAACCAATTCTTTAGTAGGTATTTGCCATCGATTTTATCGATTTCATTTGTACCATATTTAGAACAAAGAAGTTACTAGAGGAAGGCTTACTGATATTAATTTTCACTCAGTAGAGTGATGAATTACTTAGTAAGTGTCATTTCATGTAAAACCCACAGTAGTTGATTGGTAGTAAGTAGTATTTGTGTTTTGTGGATACTGCTACCTTCATATTTGCATTCAATGTCTTCATCTCAGCGACTTGATTCTCCAACGCTCATAGATTCTACCTGAATGTGACCATAATACCGACTTTTAGGGTCATATACTGGAGCCTAAACGCCGTCTGATCTCTACATTCAGTACTCGATCCAACATAAAGCCTCGATTCTAAATGTGCGTCTACAATTAAGTTTATGGCGGTACTGTTAAGTTTACACTCGTAGCAGTTTCATATTTTACCGTGTTTATTAGTTCTTGATATTATTTCCTTATTAGGTCCATTGCTATTTTATTAGACGATAAACTGTTAGCGCTGTTGAATGTTTTAACCCCACGTTGCAAACAAAGTTAAATTTAATCCTAATTTAAATGTATATCTATAATAGGCTTCATAATGATGATCATTGATGAGTATTCTCATTCTTCATTTATTTGTCATGCCCTGTGACTGTAATTGGTGTTTTAATGGGGAGAAGATTTCATTCTAATGGTCAAAATGCTGTATGACGTAGACTAAGAATCATCGTATCAGCCCCTCGACTTCCACTGCTGGAAGGTCTATACCTTCCACAATGAACGCCACCACATCCGGTCCTCCGCCCTCCGCATCCAGCTGCTTTGACCACCTACTTTATTTATGTCGCCAGTATAACTAGCGGCGGGGCGTCCGTCCCACCTATAGGTACTGCATCGATCTAGTATATGTCAAGGTGCTTTCGTGGTGTTTCTAAAACTCTAACTCAGAAGATTTTATTATAAAATCTACGGCAAAAAACATTATTCAGTTAGGTATGTTCTAAATACGCGCACCAATCTACTGAACTGGGCTCCATTTTTTCGTTGTCTGCACCGGACGTGTAGAGGAAAAAGCTTGAGCTTCCATCAACGAGAAGCTAAACTATAGGATCTTAAAATAAAAGGACCTTAACAACTACTTGAGGAATTGAAATTTTAAAAAGGCCTTCCCTAGTGCGTGTTCACACTCGGTTCTCCGCCTTTCTCATCTAGCTGCTGCCTTCTTTCTTTTTCAAGCCTTCGGTTCATAAGATAGAGGGAGCACAATCTGTAGATATAAATAAAATCATATATTTCCTGACTAATTCATCAACGCAAAGCTTGAACTTGCAATTTCACGTCTAAGTTGTTGAAATTCTACGCAGATGAAGTAGCAAACAACAGCTAGTAATTGAAATATAACACGGGTACAGTGCTATATTTCATTCATGAATGCACTTAGAATAAAATTATTTCCATGTTAAATATTTAATTGAGAATTTTCCAAATCGGCATCTTTTTCAGGCATCTTCGAGTAATCGGGGAGCATACATAGATTCCGACGAATTGAGAACCTCCTCCTTTTTTGAAGTTGGTTAAAAATTATTTCAACAAATTAAATGACATAATGGAAGATATACTTTTTAATAGCTTTGCCCCTTTGTTGGACTAGTTGCTTTATTCTTAAACAGGGGCCAGTATCTACTTGAAAACCCGAACAACAGCGACTGTACGTGGAGACATTCCACTACCGCGCCCAACACTTCTTAGTCCTTTCCTCACCACACCTTATTTCCTCCTTTCCATTATCATTCAACGTAATTATTAGTTAATTTCATACCGGTACAGATAATTATAAAGTTGAAGCTTTTGAACTTCATGTTTCCGTACTTCGCCTGTGTTAGTGTAACTTTAGCTTATATAAATTGTATAGTTTAGGTGTTTTCGACAAGCATCAATATTACAAAATCCAAACAGCTCATGCAATTGCCCACTTGATTAGTGTTGTCACCCAAACAGTGAAGCTTGAACAACTCTCACAGTTTTTGTAGAGTTTTTTGACATTGGCGCTCGATTGAATCCGATCCGAGACACAATGGATCCCGGTCATGGCCGTCAGTCGCGATCCGTGTGGACAATCAGGTAACAGCTTTCCTGGCCTCCCATGTAAATCTGAATTCGAACGATCCTTCCGGCAAAAAACTCGTTATTCGATCGTCAGAGTGGCAGGCTAATCTCCCATCATTGAGTGGCAGTTGAAGACGATCCGCCCGGTATTAGAGACCTTTAGAAGAACAACGCTTAAGCTCTAATAATCTTCCTATATTGGTTCAATTTGAGGATTTGTAGGATCGTGAAATGACCGTTTAGGATCGTTCTTGGCTCACAATCTAACTTGGCTCTTCTTTCGAAATCGGCTCGCTTCGCATTGCTTTATCATAACTTGTACGTAAGTTAGAAGTTACGTAATCTAAAGACGGTAAAAGTGTCTTATTGGCTAAATATCTGTTTGATATTTTTGTTATAATCTAGTCTAAGTAAATGCTCACTTAAATTTTTAGAGTTTCCATTTATTTCTTTATAGATATCATCATCATCAGCCTATATACGTCCACTGATGAACATGGTCTTGCAACGGCCACGAATTTAACTTTCTCTGCTTGATTTTTCAACAAGTAGTTAGATTCATCATCAGCCGTAATACGACCACTGCTGAACATCAACATCAGGTTATTTTTGTCTCCACTGCAGGAGCACAGCCCTCTCTCATCTGCCGGAGACAGACGGAGGATTTGGCCTACACTCCCCGCGCTGGCCAGACGGGTTGGGGAGGCCTGATTGATGTTTTATAATGTATTCCCTTAGTAGCCTTGTACGACATCCACGGGAAGAGTTGGAGTGGTCATATTCTACTCTACCGGAAACCACACCGCATAAGCCTCCCCAACAGAATGCCTTTTTAGTGGACTTTCCATTGGGGGATTTGCCATAATCACCACGCTTGGCAGACGGATTGGTAATCGCAGTAATGATCTTAATATACACAGGAGAACGCTGCTGCCCATCCCTGGTGCAATCCCTTAGTCGCCTTGGCGACACCCACGGGAAGATTTGGGGTGGCCCTATTCTAAGCCGGGAACCACTAGGCTTTATAGATATATCCATCGCGAACAGTTTGACGAAACTTTATGTACTTTTGATAATGAAATAGAAAATCATTATTTTTTCTCTTTTCATAACATAATGTTTCTCCGGTTTTCTGCAAAACCTTTCATTTCGATTTCAGGCTGCAGAGGAAAAAGAAAAGCAAGGAAGGTGGAAAGGATTTACAATTGACAATTAACCTACAAACAGTCGATTAATAGACATTCCGGGGTAAAAGTCATGCAGATATTTAGCGAGGGGCTTAGCCTTCATGTCACATAGAACTTTCTCTTGTACATAACTCACTCCAGTTTGCCACTATTTATCGGCATGATATGTAGTTTATTACATTTTTTATTTATTTTCTGTTTTACCTTATCACTTATAGCCTTTAAAACCTTGTTTGACTATAAATATTTGTTATAATAATTTATAATAGAAGCTACAGTCATAATTATCACCTGTTATTTTTTCTAGTCTTGTTATTAGCATTTTTCCTATATATATAAATTACAATACCAATATCAAGTTTTGTACTGTAAGCTTGTTGTATTATATTTTTATTTGCTACTATGAGTCTACGAAGCTCCATTTTGGTAGCTATGTTAGAATATTTCATCTCCCCAATTCCCTGGACGACCTGTTGTATCGCCATAGATCAGTTGATGAAACTTTGTCCAGTCTAAGTAGTTTAGTCTCTCATGCATCAAATTCATTATGATCATTCTCAGTATCTTACTCTTGTTAGTGTCCTTGAATTCCAGGAGCTTTAGGATCCTTGAGTTTGCTGATAATATCTGCACCTCGGACTTTCGTGTTTGCTATTTGGTACCCCATAAATTTAGAGCAAACAGTAAGTCTAAGATAACGGAATGCTAAAGTTAACATATCAATTAATGAAAACCATATTTTCAATAGAAAGAAAAACTATTATAGATGTGTTCTGTCTGCCAAAATAACAAACTTGGATTGTATAACAATAGATATTAATGAAATGACAAAGATCGATGCTCTTATCCAGCTAGATAATGAAGTCAATCCAAGTTGACGAAGTTTCACGAAATGTCGTGTGTAGCGACAAAGTTGACAAATTAAGTTCGCAAATAAAGCATTCATCACACGCAAAAACTCCTCAAACATAATTAGTAACTTATCCATGTATGAAACTCAGCAGATTGTTTCCACAGCTTTTTGGGTTGTAAATAATAGCCTTATAGGGAACGAGTGTTGGGAAAACGACACATGACGCCAATTAGGAAAGGACAAGTTGTCGGTACTCGAAGTGTTGCATCAGTATGTGAAGATACTGATGAAATAAACTTTTTGTAAGGTCCAAGTCAAATAGTTCTTATATTGTTTCCATTGAGAACAGGGAATATTGTACAAAAGTTGATGCGATGGAAAGCAGAGCTCTGGTAAAACACTTTTTACCCCCAAAGGCAAGTAGAATTAATATTTATGACCATGCTATTTTCTATTGCGAGCCTATTAGAAGCACAATAATATGGGCTTTGCTAGACTTACTAAAAAAACTTTATTTAGAATATGGCCCCTGATGATGATGATGGTAGATGATAAATTACCGTAGATTATAGTAAAGTACCTAAGAGATACTAGAAATAATTCTTAAAAAAATTCTTACATAAGTTTGTAATCTCCAAATGCAGTGGGCTTTTGCAATATCTTAAGTATCTAATACAAGATGGAACTTCTTTTTGTTAGTTAGTTAAACCTTGAGTTCAATACAAAGCTTACAATGTGGTATTTAAAATACGTATTTGCCCTTACATAATGGATTTATGTGTAGTGCTCTTTATGCTTTTAAGGTTTAAAACTTGTGAATAGCACTTATAGTTTTATATTTATACGTATTTAAATGAGGAGTTACTTTAATATTTACACATTTGTATGTAATAAAAATATTGGAGAGGAATGATTCAACTGCTTATCTAACACTTTGTGATAATTAAGATGATGTACCTAATATCGGTGATTATTTCTACTTTATGTAAATAATCACAGTATAATATCCAAATCAAAAAATTGCCGTTATGTATAGTTTTCTGAGTCTGCCACGCATCCTTGGATGTATAATAGGATGTTTAGGTATCCCTTATTAAGAGCCGTGGTAGCCGGTTGGTTGTGCACTCGCCTCACGTTCATGAGGTCGTGGGTTCAAAACCCCGCCCATACCAATGAGTTTTACGAAACTTAAGTACGGTTTATTTGTAATACCACAGGCTTTTTGGTGAAGGAAAACATCGTAAGGAAACCTGCATATGCCGAAGAAGAAATTCTGAGGCGTATGTGAAGTCCACCAAATCGGCTTGGGGCACCGTTGGTAGTCAGGGGTTTGGCACAAAAGATCCTGTAGGGTCGAAGTGTCGCCAGGTCTTCCTGGCCCCCTAAGAAGATAAGATAAGATCCCTTATTCACTCGTATGAAAATAAAGTTTTTTTTTAATTGGTTTTTCCTAATTATTTATATTGGCATTATGTTTACCTTTTGTACATACAGTGCAAAAAAATAATTAAATAAATACTTAATTAAATAATATCAATAACCTAAAAGTTTAAACTACTTTTTTTAATTTGCAACAGGGGTAGGAATAGGTACTCTATTTTAATGTCAGGAAAGTAACAATGTCTAAAATAACCTATTAAGGGACCGATTTTTTTTTAAACTACTTTAATCGGCTAAGGATTTTGTTACATCATTCCAACCTATATATATATAATCCGCATGGAATTTCAATCCTTTAGACGTGGAATTAAAAAAAAAAACATTTCTTTGCCTACATCATTTTAGAAAAATCTATGTTAAATTTTCAGGTTTCCGTATTTAGCTGTAGCAGTAATTAGAAATTCTTTCCCATTATAGGTTTTGGATTGTAAGTTTCCTCACAATATTTTTCTTTATAAAAAGCCTGCAGTTAAGCTTTCGACATGTTCCCTGCGACACATATTTGCAAAGGTGTCTTTGTCAATTAAGGAGGAATGGAGTGACGCGTACGCAAACCCAGTGTCCGGTACGCAACGACGAACGGGTCTCGTGTCAACCGGCCCTGTCGCCATTCATTTGTCGGCCAACTGGACGGCTGCTCATGCACGAAAGCGAGAGTGCGCTCGGCAAACCACTCTCAATTACCAGGGCAATTAGCACATGGTTAAATGATTGTTATGAAACATCTGCACGAAGCTCCTGTTTAATTGTCTGTTTGAAGGACAGTCACGGAAATCCTGTTGCCTTGGTCTTGCAATTAACAGTCCCGAATTTATGTTTCTCGGCTTGATTCTTCAAAAAGTTAGATTCATCATCAGCCGAAATACATACACTGCTACATAAGCCTCCTCAATAGAATGCAGCTTTTGGTGAGCTGTCCATTGGGGGATTTTCCATAATCACCACGCTTGGCAGACGGAGTCGTGATCGCGGTAATTATCTTAATATACAGAGAAGAACGCAGCTCCCGTCCCTGGTGCAATCCCTTGACTACACCCACAGGAATATTGGAGATGGCCCTAGTCTAAGCCGAGAACCATACGGCAGTAGTTCGATTAAGTAAGTCCTAGTTCATAGATTTTATTTTAAACGGTTCAAAATAACATACCAACCTCTCTTCCACAAAGTCGAAGGACCGAATAATGGAAATTCAATTTCGCTTTTGCCATAAACGCCTAGACTAGGTACAGGAAACGATACAAGTATGAAGCTAACTCTGGGATGACCAATATAATTAGTAGGCTCATAATTTGCATGAGTGAGACTCTTATATAAATCTGTTGCTTAACAAAGGGAATGATAACCTGATAATGATGGTGACGAGCAAATCCAAGAACATAGTGATCTTGATCTATATTGGTAACTAAGGTTCATCTCTAACGCATCGAAACTTTGTAAACTACCCTTCGTGGTCACCGCAGGCACATGCAGTTACCATGTCAAGTTAAATAGTTCCCGGAAGCGCTTAGTGCCGTTAAACTCATTTGTATCTCTAACTGCACATAACCGGCTCGCAGATATGGTTGAGTGGATCCATAGATGTGATGTTTTTACTCAGGGCTTGAAATTGATTGATTGACATTTAAACGTGCCAATGCAAAGTCACTACTAAATGGGAAAATTTTATGACATAATCTAAATAATAAGAGCTTTTCGTGTGAAGTTGTTACTTAACTCCTAATGAAGTAAATGATTCATTATTTTTATTTTATTTGATATATATTTTTTTGGTTATGGCTTAAACCTCTACATATCTAAATGGGAAATTTTTATGACATAATCTAAATAATAAGAGCTTTTCGTGTGAAGTTGTTACTTAACTCCTAATGAAGTAAATGATTCATTATTTTTATTTTATTTGATATATATTTTTTTGGTTATGGCTTAAACCTCTACATATCTAAATGGGAAATTTTTATGACATAATCTAAATAATAAGAGCTTTTCGTGTGAAGTTGTTACTTAACTCCTAATGAAGTAAATGATTCATTATTTTTATTTAATTTGATATATATTTTTTTGGTTATGGCTTAAACCTCGGTATAAAAATACCAGTTTGATCCAAGTCACGTTTTGTTATAATTGATGAAGGTGTTCACTTATCAGATCACAGATTCATATCATTTGTCAAAAGCCAATAACTTTGAAATCAAGCTTAAAGTTTCGCTCAAAATATACACGTTTAACTTCTAAGCAACGTCTTATCTACACTAACGGAGCACATATTTTTACTAGTGCGAGAATGCAACAAAGAAGGCTCTCTACACAAGAACGAGCTCTGGGAATCGATCCCGGTACAATAAGGAAATCGTTCCTGGATAGCACGAAAATCGCCTCGGCGTGAGGCAAGACCTCCTCGAGATACTGTCGGTAGCGTTAATGATTATATTCTATAGCTATTAGCGTATCGACAACACGTCATTACAGCGGACATTCTTAGCGTAGCTAGATAGAATTAGATTGTTAACTTTTAGCACCGATTGAGGTGGTATTCCAACAAGGTCTAGATTGTTGGGATGTCTGAGTAATTGTAAGTAATTATGTGGCAAGAAATAAGTGTTACGTCGCGACAGGTTTCAGGCACAATACGATACCGGTGGTTATTTGAGACTATAAAACACAACTAAAGTCTTTTGGATTTCTCGATCAAGGGGATGGAATTTTAAGGCTTGTATTTTGTTGAATGTAGGTACCGTTTTTTTAAGGACGAAAGTTTTCCTGATTACTATAGTTCATAAGAGAGTAGCTGTTCGTAAAATAACAGGTATAGTAATTCGATTTGCTTTCTATGGATCATCATCAGCCGAAATACGTCCACTGGTGAACATAAGCCTCCTCAACAGAATGCCACTTTTGGTGGGCTACCCATTAGAGGATTTGCCATAATCACCACGCTTAGAAGGTGGATTGGTTATCGCAGTAATGATCGTAATGCACACAGATGAACGCTGCTGCCCGTTATTGGTATTCTAAGCCGGAAACCATAAGGCGCAATGCTATATTGCTCTAGATAACAGACTCTAATTCATAAACAAAGATAAGAGGTCTACTAAATATCTGGTTTATTCTACTTCTTTTAATTTACGATTTAATAAAATTCAGATTAATGTTGCGATTTATCTCAAGCCCGCACACCAATGTTGTTAGGGTAAGTCCTGACATATTTATAGGCTTTCGATTTATGAATAGAATTTATTGAATTAAATAAAGTAGATCAAAGAAGTATTACGTACTTAGTATAAGTATTAGAATATTATACAAAAAAAAAAATTATAAGCACTATCTTATCTTAGCTGATCGGATGGGAAATTTTACACAAATCTTTTGCCATTAAAGCATCTGGTCTATTTTATTGTACACCATGCACAAACGATTATATTGCCCATATTGCCTATCCATTCACAGAAAGATTGGCAAAGGAGTGGAAACTATTATGAGTGTTACACAGCGTAGCGTAAGTTTACCAAAATCTCATCAAAATAGATAGATATACTCTTTATTGCACACAAATTAAGAATAACAATAAAATAGGTACAGATTTTTGGAGAGTGTACAGAGGCGGAAAGAAAGAATAATATACGATGTATAAAAATAAAATATCAATGTATCTGTAAAAAGTTTTTTAGTAGCAGCAACACTAAATCGATAAGTAAGTTTATAGTAGAGTCTGTATTCGATTCCGGAAACTAGCCACTGAGCGAGCGAAGTGACATCGACAGCGAATCCATTACGAACTCCTCCCCTGATTTTAACATTGTGTTTCTACTCGTGGGAACACGTTCAGTCTATTGCTGTGAGGAAAAGAAAAGTACCTACTTGCATTGCATAGAATTGGACGTAGGGACACATATTCTTAATAGATACTGCATACGCAAGGAGACAGACAGGTTATGTATTCGCCTGGTGCTGCAACCCGTATTTAATTATCTTTGCCACGGGAATATCGAGTTAAAAACCACAGAAACCTATATTAATTATATTCCTATCCTAATAATATTATAAATGCGAAAGTTTGGATATTTGGATGTTTGGATAATATTTGGATGTTTGGACATTTGGATGTTTGAATGTCTGGATATTTGGACATTTGGATGTTTGTTACTCAATCACGCTTCAACTACTGGACGAATCGTAATGAAACTTGGCACACATATAGGTTAGATCCTGGAATAGGACATTTTATCCCGATAAAACATCCCATTCCTAAGGTAAATCCATAATAATTTGTGATGTTAAGTTGTCCATGCGGACGAAGTCACGGGCAACAGCAAGTTTAGAATAAAGCATGTTAGACTTTTTAATTAAAACAAGTCGTCGTTAGGATAAAAATATTCAGTTCTCTAAATGAGTCTCAACGTCCACTTTTATTATGTAGGTTATTAAGGGAGTTTTCTTATCGGCCACGTGTCGCAATAGACACAGACATGGACATGTTTTTTCTCTATTTGATTTATCAAGTTTGTTAGAGAGATTTCATCCTTATAATTGACCCTAACGATCGATGCAATAAAAATACAGGGTGTAAATTTTACAGATTTTAGTTAGTTAGATTCCCGGGTGTGGCAAGCGAATTTTCGAAAATCTTTGAATACAGTTTTATTTATTTATTTAAAAAACTTTATTGCACAGAAAGTACAAAAGGCGAACATAATGCCAATATGGCATTCTCTTCCACTTTTCTTTCTTTTCAAAAGTAAAAGAATGTTTTCTTTGAGTAAAATTTTCTATCTACTGTATTAAGAGTACCTACTTTCCCTTCAGGTGGCATAACAAAATTCCACCCCCTATATAAATAACAATGATTAGTAAAAAAATTATAATAAAAAAGCCTATTTAATCAAATAACCGTCCAGAGTCGTATACCCGCCTGGAAAGTACCCATCACACTGGCGGCGTTTCCACGCTGGATCTCGTTTAAATACTCATAACGCCATAGATTTGTCTGTAACTATCAGACTATGTTTATATCATTCTAAATACTTTAAGCTTATTGTAACATTAATCACAAGTTGAAAACCCTAAAATTTGAGCGGTGTATAAGATAAAGAGCATAAATTGTACGTTTCCTAGAGCTACAAATCACTTTGTTTACAACTACACAGTTCGCACAAAGTTTGCGAGTAAAGCAAATTGACCCTCAACAGTTTGTCCTTTTAGTAAAATTAATTGCAGGCGTGTTTAACTTGGCCGGTTGAGTAGACGGCTATTATTATAGACGGGGTAATTTGGCACTTCAAACTTCAGTAGCGTAGAAACAAGGAAGTTGCAGTGTACTACTTTAAAGGACTTGGAGACTTTTTCTTCTTGGGAAACTCTTTTTTTTCGGTTAAAACTATTTTATACGATGAGCATCGTATGTGACACTCGATGTTTGAGACCGGATATTACGAAAACGTCAACAGTTTACCTTCGAAGCAGGAAAAATTAGATCTCATGTTATATGAGAATGACGATTCTGTTACTGTGTGACTCAGAACTAATATTTTTAAATAAATAAATATTACATATATACATGTACATACAATTGTCTAATGCACCGATAACTTAAAACCAGCCAGACGAGAAGCCGCCTCTATTTCATCTGTGTCTGAACAGAAGGCGCTATAAAACCTATAATATTAGTCAGTTATAAAATACCATTGTTACGTATGCATTGAACATGAATGTACTTGTATTATACTGTAGCATAGGATCATAGGACAGTACAAGTGACGTCACGATGGACGTCTCGTCACTGCGCCGGCGCCGCAGCGGTCACAGATAACAACAAACTAACGCTATTGAAACGCCATCGCCCGCCGCCATATTTGGTATTGACTGTTTGAAGTTTAATCTAAGACTATAGGTATCGGTCGTTTATGCTAATAGGTTTGAACTTCCTTGAGGCAATAGGAATTTATGGTTGATGCAGGTCTCGACAGGGATTTTCCGAAGCGGCCAAATAAGATGCACAAAATCTTTTAAGTTAACATAAACACGGGTCTTTAATACTATAATGAAAGGAATTGCTTTTATAATCAATTTTAAATGTACTTCGATCACTTCCTTGAATCGCTAGGTATGGCTTCCAGTCCGACAAGAATATAGGTGAGTATTATATATAAGTATATATCAGTTAAATTAATAAACTTATATCAGAAATACATGCATTTAATCTTCATTGTTTACCATGCGGATAATGATTGATGCCATACAGTTATACGGTGAAGGTTTCGCATTTTTGTCAGTTGCATCTATTAAAAAATTGCAGTTAAACTTATTTTTAAAAATAACAAAATATATAATATCTATAGTATTTAAGGGAACTTTAACCAAAATGTACCATAATCAATATTATGACACTTTTACACCCTTATAATATACTGTTAAAACTACAGTAGGTACCGTAGTTCTATTTCAGGTTCTCAGTGAACCCTATTTCTAAACATGCATCTAATACAAATTCAAATTGTATTTGTTTACGTCAAACATGAGTTTAAATGTACCAAGTGTACTCAAAGTTTTTTATATTTTTGAGATATTTTTCTAAAATAATGTATATCTATGAAATCAGCATGAAACAAAAATCTTGATTATTTTTTTATAACTCGAGTAGACTTAAAATACTAATATGTAGATTCAGAAATGAAAGCTAACACCCAGGCTTAGCCGCTCAGTCCACATATTCGCACATACTTGTAAAAAACTAATTTAAACCTTTCGAAAGCGTCGAACGGACTTGACTGGAGAGCATCAATAGATAGAGGGTGTCCCCTTTTCAATATCGTCTGTTTACACATGGTGTTTGCACTTGCAGGCTTTTGCTGGCGGTCGGTTGGAGGCTTTCGGGCCGTGACCTTTGCAATGCTCGGAATACTAAAAAGATGTCAATTCGTGACTGTAGCAGATGGTCGGGAGAAATCTTTTTGTACGAAACCGTTTTTTTTTGCGAAATCTTGAGAGCCTGTTCGAACTGAGGAGGATTTTCAATTCGATGGAAAACAACAGCACATCAGGCGATGGCGTTCAAAATATATACCGAAACAACAACAAAACAAGTGTAAAATATCGAGCGATGGAACCACTTTTTTAAAACAAACCTTGCCTTATAAGAAACAGTAATTAATAAAAATATAAATCATCGGATCTTACTCTCGTAAATTTAACATTATTGCTGTAGTACTGAATCATTTGAATAATTCAGCGTTGCTTGAAATAGTATTAAAATGTCCTGGCTTAGGCAGAATGACCTCATTAACTTTGTGTAAATGGGCATAAGTCGGTCATTCCTGTGTAATAATCAAACACAACATTGTATTAAGAGTTTATTAGTTCACGACGAGTGCACGCCTCGCTACTTTTGAGAGCGGTGTGCGCGGGACGCGGGGAGTCCAAACCTATCCGAACGTCAGTATCTTAGTGTCCGTATGCACACATTGATAATTAGTGCGTAATGATAGAACTAACACAGTAACAATATAACGCATACAATTAAATGTAAGCGATTTAGAAGCGGGGCGTGCCGTCGTCTACTGTAGTATGTAGGTATATTCGATTCAACTTAAGGAAAGGAAACTACCGACATGAGGTATAAACTACTATCTGGCAGGATTTTTCACATTTGGAAGGATGACGTCGTCTTGTCTCTTTGGCAAAACTATAATCCACTTTAGTTCGAAGTTACATTAGTAGGAACTGCAACAAAACTACTACAAAGTCACGAGTCTAATTTCCAGGACCCAGTTCTTCCATTTAGGAGAACAAAGGCTACTTTTAAAGGGTAAATTCGAAACGGAACTGTATAATTATGAATAAAAACTTTACCCATTGATTATAAATCTGAAAGTGTGTATTTGTAAGGCTTTTACGGCTCGACTATCCAACTGATCTCAATTGGCAAACACATAGGCCGTGTTATGGAGATGAGCATAGAGTAATTTTTACCATGGGAAAACTATTCCCGTGGGAGACGAAAATTTATTCCACGCGATCGAAGTCGCGAGAAAAGCTGGTTTTTCCATAAAGCAGTCTATCTTCAAGGGCACAGATCATACAGGTTCTATTAAAACATGAACTAAAGTAACAGAATGGCGCCAGGTAGACCATTAACGGTAAATATCGCCGGTCGCCCGCAGCTACGCCCTAGGGATGTTCCTTTTAAGATAGCTTAATAGAATACTACCATTACTGATCGGGCGATAGCAGTATTGGCTATTGTTATTATGAAACACGCAATGGACGACGTATCGAATTCTCGCATCTATTAAGCGCCGTTTGAATCTTAAATTGAAATTAGTAACGCTGGTGCCCTTTACATTTCGATTCCCACAGTAAATAAACGGTATATTAGCAAAACCAATGATGTGAGAGGCTTGTCCGTTATTTGCATCGATGTCTTAGACTTAGCTTCACTATGAGTATACAATTCATATTGCATGTCCAGTACAACACCGCCCACGGCGAGCTGGCGCTGCGATGGATCCAAGTACCCTATTCCATGTAATAAACTAGCTAAAACTTGCACATTAACACAAAGAAATTTGATCCTTATATCCTTGCTCGATAATCCCGTAAAAGATTTAAGCTCAGTTCGACATAAGCTTTTGTGGGTTGAGACAGCACTTCAGCAGAATAGCACAAAAATATAAAACAATTGCAGAGGCATCAGAGGTACGAGTAAGAACGGTTCGCAAAGAGTCAAGCGCTGACCCCTGCATTGCTGGCACAATGGATTTTAATATTTGCAATTTTGCGGTAGCTTCGTTAATTTTCCCATACGCCTACACACGTCCTACTTCAACCTTTGCGTCAAACGACCGGGTATCAAATGGTTAAGCAACTAAATGAACCTATTAGAATGATAAATAAACTGGCTCATTATAGATTGTTGCATAAATTTACTCCATCATAACTGTTTTATTGCAAAATGTTAGGAACATTATTTCTGTTTTATGTGTAAGGAAATGTTTAATTTATTTGCTTTAACATGTCTCTAGTTCTGTTGCTAAATTCTTTAGCTGACGAACTTTTCGCAATGTTTTTTGACAATCAAACTTTGATATTCAACAAGTTGCATATTAGAGAGAAATACTTTTGTTTGTGAGGTTCTTTTTTTCTTCCGTAATATACAGATTCTGGTTATAGGGTATGCCTATATTAACTATTATACTGTGCAGAAGCTAGGAAGTAGAGCATACGTAAATGGATTTAACGTAACTAGCAGAAGTTTTGCCCACTGCTATGTCAGCCAGAGGCTGTAGTAGGAACACGCTGAAACATGTATTTAGAAATTAATAGTGCGGAAGCCTAGTATACCCACTTTCATTACTTTGTGATGGGCGTGTTTCCTTAATTTGAGCGAGAAATAACATAAGATGTATTAGCATGATATTCATTACGTAGGTTGGATAAGAGATATGTGTTTCTTTGTTTGTTTGCTTTTTCTAATTACACGCCCCTAACTGATCAGCAGGAATTTTGTTTGCAGTGTAGTTTAAGCGTCGGAGAAAAGAATAAGCCACTTGTCACTAATGGAACAGTAAAATTTAGTTTAGTAATGGTGAGAATAAAGTTTAAATCTGTCTGCAAATCTGAAGATATAAGTCAACATACAGACGTTACGTATGATAAACATAATGACCATTATAATAATTTGACAATTTGAGTTTCAGAATTATTAACAGCAGTAATCACTGGCCGATTCTTTTTCAGTGAAATGAGGAGCAAGTTAGTTTAAGCCGTGCCGTACTTCACAGAGCTGTGCGTACTGACGCCGCCCCAGGGCTCGTTTCATAAATTACTTTCCGACTTGTGTTCAGAATCAACTGTGGTCCATTAACAGACCGCTCCTGTTTCGTTGTTTTACTGGGCAGTATCCAGAAACGGTGCTTAAGGGTCTGCTTAGTTGGCCTTGTGGTTCTGTCTTTTAATACGAATGCCAAAGATAATGGGTTAGATTTCTAGGGGGAATATAACTTTGTACTGTTTATATTGCCCAGTTTTACGTAAATGAAATAGTTACTGGAATCTTAGTCTGGGGTGGTTAGACTCGAAAATGACTTAACTATACCAAAATATTCATACATTTTACTAGTCAATCGACTGTGATGATAGTGATGAATTATATTCATACCACATTTTATTAGTAGTTAAGTAAATCTAAGAGAAATAGATTTTCTCCTATAAGTACTATGTAGTTGACTAAACTGAGATATACGCCTGTACGAACCGTGGGCGACGAACTTTAGTCTACCTGTCAGTCCTCCATATAAATGGTAAGGTGTGGGTCTCCTGAACCCCCAGACCTTACTAACTGAGTGCTGTTGTTGCGTGACTATACACATTTGTAACTATCCGTTTTGAGATTACACCAACAAGGGAAAAGGGACCATTCGTTTTGTTTAATTAAACAGATTGTATACGAGGTCCATTTAGATAACTGTACGCAAAAGTTACATTGTTAACCTGTTTGGGTAGGTATCGTATAAAATCACTTGATCTGGCCAAGTATAGAACTAATTTACCATCTTCAATAAAGATCTATTTGTTACTCTTAGTGCAAAAACTGATTAATCGTAGTCCACAGTGACGCAGTCAACGTTCTCTGTTGAACATAACCCAACAGAATGCCCCTTTTCAAGGGCTGTCTGGGGGATGTACCATATTCAACACGCTTGGCGGGCGTAATGGTGATTGCAGTAATGATCCTAATAGATTAGATTAGATTTATTTATTTCACTTTTACATCTTAAAATTCAATTTTACATGTCATTCTAATATGGTAAAAGTGATCGTCATAAAATAAAATAATGTATAAATTACAATAAATATAATATGCACAGGAGAACGCTGTTGCCCGTCCCTGGTGTAGTCCCTAGTACCTAGTCGACTTGACGATACCCACGGAGAGATTGGGGGTGACCCTATTCTAATACAGGATCCACACGGAATAAAATCTTATTATCTGCATCTCATTTTGATGTAGATACTTAGCGTTCGCACTGAAGTTTTAGTTTAAAAAAAACAACACTAATCTAATCGAGAATATGACCTTGGTACTTTCAAATCAAGTTTCTTTTAAAAACTGGTCTTAGATTCATATTTATTCTACTAAGAGCCGAAACCAAGCCATTCAAACTCTCGAGCAGACTACAACCACAGTAATGTAATCGTAACATGAGACGTAAATTTTGAACACTCGTAATATGCCACTATAAACGTAAGCGTAAAGTGGTGATTTACCCGGAGTCGGACAGTTAAAAGTGAGGGTCTTTAACGACCCTTAACTCTTATACTCTTAAACTGTTTCTTAAAGCGTGGAATGGTACACCAAACACTTTCCGAGTAATAGCTTTTGACAAAGTTTTTCTATACTCAAGATATGGTTAGAGATAAGATGGTGCGTTCCGAGAGTCTACAGAAATTGATACCAGAGAAATCGTGGAGCTAAAAGCAAGCATATGAGAGGTCACTTTAAAACTAAAAATAGTGTTCAGCCTGTAGACAATATTACTTGGGAAATACACCATAATGCTTGCTCCCGTTGACTTATTATCAAACTAGGTACTTTTGTTATCTATTTCTAATCTTTTTTTTTTAATTGATTATTATTTGTAGTTAGAGAATTCACCAGATAGCTGCAATGAATTAGAAATTTGGTTCACAGGTGCGTTTGTTGCAATATTGTATTTAAATACGGATATAACTTTTTAAATATTATTTTTCGCCTTTACAAATATTACGATAGATTCATTCTCGTAAATCTATGCCTTTTCAATATACAAAGAATGAAATTTAAGAAATAACATATGTAGGTACTATACGCAGTGCCGCTGTATGCAATACGAACTCCTTCTAAAACAGGAATGCTTTTCCATCATCAAAATAAGAAAACAATACGCCTCGAGCATAAAGTGCCAGATAAAAATAATTTAATGGAACTATAATAGCATCCATTCAGAGTGAGCTTTTAAGGGAAGTAAACATTATAATGCGATAATGCAGCTGAAATAGGTTGGTCTGATTGCCCTTAACAGATGAAAGTGGGTAATTATGTATTCTATTGAATTTAAGCTTTATTCAAATTATTATGCTGTTAGGTTTGGCCTATATATCTTTACGCTGACAAATACACTTCCTTGCACAGTTATTAGATATATTACTATTATAGTTTTGGAACATTAAATCAATTTATTTCGCTTCCGCTTCCGCTTCCGCTTCCGCTCCCGCTTCCGCTCCCGCTCCCGCTCTCGCTCTCGCTCCCCTCCCGCTTACGCTTCCGCTTCCGCTTCCACACCGTCTCCCCTTTTCCCACGCTCACGCCCACTCCCACTCCCACTCCCACTGCAATTCCCACTCGCAGCTTCAAATGTAATCCAAACTCATCGCAATCTCAATAGTACGGAAACACTATTATATGCAATATATTGCATACTAACCTTACCTACTAATGTATTTGAAAACTAAAAATGTCTATAACTTTTGATTGAGTTTGCCGATTGCGATGAAATAAAGACTAAATGTTAAGTTAAGTTAAGCTTCTTGTTTTTGTGACAAGTCCATCAAAATCCGTTCAGTAGTTTTTAAGTGATGCGTGCACAAACTCATAACTCACAAACAGATAAACAAACAGACAAAAATTCCAAAAATAATTGAAATGTGTTCTACTACTTATCCTTAGACCCCTCCATTTTTTTGCAAATCAGATCAATGTACAGACACGCGATGTTTATGATTTTATTTATTAGATTCTATAATAGTTACTTAATCACACTTAATATAACACATAATCTTATAAAAAAGACAATAACGAAGTACAAAAGTATAATAGAATGTTTTTTTTTAAGATAGGTATGATAGCTGAATATTAATAAGTTTTTACCTAGATACATATTTAGTAATTGACTTCAGGACTTTGATGGCTACTCCCTTCCTGATGCAGTATATGGACACAAATCATTATACGTCATAGTAAGAACCGAATGAAAAATAGACCAGTGGTTAAAAATGTCAGGTCAAAGTGGACCGACATTAAATGTTGTCGGTCCCCTTTGAACAGACATAACTTTGTTAGTTTATTCTGCAACTCATTGTCAGAACTATTTCTATGGTTTCGTCAAAACGGAACCCTTATAACAAAGCTTTTTTTGTCCGTCTGTCTGCCCAGCGGTCGCACACTACTGGACTCATTGAGCTGAAATTTGGATCACAAGTAAATGATATGAAAAGTACGGAAATTTCAGGAATTTACGAGATTTTCCTGGTGACCTAAAAAATTAACAAAACACGAATACTATGTACTTATAGCATAAACTTTGCTGACTTTTTGTAAATGAATAGTTAATGCTCGTTGAAAAGTTACTTGGCAAGTTTTCAATTGGTTATTTTGGCGCATTATTAATTTGGAGTTGAAACTTTTATTTTCCTCTCGGGGTGAGAAAGCAATATAAATAAAACCCATTAGAGGACTGAGACCGACTATAGTATCCCGGAATCACAATACCGGGTATCATTTAACCTGCCTTAATGGATTCCACTGGCCGCATCGTTTAGACCCAAAAAACTTGTGGGGATGTACATGGTCCATTCAGCATGTTAGCGCTCATTTGAGCTTTACAATTAATGAGCTTGAAATTAAATTTATAAAATATGTATTTATCTATGATCTGTTAGCATACTAGTTACTCTATTATTTTACTTAACCAGCTTTTTAAACAAAAATCTAGCAAGTATTTAAGACATTTAACAGAAAAAGCTTTTAGATTTTTGTTTAACAACAGTTTTTATTATATTTATAATGGTTCTAAGAGTTTTTTTATCTCTTAAGTCGATGTTAAATTTATTTTCGTGTGCATTGGCAGAGCTTTGTTTTTAACATTATTGAAAGTTCTTAACTAATTTGAGAGTGCACTCGCTTTGTAATTTTAGGAGCCAAGATGAGGCAGATCGGAAAAACCATCTGAAACAATTCACGTCATCGTCATCAGTCTGTTGATGCCCAATGGTGGACATATGCTTACAAATACAGTCCCGCAATTTACATAACTTCCATAAATTAAAACGTTGGAGAGTAAAAATTTCTCGTGTGTCGTGACATCTAAAAGAGCTTTAAAGCGCTTTAAATGAATCACAATCCAATAAATATTTAAATTCCGAATCTCAGACGTAAAAAAAATTGATAGAACTTGTATCCATGCCATAAATTTCCTTCGAACTTGCCCTTTGAAGGGCATTTTATAGTCCTCACTAAGGGCTCTTGCGATAAATTGGTATTTATATCGGCCTTCTATCGACCGCTACAGTTCGATGGCTAATCGAAGTCATAATACGAAAGGTTAGGATCAGCTATGGTCAGTTATGGTTTCGCGTGGGAAACTTTATTCCCTCATCAATATAGACTGTAATCTTTGTTATAGATTTACTAATTTATTTTACAACTATACTAGACATAAAACCTCACACAAATCTCTGCCATTCGTCGAAGTTATAGTCTGAGAATAAATTAAATTAGGTACTATGAATGTAGCGGAAACGGAACATAATTGTACAATCGCGAATATAAATTGCACACAGCATGCACACGTTGATTGAAGTTTCATATTCAAATGATCATACGGAAATTTGAAAATCCTTTTATTCAGCAAATATCTCGGACAGGCAGCCAAAAAAGTTACCCTGTACTTCATTCTCATCCTCCTTTAGTTAAACGCCCATCGTACTCGTTTATTGGACTATTCTTTCATCATAAGGTTAAATTTCACTGCTGCTGTACTTTTGCTCTTCATCCAGTTCAGACCAGCAGACGTATTAGCCATAGTAGAATTAAGCCTCTACTTTTTATCTCGTTAAAACATACGATAATCTCAAATAAAGTCAAATAATCGCGACCCATGTCGTGAGACTAAATAAATTGCAACAAAGCCTTAATAATATAATGTTCATAACGTTAAGTGCCAGTTAAATCTCGTACTGTCTTCATATTACATTAAGTGTTAGATAAATTGTAAGATAGTTAAATGATACTTAACACTAATGGCGCTTTTATTTTTCTAAATTGCATAACATTTTCAAGACTTAATTTCAAATTTTATTTATTTCACGCTATAATGAAATAAAAATAAAATATTTAAGTTAAAAGGAAAGGCGGGTAGCGGTGCATAAAATCAGTTACTATCAGCTACACACTTCACACTCCATTACAGCAGTGAATGAAAGCGTGCAAAACTGAGTGCCAAGTGTTGGACATGGATTGGAAAGACATGCGTTAACTGTAACTGAGTAATAAAGGTTATACTTAAAGTGGGCTATACACAAGCAGATAATTCGACAAGGACGGTAAATGTAACAAAAACTATATTCACTTTTTAGGTTTCCGTCAAAATGGACATACTTCTTGAAATTAAAAATGGAGACATTAGTTTGCACAAACAAACAAACATCCTCTCACCCCAAACGCATATACCTTCTCGGTACCGTGTGGGTAAAAAATACCGACAGTAATAAATAGCTAAGAAATCTGTTAGATCTATAAAAATATTATAAAATTATGTTTGTGTATATGTATATATATTATGTTTATATAATATATATGTGCTTGAAAAATGTTACTACGGAACAAGTAATTCAACATTTACGAGGGATATTATGAGTAAATATTGCGCGGTATTCTACGGTTGCACGTTAGTGTGCGAAGATTAAGAACTTGAAAGAACAACCACCAAAGATTATCCTCGCTCGGGACGCTCTAGGACGGCAGTGACCGAAGAAATGGTTTAAAATATTGAACGGTAGCTGGTAATGCGCTTGCATTTACATGATCGTTTGGGGATGGAAAAGGTATGGGCGCGTTGGGTACCCAGAGTGCTTACCGACTTGTAGAAACCAACAATCAGATTGAGGATTTTGCAAACCTCTCTGGAATTGATAGAATAAGATCCTTTTTGTCTTGGTTTAAAAACCATGGACGAAAAGTAAGGGAATTGTAAGTTTAGAAAAAAAATTTGTAAATATATTAATCCAGATCGAACAAGTTGCCAGAATCTGTTGAAACTGCTACATCAATAAACATGTTTAAGAACAGACTAGATAATTTCTTAAAGGAAAATAATCAAGTCGACTAATGATATGGAAGCAACAGCTATAAGCTACCTTTCCATTAAAAAAAATAATTAATATTAATTATGTTGAAAAATAATATAAAACTTATTAAAAGTTAAATGTAACATTACTCATTCTCACTTTTAATTGAACGTCTTAATATAGTTTACCTACATGTAGCTTCAAGTAACATTATTTAAAGTTTTATCCAAATATGTCAAGTAGTTAAGCATAACAAAACACTCTCCTAAGGTTTAAATTTTTAACTACGTCTCGAATAGTTTGTCCTCGGTAGTATATTCAGGTGATTTTTCTACACTAATTTATTTTATATTTTAAAGAATCGAGCAATTAAGTAAAACTCTCAAAATAATTTGTTGTATATCAACTAGTAGTGACAGTCAACACATTAATTCACTACTATGCGTCAAAACAACTCGAAATATACATCTTTCTGTTTTCTTTGTGAACGTAAATATCAAATCAGGTTTTCTGTCCCACTGTGAATACTTAAATTCAATTTATATGCAAATAAAACTTAAAACTTGATATAGTTTTTGTAAAAAGCAATACTAGATGATTAGGCTGCTGGTTGCACTACTAAATCTTTAATTAATCTTAAACTTGCATATACGAGTAGTAATATATTTTATAAGGCGGATAGATGCTTTACAATTTTGACTTAAAATGTATATCTACATATAAAATATGTAATTTATGACTTTGTCTGACAGGCGCGGGCGTATCTCAGTTGAGAGGTGATGATGGACCTTTTAGAATGAAGTCGATAAGTTTGGTTTAAGTTAACGTAAACAGCGTTTACATTAAAATTTGAATTATTTATCATAAATTAAAAACTTCAGTTTAAATGGCGGACCAACATATTTGCTTCTTAGGTCACAATTATAAGAAGAATATTACAATTATGCAGCTATTTAATACTTAAGCTGGTTTGCTATATAAAAAGAAACTTCTTCAATAGCCTTGACGCATCTTACCATTTGGCATGGCCTATTCTGTCAATGTCGTTGCGGAAGCGACCTTCTACTACATCGAACCTGTATGTAACTTATTGGTTCCCTACTAAACCTAAATTAAACTATAGTACAATAAGGTAAGTAATCTGCCGTGTGGTCCCGGCTTAGAATATCTTCTTAGGTGTCATTAAGGCGACTAAGGGATTGCACCATGGAGGGGAAGCAGCGTTCTCTTGTGTAATTTAGATCATTACTGCGATCACCAGTCCGCCTGCCAAGCGTGGTGATTATGGTAAATCCCCCTATGGGCCAAAAGTGACATTTCATTGGGGTAGCTAATCTTCAGCAGTGGACGTATTTTGGCTGATGATGAATCTGTGTGAATTGGTACAATTTCTTTGCTAGCCAATATGCGGAATTCTTTGGAGGTTCTCTGCCATTATTCTTATTTGCCATAAGGCTTGTATTACGTTTCGAAGACGTTATAGATGTGCTGATGTGTGTTAATTATAGACCAGAAAGTTGTAACCATCGAACTCATAAGCCGAAGGCGAGAGCTGAGTTAAATAAATAATGAATTATACAAAATCAGAAGTTCAAATACAGGTAACACGGCGACCAAGCCAACACACTCATGGATAAAGGGGTACATAAGAGTTATTCACCATAATCTAAATTTAAAACTTAAGTAGTCAGTTTCCTTATAAGATCAACTGGAATTTTAGCGAATACCCACTACCTGAACGTGCAGCAAAAGAGAATTTTAAAGATCTTGCAACAAAAACAACATCGCAACCGATCGAAACCATTCTATTGTCGCTGCAAAAATAAATAAAATGTACGATGTCGCCAGCATCTTGTATCTTGGTGGCAATATATCTTAAAAAGTGTTCGCGCCTCCCTCGGCACCATCTCTTCACACCTAAGAATTCAATTAATCTCTAGCCACCCGCTCCAGCGGCCACAGATTCGTGACTGGTAATTACTTTTTGTTAGAAAAAAACGAACAAATCCATTCTACACTCGTCTGCTTGTTTACGAAAATAAAAATAAAAAGCTCTAACCGAGTAACGGATTCGGGACAATAAGCGATGATACGAAGTTTTCTTGTAATCGACTCTAAGGATTAAAGAGATAGGTACCTAGATAATGTACCGGAATCAGAATGCTGTTATACTCAGGGCTATCGGTATGACTACGAGGACATCTATATCCTCGTAGTCATACTGATATGACAAACTAGTATGACCACGACGAAACGCCGTTCCTACCTGCACCGAATATGTATTTAATGTTGAACATCCCTGAAATGTTTGATAATGTTTTAATTGAAATCTCTTTATAATTTTTGGCGGCCGGTTATAAAAAACAACATAATTTCTTTTCAAATTCAATACTTTCGCTCAAGTTACGCGTCTCATCTGTATAGATGGTGCAAATCAGAGTGCAAGTTAGGTGCCTCCAACTATAACTGATGTGAATTTTTGCAATCAACTTGTGTTCAACAATTAAAATAGTTATGTTACATTTATTTTTTAATTTATTTATAGATTTTATATTGTAGTTTTTGAACCTCCAAATTAAATATTTGGAGGTTTTGATAAAAATACAACTGATTTTGTCTATTCATTATCTTCAACCTGAAAGAGTCCACTGTTGGACATAGGCCTCTCCCAAGGTACGCCACTGAACCCCATCTTCGGTTCTACTTTAGTCTGTTACATATGTTAAATCCTGTATAAGATACAGTCCATTAAGCCGAATAAGATAGATATAAGAATATGACGAGCGAAACAAAGCCGATAACTAACAAGCAGTAAATTACAAACAAGATTTACGCCTCCCATTCATCATTGGAGAATTAATCCCAACAGTTTCTCAACATCGCCTGGAGATATTTCAATATTCCTCAAAAGAATCCCATTTATTCGATACGCCGACTTCCCTTCATATTTCTCCGGGAATAACAAAGGTTTCTCGAGAGTCGGGATCAAGGCACGACCTCTGGGCAAGGCGCGCCGTGCGGCAGAGCACGAGGAAAAAAAAGACTCCTGCGCACGAGCACGCAAATGAAATCGAAATAACGTAACGTCGGCCGGGCCCTGGCAAGGTCTCGCAGAATGAGATACGGCCTTTTGATTAACCATTGTGGAGCGGACAGACTATAGAGTCGCCATTCTACTTTATAATCCTCAATTTACATCACATTTACATAATTTAACCGATTTTATTATCTTACGAATTCTTATTCCAATATCCTATTAAATCAATTAATCAATATTTTTTATTAGACATTATGGATGACTTAATCATAATCGCTAATACCTATTCAACGGGCATAATGATTTAACCGGGTATACTGATTTATAGTGTCATAGTTAAGATTTAGGGGACAAGTAATTATATAGCTTTGTGTTGGGGGATTTTGCCGATATTACGCTCCCTTTTGTCGCTCTTTGAAGGGTGATCAAAGAGTTCTGTGGCTGACGTTTGTTTTAAGTCAACTAGGTATGTCAACGAAATCGGAAAATTAACTTGTGAGATTGAAAACATACTTGTAAATCTTCTAAAGTAATTAATACCCCTTTGCATTTCAATAACTTTTCATCAAGACTATAGTTATTAGAAGGTAAATTTTGATACAGAGACTTTAAAGTCATTTCGTTATAAACGATCGGTCCAGTAGTTTACGAGTTACCACTGGACAAGAAAAATGAAATATAAAAAATAAATAATATTAATATAGAATGGAGAAGGCAACAGTTGAGCAAGTACTGAATTCTATTGAACTTATGTCTTCTAAGCCTTGCCTTATGCACGAGTGATGTATGATATACATATATAATTTTCGTAGATTGACACGAAATTCTCAAAATTCTAAATCCCTTTGAAGGTGGAGGGTTGTATTGTAAGTCACGCGTTGTTCCGAAAGAAACTTCCTTCGGTAGGTAATTACATGCAAGTCGGTGGCCGGCGCGTAGAGCGCTCACCCCTCTTTTAACACGCGATCTGCACCTTACAAGTTTCCAAACACAAATAGTTTTCTTCGACCAACTTAAAGTCGAATCTGCAAACGTTCGTACCAACTCGTTGGAAATTCTTATTTAACTTGGAGATAAAGTTGCCGATGATGGTCTATATTTACCTTCTTCTAAGTAATAAAATTAGCCTTTGATGCATGTATTACTATAGCAACTTAAAAGCAGTTTTAAACCTGCAAACAGATACGTTTAAAACTTAGTTTGGCGATCATTTGAGAGGACAAACCCTAATTAAAACTTTAAGTTATTATTTGTAGTAGGTACTTTTAAAGCAGCCAAACTAGGCTTTTACTTTATTAAATAAGTCTTACATCTTCAGATTTGAGGAGGTCTAAATCGATGAGATTATATACTGTGTGGCTACTCACTTAGCGATCAAAGCTCTCACATAAAATCTGAACGGACTTTTACAACCACTTGCCATTTATGCCAGAAAGTTTATAGACAAAAATCTGACATAGCCGACTACCACTCCAACGTTTTTACAGGCTGTATATACCCAACAAAAAGTCGGCTCGCCGCGATAAAACGTGCAATAAGAATAGCTGGACTATACGCTATAAGTTTTCATATGTGCTAGGTGAGGCTATGGCTATACGGGCTATGGTGAGTTAAGGCTACGCGGCGGGGCACAGCTTGGCCGCTCGGTAGCCATGGCCGGTTCGTTCGAGCCATTCTAGTATGGCACGGGCCCACTCACGCAGCGGACGCCCGTTACCTTCACTCCTCGGCGCGCGCACTACAAACACGAAAACAAAAATAAACTCCTGCCTCAGTGGACTGTTAAGACTGTAAAGTGAGACTGTGTTTCAGTGATTTAGGGTGACATTTGGAGGGGTGAGGGGTGTCAGTGTTGGCGGGAGGCTGTCTGGAGCGAAAGTGGCGGGCGCGGGCCACGGTTTTACATAATAGCTGATAACTGCAAGAGCTTTCGTAATTGTTGCGTGATAACAGTAAGTGCGCTTTGATTTACTTTGTAACTGGTTATGTTGTTTCTTTGTTTAAGTTTCCTTGAGTATACACTTATAATCGTAGATATGTGCTTCATTCAATTTCTATTAATAAATGTTGTTTGACCTTATTTAGTTAACTGATTTACATATAATATTTTTACTATTTAATATCCTTACTTTAGTACAACGTAGTGACCTATCTAGTATTAATGCAAAGTTAAGAACTATTGTTATTATAAAGGGCTTCCGTTTTGTACGTTTTAAGTAAACTTAACTCATCGTAGGCTGTTGCTTATGACTGACAGGGTAATGATTCACTGGTAGATAAGTTATCTTATCATTAAAGCATGTATGCTTTGCATATTCAAGTTTAAAGTTAGTATGTTAGGAATTTATGAGATCCTGATACCACGCCGGCGTCATAGCAACCGTCATGGTTACGAGAAGACTTAAAAAGGGGAGTTTGGAGATAAGAGGTCATTGACATTAAATAATTGAACTACCAACAATAAAGCAACTTTTATGCTGATTGTTCCGCGCTGTGTTGATCAATTGACTATGAAACGGTTAAGGCATTAACGATTAGATTCAGTATGCAGCCACCCGCAAGCGAAATTTGGTTAAACTTTTTACAGCAGTTATGTTTTTTTTATAACTATAATAAACCTTCTTAGGAATATTCTTGAAATACATTCTAAGAAACTTTATAAAGTGCTATGCATCTTTAAGAATAGTAATTTAAACCTATTTCATCTTCAATATCTCAAATCTAACGCGAACCGAAAGAGTCAAGAAACCTATCAAAATTCACGGGGTGATCCCATAATGCCCATTCCGAGATGGTGAGATCGTGGCTGTTGGTCCGTATCTTAACGATGCATCTCTGTTCACTTATCACCACAATGGCTCGTCTAGCCCAGCTCTTGTTAGACCAGGGTTATACGACATACCCCTTATATTTGTCAGACATTTATTTGGATGGAGATTCTTCTCACAGCGCTTACACCTTCCCAAACGGTTTTTTTTAATTAATAAATATTACAAATAAGTTAAATTGTCAAACCCTAAACGATGTACAAATAAATAAACTAAATGGATTAATAAGTATATTGTGAGCACTTCAATATCAGGATATAATGTAATGGAAAAATAAAAATAAAAATATTGTAATAAAACTAAATGAATCAAAACTTTGTTAATTTATGTATATTACTTGTTATGACTTCAATCTGTTTTGTATACTTAATAAATAAAATAAAAAACTATAACACTAAGTACCTTACACATCAGGTGGTTTTATTTAAATTAGCGTTACTTAAACTTAATACAGCAATACATCATATTACTCCTATTTATAACTCTCGTAATATCTGCGCAGACAGACCAACTTGTACAACGCCGCAAAATTGTCTGTCTTCAATGGAAATCGAACCCCGGAGCACTAGCGCGAGTCTAACAAACAAACCATTAAGTTAACGAGGTGGCTAACATAATGTTGAGTTTTGACTTTGGCTTGATACAAGTATCGAATATACGTATGTATGTCAAGCTCAGCCCTCTTTAAATCAAGATTAATTATTCAAGCCAATTACCACCGGATATGTAGATCACTTGCACATCATTTTTAATTATCATCACATCACAATTGCTCATCTATCTCAATTCATCGTTAGATCAAATACCGAAAGGGATAAAGGTCAGTCAATCACATTACACGTTTGTTGCTAAAATAAAGTCCTATAGAGGTAAATTAGAGAAAGCATATTTATAATATAGACGAATGCATAAATAAAATGAATCCAATATAATTATAATAATATTAATTTTGAATTATTTGAATTAATATAATGTAGGTGTTCATTATGTTTATTTTAATGTCATTATTTGTGTATTGTATTTTATGATGACTTGTAAAAATGTTTTACCAATAAATTTGTGATTGATTGATCTGAATAGGGTGGGCTATACAAAACACCGGATTTTCAGATAATTATTTAAGTACAAATGGCTAATCTTCTTGATCATAAGTGGTGCAGTAGTTGTAATAATATGATGTAGTAACGATCTGGAGTCGCAAATGATCAGACAGTTTATGTCTCGCATAAACTGGTAGCGTAGCATCAGTCTTTGGAACTCGCCCTACCTTCACTGGTAGGTATTATGTGTTAGTGTACTTCCGTTGATCCTCGCTCAGAAGAGTTGCGGAGGGAGAATGGTGAGAAGGCGGGAATGTCCCCCATAAACCTGCAGCATTGGAGAATTGTCCACAAAATGCCACAAGTCATCCTGAGGACTAATTAGAATGCCTCGTATGCCTGTAATAACACAGCTTTTCTATCCTTCACTGCTAATTGGCGGCAGAAGTAATACTTCATATTTACGTAGCTAAAAAATAATGTAACATATCGAAGAAAAATCTGTGTGAAAAAAAGTTTATGTATGCGCCTAAATTATTATAGGGCTGCTATACGCAGCGTGCGAGCATAGTCGATCGAGAAAGGGACAACGTTATATGTCAACAACATGAGTGCTTCTCTTTTTAACTTATAGCGTCGATCTCTCCGCCCCGGTCGATAGTGCGCTAGCATACTAACTTTGTACCGGCGGGCAAACTGCCACCGGTGCTCTATTTTGCGGGCGACGTTAAACTAGCGGGGGGAGGTGAGTGTCGCTTCTTTACGTAGCCATAACATTCAAATACCTCATTATGATGTCTCCAAAATTTTTGTATTGTACGATTTTTTTTCAATCTTAATATGTTATTTTTGTAAAAAGCATTAATCTTCTTGCTGTATGTATTATAACTGGTCGTATGTGTATATATCATAATATAGCTATATAAATATGGGCGAACTTTTTCTCTATTCTGATATTTGTTAAAGGATAACACGTATCTACTCTTTGGTTAAAAGAGCTTAGTAACTCATACAAGTAGCTCGTGTAAGCCTTCTCTCATTAGATTAAGTAAGTCTCTGACAATTATCAGGTAGCATAGTATACACACTCAGGAACGACCCTAGGAAGTTTTAAGTGGTGCGAGATCTCACTGTACCGCAGATGGTAATAAAAACCATTGCAATACCGGTATGTAAGTATAGCTTTACGAATGAGTATATTGTACTTCATTATGGTATGCAAATGTGTGTGTCTTATTGCGATAGTCACTGCCAAATAAGGGTGAATCCCAAATCAGAAGGTAAGTAATGAAAGCACTGACAGACAAACATGTGACAGTTTGACGGCCGATTGTGAACCAAAGAAGATAAAAGTATAAGTAACCAAAGAAGGTAGGTAATAAAAGTTAAAGACTTGCTATTAACATTGCATATTGTTTATTTGTTTAATACATATAATAACCATACTCTTTAGCAGAAATTACTTAATTATAAAACGATTTAGGACCTTGCATCGTAAAACTTCATATAAACGGTATAAGGCACAGAATCTGCTATGCTATGAAACTTATTTGAAATTGCATTTTCATCTACGAATGTAACCCGTTGATGTCTTTTGTATGAGAGTGTAATTATCTATAGATAGTTACATTAATTGATCGCATGCGCAAAAAGTTGGTTGAATAATGCCTGATTTGAACTCAATAAAATTACGAAACATTTAATACTGTCTTAAATAACGTTTAATAAAATGTAAAATGTTCCTAAACATACTATTTCAGACGTGAAAAAACTATTTGTTGCATATAAAAAGTTATTTATGGATTGTTAACTATCTGATTAAAGCTGGAGGCAATCGAAATTTTACTGAATTATAAATAATCCGATTGTTTTACAAAAACGGCCAGCTAAAAGGTTTAGCACGAATTCAATTTCACCTGTATATGTTTAACGTAATCAACGGATAACTACCCTATTAGACAAAAGTTATGGGCTACTTAGAGCCAATTACAACGGAGAGTTGCTTAACCTAGCAATTTTACTTAATTGCGGATACCATAGTCTGCTTGTAAGGTATCTTATTGAGACCATAGTTCAAGTCGGTGGCGGCTAATCAACAAAGTCTAGTTCGTAAAACAAAACTAGTCGCGTAACTTCGTAACTGTAGTAGGTTGGAACAAGTTTTGTATGTACGGCAGATATTTTATTAAATAATGAATTTATTGCAGAAGGGGTAAGGGGCAAGTTATAATAGACAGATTGTAAAGGTATCACAGTTACATTTATTTCATACACTTTGTTACACAAACTATCATCAGCGTCAGCCTGATGACGTCCACTGTTGGATATATGCCTTTCTTAGTCACATATGTAGGTATATTATATATATTGATATAAATATATACTTTAAATCAGTTATTGGCAGTAATAGAATAATTAGAATAATATTGTTTTTAAGTGCTGTGGATTTTGTGAAAAACAAATAAATAAAATAAATTATGGCTAGGTATACTACGATATATTTTCTATTCTAATTTTAAGTGACCACACACGAAGCTATAATATGTATTTCTTTTACGTCAACAACCTATACTATAACATATTGGTGATATGAAGGCAACATATTAATTATAGCATCGTTTTCGTGCTATAATATATATTATATCAAAGTATATCAATATAAATTATAGCTACGTGAATGACGGGATTAATGAGTGCCATCATACCCGGTGCTCCGCCTTACCTATCTCGAAATACAGGGTTACAATTTCAGCGTTTAAGGAAGTGCAATCTAGACTTAAAAATCACTATGATTACATCACTACATCTGTTTACTGCTTCACTAAATAAATGAAGAAACTTACTTTCAGTAAAATGAAGCTTAGCACAAGGAAACAATCGATTCGGTATAACGGCTTTCGACGAAAATAGTTGAGAAATGTTGTAGTAAACAATTTGATTTGATATTCTGTCTTTGTCAAAGATAAAAATAGCGAACTACAACGTAAGGTGATAATTTATTTCAACCTCAACGGAATAAAAACTTTGAACATAACATGATAAGGAAATTTTTGCGTTGTAAGTGTTCATTGAAATATGACTTTATTCTGCGACGTGACTGTAAATAATTTGTGATGCTAACCAGACGTAAAAATAAAACAAATTTATTACAATGAATCACGTTTTCTTGCGGTTTTACGTCCTCCCGTGATAAGTAAGTATCCTAGCAAATACCTTCTGCAATGTTATAAACTATAATAAAAAAATATCTGACCTAATATGTCAATTTATTTTATAAATATGTAAGTGGTAACCTCAATTCAACTTTAGTGTAACCGCCCATTGTTCCAATATTCGAATCTTTTTCATAACTGTATCGTAATAATCGTTTTATTAGGCACGTGATTTCATGTAATAAAAAAATTATTGTATTCGGTCCTTCGACGTGTATTTTGGCAATAGTTGTTTTCTTACCGCGATAGAGTGAGGGTTGGGTTACACTCAGAGACAACTGAGCAACAGAATGAAACAAAATAATGATATTTTTTGCAACGGGTATAAAAAAAATACGAGTACAATACAAGCATACAATGTACTATATTTCATTCCAGATTAATAGTCCTATGAAAACCAACGCTATTTACGTCTCGGTAACATATACATGAAAGGGTCACCAGCAGCAAAAATAGGTTTGTATTACCAAGTAAACTTTGCGGTCCACTTAGGAACACCATCTATTGTGTATTTTGTTTTCGAGACGCAAATGCGTTTGTTTTCATAGGACTATTAATCTGGAATGAAATATAGAATACCTTCCCATATTTTTTGAAAAGCACATACATTCTGCAAATAAATAGAAAAAAGTTACTAGGCACAAGTCCTATTTCTGTTCGTTCTTAATAAAGTTTGTAAATTTTAATGACAATAAACTATTTCTATTCTGTATCTTGCGGTATTAGGTAAAGTCTCGAATGAACGCGTTCATCAATTAGCTGCCTACTTCAAACAATCGCGCATAATGCAGCGCAGCCTAACGAATCCGTTGTGTCTCCACCTTTACCTAAGGGCCAGTGGTCAACAAAATAACAAGCTTACTAATCACACCGTGCCAGATCTAGGTCGTAGTGTGCGTTGTTTCCATTATTCATGTCCGATTGTTTGCTTGACGTAAAATCGTTAGTGCTGGGTGACTCATTAAAGAAATTCAAGCCCAAGTGGTTTGATTGCTTGAGATTTGTACAATGATAATAGATAAGGCAGAATTGGAACGCGAGACAGTGTTACTGAATTTATAGTTGTGATAAGATCCGGGTTGATACTACAAGGAGTTATAGAAGTTTAAATGATTTTATTTTCAACGTATATCAACAAAATAATTTATCGAGTGACTAATAAGTTCATTGGGGGTATCAACTAAATTGTTTTTTTTTTAATTGAGGAAAACATTGGTGGTCTATACATTATGATGACTTTCCAATGTTAGAAAAAAGTTTATTGTTAACAGTAAAAATTCAGGGACTAAATCCAATGGTTTCTAAATTAAATCATTAGAGAATATACAGTTATGATTTAATGACACTATTTAATGTTATAAATTACTATCTTATCTCCAGGAAAACCTGGCGACACTTCGACCCTTCTGAATATTTTGTGCCAATGCCCTGTCCACCAACAACGGTTTCCAAGCCTATGTCATGCACTTGACATACGCGTTAGAATTTTTTCATGGGCATTTAACATTCCATTAGAAAGATATCACGAGTTTAAAAATGTAAGTACGCAGCGGTCGTGTGCGGAATCAAATAATTTTTGCCTTTTGCGGAGGAGGGGGCGGGGGCGTGAGCGTGAGCGGGGCCGGGAGCGAGGTTGGAGGCGGGAGCGGGGTGGGAGCGGGAGCGGGAGCAGAAGGGGGAAGGATAGCAGATTCTGTAGACCACGCGAAGCGCGGGTACAGCTATTCATGATAAACATTTATTTATTAAAAAAAAAACAAGAATTCTGTGGTCCAATAGGCGGAACCGCCGCCGGTACGCAAATTTTATGTATATAAATATTTTCAATGCATAACAAGATTAATAGATTTATTTTAGGATTTAGTAATACCTACATAATAATGTGTAATGTTAAATTATCAACGTGGACGAAGTCGCGGGCAACAGCTAGTTTTATATATTTTATAAACATATAAATATGTAAATTACTAACATTAATATATATTTTATTTCATAACTGTACACAAGGATATAGGTAGCGTAATAATTGATATAAACCGCATCGTTAGCCTTGTGACTAGGAGCTTAGGCTCGAGTGCCAGAAGTCGTAGGTTTGATTACCACTATGGACTGACTGCTTTATATAACTGTAGAAGTTGGACCTGGTCTTGATGTTATATGTATTTGTAAATTGTTCTATCCATGTCTAATATACATCGTACATGAGAAAAACTTAGTTTTTAAATAAACAAGCGTATGCATATGAAACTGAGTTATTTGTTCTTGTTTAGAAGTATTAATAATGAAGTGAATGGTCTGATGACAGAAAGCAAAATTAAAAATACTCAGTAAATAGTCAGTTAAGTGCGTCTAAATATGTTTAAATGAGTTGTGTGACTTGTATTTGTGTACATATATTGTACAAATAAATAAATAAAGATATATTCCATTTTGCCCTATACCTTCACCGCTAAAGAAAGATCAACACTTACATCAAAAATAATAAAAGTAAAGCAATCTAACAATATATAATTCACAAGAAAGATTATGAGATAGCCTTCCTAACGACTTTGGCAGATGCATCATCAACATGCATCCACGGGATGCGCTTTGTTATTTTATATCAGCTAGCTTCGCTTAATACTTCCCTTGCATTGAACATGACGTAGATGGATCATAGTATCTGTTTACATGACCATATCATTTATCATACAATGCTATGAACCGATGGTATGCCGCATCCGCAGGTAGAACATATTATTCGTATCCGACTACGAGGTACGAGTAGGTATGCATATTCGACAAAATCAGTGCCTTTTTACCTTCAGTCGGGTAGGGTGTCGTTCCCGGCTTAGAATAGGGCTACCCCAAATCTTCCAATGGGTGTGGTCAAGGCGACTAAGGGATTGCACCAGGAATGGGTTGCATTGTTCTACTCTGTATATTAAGATCATTACTACGATCACCAATCCGCCTGTCAAGCGTGGTGATTATGGCAAATCCCCCAATGGACAGACCACCCAAAATTGGCATTATATTGTGGAGGCTTCTGTTCAGCAGTGGATGTATTTCGATTGATAACGATGACATGTTTAATACACTTTCAACTATTAAGATTTTCAGTTTTTTAACAGTATTATGTCGACTGAAGTGTGTTTCTGTACTGATTTTTTTTGGAATGAGGAGACAAAGAAAAAAAGAGGTTAGCTCTTTACCGCTAGAGCATAGTGCACAATTGATGATGTCCGTCTTTAAGACCTGGAATGAAACACCACACCTTTATTGTTCCTTGACCTGCTAGTTCACTGAAACCCTTGAGGCAATAGATACTAGAATAAAAAAAAACATGAGCAGTGATAGACAATTGAATCAATACCACAGCACCAATAGACACGTAGATGGATCTACTGCGACATTTCCATTGACTGACATTGCCCTTGGCAATAGAACCTTATTTAAACCTACATTTTAACGCTAGCCTAATCGATAGCAAATGGACATAGGCGTATATCTACTAACTACACATTATACATTACAATAATACATTTCATAGGAATAATCCAATGTAGACTTCAAATGACAGCCATTAAGTTAATTGATTGGTTAGAAGAAAGTAATGCTGAATATATTGATTTATTGATTAAAGGAAAACGGTTAAGTCACTGACCTTTGACTCAGCTCGAATATTTGATTAAGGAATATGGAAAAAGGGACTTATACTACACTACGGCCGGTTGGTAACCTATGAGTATAATTTAATGACTGGGGAAAAAAGTTTTATGTAATACCTACTAAAAATTTATATCATTTAAACTTCATATCTTCATTTTTCAGGATAACATTAGTTAAACAATTACTCAACCGTTGTCCATGTATTGTTTCATATCTCATAGATAACTAACCCAAAGAATGTAAATTCCAACCTCACTTGCATTCTGTTCACTAATATAAGGCGTTGTTACTCTTGCATAAGTTCATAACTCACATCTCATTATCAAATCAACAGCTTAGATATAATACGTCCCACCACCGTTAGGCAGACAACTAGCCTCATAAGTTCATAATGACTGAACATGTTTCTTTGGCGTATGCTGTCTTCTCGACAATGCTTGCAACCTCTTCCTATAAAAGTACGTAAGAATATAAAATACTGTCTGTAACTGTCCCGTAATGCGATTGTTCACAGTTAACAAAGTAGGAAGATGGCGTATCAAAGGCCCACGAGCCGTAGGTTCTGACCTGTCGAGCCAAACGTTGCGTGATCAGAAACACTCACCCAACGGCGGTTAGCTGCAGGCGAAGGTTACCAAATCGTTTGATGCTATCACACGCCGCCGATATGGCTACAAAATTGATACAATAACTCTATGGATCGAAGCCTTGAGTATTTACTTTACCTAAATGTTCGAATTAAGGTTGAGTTATGAGATTAATCATTATCAACGTATTTAGCTTAATTTAGATCTTCCGCAATCCACTTAAGGAGATCCGACGAATAACTATATATGAAGCCATCGACATAGCCGAAAAGATTAGCCACATCTGTCGCAGATCAGTTCTGGAGTGGATAACGTGCACCGGTAAGCGAACTGAGGGATGCCCTGCCGGCAGATGGACCGACGACCTAAGGTGTCCAAAAGCGGCTGTATGCGGAGGATCGGGCGTAATATTATTCCTTGCGGAAGGCTCATGTTCAGCTGCGGACGTCGATAGGCCGATATGATGAGACCGTCCCTTGCGCGAGTAATTGGCCACCGCAGTGGTAGTGCTGCTGTCCGCCAAAAGCATAAAATTAAATAGCCTGAAATTTTCCAACCCTAGTCCTTTCAGATCTGAAATACGATAGAGTCAATGCCAAGGTAGTAGCGTGGGAAGCAATAAAGCTTTTGTTTGAAATGCCCTAACCATTACCAGATGAATCATAACGTAGGCAATGTAAAAGTTTACGTCACTGTATATGAATAATGGAAATGACCTTCCAGTTTTCAGAATATAGTAATCACCTACGTATTTTATGGTAGGAAGGAAATACCTAGAAATTAATGTACTTTTAATTTTATCAAGTATCTTCTATTTACCTAATTTAGAAGTACAAGTTTATTACACATATAGGAAATTTCTAAAATATAAATAGCTGTTTTTGTAAGTTGTCAATCACATTAAAATAGTATTTAATAATTATAATTAAATACTAAATACCTAATTAATTTGGGCATGCTGAATGAAAAACTGGAGACATCGGTTAGGAATACCTGTAGTTATATCAAAGGACATATTTATATAAGGAATTCTAAGGCTGGTAATTTAACTTACATAAAGATGTATGTCCCAAAGATAGACACGTATATTAAATTACGCTTCTACCACCTGAATAGATTTCCATCTATCTCGATAAATTAGCGACTTCTAAATCCTTACAACGTGTTTTCGAATAACTGATTGCGTTCTGGTAGTTCAAACACATTGGCGGCGCCGCCGCACTGCACTTCCGTAATGCTGAATAGATATAGTTAATTTATTAACCCGAGTTAGGCTGATAGCAACTAATGCCTAGTCCACACGGCGGCATGGTTTCGAAACAGTGTCCCCGCATGTTTCGGCGATTGAAACCTGTATTTGACACATGCGCCTCTATGTGCTGTCGTCATTTATTAATTGCAAGATAAACGATACTTATGCAGATACATAAGGCGCTGCACGGCATACGTGTGATAAATGTATGACCCGCACAGCCAATCCGCATAACTTACATATGCTGGAAACAGTGTTATGCGGATTGGACGTACAGTCCATGTATTCAATCACATGCACAAACGAAAAATGATTGATGATAATCGATCTGCAAGTAATGTGCTGTGCCTGAAACGTCGGCGAATGTGGGCTTATCGTGCTGGTGGATGTCGCGCGACATATATCCTCAATTGTGCTACCAAAGTTAATACCTCTGTGTGTACAAGAGTTTACGTCCTTGCGTCTTCCCGATGTCCACTTCAATTAGCTACCGTCAGTTAAGCGTATGTGGCGAGCGACCGCTAGTCTTGTGGACAGCTTATTTATTGACATTCGTACTATTCAGATGTTTTGGTCTCGTAACGGTTTGAGATGTAGAAGAGATAGGGTTACGGGATATAAAAGTTAATGGCCTTCGTATGTACTCCCTATCCTTGTTTATCGCAAGTTTTCCCAACAAATGTTTTCCATACATATTCTCTGATAAATTCAAATAGTTTATTATTATACCCACTAGCAGTTGCCCGCGAATTCGTCCGCGTGGACAACTTACCATCACAAATTATTATGTATTTCCCGTAGGAATGGGATGTTTTTTCGGGATAAAAACTATCCTATGTCCTATTTCAGGACCTAACCTATATGTGTGCCAAGTTTCATCCCGATCCGTCCAGTGATTGAAGCGTGATTGAGTAACAAACATCCAAACATCCAAACTTTCGCATTTATAATATTAGTAGGATAGGATTAGTAGGATTACCAGATTAATAACAGTCACCCTTAAAATTATATAATTACATAAATTAATTATATAAGAGAATTATGTAATAGATGCATTACTACTGAATTTATCGTATATCTGAAGTTTGCGTCAATTTTCTATTTGTCAAATTTAGAGCTGAAAAAACTTATTTAACTGGTACAGCGAATAGTTCTTTAGGGCGGAACTGGTACGTGCTTACGTTACTGATAGAGAAGCGGCGACACTACAGAGATAAGTCATTCAGATGTCCTTACAAGGCATCAGAGGTATTGCGAACCGATAGCAACCACTCGAGAAATGCGGATACATGTACAGTTTTGTAGTTAGTAAAAACTGATCTATATACTTATTCAGACGTTATGAAATGATGAGAATTACAAGTGTTATCATGTCATACATATCAGAATTGTCATTTTATTTCTACATTTTTAAGCATTGTGTTAAAAGTGCTTTACCAGAAATAATGGAAAGCTTATTTCACCTCTCTATGGGCTGGCAGGTTTGTGATCGCAGTGTAGTGGATGCACAATAAAAACATGAGTTGGATTATGGGCGTAATTGTTTATCTTAAGCATATCAAAACAAGGAAATAATATAAGGAAAAAAAATATCGTCAGATTTTAATTCTTTCACACTATATATACTTCAGGTGATTTTATTCTATGTGACTTATTTAAAGTTTTACTTAAACTTGAATCTTTACGTTGTATATGTGTTTATTTTATTTATTGTATTTTATATGCATAGACTATATGACTATAAACTAGAATACTAATAAAAAGTTAAAGGTTACATAAACTTTTCACCTTACAAACCTAATTTTTACATAATCTTTTTTAATAACATGCTAATTCTCAGTTCTTCTATCATTTAAACAGATACCTAGTCTATGTTTATGTAAAGTTTAAGGCACCTTTTAGTCACCTCATCCATCCACAGAGCCGTGGAGTTATTACATAACCCAGAGTACCTGAAGTTTAGCAAAACCTGATCCGAATATACAATGTCTCTTCAAATCTATCAGATACCTATTGAGCCCTTTAGATATCACATTACAAGAGGTATTGCCTAACAAAAGCTAGGAATACGATCGTTTTATATCAGGCCCCAGGGTCCGATCCGTGACCGGCTTTAATCTCCTATTGATAATAATATATCAGGCTTACAATGGAAGTTTCCACTCCAAATAATGTCTAAGGAACTTCCTTTGAAGTAGAATTAGGAACTACCGCTGTTGTTTTTTTAAACGGCTTCCGTTTGCCATAAAAATAAAATGCGCCATTCTCCTTTAATGAAGCAATAGTGTCCAGGGTCTCTTTACTTTTCTCATGTGTAAATTGAAAAGGACTTGAGCGATTTAACGTTAATTTATTAGAACTTGTAAAAACAAAATTACCATCAAAATTATAGTAGTCTTGGTTACCACTTAAGTACCTATTGAAAATATAGGATACTGAAATTAGCAATGTATGCTGTAAGTAAAAAATACCTAATGAAACACGTTACAGAGGCATTCAAAATCACATTCTCGTATAGCGAAAAATGTCTGTTCTACAACTTTTAGAAATTCGAAAAATATTTCAAGTCCTCTTATTCTAAGTAATATTATGAATCTGTAGTGATTTTTTTGTAACGCTTCAGAACTCGACATTTCAACCGATCTCCATCAAATAAAATCAATATACTTTAATTATGCCGCTTGGAGCGCTGAATCTTTGCGTCACCAAAATAAATAATAGACAAACTTGTACAAAGTTCTCTTCCCCCGGTGGGAATGAAACCTAAGCCAACGAGAAGAATTTACACCATATATGCTCGATTCGTGACGCTTATACAATCCCCATAGGTTACAATATGTCACAGGCTACAGGATCAGATAGGAAGTCGCGGCAATAACGGTCAGCGTCGGTACAAGCGATTTATCGCGAGCCACGGACAGATAATTGTCTTCCCGATATCGCTCGTGGAAGTGGATCGTGGGTGCGCCAAGAACATCGCCGGTACACGCTGTCGAGATCGTAGTATGGCAAAGTCGTAGTCGTAGAGATCGGAAAAGCATCTCTACCATATCGTCAGTCTTTTGGCCAAAGGGCGAATTTTTCGATTTATGCAACGGGATATTTACCTTTTTGTCGTAAAACAGAAGGACGAATATACTAATAACACTACATCGCATAGTCGCCCTTTTGTCAAAAGACCGACGATATAATTTGTTTCTGTTTGCTAGAATTTTTGGTAACTTAAAAGTACGAGTAAATAGCGTTTCCTCTCTGCTTCCCCTCTGAACAGGAGTTTTTGATTTTGACTGAAGATGTTTTTCAGCTAAAAAAATGTTTTTACCTTATTTTGTGATAAAATCATAAATAACACAGGAGGGGTCTCCACATTCAGGCATTCCCCTCTTCCAAAGGACCACTCCGCTTCTTGTTACTCTTATAAGTCTACAGTACTCTATTTGAGCGTGCCTGTTTAACTGGATTAAAAGTTCATAGTTTCGTTGAGACAGCGGAAATGTGTGCATGTGTGCATGTGTGCGTGTTCACCGCGCGAAAAATGACAGTATGTTTTCGGAAGAAAACGCTATACGAGTACGATATGGCCCTATGTTGCTCTAACGATAAAATTGATGTCCTCATGAAGCCCAGGTATCGTAATAAGTACATGAAGAATAGTGATGTTCACTTAGGTATAAATAATTCGTGAATAGGTCTAATTATTAATTATATTACGTAACCTAAACAATAATATTGACCTAGAAAATCGATATCTAAACGTATCGTTGTAGGCCATTCTGGTTTTATTACAAGGACAATTAAATCAGTTTGATATTATCACAAAGACCCTTGAGTAACAAATCGTATTGACAAGTCTGTTTTGATTCCAAAACTACTTTCCCATTCAATTACTTTCTTATTTATAACACTTATATCACAAACCAGAACTAAACCTGTACCAGACAAATTGGAAAACGAAGACCGCAACTCAGCACGAATATCGTAATAATTGATATGCGCGTTGTATTCAATTAATCTTGCAAAACAAAAGTAAAATATGCATGGTGAATAACCTAAGGGTTTCATTTGCATAGTTCTCCGTGCGAGGGTCCAGCCTTATTAGCCGAGTCGTGTGTGGTCCTCCGTTACCATGGAAACGGAGCTATCGTAGTCTAAAAATCGGCTTAACTGATGGACACAGCTAATTGTGTTGGCAAGACGGCGAGCTGACGCCACTTACTTCTAAATGTCACTAAACCGTTAACTGACTCTTATCTGTTTGTCTTTGACCAATTAAAAAAAAGTTTCGTTAGAAATTCACTTGGAATGTGGTTTATTTTAATATTATGAGCGCCGGGAATAAATTCCACGTAGTTTAACCACGCAATAGGAGTAAGCTAGTTAAGTAGTGAACAGGTTACTGTATTTAGGTCAACCTACTAATTAAATACACTGTAAGTATACACGCAAAATAGCTGTAGGCGGTAAATATGAAAATTGGTAATGTCGTGTAACACTTTCGGGCTTTTAAAACAATAGCAAAGGGTTTATAGAATGAGGTAATTTAATGGTGCTCCATTTTTCTTTACATTAGAGCTTTTATCGGAGGTAGAGAAAACTCTTGCATTAAAGACATTCCAGAAATGACCTTAGGGTGGCAACATTTATACATGTAGCCCTTGGTCTGAGTCATACAGCAGCTCAGACTAAGTACCAAGTAGTATATAATCTAAGTTCAGCAGTCTAAAGAACCTATGTGCACGGAACGTCAGTAGCACTTTTTTTTTTATAAAAAAAAACGCATTTCATAAAATTAAACAGCTATTTATTTTAATATAGGTAAGTACAATAGTAGATTCAGTACTGGTGCAACTAGGTAACATTATTTTGATAAAGATCTGGGCTACAATAGTTTCATTACTATAATCATTGCAATATGGAAAATAATGGATATCTCGTGCAAACGTGGATCGTGTTTTTGAAAACATTTTTATATCACGAATAGTACAATAATTTATTTATAATGCCCCGACTTCCTACGAGCATAGATTAATTCATCATCATAATATCAGGTTGTTGGATATAGGCCTTTCCCCATGGAATGCCACTCTACCTGGTCCTCCACCCACCGCATCCAAACCACTTCCGGCCACCTTCAGTTAAATTTGAAATATACAATACGGTCTAATGAGACAGAATAGCGAAAAATAAGATGACTAGGCACCCACCTCATGGTAAGTGTCTACGGTGATCAATAAGCATCTGCAACCTTTGGACTACTGTGTGAAACTATTTAATTAAAGTCTATAGACTACACTGTTTTTTTTTTTAAAATATGTATTTTTTATTTAATTATAATACTATAAAGACATAAGCCAAACATAACTAAACATTAAGAAATAGAAAACTACTAACACTAAACTACAAGTGTAAATCAGTGTAATTTTTTTTTATAAACATACACGTAAATATATTTTTGGTGCACTTGTATACGACACGATTCATTGCAAAAGCTATTTTCGTCATATAAATGAACGGAGAACTATAGACCTAATTTTATTTTCCTCTCATATTTTAGGAGAAAACAGACTTAAAAAAGGGTTCCCAACGACTTTAAACATAGGGTTCTAGTGGCTTGGTCATTGGACTCGAGTGCCAGAGGTGGGTTTGATTTCCAGGGACAGACCACTTTGTAAAAAAAATTCAAGTTGGTGCCGGTCTGTATGTTATATTTGTGAATTATTAAATCCTTGTTTACTTAATTCCCATAGCACAGGAGTACATTCTAATTTGGGATTAGACATGTGTGTGAATATGTAATAAATATTTATTTAAATAAAAAAAGAGAATCTTGCACGGTAGCCAAAGCTTTGACCGTCTTTAAAAAAATATTGTATTGTATTCATTTTCCACTGTATTTATTAAACTTATATTTTTTGTTAACTAAACTTAGGCAACAAATATCACAGACAGATTACGACTCAGAACAGCGATGGCCAACACTTCAGTCAAGTATGACCGCTATATGTAATTTACAGAAAACAAAAATAAATTATTACGTTAATACACTCATAGTGCCGAACTAAGTGCTGTTAAAAAGTATATCAACAACACCGATTTCCCGTTAAGTCTAGACTAACTAAGTACGAGACTGGTATGGCTTAATGAATTCAAATAATCAAAAACAATTGATCTTACTTATTCGTTAACCAAACTGAAAAATCAAAGCTTTTGTTTAACACACGGCAAAGTTAATTAACATGCAACACTATCACAGCTAAAGCGTAAAACGTGCAACTTTTTATCTCTTACAGTTCTTGGAGTACAGGGAGTAATTTGCATAGTTTAACAATTACTTGTGCATTCTTTTGTTGGTTTTCGCATCTTGATGTCGTTTGCGAGTCGCGACCAAGGCATAGCTGCATGTAGGCATCAAGTCTTTCGAATCTGCACATAGAATGGCACGGAACTGCGAACAGAAAAAGAATAATCGGGTATTTTTTTCGTACATTGTTGATAATGTTGCCGAAGCTTTATATTAACTCCTAAATGATGGTGATAACGATAACGCAATAGACCAGATAGTGATTCGTGATCATTTGCCACTGTAACTCTAATTAGATAATAACTTAAATGATGCACAATTTGTTAAAGAATTAAACAGCTTGACTGCTAATGATCGACGTTATTTATCAGTGTCACAGATGCAGTATATTTTTTTTTATTGGTCTAAAATACTGTTCCTCCCTTGGTCTGAGTTTTTTTTAACGTAATCGTACATAAAAAAAATACGAAGCTACAGTTTCTTGTATAAAAACTATTTCTGTCGTATACTATATAAATAAGGCATAACTATTATGAAAATTCCAATTCGTAATACCTAATAGCAATTTTTATGTATAAAGCATCATGAGAATTTCTAACTACATATCAGTCTTCGGAAAATGGTAGCCACCCTACACCCTCTGAAGACTTATGTCTAGTCCTGTTAATTTTAATGCCTCTGTTAATAATTCAGACTTAACTGCAAATAAAATGAAGTAAGAGGTAACACATATCAAATAAAGTGCTTGACTGGTATTTTAAAGTTCAGTGGTAATACGGGGAACAAGCTATAAATTTTAATAATAGACATCACGTTAGTCTTTACATGTTTATCCGAGAATACGACTTTCATTGTAGTAAAATTAAGTCAAATCAAACTAATATTATAAATGCTATAGTGTGGATATGTGTTGGTGAATCCTAGAATCTAGTGCTAGTGAAAACCGGCTCAAGAGCCATTCTAACATAAACCTCAGTGTGACAACTTACCAGTGACCGCTTACCATCAGGCGGGCTGTCAGTCCAATTGTCACTCCTGACTGCAAAATAAATAATCCGATTTTAGTAAAACTTCGTACAGTGATGTATAACTAACACGCTGAGTAACAAATTTCTAGAATTCTAGGCATCGCATCTCTGCTACTTCAGCGACATTTCATGACTATGCAGAATGGCCAAGAGAAGGCATTTTAGAACATTTATGTCAGCGCGAAGTTGCAGGTCAAAGCTAGTATTTTATTATTTCGAAATACAATATGAATGTTCAAGTTTTTACAGATGTACAAGAAATACATTTGCGGAACTGAATGACAACCTTGAAGGCTGCATTTGATCTCAGTTTTCACTATTATTGCTTCATATCCAATACTAACTTTTTATTGTGAAATACAAGAACAATATTTAAAGTAGGTTAAAAGAAAATGGCCAATGTGTAAAATATTTTGTATTTAACCTATCTTTAAAATCCGGAAATGATTAGTACCTCTCCCAGTCTATCTATGTCCTATGGATGTATGAGGCGACTAAATTCAGATGATAGGAAGCAACATCGTCAGTGTATTAAACTCCATATACTCTGATCACCAACCTCCCTATCCAGTATGATGATTAGAGCATAAACCCCGATCAACTGCGTATTAATATTAAAATTAGCACAGTTTTGAAAAACTTTTGGCACCAAATAAATATAGTGAGGAAACATGTGTATGGTGAAGAACAATATGTGAAGAAACAGGCCCATGTGTCTGTAACGCTTTAGTTGTGAATGTATGTGAATACTGTGTATAAGGCATAAACTTAAACGCCTCTTAATTTTATTTTAAATATGTAAAGTCGTTATTCCTGCTAATAAGCTAAGGTGTTATTTACAATAAACAAATGTAGGGAGTGTTATGTGTGTTTGGTCCATAAACACTGAGAATTGTCTTAACTCGTAAACTTCAACTCAGCTGGTGGGCGCGTGCGTCACACGATTTTATGGCTACATTTACACGATGGTAGTAAATGTGAAATACGGATTTTTCTTTACTGAATTTTACGCTGAGAGTCCTGATGTTTCCAAAGTTGCAATAATACCTAAATATTATACATTTACGTGTCGCAATAAGGTAGGTGTGAGTGTTTGCATACACTGTAACATACATTCCATTCCGAATCAATTGACTTACGAAACAAACTTGTGAAAGCTTCTCCAAAACAAAACAAACAATAGATGGTGTTCCGAAGTGGACCGAATAGTTAAAATGGTAAATACAATCTTATTTTTGCTGCTAGTGTTTCATGTACATGTTTCCGAGGCGCAAATAGCGTCAATACCAACAATGAACTATAACAAATAAATACTAATTATTTACTACTAGCTGTGTCCGCAGCTCCGCACGCGTGAACTACAGAATCCGCTCCCATTACCACTCCCGCTCACGCTTCCGCTCCCGCTTCCGCTTCCGCTTCCGCTCCCGCTCCCGCTCCCTCTTCCGCTCCCGCTCCCTCTCTCTACCGCTCCCGCTTCACTTTTCCCACGCCCACTCCCACTCCCACTCCCACTCCCACTCCCACTCCCACTCCCACTCCCACTCCCACTCCAATTCCTATTCCCACTCGCAGCTCCAAATGTAATCCAAACTCATCGCAATCTGAACAGTACGGAAATACTATTATCTGCAATATATTGCATACTAACCTTACCTACTAATGTATTTGAAAACTAAAAATGTCTATAACTTTTGATTGAGTTAGCTGATTGCGATGAAATAAAGACTAAATGTTAAGTTAAGTTAAGCCCAATGTTTTAGTGAAAAGACTATCAAAATCCGTTCAGTAGTTTTTAAGTGATGCGTGCACAAACTCACAGACAAACAGACAAACAGAAAAACAGACAAACAGACAAACAGACAAACAGACAAAAATTCCAAAAATGATTGAAATGTGTTCTATTACTTATCCTTAGACCCCTCAATTTTTTTTTTGCAAATATCTTCAATGTACAGACACGCGATGTTTACGATTTTATTTATAAGATTTGTTATTGTTGTTGTTAATTTTGGTACAATTAAGCTTTAACGTACCTACATACATAAATATTTAATATGTACATACATTATCTAATCCAAAACTAGGATTTTCTCCTGTATTATGAGAATTAAATAAAGACAGGATAATTTATAAATATAACATTCAGACTGTGACCAACATGCACAAAGTTGTCTGTCTTTAGTGGAAATCGAAATCACGACCGCTGTCGATCGCGTCCAATGAACAACGAGGTGGTTATAAGGAGAGTCGGGAAGAACGAATGTCCGTAGGTTTGCCTAGACCGAAGCCGCGAGTGAAGTTTGTATTTCAGTCATTACTAATTATCAGGGCAACCGTGTCGGCCCACTGTAATTCTTTCCACTAAATCGATAGCTCGAAAACTCGACAAAAAATACAGACCTGTTCATGTCTTTTCAATTGTTTTGCTATGAGATTCCCTGCCTTGCTCATTATCAAAGTGGGACGTGGCTTGCTTAATAAGTAGTGTAATTTTTTTTATTTCAATTACCTCAAAGCATTGAAGTCAGCAGTCCCCACCGTCATTGGCTACTAAATAAAAGACTAATCTATGGGTAAAAAATTGAATATTGAGTAACTACGTTACGGTGAATTACCAGTAAGTGAACTTTATTATTGTCAATTTGTCATGCGAGTTTCTAAGACATACATTTGGTGGCAATGAGTTTTTTTACATCCGAACAATAAAGAGCCCTGCAATGCGAGGTGTCTAAAATCACTTTCCGTTTTACGTAACAAGGGCGTTTAACTTGCGTCACACAACTTAAAAAATCTATTAACTTTTTTAATGTTTTATTTGGAAATTAATTGCATCATTTTAATTCGTTTCTTTAATAGTTTTCTACGCACGGACACCGCACAAATTCATAACTTTTGTGCGACCGCGACTACGCTCACTGCGCGTCAAATCGGATGATATGCGTGTAGAAATCTGTCTGACAATTGCAGAGCCGTTCTTTGATTTCAGAGAGGAATCATAGATCAGAGAGAGATTTGATTTCGATTTTAAGTAACTAAAAAATATAGTGGAATAAAAACATTGAGTCAGTATGGGCCCAAGTGACTATCCTTAACATGTTAATGGGCCTGATTCTGAACGCACACGTTTAAAATTTGACAGCGCTAAAATTGGTTTCGTCTTTATCTTCATAATACTGTGTGACAAGGATAGCAACAATTTTAGTGCTGTCAAATTTTAACATTGTGCCTTCAGAATCGAGCCTAATATCTATGGTAGTATCTATCTATTGCCCGGGAGTAAACGCGTTAAATTTTTAACCCATATAGAGACACATTTAAAATAAATCTAATACTAACAACTTGAACCCAGCGGTTTGAGCTGTGCGTTGATAGATCAGTCAGTCAGGATATCACAGTATAAGAATTTAATGTATACTTACCTCAAATGTAAGTAATCTCATGATACAATTTATTTTTACGTTGACATAATTTGACCAGGAGCTATCAAAAAATAAAAACATGTTTTTAACAAATCGTTATGTATTTTTAAAATGCTGCGACCCCAAAAATCACCCCTGCCTAGGGACCTGGACTGTTAGTTCAATCTTGTGGTTATCAATGACAGTTCAAACAGCTTATTGTCGAGCTGAGTGGATTTTATATTACTGGTTTTCTTCAATGAAACTCAATTTGAAAAGATCAATGTACCCATAGATCTTTACACCTACTCTAACCATAAAATGAGATGAGGTAAGCGACATAATATGTAGGAAGTGATAATCTAATATAACATTCTTGAGTTTGTAAGGAAAACACTTTAAAAATAGGTATATAGTCGTTTTCTTTGTAAGGAAATTGTTTTAATTATCACAGGCAACGCCACGAATTAAAACAAGTTTTCCATTAGGAACTTATTTTTTAGTTACATTTGAAAAGTAACAGATCTTTAAACGTTAGTCGTTATATAGTTACTCGTAACGTCTATATGGACTTTTTTTTCATCATCAACCGAAATACGTCCACTGCTGAACATAAGCTTCCTCAGTAGAATGCTACTTTTGGTGGGCTATCGTTTGGGCAATTCCCATAATTACCACACTTGGCAAGCGGATTGGTGATCGCAGTATACAAAGGAAAACGTTGCTGCCGGTCCCTGGTGCAATCCCTTAGTCGCCTTGATCACACCAACGGGAAGATTAGAGGTGACCCTATTCTGAGCCGGGAACCACATGGCTAATTATATTGTAAAATTTCCAGAAAAATATAAATAAATATAAATATTTTCAGATATTCACACCAATTATATATTTAAGTACAATTAAGACTGACTAGTGATTAGCGAAACAGATGGGTAAGGATCGTGATATATGGCGCTCTGTTATTTCTGCCTACCATGCAAGGGATATAGCTTGAAGACATGCATGTATGTAAATACCAAGCGTATTACGTATGTAAATTGTACACGTGGGCGGTCTATGTTATGTGCACTAGGCTTAATGCTAGGCTAGATTTATTTCTTTGTCGGGTTATAACTCAGGCCAATACGTGACCGATGCTCACGCCTACTCACACCGACGATATCCTCGGTGCCCTAATCGGTATCTTCGTGAAATAGTTTAAGACAGCGGTAGTATTCGGGTCCGAGCATATTTCACCGGAGAAAGCTAAGTATTCTGAGAAATAAGACGGGTAAATGGATAAATCAGATGGAGCAACGAATAGAAAAATACACCGTAAGAAATGCTTTTAAAATTTAATGTTTTCTCGCAGAAATTAAGATTAGGGACCGGCAACAGCGTTCTCCTGTGTACATTTAAATCGTTACTGCGATCTCCAATCTGCTTGCCAAGCGTGATGATTATGGCAAATCCCCCAATGGACAGCCCATTAAAAATGGCGTAGGAAAATTCCCCCAATGGACAGCCCATTAAAAATGGCGTAGGAAAATTGGTTGGAAAAATAATAAATCTAAACCTACACCACATACCATGAAGCAAAATAGTTTTTCGTAGCGCATAGTTTCACCTCAATGTTTTTTCCTTCAGGATTGACACTAATTGGTTATTAAATTAGATAACAAATGATTTTAATGTGCATCTGTTATCTGATTTAATAACCAATTAGTGTCAATCATGAATGTAAAAACTTTTTTTAAACTTGAACGAAAAATTATTTTGCTTCATGGTATGAGGTGCACCAATTTGCGCCTACCTTCGTTACCTCATAAATACAATACCTGACTATGCTTTATAATAATGTAGAAATTAATGTTGACCCCCTCTTAAACCCAATCCTGAACACGCCCCTTAAATGGTAGCAGATATCATACACTACCGGGGTCACATTTGGCAAAGGTCAATCGCAAAAGGTTAGTTCCTGTCCCCCGCGGGCCACTTTCTACGGTGGATTATAAACTGGTGCACCGGCCGTTAGTGAAAGGTCAGGTCTGTCGAAAAGTGTAACATTCTCTTACATAATTGCTTTAACTATGATAATACTTACAATAAAAATAGGCAAACATTGCAAATCACGATATTTACTACTATCGTTTCGTAGGACGACTATCGGAGTTTTTAAAATTGACAGGCTTTGTATTTCCTTTCAAAAAAGATTTCATACCATAATCCAATAAGTGTGTCCGTTCGAATTGGTGGATATCACAAACGCCAGAGTTCCTTTTCTAGATAATGCATACTCCCTCACCCGCAATCAAAACATGCATGTTTTCTATGATGATGATGATGAATGATACGGAAATCGCAGCTTTTGCCTTTCCTTTGTTCTATATGACTTCATACTCTGATCTGAGTGGTTATCTTCACCCACTGTTAGTAGGAACGGCAACTGCGTTATTGGCATACAACAAAGGCTTCTTATTTATTCAAGTTTCTTTAAAAACTTCAACAGTGCTTTGTGGTACTCTGGTTGGTTAATTCTTAAGGCACGTCATTACCTATATACGCGTTGTCATGTGATCCTCCATTTACAAAATTCGGTCGCGTCGCTATCTTTGCTATCAGACCCAGCATACCTGTACCCCTATGCGATCAAGGATATTGGAAACTAAGTCGCGTTTCTTTTGTCTAGTGAACAGAATTCGAGGTTATATGAATATGTTGAGAGGTTATGAATTATATTGTGTCATCTAAACAGTAGATCAACCTTTTTAAATGTTATATATGATCAAGCAAAGACCTTGTCATTTAAGGTTGCTGAACGACTCGAACAATGGCCTTTAATGGTTCCGTAGTACTCAATTTTAAATAAGAAATGTTCAATTAATTGTCATTTTATGACCATTGAACTTCGGCCTATGATTTACTGTGGCTATGTGTTCTGACAGGTTACGGGCCTCATATTACTTAAACACTACACTGACATAAGTACCTACTTGTCTGACCTTTTGTGCAAGTTCTATTGATTGTCGTAAGTCATTCACACAAGTCCTCTCTGTTTCGCACTAATAAAGAATCACTGCTTGACTAAATTTATACGTTTAAAAAGATGTACTTCTTAATTTGCAAAATATATATTGGATTTCCAAAAGCTGAAAGTTCAATTGAATAAATGAATTAGAAAAAATACATGAAACCGTACCATTACGTTTCTATTGCCAGCAAACAAAGTCACGGGTAGAACTTGGTGCGCAATAAAAAGACAATACCTTCTCTAGAGAATGATGCAACTAAATCACCTCTTATTTACGTAAGCGAGAAATCCATTTTGCAAAATGAAACTGACTATCACTGATGATTTTTTGCTGGTTTATTTCTCGAGCAAGTTTATTGCCCACTAGATGGGCAATTTAAACAATTTGTACTGTCGGGTAATAACGCACAATACCCGGAACAACAACTCCTCTGAGATGTGAGGAAAACATTCATAGCAGGCTTTGTGGGAACTCATGTACTGCAATTTAGAGGCATTTGGAGTTAGATCAATTGAGTTATATATTTATATCTACTATATGATATTTCTTATACGAATGAGTTTTTGAACCTTTGATATTTATAATGACACCCTGACTGGCTTATCTATTAATTCAACGCTCAAACCGCTGCTGGATCAAGAAACTTAAAAATTGGAATAGAGGTTTTTTCTAAAATGTGATAGGCACCTAGTTGCCTATCACATTTTAGAGCCACTAAGTAACAATATTCGAGAGAACAAATGAACTCTTTACATCACAAGTATCATTTGAGCACATTGGTCATATCAGCCATACAATGAGAGAATGTGGATGATGGTCCACCACGCGAAACCAATACTGATTGATGTACTTGGCTTTATTACACGAATATAAAAGGAGCGTACTTCCAAATAAGCCACTACGTACTAAGTACTTAACGTAGGGACTGTAGTTTAAACAATTTCATCATCATCAGGTTACTGTCTGCAGGAGCACAACCCTCTCTCATCTGCCGGAGACAGACGGAGGATTTGGCCTACACTCCTCGCGCTGGCCAAACGGGTTGGGGCAATTTACCTCACTTTAAAAGAATAGTTACGAAGGGAGCTTATTCTTTCCAATGTTGGTCAATATTAGATAACATCATATAGATGAATAAAACGTGTCAAAGGTCAATAATTTCGATCGTCTTCTGTCAGTTTGTCTGGCTCAGAGGCTTCGTGTATCAGGCTAATCAAGACATCCAGATCAGTTTAGTAATCTTTAAAACAGAAAACACTCTTAGCCGGCAGCTGTCATAAAAAGTTATCTAACAATGAATCATGTTGCGATACAATTTTCATAGTTGGTTTTAGTTACTTCTCATTTCTCGATTAATTCTTTTCAATGTTTGCCGTGTGGTTCCCGGCTTAGAATAGGGCCACCCCTTTCCTTCCCGAGGGTGTCGTCAAGGCGACTAAGGGATTGCACTAGGGACGGGCAGCAGCGTTCTCCTGTGTATATTAAGATCATTACTGCGATCACCAATCCGCCTGGCCAAGCGTGGTGATTATGGCAAATCCCCCAATGGACAACTCACTAAAAGTGGTATTCTATTGGGGAGGCCTATGTCCAGCAGTGGACGTATTTAGGCTGATGATGATGATGAATGTTTGCCTGTGTTGACCTAAGCTCTTAATATAAAATAATACATAACAGTTCCAATGAAAAGAAGTACGAAGTTCTTTCGCTAGCACAAAACAATTACTTAATTAAGGAAACAAATTACATGAAACAGTCTATGAATAGTATCCTCATGTTTATTATAACTTTCGAAGGCTCATTATTGACGATGCTCTGGTAAATACCAAATTAAAGAGCCTCAAACATCGTCGCAGTGTGGCCTGTCTTTCGATTTACTATAGGTTACATTTTGTCGAGTGTGCCCAGGAATTACACGATTTTATTCCCTGTCATCACCGGTCTACCAGGCGTGGTGAGGAACTTCATCCTTATGTAGTAGACATACCACGCTCTCGCACGAGTTTTGCTTCCTCGTTCATAATGCGAACTGCTAAGGAATGGCCAGCAACTCCCTGCCAGCTTGGGTATTTCCGGATAAATACAATTTGGATTTTTTTAAGGGAAGAGTGAATAGGCATCTTCTGGGTAAGCACACTCCACCTTAGGCCTTATCATCACTGACCATCAGGTGAGATTGAGGTCAAGCGCAAACCCATCAACAATAAAAAGACTTAATATGCTAGGTAGGTAGAAGTAGGTTAGATAGTCAATCAAGAGAGTAATTTTATATAAAAACTGACCATTTTACTGGAACTAACTGCAACATATGAGAAAACTGTACCTGCGTCAAAGATTACATATTTCATAAGCGGCTTAGCGACTCTAAAGGACTACCCGGCAACGATGGCGGGCCGAGTCGCTTCTCCTTAAATGGGTGACGTTTTATTTTTGTTACAACGTGCTCTGCTGCGGAACTCATGTTAACTTTCTACGTGTGCAAGAGCCTTAAATGCTTCGCTGGTATAATTTAAGATACCTAAGATAACAGGATGTTTTAACAAGAAACGAAAAGTCTTCTTTTACATTATTTGAGGTGACTCAAATTTGCCAGTTAACCAATTACGGATAAATCATGGTTTATTTGACCGTTGTTAAAAACTTACTAATACACCTTTACTATTTTCTATAAATCTTCATTTCCTATTTTTTCATTCTATACTTCATTCACAACCATAATATTGAACAATAAAGCTTGCGAAAAGTCAAAGTTGAAGTCAAGTTGGGCAGAGTTTGGCTCAACTTTCAAGCAAGCAGTCGAAGTTTGAATTTCCGATCCCTGTTCGGTTTCCGAAGTTGCAGAAATTGAGAAATCTTTGTTTGCTTCAATCATAACTTATTGCTACGTCATCAGTTTCCAAACAAAGATAAACATCAAATTTATTGACCCTTAATAGACAAGCGAGAGTTTCTTCGACGCAACATTGCAGCAGATTTAAGGCCCTTCCCTTACCATTTAGTAAGACTACTGTTTAATCGAGCTTCCTTATTACTTGATCACTTTCATTTTCTATGGAAACGGGTGTGAACCACTTTATACTTAACGATTTCCTTTAATTTATACAGACCAGTATCAGTATACCCTTAAATTACCTAATCATATTTAATGTTCTACTCTTAATTGAACAAATAATTCATATTGGGAGTTTATTGCTTCCATAAACGTCAAAGGAAATAATTGTACTAAAGAGAGATGTTATTTGTATTAGACATTATATTCATACTCCCCTGGTTGTACCAGGTTACAAATTATTATTCTTCTCATAGTACATCCAACGAAAGTCTTACTTCGTAATGCATTTTACATATCATTGTCGACTGCATAAATTTGTAGAGAAATTTTCTTGTCCCAGTCGAATTGGTAGTATGTTGCAACTGAATATACTTTCCGAAAATAGATGCCAGTGTGGTTCGAGATATCAAGTCACCATTGTAATACGTAATACGGATATATCAATGAACGAACATAATAATATCGATGAAGTAATATCTCGGTGGAACGAAAGTAGGGATCACGGTGAATCCCGCCCACACGCAGATGCCTGTCGCGGAGCGGAATCGTAAAAGGCATTCGATAAGGTTGTTCCACACGTATTACTCGATGTTTCGCTTTTAAAAGATTGCTCAGTGCAAGATAAAAATTCTCGAGTTTGCGCTGTCTCCCCTTAGTGGATTCGTGGCTGTGCCAATGTGCGCTGTGAAACGAAAGGTGTGGAATAGACTTAAGTTTGTGCCGAATGCCGCGACTCTTACTCGTAACACCGGCTTACCGCCGAAAGCTGCTTACCTTCACTGGTCGGCTGCGCTCAATCGGAACGTAAATATAAATTCAAATATAAAGATATATGAAAAAGTATGCCGAATTGATTGAGAGTAAAAGAGTTTTTTAACAATATCTAGCTACTTACTAATTAAAAAGTTGTAGAGATAAGTCGGTTGTTCTTTATTAAATTAACGTCAGTTTCCAAAACCAATACTTCAATACCTACCAATATTGATACAGGTTAGCCATCATAAATAACAGTTTGCTCAAGGACATTTATGGATGGTGTGACTTTAAGAAGGTGACAAGAATCAGTAGAATTTGCGATGTCACAAAACTTAATTTTTTGTATGGAATCCAGTATGAAATATTTCAATGCATTTTTTGCCCCCGACAAACCGCCGTCACCTCGCAGTCTCCAAGGCCGTCGCGTATCCGCCCGAGTTCAATGAATCGCATCGCACCGCGGCATTTTTAATATCTCAATTTATTGTTTCATCCATCTATTAAAATGTTAAATCGCTAATCCTCTGAACAATCAGACTTTGTAATATAAAACATACTTCCATTTGCTGAATTGAAAATACCTGTTAAAGAGATTGTTGTTAGTCCAATAAAGAAGGCAATGAAACAAGCTCTCAGGCATTTAATTTGTTAAAGGAATTAAGTGAGAAATTGTAGCAGTTCAATGTAAGGTGTCTGTTTGACGGATCATTCATGTACCTATCTGATAACAAGTTAATTACTAGCACTTGTGAAATAACAAACTTGCCTTAACGCCTTTCCATATCTTCATCGCAGCAAAAACTGGTTACTTGCAAAAGCAAGTAGAGCTACTGGCCAACACCAACAACAATGGTTGCGCTATTATTGTAAACAAAACAAGTCGAGCATTAGTACGTGCTTGAGACGAAAGGCGCTAGTTGCGAAACTAAGAGTAATTACTTACAGCTGATTCGTACCGTGACAAATCGATTAAGTAATAAGTATGAGCTTAAACTTGGGATGCTGTGAAACCTGAACCTAATAGCAATTTTCAATCCTCTTATATGTTTATGACAGGTAATAAATTCTAAAACGTAAACTTGACACAAATAATTAAGCGTATCGTCTGTCATCTACGAGTATACCCTCAGTGTGTTCATGATTGATGGCGATATGTAAACTTATTTCAAACTTAATTGGTGCGTTATTGTACAATTCAATTCATCGTGTTAATAATTATTTTGCACGACGTCCATTCCTTCAAGAATGTCGTCTAGATAAAAAGAGTTCGTGTGTTATATCTGACCTTAAAAAATGAGCTCAAACATTGACACACCTATTCCTAATCTTAAACCTATGGAAATTCGTAATCTCGGTCACGTTCCGCCAAGTTACTATTTAACTCCAGTCGGAGATAAGAACGCTTTGTTCGCAGGTACTTGTATTCCGTTATGTTTACCTTTTGGGCATGTTTTGGGCAAATAGAACATCCGTGATGCTTGGAACAATGTGGAAACGTTTGTTCCACCCACGGATTGTATCAGAACAGGTGTCAATCATTCAAGGTAAGAATAGGCATTCTTATTTGAGTTTATATCAATGCAGTATGAAGTACATTTACGCATTGTTTACAAGCATATCGTTAATTTTAGATTCTATTTTACCAAAGTTTGCAATTTCTAAGAAAGTATAATTAGAATTTAGTTCACCTGTTGTTCAACTATGTGCAATAAACCTTAATCTATCCTAGAATTATGTAGACGAAGGTTGACATGTCTTGACTAGGTAACTAAACACTTCCAGCTAGGCTATCACGACTTCTGCTAGAAATAAATACGGTCGATAGCTTTCAAGAGAATTAGTTTTTCAGCGTAGAGTGGGGTAGACAGTTTCGTATATTCCGGGTTAATAGACAAAACCTTCGAAACTAACACACTATACAATGGATGTCAGCTGTCGACAGCGGACTGAGTAAACTTTGCTGAAGCTTATTGGAGTATGATAGTTACAGATCTATTGTGTAGCATTATGCTGCTAGCTTGCAATAATATAAAATCTGTCAGAGAGAGGGTTTATTTGCAATCCCTTCAGAATTCAAACGATATCAAGTATTAGAATTGATTTAAAAAACAGTATTTTAATTTGCTTTGCATTTGGTTTGAAAACGGACACTTAAAAAGACTCCACTACTTCAAGAAAACATCTTACATGTTTATGGTCAAAGTTTAAAATCTTGATTTATGTGATTATCTTAAAATTATGTGATAATCTTGGTCAGAAACTACTACTGCTTTGGGAGTGTTATCGTCCGAAATCTAAAGGTTTATTTAAAGACTTTAGATAAAATCACATAAAGAAACTACTGAGTCAGTAGTGTTTTTGTTATATGTGGTCAAAATACAAACATACAAATATAACAATATTCCTAAAATAAGATCATTCATTCGGAATATAGAATTCAGACAGACACACAAAGTTTACAGTTTTATTGTGTGTATAATTGTGTGATTTCGTTTATTTATCCCAAAATCAGTCATGCTTAAACACTTTGAGAGGATTTTCATTTTATAGTCTCCTATAGAGCCGCCGTTGGTGGTTTGATATCTAAATTGCTGTTATTTTAATTAATCCGCACAGTACCGGTTAGTTGGTATTGGCACCGGTACCAACCCGGGCACGTGCGCGTTGCTTGCTTTAGCACTAGCACTCACAATTACACAGAGCAAGCAAAATCTGGACATGCTCTTACGCAACTCAGCAGGGCGTTGCTGATTATTGCTTAATAAGGCGTTTAGTTGGAAGTGTTTTAACTTGTATGTTTGTTATCAGTGTCAGGTTATCAAGCAAATTGGAGGCCTTTTTAGAAAACTTGCACCTGATACAACTACCAGGTACCTGCAAACTGCTTTAAACATAATTATGCCTAATGAGTCGGCGTTTTACACAAAACCTTATGAAGCCTCGGTTATATAAGGAGCAAAAAAAGAGTTATAACACAGAATTTTGACCAGAAACAGGGCCTCGGCATTCAAAGAGACTTTGAATATTGATCTATATTGGTAAAACGGGCTATTTTCTTTCACATGACATCTGTAATTTCATTATTTGGGTGTCCTGTTTTCCAATATTTATATTTTAGGAAGGAAATTATATTGTCATAATACGAACTAATAATTTGTACTAACAAAGAATTATGCAAGTTGAATCTCTTAGCTTTCTTATTAATTTTTTACTATTTATTATTATCATATCAATCTAACTAAACTAATAGATATAGATATAAAGAGGAAAGATTTCATTGTTTGTTTGGTTGCATTGAATATGCTGCGAAACTATTGGACCTATTAGAAAATTCTTTCACTGTTGGGAAGCTACACTATCCCTGGGTGACATAGACTAAAAATTAGGGATACATACTAAAACTCCAATAATGTAACCCAAGGTGTAAAAAATTTCCTAAAAAATTACTTTATATCGTATGCGCTGCGAAAACTATTGAAGATAGAACAAAATATGTACTACAACTTTTCAGAGCACATCATTATTTTTATGTACAAATTATATATTTGTAAATTATAAGTTATTATATTATTATTATCTACAAAAAGTGTCGCGATAAGTGCCCTTTTATTTTAAAAATTTAATTGAAATGCCGCCGCTAGGAAAGGCTCTTTATATTATACGTTGGTATTAATCCTTATCAAAATAAATTACTTCATATTTACGACTGTTTCGATAAGTATATGCAATATAACAAAGAAGTTAAAAGTTTAATGTTCGGTACTATTCAGATTGCGATGAGTTTGGAGCTGTAGTGGGAGTGGGCGAGGGCATGGGACTCGGGGCGGTGGCGGGGACGGGAGCGGGAGCGGAAGTGGGAAGGGAATTTACATGAAGTACATGTCAACTTTATTTTAAAAAAAAAGGGTTTTACGGGCGGAACCGCCGCTGGCACGCTAATTTTATATATACAAATATTTTCAATGCGTAACCAGATTCATAGATTTATTTTAGGATTTAGTAATACATAATAATGTGTAATCTTATGTTATCCACGTGGACGAAGTCGTGGGCAACAGCTAGTCTCTATATATTTTCTTCCGATATAGCTGTCACCACATCGATATAGACCGTACGCACGTACAATGTTATGTAATATCTCAAGTTCGTACCCAATCTGTCAACAGTGTCAAAAGCATCTGTTGTTAATCCAAATACTGCTTCTATGAGTCATAAAGACAACGCAACATCTGAAAGCTTTGCATATTACTCGAGCTTTCGCCGCATTATCTAGGCATCTGGGCGAAGACAATGGGCCGCGCATGCGTAATGCGTTATCTCAGATCTAGCTCTTACCACACTGCTCTCCTAATGAGGAACGCTGTTCCACTTCCCCAGCTATGTGCTAATTGAAAACGGACTGTTCGAAAACCGGGAAGTTAGAGAAATTTCGCGCGATAATTGAACTTAATTGAACGGTTAAATGATAATACAAATTCTGATTCAAGGTTCCATTGTTGCAGGTAAAAGAGTATAACAGTGCTTCCCAAAGGATGAGGAGTAAGCACCGATGCTGGGAACGCTGCTTTGGCCCGGATATACTAAAAAAAACAGGTAAGTTGTTTACTTTAACAAAACAATTCCAGTCAGAGATTGTACGAACGTTTCAAGATAAACTTGTTTAAGAATGTTCAAGTTGTGAATACTTGAGTTCGAATACCTATAGCGATACAGTTTCTCTAAGTAGACCTGTGTAGAAACTCCATAGCTTCAGACTTCATTTCAGTAAACGTTGTTAATTAAAACGCACTACGTAATAAATAACAACCGTGTTATAACTTATAATTATATCATTAACATTGTTAATATATTTCTTAGTCCACGCGAACGAAGTCACGGGCAACGGCTAGTATGTTAATATACTCTATATTTCATTCCAGATTCATAGTCCTATGAAAACCAACGCTATTTACGTCTCGGTAACATATACATGAAAGGGTCACCAGCAGCAAAAACAGGTTTGTATTACCATGTAAACTTTGCAGTCCACTTAGGAACACCATCTATTGTGTGTTTTGTTTTCGAGACGCAAATGCGTTTGTTTTCATAGGACTATTAATCTGGAATGAAATATATACATATTCATCAATAACCCATTCAGTATGGTTGTATTCCATACACTTCTAGTCCGGGACCTGGTCTGGATGTTAGGTTATTGAATTATCCTGTCCTTGCCTAATTCCCATTGTACAGGAAAAATCTAGAGAAGTAGTATATGTAAATATTATATGAAATATTTATTTATCTTATGGTATTCTTTTCTATAAATGAGCAATAAACTCATATAGGTACGAATTAAATTCACCAGCTGGCACTTAAAAAGTCAATATTGTGTATATACACGTCTTACACTACGTGCGTGTTACTTATTTTGTATATGCTGTACGAGTCTCGCAAAATGTGGTAGCTGTTTTTCCTAAAATAGCTCGGAACCTTAATGTTTTTCTGAAAATTCCCACCATAGCCCGGCTATTTTACGTATATCTTCCAATTTCAGCTTAATTGGTCCATTAGTAACTGGTTTATCAGGCGGACATGCATAATGATACAAAGCAGCCTCACTGTTAGGGTATCCGTTTTAAAGCAATCCTAAAAAATCAGTTATGACTTATGACAGTTGTTCGACTTGTTAACGAACTTCAATGTCATGCCTGTCATTATCAAAGCTGGATCGAATAAAAACAAGCCTGGCCGAGTGCCTTCACGTCCAGCTCGAGTACCTCAGTCTGCACACGTGCGTTCAACTCCGTCGCGCATTTGCACATTGTCATATCACACCCACGTTGTTCCACGTATAATATCACGATTTAAATGTCCCTTTCGAAATACATCTAGTCGAGAGCGACGATAAATAACTGACAAATTACTCGGTTCGCGCGAAACGTACTTACACATGAGGGTGACATTTGCATGCCTGAGAAATGTTTACCGCTTTCAGAATATACAACTTGTAGGAAGTATGTAAATTTAAGATGGTATAAAAGTATGAGACTTTTAATAAATTAGACATTACTCCCATTTTCCAATAATATGAATAAGGAAGGGTAAGAAACAAGCAGATAAAAAAAATTACAATCTTAAAAACAACCAAAACTTGATTAAGGATAAGGCAAGATAACAGCACTAGCTCTAATATATAAGAACTTATAAGTAGTTTAATATACTCATAAGTAGAAGTAAAAAGTAGATAAACAAGGATGAAACGAAACCATTGAAATTATTTTGTGTTTCAGCTTTAATCATTAGATACTTTTACATTTGTTAGATCTTAAGTCATCAGTTAATATATCTAGCATATAAAATAAGTAATGATTTTTTTCTTTATTGTTTAATTAGTTTCACGCAAAATCAAATAAGCTTCACGACTTTATTTTCTAACTTTGAGACAGAATTATAATTGTTCATGCCGTGGAGTTGCATTGGCACAAGTTTAACTTTGGGAAAAAATAAGCAAGCTCGTTGTCTTGAAACTCATGTTTTTTTCTTTAATTACATAGATTTTTTCTTAATATGCAGCATGGGGAGGTATTTTTTTTATTATTACCACTTACTGTTAAACCACTTTTAGATTTAATTCACTTTGGAGAGAAACGTTTCACAACCGTGAAGTACGTACTCGTATGTCGCCCATTTTTACGGTTAGCAACATATAAATTCTTTTAAGTTCAATATAAGTAGCTACATCATTTTATACGTACATTTTCATTTCATATTAATTTGACCTACTGTTTATATGATTTCTTATTTAGGAAATCAACCTGGGTGGATAGAATGTAATTTTTATTTTAACTCTTTATTGGACACACACAAACAAAAAAATTAATAAATAAGAAAAACACGTAAAGAATATGTTGTTCAAAAGGTAAAGCTTATCTCTATACGAGTAATATATTTTTCGATCTCAACCGTATATGGTTTGCTTCTCGCGTAATAAACAGATTACACTTTAGAGGTCCGTTGAGTATTCTTAAAGTAGAAAATCTGTAACTTATTTGAGAAATGTATTGAGAATAGTTTTATTTGTGTTTCTTTTTTAAAGTCATTTCGATAAACAATTTCTTTTATGTGAATCTTACTGCACACAACCATACTTCACCAGCATTAATTTAGTACACATCATAATAAATTTTCATAAACTGTCATGATACACAATATTTAATGAACTGTAATTAACACGTAGGTACCTCTCGTACGTTTAAGTCTTTTATTATGACGGTGTTATCTTCAGTGTTGCAGCTTTTATGATAGTATTTCTGAAGAATAGCAGTTCTAGTGGTTTTCCTTTATAAATAACTAACACCTTGTTGTTATGAATTTAACTAGTCAATCTTCATTGTTTACCTTGTATGGTATAGTAGCCTAAATCATTGTCTATGTAACTATGTTATTTGCGCCTCTGGAAGCACCACCATGCAGGAATTTGGCTCACTTGCTTTAGAATTTCATCAGTTCTCAATACGAGTACGTGAATGATTAATGACTTTCATTGTGACTGTCAAGAGCTGATTAAAAGTAGTTTTGCCGTTTCCAAATCGTTTCGTTGTATGTAAGCCATATCAATTGTCGCTTTAACATCAACGTTTCCGTTTCGTAACACGTTTAGCAATTCATGGGCGATTTATTCAGATGGCTTTTAGCGACAAATAGGTACTTAAGGAAGACTAATGTCTATCGACATTATTCGTCATATTGTAAAGTACAATTTGTACGTAATACTCGTATTTAAGTACATAATTCTGTCTAATACCTTTGAATAATATTTGAAAAAGACCATTAGCCTGTGTAAACATGGTTAAAAGTACTTAATTTATATTATTAAACAGGTACATTAGGATTCAATCTTCCCTCGTTATTTTAAAACTTTTAAATGGGATTAAATTAGGTTGAGCTAAAATTATAAGCTAAATTAAAAGTAACATTTCTTTAAAATGCATGGTTTTAATTAAGGTAGCACTAAGCTTAGATTTAAAATAAGCATTTAATAAACTATCATGTAAGAGTCTATATCTTGTTGGCAGTCCTAAATAAATAAAATTCAGCGAAAATATTTTTTGCACATTTGAAACATAAGCAAACACTTATAGCCGTTAAAATATTTTTAAAATTTATTATAACAGTCAGCCCATCTCCTCCTCTTAAAAAATCTGCCAAAATCGCATCGTAACTCATTCGAAAATAGGCTTCGATTCCCTTTAATAAGAGTTCTTCAAATTATTTACCTGAATAAATCCCTCATCTACCCACATGGTAATTACCTCAGCTATAATAAATTGCCATATTCTGACCGACGTCCGTTATTAGCGAAGTATTTCTTGAAGAATAGAAATAAAAGTTTTGCTGGAAGGCCGGGAGCAATTAGCGACGATCGGAACTGAGTAAGGGTCCGTTCAAACGAACGCCTACTTACTGCCTGCACTTTGCAACTCATAGTACTTAGCGGCAGAGAGAGACCAAACGGTAAATTACTCCCATGCATCTTATGGTGACCATTCAAGGTTCAACACATTCATAAAACTTTTTATTGTTCGTCAGGAATTAGAAGTCCTACTAAGGAGTATATCTTTAAGCTGACTTAAAATGTATTTTCTATTACCTGAGATTTTACATGTCTTCGTGAAAGACGTTTTGAATATAATAAATTTTTATTTACCCATTTACTGTTAAGTCTACTCGTACCTGCTTTTAAAAATATATTTTTATTCTTTAGTAAGTAGTATTGGCATGGGTAGTTAAAATAAAACATATCTTACTGCAGATGATTGATCCTTATTGCCTTTTTATGACGCTGTGTACGTATGAAATGATAAAATTCTGTTCATTAGAACTTTTAAGGTAGTAGCTAACTATGGTATTTGAAATTCAGTATCAAACGGTAGAAGCAAAAATAGATTTGAATTACTTCACTAGTTTTGCTAGTGCAATGCAGCGACTAGGTTTACAAGTGGAATAGTCGCCCGTCTCCGCAGACCATTAGCTAATAAATTGAGGCAACATGATTCTGGTCGACGAGTCTGGGACTGAGCGACATCCAGTTCACAGTAATGACTCTCGATAATCGGCAACATCCTTCCCGGGACCATTGAGCCCATTTAGAAGCATTTTTACATTTTCAAGGACCTCTTGGCTAAATGGAAGAACTGAATACCGAAGAAATTCGTCTTCAGATGAGAAATTCTTAAGAGGTTTTATGTCACAAATGGCAGTGCTAAATCTGCTGAGAGTAATTCTAGTTACTTATTTAAAGCTGTGGATCTAATTTCCAGATACCATTTTCGACAATTGCTACGAAAAAATCTTTCAAATAAATGAGAAAAGGAAAGGTAATAAAATTTTTGTTTAAAATATGAAAACGTACCAATTATATTAAATTTCTTTGACAAAATAACGTTAAGGGTAGATATTATAGCAAAATTCAGCTAAAGGGATATTGCTACAAAGATAGTAAGAAAAGAACGGTTACATTATTTCACGCCATGTCCTAGTTTATTTTTTACAATTGATCGTGACAAGCCTAATTGACCAAGGTAGTCACAGAAGCGGAACGCATGCAAAGCCACGGTTGTCACATCGATTTGCCGCATAAAGCTTGCCGTGCATAGCCTAAAACGTCCTTCCGTGTAAACTGGTTAGGTTGGGTTGGGCTCGCTGCACTCGGATCGCTAGCTAGCTGCAATACCACATGGTCAGCAATTACTTGCCATAATACTTGTTTCACAAGTTGTTCTGCATTGATATGTTGTGGGAAAAAACTATCAATCAAAGTAAAATCTGAGCTTAATGGTTCTCACGTCACTTTCTTGGTTAACTTTGCGTTGAATGGGAAAATAAACCACAGTGGAAACTTATGAAACGTAGACATCATAAAAATGTATATGCTTTAGGATTGCAAATCAAGGGTTTTCCCATTGAATACTATTAAACGTAGACTAGACATTGTAAACAAGCGCATCAATTTCGCATTTCTTACCTTAGAAAGTTTTTGAAACCTAGGTATATTTACGAGAAAGTAAATAAAATTGCACCCATATATAAACGTTGTAAAAAAACAAGGAAATGTAAGACCTTGTTACCATATAGGTATATAAGCTTTTGATATGAACGATAAAATTATTTTCATTTGAAAAGTTATAACTTAAGCCTAGGTACGTAACATAAATTTAGTATAGATACCAGTTACAGAAATATTTTCTAAATATTGTAGGAATAGACTCTCTTACGACAAAAAGAAAAGTATCATAAAAAGCCGTGTGAACGCAAACACGACTCCAGTTCAACAACAACACTATCAATGCACAGACTAAAATCAAGACAATTGTTAAAGTGAAACTTTCGTCAACTATACTAACACTACATGCACGCTCAAGCTACTTTCCATAGAAGCGATTAGTGAAAGTCGAACATTTACTCGTAACTGCTGATCGATGTGTTGTTTCTGTTGATAGCCATAATGTCGGACAAGGCCGACAATATTGTGTTATGCAACGAATCGTGTGCGTAGGACGATAGATGCTACTCTTAATTGTATTATGGAACAATTAACTCTTCGGAATGTGCAATCGTGAATTGGTTATTTGATACTAATGAAAATTGATCAATTTAGTAATAAAATATTTGGTTTTGACCTGAAAGTTACAATTAAGAGATTGTTAAAAATGTTGCAATAAATGAGAAGTTTGTGTATAAATAATATTTTAAATATTGATATTTTTTTGCTCAATCGCCAAATTATCATTACGTTGTGAATGTATATAGTGTTATTTTATTGAATTGCATTGTAATGTATAAGGCATGACATACGCTATGGATACTACATACATTTCATTCAAATCTGACAAAAATGTCTTGCAAAGTACAAGATGCTGGTTGCATAATAATTTGTGTGTACCTAGGTTGCTAACATACAATTCCCTATCTATTACTGGATGTCAGCACACCACTAACTTTGCTGAACAAGGGATGGGGAGTAATCGAACGATGCTCGAGTTAATTATATGTGCACGGACCAGTTAATTAAACGCTCATTGAACCACTATTAACGAAGTCATCGTCGGTAATAGCCCATAAGTGGTTGCGGAGTTCCATTCCCACTACCGCCAGAATTGCTTCATAATAATACTAAGTTTTTACATTATGTAGAAACTGCCAATACGACAGCTTAATAACTGGCTACTTACTAATAAAGAGGTTTAATAAAGATAGAAATGAAAGTAAGAAACAGTATGAAGAAGGTACTCGTAAATATTGAATTGATATAGGAAGCAAATTAAACTTGACTAACAGGGGAAACAGCTTAGAAAGCAAAACAGATTTCTATTAAAAGGTAAGTAAGCTGATTGATGACAGTAATCCGATCCATTACACTCGAGGCGGTAATAAGCAGACTACATTGTTATAGAAAACGAAACTAGACATACCACCTTCTACAATAAATGGTATGGCTAATCAATTCTAAAGTATAATAATGAGGATAAGCAAAATGTATAAGTAGGTATAGTGACAACTTATTAGAAATCCACAAAAGTATAGAGCAAGATATTTTCTCACTCATAAAGTTCCATTTCAAAACTACATCCAACCATCATAATTAAGAGATAATACCATCAACGAAAATTTTAAATTTCGTTTTCTTATTCAGCAGATACACAAAACGGACACATAAAATGAATTAAATCCCGTTTAATGCAGTTAGAATATGCAATGTTGCAATGTGAATATCCGGTGAGAAGTAAATTTAATTATGTGTACATAGAAACAGTACTGCTATTGCAAATGAATAATAATTTAAATCGATGATATTATTGTACCTTTTACCAAGATTTGGGATAGTAATAAAACTATTAATATTACGACTAGTAATCCGTTTCTGTATTACAACACTTATTATATGAATATCTTCATTGCACAATCTTTAAGCAACCTACCTAAGTATACTAAGCTAGTGATAATAAACCAATTATATAATTTGAACTGATCCAAAATCACCTTGAAGTATTGTCTAACAACTGACCGGTCCGACACGTTAGAACTCTGACACAACATTTTCCTTCCAAGCTCGAATAAAACAATCAGAGATAAGAAGTAATTGTAAATAATGACTGGCATACATTGAAAACAATTGGCGTTCCCTGAATCAATAACTGATATAAAATTATGTAAGATTAGAGAAGAAATACATTGTTGTTTATTTGTAATCCAATTGTTGCAGGCATGCAATCATCGAGTTATGGTAACGAATGTACTGTGACCCGTTGTTACATTAATCATACAAATAGGACAGATTCTTTAGGTTCATTTGCAAACATTTCTGTACCGATGAACTTATCTGACCAATGTTGTAACAAGTTATTTGGTTTCACAACAGAACAATAGAAGTTATCAATTTTACATTTTCGAATTGCAAAACAAGAATCAACATGACTAGACATACCTACAACAGTGACAAGAAGCATAAATCACAAAATTCCGATAGTGAGATTTGCTATAAATTTTCACACATTGAAACAAAGGAAAATTATATAAAACCGAACTTTCATAAAGACGTTTCTGTCTTTCATATAAAAGACTAAAAATAAACTAAGCAGCAAGAGCATTGTAGATAATAAACATTAAAATAGAAAGTATGTAATATCTATAACATGTAATTTAAAATCTTCCCTAGAGCTAAAAAGTTTGAATCAGCTAGACTTGAAACTTTAAATGAATTAAGTAGGTTTTAACAGATAAAGTACTTAGCTATCACAAACTCACGACTGAATAGCGGCGAGTGAATTCGAACGAGCGCAAGAGGGAAGCTCGCCAAATACGCCAGAGCACAATAAAGCATTAATTAAACATTTGTCGGCGCGGCTTGCCACAGAGGCCACAAATCTGCTCCTAGGAACCTTTCCACTGGCCACAGTTTGCTACTGCGAAGTCGTAAGTGATTTCTTGTGAGAATAAATATGGGTACCTAATTTTTTTTATGTGGCCCCATAGCTGTATTTGTAAAGTGAAGTAATACTGATATGGATCGGAATGGGAAAATTTGAAATACGGTTCAAAAACTACTTTGTTATCCATATTATTACTGCTCTAGAACTATCTGTTCAAATCTATTTTATTATAGCTGATCATCAAAGTCGTAATCAAAATCAATTACTTAGATGACCATTGCAATGTTTAAAAGCTCGTATTATTTATTATCGAGGTATTTAAATTTAATTATTAAGATGGATTTACATGCCTCTTATCGTTCTCAATTGATTGAACAACGATTAAATTTGGATTATTTGGTAATAACTTTGTATTTAATATTCTTCATTTAACTTCTCAAAATGAATAGATTATTTAATGCTGTATTGTTTACTAATGGGTGATAAAACATGTTATGTTTTAATTGCATCGTTGAACAAAATTTTTAAAACTATTTAAAAGGCATAGTAAAAACAAACTTTCAAACGAACTATGTAGTATTTTTTAAACAATAGTATAAATAATTGTGAGGCTTAATGTCAGTTGAAACAATCTTGTAGCAACTTCCTCTTAATGTTGTGTATTAATATATAAATAATTTGATTCAGGAATCATGTCTGGAGTTACGACGTTCGTCGCAATCCGTTATTCCTTGATTACTATGACTTGACCTATGATGTGAATCTCCTAAGATAGTGGTCATTCCTCTCCGCATAATTTATCCCGTGGCGGAAACTTTACACCATCACGCTCGCCGCGAGCGACTGCACAATACACAGGATAATTTGCTAAAATCAAGTATAATAATTCATGCTGAGGTATCTTTAAATTCGCGTTTGCACATTGCACATTAATGCACGCAATGCAATAACGAGCCTGATGGTCATGTTTCTCACGCGAACTAACCAAAGCCGACATGTGTGATACGGTAGCGAACATCGCTAACAAGATATAACATAAATTCACTTGAAACATCAGCAAGCATGAAGCATGTATAGGACGGCTAGCCGTCCTCTATTAATCTATGATTCAGCCTTCCTTATAAAGCGGTTTTTAGATTTAAAGCTCCCGGTAGGGTATAAACTTATAACCGTGAGTAAATTGCATTTTACACGGTTGTGGCGGACCGACCCCGCCTCGATCGCGCTTTTGCCGATACCTCCGCAATAAATAAGGTCTAATTGAAGGTTTCATATTTGCTAATAGTTCAGATAGACTTGTTATTCAGCGCACGCAGCTAACAAAGCGCGGGCGCAGCAGATAGGCCGCCGATATACGCCGAGCGCGCTCCGGTAGTTACGCTCTCCGAATGATAACTGTAAGCTGCCGTAACTCGAGATACCATAAATTTTTCCCATGCAACATGATTTTTCGTTAAATCGCCGCATTATGCTGAACAGTGTTTCGTAATAACGCTAGGCGGGCTTCCGGCAGCGTTGCTTATGTTTACTTAGCCGCTACCAGCAAATCTGCAGTCACGATCGTATGAACAGTTAGATTAGAATCTATAAAGGAGACCAGCAAAAAATTATTTTGGGGTACCAGCCCCCGTAAGACAAGTAACAAGCTTTGCTATTGCCAATAAATTTGGTCTATAAAATATGTTGGAGTTATAGCAGCGGAGCCCAGGGACACCTAACAAGTATAAATCTTTATTTATGTCTTCGTTGTGCGAATCTCTCTAAATGAAACTTACCACTCCGCCGTTGCTTAGATATTTATTGCGTCTCGTTGCTCAAACGCCAGCGAAATGTCGTCGCGTCGTTTATGTTAATTTATTCGCATTTCGAATGAGACGCGAGTAAAATGGCATTATGTATTATCATGTCTTATTTTTGTATTCATGTTCTATCTAAATGATAACGGTACATTTAATTTTGCTATAATTAGCTCAATTAAATACGACCTTTCTCTAATCATTCCTAATGACAGATATAGTCCTCTGATCCCAGTTGTCCCGTTGGGTAGTCCCGTTGCGGGACAAATGGGATTTTTTTATAGTTGTTTTTTATATCGTACATACACTAATAGTAGTATCGTAAAGTCGTCGATGCCTTTGACGTACTTTGTCCTTCGAAGTGCGTAATTATCCATAGAGTTTAGATGACATTATCGCAAAATATAATTTTTATATAATTTTTTTACGTTTCCAATGTTATAGTTTGCATTTGGTGACAGTCTAATTGAAACTCTATGGATTTGTGACATGACATGTTCTTTACCTTTATTCTTAATTTATACTAATTAAAAGAATTTGAGCTTAAAAGTAATTTAAGCTTTATTTAATCTCATTAGATAAAAATGTAGCTTTTATCTACAAACTATTTAATTTTAATATTAGACATAGTTTATATCCTTACCATCCCTCACTTCTCCATTTAATAAAGATAAACAAACGACTACAACGAAAATATTCGATGTAATTGACATATGTACTTTAAATCGATCTTATTTATTTAGTTCGTTAGCCTGGTATAATAGTTCATGGACTAAACTGTTTAGTTGTGCCGAAGTACGCACTAAATTTTTCGTCGACTCAACGGTTTGGTCGAAGAGAACCATCGTAAATTTTTTCGATCATCTGCGCACTCGCATAGAGCCTCATACTTTTCCCTTTCGACCAATCTCTTGCACAACTGTCATTCGTGTATTGTAGCCGTAAATCCTCATCTTTCATAATGCGAACTGGTAAGGAATGAAACTTTCTGCCAGCTTCGGTATTTCCGGACAAGTACAACTTGAATCTTTTTAAAGGAAGAGTGAATATGCATCTTCTGTTTAAGCGCGCTCCGCCTTAGGCCTCATCGTCACTTACCATCAGGTGTGAATGAGGTAAAGCGTAAACCCATCAGGAATAAAAAAGGAAATTAAAAATTGCCAACATTTTCACTCATTTCTTTCTCTCATTGTGATAGTCGAATTGTCAGTGTCGTTTTTACAGTTTTCATTCATTTTGGCAATCGTTATCGACAAGGCTAAATTGCTGAGCACTAATTTCGTAAAAATAAATACATTATATTAATTAAATTGAAAAATGGCTTATTATACAAAATGAAAAAAAAAATTACGCATGTCTATTTACATGATATTTTTTCTTCATTTTATAAAATGCCCTTCCGTAAAATCCTATTTTGGCGCTTTACCAATGGGCTTTTCAAAGATGATTATCTCAATCATCACTTATCTAAGCGACATGCGTGTTTTAGATGTATTAACCGTTATACTGACTTTAACACAATTTATTCTTTTGTTCATGCTTTCAACACGTCTGGAAAATTTCACATAATGCACATGGCGTCTTGCATAAATTACTTTCATCATATAAGGACCTTAAACGATGTGAAATTTTGCATAACTTGCGACCATTACACCTCGGCCATTCCCACATAAGTCCACATGACGCGGCGCGTGTCCGAAATATGGAATTGTATGAAATGAATGTGAATTGTTATTTTTGTTGTATGTCCCCTTTTCTTAAGAGTTACTGTTTCTTAACCTCTGAATAATGTTGGTTTCGTTTGAAAGGCCTTGAAATATATACTTTTATTACACCCCCGGTACTCCATACAAGCGATTAGATTTAATTAGGTACCTCCTACAACTACAGGCGCACCAGCCTGTTGGTAGACGTTTGTGTGTGTATTTAAATTATTATAGGGCTACTGCCTGCACCCAGTATGCGAACATAGTCGATCGAGAGAGGGACAACGTTATACGTCAACAACATACGTGCTTATCTTTCCAACTTAAAGCGTCGATTTCTCGGCAGCGGTCAATAGCGCTGGCGTAATAACTATTTTCCGGGCGACATTGCACCTTACATTGCTGTTTGGCGACAGAAAAAGTATTTAAAGCAGTATTTGCCGCATACATTTCCATCGACATGAAAGTAAAATATGCCCTAAATATCAGTTTCAACTCCGAACACAAATATCAAAATCTACTGAACTTAACATAACCTACTGAACAGAGTTTGTATCGAAATTGAACAAACATAATTATGATACAACAAAGGTTTGGCGTAAAATACAAGAATCCTTTCTCAAAACTAAAAAAAACAATCGACAAATAAATTTGGGATTTATTTTAGCTTCAGCAATAAAATTATATTCCTGATCAAAACATTTGAATAAACTCGTATAAAATAGCTATAAGAATTATGATATTCTCTTTGACTTGGACCCAACAAAATCTCATTAAAAACTCTTACTGTAATTAAACTTTCTTTTAAATAGTAACCGAAGCAATCGTTTGGACAACGCGACGCTTTCGATAAAATCTTTACTGGTCGACTAACTGTTTCTGTAGCCTCATGATCGACAAACTATCCTCTATAATAAATCTTTCCTCGTCCCTATAACCTCTTAGTAACATAATATACTCCATACAAGTCTATTAGTTATTAAGCCGTGTGGTTTCCGGTAGTGTAGAATAGGACCACTCCAACTCTTCCCGTGGATGTCGTACAAGGTGACTAAGAGAAAGCATTGTAAAACATCAATCAGGCCTCCCCAACCCGTCTGGCCAGCGCGGGGAGTGTAGGCCAAATCCTCCGTCTGTCTCCGGCAGATGAGAGAGGGTTGTGCTCCTGCAGTGGAGACAAAAATAACCTGATGATGATGATGAAGTCTATTAGTTACTCGCAAATTAATATTGCGTATTAATAATGCTAGTTTTGACATTACAAAAAAAAACAGATTTTGGAATTAAATACACAAAAAATATCATAAAAATAATATAAAAAAATATTTTAAAGAACAAGAAAATAAAGAACCATTTCCTCTATAAGTAGTCCCAATGTGTATTCCCATGCTATACTAGCTCGATGAATCATATTAAAAGAGCAAGTACCGCATATTAAACGTCTCTGACCAATACCTACGACAGAGGATAAAAACGTGCGGAACAACAACAAAATAATGCTATAGTAAAGAACACGCCAAAAAGATTGTAGCTCTCCATAAGTACTATATCAAAAACTCATTCATTACATAATGTTTCGATTAAAATAATCTTTTCACAGCATGAGAGCTCAAAATGCCAAAGTTAATAGCCTTAATTGATTATTTTATCTATCAACCTGTGTTTTAATAACATGTTCAAAACATTCCTTTTTAATGGGTTTTCGACAAGTACCAAGTCACACTTACATCTATCGGCTGTGTTGGCTCTCACGATCTTACATAATTCAAGTTTACGGTAATTTTACACTACTTTTGTATTTAGTTAGCTATTTCATGCATCTATATCTATAGAGTGATTTTAGGGGGATACAACAACATCAAATGCTATAACATCAAACGTGGTGCAAGAGTGAAGGTGAGTACTGCAATGGGCATTATATGCATTACTATCGAAAGGTATATGTCCAGCAGTGGACGATTATATCTACATAGTATTCTTAAAGACAGCACATTCATACAGATTAAGTTTTTATAAGCTCCCATGAACGTCAAAATATGCTACCGGTTCTGAGGAGCCTTTTGTAAGAAACCGGTCCGTTTTTTACATAAATTTTATTATTACGAGCCCATCTTTTGAGGTGTCAAATATTTTTATGGTTTAATAAGAAGTAAAATAATTTTACTATCTGACAGACATGACTGGTGATTTTAACACTCCATCTATACCTACCTAACTTCTGTTTTCATGTAAAACTTGAACTCTGTAACAATAAAAATTAATAGGTAATTTAATAACATAATAACACTATTATAGACAATAATTGCCATCTAATATTCAAGCCACATTAATAAATTGAATGCAGGTAAGCCTCCTCCCCAATTGAATGCCACTTTTGGTGGGCTGTCTATTGCGGGATTTGCCATAATCACCACACTTGTGGCAGGCGGATTGCTGATTGCAGTAATGATCTTAATATACCCAGAAAAACGCTGCTGTCCGTCCCTGGTGCAGTCCCTTAGTCACCTTGACGACACCCACGGGAAGATTGGGGGTATTCTAAGCCGGGAACTACAAGGCAAATTTCAGAAATATTTGTTGTTTGATTTAATAAAAAATCAAACATAACAAATATTTGTAACACATTGTGAGAAACTTCCTAAAACAAACGAAAATTTATATTAACACGTCAATATGTAGGCGCTTCGTTATCGAACGGCCTCATTTAATGTTTCTCAAGACACACGTAAACAAACTGCCCTAAGTCAGGTACCTAATGGAACCAACGGAGCATAATTAATAACAGGAAAGTTTGGAGTTCAAACGTTGCAACACCTTACCTTACGTAAGTTCACAAACAATACTGCCCACCGTCATTAACCAGAGTTAAATGATTAACTCCTGACGTAAATCGGTCACAGCGAGACATGGACGCCTTGTTAGCAGATGAACAATGGAACGTCGCAGGCGCAGGTCCGATCGCTCTTCGCGATTAGGCAACATGAGTTAAACCACCTTGTTGTAAGCGGCCCTCACGACCGCTCTAAATTAAAAATTAATGCCTTATCGAGTCGTCCCAGATTCTAAAAACAAACGGCTACTTAGTTCTTCAATTACGCTCTTTTAAGCAACTTAGATCGGTTCGTAGATTTAATTTGGGTTCGTTTCGTAAAGAATTTCATTAGTTTACTGTCCTTTAACCGTGACTTCATCCGCGTGGACACCAAAACGCGATATCGAGATATATAGGTTAGTTAGAGATATCAGTCAAGATAGCGCTATATATTGATAATAATAGCTCGTAGGAGTCATTTAGTTTTTCGTCATTAAGAGTTTTAATCAAGTTACTATGTTTTAATCAAGGATATTGTTGTACTAAGTTTTATTGTAGTTTAGTAAGGCTAAAGTGAGAACGCAACAAACATTTAAAGAAATAAACATCCACGCTTTAGAATTTAGTTTGAATTTGACTGGCCGTTTCAATTTCATTTTATAATCTGATTCCGGGCATTTAGCGGCTTATAATAAGGCCGGCGTTTAAGCTCCTTAACAGACTCTTGACCGCAATATGGCTGAATGGGCACAATGTAAGTAGATTTAGTAGCAGCTAGTGAAAACTAAAGATTTTTAAATATTTATCGAACAAATAACTTACACACCAATATCCTACTAGTAATTCCACTGCAGCCTCTCGGGTTAAGCCTGGTCCATGGTCTTTAAACATAATATGTGATAATTTTTATTTTTAAATGAAGTTCGCGGTAGATTTTAATAAAATATTATTGTTTTACATTTAACCTACATAAATTGTATCTCCCGTCCTAGGTTTGTTAGACAGTTATAATTATAACTAAGTTATAAGATTAAGTAACACTTTGTGTGTCAAAAGGTGTCACACGTGTAACTAGACTTATACGTCATAGGTTAGTTGTTCTTACCGTACCCGTCGGCTTACTAATAGCATTAAAACGGATTTCACCTTCACAAAAGGTTTCACCTTGTCCACTGTACAATATGACATCGTTTCTCTTCCAGCAGATTAACAGCAACGATAGGTAAAACATTATAAAAAGTTTGTTTCGTGAAAGAATGTTGTACATTAAATTGTTAAAATATTCTTCGTTAATAATAAAAACTATAACATAGTAAAAATATTAATAATTTGAAATAATGTAATTTGCAGAAAATGCACTGAAATACTATATATATGAAGTTTAATAAAATTAAGAAGTTTAGATAGGAACTTTCGTTTAAATGTTATAAAAACATAAGCTTCCTAAAATGACGTCAAAAGTAATCCAAAGTAGGTGAGCATAATAAGTCAAGCGTGTGAAAATAGAAACAGTGACAGACTCGTACAATACAAAGCTTGGAAGATAGCAGCCGTGCCATCCGTCGGGTAAGCTGATTTACTGAGGTCCAACAAAGACTCTCAGTATAAAAGATACCTCAACTCAGAGTGCAGGGGATTAAAATAATTCAGACTTCAGCTGCGAACGTGCGCTCTGTGAGGGCACCAGTGATTAAATATAACCCAACGGAGATTTATAAGTGCTTATTTCTAGAATAGTCCTCCAAGGCACAGCCTTTGTACGTTCTTAATACATGTTGTTTGTTGTAAGCGAATATATTGTTACATGTATGTGACACTATTGTCACTGGATAACGTATGAAACATTTATAGAGATCTTTTCTGTTGTAGAAACGTAAGGTAACGAATGGGTGCGCGAATGTAAAAAGCTGTTGCAGCGTTTCTAATGCTATTTTACTTGGTTATTAGTCTGACACTTTTTCAGAGTAAATAAAGGCTTTTAAAATCTTATTCGTCAAGTACCTCTCTGTTATTTTAATGAACACCGGATATGATGTCACTAAATCCATTTAGGCTTAACATTTAGCTGGGGCTAGTAGCCATTCAAAAATGTCACTACGACGGTGCCGACGTATTTATTTTCATAATCGAGTTAAGACCTATAATAATGCAAGTCGGAGTGGAATATGAAATTATTCTGTAGATATAAATTGCTTGGCCCCATGCTCCAGTCCAAGTTATTATATTTATCGAAACAACTGTAACATTGGATAAAAGTAACTGGTAGCCGCATAATTTGTCAATAAGTACAATAAGTTCAATCTATGACTATGAGAATGTACAGTCAGTAACACAACACCGTTACTAATAATTTTAATATACTTTTCCTGAGTAAAGTATCGTCGATTTAAGCTAATCAAATTGTATATATTCTCGGACAGTCTCTATTTACAGAATCTTCTTTGAAGGAAAAGATATACATAAAATAAAAATGAATCATACGTATCAATCTCTCAACTCAATCGGTATGATAGTGTACTTAAACTTTGAATGGTGGCACAACAATGTTGGCGCCTGTATCACTATAAATCATTACCATAAGCTAAGCGCAGTTGTTTCCAGCGGACACACGAAAGATATTACGAAACGACAAGTTCTCTACAATGCTCGAACAAGACTTGAATGGCAGGGTCTAATTAACTGTCGGGTAATTCGACATTATTGCTAGTCGATCAATATAACATTTAAAATTTCTAGGGGGCTAATGTTAACCTACAATTAACTATTGTAGATAAGAGTTAAGATAATTTCAATACAAGTTCAAACGACCGTGGTCCATGTTCGACTTAATCACTCTTATGAAATTACTCATAGGTGCCTTGGTGTAATTCAACATAATATACCTACCTACTAGTAAATATTTTGTTAATTCTGCGCTTAATATCAAACAATAATAGAGGATAATCAAAGGCACAGTTGCGTTCCAATCAGATACCTGAATATATTACGATACGCTTTAAGAAAGGGTGTATTGTCTAAAATCGGTTAGCATAGCTCCAGCTGAAGCGTATCGGCAGATAGCTTTAGCGTAGGATCCTTGAGAGACGCGCGTACGTCGACGATATCGCGTTCGCACGCATATTACCGACCGACGCAGGCGCAGCGCCGCGAGCTACAGCGACCTAACAGTACAACTGCATGATTAGACGCCACACGATAGCGCCCATTGTCGGTACACGATCACCTCTTCTAAGTCTTGAAATTGCGGAAATGGACACGGCTCGCACCCACTCCGCTAGCGGGACATTTCAATTGCAGTGAGCCCGGTGGGCAAATATCTTTAATCTAATAGAATTGTCCTGTGTAGAGATAGGCGACGTGGAATTTATTAGCGGTGGCAGTGTGAATGCACCAAACGTGTGTGGCTAACTCGTTTCTGTATGGGAGACTATTCTAGCTATTTGGACGAGATTTTCAGCTATTTTGAGATAACTTGGACTTTTACAGCCATTTGCAACATTATACTAGAAGTTTTGTAAGATATTGGTAATAATTAAAAAAAAATTAAGAATCCTTGGCTTACGCAACTTTTTATTTAGGTAAGTGTTGTGATTAATCATACCTGTCACAATACCATGTACAGTTGAAATACACCTACAATCTGTAAAATACGTGGTATAATCTTTATCTTAAATTGTTAAAAGCCTTTCCAGTGTTAATGGTAATCAAACTCACACTTTCTTGTTCCCCCGTCGTGTTATTTATTACTAACCCATTTAAGTCTAAGACCAAGACCATTCCACATCTTAAAATTGTAGCCAATGGTCGTAAAACTGTGACGTGAGGACATTAGTAAGCGTCGAAGTGTCCTTGTTTACGAGCGGCCTAATGAGAAATGCTTTCAAGAACGGGCGCGTGACTAACAAATACTCAGCTCTCCTAACTCAACACTGGCACCCTGGATGCTAGGACTTACCTTATGGGAGCAACATTTATCCTGAAGCAATATTGATGCTTAATTCATTGGCCTTAAGCAGTGCCTTATTTTATTATTTCCGAAATGCTGATATTAATTGTAAGTCTGCCCAATCATTTTCTGTGTATTATTCAGTGCATTTACTTTTAAAAAGACCAAGAGTATTCGTTTTATGGATTTAACTAACAGGTAACTATGATGCTGTATACTTTAGGGTTACTGATTGCACGTGTCCCTGAATTTAAATGGAGACAAAACTGGCTGCTAGCTTCAAACTGTTCCGTCCTGTAGAAGAAAGTGTTTCTCTCCTCTAATACTCGCCTTGAGATATATTAAAAGAGTCGGGAGTGCAATTTCATTTCAACACCAGGTAGCATATTTGTTACTCGCATATCTTTAATAACGTGAAAAATGTATGCATGTTCACAAAATATATGTGTTTGAAAATAGTGCGCCAAACTTTCATAAATCTTTTAAATTAGTAGTGAACTCTTCATCAAGATTTATATATTGCTAAGTATACCTAGAGCATTACTCCCTATAAAGGAAGACTTATGTCCAACATACGACGTTGACACTTAAAACGTCGAGGTGTGAAATGATCAAGAACCGATATGAAGACGTGTCTACAATAATCTATGCTATAAATCTTTTAACAGTTAGTTTTCACCATAAACCATTATGGCCTTTGTTAGAAAAATATCTAGTAGCTTCACAAGTCTATTCCCAACAGGAAAGGTATTCAGTTCTAAGGCTCAAAGGAACAATCTGGGATGGTTAGGCCCCGCGGTGGGTGCGATTGCTCAATTGTCTCTGGTCGGTCCTAGAGCGGGAATTGTTGGAAATCGATACCACTGGAACTGGCCATACTTCAATGTCTCAACAATGTGATTTTGTTATTATCCAGCTGAGCTCGATGCGACGGAGTGAGGAAATTTCTGCGATGTCACAACACAATGTAATCTGTGTGGACTGTGGCTTAAGAGTTAATTGGAGCATAGCTAGTTGTCAAATCTTGATAGAGTCAAGAATTTAGACAGTAGGAAAAGGAGTGTATGATAGTCTGTGGTAAATAAAATGAAACTTTAAAATGTTAAACGAAAACATTCATTTGTGGTTCGTTGTGCCCTTAGATTATATACTACTTTTGGTCTGAGGTTGAAACCATGTTGTACCTATCAGACGGTCAGTGATCTTGGAAGGGTACACACAAACTCCCTTCTGAATGATGAATGACAAACGTCATGTTACCTTCCTTTACAAACTTTTTATATACTACGTAGGAACGAGGTAGAAACATTACATATATTTTTATTTTATCTGACAGAAGAGGGTAAATGGGGTTTTAACAATTAAGAATAATATGACATCTAATAATATCTGGCATTTTGAGGACACAGCATGACAATAATAAAAGGAAAATCTATATTTTCAAGATATAAGAATGGGAAGGTAATATGAGGAAATGTTGTTTTAGTTGAATATTTTTTATGGCATATTCTAATGCCAGTCGGAAAATATTCTTGTATAGTTAGATAATTTTTTCGACTCCGGATGTTGTTTTGTATCGTATTCTTTCCTAGCCATAGTTTATTATGTAGAATTATCTCAGTGGATCGTGAGTTTATGAAGTTCAATTGTTTGTTTACTTTGCTCTAAATACAACTTACAAATAAGCTTTGTCATAGCGAACCAAATTCTTCTAAAATGTAGCTTTAGTTAAATATTTTTATTTAAAAGCCATTCAAATCCGAAGGATTCAAATGTATATGAAATAGCGCTTATCTAAAAGTTATTAAATCAAAGTCAAGTCGTTAAATAAATATCTGACTCGTTGAAACCAAAATACTTTCCATCCCGTATAAAAGATAAGATCGTATGATATCTTATCCCACTCACACCTAGAACATTTCCAAAGGTAAAACAAGAACAAAACTAAAATATTTACACTCAAACGCAATCAACAAAAACTCCCACACCATAAAGAACAATCAATCTTCGGAACTCTGAAAGAAACCTCAATCAAAACAGAATACGGGGAAGCAAGGCCGGATAAAGGGCCCTATAAATCATAAAATCAGCCTCCATTCAAAGCGGTTTGTTTGGAGAAAAAAATGTTTGACCCTGCGCTCTTCGGAGCATTGTTAACCTGTCCACCGGCGGCTGTCTGAGCAGGCCCAAGGGTGCATCTCCAATTTGTCCTGTATTGGAATAATCGACGCTCTAGGCTTATTTATGAGCTCATTAAAATTTCGATAATCACACCACGTTTTTCCAACGCGTAGGATATTTTTTCTCCTTTTTTGGCTATTTGTAAAGAATATCCGAGCACGTAAGCCGATATCAAGCGGTATTTATTCGTTACGTTAATAGCGATGCAATGCAAGGCGTAGGTAGGTTTTTATTGGACATTATTTTTATTAAGTAACGACATTTAGACAACTTACACCGGCTTTAATTGTTGCCCATTAAAATGTTGTATTACTGTAGGGTGCATACATAAATTCAGACATTGATTAAAATCGAATTAAAATGATGTAACATGTATACATTATTTGTGTATAAGCATTAACTCTTGTGAAAATCAAAGAAAATAAAATAAAAACTTTAATGGATCCTTCATCTATTTTACTTATTTTTATACAACTTTCAATGTAGATGCATATAACGCTTAAAACTATAACCCCATCACGCCATGCATTGTTTATTATGGTGCAATGTTATCAGGCGCAGTGCTTCCGCGTCCTCACCGGCGCGGGCGCACACTCGATTAACCTTTGCTCCCCTGCTCTGCTCCTACGATGGAGCACTCTCTGACCCTGCTCCATCTCTGCTCAATTACATTTTTACAATGCTTCTTGATTGATCTACTTAACGTTTTATACAACCTGATCAATTTATACGTCAAGTTGAGAGTTAATTTGAATAATTGCAATTGAGTAGAACGAAAAGCATATATATAACATATAAATACCTACGCTAATGTTTATTTCATTACTAGTTGTGATACTACCCGCGGTTATCAATTTCAGGCAAATCGTTAACTGTAAGAAGTTTTATAAACCAACATAAAAACATATTTACAATGTGATTTTTATTTGTATCTTAGTAGTAGAATTAGGATATCAATATCGGAATTAGAGGTAGGATTATAATATCACCAAATTGTTCTAGATATTTGGGGTAGTTCAGATGAAGCTGATTTTAATAGAAATATACTACTAACCGCGTTTCTGGAAAGTCAATTTGTTAATAAATCTAAAAACGTTCTAAGCATTACAGTTACAGACTTACAATAACTCTTGACTACGATTGTCTAGACGTTACATGAATCCAGGCTTTTTGCAAGCAATGAGGCAAGGCAATCTTACATGCAAAATGATCTAAAATAATATTTTTACCGCAATCTCATACCAAAAACAGTGTAAGGTCAGAGTGTAAAGCGTACCTACATCATTCTTAGAAGCCAACAGTTGTCCGTTAGTTCGTGCGCTCCATATTGAGCTATAGCCGAGATAGGTTTATGGTGATTTGATACCATTGCCTGGAAATTGGCATTTAGCGTTCACAAGTGCAACTTAGTTCCGGGGTCAAAGTGGAAGTAATCTTCTGTTTTATTTTTTTATAAATTTTGTATTTACTGTTTGTGGAACTAAAGATCACAACGCCGCTCCAATTAACATGTTAAGAAAATGTGTAATTACAGGGAATATAAAAAAAGGATCTAAATAAATCATGAGTAAATGATTGAAATTACAAATCATAGCATAACACGTCCACTGTAATTATAAGTAGGTATTAAGAATGATGTGTCACTGCTTTGGAAAACAATTAGTTTCTAATACAAGAGTGATGAAGAGATTTATTAAAGGTTGTTTAGTGACCTTAGATAGAATTCTTATCTTCTATACTTATAATGATTATCATTGCCAAATTAATACTACTACTGAGTAGTACTAGATCAATAGATGCTTGTTTAGGCTGCATAAGAAAATTAAAGACGAATCGGAAAAGAAGAAATGGAACGTATGAATTGTATAAATGTTTTTAAACTGGAGCTCTCTTACAATATGTATTAAACTGAAATAAAACTTGAAATAGTAGCTAGCATAAAACAGACAAACAATCCAAGATACAAGAGTCCAGTGGAGCACTTAATATCAGTATTTATAGATAAGTATGTTTTCCAAACTTGGTCTTGGTCAAGACAGTGGAAATTGATATTTACTTACTTAAGTGGATTTTGCATCCACGTTTTGTATTGAGACATAAGTTAAGGTTGGTAGTATTCATCCAAAATTCTAATCCTGCGCAATAGGAATCCTGCTTATTTATCTACTGTCATGTACTTAGCATAAACATGACTTAACTTTAATAGCAAAAGTTAAAGTACTTTTCCACAAAACGGATACAGTCACGACTTAAAAATAATAGTTTTATAGGGAACAAACAATGGTGTCCTCACATCTAATATTCCACGTATAGACATATCCGTCGATGGAAACGCTATTTGCGTTGCACACTGCAAGTTGTGTGGATCCCGACCCTGACCCGAGGTTATCGACCCTGAGCGTGACACTTCGATTCTCTATCGATCACGACCGCGATCGAACTATCGACTCGATATTTTTAAATCGTTATCAGATCGAGCTTCGAGAGTCCACGAGGCAGCGTGACTGCGGTCGATTGCCGAATCCAATATGATCACAATGATAGAACAGTTAGTTTTTTTGTTACTTGTTAGTTTGGTACCGTTGTCATCTCATTGGCAGGTGCTTTTTGATAATCTCTTCGTTATACTCACAATAGATATTATTGCAAGTAGTTACTTAGCACAGTTACCCTTTCTTCTTTAAATAATTACCTTCTTCGTTCAAAATCAATAATTTGTGGTTACTAGGTTTAACACCTAGAACCACGATATGAAGCCTATCCGATAGACTATTTTATACTCGTTAATCCTGTAACTACTAACATAGTATATCTGGCTCCTGTACTAGACTACTGATGTTTTAACAAAAGTAAACTCAGTTATTAAACCTTCGTATCTGCCATAACATGAAATATAATTGGCACATTGTACTTGTCATTTTGATTGAAATACAATACAAAATATAGTTTCTAGTTGACGTTGAACCAATAATATTATTTTTCTTTGCAGGTAAATAGATATCATCGTGACTGACTCTGATCATCCGAGGTAGATACACCTTAACTAAAAAGATCCAATAAATCATCTGTCAGACAACAATACTCATTATAAGAATTGGAATGGTAAAAAATACGGTGAGTGTCAAAAGGTCAGAATTATTGACCGCTAGAAGCAAAGATTCATAGTTAACCATGGTGAATTGAACGACCTTCGTATTTGAAATAAAAATTATATCATTGTAGGTACTAAAAGACTTCCTTATTATAAAATGCATCGTATAATGAATACAAATATTTTGTGCCCACTTTTGTAGTTACCTTTTTTGTGTAGGTATCTTCGAAATAAAGTTAAAAACACACGAGTATAACCACATATTTTGTATTTAAAGACAACCTTTTAGTTAACATAAACTAGAGACTTTTAGAAACGAAATTTTTAATCTTTTATATAAATCCTGATTCGAATTGCACATAAACCTGAGGCTACAATTTTAAGAACTTATTTTATAATGTACTGATCCATTGATGTTAGGTACTTTTAACTAATTATTTAACCATATGCAGGTAGCTTTAGATTTTTCAGTTAACTTTGAAGTTTATCAAGCGTCAGTATATTCCAAATACGTTAATGAAAATATAATGTTTACTCGAGTATCGGCGAGTGGTTCATACAAGGACTGACTATCGCCATCTTATGATGTTATCCCTTTAAGCGAAGGTCTAAAGACAAGAGAATTACGGGTCCTTGCGTTCATCTATAGCAGTTGATTTTTATCAGACAACCATATTTAACATGATCATAAATAAATCTCACTGCATTCAGTAAACCAAATTGTACTTTTCCTAAATAATTTGCTATCCTAAATTTTTTCTAAACACAGTTACAGTTACACTACTATTTACATCTGAAAATATTTGAAAAAATAATAAAAAAATTCATTTGCCACAAATAATAACAATGAATAGTAATTCCATTATTTCAAACAACGATTTTCAAAATTTTACTACAATTTTCCTTTAAATAAAAAATAGTCGTTATGACAATTTCGCGAGAAATAAAACGAAGCGTCTTATCATTTTATTCGTTCTTACAATTATGGTGAACCAGTGTTTAGTGAAGCCACATATCGATGACATATCAGTGATTCTGCTCATGTAACGTTACTGGTAGTATCTGATAGCGTCTAAGAGAACAATGTATGTTGTGACATTACACCAATACGAAGTAACACCAAGCTCTTCCACAACTAGTCCCGCCCACACAATCTACTCTTTCGACACTCATGTAAGCCATAAATTATAATTTTAAAACTCGTGTGGCAACAAGCATGGCCAGTAGGAAATCTAATGAGCACGAACAGTAAATTATTTTATCGAGACAACTTTGAAATCCTATACATTTCATATCGAATGTCGTTATAATTATTGCAGTCGTTACATACTCGTCATTCAAGCCATATCATATTGAATAATAGGAGTTTACAATCGTATGAGGCACATTTATCAGAGGTAACATAGCGCAAGATAGGTTCAGAAAGCAAATATAAGTTCGAGTGGGAACAATGCTCGGGGCGGGCGAACCGGTGACTAGCCAGCGCTCGCCTCTCGTCCGTTGATTGTACGTTACGATGACAGGCTCACGCTATCGTAAATAAGTATTTATTGCAACCACACGGACTGAGTTTGTATAACTCTATGAGCCTTTGGCATCACAATGTACGTTACAGAAGTTAACAAATGCGAAACATCATTTTGCTTATTTTATACAAGTAAGGATCTTGCAAGGAGTTTATGATAAAATAATGATTGGAGCAAGGAATTATGTCCCAAATACATACAGATTATTTTATCTAGTAATTTGTCTTACTAAGATTTTTTACTAATACTATGACTTTTAAAATACAATGTACCCAACAACAGGTATCAAAGTACTGTAACGTAACTATCCCTTTAAAGCAAACTGTAGAGTCATCTCCAACAAGTGTCAGTTTACTGTAAAAAGTTAACGATGAAGGCGATAACAAAAAGTTAACAATAATCCCCCGCCGACCAAATACGAAGAGCGTTCGACACGATTATTAGCGGAGCATAGGTCAGAGATACTATCGATAACCGAACTAATCTTACCATCTAAGTACCGATAAATTATTATAATAGTATTCGGTTACAAAGGCTAACTAAACGAAATGGGAAAAGAAGTTTAGTGCCACGATTCCAGATAAATCTAACAGCCAGCGCTGACATTTGAGGAATATCGATTCCTTTGTGCTTTTCAGTAGATTTTTCAAAGGAGTTGCGATCGTTGTTCTTTGAACACTCTTGTTAGGGAAGAAAATAAGGCAATAAACGTCACATGACGAGACTCTGCTGACGTTGTTAAAAGGCGAACTGCTAACTTAATGCAAAAGCTTTAGAAAATAAATTCACCCAATAGATGACGGAGCGCCATTTTATAAACATACTTATAAAAAAATAAATGCTAACGCGGTACTAGTTAATACAAAAATAACAATGCAGATATTAAAAATCATATTGCCTAGATTTTATCGTTTTTGTCCATAACTTAAAAATAAACCTAATAATAGAAATTATAATATTACCATTCAAGCTCATCGATATTGTTGATTATAAATACTATTTTAATCTGAACTAGGTTTGAACCTTGCAATAAAAGAAGGTTGTCTTTGAAACGTAAGATTTAGAAAAATGATAACGGTAAAATGTTTTGACAGAGATGCCAAACTGTGTATATTTCCGGAGTGCCATTTGACTTCAAGACCGGACCTGGTGGAGTCAAGTATAATGAATACCCTAGGGTCAGCGTATACCATGTGGTTGCTCACGTAGCGAGCTAGCGGAGCTACTGGTACTTCTGTCGGTGACCTCGGCCCGGCATTCCTTCTTGGGCATAATAATACACACAGGCGGGTCGGACGTAACGATCTCCACCGCTCGCGCTCATTAAATCCTGGATTCGTGCTTGAGCTTATTATACCCTAGTGCTCTGTGATATACTCCAGAGCAGTAATAATGTCTGTACGCCTATTCTACATACATTAAACTGTGGTATATCTAGGTGATAATAACATTGTTGTTTACTGTTATGTATAAAAAGGCCGAAATTATACTACGTAAACAGATAACCAGTTGACAGTTAATATGTTAATGATTTATTATAAACTAGCTGTTGCCCGCGACTTCGTCCGCGTCGGTTACGATATTTACACATCTAGAATTTCAAAATAGATATCATTTTCGTAATCAACAATGAGATGTTTTTCGAGAAAAAAACTATCCTATGTACATACTATTCCAGGACCTAACCTATTTATATGTGTGCCAAGTTTCAACCCGATCCATCCAATGGTTGAAGCATGATTGAGTATCAAACATCCAAACTTTCGCATTTATAATATTTGTGGGATGTAATATATAATGGTACAGTTCACAACGGCACGTCCCACTCCTCTAAATCGCTTACATTTCATTGTATGCGTTATATTGTTATTGTGTTAGTTCGCACTAATCATCAATGTGTGCATACTTATTACGAACCTAACCGAACACCAGTATCTTAGTGCAGTTAGATATTCGGATAGGTTCGCTAACTCCCCGCGTCCCGTGCTTACCCCTCGCGAAAAGTATTAGGGCATGGCATCGTGAACTGTATGATCTATAAGTAAATCTATAATTTAGTTATTTCTTAGCTAATAAATTACTAATAAACACGCAGGTTATTTCAAATAGCATAGGCTATAAACCATATAAAAGTTATTATACGGGTTTAATTCTGTTTTTTTTTTATTTTTTCAAACAAAAACTTACCAACACATAAATTCTGTCGTTATTTCTGAGGATAACTTGACGCCTCCACAGAAAAGCTCGAATATTAAAATTAACATTCTCATCTCAGACCGATGTAGTATGATAATGCGAGTGATCTCCAACATCCGGCACCACCCCTTGCATTGTCACAGGCGACGACAACGCACCCGTCCCTTGTTATTAACATTATTTATAATTTTATTTTGAGTCCTGCTCATGACATACACAATATCCCTTTGTTATAAAAGCGTGGGACGGCTATAAGGAGTCCGTTCATATGACGATATTACATAACATACTAAAAGTATCTCTGCATCATCACGTGTATTCAAAAAGCAATAAAAGGTCCTTTACACGTCTGTTCACATTCCAGAAGCGTTTTTAATTAAATTTGACGTCGGCTACGATATCGTGAAATTAACCATGAAATAGACTATATTATATTATCTAGTTTATTTTATTTTTTTATGTTTTAATTTGTTCTTGAGCCTTTTAAGTGTATGAGTATTTTAAAGTGTTAAGTGATCAATGCTATTGCCTATCACTGTCTACTCGGGAATAAGTTCGTTCTCATCAAGTACAGCGATGATATCCCACGCTAGCTGATAAAACTAAAAACCTACGATTTAACTAGTGTTGTCATCATGCAAATAATTTTTCAATAACAATTCCTGACACTTTCAAACTAAAGCTATTAACTCCTTTATATTATAATGATCCCTTTATAGTCAACCCTGTAGGTTGACTATAAATTTGAGATTTATTGATGGGTGATTTAAGAAAATGTGTTATCGGTAAATGACTAATGATTTTAAATTTAATACGTTATTTCGTATACCCATAGTCATCGTAAACGGAACCCAGTTTTCTTCTTTAATCATATTGTTTTCTTTCGTTTGGATCTGACTCGTGTTATCTTTTTGATATTTATTATGCTCTCATCTGATTTTTGTCTCTTTTTAATAATCCCACTTAGGACTTAAATTCTACGTCTTTTTGAGATGTTCTTAATTTTTGTACATATCAACAACTTTTTGTACGTCAATACACAATCTTTTTTTTTAGTTTTTCGGAAAGTTAAACGTCCCAAAACTTTTAAAGGCAAGATAGAGATACATTGACACATTTAATTTTTTCTACCACATGACGACGTGATCCAATACGTAACGGTGTTCGTCAATTGGTGCTCCAAAAAGCGAGCCAGCATACAATCAGAGGGATCTCGTTAGCAGGTAATTGGACACTTCAAACTGTGAATAGTACGGACCAAAATAGGCTGATGGGAAATAAGTAGGTGTATAGGTAACGTTTCGTTTACAAATAAGAAAGTTTTGATACCAAGTAACTATTAACAAATCGCTGTTTTAAAAATAAGGCACAAAATGATATGGAAGACGAGAAGGAGAAGATCATTAGCAACAAATATTTTATCTAAGTCCGAGATCAATCATCAGCCTATATACGTCCACTGCTGAACATAAGCCTCCCCAATAGAATGCCTCTTTTGGTGGGCTTTCCATTAGGAGATTTGTCATAATCACCACGTTTGGCAGACGGATAGGTGATCGCAGTAATGATCTTAATATACACAGGAAATGTATCCCTGGTGCAAGTCCGAGAAGATGTTTAATAATAGAATATAGAAGGAATAATAGATAGATACATGAGTAATATTGTTTCTGTAAAAGTCCAAAATTAAAATATCCATAAAACCTTAACGATATTTTAAATAATTAGGTTTCAGCTAACAGAGATAAATAAATAAAGATGATTGATGGAAGACTTCGTAATGATAAATGGAAAAACAAACACAAAACAATCTACCGGAATGCCAAATAACAAAGTTTTCATTGTTTCTGTACGCTAAAAGCACACAAAGCTTTGAGTGGGCAGTGTTGAGCAAAAATGTACACGTTGTGTAACAACAGCGATGGTCTGGAGGATTGATTGAGCAATATGCAAACAAATCCGATAGAGAAACTAGTGCAGGCATTGATATAGACAATGGTTTCTTCAAAATTACAACGTTAGCCGTTTTGTCGAGACATGTAATGAGGCGAATTTATCAGAAACGCAGTAATAACAAATCATAAAGATTCTATGGGTATTTTATCTCAAACCACCATTTAAGATCTTGCTGACGATGAGTTATATTTGTAATATCAGCTTCATATAAACCTATACTGCTTGCAAAACATATTTAAACGTAAACTATTAAAACAGATACAACAATTTATCTGTGACAGGGCCTATTAAATGGTAAAGTAATCAAAATATGCAAAACTGAAATGAAATTGTTATATCACAAGGAAACTACAATAAGTACACTTTAAACTCCATGCAGAACCTATATGTTGTATGGTTACATTTAGTACAAAGACGTGACCAGGGAAAGTAGAACACTGAGTGCGAATTGATCAAGTGCGCGGGATGGCGCTACCATCACATCACGTAACACCGGCTATCATGATGCTAGGGCTGTCGACTGAAGAATATAGACTCAAAATAAAAGTGATAGAAGCCAGATCCATGGTCTCTAAGTGATATTTATCTTAAAATGTATAGACAAGTGATTAAAACGTTGGATAATTCACTTGTTTGGTGATGAAATATTATTAATGTTATGGTTCATCAAATATCAAAATATCCGAGAATGTTTGCAAAAGCTCCTGACTCAAATCTATACAATTGTTTTAAAGCAAACTCCCGACCGAATGAAGTTCTTGGAGTTTTGAATGTCGATTGTCAATGACAGTTGAGATCACCGCCATGCGCGAAATGAAAAAAAAACGGATGAAACATTAGCAGCTATTAAGTACGTACTGAAATATCCTGTATTTCGCCGTGGTCCAACTGGCTTGGGCGCTCATTCACACAATTTACACAGTATTTGATACTGTGTAAATTGTGTAAATTAAAGTTTAAAAAATGTATGGGTGTCCTAATTACAAAACGTCTCAATTTATCTATCGGAGATTTATTATCTGTAGGACCCTTCCTATCAATTATTGATTTGCTATATATATAGCAAATTGTATATTTTTACTTATAAATTTATGAAAAAAATATAAATGTATCTATGCTTGAAGACATATTTCGACTGGTTGCTACGTTGAAATATAATAAGGTGTTTGTTACCTAATAAATACGGGCAGGCAACCCTTACTCAAACAGTCCAAATCAAATCCAAACAAGAATAACGACAATGACAACATGATCTTATCAAGAATTCGTGACAAGTTATACTCAACACGATATAAAATACACGAATAGAGAGCAATGAATCAATTTTAATTTATCTAGAGCATTTTTATTAGGCGTTCGTTAACTATGCCGCCTTCGATTTCGTAATAATTTATTTACCTATGAGATAATAACATTAATACGAGAATACCCAATTACACCTAGATAATGCGTTTACAGTCAGAGTCGGATTTATATAAATAGCGACTTGGGACACAGTTATTAATTGACGCCCCTTCTTGTGGCAACCTAAACAGGGATAGAACTTTTTGGGGCAGATGCTAGTAATTTTAATATCCTACTCAATTATCGATAATAGTTTTTATACATAGGTAGCTGTTTTTATATAGTATCTCTTTTTTATCAATTAGAAATGGACGTATAAATTGACAAAAAATAAAATTTGTTATGGAATAATGAATATGTCAAAAATAGAAAACCATTTTTGTGATTTATTAGCAGAAAGTAGTGGAAGAAGTGATAGATGTTCATAATCGTACGGATTTTGAAACACAAATGTCCGTTTTCGTTTTATTTATCGGTCTGTTCAATAAAGTTTTATTTTATTTTTTATTTATTTATACCAATACAAACATAAACACATATTTAGTCTGGAAAAATATAGTTTCGATATGTCGATAGAAGGCAAATCCCTCAATGGACAACCCACCAAAAGTGGCATTCTACTGAGGAGGCTTATGTTCAGCAGTTAATGTATTTAGGCTCATGGTGATATGTCGATAACTATATTTATATTTAACGATTCTTATCATCTACTCCAAAAAGTTATATCCCTGATTATCAGCTATTATATCAGAAGATTATTATGATGAAACTTGATTATAGTGTCACCCACTTTTCCAAATTCTAATATGAAGTTAACCACATTATTGTAAAGGAAAATAGATTTTCTTTAATGTTTGGGAGCTTTTATACCTACAATTGTATGTCAGCTCATAGCAAAATTGGCATTACCAAAATTCTGGTAAATTTATAATATAAGAGGATACCGAAATGACGTTTTCCAAAATTGGCGACCCCTATTAATAATGGTACCCAAAACTCTTATTCAATTCAGTACTTCAGCCGACTCTGTTTTCACTTATGCAATGGATCGCCGCTCTACTAGATAAATGTTGACAGCTTTGTAAGTGATTCTCCATTGATTTAATTTTTATGGCGGCCCAGTCGCAAGCTGAAATTTACGAGTTAAGTGTGTATCGTAAACGAAAGGATTGTTTTTCATAAACAATTAATTCTCTGTTACATTATCTGCATCAATGAAAATTTTAATGATTGTTTTCTTCTTCTTTGAGCTGCAAAAACTTGAACACTGTTACGATTCAGGACTATGATAAATGTATTTTTTCCTATTTTGATCAGTGTGCCTAATTTGCAGGACGACATTGTAGGAAACCCGACGATATTGTACATGGTCTAATTAGTAGTTTACCTATCGGTGTATTAAGTCTAACTAAATGAAACTATTCAGTTTCAAAATAGCTATCAACAACCATTACTCTTCATATGTGTAGTGTACCCAAGATACGTAGTAATATTTAGTATTCTTTGCTTATGGTATGTTATGTACTTGACGTATTGCGTTAAGGACATTTTACTTCTTAGATATTATGCATTTCAGGCATTCTACACTTTTAGATTTACATTGACACATTGATACAATTTAGAAGTTTTGCTTGTAGACATCCTACAAGTTAGGCTAATATATCAAAATGTTTTTTTTTTTTACCATGAATATAGAAATCCATATTAGTTTTAATTTATAACAACATGCAATTTTAAAATACCTTGAAGCTTGCTTTGAAATCGGTGTTCACTTATTTTGGGAAGCTTAATTAATTAATGAAGTTAGTTTGACTGTTAGAGTAAGCATGTAATTTCTTAAAATAGAATAGAAATAAGTAACTTTTGGCACTAATTAATGAGGGTGCTCGGAACGGAACGCATAACACAGAAAGGCAACAAAAGTTAGTTATTTGACCCCAAATCCATCACGGTTGATTGAGGCCCGCCCTAGTTTCATTTTGTTTTAATTTCCCTTCAGTAAAACCTTTGCTGTTTAAACAAACATTCATAATGAGTCCTAAATTACGATCATTCTCGATCAGTTTTTAATTTTTGAAACCTTGTTTAGGGTTTCTTCTCAATAGTTCAACATTTTAACTACTCTTACATTTATTTAAAATAGGACTATACCTATTTGATCAGTCTAAACTTCTAATTTAAGTGACGACGTCATAGACATTGCCAATTAGATATTAAAAACTATATTTTTCCAACCAAAGATCGCAACAAATCTATAACAAATGCTAATACAATGTAATTTTTTTTATCTGTATAGTTAAGTAAGTATAAACATCCATTACTTTTCTACTTTTACGATTCACACACTGAAAAGATTTTTTTTTTAATTTGAACAAGATCTTGTTAACCATGAACAGCCATCTTAACACCATATACGAGCGCACAAATTTGTTATTCCCTTGAACTAACTATTGCTCCCTAACACTAACTCAGCTTGTTAACTTGACCACGACCTTCTTTGAAACGATCATGAAAATGATTACTTTAGCAACATACAGCAACTTAGACAAAATGCAAGTGGCATTTTGTCTTGGTTGCTGTTATAGTTGATCAAATTTTTTTCAGTGCAGATACTAATTATATTTCTATGTTTGAATTTTTTTTATTACATTTCAAATTGATGAACAATTCTAAGAGATATTATATATAAAAAAAATTGATGAGTAGAAACAATATTTTCGATATGTAAAGTAACATATTTAGCGACATAGAAATGACTATTACTGTCCCTGGCTTATTATTACCTACGTAATTATGGAAAATCTATTTCAGAATACGGTACTTAGACAACTGTAGTGCGAAAGGTCAATATATGCGAACCTAGCACTCTACATACTCTACAAAACAACTTTATTAAAATAAGTTACATTTACTGTATAATACCTGTGTAAGTCACAGGTCGTTCGTTGGCCACCGTAGTCACACAATGGGCCACAATAGTTAATGGGGTCAAAGAGGTCAGTTCGCGTGATTCTCGCTATAAACTTACGTTTTGACCAGATTTACCGCCCCACGATACCACTAGGTCACGATGTTAAGCGAACGACGTTAATATGCCCTTAATAAGTTTGCCTCTTGATCAAGATTGCTCCTTTACTGGTGCAGGTATAGGCCCTTATCTCGTTATTAACTTTATTAATTGGGAAGTAACAATGGTAATATTACTACAAACTTTAATAGTAAGGGTTCTTAAGTTAATTAAACTGGCTGTCAAAATATGTACATACGTAGAGGACCTGTATCAGGAAAATAAATATTTTGACTTTTCATATAAACGAGCAGCACATTTTTTTAGGGTTTCGTGCCTGGAAATGAAAAATCTTACCCCTAAAAGATGACCTTTTCTCAAACGGCTACAGATATCGAGTTGAAATTAATACTAATACTTACAGCCTCATAGTTTTGTAAAACATTTAGCAATAAAAACATACGACCTTTTAAAGTGTACGGTAAAGGGGGTAATTCAAAGGAGTTGTCTTTACCTAAATGACAAATTGGCATAGGCGGACATAAAATAAAAATTCGCGAGTTTCCGAAAGTTGTGCTGAGAAAATGATACATTTTCGAAATCAAGTAACCACAAAAAATTCTAGGAGTTAATTACGGAACTCTCGCATTTGTCTGTGTTTTTTTTATTGGAATTTCCAAAAGATGTCTACTATAAGTAGTTAAGTATCCAATACTGAGCGCCAGTAGATATGTAAGTATTTAGTTTTATGAAGACGTATTCCAGTAACTTAATTATAACATATTAAATAGACAGTAACATTCTACAAGTTCTAGTACAATCGCTTAACGGATAATCAATATTATTGACCAACGCTAGGGCTGACTAAGCACAACGAAGCAAGGTATTCTGACAACAATATTTTTAGTACCCCGTAAAGGATTAGCGGTCAGTGAAGCGAAACTTATAACCCAAAAACATTACACTAAGCTCGGATTTTGTAATGAACCCAATATGGGATTAGTCCACAAATCCGCTTACAACAGTTCTTCCTACGTTTTCGGTGGTGAAACAACTCCTCAAACGTAATCTAGCTAAATTATTTGCACCATAAACAAAGGCATTAATATTATATTCCAAGAAAAGTCATAAACTATCAAATTAGCAATAAAATTTTATGAGTGAATAGGTGGGATAGCTCGCGGCTTAGAGCTATGACCCGATATCTTTTCATATCGATCGGCGGAGGCATAGCCGGCGTAGTTATGAGATCCTGTGTATTAGAATTTATAATAAGCGCGAGGGGAATGGGCTATCAGCGTTGCCGACACGTCCGCTCCTCACACACTTAGCGTTATGGTAATGGGGAGCCGTGACCAAAAGGGAACAACGCTTTATTATGTGCCGAGGCCCGGGGTCAGCCAGCGCAGCGACATCGTGCGCCTGCCATTTTTGCCGTATCTCCCTCTGCTCGGCTCATGCTGCCCCGCGGCCGGCCCCACCACAATATCTTCCAACAAGAGAAACATAAACAAATATGACAAATGATATTCCACTACGATACAACCATTCCTAGAGTACTCTCCTCGTTTACCTCTCGTTACTTTTTATGAGTGGACACGATGCATTTTAGAACGTTTTAGCAATTTCAACTGTACACAACATAAGTTTCACTATTCGTAAAACTCGTATTAAAGCCGAAGGAATAACAAAGTGTCTTCGATGATTTAAGAGGGAACCTCGGTCGCGGCGTCCCCGGGATAATAATCCCTTAATTACGTTCCCGTGCTTTTCCGAATGATCGAATGGCAGTAATTGCTTTTCTGTCGGACCAAAATGGATTTAATTGGCAGCCAAGATGGGAATGTGGGCTCATATTTTCTTGAAAGGACTATTGTGCAAAGTTATGACAGTCACTATCGTGACCAAAATTATTTGAAAGTAGGTAGTCACATTCCGTGCTCGATCAGACTAGATGCGTCTATGTGAAATACACGGGTATTCAAACTTCAATATCACATTTACTCCATTGATGGTAACAGTTTACGGGCAATTACATTCTAATTCACCGCGTATCAGTGTTGTCGATGCTTGTAGGTTATAGCCCTAGTACCTACGGTTGCTGCGTTGGTTGTAAGCACGCGACAAGATTTAGAGTGCAGGCGGGCGTTTGCGTCAGACAAATATTTCACCTTGGTTTGCGGCGCCAACCGGAAACGTGTAGCTGATGCATGGACTTAGAAATCAAAGGATATGGCTTATGTGGGCGAGGACACTTACAGAGGATCTTTGAAATTCTCTTGATCAATGGTTATTCATATGCATTGAAACTGTCTCTACACTTGTAAAATCTAATGAAATATGTCTATGTTAGAAGGTTCTACATATTTCGTATCTTATATGTATGTGTTTGGGTGCAGCTTTCAATAAATCAGACACTGGGCACTTTTATACTGTCCATATTCGTCTAAGACCCATGTGTAGAAGTCTTTCAACTGACAAGTAAAAAGTTATTAAGAAAAAAGTTGAATTATGTGGCGTACAACTTAACCCTTTAAAACATTACAAATCAAAACGTCTGCTGCAGCTGAGAATTTAAGTACGATAGCAAAGGAAAGGTATCAATTTCATTGAAATTTACTCCAGAGCTGTTCATCCGAAAAGTTCCCAACTCAGTCTGCTCCATGTTTACGTACCAGTGAACTTGTAAGTTGTCTGTTACTAACACAACTGCACCGAAGTAGATAAGACACCAACAAGACACTGCGAGAGCGGATTTACTTTAGCACCGACTCCGGGGGTCATTGGGAATGCAATATGTCCGCATTTCGGAAACTGCAAAGTTTATACAATAATTACTGACTTTTTATATGACTAGGGAAATAAACAATTGGTAATAGAAGAAAAAAGATCGACAAAAAATTACCTGTAAAAGTATAGTTTATAAAATTTCTCTGACGGTATCTTACTCTATTAAGTACATACCGAGAGGCTACAAAGTCTAGCATTTATTATAAGCAATGCACTTTAATTATAATAGACTACCCTTTAATAAGCTTTAGAGATTCTATTATAACTTGTAAATTAAATTTTAAACGAATAGGTACGTCGTAATTTTGTGAATACACATCTCCAGTGCTTAATTTGAGGTTATAAAAGGAATAGAAAAGCGAAGCAGATATAATTCCAAAACGAGTTATTACCCGCAAAGCTATAAAGAGTCAGTGCTTCCTGCTCAGTGTTCGTAGTACAGAAGCGGTGCAATGATTTCATAACACAATTTTCTCTTTCGCAACTCAAGTTGGGTCTGCGGTCGGCACGTCTGATCCCGAGAATATCTAGAAACATAATTTGATTTTGCGACTTTTCCGGATATACCTTGAGTTTGTTTTATGCGAATTGCCATTTAACACAATTGTTACAATTGGATCAAAGGACTGTGTGTATTTCTTCTGATCCAATTTTGTTTTCAATATTCTAATTTTTTTCGACAATGAACAGAATTCAAATATATAACTCGATCGTTTCTATTGAAAATGCATCAGTAAAGGAATATGTTTCCAATATAGCCTTAACAATTACGACTTTCCTTTTGTCCACGCTCAAAGAGACGATTTTATATTGTAAGAACGAGAAATTCAATTACAACGGCCTTTTTGGGTGAGTCTTAGAGTAAATTAATGAATGAAATCTACACGGGCTGAACGCTTTCAAATGCAATTATGAAATGTACGTCAAGCCTCTATAAATAAACTAAGGGCAGTATTGAGATGAGAAATCAACGATGCTGTGTTTTCATTAGAGATCATGGGTACGTCACACTCTTTGAAGCTCCAGAAATTGTCATGTTTAAAATAATAGAGAGTCATTAAATTATATAGACGTGTAAAAGAGCTTATTGTTGTCTAATTCAAGTGACTCTCCAATTAATGAAATTTCTGTGTCAGCTACTTGAACTTCTTTTGAAGTTATCTCAAACTGAAATTAACTGGGAGTTCAAATATCGATGTGGATTGAATTGACTAATGTAATTGTCTTTGAATATATTTCTTTATCTACATTAATTATTATATGCATCTAATTGAAGAAGATAATGCAGATTTTAGAAGTATTGAACAATGTAGGCTTTTAAATCATAGTGAGATAGTGAGATAGATGTCATTGAAAGAGTTCTAAGTTACGTTTTTATTCATTCACACACATTTAACTTCATATTGTTACATAGGCATCCCTAATTTTTATGGACCCGCTGCTGTGTTGTATTTTATTTACTCCTAAGTATTATCTCTGGATCTCTATGGTATAACGGTTGTCACAGTCCAGGTGCTCCAATGGTGAGTCACGTAACTGCTTGCCAGGAGATCATGCTTCCACTATGGGGTCACTCGTACACACTGGGTGCAAAGCTGGACTTGTGAGATTGATAAATCATTGTGTACGGGGACAGCTAACGTGTTAAATGACACCTTGACTGACTGATAGCTATTACGCACAGCTCAAACCGTTCCATCTATATAACTTTTCATATAGGTTCCTTAAATGACCTAGGCAACCAATTAGGAAGTATTTTATTAAATTCCACATCAAAGAGGTCGTGATTCCTCGCGGACGAAGTAAGGGCCACACCCAATCTTCCTGTGGGTGTCATCAGGGTGACTAAGGGATTGCACCAGCGACGGAAAGCAGCGTTTTCCTGTGTATATTAAAATCACTACAGCGATTACCAGTCCACCTGCCAAGCGTGGAGATTATGTCAAATCCTCTTTTTCTTATTGCCTACCAAAAGTGGTATTCTATTGGGTAGTCTTATGTTCAATAGTGGACGTATTTTTCGGCTCATGATGAAGTGAGTTCAATGCATAGTTGTGGCATTATAATGCTAATGCAATATATTTTTATCGTCAGGATGACGTTCGGAGCGGCGCTGGTGTTGCTATGCGCGGTAGTGGGCGCGCGCGGCGGCGAGCCGGTGTTCGACCCGAGCACGTTAATGAGGCTCGTGCTGGTGCCAGCAGACGCCGCCGTCGGCTCCGTCATCTACCGAGTGCGCGCCTCCGATCCTGACTACGACTATCCACTGCATTTCGAACTTATTGGTGAGTTTTTCAGCCAGTTATTTGATAACGAGCACTTATAATTAAACAATATTGCTGGCGGTTTTGAAGTAATCAGTTACCTATCACGGTTTCGTCGACTTCGTCTCTAGTTAAAAATAAAAATTAATAGAGAACGCAATTTAATACAAACATGGTTTCAGCCCTCTAATGATACTTAAACGTATACCTACCTACTTCTATAAAATACATAGTTACACAAATATATGGTTATCCCATTTCCTGAGAATATGTCTGAAATCAACGTACATTTCAGGTCAAATGGGTCGCCTGGACATCGGAATCGAGTCACTCCCGTGCACGCGTTACAACTCCGTCTGCCAGGCCAACGTCATTCTGTTGCGGAGGTTAGAGCCCGGTCGCTACGTGGACTTCAGACTATCAGTGAGGAACACCAGGGGGCGGAGTTCCAGGATCGGTTGCTCCATTACAGCAACAAATGCAACCACTCCAAGGGATACAATTTTTCCACACCAGCCGTCGATTATTTTGGCACCTGAGGTAAACACGTAATCGAGTTTTTTGCATTGCATTGCATTCAATTGGTGCATTCAAGCTTGTGTTATTAAAATATTGCTGAGAATCATCATCATCATGTCAGCCCTTAAAAGTGCTGTGACATAAGCCTTCCCCAATGAACGCCACCACACACGGTCCTCCGTCTTCCGCATTCAGCCGCTACCGGCCATCTTCTTCAGGTCGTCGGTCCACCTGGCGACCATAGGTTCTGCGGCATATGTGGCCCGCCCACTGCCACTTCAGCTTGCTAATCCTTTCGGCTATGTTGCAGAGAATATGCCTCATTATTACAAAACACTGTAAAAGGTGATGTCCTTCAAACGCGTCGTACGCATTATCTTGAAGAAAAGGGCAAAACTTTAACCTTAAGTTCATACGGGGTGTGTTAAGAGCACCTGTCCCGCACATGTAGGCTGCGGAAACAAATTGAAGCAGAGTCAGACGCCTGCCGCGTGATGTGGCGTGATTGATGATGATGACGTTCGTAACCCCCTCCCTCCTGGAGGGAATATGAAATATCAAAATTAACTCACGCTTAATAATGTCACGCAGCGAAATACGCCAAACGGCCTTTTGTTTTGCAACAATCTTATGACTGTAAGGCACCTACGAAAAAATATAGACAATTCATGATCACGACAGAAATTATACTTTTTGTGTCGAAATATCGACTAGATGCATATATCACTACATAAATACGGATAGATGATTACAATTATAAGAGTATGATTTTATAAATGCGAAAGTTCAATAGCAATTTTTTTTGCAGGATGCAAAACGGGGTACTGATCTCGAAATAGTGATTGCGAGAAAGAATCCTCTGTCGCCGAAGCCTCTGGAATTGGAGCTCTGGGTAAAATATTTACATTTTAAACACGATAACGATTAGGGTCTCCTAATGAGGTTTTCAGTTTAGTAGCTTCGTGTTCGACACGCATTTTGCTCTAACCGCATAATGAAGTTTCGCCCGCGCTTTAATAGGTCTCATTTTCACCGCTATACTTATAGCGTTGACGTATCCTAACGCCTCCTGCGAAATTCATTTTGTTGGTTTATGTGGTCGGACTTTGAGGAATTTACGCAGCTGATGTAGCGTTAAAATTAAAAAAAGGATTAGGTTTATATTTGATTGAGATTATATTATTATACGTCTTTCTTATTCAACGTTCTTAAGAAAGTTCATTGATTGTTACATGTAGGTATGTGCTAATTCTAAATCCTTTCGTTCTTTATTGTTCTTATCTAATACATTGATGGATGAGCCTTTAAAGTATTCTTGCAATGTACATTCTAAAATTTAAATCTTTCTTCATCAATCCTCTGGAAGTTTTAGAAGGTTATTGCTGAAGAACCTTTCGACTCACGTTTACAGGTTATTGATTGATTAAAATTTCTTATTGGGCAATTAAGTTTTGGCGAGTTACCTACCTTTTGTATTACCCCTGAGGCTGATCCCTGTCAAAGTGTCTACGTCAGTATATCCCTCGTTTTGGTTTACAAGTTAGTATTAAGTTATCGGCATAAGGGATCAATAGGTAACTTTAAACTCGGGGTAATTTGTATACTAAGTTATGTATCAAGATTTGTTCAATTCAAGCCAACGTCAAATAACATTTCCATTTCAAAAGTAACTCCTGTAACACAATACGATGGCTGGGCGAGGTCCGCGACTCCCGGCCGATGATGTTGCACAATTACCGAGCATTAAGCAGACTTGGGCGTGTTAAATTTCTCACAATCCGTAGAGAATGGCCGGGCACCCGTAACCTGAGGTCGTTTTATCGACCACTTAAATGCTATAATAAAGGAGTACGTGTCCCTACATGTGCCGGTAATTTAGTCTATTACGTGGGCAAGCGTCTAGATATTTTTATTCAGGGTTTACTTTTATTTTGAAATATTAATAAACCACCCAGGAATGCTTCTTTTTGTCCAGGTGAAATATATTAATAATAGGAATATGTACTTTTTCTATTTTTTTTTAAGTTCCTTGTTGGATTCTTTGATGAGCACATTTTTCAAAACTTCAGTAGGTTACTGAAAGCTAGACCAGAAATACTATTATTAAGAAAGGATATACGTGCTAGCTAAATGTGCACAAAAGTACATTGACCCCATTTGTATCAAGAAGTTGAATAACTTTGCAATACTTATCGTAATGGCAACTACCCAACAGGTGTGCCATCTGCCTTTTTCCACACTAATATAATAAACGAGCAATGCGTGTTTGTTTGTGACAGATAGTCAAAAGGGTTTACAATAGAGATATCGATATGAAATGAGCGTGATCTAATACCTATTACAAATGCGAAAGTTTGGATGTTTGTTACTCAATCACGCTTCAACCACTAGACGGATTGGGATAAAACATGGCACGTTAGGTCCTAGAATATGACATAGGATAGTTTTTATCCTGAAAAAATATCTCACAACTATGGGAAATACATAATAATTTGAGATGTTAAGCTGTCCACGCGGACGAAGTCGCGGGCAACAGCTAGTGTGGAAATAAGTCATGGGACGCGTAATATAAGTAACTTCAATATTGACCATTCCACAGGGATCACCACTCTTTGCAATCCGGCAACGCCGTGTATCCACAGAAAACACTGAAGGCACGATCTTCCTGGTTGGTCCTCTGGACTTCGAAGCTCAGTCGATGTACCACCTAACACTCCTAGCTGTGGTAAGGAATGTATATAATTAACCACGCAACTTAGGCTAATATCCTTAACACTCAAGTTAATTACCATTCTTACGAGTTAACGCCAAAAGTTTTATGTTTGCAATATCACTTGGCTGTCTTTACTTGGGCGTGTAATGTGTTTATATACCCTTTTTATATCCAAAGTTTATGGATCAACTTTCGTAATCGTACTCAACTGCCTTTGATAAACGTTAACTGTATTTTATTTAAGTTAATTTGCACATTTTTGCCTTTCCTAATTAAATCTGCTAAGTAATCCAAGGAGCCAACAGTTATTTATGTACAACACGTATAGGTAAACATACATACACAATGCTCATACCCCGGTCCCAGAGGGGTAGGCAGAGACGAAGCATCTCCATTTTTCGCCCCGTGATACGTAGTTGGTGTGATGTGTAGCGAACAACGATTAGCTAGGGAAATACTTGTCCACCTCATCAGAACTCCGCATGATTCGGTAAGGCTAATAGTGCCCGGAGTTCGCTAGCTTCGGGATGTCGGCACGCTTACGACCACGCTAGCCCCTGGACACCCATCCACCGGTACGGTAGACCTAGGATTGGCGGATGGGACGGGGAGCGATCGGGGCGAGGGAGATAGGAGATGTATGGGTAAGGAGTATAGTTTAGGAATGGAATAGTGTGATTGTACAAGCGATAACTCGGAAAGCCGGGACCGCATACCCGTGACTCGTCTTGATAGCACCAGACAGGTAACTACCAGAATCAAGTCCCCTGACTTCTAGTTATAGGTTAAATACAATCGAATACAATTTGATAAAGTATCCGAATACAATCGAATAAAAGTATTGACAGTAGCGAAAGAATGGAAATGAAATGAACGAACGAAGATGGGTACCAGTATGACGCAGGTACAATGATCTATGATCCTCTTACATTATCACGGTTAAACTGTTTTCAGGACCCATACGTGGAACTTGGCAAGGACACTCGTAATATAGCTGGCATAGAAGTGGTAGTTGTCGTCCAAGACGTCCAGGACATGCCACCGGTGTTCACATCCGCGCCCCCCATCACGCACCTGGCTCGCCAAGTGACTCCGGGAGATATGGTCGTGAAGGTGCGAGCTGAAGACGGGGACAAGGGGGCGCCGAGGCAGATCAGATACGGCTTGGTATCCGAGGGGAATCCGTTCACCCCGTTTTTCAATATCAATGAGACTACAGGTATGTCTTCAACGTAATTTACACCGTAATATTAGCAATGTGAAAATGTCATTTCATAAATATTGTCTAGTCAACCGATACGACAACCATCATTAGCCTTAACATTCCTTTCGAGATCTAATGCTCGACATTGGCCTTCACCAATTAGCACAAAATCTGTATATTTTTGACATGTAAAAATAACTCTGTACATAATTATTTTTGATTTGGCCACGACTATAAAAATTATTTAGTTTAGTTTTTCCTTATTATATCAGTAATTTGTGAGTGTACATCTGTAAAGGTAAGGTTTGGTGAAACTGAAGTGATAATACTTATGTAAGACCTTAATATCCATAAGACCTTAAGATCCGAAACGAGGTAATCCCCCAGAGAACTAAAGTTTTTGACATAGCTCAAAAAGTTAGTACGTTGAAGTGGCAGTGGGCTGGTCACATCTGTCGGAGAACCGATAACCGTTGGGGTAAACGAGTTCTCGAGTGGAGACCGCGACTCGGCAAGCGTAGTGTGGGACGCCCCCTGGCTAGGTGGAGTGACGATCTGCGTAGGGCGGCTGGCAGAGACTGGATGAGAAGAACCGAGGATCGGGTTCAGTGGCGCGCCTTGGGAGAGGCCTATGTCCAGCAGTGGGCTCTTACAGGCTGATGATGATGAAGACCTTAATATACCCGACTTCCATACATAGGTAATAAACATTCATTTCAAACGTCAACCAAATGTAGGTACAGAAATCCGCGTCTATTACCTACAACTGTGCCTACGGATTATCAAACTTTGATAGCAAGTTGGCAAAAAGTACAGGCTCAGCACTGATACTCGTAGAAACTGTAAGTTAAGGAATGAATCTTACGAAACGTATTTTATTTTTAAGTTATGAAGATGTGTATTTTATATTCCAACTGATGACGTCTTTGGAATGATAAAAAGTTAAGTAGGTATTATACACGAATCAAGATGTGCACATTCATTGAGCGGTTAAGTCCATATAAATTTTATGTGCTTGTAAAATTACATAATAATACATGTATGGTGAGGTCATGTCATGATTTTAATTTCATGAAGTTGCGAGTAGCTTTAACAAGTATCTGTCCGATACCTTTTTATGTAGTCGTGGAAAAAAATACTTGTGTATTTTACATTACACGTTTATCACTCTCCACAAGGATAATACTGTTAATTTAATAATTCTATCATATTATGGTAATTTTAGTATTTGGATAAAACAATTTTTTATCTTAAAAAAGCAATAAAGCCACTACAAAAATACTCATTAACCAAAATATACTGTTAGAAAACTGAAACTGTCAGTCAAATTTAAATCTTAATAATTGAAACGGTAGCAAAAATAAAATCAAAATTTTATGAAATATATTTTTTCCAAAAATTGGGATAACCAGGGGTAACCAGTCATGTTACAATGTTACTTTTGCCTCCTGGGTAACCCAACCATTAAATTTAATATACCATTTTTGGATTTTAATGGTTTTATTAAAATATTTGTTACTTATTTCTTTTATCTAGAATTGAATATGTTAAGGTAGTCTGTCACAGGTTAAGGAACACCTAGGTAACGCAAATAATGTGCATCAACTAATCTGAATTCCATCAATCATCATACCTCAATCTTACCCGATGGAAAGGTAAGACTAGTCCGAACATATAACGTGCTTACCCAGAAGGTAACTCTCAGGTAACCTATTCACTCTCAGGTAAATCAGTCTATTAGTTTTAGACGGAAAAAGCTTTAGCTATACCCTAAAAAGTCCTAAAAAATTAGAATTTTCAACACTAATATTACATGACCGTCTAAGTACATTAATTTTAATCCCAAACGAGGGCAAATATAATGAGGGCAAACATTCTAGAAGTACCCAAACCCTGTACAGGAAATTATAAGCACAACCCAGCATTTTCCCCTCTAGTGCGTAATTTTCCGCGAAGATTATTCATTTACGTGCGAGCCTTAGGTCAGTGCCTTCATAACGACCGCCGAGGCGTTATTCAGAACATGTGACGTGATTTATACAAACCAAACAGCGGTTTAAATCCTTTCTAAATATGTAGAACTGACGTTTCCGTAAACAAATTTCTTTTTTGATGAAGTAAAGGTTTTTTATCTCTTGCACGCAGGCTGTTTCATTCTCCTCGGATTATTTGTTTAGTTCACCCCAATCGACTTTGACGCTTATACCCCCTCACCCCCCCCCCCCCCCCCCACAAACGAACAGATTTAATCACCTACTACTACTACAGACCAGCCTGTCCGTACACGTGCGTGTGTACGCTTAAATGTTTGTAAAGCTGGCTGCTGCACCGATCGAGAGAGAGACAACGTTATACATCAAGAACATAAGTGCTTCTGTTTCTAACTAAAGTGTCGATCTCTCGTCGCCGGTGGGCGCCGGCAGCCCAGTAGCACGTAGTATTCTCTGCCAGCCGTGCTTTATTTTTCGTCGGGGTGGAGTTAAACAAACGGGGGGAGGTGTGTATCGTTTGTTAATGAATAAGACCAGAAGACCACATCCATCTCCGCCCACATAAAACATTTAAATTCTATATCCCAAATTACAAAAAAACTATATTAAAGACATTTATTCCAGTAATTTGTAACATTCATAATATAGATTGTACTACTTTATGGCACCACTTTTTGTATAGTTTTCGTAGTGTTGTATAGCAAGTACTTCATAAACGTTGCATGTGACCTGAAACACCTGAATAATCCTTCGCTTTTTTCCTGTTTTGAATTTACAAACTACACTCGTGTTGTAAATGACTCTTCATAATGTTTATAGCTTTGACCCGTCTACATAGATCAAAGATTAGGTACCTACCTATTTTATTTCAAATAAGTGTAAATTACCTTAAGGCAAGTCGAGTTAGCCTAGTTGCAAATGTGCTTGATTCAAATCAAAGTAAGTACTTTTCGGAACCTAAGCAGTGATTAACATGAAGAAAAAAATTCGCGCCCCAATAGCGAACACCAATCCGCTCCCCAAGCGTGGTGATTATGGCAAATCCCCCAATTGACAACTTACCAAAAGTGGTATTCTATTGGGGAGGCCTATGTCCAGCAGTGGACGTATTTAGGCGCCCACCAAATTTTTTTTAGCTTCATGGTGATTAGTATTATACCACATACTTTAGCCACAGGATAGGAGAAAACTCTTTGCTAAATGACCAATACGACCACTGAAATTCCAACTTGATTATGCGGAATGCCAATACGTATAATGACCGATTTTTATATTAACTGACAGTTATTTTGGAGGCCTGTGTCCAGCAATGGACGTCTGAGGATCGATATATCATTTGACATTGTAAATTGTTTATCTTTTGGTGGACAGATACTTAAAGAGTACTTAATAAAGATACTTTATGTTTAGAATCCCAAGAAATTGTTCAGAAAAATGCAAGTGAAATAGTAATTATTGTATTGGTCAATTCTATGTATGCAGTTTTGGCCAACTTGAGATTGGTTATTATGTAAAAATAGTATTGGTCATTTTGCGAATTGGTTGTACTACGTATTTCAGAGTCGTATTGGTCAGAGTAGAGAGCAATGAAATTCTAAGGCATATGTGAAGTAAACTAATCCGAACTATGTGACCTGCACGTGGTATATGTCTATACCCAACATAAAATTTTATAGACTTATTTTCTGTCGGTTCAGAAATAATGTTCATTACTACCTTTGATCATTGTATAAGTAATTTATTATACCAGTCCAATTGGCAATCATTCTCTAATAGGTTCCAGAATAAAAATAATTAACTGTCAAAGTTCCATTGGTCAAATTCAACGGGTAAAGATCTGTGCTCCACCTCTAGTCAAATTAAATTATATTTTAGTTTCGGTAATTGACTTCCTGATGGATACTTATCAAATAATTGAGCTATCGACGTCGTCCTCCTTGAAAAATAAATGAACATACGTGTAGCGTGTATAATAAATTTCCAAGGTCACAATGAGTCCTAAATAAATAATTATGTCTTTACAATGTAAAACTTACACTTGTATATCTGTTCATAAGTACATATCTTAAGCGTTAGACTATAGCAATTAATTGGTGGTGTGTTGCTCGAAATAAGGTAGGCCTAGATGCGGGAATGAAGCACAAACAGGCACGGTATCAATTCAATTACTCTTTATTGCTCGATAAAAGAAAATGATTGATAAGGAAATTGACGAATAACCGAAAATGACGAATTGATGAAACTGTCGAATTAGGAAAATGACCAATGATATACTAACTCAAAAATACACGAATACAGTAATAAAGTAGCTTACAGGAAGTCCAAAAGGCTACTTTTCGATACCAACTGAAATCGAGACATCATAATATACTTATTATGCACCCTGAATTCTAGGAAAAATAACTCAATTTTGATAAAACCAGAAATTGACCAAAATTTTTGTTGGCGTAATGTACCTTGGAGGTATCGTTTTTATCATGTTTTTTTTATTTAACATAAGGTAACCACTAAACAGCAAAATTAAAGGTCAAAGCTTACATATATGGCTGAAATAACTACCTTCTGACCTACCTAAGGTAAACTTGGCTTCTAATTTACGATGTTCTGTAATATACTTTACAACCTTGCTGACCACTGCTACTACTAGGTCACTATGGTCTAGTTTTTTTTAGATAGCATCGGTACGTCCGTTTGGCGTCGGCCGGCTTCCGTAGGATATCCTACTTCCTTATCACCCCACACTAGCCCACTAGCCTTGCTTGCTGCTTGCCCCCACTTGCCCCAGCTTTGCGTGACCTACTTTGCCCAACCACTATCAGATTTTAAAGCAATTTTCGGCAAAACTTTTCATTTGGGGCTAACAAAGTTTTGTCATTTAGCAACACAATTAACAGCCGCAGCACAGCAAGTCATTAAAATTTGTGGTTCGTAATTAAAATTCTCCAGTAGTTACTATAATGTAGGTTTTCGGTTTAGTTTAATTTAATTCTTTCATTCAGGTTTTGCGATTTTTGGGGTTTCGAACTAAAATACTCAAAAGAAACCATTATGGGGAGACATTGATGAACTCCATATGTCACATGCGGTCAGTAGTTCTTTTCAGCAACTCTACACGGTACTTATGGCATTTGGTTCAATTACAAAAATCTCTTACCAGCTTAAAAAGGTAAGAATTGCCCCGTGAAATAACGTTTATCACTGTCAGCCCTTGTCAGCCCACTACAGAACTTAGGCCTCCTCCTCGGTCATCTTCGTCCAAACTGAGAAAACATTTATAGGAAATGGAGATCTATTTGCCATATTTTAATTTGGGGAAATAACAATTAATAGGTTACCTAATCCTAGATGTTGGTTAGTGTCTAATGAAATAAAAATAAAATAATACTCAATACTTGCCCGTCTCTTATCCGCATAATAGATCTTATGTGTTGAAAGCTTGGGTTGAAAGTGGACAAACGCTCAAATTGCAATACCTACCTCCCACAATCTCTCAGCCTGACCCAAAGGAACTGAAAGAGGACAACAGAACAAGTGCGTTTTAAAGGAAATTGAGGCACTAGTGTTGGAGAAGTGTTGCTAAGATGTTGATGACTTTTAAAGTATGATTATAAATTTGACATTGAAATTTATTACGTACAATTAACAATTAATTTAATTTATTAATTAGATGTATTATTTAATTTGAATATTTATATATATACCTACTTAATAATAATATAATAATAACAATATTTATTTCAATTTTAGTCCGAACTATAACAAAATTACATAAAAATTATACAATAAATACTTACTTAGGGCTACTTGACCAAACAGAGTGTAACCACTAGTATTTATTGTAGGTAAACCCGGGGCATTACACCAGCTTTCCATTTGTACAAAATAATTTTACAGATTGGTGTCCAGAAAACACTTGTAGGGGAGTTGATTAACAGTGTATATTGACTGATGAATAAATAAATTTCAAAAATTAAATTATGAAGATTGATGGGAATAGATAGCCTTCGGCAGTACAGTAAAGCTTAATTAAATAAGTACATAAATATATTAGTAAAAAACATATTTCCAAAAGCCTGTAACTTACATTTACATTCCTCAATTCATATTCATGTTTAGCAATAGTACCTATATCGATTCTTTCTAATAATAATAATAATAAATAAATATCTCAGACATTCACACCAATTAGGTATCCAGTCCTAAACTAGGCAGAGCCTGTGGTATGGTTACTAGATAACGGATAGACATACTTAAATAAATATATAAACATCCAAGACTTGGGTACAAACATTCATCATACGAACATTTGCCCCTAGCGGGATTCGAACCCGCAACCTCCAGCGTGGCAGTCCGAGAGCTACCCGTTCCGCCACGGAGGTCTTCAATACTGTTTGCAGCGAAAGAATCACAACCGATAAAGCTGTTTCGGAAGTTTACAAACGTCTTTGAGAGACTTCAAATCGCTTGAATGAAAATAATGAGCTGACATAAAAGGGCATTTGTTACCCAAATGTTACGAATGTTAACAGCGCTGCAGCGCTGCTAATGCATTGCGTTCAGACAGCGGCATAATAGCTCATTAGACCATACCCGCGCGCTTTTACGCCATTGTTTGTAGCTTGCTTCATAAAGGGGCCACTTCCTTTGAATATCGTCTGTATGGTGGCCGCTGACAATACCGCCCCGACTAGTTCCGACTTTATCAGCACTAATAAAGGACCATCACACGGTCTGACCACCCAATCCGATCAGCCACCCGATAGTGATACTCGTAAAGTAACTTGTTTTACTTAGATTCTATTTTGTGTATGTTTTTTACGTAACTTAATAATGCATTAGCAATTCTTGGGGCAATAATTAATGAAGAATCTCTGTGAAATCCAATGTTAATTATTATTTGAAAAAACCTTAGGATAAAAAGTTTAATTTTTTTTTTTAATTTTTACATTACCGAGTTTTCATTTCTGTTTGTTTCTATATATATTACCAGAACGAAATATGATTTGTTTAAATTAATATTATGTGTGTTACACACAATTAAAGTTTGTGTAAACATGTTAAACAAAATTAAAGTTTACTCACTTAATGGTCATCATATTCAGAGTATATAAGTACTCGATTTTCTATAAGTCATCTCTACCCAAAAGTTGTCTGGAAGATATCGCTTTTAGCAGTAAGATCGCGTAGATGTACTAAAGTAAGCAACTTTATTATTGTATCTGGGTATTTTTTTATAAGAGTATTTGAATTGAGTTAACGCTTGTTAACAAAAGTCTTAATTAAGATCACACTGATTTGAAGTCAGTGCATATGGGTAGCCTTAACCAGCAGTTTAATCAATCCTATCTCCATTCAAACTTGGAAGTCGAACGGAAAGCCACCCTCAGACTAGCGCGCTGGCGGTGGCGGCTTACTGGTAAGGCGCCAAGCAAAGCGCTGCCTAGGCCCCATACAAAATTGTATCGCAGGCTGCGCCATGCCCACGTCAGTGTGGGTGTCCTCCATACAATTCATAAACCACAACTGACCGTCACCACCATCGCTACCGCGCCAATGTGGGGGTGGTTTAAAAGCTTGAAAGACCCGTTAAAACTTATCTAGTCGCCGACACAGGCATACTCTTGTGAATTTATCGCATTAATCACAACACCTTATACGAACTTCTGAATGGCATTCGGGATTCAATTAGTTGGAACAATCTCAAAGTTTAATAATTGAAATCGTTGGAGAACGCCTAGGTGTTTGTTTATGAAAATTATTATTAGCAACATTAATTATATAGACCAGGTACATCTGTTTGTATCAATGGCATCCATTATTTTGTTCAATTTTATTACATTCATTCTAACATTTTCGAACGCAGGGTTTATAAAATAATAATGTAAAAAGTTTCTAAGGACGTATACGGGTATAATTTGCCTCAACCCGTGACAACTGGCTAACAACGCAAACACCCGAACCACTAGGCCTAGGTTGCATGTGTAAAAAAGCTGAAAAAGCCCGAAAAGTGTACGTCATAGTCTTTTGTACACAACGTGCGGGTTTCATGATTTTTTTAGTTTTCTTTAATATCTCAAAACACCAGTGATACATTAACTATAATTTCGGGTTCCCATGAACTATGAAGCAAAGCTTTTTTGATCATAGACTGTATGTCTATCCGCCAGATAATTAAATAAATAAATATTTCATAACATACACATTCCCAAACTATGTTTTTCTCCTGTACTGCAGGAATTAGACAAGAATACAATTTACAAATACGTATATATAACATCCAGTCCGGGTCGAAGTAAGTTGTCTGTTTCTGGTGGGAAATGAACCCACGACCTCTGGCACTCGAGTCTAAAGACCAAGAAGGCGATAAAAATCAATACTACTAGACCGATTGAGCAAAATTAGGATTATGTGCGGAAAATTGCCTAGCGAAGATAAAAGAATTTTTGGACGTTGAAAAAATCAGGAAACTGATCTGAGTGATACACTAATTGATACACTAACTCAAATTGTACACCAACAAACGAACGAATCAATTCAAATGACAAGAACGCAATGCCTTTACACGTTTTTATTTTAAATCAGACCTCGACTAAATGCTATAAATAAAAATCTACATACCTTAATTAAGGCACTATTGTATAGTCAGCGTCGAAAGTAACTTCCTTCTGAAGTATTCGTTCTTAATTTCACAATAATCTGACTTCTCTATTTTTCATAACAAATATTAACATTAAACTTTAAAAAAAATTACATTAAAATAATCAGTACCGACCACTTTATTATTATTATTTATTATTTATTTAATTTATTAATCGTATAAAATAAAACATTTTCTTACAAAAATTGTCTTTTATATTTTATGATATCTTTTGTATTTGTCTATATCAACGCTATGAAACAAAATGTTGAGCACAATTTTTAAAAAGAAAATGGATACCGACATTGATTCAGTTTCGGATTTCTGATCTGTTTAAAATTTTGTAGATATTGCTCCAAATATTGACTAACTTTTGAAAGGAAACACTAGTTAGTAATTTTGTAGGTACTTTAGAAGATTTAACTATTATGCCGTATTCAATATTGCAGTTCCTTTGGAAATGTCATGTACTAAGACACTAGTGACGCTGACTGTACCTACTTAAGAATATGAATGACACAGATAAGAAAGGCACTTATGAAACTTTAATGAGCTAATTTGCGTCTTGTCATCGAGAGAATAAATGGGTGCTCCATAAGCCATGAGGACGTCATGTTAGTTGTTAAGACGAGTACGGCTTTTGTATGTTAATTATCAACATATACATTTTTCGTAGTTGCCACCTCCGTAAGTGACAGTCATGTCACTTAAAATTCCTTTAAGTACAAAGTTATATTTCATCATATTATCATCATATCAGCCCTTAGACGTCCACTGTTGGACATAGGCCTTCCTCAATGGACGCCACCACACCCGGTCCTCCGCCCTCCGCAACCAACCGCTTCCGGCCACCTTCTTCAGGTCATCGGTCCATCTGGCGGCGGGACGTCCCACCCTAAAATGTAAATCGCTTATTAGGCCTAGATATTGCCCTATTTTTTGAAAGCCGTAATATGTATGAAAATTAAGACGGCTCAAGAAGACTTTGTTTTCTTATCGACTGCAGCTTATGAAATAATATATCTGAAAAAAACTTTTGTAAGCAACTGTGCACGTAAATATAAATAACACGGATTTTAAATGCAAAACTATGTGCTTTACCCTAGTCCGATGTCTAGTTTAGATTGCACCGCTCGTGGTCAACCTGGTTAAAACATCTGGGCAGAGATAAATAACGTACTTAAATAGTTCCGCATCTGAGACCCCGTTTATAATTTGTAAATAGCTTAGTTTATGTCTTAAATGGCCTTCACTTAAAGATAGCTTAGTTAAGCTTACTACTTGTTCTTTTTTCTCCTGTCTTGTAATATTATTATTGCTGTTTGTCGTAACTTTAAGTAGGTAACAGGCTTGACTTTTACCACGGTAAATGCATTTGTAAAACTATTTATGATAATACTTACTTAAACTTTCCATTTCTCCGTTGTCCTCCGTTGCAGTTCCTCTAGAACGCCATATTGTCCTGTATGAATTATAGTAACGTGGCGATAAAACAAACTTAACTTATTCGTAGACGACGAATTCATACGAAACAATACGAAATACGACATCCATAGACGGTAGGAGCCACCGCGGTACATTGACGTACTGTCACGAACGTCTTAATAGATCCTTCCTATCTTATCTTTAGGGAACAGTCACGCAATATTGTAAAAAAATCTAAGTAGTTATGCCGCACAAAAAATAGTACGTGATATTTTCCATTTAGCATTACCTCTATTCCCCATGCCCAGGAAAAGTATAAAAATCTACCTTTGTGAGTTATCTTATCCTTGTATATTTATTTTATTTATTTATTTAAAAACTTTATTGCACAGTTAGTACAAAAGGCGAACATAATGCCAATGTGGCATTCTCTTCCAGTTGACCTTTAAGTCATGCAGATAATGAGTGGTAGGCGCAAAAAAATTATATGTATGTATATATTCGTTAAAAGTAAATATTTATCATATAGGCATACATGGGCTATGTGACAGTTTCCACTTTGCAACACTGACATGACAATAGGCTCTTGTAAATAATTGTATCGCATGGTCATTGGCCATTGTATAATAATGTTCCATATGAAGGTGACATTAATTTGACCTTTCAAATTAATGTCACCTTCATACTTCATACATAACAACATCAAATCGTTCACATGTCAACCTCACCTGCACGCCTTGCACCTGCTGGCTAAAGGCTCTGGCAAATGAACAAAAGCTATGTAAGATAGTCACCGCTGGGAACACATGTTTAAAGTATTTTTTTAAACATAATCAAAATCAAAATCATAAGTTATTATTATTATTATTCGTCCTTTTAATGTAGGGAATACACAATAATGGATATACAAATAGTTTTATGTGATGATTCTGCACCGAAATATTTAGAAAACAAGGTTTCTTTTAAAAACAATTATCAATACGCTATGTTGTAAAAACGTGATTTCTTTGAGAATAAAAAATTAAAAAGAGACGGTGCCGTCATCACCATATTTGTCACGTTCGCACATGAGCGTTTCATACTTCGTTGATGCTATAGCAATAGGGAGAACTGGCACCGCCTTTTCAGGACTGTTTCCAGACTTATGCCTCAGACCTGTGGTAGGCAGCAGAGCCACCAAGATCCACGAGGCCTAGTATGTGGCGTGGTCATTAGAGGTATTACTGCCGTATGTGGGAACCTTTGCCCAGCTGTGAACGCTATCTTAGTAATAAATATATTATTGATCGCCTTTTACTAATGCAGCACTTATTATAAATGTCTAGCCTAGCCTTGTCTAATAATAACCAGACGCTCAACTAAATGATCATGAATATCGATTATGTGTGATGTAATTTATATGGACTTTTATATACTTTAGATTTCCTAACGGTACTAATGGCATATAATTAGGTGTCTTATAAAAGTGCCATTCGAACAGTGTCCAATATTCAATATACCTAAGTTTTTTTTTATTTATGTTTGACTAGATTTGTCTATTGCCGACAATTTCTCTGACATAATATTTTCTACCCAAAGGTTGTCTGGAAGTAATCGCTTAAAGCGATAACACCGCCTAAATTGTACTATTTGTAAATTTTATAACTTGTAACTGTATTTGTTTGTGCAATAAAGTGTATTGTATTTCCATTATGTATTAAAGATTTGTCGCGAAATGTAGGTAATGCAACAGGCGTTTTGATATCAATAAGTTGTTCATAATAAAAATTACTATTGCGTTAATGTCAATAATTGACAATAAAACCTACTTATATAGACACACACACTACAATGCTGGTTTTAAAAACAAATGAAAATATCATGACATCAAACCGCCCTCCATCGGAGGATATTAGTATCAATATAAACCATCTCTTGCTTTTCTAACCCTTGGGAGTCCAAACACTTGATGATAATTTGATACGTGAACCATTCACTGGATGGCGCTGCATGAAACGAATCATAAAATGAAAATTAATCACTGTATGGAGGTACCTCTAATAAAGTGGACTGCATGCACTATTGCAGTTTGGGCGCAATTGATGTGCAACTGCACATCAGAATTGCACTTTGGCTGCAAGCTATGTACAGTAATAATAAAATATATACGTACATATTAAAGTTTTATTACATTAACATTACATCCTATGCGGTTGTGCCAACTGCTTCCAACCAAAATACAATTTTGAAACTGGATTACAGTTCAAATCTAGTCCCCTTTATCTATACCCCTAATGTCCTTCAGATAAAAAAAATGATTTAATTTTTCTTTTCATTTCAGGTGAAGTTACCCTCGAGCGACCAATCGAAGAGATCGCGGCCATCTCCCACGCTGGTGCCCCAATACTGCTCACCGTCGTGGCCGAAGAAGTCAGGCTGTCTAGAGATGAGCCCGAGGCCATGTCCTCAACCGTCCAGCTGGCCTTCATTCTGCCAGAACGGGAGAATTCGCCGCCTTACTTTGAGAATCAATTGTAAGTTTACTTCATTGATAAAGAATTTTTTTAAGTATTTAATATATAATCCCTAATAAATAGTTACAATTGTAGGAAACGTTAAGAAAGATATCTTAAAATACAGATATCAGCTAATGATACCTATATACATACATTTTTTATAACACACAAATTAGTACTCATATGTTTATGGGATGAATTGATGATCGACTATCATCAATTCATCCCATAAACATATGTGTACTAATTTAAATCTTAATTCAGTTCAAAACTTTATTTATTATTTAAGTATAAAGTGTAGGTATTTAACTTGATTTTACTGGTGATAAAATTCACTGATAACGAGACTGCAATGAGATACAATACAAACATTAAAAACTTTCGATTCTGATTAAATAAATACCATGTTTGTATTCCAATGCACGTGTTGCAGGTGCAGTTTTATATTTAGCTTTTTAAGCAGAACAAATTATCTCTTGCTTTCAGCTACATCACATACTTGGACGAGAATGCACCTCAAGGAGCTGCCTTAACATTCAACGACCCCTATATCCCCCAAGTAAACGACAACGATGCTGGCAAAAATGGCGTGTTCTCTCTCTCGCTGGTGGGTAACAACGGCACCTTCGAAATAACACCGACAGTAGCTGAGAGGCATGCCCAGTTCATCATCAAAGTACGTGATAATACCATGCTGGATTATGAAGCAAGGAAATCTGTTACGTTTCAGGTGAGTAAACCAAAAAGGTACTTCAAAATATTGTAGTGACTAGTAATCATTGATTACTATCTGTAAAAAATAATTGCAGTCTGAAGCTGTAAGGAATTAAAATCTCATTATTTGTTGTAACAGCAGGTCTCTCTTTGCAGATTTTGGCGCAAGAACTCGGTCCTGCAACAAATTTATCAGCAACAGCGAATGTTACTGTCTATCTCAATGATGTCAATGACAATCCACCTGTATTCCTGGCACAGTCATATGACGTAGAATTACCTGAGAATATTACGGCTGGTGCTAGGGTAGTACAAGTCGCAGCAGATGACGTAGACACAGGATCATTTGGAAAGATTCAATTTACTGCCATATTAGGATATTTAAATACATCTTTACATTTAGATCCATTATCAGGATTGATAACTGTAGCAACCAATAACCACGGCTTCGACCGTGAGGCGATGCCAGATTTGCATTTTTTAGTAGAGGCTAGAGATAACGACGGAGTAGGTTTAAGAGTAACAGTGCCATTAATTATTAAGTTATTAGACGTAAATGATAACCCACCAGAGTTCGAGAGATCGTTATACGAATTCGTTTTGTCTCCAAGTTTAAATAATTTTACATCGTCAGCGTTTGTTAAGGCAGTTGACAAAGACGCCGAATCACCAAATAATGTAGTCAGATATGAAATTTTACAAGGCAATGGAGATGGAAAATTTGCTGTTAATGAAGAAACAGGTAATATTTTATAGACTTAATCTAAACGAAAAATAATTAATTCTCGAGAAATTAAATTGGTACACACAGATAGGAGTTTCACTAACTTCTTGAAAGAAAATACTTAGTGTCAAGAATGTTAGCCAGATTATATTTTCAGTAATTTTATTTCATTGCACATTTTAGGTGAGCTGTATCTTCTGGAAGTGTTAAAGAGAATAAAGAAACAAAACGTTCAAAGACAAAAACGGCAATTTAATGACAACCAACAAGAAAGTGAAGTTTATGTACTCAATGTTCGAGCCTACGATCTTGGTGTTCCCAGATTATCCGCTTCAACAATAGTGAAAATTTATCCTCCAGAGAGTAAGACGAAGACGATGTCTTTCATAGTTCCTGGTGCAAATCCCGATAGAAGAAAATTAGAGGAAGTTCTCAGCACACTTTCTGGTGGAAAAGTAACTATAATTGAGATAAAACCTTATAAAAAAAATGATAACGGTGCTACAGATTTAAGCGGCCAGGAATCTAGTCAAGAAAAGTGAGTAGGAAACTGTATAGAAAACCAATTAAGGGCAGTTAATTTAGACTTCAATCAATAATAAATTGTACATGTTTATTTCAGGAGTGAAGTTATAGCCATAGTGCGTATGTCTGGAAATACTGCCATCAATGTAGCAAAGCTTCAGGAACAACTAGCGAAGAACCAGACAATTTATAGCACTGGAAATGGCATTGGCAATAATATCGGTACTAATTATAATACTGGTACTGCTCCTGGTTCTAGTAACGGCGGAGGTACTAATCAAAATGAACAAACGTCTACTGCTGATGGTAATGATTCGGTGAGTAGAAGAGCAAGTTTCGTTTCCTCTCTCCATTAAACTTATTTTAGTTTTACTGACATATCCTGAAAAACATATTTTATCCTAATATTTTCACTAATTTCCCATCATTATTCCAAACAAAACAGACGGACGTAAAAGCCTCGACGGAACCATACAAATTTAACCAATGTGCGCCCATAGTATTAAATATCTACTGTACATCTGTTGTATCGCACCATTTCGAAGTTATTGACTTTTTTTAAATTTATTATCTATCAAAAGTGCAGTTTGTAACAAATACGAGTAAATACAACTAAATTTGTTCTGAATTCCAAATGGAACTCTTATTGCAATTATCTTTCTGGTGCCTTTATATCTATCTGTAATAATATAACAGTCGTAACAGTAATATTTTTAATTTCAGGGTCTATACAGAGCAGAGAGTCGTTTATTGTTCTGGCTATTGATACTACTGGCAATATTAGTAGCCCTAGTACTTCTCCTGCTTATATGTTGTTGCATTTGTGAGGGATGCCCTCTCTACATGCCCCCAAGGTAATTTTAACTAGCATTGTTAGTGCACTTTGTTAATCGTTATTTATGCTTGATTTTATATTCAATTGCTAATTTTATCGTTTATAAGGCATATTTACAATTTACTACTTCATATCCTCACGTTTTAATTTGTCTAAATAAATATCTACTAATATTTCACTTTTCCTATTAACAGACTAAAATGCACCAACTAATCCAGTCCAGTGCATGTATACACATCAGCTTTGCTACACATTAATAGGTAACTTTTTATTTTGTTAATATTAATTTTATCTTCATAAACTTCACATGGACTCGTACCTATTTCATAATTAATCACGCCGTCGTGAAAATCAACTTTACATACATAATATATTTGACTGCATGCAGATCATACATCATAACACTAACTTTATATTAATTCGTATCATGCACATACTGATATATTTAAGTTTTAACAAACCGTTATAGGTACATAGATATCCATTAATAAATTCTAGGAAAAGAGTGATACGTGTCAACTCCACAGAGGACGACGTGCATTTAGTGGTCCGCGACAAGGGTCTTGGGAGGGAAAACAAGGCGACGCAAAATTCAGAAAATAAGTCAATACAAGCGACCGAATGGAGGAGGAGAGAGGCGTGGAGCGCGGAACAGGCAGACTTGAGGACTAGACCGACCCAGTGGAAATTCAATAAAAGAAACAACAGATCTAAGGAACATAATAAACCAGCTTCTACTCCTGGCGATATAAGGCGGGAATTCGTGCAAACTGCTGCTGATAATGATTACAAATCTAATGACGCTAGACAATCCTTTCGACTCAGGTACCTAACACACATGTTTACTTTGAATGTAATGATTATTAAATATAAAGCAGCATAAAACATTTTAATTATTTTTTCAGGGATGGTCCGAATATAATTTATACTAAAGAAATGCAACTCCAACAAGCTTTCGCCAATAAACACAAAGAATACATTGAAGATTTAGAAAACGGTTATGACAGAATCGCAACATTACATTACCAGAGAAGAGAACAAGACAACGATTCAATAAGAAGACATGAAATAGACCGAGGCTCTGAAGTTGATGTATTTCTCAAGTCTGAAATTGACAAAAACATGCACGATAAGGAAAACAGATCCAAACGAGATCACGCTCAGTCGTCCATGGGTAGAGACCAATATTTTATCAAAGAAGGTAACACAGAAATTTTAAGGCTAGTAACAAGAGGCAAGAATGAAGAAGAACGGTACGTGAACCTTCCTATTCATCAACAAAGACCAGTAACTCTAATTCCACATACACAATATGTTGTAGTTGATGGTAAAGAACTATTAATGGAGAGGTTTATCAGAGAGCAAGGGGAAGAGGCTAAGCATATAAGAGAGAGGATGGGAAAAGTGACAACTGATTTGGACAATATGTCTCAAGGCAAAGACGGAAAAAGTTTAGGACAAAGATCACATGTTGGAAGTGATGTTCTAAATCAGTTCCACGATTATTCAAATGTTCTACCTGACGTTCCTGGTGTTGTTCCATTAAAAACCGATTACTTACAATCTGCTTTATTAGAAATGCAAAATAAATCTACTATACACCAGGAATTGCTAGAATCTTCTTTAAGAAAACAAAATGAACTATTACATCAAATACTTATTGAACGTGAGAGGTTGCTGCAAAATCAAGAAACAGCATCTCAAGTTGAGAGTAAGTTAGAGACACAAAGTTTGCCTGGACAATCAGTAATGGCTACTCAAACTGAATGCCACATAGGTACACAGACAGAACCGGAAGTTCCTAAACCAACAAGAAGAAAAGCAAGAAGTGATAATGACTCTTATAGTGAAGATGACTCAGAAATGGTAGTAGAGGATGAAAAGAATAAAGTAGCTTGGATTAAGAGAAAGAAACCTAAGAAGAAAATAAAGTACAAAGACCCTAGACGCAGTATACGAATTTATGAATTGAAAAGAAAAATTAAAACTCCTATTATTGAGGAAAGTGATGTCTCACCTTCTCTAGAAAGTGAAAAACATGTTAAAATAAGTAAAACGAACGAAAGAGAAGAACATATTAGAAATTACGGTGACAAAACAAAGAGCACCGTTACTACGTCAAAAAATGAAACAGTTCGCTCAACACAAATTAAAGTTTCTGAGGATGACCGACAATCAAGACTTCAAAAAGAAGTGTTAATGGAAATTTCAGACTCACTGGATGATAAAGAACAATCTGCATTAGGTATACAAAGACCACGATTGCAAAGACAGAAGCCCGTTACTCCTCATGAACGTCTTGCAATAGAACACGAAAGCAGTAAAGATATTGACAGTCGAAGCAGTTCAGCGTCAAAAGATAATCGAAATCTGGTATTTTCAAGACAAGGTTCATCAACAGAAGCTCGTGACCACGCTCCAAAACCAGTTACACCAACACAAGTACATGACCCAATTGATTCTCCACTTAAAAAAGATAGTTCGAGCAATACCGAATCTGGTAGTAAGAAAACCGATGGGGATACAAAGAATGGAGAAAATAGTAAACCAATACAAAAAAGCTTACCACGTTATATGCAATGGTATGGTAAAAAGTCATCCAGCACTACTTCAAAACCACCTGCTTCTGAAAAAATGGTCCCAAATAAACCTAAACGACCTTCAAAAACAAAAAATGACCAAGAAAATGTTAAAGAAGAAAAGGAGAAAACTGGACGGTATGGTAAAATTAACAGTAAAGAAAGTGGAGCGGATACTTCAGAGGTAAAAAAAAACTCCAAAGTAAAAGAAAGTGAATTCATTCACCCGCGTCTTCTAAAAGAAGAAAAAGTAACTCCTGTGCCGGAAGGGCCTTTACCTGACGTTCACCCTTTGCTTCAACACTCTGAGCATAGATATGAACATCAGTATGAGAATCAAAATCCACTGTGTTATATCCAGCCAACGCATATCCCCAAGTATTTAGGAGGGCAATCAAACATTCCTGTGCTGCCACGAAGACAATCTATCGAACAACAACCAATATACGTAAATCAAGATGATGTAAAAAATAAAGAAACGAAAAAACAAGAAATTTCTGAGAGTGCTTTAACTCATAGTATATCTATTTCCACTAGCTATGAAGAAGACCGTAAGAATGCGCCTGAAGTGCACGTTTCCAAAATAAATATAGGAGGAGATCCACCTGACATAAGTCACAGAAGTATATCTACAAAAATAGATGACAATGACTCAGGCATAGCGATGAATACATTAGTACAGCAAACAGGTAATATTAAACGATTGCCTATTACTGAGAAGAAGAGTGTATTTACCATCGCTTATGATGATGTTCAAACGCAAAAATTAAGACCAGATAGCAGTTCCACCTCCTATTAAGCCTTACTATATATTCAACAATAAGTGCCTTAAATTGTTGGAATTCTTGTTAATTTTATTAGTCACCAAATTAATGAGACTTCATACATTTCGTCCATATTTGTATGTAACAATTTGATTTTAATATGTACATACAGTATTATGAATTATGATAGTAATTTAAGAAATACGATTTTAAAATAATCAACTGCCTTTATTTTGTCGACTGGTATAAATTAATTTAGAAGTATTTTTATTGTAAATATGCCACATGTTAAAATTACTGATAGGTATTACTATTATTGATTATTTAAATTAATTTTAGCTTTAATAATGACATTCCATTGTAAATATTTTCTTGATCCCACTATGATGCATACTTACGTAGTATGCAAATCTATATTTGTTACAAAATATAAAGTTATATACTTATTATTTCAAGTGTTTTACGAATCATTTAATAGTCCCTTTTGATCCCTCCTTGTTATAATCAATTACTCATCCATCAGATATAATAAATTAATAAATAAGAATAAGAGTATGTACAGTGCAATAAAAAGTAAAATTGTATTGATACATTTCATACATACACTTGTATATGTATAACAAAAATAGTTTTTATGAATTTAATTCAATTATTCTTCATTGTATATACCTATAGAATATTTATCCATCGTCGGTCATAAAGAAAACGTCTATAGTCGAATATTAATTCGATGCAAACAATTTCAGTTTAATGCTAGGATCAAAGCATGCTTGATCCTAGGTTTAATGTGTTTACGAGCTAAATAGAAACAAGATAAAAAAAAACCTTGACAGCAGAATGAAATGAAAATGACATTGTCATTATTGTCAGTTGATTGTCATGTTGAACATAGCAGTCACTTCTTGCAATCTACTAGGGCACTATAAGCCAGTTAGAGTCTAGTAGACATTAGAACTGTATCAAAGTAACTTGTTTGTACAGTACTGCTATTCAGCACTAGATGTCTCTGTATTCGGTATAGGAGGTACCAGGGTGCGATGAATGAGATAGAATCATTCAACTTCACTCCTTAACGATAGAGGTCGCTACACTACATATTACGATAAGTTCACAATCACATTTCATTATAATCTGATTGCTAATAATCTTTTCCCTATTGATGATATCAGGATTGGTACGATTTTACATAAATATGATTATGTATATCTGATACTTCACAAAGCATTTACACTGTCCATTTTCACTAATTCGTTTACAAACAAACTATGAATAAACCTAATTAAAAGTGTTTTGCAGCACCTAAAAACGAGTATTCTAATATAATTATTTTAAAGATAAGACGACTATAGCTAGCAATTCCCTTGCCTTTAATAACAAAAGAATCATAGGTATATATATACCTGCCTATGTTTTCATAAAATGTAAATAATTTTAAGTAAGTAGCAATATTTCTCGATTAGTAAAGCCAACAATAAGGATATAAACTCGAACATTGTTTCATCGCAGCAGCACTCAATCATACGCCCGAACTGCTTCATTCAGCTCATTTGCACAGACAACTCGCGCGGAAAATTATTTCTTTTCATATTCCCATTTTTCACGTCTTATTTAAAGTTTTCCTTCCGATGACTGGGGAGTTTGCAATTCTTCTGTTTATTTTACTTTTTTCATCGCAGACGGACTAATTTTTTTTTTCTTTGGATTTGTGTTTTTTTTTGTACTTACCTATAGACCATTTCCATTCCATAGAGAATAAATGGTAAAGTATTTTAACAATATTTGCTCGCCGTTTAACAACTCCTGTACAGTTATGATGCTTCTGTCATTTGAAGACATAATCTTTAATATTCGACGATAAAAACACAGACACAATAAATAATAAATTAGCTCACATTAGTGCTAATAGGCGGTATTGTTTCTAAAACATTTCTTCCAGACATCATTTGGGTAGATCTTATGAACAGCAGAGAAATGTAGGTCTTTAAATAGGGTATACTTACTAATTTTTTAAAACTCTTAAACTTTTGGCAATGATTTATTCAGACGGGAATAGAGTGGCATGTATGCGTCACTCAAGCATGGTGGAATTTCAGTAATCTCACTAAAGCAGGATTTAGTACCCAATATGTATTATTTGGACTCAAATTTAAGATTTTGTATAGAATAGAAGCACGCAGTGGTGATTAATTAATGGAAGCCAATACCATAATGAGCTGGAGAGTGATTTCGAGCATGTTTTAAAATTTTGATACTAGGTTAAAGTTCCCTTAATAAATACCACAATACCAATAACAGCAATATCAGAATAGATCACTTCAAGCGATAAGACTTAAGCATTTTCATCTATTTTACATGTTTTATACAATAAAGACTATCTATTCTACTATCAGTAGGTAATATACCGATAAAACAACTTCTCTTTAACATTAACTTCTACCGTTTGAAGAGAATCAGAATACATAGGTAAAAGACTCTAGTATATATTATCTTTGGGTAAAAGTTACATAAAGACAATTTTTTATGGATTCTAGGACATGGGTCAATGACAAGCGTCAAACGACATAATCAGTCGGTTAACTAATAATAAAAAAAAACTACAACTTTTATTAAGAAAGCACCAGGGCGACAGAAGCAGACATGAGGTATGGAAATTACGTTTCCCCGCGGCAACTTGCTTTCACGGTCCACTGCGCTGATCATAATAAAAACTCGCGCCGTCGCCTTCGCGCCAAAGTTTGACCATAAATTCGGTCGCCGCTCTGCCAGTAATCGCCTCGCTCGCCGACGGCGAAATTCTACTCCCCGACCCTAGATCTGCTTTTAATATAATAATAAATATCAGTATAACACTACTTTTTTTGCAAAGTTTTTTTTGGCTCTTTGTTTTCCCCGAGGGTGAGCCAAGACCATTAAAAAGGTAAGGGCGGAAAATATTTTATGCGATTTTAAGTGTGTATAGGTTCTAATGTCTGTTTTATATTGTAACGTAAATTATGAAGGCGTTGCAACGTATTTAAATACGATGACGCTAACTAATGTGATGAGGTCGTGACTAATGAGTAGGTAATATAACATAACCGATTTTACCCGACACCCGAATAGCATTCAAAGGGCTCACGGACTGTAGTACCTACCTATACTATAGACATGTATTTTTGGTTAATAATTTTGTATGGAATCACGAATCATAATCCATAGGTCAGGCTAATTAGAAAAATCTCGCTCTTACTGCCTTATCTCACACCCTGTAAGGTTGGCTGGAACATATCCCTTTTAGGGATAAGCTCACCTTTGTACACAGCATTTATGACGGATTTAGTTTTAAAATGTGCGATAAAGAATATTATAATACAAAAGATGATGACAGAGAGAGAGTGAAAGAATGATAGATAAACTCTTTATTGCACACAGATTAAAAATAACAAGTTAGGTACAGATTTATGGAAATGGTACAAAGGCGGCCTTATCGCTTAAAGCGATCTCTTCCAGGAACCCTTTCCCAAGGGAAATAAGAAAAGCATAGCGACATAGTATTGCAATTGGTTATAAAAATTATTGAGTATTAACAGATATATTGAAATCACTTGAAGTGTAAAAACTAAACAATACACATAAAAAACTGGCAACTGATCACAGACTTAGGTATCCATCAGGGTTAAGTTGCGCACAAGTGGCGTCTGATACCTCCCATTATTCGGAGCCGGCTCGAGGGTTAACTTTGAAGTATCATTGCCATTTATTAATGGTCAAGTTCAACCCTACCGCCCCGAATTAAAACTGATTGCTCTAACTGAATTATTAAATTGGCGTCATTTGTTTTGAGATGTTTAGCGGATAATTGGTGAAGGCTGTGACGAAGTTGTTTGAAAATGCAGGCTCATGTTCGGTTCAGACACAACTAAATCATTAGGATTATATCTGGTTATTATAAATGAATAAAATAATTAATATTTCATATTAACTTATATACCTATGTGATATCTAAAATATGTAATTATCTACCGGCGCTGGTATGTAATATTAAAATTATGAAATCATTGAATTTACCCAGGTCGGTAGATAATTCCATATTTTAGATATCACATAGTTATATAAGTTAACATGAAATATTAATTATTTTACTCATATATAATAACCAATTATAATCCTAATGATTTAGTGTCTGAACCGAACACTAAAGCGGAATTAAAACATATTACATCAAGTGATTTATTAAAACAAGAACTCCAGAATCATTTCTTGTCGATGAGTGCGGATTATGTATGGAACACGTGAGAGCTGATAGTTCACATACAAATGGGCTTCCATTTCTGTGGACTTTACTGTTCAGATGATACCTAAAGTTGTTAATTACTTCAATAAATAAAAAAACATACTTATGCTAGTCCCAAATTCCCCTGTACTGAAATTAAACAAGGATAAGACTATTCAGAAATATAGCATCTATAGACTAATACCAACTTCTACATCTTGTGCACAGTTTTCTGTCGCTAGTGAAAATCTAACACACAACGACACTCGAGTTGAACTACCAAGACACTAGGCCAACGAGCCGGTCGAATATAATGAAAAGACATGTAACGATTTAACATTATTTGTTTTGTTTGTATATTTACCTTTTGTTTTTCATCTTGTTTGGGGTCAACAAATTTTAAAGGTATGCGAAAATAGAAAGTTATTCGTGTGTTTGCTAATCTACTAGCGTAGATATTACCTTAATTATAAAACACGTCAACATGTCTCCCATACAAAATGATCAGTGTATCTCACAAGTCCAACTTTGCACCCCGTGTGTACCAGTGACCCCATAGTGGGCGCATGATCTCCTAGCAAGTAGTTGTATGACTTACCATTGGAGGCACCTGGACCGTCAAAACATACTCTATTACGAAGCTGATTTGTCTGTCTGTCTGCTGGTGGCCAGTCCTACGGATAGGACGTACACTTTTCAAACTTTTCTCTTTTAAATTTTATTATGCTTAAGCTGTTATGAGCTGCAACCATACCAGTAAGCCAGTACATAATTCACGTTCACCTCTAAATAGTGGTCAGTTAATTTTTATGTGACTTTGCCTATCATGGGGTGGTATGAAAATCAAGAAATAAGGAAGGTTGGATATTGCATCACCCAAACATTAATTACGAACTTTATTAATATTTCCAATGAATTGCGAACGCGTTTTAAAATTGACACTTATTGCTTTCTACTGAATTTATTCTCGAAAACCAATTAATCACGTCGCCTCTGTCCAATAAATCCCCTTACGGACTTTAATTATTTTCTTATGATTTTAATTTCTACCCTCAGCCTCAGACACCCTCGCGCAAATCTTGGATTTGCCAACAACTGTCTCCGACGCTGATTTTTTCGACTTTTAATAAAGCAGGAAGATAATTAATACTACTTAGATTTTTTAAACATTTCTTAACTTAATTAGAAAAATCTTCTTTCAAAGCACAACGGAAACACGTCTGGCGAAACAGGTGTTCACAAGATATAGATTTTTAATATCATATTTTTACATAGCAACAATATGATTTCTAAAAAAATACATATTTATTTATTAATACAAGTTGATTCATTAAATATTACTACATCAGTGTATGGAAACATACAGTATGAAGGTAGATTAATTATTTTCTTAAATAGCTCCGTTTTTGTGTTGAAATTATTAGTTTAAAAACATTGTTTATTTGTAAGATACAAAGAACCACTGTGTTAAACTTTAATTCAAGTCTAAGTAACATTTAGTATTTTTGACAAAAACCCAGATGAAATGTACATAATTCTATTAACTATGAGAGTTAAAAAGTTCAATAGTATGCTATGTTAGATCATCTAATCTAACCTACCACGACGATGGTTGTTTGTGCAGACTAGTTCTGGAGTGGAGACCGCAGATTGGCACTCGCAGAGTAGGACGCCCCGCCTCCAGATGGACCGACGACCTGAAGAAGATGGCCGGAAACGGATGGATGCGGAGGGCGGAGGACCGTGTGTGGTGGCGTTCATTGGGAAAGCTTATGTCCAGCAGGGAACGTCTGAGAGCTGATATGATGATGAACCTACCACGAATTTATCTAAACACCTGTCGTTGGTCGAAGTTTAATTTCGTAAACACTTAGTTTTAAGGTAATTTTAGAGAATATTTTAGTGTAACCCATTACATTATAAACGATTCTGAAATAAAGAAAAATATTCCAAGCTATTCATAATCATCGGTAATCGCTTGGCAGGCGATTATTACCAGAATTGGACCCACAAAACCGTGCTATTAGGCCGCCATTTGTCCAAAACAAAAGATCCGTCCTCTGGTCCCCTTTTCTTTCGAAATTAGTGATGACTTCAATAAAAATAATTCTTGTCTTTTAAGCAAATTGCATCGCGAATAATCCAAGGAAAGCCTTTAATTAAGGCTCCCTCGCCACCCCGTAAACAGGGCTGCGGCCGTCACCTTTTATTTTTGTTAATTCTCAGAGCTCTTTCTTCGCCGCATAAGTTACTTCACCCCTTCACCCCCGTGATTCTTTACGCCTTTTTGTCACCGTTTGAATTCTTTTGAAACCCTTTCTTCCCATCTGCTACGCCCGTCAATATTAACTCCGCCGACGAGTTAAACTTTTTAATATCCGTTAAATTTTGTTACGCTCAGCGTAAACCTTTTAAGGTTTTAAGGAGAAATTAAAAACACTTTTAGAAGGAAATCGTGTCTGTACACCTTAGAAAATAAAATACACCTACTATTAAGAGGGACGATGCATTAAAAAGAAACAATGTGTATAGCTCTTAGACGTCCACTGCTGGATATAGGCCTTCCCCAATGAACGCCATTACACCCAGTCCTCTACGTACTACTACGTACCTATCATAGATGTGAAAATCTGTATGTTTGTTCGTTACTCCTTAGAATTTGAAAGTAAACATGGAAGAATAGCCAGTCTAAAAAAATCGATAATGAATTGCTTCCTATTTATAAATTTGGTTTGTTTTGTAACGATGTGATGCATACTTAAATTTTTCAACAAAAGAAACTCCCCAAACCGCAAACGGCACGATATTTCTTAAGATTCATTAAATTATTCACAAGGGAAAAAGAAAAAATATATGTAAATGAGGAAGGAATGTTTAAAAAAACTTGTTTGGAAACACAAGAGATCGTGATGGGGCCGCAGTTGTAGACACGGAATTTTTAATCCATTTCCCTAGTCGATTAATATTCAGGGCCCGGCCGGTCTGGTTCATCTCCTTGCCATTATTGCTTGGACGCCATCTTCGAGGATTTCGCTTTGATTTCCAAGAAACTAATTGCCTTCCTTTTGTAACTAATTGCGTTTGTTTTGAGTGCCAAGATAGAATATAAAAACAATATCCGGTTTGTCTGTCTGTTAGCAGAAGTAACTTGGTTCAAATCTTCCTCGTTTTCTTTCGAATAAACTTCTCAAAATTACTCAAGCTCATGTCGTCTGTCTGCATCCGAGAGAATCGGAAATGATAATCCAAATAGTGTTCCAAATTTGCATAACCATAACATTGGACCATAGATTTCATAGACCAGCAATTACAGGAATACATCAGGCTTTGCCTCAGACGCAATATTGCCTTAATATATTCAATATCCGGCCAAAGATGATAATTTACCGAGTCGGGTAGAATCCATTATGGGTGTTTACTTGACCTTAGTGCTTACTAAGACAACAGGGGTGACCGGGCTCTACTTGAATTGTGGGTTCCTGGTACTCAGTGAACGGTAGTCCTTGAAATTTTCCTTGGGGATCTGGGAGAAATTGGGAACTGTTATTGTTGTTTTTAAGGAGGAATTCAAACAATGTTGTATGTTATAAAAGTCCATCTATCTACAGGAAAAAAATATGTTATTAGGTACACTTAGGTATCTAAGTGTAAATTATTTGAGGGAGTGATGATGATACACATTAATTAGAAATAGGTTGGAACGGAACTTTTCTCGAGCAAATGTAAAAAACGCGAAGAAAGTAAACCATCGAATTTTCGTACTTGATTTTCAACTCCAAATGTAGTCCAAACTTATCGCAACCGAAAAATTAAAATTATACTTCTTTGTTATATTGCATACTAACCTTACCTTCTAATGTGTTTGAAAACTAAAAATGTCCATAGCTTTTGATTGAGTAAACCGATTGCGATGAAATAAAGCCTATATGGTACTCCAAGTTAAGCCTTATGTTTCTGTGTAAAGTCCATCAAAATCGGTTCAGTAGTTTTTAAGTGATGCGTGCACAAACAAATAGACATAAATTTCAAAAATGATTGAAATGTGTTTACTTTTTCTTAGATCCCCCATTTTTTTTTGCAAATATCTTCAATGTACAGACACGTTTTTATATATTAGATTTAGTTGTTAATATTATCGGGTAATAGGAAGATGAAGGTGATAGCATAAAACTCAAAATAACAAAACCATAAAATTCACGATAAATAATTTATTAAATATTTTCCATTGGAAATCTGGTGGCAGTACGCATATTTGACTGACACATAAACAAATATTTCCACCACAACGCTCCCTTTACGGTAACACAATAAGAGAAAGAAGATAAACAATGTGAAGAAAAACAGAAAGGTGAAATAACCGCGAGTTTGAATTTGGAATTCAAATCTCGCACGTTGACTTTTGCACCAACACTCAGACGTAGCAATCGAAATACACTAACTCGTAAAAACAAGTCCGATGGGTCTGCCTTCAAACTGCAATTTCTGTTCCAAAAGCTTTGCAATTGATTAATAATATATGTAATAATTTAAATCATTCATTCGAACCACTCATTGCAAAAATTTTACCCTTAAAGAAAAGTATGTATGACCTATATTATCTTTGGTATGACGTATTCGTAACTATCCGATATAATAGAATAATTATATTAATGGATGTGTCGCATTGCATTATGCGATTCGTCGACTTATTAAGTAGTCTTGGAATCATCATTAACCAGTAAATGGAATAATCTCTAAGGCCTTCGGTGTATCTTAACTATAACTTTATAGTTTTTGGATTTCCTTGGGTACCATAAAATGGGAATACTTTGATAAATTTTGAAATTAAATTTATCTATAAATAATACCCCCAAAAATGGACCATACAATTTAGTTATCTTTCTAACATCCAAATTAATTAAAAACTAGGCAGTAAGTGGTTTTGAATCAATACTTACAGGTAACACCGGAACGATCAAAGACAACCCCACCCCACAAAGAACTGCCGCTTATAAAATATGTTTCTGAGGAAGCTTATAATAAGCATCTTACGAGCCAATTATCATTAATAACATGTCACTGCAATACTCACACGACTTGTTACATTTAAAGTCATCTAAACATATAATAAAAGAGTAGAAAAAAACAAAAGAAAAGCGAATCTGTACATTAAAGTAAAAAAAAAATTCACTGCCCGGACATTACTTAAGACCAGTAGACTCCAAAAATATAATTAAAAATTTCAACGTGGTAGGACGGGATGAGGAAGGAAAGAAAATGGGAGAGGGGAAAGGGGAATATCACCTGCGAATTTTTTTTAATAAAATAAAAACACCTAACTTTTTGCACAATATTAAAAGATAAAAATTATAAATATAAATAATAATTTAATGATAATCTTTTAATTCAGTAAATGGCAACTTCACTAAAAAAACATTAATTCTGTAGTCCAACTTGCGGAACCGCCGTTTTCAATGCATAACCAGATTAACAGATTTCTTAATAATGTGTAATGTTAAGTTGTCCACGCGGAAGAAATCGCGGGCAACAGCTAGTTCAAGCATAAAAATAGTTAAATATAATATAGATCTTGTATGTATTCTCGAACACATCGACAAGTCCGTTCGTGTTTTTGTATCTAAACAATGACAGAAAGTAACTCAGTCTTGCCAGTTGCAAAAAAAATTATACATAAGGTTGAACTTCTTTTTTGTATAAATAACTCCTTTCATCATCAGGTTATTTTTGTCTCCACTGCAGGAGCACAACCCTCTCTCATCTGCCGCAGACAGACGGAGGATTTGGCCTACATTCCCCGCGCTGGCCAGACGGGTTGGGGAGGCCTGATTGATGTTTTATAATGTATTCCCTTAGTCGCCTTGTACGATATACACGGAAGAGTTGGAGTGGTCCTATTCTACTCTACCGGAAACCACACGGCATTTTTTGACGTTTTGAATAACTAACTGACCCATATAACCGTGTGGTTACCGACTTAGAATAGGACCACCCCCAATCTTCCCATGGGTGTCGGCGACTAACTGACTGCATCAGGGACGGGCAGCAGTATTCTCCTGTGTATATTAAGATCATTAGTGCGATCACCAATCCGCCCGCTAAGCGTGGTGATTTTGGCAAATCACCCAATGGATATTCCCCAATGGACAGTCCACCAAAAGTGGCTTCTATTGGGAAGGCTTATGTTCGTTCAGCAGTTGACGTATTTAGGCTGATAATGAACTCATATTCAGTTCTCGAGTTGAAGAACATGCTAGTCATAAATTAGAAGCCCGTTAAACCATGATATCTAAAGTAATCAAAGAATAGCATACCTATCCTGTTGCTCTTACAGTTTGTTTATGACCTCACATGAAATACTTCAAGAGGAAAATCCTGGATAATCTATAAATATTGCCCTCGACGTTCGCGCACCAAATTCTAAAGTGACAATATTCCTTATTGTATCCGTGGTGTGAAAAATGTATGCACACCCCCTAACCCGGTACCGGCGGCGTAATATACGGCGCGCGTGGGGAGTTATTAAAATTATAAACAAATAAAATTATTCAGAACGCACCCCTTACGAATATATTCGTGGCCCGAATTCTTCATGTGTGATTTAAATAAACGTTGCTTGGTTAGAATACTAGTTGTACTGTGTATTTGTGGTTTACATATTTCTGCCTGTAATGGTGCACGCATTGAAGAAGTCTGTCTACCTGAGAAGTGATATGATTCGTCCTTCGTTATAAAGAAAATATTGATAATTATTTGTACAGAAAGACAGATGAATCAAAATGTGTTAACAGAAACCAATCACCAACTTCTAGCTTAATATTGGTCTCATTTAAACTTTTTCTTTTAATAAAAATTAATATATTTATTATTAAAGAGTTGGTCGCTTTCGAATTTAGGCCAAAATTTATGTTATACCTACTGCGTAACTCTGATTGAGGGATTCCCACATACTACATTAGTTACTTTTAACCGACTTCAAAAATGACTTCAAAATCTCTTTATTTTTTATGTATGTTTCCCGATTACTCGGAAGACGCCTGAACCGATTTGGAAAATTCTTTTTTTGTTTGAAAGGGTATACTTCCCAGGTGGTTCCATGGTCATCAAGTCAGGATCTGATGATGGAACCCTGCAGAAATCGAGGGAACTCTTCATATTTTATAGGCACACTTGAAGCGATTTGGGTATATTTTTACTGTGACTCGTACATTTGCTTTCGGAAAACATAATTTGGTGAAATCGAACTGGTAATAAAGACCATAGATGGCCTACGTAGTTGAAATACGTTTACTTTAATGGTTACACGGGAAATATTGTCAAAACTGGCAGACCGATAACTTGGCCTACTGTCACATTTTTATTATAATTTATTAGGGTACAATACTGTACCGGTCTATCTTTCGTCAGAAATGAGATTTCTCAATGGTTCCATTTCTGCTAATGCTCGTTCATCGTGGGGGTTAGTTAACAGTTTAGAGGGTTCTAAATCAGATAGATCTATTCTACGCACCTATTTTATATAAACACCACTAAAATGCAAAAAATAAAAATTATTTAAAAAAAACCGTCTATGAAAAATACCTATATAAATAATTGGTTACATTTACATACGATTTCCTACCCAAACCCTATAAATCAAATTTAAATTACAATTCCAGTACAAAACTCACAATTACAATATGATAATTCTTGTCTAAACCTATTATCTATTTATTTAAATAAAATATTATTATATGTGCTAGATACCTACGCTGATGTATGTGAAGTCGGTGCCAAGTCCAAAAATAACAAGAACAATACTTATACTTAGTGAGTTGTACAGGGTTAAATAATTAACGAAACGTAATTCGAATGAAATACTTAATTATTCTTGGCACCGACTTCACACACATCAGTAGGTATCTAGCATATATAATAATATTTTATTAAAATTAATAGATGATAGGTTTAGACAAGAATTGTCATATTGTAATTGTGAGTTTTGTATTGGAATTCTAATTTAAATTTGATTTATAGGTTTGGGTAGGAAATCGTATGTAAATGTAACCAATTATTTTTTGGTTTTTTGTTCCTGGGTATTTTTTGAGGACGGTTTTTTTAATATTTTAAAATATTTTTTATAATAGAAATCCTTAAATCATGGTCCGTTGATCCTCTGTCTATAATCTGTGCTATAACTATTATTTATTTATTTTTGCAGATCTAGATAGCAAGTCCCGTATGTGTGTAAAGATTTTTGTCATAGATTCAATCAAATTCTTCTAAAACACCTACCCTCGTTCAAGAAACTCTCCACACGAAAAACAAATCTAGGGGCGACAAAAGCGGAATACAATTTCCTTTCCTCCGATTACATGTCGACGTTTTTCATCTATCGATATGCAAAGATAACCCCCCTTTATTTTATATTAAAGCGATAAACATGTCGATTGGTAGAGTCACGCGTGGCCGGGCTCCCTTGCACGCCTCGACTCGCCTCGCCTTACCTCTGCCTCGTCTCGCCTCGCCAATATGCAAGTCATGAGAAAACGCTTATCACGGGTTTAGATAGCGCCTCTCAGATAGACGTGGGATGAATTATGGTGTAACATATTGGGATGTGATCTGTAACTATTAGTTTCGGTAGAGCGTTTTGGTTGGATAGATATGGGCTGGGAGGAATTTTGTATATATCATATAGCTTTGGCAGATAATACTAAATATGAATAAGTAAGTTCAACGTCGCCCGCAAAATACAGCACGGAGTGCGCAGCCGGTTAGAAAGAGAAGCTCATATGTGTTGAGGTATAACGATGTCCCTCTCTCAATAGTTAACGCGTACACACAAACGTGTAAAGGCAGGTGAGTCTGTAATAGTAGTATATAGGTGACTACATCTGTTCGCTTGTATGGAGTGTCGGGGGTGTGTGTAAAGTTTGGACAAAAGATGTGTTTTATATATTTACACAGTGTCCTTTTGAAAGTTATGCAAGTAGAGAATCTAAAATCCTTTGTATCGATAAAAATCATCGTTATGTACTTACTTGTTCTTATCCCAATCAAAGGCAATTAACTTGCTTATAAGAATGTAGATAATTCATGCTCTACAAACAGTAGTTCATAAGCTAAGAGTATGTAACACATTAGTGGGAAATTATGGTGCTAAATATTTAACTATTTTCCAACCCAAACACTTAGGTGCCTTACATACGAGATAGTGCATTAGCCACATTTCTTGACCATCATAAATTACCGTTCGATTAACCACTTTATCCCCGAGGGTCTTCTAGGGTTCCGTATCGTTCCGGCGGACACTTCGACAATGCCGTTAAAAATGGGTTCCGCCACAACTGTCAGCTCAGATGAATCACTTCACTGCACCATTCGAAAAAGAAAGATCTCGTGTGTAGTCGTGGTGAATTTGATAAATCAGTTGATAAGAAATATTTGGCTGAGATTAGTCTCATATTCTTTATTGCACATTTAAAAACTAAATACAGTAATAAATGTTGTGTACAAAGGCGAGCTTATCTCTAAGCCAACCTTACCGGGTGTGAGACAAGGCAGTAAGAGCGAGGACACAGAAGATTAGTTATTCCCGAACCAACACAACAAATAGACGTTTGGTAGTGGATGGTGAAAAACTGCTCGAAGATTAAACTAAGTAACTATTTAATATGTAACTTTTGTACAAGATATAATCGTCTCATATGCCACATATAAACAGAAAAGTACTACTAATCAAATATTTAACAAGGGTAGGTACAATGTTCCAACAGAAGGGTTTAACAACGCTGTTATTTGCAATAACACAGCACACCGCATCTCAAAGGTATTTTCTTCAATAGCTGTAGGCCCATAAAGCCCTGTAGAACAAGCATCCTGTCGACGAGCGGCCGCTTGGGACGGGAAACTTCCAAAATTCCCCGTTGGCTTGTCGCGAGCAGAGTTTTACGGCCAAATTAATATGGCAAATTAATGCGTTACGCAACTGTATAATTTTCGCGTATGTGGGTGGAAGGGTGTTCCTTGCGACATACGGTAATGTTGCCAACCAGAATTATTCCATACAACTGAACTGGGTGAATATAATGCGTTAACGAGACTGAAAGAAACTTACCTTGTCTAAATCTAATCTGCAATATTATTTTTACCTTGTCTGTTACAATCCATTTCAGTCATTAATACATTAAATAAAAAATATAGATTAGTAATCCAGCAATAATACTAATAATAATGATGATGCTGGAACGAGTATATACATTTCGAAATAAACTGTATGATTGAGAACTTTAGATAAACGGGACAATTGGACCTTAACCTCAGTACGATTGGCAACTCTCTAGGTAGATATACTGGGTGAGATTCGAATCATTTTTCCATATGGAAATGATATAGCTAGCCGAGCGAACAAGACAACAGTGATATGCTAATTAAAGGAAAACATGCAGAACGTGCTCCGTGTTTATTTTAGGTCCACGACGAGACGTAGGAAACGGTGTTTGCTTTTTACTTTTAAATCGGGCACCAGGATAATTTTTTTAGCAAAGAGTAGACTTATTATATCTGGTTCGTCGAAGATAAATTTTGGGTGTTTCCGTGATTTTAAATGGCCATAGGTTTTGTTATGTTCAATTATTATTAATTCCTTTACCGTGATAATCAGCATGCAATTCCCTCCGCAACTACAGAATATTAGAGCACTTTGACAGCATTGTTTGTTTGTAGACGCGACGACCTCCGTGGCGGAACGGGTAGCTCTCAGACTGCCACGCCGTAGGTTGCGGGTTCGAATCCCGCTAGGGGCAAATGTTTGTATGATGAATATGAATGTTTGTACCCAAGTCTTAATTGGATGTTTATATATTTATTTAAGTATGTCTATCCGTTATCTAGTAACCACACCACAGGCTCTGCCTAGTTTGAGACTGGATAATTGGTGTGAATGTGTAAGATATTTATTGGGCCCGATTCTGAAGGCACACATTTAAAATTTGACAGCGCTAAAATTGGTTTCATCTTTATCTTCATAATACTGAGTGACAAGGATAGCAACAGTTTTTGTGCTGTAAAATTTTAACATTGTGCCTTCAGAATCGAGTCCATTATTTATTTATTTTTATAGTAGATTTATGAGACTATTTGGTCGTGAGTATGAAGGTAGTATAAGATATTCTACGTTATTGTAGTTCTTATCTTTAACCAGTATATTAGATTTCAGTTAGTTAATTATGAAATTCTTACATCGACAATAAAACCTGAAACATAATTGTATCTTCTAAGTAGGAGGGCGCTTAATGTCAAAGGGACAAATATGTTACAAGCTACACAATAAACGTAACATTACGCTTAATTACACGAAAAGTTTATAAGTAACAGTTACACGAACAAGAAGTGTGCAAGGAAGAAGAGCATGCGACTTTATGAGTGCGATTCGTCACGACAATTGAGCACGTGGAGGGCGCCCTAATGAGAACACCTTCTCATGCAATAAGCGACGTAATAAAAACACAGAATTTAGAAGCACCTTTAATTTTGAGTCTCTTTCTTAATTTCGAAGTTTATATATTGAAATACATCTTGATCAGCTTGTGGTATAATAAATAAATAAATATCTCATACATTCACACCAATTATTATCCAGTCCCAAACTAGGCAGAGCCTGTGGTATGGTTACTAGATAACGGATAGACATACTTAAATAATAATATAAACATCCAAGACATGGGTACATACATTCATATTCATCATACGAACATTTGTCCCTAGAGGGATTCGAACCCGAGTCCGAGAGCTCTGGCAGTCCGAGAGTTACCCATTCCGCCACGGAGGTCGTCGGTATCTTGCCTTTTAATATTTAAAAATAAGATATTAATTATATATAATAATATATGTTAATTATAATAATAATAATCAGAGTAAACATGCATATCACACATATCCATCATGCATCTATTGGAACCATGAATTAATTAAATACGTTCATGATTAGAAAACGCACAGCATGTTTGAAAAGAAACTGATCTAGAGCGGTAGAGCATGCAGCAATTTAGTAAAATTGACTTTAGTCTGAATTCTGTACATTAGCAATATGCCTGTCACCTTAGATTATATACTACTTAGCCGGAGCCGCTCACACATTTAAAATTTGACAGCACTAAAGTTATTTTCATCTTTATCCTCATAATACTGTCAGAGATAGAAACAATCTAAGTGCTACCAAATTTTAACTTTGTGGCTTCAGAGTCGGGCCTATTGTCGTTATAATCACCGAAACATCATATTGTAGAAATATTTTAGTCTACCTATAATTACTAAAAAAAGTTGTAGAAGTAACTGACTGTAGGCAAATTACATAGACATAGTTTAGCAGATTAATCATACAGCCAGAGAAACGCTATATCCACACATTACTCTTAAATAAACAAAGGTACCTTACTCATAATGGAACATGGAGGTAACATGTATGAGTATAATAACAAGAGGACGTCAACAATATCGAGAGCAAACAATTAGAGGCAAGTAAGGGAGGCAAGGGGTGCCGATTAAGTTATACACATGCGGGTTAGAGGGTAACCTGACTCAGGAAGATTAAGATTCATCGAAAGGCCCTTACATGGAAGCAAACATTGTATTACGAACCGGTGTCTTGGCGATGTTTGCTAAAGGTAGCGGATGTTAATTTAGTATTCAGCTGTTCAACCCCTTGCGAGTCGTGAGCAATATTGTTACTTGAGGTGGTAAGAATTTAGGTTTCCTGAATACAAGAGAAAATATGTAGTAACCTCAAACATAAATGACATCTTATTGAAGAAGAATACAAATACTTTAAACATATCTACTATTTAAAAATTAAGTAACTAATATTATATGTATATCATGTGGAGACAGAGTGGATGGTAGGTATGCGAGATTCAGTTAAATTTTAAAACGTCTTTCTACGAGTCTATTTGCAAGATCATTTTAATGTTCATAGTTTACATTCAAAACTTTTGTGATCTTTCTGGCATAACCAGTCAAAATATCGCTAAGAAAAGATTTTCACAATAATGATAGTGACAGCAGGATTCCGCTTGCTTAGGGAATGTCGTGGACTAATTTGCGGTTACAAGCAAGGGGAGGTGTTGAGAGGACATTAATGTGCTCGGAACGCCTCCAGGCAGTCCGAGCGGCTTGACCGTCGTTCAGGGAGCGCTCCCACTATTAAAGTGCTAAGAGGGACATTAGTCTACCCTCTTGGGCCCTGTCATCTGAATAAATTAACCTCTTAATTGTGTATAGTTTTTGAGGGAATTGTATGGGCGATTATTTCATATGTGGTTTGCAGAATGCTTGCTATCAGAAAGCAGTTTCTGTCTAAGAATCTTGAAACGAACAACTTTTAATGTTTCTGATTGGTTCTGATGATGATGACTATGTCGAAGACTCTAACTAAATATTGTAAGAATGTGGTTTCATTATCATCATCAGCCGAACTACGTCAAATGCTGAACATCGCAGTAATGATCTTAATATACACAGGAGAACGCTGCTGTCTGTCCCTGGTGTAACCCTTTAGTCGCCTGGAACCACACTGCAATATGTGGTTTACTTTTCTGTTATCTTTTTATACAAAAAAGTGTCAGCCTTTAAATTAATACTACTATATAAGAAAGACAAATACTCAAGTATAACTTAAAGTCCGGCTGGTCCATGATAAGCAAGTTAATCCACAAGATAAATAGCTGGGTATGATCATTGTACCAAATGTCCAATAGGGGGTCGTGAGTGATGTGATTCTTTTGTCTCGCTCTGCACAGACCGCATCGGACGGAGACAATGTAGGAAGGACTTTAGCGCGTCAGCAATCGACAGTGTCTGAGAATATTTGAAATGTAGAGTTATGAAGCTGATAGAAAGTTTCACTTGAGTCCATATTATGGTAAAAGTATACCTACGGATAGATGAGCTCACAACATCAGCGGTTGAATTTTATACTAATTTCATTGTCTGCTCGTTGTTTTCGTTCGTATAAATTTTTTATCTTCTTTTCAATCTTCCAGAATAGACATTTCATGCATAAATCATGTTTCTATTAACTTAAAAACATATTTACACCAATTACTAGATTATTATGAACGGGTTCAAAATCACACATCTTCCTAAAAAATATGATTTGAACGTTCACTACCAACTTGTACAACTACAAAGTTGTCTGTCCCTACTGAATATCGAACCTACGACAACTTAAAAAAATAATGCGCCATGGAAATTGTTACTCAATGAGATGCAGCCATTTTAACTTGCTGATTAAGTTTCAACAGAAAAAGAGACAATATAAGATTGTAGATTCTCAAGTCTATTTGTGTAACTTACACACAAACGTCTGAATTCGAATGTCCGGCACATTAACTTCAGGCCTCAGGGAAGGGGCGGTTAGTCAATCGGGGGTGCCTTTATTTAAAATCACCACCTATTGTGTCTAAGAAACCGCCCATTGACATGACCAAGATTTGTGGGTTTCGTCGGGGGGTGTTTGTTGGTTTCAAATTACATAGCAATGAAACAAATATCTTCTGGACATAACTTGCACTGGGTTACGAAACTAATTCGTATAGTATAACCTTAAATACATAGTTGTTAGAAAGGAATAAATTTTATTTTTTATTTAGATGAGGATTTAAAAAATCATTCCCCATAGAAGAGCTTGTTAAACGTGTTCCTTTCCAGCATTTTATTTACTCTTAAGATTTTTTTCTTACATACTTATTCAACCATTTAAACCCTTACAAAACAAAACAAACTGTTTTGTCGAAGAGGTTAAAGGATATGATATCTCCAATGCCATCAGTGTAGCCAATAATACAAATTCACCAAACTTACTAACACTCCAAAAATCCCCTGTTTTATTTCTTTGGCAGTTTCCAGCATTATCGTGTAAATCTACAAGGCAAACATGGATTCGCTGAGATTTGCGAACCGGTCATCGGATAAATTGACCGGTAATAACAAAATGTAAGGGGTAAGAATGTAGATGCTATTTAGATAATTGTTAGCTGCGTCCGCAGTAGCTGGTGGCCAGTGTATCGGAAAACTCCGCAGATAGGTATGGGGGGTTTTTATTGCCTTTGCCCGAGGTGGTCATTTATGGGAAAACTATCAACGGACAGAATGGTCATTTACGGAGAAACTATCAGGGATGGATGACGTAGCATTTGTTGTCTCCGTTTAGAAGCGAGAAATTATTGCCGCTACTTTATGGATGTAATTTGTTTTATAAATAGGGGTACGATGAAGACATATGTACAATCCTCTTAGATAAAATTATTTCAATGACACCTATATACAATATTATTCTTTGTCGAAAATTATAAAGAAAGTGCATATCGACTTTCGAAAATTATCGAAAATTTAAAACTCTGTAACCCACACCAGAAAAAAATCTACCTAGAATGGTCTGGATCGCATATCTCTACGGCTAATATATAGGTAAGACACAAGAAAAAAAAATTACTAGGTTACGGAGTTTCCGCTTTGTTGCGTCAATATTTAAAAGCAAATATAGCAAGTATATCAACAATCGCAGAAAAATTTAATCTTACTCGTATTTACGTGTCGCAAGTTGCGAACTCGCTACATTAAATTACCCCACAGAGTTGCAGTGAAAATTGTTTTCTTGTTTACTTGATTTCCTTTTCCTTCTCCATGGACAAACGGCAGGTGAGATGTTAAATGACACGAATTTTCCCTTTTGCGCTTTCCACGCTTGTTTGTAGGGAGAGAATATTTTATGCACCAGTGAGCGCATTCTGGCACCCGGTCGAATTATGACGGTCAACTGACCACCCGTCGGAGAAGCAAACGTCCTGCCGTAATCAGATCGACAAACAATTCGCCCTTTGATAAAGATAAATTATCTTTGTTTATGGCTGTTTGGGTTTGAATTGTCTTCATTTGTATTATCAAAGTTGTGATGTTGTCTTTAGCTAGTGACTTGGCTATACATGAAATAGGAAAAGCCTTGGCAAAATTAATAGTTGATACAAAATTTTCTTACATACCTACTTAGCGAGTAAATATTCAATTCACAAATTCGCAATATTTTTCCTTATACATTATAATAAACTATATAAAAGTATTCCGTAATCGTCAGTAGTGCATGGAGGATGCCATTCATTGAGGAGGTCGTAAACTCAGCAAAGTGGTACACCTGCATCTGTATAGCGCTATTTTTCTGCTGGAACTTTAGCTAGGATTTATCAAGTACTTCGATTTTTAGAAGGTGACATAAAAAATAACTAACCAAACCGTAACAAAGCGAAATTTTTTATTTAAATTATTTCCTCCGTATGTGAAACGTCACCAGTGTCCTCTGAAAAGGAATGAGACATACTTTTAGCTCCACAGTTTAGAGATTTTTGCAGAAATTAAGACTATCCATTATCCAGAAGTTCCTAGGAAATAAGTTACCGGAAAACTTAGTAGTCTTGAAATCAAGAAGAATACTATAAAAGCCATCATTTGATAGTCGTCCTTTCCTCATGACTTCTTGAATTGAAATCTATTGAAACAATTCAAACACTTGAGTCAAACTTCGCATCGTGTTCTCGAGACGTGACTGACATGAGAGTTAGAATAACAGCCTCGGAAGCCAAGTTGGATGTTTAGCGGCACCTGCGCAGGCTATCGACTCATAATATTCGGCTTAGCGGGTGTCCCCCTTCCCCCATACATGCAGAAACGTTTTATATTGAACGACTTGAACTTTGAGGAGGATACATGTGTAAATAAAGGTCGTGATATTTTATTAAAGTTTTTTGACATCGACTGCCGTTTAATCGTAATATTTTTATGACATAAGAAATACGCAACATTAGCACTAATGGTTCCTATATACAATAATAAACATAACATGGTAAATGGCAATGTTTCTGGTATTACTTTTGCTACTTACCTAGGTTTAAGACTTTACCTAAACTACTACGTACCTACTACTTTATACAAATCTATTCAATCGACGTCTTTGGGTAAAATTGTCTTCACAAATAATTTCTCAGATTTACAGCAGTACTTTAATAAAGTCTGTAGGTACTATAGGTAAATCGCCAAACTCGATGTAGGTAATGAAAAAATAAGGTTTATGCTTCTTCAATGAATTATTAAATAAATAATTGGCTACTATTAACATCAATTACTTCTCAATGTATCAATTATATCACGAATTTGAAAGCTTCATTATTGCCAATGTAAAGACATAACGCCACATAATAATAACAAAGCTATAAACCACCCAAGCGGCACTCGTGATGCATGGGGCCGTTGAAATAATATTATCGTTGCGTTACCGATGGTACTTACTCTCCAAGGAGAATCAACATAAAGTGAATAAAAGAAAATTATGAATCGCACGGAAATAAATTACCCCGTGTTGGCGGCAAAATAACATCACATTTGAATGCCTTTTATGCTTTATGGGCCCGTAACTATATGAAATAAGTCCCGGTGCCTTTTTATGGGACATGGGAGCACGTACGAGGCATAATTTTTGAGTTGTTTGTTGCGAATACATAACGCACTTTTAAAACTTTCTTCCTTTTCAAATTAGGTACTACTGTTAGAGATAAGGCGCAGAGAGCTGGAGCCATTGGACCGCTAAAAAGCCATTTTGTAATAAATGTGACTATTCTGTGTGACTATGTGACTATTATGTGGCTGATGTGACTATTCAGGGCCTTGACAAGTTTCTATCAGGGCCAAAGTTTTAGTTATTTTTTTTAATTTAGTTATATTTTAAAGAGATAAAGACTAATAAATAAATATAATAAAATAAAATTAAAATATAAAAATCATTTATTTCAGGCGTTGCCCATAGTGTGTTAGTAACAAAGATACCTTATAACTATGTTAGTAAGTTAATATTAAAACAATAAAAAATTATTTTTTAGAAAAAAACAAAAACCGACTACAAGGCCTACACGTCCAAACTTAAACTAAAAAGTAGAAAATAATATTTTAATTACTTCAAAGCAAAGAGCATTAAGACTGTTTCAACGTTTGTTACCAGATTTTCCTGGCTGATCAAATCGTTTCAGAAGTCTCACTCTTAAACTACAATGTTTCTAGTGAATCTTATATGCCGACATCATATACCGTATTCTATTATTGAACTGTGATCACGCATAATTTTGAAAATAACTACTGATAATTAATTAAAAAACATTTCATTACGCAAAATTTTCGGTCAGCACTATAACGCATGAGTTTGGTAATGTTTCGTGGCTAATTAAAGGGACATTAACAGCTGAAAAAAATCAGACATAACTGGGATATATCATCATTGAGCCGTCATGAGCCATAATTTTGAAAAAGGATACAGTTATTACTTTAAAAAATAACAAAGTGACGCGTTGATAGAGGAAAATTAGCGTCAAATAAATGTCTCCTCTACCTTTACAAGGTTTTAAATAAAAAATTAAAAATAGGAATATGAAAGTAGAGCTATTACTCAAATGAAATCACTAAAAACATATTACAACTATTCAATAATTATATTTAATAAAAAATTTCGAAACATTCCTTTATAAGTCGATGCGTCGACCCGCTGGCTTCAGTCTCGCCCGAGGGCTTTCAGAGGTAGGACGTGTGTCGCTCGTTTTCCCGCCCTAACGGTCAACAACCGCATCAGCCTTTCGAATTGTACGACGACCGCAAGTTTTTGATCGTGAGTTTATTTGTTAGGTACTTATTTTATTTTGCAAAATTTTGTGATAACACTGTAACAGTGTTTGACGTAATTAAGTAAAATGTAACTGTGTAAATGTGGTCACAGGAACTGCTTAATGGTATATGATAAACTCACCTAATAAAGACTCGTTTAAATGGTAGGGATACATTTTATAATAAGAAGTGGTGACCAGGGTCTTGTGACGGATCGGGAAGGTAGTCAGAGAGGAAGGGAGGAGCGGGAGGCGGACGACATGGGTTAGTCCAACCAGTCCTACTATTAGTTCTACTAGTAGGACTGGTTGGAAAAAAAGTCCTACTAGTCCTACTGCTTAGTATGACATATTGGAAATGAATAAATATAATAAATAAATATAATAAAAGCAGTATGACAAATTTGAATCAAGTAGGTAAATTTAATAAATTGAGTCCATGTAGTTATACCATGTTATGTTTGATATTTATTAATTTTCAGCTTGTATGTTATACTCATATTCAATAAATAAAGTATTTAAAAAAAGTTATACCAATTGGTGAAAAGACGATCGGTGTACTGTCGAGGGCAAATATAAGGTATAAAATACATATCTCAACGTTACCATTTCTATGGTATGAGATCTTCATTTCGGATGACAGCTGTCAAAATTGAAACGGCCGTATCTCGGAAACTACTGGCCCCAGACTAGAGGTGTCTTTACCAAAATGGAAGGCCTCGATGAGATCTTCATTTCGGATGACAGCTGTCAAAATTGAAACGGCCGTATCTCGGAAACTACTGGCCCCAGACTAGAGGTGTCTTTACCAAAATGGAAGGCCTCGATGAGATCTTCATTTCGGATGACAGCTGTCAAAATTGAAACGGCCGTATCTCGGAAACTACTGGCCCCAGACTAGAGGTGTCTTTACCAAAATGGAAGGCCTCGATGAGATCTTCATTTCGGATGACAGCTGTCAAAATTGAAACGGCCGTATCTCGGAAACTACTGGCCCCAGACTAGAGGTGTCTTTACCAAAATGGAAGGCCTCGATGAGATCTTCATTTCGGATGACAGCTGTCAAAATTAAAATGGCCGTATCTCGGAAACTACTGGCCCTAGGCTAGAGGTGTCTTTACCAAAATGGAAGGCCTCGATGAGATCTTCATTTCGGATGACAGCTGTCAAAATGAAAACAGCCGTATCTCGGAAACTACTGGCCCCAGACTAGAGGTGTCTTTACCAAAATGAGGTCAATATTTTGCGAGATACGGCCGTTTTAATTTTGACAGCTGTCATCCGAAATGAAGATACCATCGAGGCCTTCCATTTTGGTAAAGACACCTCTAGTCTGGGGTCACTAGTTTCCGAGATACGGCCGTTTTAATTTTGACAGCTGTCATCCGAAATGAAGATCTCATCGAGGCCTTCCATTTTGGTAAAGACACCTCTAGTCTGAGGTCAGTAGTTTCCGAGATACGGCCGTTTTAATTTTGACAGCTGTCATCCGGAGTGAAGATCTCATCGAGGCCTTCAATTTTGGTAAAGACGCCTCTAGTCTGGGGTCAGTAGTTTCCGAGATACGGCCGTTTTAATTTTGACAGCTGTCATCCGAAATGAAGATCTCATCGAGGCCTTCCATTTTGGTAAAGACACCTCTAGTCTGGGGTCAGTAGTTTGCGAGATACGGCCGTTTTAATTTTGACAGCTGTCATCCGAAATGAAGATCTCATCGAGGCCTTCCATTTTGGTAAAGACACCTCTAGTCTGGGGCCAGTAGTTTCCGAGATACGGCCGTTTCAATTTTGACAGCTGTCATCCGAAATGAAGATCTCATCGAGGCCTTCCATTTTGGTAAAGACACCTCTAGTCTGGGGCCAGTAGTTTCCGAGATACGGCCGTTTCAATTTTGACAGCTGTCATCCGAAATGAAGATCTCATCGAGGCCTTCCATTTTGGTAAAGACACCTCTAGTCTGAGGTCAGTAGTTTCCGAGATACGGCCGTTTTAATTTTGACAGCTGTCATCCGAAGTGAAGATCTCATCGAGGCCTTCAATTTTGGTAAAGACGCCTCTAGTCTGGGGTCAGTAGTTTCCGAGATACGGCCGTTTTAATTTTGACAGCTGTCATCCGAAATGAAGATCTCATCGAGGCCTTCCATTTTGGTAAAGACACCTCTAGTCTGGGGTCAGTAGTTTGCGAGATACGGCCGTTTTAATTTTGACAGCTGTCATCCGAAATGAAGATCTCATCGAGACCTTCCATTTTGGTAAAGAGACCTCTAGTCTGGGGTCAGTAGTTTCCGAGATACGGCCGTTTCAATTTTGACAGCTGTCATCCGAAATGAAGATCTCATCGAGGCCTTTCATTTTAGTAAAGACACCTCTAGTCTGGGACCAGTAGTTTCCGAGATACGGCCGTTTTAATTTTGACAGCTGTAATTTGAAATGAAGATCTCATCGAGGCCTTCCATTTTGGTAAAAAGACCTCTAGTCTGGGGTCAGTAGTTTCCGAGTTACGGCCGTTTCAATTTTGACAGCTGGCATCTGAAATAAACATCTCATCAACGCCTCATAATTCATAATTAGTTTATTTGCAAAATCAAGAGTTACAAAAGGTATTACAATACTTATTTTAGCGCTAACATGATTGACCTTTTCGGTATGGTAAAATATGATAAAAAAAAACGGCCTAGGTAACTTAAATTTAACAGTATTTCTACTAAATACTCGTCAAGTGTCATCTCTGACCACCTTTCCTTTAGAGTAGATTCACTTGTGTAATTCGGTTCACTTATATGGAGTGCCGGACAAGGGTGGTTTTACCATGAACGTGTGGTTCTACCTGGAATCATAGACCCGCGAAAATGTAGATAAATTTATAAATAGAGAATTTGTTTTATAATAGGGGGCGAATTTCATCTTTGAAATACTTTGGTTAAGTATTTTGTTTAAGAATACAAAATTAATATTTATATTTAGGAGATGAACATTGAGCATTAATAAATCTTAGCTATCTTAATTAGTAATCTATTTTATTGTACATCTTGTATAAGGCAAATTTGCATGCAACTCGTACATTAACAATCTAAACGAAGTATTTTGTGCTAAGTTTTTTAATTTTTTTTACTAATTTCGTCTAATTTTCTTTAAGAATTCCTTTTTTTATTACTATTCAAGTAAAACTTAAATTATTTGACAAAGTGACAAAGGTCAACAAAAGAAAATCGACTAATAAAATGCATGCAAGGATCAAAATCGTTTTTGAGTACGCTAGTGTGGCGCAAGCGATTTTACCCACACAAGCGCACGACGGACACGAATTTACCTAAACCTGAGCTACTCAAAGTTGCGATAGCCCTCTTAAGGGACAATCAACGAAATTATTGATACTTATATACCTATTTACAATTTATAATAAGTTATTTCTGTAGTCGGTGCCAGCCAAGAAGGACAGTTTAATTAACAATTTAAGCAACACGGGGGGATATGCCTGAATGAAGTGAGGTATCCATTAAGCTTATTTTTGCTTTGGTTGGCACCGACTCCAAAAATAACTTATTATAAATTGTAAATAGGTATATAAGTATCAATAATTTCGTTGATTGTCCCTTAATGCTCTTTGCTTTGAAGTAATTAAAATATTATTTTCTACTTTTTAGTTTAAGTTTGGACGTGTAGGTATAGCCTTGAAGTCGGTTTTTGTTTTTTTCTAAAAAATAATTTTATTTTTTACTTTTTAGTGGGAAGTAAGTGTATTTTGTTTATTTAAAACGCGCTGCTCAAATGAGACAGCGCCGTTAGGAAGACAGTAGTGACGAGAAGAAAAATTGTTTAAAGAAAAGTAGGGAAAGAAATGCTATAAATATTTCAAATGAGAGTTTTGATCAGCGGGCCTATAGACTTTCTTAGACACAAGAACTTATCAAGGCTTAATGAAAGTCCAGAAAGTCATGCTCAACGACTCAGTTTGATTCACAATGTCTTGGCTTGCAACACGAGCATTTATCAAATGAATCCAGATCGACTCGGTTAGTTGCTATGCGGCAAGTTTTTAAATCGACCCCACAATGAGAAACCTTTAACAAAAATGATACGCTTGTGTAATCTTTTCAACAAATAGGTCGTTTTCTTTAAGAACAGATATTATTAATGAATAATTATTATGAAGGCTCCTTACAAATACATACAATCTTCTTTGTTCTTAGCTAATGACAGTTAAAAAAATATTGAAATTCCTCATCACAACTTTTGTTAAATGCAAGGATCAAGCATTAAAACCATGGATGACTCATTATAAGTTGAAACCTGAAATAAATACTTCATACTTGTCATATATATGGCAGCATTTACTGAGAAAAAAAGAGATAAAAATTTGGAGGGCCACCAGTTTTGACGTCTTAAAGCTTTTGGTATACAGCTGAATACCATTTTGGTTGCGTTAGTTTTTCGTAAATTTCGTGATTAATTCGTTAGTTATTATGTTCTGTGTAACCTGCTTTTATAATAACTATGGCATGTGCTGCTGTGGGCTGTCGAAGCCGAATTGGTGTTTTAACGGAAAACAATTACAAATTATCTTTTCATCGGTAAGTTGATTTAAACAAATATATCCATAATTTGTTCCAGTAAATACTAAAAAGTTATTTAATGCACTGAAAATGAAGCCTGATGGCGTCTGTTCACGTGGAATCGTGGAAAAGTGGAGACATTCTACTATTTAAACAATACAGATTCAATATACCTATCTCTTTTGTACAATGACCATTATTAAATGTGTGAAGGAGTCGATTACACTTTTTACTTTCAACTTAATATGATGGATCCATAGTTTTAATGCATCATCCTTGGCTGAAGGGAACACCAAACTAGCAGGTCGTCTATGTAGGTATATACTAAGACTATATTTGTGTCTTTGTTGATTTTTCAAAAAGCGCTGAATGAATTTCGATAAAATTTATATGGGACCACCTCTGAAGTATGACCTACCATATAAAATATGAACCATCAAAATCCATTCAGAATTGGCGGAGTAATCGCGTAACAAACATACAACAAAAAAAAAAAAAACATACCGTCGAATTGAGAACCTCCTCCTTTTTTGAAGTCGGTTGAAAATAAAAAAAAATTATCTTTGACGAGGTGGACGCGGGTCCAGCGCTACATAGTAATAGTGCATAGTAACTGCTTTTTGTGTGTTTCCAGAAACTAGTGAACTTTTTGTTCGAGTAGTGTAAACCTAAAATGTCTTTAAATGAGATAACTTAATTATCCCTTTCACTTCTATACCGTGTTTGCAAACCGTTGTCGAGAGAGGTATGTTTCATTTTTCAACCAACAATGCTTACATAAACCTCCTGCCACTTAAAAAGTGCGGAATAAATTTCCAATAATTACATTATCGAGAAAAAGTATCGTCACTTCACCACCAACAAATTTCTCCTACCTCGGAAGCCCATAATTCCTAATGACATGCAATAAACGTACCCCCAATTTTCAACGTAAACCCGCCATAACAATATCGACATCAGCGAAATTTTTCCTGAGGCATTTTTTATTTGAGAATAAGTAACACTTTTCGGTGTAATCAAAATTTTGCGGGCCCAGTGGGGTGGGTCGGGGGTGTTTATCGGCCACTCAATTTGATTTTTACCACCGCACTGATTCCACTCCTTCTGCGGAATGCTTAAACGTACGTAAGGAATAGCAATGAGATGGCGATATCTTTGATTTATAGTGTATATGCCTTGAATTAAATATTTTGTTGCCTGCAAATTCATTATATTATTCAAATACTTAGTAATATTGCTTATATTTTTTACAGATTAATAATTAAAAGAAATTGTTTATTGTATTTAAATGGAAAGGTGGCCTCCCCAACCCGTCTGGCCAGCGCGGGGAGTGTAGGCCAAATCCTCCGTCTGTCTCCGGCAGATGAGAGAGGGTTGTGCTCCTGCAGTGGAGACAAAAATAACCTGATGATGATGAAATGAAAAGGCAGCTGGTGCTTCCATACCAGTAGTCGACTTGGTTATTTTATTTTATTTAAAGAACTTGTCTACTCAGTTCATAATCATATTTATTAATGTGGCAGATCTATACAACAGATTCTAGTAAATTGTTATAACTGGATACAACCCTGCTGCTTAAACAATATATATGTCGGTTCAGGTGAGCACTGGATCTTTGTAATCTCATATAATGTCCTGAGTCGTTCAATGAGGTTTGAGTCAAATATTATCTTTAAATTGGATGTGTTTTAGTGATTGTTTAAAATCTTTGAGGTATCAAATATATCTCTTTCTCTGCGTTCTTTTAGAGTAGTATGGTTGACGCGCAATAATCTGGTTTCGTATTTTCTATCAATTCTTACTTCATAGACAATAGAAAATTCATCGTTTTAGAGATGTCTTGAAATTTGGCTCAATAGCAGATTCGTTCGTCATCATAAAAGTCACAACACAAGTTTCCGTATAGGTAACCAAAAATAATATCAAATCAAATCTCAAGAGACGTTCTCCAAAAGTATCCACTCTAAATCCGACAAATTTGATGTTCATCTAAATAACGCTAGTATATTCAATGACCGCTGGTGCGGAAATGTCGTATATTTAAATTCGGTCCGGTCTACGCGATGTTTCAATTGTCGCTGCACCTCCATAATCCGGTTATTGGAAGGGTGGGTGCCTGGATAATATTTTTATTGACAATGCTACAAAGGAGAATGAACAAAATTGTATGGGAGTTTGCCCTTAAACTTTGAACCTTGCGTCTGGATCAAATTGTCGTCAAAATACAGGCAAAATACTAAGGATTATTGTAAAAAGAAAATCGTTAAACTATATAGTGGGAAAATTGAATAATCTTACTTGGAATGAAATCTTCGTTGGCGCACAGTTTTCACAACACCGTGGGTATATGGCCACGATTAACCGTTCCCAATCTTGATGTCATAGTTTGGTGCGACGGTATATTGCGTTCGACACTACATTAGACTCGTTAAAATAGATTTTTTCACCCAAATACATAATGTAAACAAAAGGAGACAAAACAGCTGTTGACACCATATGGGATATGACGTCACAGTAAGAAACCATAGTGCTAATCAATAGTGAGGTTCTACTAAATCGATTTAACGAATTGAATAATCGATATTTCTGTTACGTAACAATATTTTCATAAATATCTTTTAAGAACGTGTGTATTACTTGAAATCAGTTTAAATACCGAGTTTCCAGTCAGTAAATGAAAAACGTGATGAGTGGATTATCGCGCCAGTAACTGAAAGGCAGTATCAACAATGGTTGACAAATATCGATTATAAATATATATTGATTTTAATTCTGCTTTCACTACTCTAGTTGAAAAGATGCCGGTCGGCTGGCGGAAATCAATCAATGTTTTTATTTTATGTTATTTTTAAACTCCCTATTCCATTAGCTTTAAAAAAAAATGGAGGGGATTCATAATTCAGACCAATATTTTTGGTACATGAATGATAAAGACGCATCTTAGGCCCACTTTTGACCATTCTCCTTTGTGGCCTCTTGAATTTTGGATTCTGTACACTGTGTTATTATAGTTTCACTGCCATTTTCTTCTATGTTTCTTTTTTTCTTTTACACTAACTAAATGATCTAGGATAGTTTAAACTTTTTTTTCAAAAGAATACTTACATATTTTCTCAACATTTGTAAGAAAAAATATATTTCGTAGCTTATAGCGGGTTTTTTAAAATCTTCTGCAGAAAGTTACTGTAGGTCAAATGCGATTGGAATTCTTAACTTCAGTTACCTTTTAAAATAATTTATTCTGTTAATCCATCATCAATATTCAATTCTTGTTCCTAAAAAACTGATTAACAATTCCCCCCAATAAATTTAAAGTCAATTCGACAGTCGTCTTTGCAATAATAAAAAATTCCAAACGAATTCTGTCAAGAATTGTTACCAAAAGTCATTGCCCCGACACAAACAAATACAGGTAGGTATTGGTGTACTCATTTCCACCTAAGTGCACATGTCCGCTGCCTTTTAGATAAGACCTCCAGCATCAGGGTTCTGATCACGTCGCGGCAGGCGAGACCCGCGTTTATGACTAATGACGGGCTCACATGCCGCCTTTACTGTGCCACCTCATGAGACACGCTTTATATTCAAATCATACTCTTCCTGACCCTGATTAATGCTATTTTCTTTATACACATTTGTTAACGTCTTTTAAGGAGACGGGTGACATGTGGTGTTAAGATTTTGAGGGCGTTTTCGTACTCGTACTTCTGTCAGATTGTAATAAAATGATTCAATAACGTTTTTCGTACCTTCAGCTTGATGTTTGTCTGTCTGTATATTAGCATATAGGTAATAAGAACTGGTGGTTAGAATCTTGGTATAAAGGATCTGACTAAATCCCTTACCTTGACTTGCTCCCCTTCACTACATTGCTTAGCCGTAAACGAAAACGTATTATAATATTTATCAAAGTTATGTGTGAGAATGAATTTCCAAAGTTGAGTTAATGACTCATAATCTGGGATCGGAATTAGGTAGTATCATTTATGTACTTACGACTAAATATATGTATTAATAATATATGGATATTTTCCGTGATTTATTAAAAAAAATTGTTCATCATTTTCATTCATTTATGTATAAACTCGTAGTAATACAAATATTAATCATAATATTGGAATAAATATAAATATCTCTCATTTAATAATATATTGTTCCAGTAAAATAAAATACAATTAATATGAAATAATGTTTTCTTAATTGGATACTATATACTTTTTAATTATTACTACTAAAAAAATTCACTGAAAAGGATGTCCATATCATAACTTCCGTGCCATATTTTGAATGAAACTACCTAATTCCGATCCCTGCTTAAACAATCGAAGTTACTGTGGCACTTGAAATTTAGATTTCTCTTCATAAGCGTAAAAGAACCCAATTGCAACTTTTGAAACACTTAATTTTAACTATAAAGTTAACACTCAAGTAATCTATACTAATATTATAATCTATACTAATAATATTATAAAGAGGTAAAGTTTGTGAGTTTGTGTGTGTCAGAGGCTATATGTTAACCCGAAAAATGAAAAGACTTTTTCGTGGTAGTCGGATTTACAAAGTAAGTCGGAGAAAACACGGTCGAACGAAAATGTTTCGACGAACGCTGCCTTAACTATGAGAGATCTATGATTGAGTTCTAGAGAAAACTTTTTAGCGCTTGATACTACCTAAACTACCTAAATCCGATCCCTGCTGAGACATGACTTGTGATATGACATTCAATAACAAACAGTAAGCGTAGGTAACGAAAAAGTTCGTAAATTACAGTTTGGAACAAGACCAATATATTTTACTGTTGTTTGATATTTCTATTACACCTATGATAAAATGTTACGATTCCACAAAAACGAACCGACACACGGGAGTGATATTTTGTTTTTTTATTTTCAAACTTCGGTTATGGAGATAGTACATTACAACTGAAAGCTATCTTACTCCCTACCCTTCCCAATTTATAGGTAACTAGTTGTTGCCTGCGATTTCGTCTGCGTGGATTTTTAATTCCTTATACACGTTCTGCCCACATATTCGGGTCAGTACTTATATCGCGACTTCTTGTGGAACCTCAAAAGGACGAGTTCAAGATACCAACTACATAAATATTCGGCTATACTTTATGCATATACCTATCCTAGTTCCGAAATCTTGTAGGTACGTAAATGTACGTACAAGTTTTTTAGTGTAGCTGTCGACATTTTATACATGTACGGTCCGTAGGCCTGGGATATTAGTAGAATCGTAAAAACTTTGTAGTTATTTATTTTACTAAATTTTATACGATATTCAATGACATTCCAAACCGTCAGTGACAGTATCAGTTTAAACTAATGACGTATGTACGAGTAAAATGACATAAATATTCTTCTGTGATGATAATTAAATCATTTCACCTGTTTGTAAGTAAATTGCACAAAAATAATAGTTTGGACTAAAGTAAACAAGTGGCTATATAACCCCTCTATCTTGATAGGATTTCCGTGTCTTAGGCGTTGTTTTTTGTAAAAAAAAAGTATAAGATAACAGAGCGACGGACAACAAAACATTATTATTAGCGTTTTCGTCTTGATAAAGTTATGAACAATAAGGAGTTTTACTTTAACCAAGAAATATTTTAACTCCAAGTAATATCAACAATTTAATTAATTGATTAGCTTAAGGCCTTCGCCTGAAAACAATCCTCAAGAAAAGCAAAGTAGCTAAGATTTATTTTACTTTCGGTAGCAATTAGGACTGAAAGTGAAAAATCTTTCAAAACTTCGGGCCGCTACTGCTGTAGCGGGCGTTCTTAAATTGGCAAATTTTTCTTGTGGAAAGTTTTTGATTCACCCCTTTCTTCGACAATCAAGCAATTCTTATGGCGCCCGCGTGCTTACTGCCACAGATTAAAAATTAACAGTGATCAATGTTCACTGATTTCTTCATTACTTACACTTACTGCAATGCCAGTTTATCGCAGTTAATTTTATAATGTAGACTAGTCGCTTATTACGCTAAAATAAATAAAAACAAAATGTAGACAAAATGCCTCGATTCTATAGCCACAAAGTTAAAATTTGGAAGTACTCAAATTGTTTCTGTCTCTGTCACACAGTATAACTGCATACTTAGATTAGTAGTTAATAATCTAAGACTGCATATAATAGACATTAAAATACTCGTTGTGTGCTATTGTGACACGAGAGTAGCCTAGTTCATATTAATAGGAATTACTTAGGCGTGTTTTGAACACCTAGTTGGTTGAAAGTTGGTACCTAAATGGTTGAAAAATATAGTTCCTACATGGAAAAGTTCTTGGACACACGAAAATGCAAAATCCGTCTACTCTGTGTCCTTAAATCACAAACAGTAGTAATGCCTCCGCGGCAAATACAATTAGGTTAATTAATGAATTAAGACTCGCCGAGTTTCTTTATCTTGTTATTAATTTGTCTAAGATCCAGACATCTCACAAACGGTATCGCCGCAAATGTTTGTGTAAAACGGACCGATTTACTTAATTTGATGAAACTTCCTACATTTGGAGATCCTTTGATACAAACAATTAATCATGTTTTGAATTAAATATATAAGATAAAATATGTACTAAACTATGAGATTGTTACATGAGACTGTACTTAGTGGTAGTTGGAGCACGAAGACTTGTAATTACCCCATGCTTCACTCAGGTGGAGAACATAGGTGAAGCACGAGTCTGGACTCTTCTAAAATTGTATTTCATACTAGCTAACCCTACCCACTTCGTTGGGAGGTAAACATTTTTCTCGCGTATTTGATATTTTACATTATCTCTTAAACTATGCAACCAAAAAACATACTGTAAAAAACGAATTATATCTAAATAAAATTTCCTTTGTGATAGAGCAATTTATTTCTAAATAAATAGATTAACGTCATAATCATCATCATCATGTCAGCCTTTAGACGTCCACTGCTGGACATAGGCCTTCCCCAATGAACGCCATCACACCCGGTCCTCCATCTTCCGCTTCCAACCTTCGTTCTTCGTCGGATCTCTTCGTTACGAATCATATCCTTCAAAGAAACCCCGAGCATAGCTAGCTGAGCGACTTGAAACTTGTGGATCAGGCCCACCGTCAGTGTTCACGTTCCTGCACCGTAGGTCATGACAGGCAGGACGCACTGATTAAAGACTTTTCGACGGCGAAGTAAAGACTTTCCAAATGCAATTTTCCAAATTCTGCCCAGCCCAACTGGATTCTTCTGTCAGCTTCCCCATTAAAATTGTTTCTACCCAACTGTATTGTCTGACATAGGTAGACGTACTCCTGAACTACTTTGATATTGATATTATCGACGACCACAGGGCTTAAGTCGACGTGTGAGTTGGACATGACTTTCGTCTTGTCTACATTTATCCTTAGACCTATTCGTCTGGAAGAGCAGTTGAGGTTGGTCAGCATTTCCTCAAGATACTGCAGCGACTTTTGCCATCATAACTATGTCGTCTGCAAATCGAAAGTGTGAGATGTGCTCGCCGTTTATAGGTACTTATGCCCCGTCCCCTCCAATTCAGTGTTTTAAAGACATCCTCCAGTGCGCTAAACAGATTCGGAGATATAACATCCCCCTGTCTTACCCCCCTCTGCAACTGGATTGGCTTTGTCTGCTGATTCTGGAGTTGAACGGTCATTGTGGCAGCGTTATACAAGCATATCAACACCTCGATATATCGCCAATCGTCTTGGCATCGCTGCAGGGGTTCCAGAACAGCCCATGTTTCGATGGAATCGAAGTCTTTCTCGTAGTCCACAAATGCAAGATATAAGGGCTGGTTATACTCTTCGGTCTTCTTTATAACCTGCCGCAATGTGTGGATGTGGTCTAGGGTCCTGTAGATTGACGTGTTGTCGTCTAATAGAAATATCACTCAATAGATTACGACACGGTCGCGGTTCCATACCTGTGTTACGTAGTATTATTAAGTATTCTATGCTTATGTCGTATTATCTCTTTAACCTTTCGTCCAAATTAAATGCAGTGAAAGGGAAAAGTCTTTTGTTTTAGGCACTTGAGACGACAAATTTACTTATTTTGATAAGAATTCATAATTGTTGATAATATGAGCAATAAACATGACATAACGATTTAAATTATTTTTTAATATAAAAAACTACTTTTTGTGACTTAAATATAAAAGATTGACATATGCTGTAGCAGACTTTTTTGTAGGAATTATCAAGCTCTACAAACTTTTCTCTAGAACTCAATCATATATCTCTCATAGCCAAAGCAGCGTTCGTAAGAAACATTATCGTTCGACCGTTTTTTCTCCGACTTACTTTGCAAATCCGACTACCACGAAAGAGTCTTTTCATTTTTCGGGTTAACATATAGCCTCTGGCACTCACAAACTCACAAACACACAAATTCACAAACTTTACCTCTTTATAATATTATATTAGTATAGAGTATAGAAGTATAGTGTAATAATGTACACTAAAATAAAAATGTAATATAATTTAATATAAGTAAAAATTTCCAAAATTTTATATAAAAAACACTCGTAGTATGTTTAAGTATGACATCTACGAACCCCATATTGTTAGAACTTTGTATTAAAATGTTTTAGCCGCCCTATGAATAAAACGGACTTGGCAAAGAAAATATTAACTTGGGACGGCACGGCAGGCACCTGACCCCTACAAGCAGGCAGTTGGAAAAGATCAACATGTTGCCAACACTTCACGGACACTCAATTTAAAAAGTTTTCTCGCTCTTTGTTTTGTCCTGAACAAACTCAATTAAGTGCCCTTTGCCTTTCGAATATTTAATTTTATGTATCCACGTTTCTTTCTTAAAAAGTTCAATTTGTGTTTTTTGTTCAGAAGTTAATTGATATATTATTTCCTTCTAATAAATAGGTAGTTATATCTAAGTACCAAGGTAAAGCATAATTAAATTGAAATATTCAATTCAAATTACTTCATTGCACAGAAAAACAAAAACGAAGTCAAATTTTAAATCCTTTATTGCACACTAGCTGCGTGGACTACAGAATCCGCTCCCATTCCCACTCTCGCTGCCTATCCCACTTCCACTCAGACTCCCAACCCCAACCCCAACTCCAATCCCAATCCCACTCCCGCTCCTGATTTGAACTGTAGTACAAACCAATGGCAATATGAATTGTATCAAACATAATAATAATATGTACTTCTTTGTTGTAATGGCTTCTAGAAAAAATTACTTTATTAATATCTCAGGTTCTAACAGGCGTATCAAGATGAAACATGCACCAGATTTTAAGTTAGACCTCCAGCAAGACAATTGTTAAAACTACATCAAATTTCATTTGGTGGTTTTTGCGTGATGCGGTAACATACATACAGACAGACAGACAGAAGGACAGACAAAATTCTAAAAACAGTTATTTTGGCTTCTATTGGCCCTATTAAGACCCCTTATATACATTTTTCTACAATATCTCCCTTGTACAGACAGACCAGTTACAGTTTTATTATATGTATAGATGACTGCATTGGTACATTTATACACTTAATTTTTTTACCGACTGCCGCTTCCTAGGTCTTAGCGCTGTGAATAAGATAAATCGCTGGTCTCCATTATTTATTTCTTCAACTAAGTAAGTTAAAGAGTCATATAAGGTTTATGTGAATATCTTATTCAAATGAAACATCTTGAAATTTCTAAATTCGAAAAGCATTTTAATCAACATCTACAACAAGGCAATCAAGGGCGAGTAGAAACGGGTGTTCCGGAATTAGAATTGAATGTAAATGTGCGGGCTTTATCGGGGATTATAGTGTTCGTGTCTGCAAGTGGGAGATAGTTGCCGGCCCGTCCGCAGCTTCATACTAACACAAAATCTTACCACCGCTCTAACAAGAACTACCCTGCCGTTTTGCTGCTGTAGCATTAAAGGTAGTTGCGGGATAAATGAACGGTATTTCAGAGGTTAAGGTACAATGGATGGAATCGTATAGCCGCGAGGAACCCGTATCCTCCTCTTTAACAAATTTTACTGCCGACTTAATCCGCCCTCTTCGCCACACACGCGCGGACCAACCCTACATGTCTTGTTCTCAGTTAGGCACCAGCGATGGGGTTATTATCCGTTAATAAATGTAGGTTATGCGGGGTGGCTTTACTCGGTTTTGATTACAATTAATTTGGAGATATGGTTTTATAAATTGGTCTGCACTCGTGTACTCATGTACTCGTCTGCACCTGTTTTGAAACTACATACCATACAAAAAAAACTAACGTTACGTAAAATGTATTTAAATTTTTGGGTAATATACAAGTTATACCATTAATTGTTTCTTGTACTCTTTTCAAGTACTCTTTTCACCCATTCCTAAACTGTACCTAAACTGTACCCCATATAAAGACTATAATATAAACAAATAAATGTAATGTGATACTTTATGTCTAATTATCTTATTTAATCTCTTTCAATTTACATAATCTATTTAATCTTCTGCTTATGTATACATACAGACAAATTTAATTATAATTTTCGTTTACGTTGCACTACATAAAACTAAAACACAGACCAATATACGAGAAATTCGCATATCACATGCTACATTCTCAGTAACACTTTCTATCCAATCGTGGAAAGCGGACACTCGCGTTGATAGAGTTGTTTTATCAATATTCACACCGCTGATCACTCCCACTAGAAGGTCCTTATCTTTTGCTAAGTCTTCACTGCCCCGACAAGTCACAGGACCCCCTGAATCACCACTACCCACATCAGATAAGGCAGTAGTAGTACACACGAAATCTTTCATATCCATTTCCCATATATTGGTACAGTCTTTACGTGATAGTACATCTATTTGTCCTAAAAGCAAAACTGGCGAAGAATGATCTCTAAGACCGTGTCCTACCCTTCCAAATCCAGCTGCAAAGCAATTTCTTGAGTAGTCTAAGTTCATTCTTGCTGTTAATATAAAGTCGACATTATCTGAGAATTTCCATGGTTCATCAATGAACGTTATAGCTAGATCGTTTAGTGGGAAATTGAAATTGTTATGTATGATTACCCTCTCAATTTTTCTCCACTGTTGTGTACTGCCGATGAAACGAATCGGATTGTCAGGGTAGAACATATCAGTGTTCAGATTTCCGGCAACAACTCTTAGGATATATGGACGATTATAGTAGTAAAAATGATTGCTTTCGAAACAGTGTGCAGCCGTCAGAACTCTGGTTTTACTTATGATACTTCCACCGCACAAGTTTGTCCACAATTTGAAGTCTGCGATTCTTTGAGTTGGTTCTTTTATCGATACTATGTAAGGTACTTGGCCACTGTCAGCGACTCTGCCACTCACGATAGTAGGTTTTACTCGGTATTTAGAATATGTCAATGTGGTTATAACGCGTTTATCACTTTCGGACATTGTATGTGAAATAATTGTTAAAACAAATAGGAAGTGTATTGGTAACATTCAGAATATCAAACCCCAAAAAAGTGTAAGTATTCATTGTTCTGGGTATAAAACAATAATTTTATATCTAAATGTCATACTTGTGAGACTTGAGACATTTGTATTTAGACACATCGCCATAGATGTACTGGTGTCTCAGTAAAGCTCACTAAGAAGGTGGTGTATGTACTCAAAAAAGCATGTATATGTCTAAGAAAAAGAATCTCTACCAAAACACGACGTTTGTCAATGAATGAGCATAGAGACGAGAATATTAAATAGGTCAATGTCCGTGATATTTACGATATATTTTTTTATAATTAAGCAAGTATCTTGTCTGTAAAACTTAGTTTGCATTGACAGAATAGGAGCAATAACGTATGTAGCATATTTGTATATACTTCGTTGAATTGTTCACTCTCCGATAGTACTGTGATGTTCACTCAAGGAAAACAGTCTAAAATAGCCTAATTATTTGAAGAGATTGAAACATAAGTATCAAGTTTGCGATATTTTGAATTGACGTCATCAAATCTCGCAATATTTTCAGAACACCTACAATTCAAACTATCGTTAAGCTTGTGGTAGTTAGCGTAGCAAAGCGTTGGGGCTCGGGGCTGACTGTCAATCCGGCTAAACCGCGCATTAAGCCAAATGGCTCGAGTAACAGGATAGAAACGGAATCCGAGGTACCTACGACTGTCCTCAAAGACTAACTGACTTTTCTTTATGAATCATAGAAAGAAACAATTGATAAAATTTATTTTTTTGGACATGGAGACACTGAACAAATGATAAGAAATAGTATGAACAATAAAGTCAAGTTGCATTTAAAAGAATAGAGCGAGGTCAACATGTGGTAAGTATAGATTGTACATTAACATAGCAACGGATTTCATATTCTTGAACTCAATTTTTCTCTTAATAATAAAGTCAATCACGAATTTGAAAATAAGTGAGTTAAAAGTGAGATTGAATAAGGATTGACTAAATCATAGTAGGTGCCCATTGGGGAGAACAGAGGAAATAGTAACGGTGTAGTTACTACTGTAGTCACATGCAAAAGGATATTCGCTACTTATGGACAATAAAGCAATGTTACACTACCGGACCCGGGAAATGAGCCTTGTCATTTGATGATCATTCGTATTTGTAATCTGGTTTATGCATGTCATTTGTTATAGTCAGGTTATTTCTTGTTTCTAGGTTAAATTGGAGAAAAGCATATATTTCAGTACCTATTTATACATTTACGCCCTAAGAAATTTAGTTTGTCTATGAAAGAATTGTTTTTTTTAATTGACGGAATATAGTTGCTAACTTATCTAATAAATAAAATCGTAAACTTCGCGTGTCTGTACATTGAAGATATTTGCAAAAAAAATATTGGGGGGTCTAAGCATAAGCAACAGAACACATTTCGATCATTTTTGAAATTTTTGTCTGTTTGTCTGTTTATCTGTTTGTCTGTGAGTTTGTGCACGCATCACTTAAAAACTACTGAACGGATTTTGATGGACTTTTCACAAAAACATGGTGCTTAACTTAACTTAACATTTAGTCTTTATTTCATCGCAATCGGCTAACTCAATCAAAAGTTATAGACATTTTTAGTTTTCAAATACATTGGTTAGGTAAGGTTATTATGCAATATATTGCTTAAAGTAGTATTTCCGTACCTACTATTCAGATTGCGATGAGTTTGGATTACATTTGGAGCTGCGAGTAGGAATTGGAGTGGGAGTGGGAGTGGGAGTGGGAGTGGGAGTGGGAGTGGGAGTGGGCGTGGGAGTGGGCGTGGGCGTGGGCGTGGCCGTGGGCGTGGGCGTGGTCATGGGATTGAGAGCGGAAGCGGAAGCGGGAGCGGAACCGGAGCTGATCAGGAGCGGGAGCGGGTATGGTACCTTTTGACTGAGTTACCCGATTACGATGAATTTGTGGTATAGGTATGCAACAAAGTAATGTTGGTCGGAATTTGGACTGCGATGGATTAGTTACGAGGACTACATTTGGAGAGACGAGGGAAAGAGGTTTGAGGGGAGAGCTGAGGAGAGGGTTGAGAGGAGGGTTGAGGGGAGTGTTGAGGGAAGGGTTGAGAGGAGTGTTGAGAGGAGGGTTGAGGGGAGAGTTGAGGATCTGGATCTGGACCTTGAACTGGATTTAGGCCTGGGCCTGGGCCTGGCCTGGACCTGGACCTGACCTGGACCTGACCTGTACCTACTTGGACCTGAACCTGGACCTACCTGAACCTGAACCTGGACCTGGACCTGGGCCTGGGCCAGGGCCAGGGCCAGGGCCTGGGCCAGGGCCTGGGCCTGGACCTGGACCTGGACCTGTACCTGGACCTGGACCTGGACCTGGACCTGGACCTGGACCTGGACCTGGACCTGGACCTGGACCTGGACCTGGACCTGGACCTGGACCTGGACCTGGACCTGGACCTGGACCTGGACCTGGACCTGGACCTGGACCTGGACCTGGACCTGGACCTGGACCTGGACCTGGACCTGGACCTGGACCTGGACCTGGACCTGGACCTGGACCTGGACCTGGACCTGGACCTGGACCTGGACCTGGACCTGGACCTGGACCTGGACCTGGACCTGGACCTGGACCTGGACCTGGACCTGGACCTGGACCTGGACCTGGACCTGGACCTGGACCTGGACCTGGACCTGGACCTGGACCTGGACCTGGACCTGGACCTGGACCTGGACCTGGACCTGGACCTGGACCTGGACCTGGACCTGGACCTGGACCTGGACCTGGACCTGGACCTGGACCTGGACCTGGACCTGGACCTGGACCTGGACCTGGACCTGGACCTGGACCTGGACCTGGACCTGGACCTGGATTTGAAGTCTGAGTGGAAGTGGGATAGGGAGCGGAAGTGGGAATGGGAGTGGATTCTGTAGTCCACGCGAGCGGAGCCGCGGGCACAGCTAGTTTAATAATGAAAATGAAGGCCTAAGAAAATATGAGGTAACTTATCCGCATCAGGTGCAACACTTATAGGATGGTACATAAATATAATTGACAGTGAACGTAAACAGGACCATAATTTAAACTGAAATGAATATGTAGGTTGTGTAAACAAATAAAAATACGTAGAGCAGCACCCGATAGGTAAGTAAAACGCATTCGGTAAAATATTCAGTCGGGATTCGCATTATCGCTGTTTGACTTCACATTAAATCTTAGGGGCGTCCCATAAATAACGCAAACTTTTATCCCACTCGAAATAAGCACTCAAAAATGCAAAGAGCAGAACGCTATAGAGCACGTTCACTAAATTTATTTTGTTTCGCACAATTCAAATAACCATAACTCACCAGCGAACCGACCTAAGCCTATCTAACGATATAATGAAATGCCATTAAGTTTGCGATGCCAAGCTTAAGTTGCGAGAGAGTATTTACTTTCTTACCTTCGAGATAAAGATGTTACTTTTCGATTTATTGATCCAGGCCGTTTGCGATAAATGGTAAAGTTTAATTCAGCTACAACTTCCTTTAGAAATGTACATATCAACTCAGTGCCTTAAAAGCTTGTAAAAAATATAAAACTATCAAAGTTATCTTAGAAAACTTATTGCCCACTCTAAACCTTTTTTCTTAAGTCTGACATGTAAAAGTATGTAGATCGAGTTATAATTCCTGTAGGCTAAACTCCTATTAAGAAAGTTTTATGGAAAAATTCAGCCAAGCATGAACACCTGAAGTTCAGTTAAAAGTACAATTTGAAAGCGGAAGCCAGCCGCCATCTTGGCGAGTGTATAATTAGGTAGTTTGCATTCTACCCGCGCGAGCCGTATGAATTCTACCTATTGTCTGACATTGGACCTTTGCAGCTATATCATTTTCTCACACCTACTGCACTTACGCCTTCCCTTCTACCTAAGGGTAGGGAAAGGGACGCAACAGAAAGAGCGGAAAAATAAATGCGTTATGAAATTTAAAAAGGGTAATTTATAATTTGTTTAACGGCGCTTGTAAAAAGAATACAAACGTATCTAATTAAACTGTAACTGTAGGAGAATTGCAACATTTTATACGAGATGATAAAGGATTACTTGACGAGACATCGTCAAGTAATCTTTTCTCATCTATATATATAAAAGAAGAAACTGACTGACTGACTGACTGACTGACTGACTGACATATCAACGCACAGCCCAAACCGCTGAGTCTAGAGGCTTGAAATTTTGCACAGCGGTTCCTTATATAGTATAGGCAAGCACTAAGGAACGGATTTTCAAAATTCATCCCCTAAGGGGGTCAAATGTGGGTTCAAAGTTTGTATGGAGAACGTCTATTAGATAAACCTATCAATTTTAAACTTTGTAGGAATACTCTACAACCTTAATAATTCAACACGTGTTTTACAGTTTTTGAAAAACCATCCCCTAAGTGGCTGAAATCGAGTTCAGAAGTAGTTGTCTCCAAACCGATTGCTCTAGAAACTTCAAATTTAGCACAAAGGCTCCTTATCTATCTCCGGTATGCACTATTGAAGGCTTTTTAAAAATTCAACCCCTAAGGTATTAAAATAAGGGTTCAAAGTTTGTATAGAGAAAAACTATTAGATATTCCTATCAATTTGAAACTTTGTAGGAGTACTTGAAAAACATAATGATTCAACAAGTATTTTTCAGTTTTTGAAAAACCATCCCCTAAGGGCTGAAATGGAGTTCGAAAGTAGTAATCTCCAAACCGATTGCTCTAGAAACTTCAAATTTAGCACAAAGGTTCCCTATGTATCTCCGGTATGCACTATCGAAGGCTTTTTCAAAATTCAACCCCTAAGGTGGTAAAATAGGGGTGCAAAGTTTGTATGGAGAAAAACTATTAGATGTTCCTATCAATTTTAAACTTTGTAGGAGTACTCGAAAAACATAATGATTCAACAAGTATTTTTCAGTTTTTGAAAAACCATCCCCTAAGGGCTGAAATGGAGTTTGAAAGTAGTAGTCTCCAAACCGATAGCTCTAGAAACTTCAAATTTAGCACAAAGGTTCCTTATGTATCTCCGGTATGCAACATCGAAGGCTTTTTCAAAATTCAATCCCTAAGGTGGTAAAATAGGGGTGCAAAGTTTGTATGGAGAAAAACTATTAGATGTTCCTATCAATTTGAAATTTTGGAGGAGTACTCGAACAACGTAATAATTGAACACGGTTTTTACAGTTTTTGAAAAACCATCCCCTAAGGGGCTGAAATGGTGTTCGAAAGTAGTATTCTCCAAACGTATAGATATATTTAAACTAAAAAGGATTATAAAGCTGAGGTGGCAGTGGGCGGGCCACATCTGCCGCAGAACCGACGGCTGCTGAGGTAGACGACTTCTGGAGTAGAGACCTCGGATAGGCATGCGAGTAAGGGAGGCGCCCCGCCACTAGATGGACCGACGCCCTGAGCAAGGCGGCCGGAAGCAGCAGGATTCGGAGGCGGTGGACCGGGTGTGGTGACGTTTATTGGGGAAGGCCTATGTCCAGCAGTATATGTCGCAGGGCTAATATTGTATGTATAAAACGATGAAAATATTAATAAGTAAAGACGTCGATTAAATAATTTATGATAATGATAACGTCAACAGCTTCTCGAAAACCACTAAATGAATTCGAATGTGGTTTTCACTGTTGGATAGCTTGGTTTACCGTGGGTTTTTTCAGCTGGAAACAAACACCTTTTTTAAGCAGACGAATCTGCGGGCAACAGTTTTAATATAATTAAGTCGAAAGAGTGTTTGTGTGTTTATTTATCTGTTTCTTTCGCAGCTTGGCTGTTCAACTAATTGCCATAAATTTTCGATTAGTACACATAAAATCATGTATTTGAACATAGGCTCATGTTTACCTCTGGAACAATGGTTCCCTCGGGAAACAAAGACTTGCTTCACGCGGGCGAAGCCGCGGGCGTTTGCTAGTCTCTTATAAAACTTAAGACTTTAAACAAAGTGTAGTTGATTTCAACAAAATATGAAGTAAACGAAATATTTATAATATATAAACATACACATACACCGCCACACCCTCAGAAACTCTATTGCAAATGGCAATAGAATAATTTACTTAATTGATTTAATGTAATTTTTGCATTCTGTCTTTATCAATCTACTGGGATTTTGTTTATTATTGTTAGTAGCTTATATTTTGATTTATGAATGTTGTTTGTTTATTATGTTTTTTTATATATTTGACATATTATTTTTTAGAGTTTTTAAACAGTTGTAAGTGAGGTCTCTTTTTTGGCTTACAGAATTTTAATGACTCTTTTTAATTATAAATTTATTTCTGTAATCTTTTTTAAATAAATAAATTAAGAACGCATGACCGTAATAATGCAAAAAGGCTACAATACAGCATTCGAATGCCATATTTTAATCATGGAAATATTTTAATCACTCAAAACCAAATACATCTTTACAACAACCCTCAGGATGTTTCGTGAAGAAGAAAACAAAGTAAACAAGAGTCTAAAATCTCCATTCTTCTGTTAACTAGCTCGCAACAACCCTTGTTTGCTGTCTGTATACCTATTTGTTCTCAGACAGTCCCTTATATGTATAAATGCTCCTATTGAAAAATATTAATCTCCTGCTTAATAGATATTTATGCATGGGTTGATGCAATTTCCATGAAGGCTTGGCTTGAGGTATATTTTATAAATGATGCATCGTTAATAAAATCGAATTAGCTAATGTTTATACAGATAGATTGAATTAGGCTTTGGCTACTTTACAGATTCTTTCTATTAAGTTCATTTATTTGAACACTAGCTGTGCCCGCGGCTCCGCTCGCATGAACTACAGGAATCCGCCCCCATTCCACTCCCGCTCCCGCTTCTGCTTGCACCGCCTCCACCTCCGCCACCGCCACCATCACTCCCACTTCCAATTCTACTTCCACTCCCACTTAGACTCTCAATATCCCAATCCCGATCCCGTTCCCGCGCCCGCGCCCGTTCCCGTTCCCGCTCCCACTCGCACTACCACACCCACTCCCCTTTTCCCACGCCTACGCCCATGCCTACTCCCATTTCCTTTCCCACTCACGGAAATACTATTATGTGCTATATATGCAATATATTGCATACTAACCTTACCTACTAATGTATTTGAAAACTAAAAATGACCATAACTTTTGATTGAGTTAGCCGATTGCAATGAAATAAAGACTAAATGTTAAGTTAAGTTAAGCCCCATGTTTTTGTGACAAGTCCATCAACATCCGTTCAGCAGTTTTTAAGTGATTTGTGCACAAACTCACAGACAAACAGACAAAAATTCCAAAAATGATAGAAATGTGTTCTATTACTTATCCTTAGACCCCCCCCCCTTCCCCATTTTTTTGCAAATATCTTCAATCTACAGACACGCGATGTTTACGATTTTATTTATTAGATTATCAGCTGTTATATATTAACACAATCGTTAATTACTTATCATGATGTTTTAAATATGCTGTATACATACATTGCTATCATGACATTGTTGTTAAGTATATTGGTTGGTATCGTTTAAAGACACCAACTACGAAGACTGCTCGATATCTTCATCATCATCATATCAACCCTTAGACGGTCACTGCTGAACTTAGGCCTTCCCTAATGAACGCCACCTCAAACGATCATCCAGACACCTTCTTCAGGTTGTTGGTCCATCTTGTAGCAGGGCGTCCCACACTGCGCGTGCCAATCGTGCCAATCCACGGCCCACACTTCAGAACTCGTCTGTATCAACGGCTGTCGGTTCTGCCTTCTTGCTACTTCTACTTGATTTCGCCTATGTCGGTTACCTTCGTTTTTCGTTGGATCTCCTCATTACGAATCATATCCTTCAAATATGCTCCACATAGGTACACCCTGATGAACACTGAGATTATAAATTCATGTCACCGAGCCAATTTCCGAACACGTTTATAAAACCGTAAAAAGTCAATCACGTTAATAGAGGCCATAGGTTTTAAAATATGTAGAGCCGACATTAGACAGTCTGGGGATGGTATAACGTGGTATGGTATAACCATGTGCCGTCTAGACGCGGCAATGCAAGCATGAATCTCCATTGAGCGGCGCTCGAATGAACGAATATTTGATTATGTAAAGAGAGGAATAGTGAAACCGTTTCTGTTACTTCGGCATGTGGATGGATTAGTGTGGATAAGGGTACAGGATTAGTCGTTGGTCATTAATTTAAAGTTTAGAGAAGAGGACAATGTTTAAATAACCACTAAATATGAAGCTTGACCTCGGTACAAGAACAAATATCTGGGATTTCGCGTAGCCTGATATTAATAGTAATATCCTAAGAATCTCTAGTAAAAGTATATTGAATAACTGTCAGGAATAGAAAGCTTTAACTTTTTATAACCTAGGAAGTGTATTCTGTATTGCACCCGTTCTAGTCATAGTCAATCAATGAACGTCCAAATCCATGTTTCCCGATAATCACCAGAAGTAACACCGTAAGTGTTATTAAATATAAACATATAATAACGATATGTAATTTTTTCGCCTTTAAGAATTATTATTTTTTACACATATATTACACTGACTGAATAATTTGTTTGCACTATAGTCATCTCATCACATATGAATTGAATTTATAACAATGCTCATATGTTAAATGTCCATAGCTCAATGTCCATAGCTACCTAACGAAATAGATATTCAATCCAAGCTCAAAGGTGTAAGCTGGATAACCTTTTTAAAGCAATTTTTCACCCAGATATAAATTCCGGCGCTGAAACACCTAGGAAAGAACAAAACCGAAGCAACGTGAATTAAAAATGTACTAAAAAGAGGCATTCACAACAAGAGGCCGGGGCAGGCGACAGGTTATGACAAATATGTGAGCCGATGGCGTTAATGAAAATGAACCTTTTGAGAAAAAAATTTTACGAATTTGAAGAGAAAAAATTTAGAAGCGGTGTAACGAAGGGTTTTGATACTGAATACTTACATTTTTGAGTTCATCGACAATCCTGTTGTCATTTATTGAAATTTTAATTACAATCCCATCTGATAGAGATCCCACTGATCATTATACTTGTAATAAAGTTAATTTACTTTTCAGGCGTTAATGTTAATCTTACGCGCTAGATAGTGACACTAAAATATCTACATAAATATAGGTAACTTCAACTACACTGCATACTAATTTAAAAGTATCTTGCTGACTTATCGCAGTCTCCTACTCTCCACTGCCAATTTTTCGCCCGCCGTAAAACAGCCCAACAATTTCCAAAATCAACTTCGGAATTTAGCAGACAAATGGTTTAATTAACCTGATGGTGCTGTGACTGATCGCCTTGGATTCGCAAATTTCGACGCAATTAGAAACACTTGCAAATCTCATACCAATTAGGCAGCCACCCAAAATCGCGCCCTCGTAATTGTTTTTGAATGCATAACGTAGTTTGTGTTGTGGGTGATTTATTATTTGGATTTATTGTGCCACATTATTTTAGTACACTTAAATTATATCTCTCACTCAATTCATTAACGAAAATCTGCATTGTAAACTTTTGTTTGCTATATGAAGCTCTCTATAAAGCATTCACAAAATACTCGTATGTGCCGTTTTGTTATTAAAAATTTATAATACGAGTAAGATTAGCTAGATGATACCTACATATTGATTTTTTTGAAGATTTTTTCAAGAGATTTTAATGAAGAAGCACGACTCTTTTCTTTTTTAACCTATTTTTTTCTGAGGCTTGTGACTCAATAAAGTCAATGCCAGCCTCGTAAGGAAACACTAATAAGAACGATTCGAATATGCATTTTGCAAAAAAATATATACCCAGACAACAAAAGAGGCAGATGTAGGTATAAGCGTTAATTGACATTGGGAAACCGTGATGCTATATTGACATGTCTCAATACCAAGCGCAATAAAAGAAGAATAGCAAATCACTCCAATGCATTCTTTATAAAACACTGCACAAAACGAAAGAAATCACCGGAGACTTCTGAATAATTTGCATTCTGGGACAGACAAATAGACGAGAAGTCTGAAACCTTGACAGCTAATTAGGACCTTCATTGTTAAATCTTACCGCATTTTGAGTTTTCCTAGTTGAAATAAGCCTAAAATGTACTGAGAGAAGGTTCAAAATTATCTTTGGTTCGAAGATTCATTAATTCCTTTCTTAAAATATTTCGTGTGGTGTGGTACAAAAATACAATAATCCACTGTGAATAGCGGGTATTGTATTGAGCCAGTGTCCAGGAAGGATATTTTGTGGGGGTGTTCTTTTTATTGCCGAATTTGCGTTTTATGGTCTGTCACAAGGGAGCGTTGAGGGAATGTGACAGTTCTACACCCTTGTGTCTGTTACTTTTTTTAAATTCCAATTTAGTCATTACCTTCGACGATTTATCCAAATACATTACTAGGGACATTAATGTGGTGATTATTTCTCAAACAAACCCTTCGGGGTCTCAATAGTCAACGTCCAGATGCAAGCGACTTTGAAATATGGATGATATTTATAACCTCTACGCAGGGGACGGTCAATTTAGAGCTCAAATTCTTTGTCCTTTGTGTGATTCATGTTCATCAACTTTATACATGCATTGATTATTATCGTTTATCAAAGAGCGTGAACTTTCCTACTTTAGTCATTCAAGTGCGTAAATAAGCTCCAGTATCTCATATATCATAATATTATTAACGATACTTATTTGTGTTGCTGCTTACAAACACAAGTAAATAAAATGCTCAACAACCGATTTGGTTTTCACGAAAGCATACCAAGCAGCAAGTCGCGTTTCACTTTCGATCGCACAAACTGTCACCAGGAGTGCAGAGACCGCAAGAGTCAATAAAACAGATTCGCGGCGTGCGGCGTTCACAAAACGAGGGTGTCGCCGTGCGGTTGGCCGGTTGGACGGACGTGACGCAGCGTGACGAAGGTCGGTTTATTGCTGACCTCTGTCTGCCTCTCTGCTCCTAATCACCGTCGATACTTTGCGTTGATTTGTTTTTTTTTTTGCTGACATACCAATTCACTTATTATTCTTAATGGAATTTGTGTTGAGGATATCTAATGAGTGTAAGGAGATTAAAGGTATCCAATAAACGGACCATAAATTATAGTAATTGTGCGTGTGAGTTTTGATGCTAAAATAGTTTAATTATCGCTTCGACTCAGACAAAAAAAGTTTCTAAACAATGAAACACATTAACATTTATTTACTAACCTTCATTAATGAAGGACGTATAATATGCAAAAGAACGGTCCATTAGACGAAAGACAAACAGTTCTAGTGGGGCAGTTATAATAATCTCTTGTCAAATTTGCTTGACCCATGTTACCGGACGTTAGATGAGGGGCCCGTTCGTACTCATAAGCGTAAGCCCTGCAATTAGATAGCCTAACTCTCGTAAGTAAAAAGTACAATAGAATGAGAAATATTTAAATGCTTAAATTTTCTTTTCAAATAGTGTAATTAAAATTAATGTGGAATCTGTGAGACAATTTCAATTCAATTGGAGCATATTTATGGGATGAAGGTCAGGTGATAATCAAACCACAAAATAATTTATGGCTTTCTCGACCTCTCTAATGGAAGGCGAATACAGTCTTGACTAGAAATATATTATGTAAGACATACAGACTATGATATGTTATCCAATTCTAAATTGTTCGTCCATAATTTGCTATACACGCCTTTCATCAACACCTCTTCCTTCAAACTAATCAATTTTTGTCTTGCCTGAAATTGAATCCGTTAAAATTGAATTTAAAGCGATTATTATTTCTATTTTTAGTCCACTCTCCCGTTTTCCGTTCCTAATCCCACAATCAGTGAGAGTTTGCATCGGGATCAGTGTCTAATGTTTGAATACAATGGACAGTTCGTGCTTTGGAATACTGAGGAACGTATTTTTCTGAGTGATATGGTAATAATAAAGTATCGTTATATTGCCAAAAAAATGCCCGTAGATATATAACGACAGCAAATGAAGTGCAACAAATCTAATAGGCACATCTGAACAAAATTGGAAACGACAAACAATCTTCATCTTATGTTATTGGTACTATCACGTTCCTTAGTCCCTGTTTGACTGCTCTAGCACTGGCATGTTAGCGATCTTTTACAGTCCGGTCATTAGCTCTGATATATACATACGTATTTACTTCGTTCGGTTAAAATTTCTTAGGTTACTGTTACTCTAGTTATCCACACTTGTTTCACTTCTGTTAAATCATTATTATTTAGAAATATGCACTATCTCTTAAGTCACTAGAATTATTAATCCTCATTCGTAATTTTTTTTTAGATTATTGAAACATAAATAAACATAAATGTTCTTGCTACGTACATAAATTTTTATTCTTGGTTTTGCCCGATTCATGCAGTCAGCAGAGTGATAAAACTTTTGCATATATCTACATACTCTCCACTGCCTGCATTGCCTACAGTCTTCTCTGACTGGTTATCGTATGACTAGATGATGTCATCAGAAGGCTGCGTATTGAGTTAAATTTTGAGTGAAAACCAAACCTAATCGAGTTATGTACCCACAGCGCTAGTTTTAATTTCATTAATAGAAACACCGATGAGACTGTTGATTTAAATAAATCTTGTTAAAATAAATCCTTGTTTAAATATAATGTCTTTGTTCCTGGGTCGAGAGGATTTGCTGGTCGTCTAGGAGGCAGCTTTCATCTAGCGAACACTGTTTCAATATTTAATAATCCGTCGGTAACGAGCTAGGGTCGGTGCTCCGCAGTTTAGAAAAGTTTAAATGGGCAGCCATTGTGATTCTCACACATGTATAAAAAGTACGCGTACCTTATAATCTTCCTACCTATAAAACCTACTACAACAGTCGCGTTATTATTTAAATTATCAATAGAGTGAAAATATTTGACAAAAGCTTTTGTTATTATTACTTACTCATAGATTGTTCTTTTATTCTTTGAAATTACAAGATGCTTTGCTGCTCTCAATCTTGCATCTTCTCACACCAATGCAGTCACAAATGACCTAATATAATGGTAGGAGGAATAATAACATATATTGCCAGTATATCTACCAGATAAAACATTACAAATAATATGTTTGCCGCACGGAATTTAAAGAAGTTTTAGTGTGTTGATTACGAAAATATTAGATTTGCTTAATTGGCTCTGTTTTTAAGATAAAATAAGTTACTGAGATATTTAAGTATAAACACTTTGCTGTCCTAATTATAAATTCACAAGAGTCAATCAGTAAGGACTAAAACACATGATGGTATGAGTTAATTACATAGAGATTGTATACTAAAATAATTGTGAAAATACGACGCAGAAATAAAAATAAAACTAACTTAGTTCCCAAATATTACTATTACTCCTGTTGAAGGTATTCGATAAATAGATAAGCTACTAACTTTCTATATTATATGTAATTCCTTATAGATTCGTGTGTGTATGTGTATGATAAACAAAATCCAATATTAAACGAATGCGTAGCTAAAATCTATCCAGTTTAACAGCACGCCGCCGCCCAGGGGTGGTTAATTGTGAAAAGAAATCTTTGCTCTTTGTCAGCCGCGTGCCGCGCGAGGGGAGCTATTGATTTCTTTTGTTTTATGCTGATTGAGACACCTTCGCGATCCGCGGTGTCGCCAGCGCCATGCCCCCCCCGGTTTAGAACGCATGACAAAACACTTTATTCTTAAAACGAATGGGAAAAAATTCGCGGCGCGATTTGTATTGACATTAGCAATAACTTTCCCATATTGATGTTTTAAGAGATGTGAAGAGAAATGTTCATCTTACAATGAAGGTGTTAATGATGTCATCTTATATTGATACTTGAATTATTTCATGATAATTACTGATTCAGATAATTATCAATCTTCTTTCCCGTTTTCTAAAGACTCAGTGCATATAGCCTTCTCAATCAGAGTTGCGTACTCTAAAATTTCCCAATATCAACTACATCCCCAACATACAACTGCTAATAACATCTCAATAGTAATAGTAAGTGGAAACCTTACACTATTTAAATGCTGACATATCTAAACTAACAAACACATAAATCTTCGTCACTGATACTTATCCAAGACAAACTTCGATCAAGACATATCGAAACACGTCGTCGATATTAAAGACAATAATAGACTTAAAAGCTTCAAATTTAAGACATACAATTGAATAGCTACAGTTATGTACAGGGTGTAGAAAGCCAATCAACATTAGTCCCTTTGATGATCGCGTCTAGGCTCATTTCTCTTGTGATTGACTGGGGCTTCAGAAAAAATTAGATTGCCACCTCAACGAGCGATTGCATCGACGTTTTTTTTCCGAGGACTTTGCTAATGGGGGCCTGTTTTATCTCGAGCGCTTAATGTTCTTATGCGGGCGACAATAATAAGATTTTGACACATTAATGAGAAGTCGTTATTTGGGTGCTGAAGCGATCGATTTGACTAAACTGCTAGTGATTTCTAGAACGTGGCCAAATAAAGAAATGTATTATGAAATACGGTTTGTTGGTTAGTGGCGCCATCACATTGCATATGATCGTCGTCTGTTGCAATTAAACTCTTTCTCAATTTACTTAGAAACATTTCGTCAACAATTTTACGCTGATAAAAAATATAAACGTCTCATCATTAAATTAACATTTTTGTAAACAGTAATTTCCAGTGACTAAAGATAATGTCGTCGATTACGAATCAATTTTTCAATTCTGTCTCAAGGTGTCCTCCTAGTTCAAAAGTCCTCAAGAAACACTTTGGGAGGGACTGACGTCAGCGGCGACTTAATTGCACACCACTTCGTTAACGGCCGCCTTGATGGCATTTTTAATGAACACCCCGTAGCCGAATTAATGTAGTGGGCGAAATCGAAGATCGAAGTATGGACACCCTCGAGAGTGCGTTCGAAATACAAAATTTGTTTATTTAGGATTGGTCTTCGATTACCTATTCGTTGGGGAACGCGTTAGTCGACGTTTATGTATAGATTTTAGGATTGTTTTACATTATACAGAGTCTCGCCATCTAATACAATGACAATTTATAGTACTACTATTTAAATGTCAATACGTGATGATATATTAATATTAGGTAGGTGATCTTTAGCTATTTCTTCACTATAAAAATTATTTATTTCAGTGTTTGGAGAATAAAAAGTAGTAAGGAAGAAAAACGACATAAAATCCATCTACACATTTTTAATTAATACCTGCATTATGTATGTAAAGGTCAACCTAACGTCAATTTGGAAATAAATACTAACAAAAATTTGGAAATAGATAATATATTGATAAAATCCCAAATAACTTGCATAAAAACAATCATACCAAATTGTAGAAACCAATAAATTTTTCCAATTGCTAAAATTGGCCGACCGGTGTTATTCCTGATCGTCCTAAATAAATATGCTAAAATAAGACTTTTGCAATGACGGCCCAAATGCCAAACACTCGAAGCTCGATGAGGAGGCATTTGGAAATAAAAACTCGTGAAGATTGACAGGTGCGTCTTAATAAGTCCGGCAACAGCTGCCTTCGAAATGAGAAAAGGTAAATTGCCGACTTTATGAAATCTAAACATTACGAATTTTTCATTTTGTTGATGAATTTCACGTGAGTCCGGATGTATAAATAGAACAAAATGATGTATTGTTTTGTTCAAAGTAGTAGGACATTATTGCTGCTGCAACTTAATTGATTTTGGTGCCTTGATGTTCTTTTATAAAGATTTAAAGAATATTGAGACCCATTGCCCATTATTTTTATGCATATTTTTGGTTTTAATTTATATTTATTTAATTTGATTGTTTTTATTTTATTTTTTGTAATGTAATAGACTTGTAACAAAAGTTATGAATAAAAATATGTCTATGTCTATTTCATGGTCAGACATTGAATATTTACAAAACGCTAAATAATATTTTACCTAAAATAAAACTGTATTAATATTTTTTATTGTAGTGATCACAAAACAAGGTCAATATATAAGTTTCTTGTGCTATCAGAAGCCATTTGTAAGATCATTGCACAGAATTTAAATAAATAAATAAGTAAAAAATTATACTTTCTATACAAGTATTGTAAAAAATACAAGCCTTCGCTACATGTTGATACTAATCGTTTGCTTAGCACTTTGTTTTTACTAGGTATTTATTATTCATCGATTATAAAATCATCCCCGTTAGACCAATGTAGGTACCTACTCGTATACTGTTAGGACCATGTAGTGTAGATAAAATACGTTAATCTCCCGTATGAGTGCAGACAATGGAAGGGCTGCCCGGTCCCCGGTCTGGGTATCTCCAGCCTCGCCACTTATTCCGCTAGCCTAAGCAAATTTTCGCCCGGCTCTGTTGGTTTTTCCTCGGATTCCTATTTCTTCACTTCTGATTATATTATTCTATACTTTGTATAAACAATAGCTCGCTCCCAACCCTTCTGCACTATTGCGGTTTACATCGCGTTATTACGCTTAAAAGTATGGAGAGGGACATCATCCTAATGTGTTTTATCGTTTATAGATTATATATTAACAAGCTGACGAATAATAATAACTTTTTTTATTGATCAAAATAATAGAGATATAACGGTGTTGTATATCTAGTCTTCTAACTAAACCAAAATTAAGAGTTATCTATAAAATAACAGTTCGCAACAAATAAATTATGTACTTTTACAAATTATTGCATATACAGACTAATATAACTAAGGTAAATTTCAGATTTATAAAATATAATCATTATCCTGGCTATCTAGCAGATGTCATTTTTCTGATATCTGATGACTATTCAGAAGTTTAGGCAATAAGTATATAAAAAGCAATAAAACTAAAAATGTATGAAACTTGCTGCGTAGCGTAATTTACCTTTGTATGACAAGCGATAAAAATAGCTAATTTGACTTCTTGCTACAGGTGGGGTCAATGGCCTTTGATGTAAATATAGATGGCACATATTACTACCTATACTCTCCTTAATTTCTGATAGGTGAACTTATGAGATTTTAAGTTAAGTTTTTTTATTAGGATTTATTTATTTATACATTTGCGTTCACTTAAAAATAATTCATAGTTAATTTACATTTGATATTAATAGGTATTTGATTATTAGTAATGCTCGAGATCTTCATTGTTAGGGTGCTTAAAATAAAGCACTCTCCGTACACTTCAAGCGTTTCATAAATATTTTTCCGAGCGTCTAACCGCTGCTATAAAAGGTTTTGTATACGTTGCTTTTTGGCTCCTTTTGGCAGCTAATCCAATATTGACCACCCGGCAGGCTATTGACTTATGTTTGTGTTACTCATAATAATTCGCCGGGTACCGCTCTCGCCTTTTATTATTCAAAATATCAATTTACTCGAGTTGCTTTCTTTTGGGAAGGCCATTAATTTTATTATGGATATTGTGGAATGTTTAATTTGCTATAATTTTGAAAGTATAGAATAGGGTACAAAATATGTAAAGTAATTTAATTTAATTTATAGCGTAATGTTAACATAGCTAAATGATTGCATTAAATTATAATCTGAGGCTAGTATTTTTTGTTCATCATCATTATAAGTTGATTATTTCTATCGAAATTCCACACCCTGCCTCTAGTATAAATTGGGATCACTATTTGTATATATTTTTATCAACCTACTTCATACCAGATTTCATGCTGGTCTAGACTTGAGTAATCTTCTAACAAATTTATTTTCGTGCAAAAGTATCCACGATGTACTAGAGTAAGCTCTATTTCCAACTTTTCCAACAGGGCATCCTGGATGATGATTCCGTCAGCTCCCTGATATTAACACGTTAACAGTCCCCATACTAAATGATTTGATAATCTCACAAGTCCAAGTTTGTGCCCAGTATGTACCAGTGACCCCATAGTGGGAGGATAGAGACTCCTGGAAAGCAGTTCCGTGAATCACCATTGGGGCACCTGACTGTGAACGTGATAGCTAGTATCATATGATATACCTTCATATTCCATTTTAAAAAAACTTAATTTTAAAACCATTTGAATAATATGATGAGATTTCATTTAATAGTATCTAGGAGGGTAGATACAGTTTCCGTTTGGGACAAAAGAGGTGTTTGCGGTATCTAAACGTGAATCTTTGGGCAGTCGCGCAAAAATTATGTTTTTCGGACTCGGCCTAAAGTTACTGGGTCGGAAATTTGTGCGGACACAAGCTTTATTTAATTTAATGGTATGTCCGAGTATGTATGAATTCCTAGTACCCGTTTCCCCAAGATTTGAAACATTTTAACTTACATTTCAAATCGTGAAAACCTATATTAAAGAAATTCGGTATAGAAACAAGCTACAATAATACCCTAATACTGTGATCTAAGTATCCATCTACACAGAATGACAGTAATGTCTCCGAAAAATCTCATTACCACCATCTTAATGCAGAAACGCTTTCAAAGGCTTCATTTTATTTCGCGTCAATTTCTACAAAGCGAAATGACTCTAATTTGAATATGTAATGGCGGCTTAGGATAATCGTCCTTGGCTTACACTAATAAAAGCACCTCTACTTTAAAACCAGTCGTCTCAAAAGAATCGAAGAATCGTACGATTCGATTCGGGGGTGGCATAATTTATTCGAGTGTGGACCGCCATTTTGCGGCGGGGCGGCCTGTGCTATCGCGCCGGAAGACTCTCTAAGACATTGATGCTGATTCTTTTTTTATTATGCGCCCCTGGTATCCTTAAAGACGCTAATATAAAGCGCCCATATATAAATAAGCCGCCTTTGTAAGGATTCTCGATTTGAGACAGGAAACGAGGCGACCCTCGCTGACTGAAATAAATCTAAATTACATTTTCACGCAACTTCAAATGTCTTATTAATTACTTACGACTTTTCAATGCAATAAATTTTCTTTTAACGCTTTCTTCCCGAAATCGGCTTAGTACACAACGCTGGCTCTGCATACTGATCACTCAATTGTGTTGCAAGATAATTTTCTTGACTGTTACCGTCTTTGTTGGGAAAAATAGTCTATAATTATAATTAACGAGTGATTTTTGTAAGAACTAAATTAACTTTTCTATCGTTTTGTTTTGCATTCTGTTAATTTGCAATAAAAAATATATAGAAACAGATGTGCTAAATGGTGCAATTAGTATGAAAAGGCCTTTTTTGTTCAATTGTCTTATAGTTCCGATGTGCTACTGTAATCTTTCACTACTGATATTTAAGTAGAGATTTTTTCGTAAGCTACAGTATCTTTCTATTACGAAGAATAAGATACATTTAAAATACTTTTACAGTAATAGAATCTTTTAAACAATCGATACTCAGCCCCAAATCCCCATCATAAATAAACTAAATCCACACTATTTTAAACACCGAACACCCCAGTCAAATAGGAAAATACCTGTCATGATTTAGAGGTACCTTTAGACAGCTCGCGATACGGCTTTCATCACCTCTGGAATGACCCTACATCCCTCAAGCTTGGATAGGTAGGGGATAGTGTCATTGTTCCCAGGGGATTTGTCAAACAAATGCGTCGTATTGTATCGGAAAAAATTGCCATCTCACTAGTGGCCGTTAAGGCTATTTATGGGTGATTTGCTAGAGCTTTTTTTTTATTAATAAAACGGATATTATGCGCGCAAGTGTGTTTTATACCGCCGTCCTTTCCATTCTTCGCGGACATTATCGTCCTTCTTCGGACATTCAGTATCGATTCTAATATCTATGGGATATGACATTTTCCCGTCATGTGTTACACATACGTTATATACTACTTTCATCTAGATAAAAACTTAGTTTTTGTCTACATAATATCGCTTTTCATTTCGACTACTTAGTTTCAATGTACCTTAAGATCTTAGATTAGATAGGTATCAAACCTTACATAAACAATACACATCTACGTTTTTTGTATGTGTTTCCAAGTCCTACAAGTATTTATCTTTACTTACTTACACATTTAATACGTTTACTTAAATATGAGTCATGTAAGAACTTTGTTAGAAATCTCCTCTATTAATACATTCAGATTCAATACCTTCGGCTCTAACGTGTATTTATTATGAATGTGACTTTTGTTTTTCTTCCGTCACAAAGTTCCTGTATCAATATCTCTGTGTTTGCATAACTACTTTATGCTGCCGTGTCGTGTGGGGTAAACAAGTTCATATCAATACCTGAAGAGTGCTTGTGGTGTTTTCCTTGCACCGTGACTGAGATAAACAAAATATTTTATTATATTGCATGTGAAATTTTTCTAAATAAAACAATCTAGGGTTCAGAAGCTGTTTTCAAATTCGGAGAAGTTTACATTTAATATTATATGAAACTGACTGTTTCTCTCAATAAATTGTGTATGTGTGCAATTTATCAATCTGGAACCTTTTACTTTTAATCCGGGACGTAAATATTCTTGAGTAATCGTATTTATACTTAGGATTTGAAACCTAAACTTTATCATCATTGTGTTCCGTATGTTTTAAACCTGTTTTAAACACGAAATCTTTTGCATTATCTCTTTACCTAACATTAACGAAAGTAAACATTATAGATATATTTTCAAACGTTACCCTAAAATAGAAATACCTTACTTTAAACATCTACAAATAATTTTAATTAAAGTTAACTTTCTTGGAATTGTGCAACGGAATCTCTGCTTGCCGCAATCACTGGTAATTGTCGGAAATAAAATCATTAATTCCAAACCGAATAACGCATTAAAAGTAACAGCTTGTGCGTGGCTTACCGCACTTGTTCGCCCTCTAGGGAGAGTGAAAGTGTTACTATGGAATCGGTATCTAAGTAAACGGATTTAAATATTGGTAAGAGATTACCTATCAGATAAAAATAAAGCATTTAATAGAATAATATAATTCAGACAGGTTTGGTAAACTTATAGCCACTGTCTATAATTAATATAAAGAAAAATATAGGTTTTATAGCGTGAACAGGGCGAGAGTTTGTATTTTTATAAATGTCTTTTCTTGGTCTATAGATTCGAGTATCCAAGAAAATAAAAGTAATATAAACGGAAAAAGAGAAAAATAAAAGAGTACTAAATAATTAATCGACTATCGAAATCTGCAAATTTGACAACAAATTTTCTGAAACCACTCACATAAAACTAAACGGTAACCTTTTAATAACAATATAGCGGCTTAATCCGGCCCCTGCTGCTCATAACTGTAGGTACCAATTCCGAAGGCGTACTTCGTAGCCATATTCTTATAAATTAATTACTTGTAATCTACTTTGAAACGAGACTTACAGAAATGAAGTTACAACCTGCCGTAACGCCGGCAAGACCGAAGGGTTCTAACGACTTAACGTCGCATCGAGAGAACAACACTGAATTAGAAATGAGCCCCTGTAAAGTACCCGGTTAATAAGACACACATGCCAAGATTATTTGACACTACCTGCTTTGTTATAATTCTAGCTACTTATCTTTGTAAAAGTAAGTGGTGATTTAGTAGTTAGATATGTCATTCGTATATTAGAATCTACGGGTACCATTAAATCGATCTCTTTGGCGATGTATTATAAATTAATATTTGGAGGGCTGTTCGTTCATTTTTCATAGATGAGCTAAGCAGACAACAGACACAATGTAATAACCAGTTTTAATTCTTCACTGCCACACTCATCTGAATGCCCGAGGGAGGTGTCCCCATGATCGCGTCTTATCCACTACGCAAACATTCTTTACAAGGGCTTTTCTCATTCCATTCACTCCTCGAGAGGTTATCTTTTATTATTTCTCTCGACATCCTCTTTTTATTGCCACTCATATTGACTTTTTATACGGTTCGCGAATAAATACATTTTGATTTTCGCTTGCTCGAGCACTCTTTTGTTCAGTTCATCAGACGGTGGCGAATTAGCTCGGTCGAGGTGTCATAAAACTGTGAATGCTTTCATTCTAGGGAAGTTATCACTTTTTTTAAATGTATAGATACCTACAACTTAATATTGAATATTTGTAGGGCTCACCACAAATACTCGCAAGGAATAAAAAGTATTACCAGTAAGCTCTTACACAAACATTACTGAGGGATTGGAAAGTTCTCCGTCGGGTGAAGGAAAACAAAGATAAATCCAACTTAGGGTATTCTTGTGAGTGCATATCTTGATTTGTAGATCTAAGACGCCATTTATAACTTTTAATTTTAACCAATTAAAAGTTAATAGCGTGTGAATACTGAAATTGCGTTAAAAAGGTGATCATAAATTTCGTAAAAAGACAAAACCACAACATCACAGTGTGAGTTAGAAGGCATAAGTATACCTCGACTACCTTTTCTTAATTTTGAAACTGATACTAAAAGATTTACACCTGGGCTACAATGTTCCTATAAAATTATAGAAATAGGATGTTTTACCTGACTTTCGATTCCTCGTCCCTACGTCCCTCTGGGAACGATTAAACATGTAAAAGTAACCGGATAACAAAGTGTCTGGGAGAGTCTCGTTCGGAAAAAGCTGGTGCCATTTAGCACGTACCAAGAAATTGCTGTAACACGTTTGCAGGAAGTTAACGACCGGGTGGAATAGATGTCGTCTTCCGGTTTGCTAAAGACTTGTTTGTTTTTGCTCTTTTTGACAATATAAATACATTGTTAGGTTCTGAGTCACACAATTTCATCTTAGCACTCAATTGATTGGCACAAGTCGCCAGCGCGTTTACAATTGTGACAATTTGAACACTATTATTGGCTAGAAAAAATTACAATTGTTGGTATGCTTTAGGGTACATACAATAAATAATATTTGATTTTGAATAAGTATTGTGTGCGACCGGATTGTACGGAACAGATCAAATTATAGTTTCTAACAAGACTGATAATAACATTATGCTCTGTTGAACATATTTTAGCATCAACTATATATGTTGACTTTGCTGTCCGTCTGTCTGTTCGTCAACCCCCTTTTTATATGCCTAGAGATATCGAGTTTAAACCGAATACTAAAGTCTACAGCCTCATAATCCTTAGAAAAGTGAAGTTTCTAGGAATAAATCTTATAGACATATGCATATATTTATTAATAACTTTTATTAAAGGTCGTTTTTTTAAAATTGCACAGAGGAATTTATCATATCATAACACAAGTAAAGAAAAAATAACGAATTTCAAATTCTATGTGGACTTATTACTAGACAAACTTAAATTGGAGGTTATTTCATACAGCGTACATGAAAAACACCTCAAAATTAAAACGCTGGACGTATACGCTGCATTTTATCAATGCGATATTATTCTATAATATATGTAACTTTACGATTTTATAAAATGGTACCGAAGTTTGATACATGTCTATAGTTGTGGAAAAATATGGTATAGGAAGAATGAATATGGAGGGCATGTTGCGGAAACGTAGGTAAGTACTTATAGATAATTTCTGGCATAAAGGGGCTGGTCACCGTGGCTCAGGGGGGATAGGGTGGGAATTGTAGAGGTAATATCTGAATTTAGATCTAGGCCCTATCTTACCGACTACTGGTGTTTATAACGGTACAGAACCCATAAGGGCGCGAGTCTTACTTTCATTAGTAAATTTTTTAACATACTGTTAATTCTCTTACATTAAAATTTATTATTCTTTAGCTTTTACTCATACTTATATATCGAAAAAAGAGTTATCAAACTTAATAAATGTATATAACGAACTTGTAGGTGATTCTTTTTAATGAATTAATGACTTTTGTTTGCGAACAGCGATTAAAATAATTAAAAGTGTCATTATAAGTGCCATCAATTCGCTCTCAACGGGGACGTTAGTGTTTTTACGGGCACTTCCGGTGCTATAAACTGCTAAGTTTACAGTTCAAAATACTAATAAATAAATATTTAAAAGATTATGATTATCACTAGATATTTTATGATTACTATTATCACAATATTATAGTATTTATCTAGGTATATCTACCATATATAATCTCTCTCATGCCATCGCAAAGTAATTCAGGATACTCGTATATGTTGATTTAATTTGAAGATTGAACTAAATGAATTTAATTTGAAGAAGATTTGAACAATTATTCTAACAGTTTTTAATTATTTTGGTAATATCTGTCATTTTAAATTTTTATCTTGTTCGTTTGCATATTCGCCTAAAACAAATCAAGCGTTAACAAAAAAAATGTTTCTCTCAAAGAGAGAGGGAGAGTGGAGGTAGAGGAAGTTGAGAGAGAGACAGAGAGAGGGAGGTATTTATGTACACATCTGATCTGACCATAACCTAGCCCGTGTTTCTAATTATATATGTTTCCTTTGGTTTGAGCATATTAGTACGTATTCAGTGGTCTGCGCATATGAAGTAGCGTGCACACCTAGTACAGAATATAGTTTCCACATAAGAATGTCACTGTGTCAACTGTCAAACCACAGCCTTCCACCAATACAATCAGTTCTTTACCACCTTCTAACCGGAATTTACCACCTCCTAAATAGCAATACATGAATTGCTATTTGATGGCAATAATAGGTAAGAGGGTGGTACCGGTCGGTCCAGACGGACCCAGCAGTAGAATCCTACCACATTGAGATTTTCTAAGGATTTACAACTACATATATTATCTTAACAAATTCCACACATACAATTTTACTTTATAATGTTAAATAAAGAGAACATGAAAATGTTATTCAAAATGTGACAGACAATGCACCTTAAACGTTTACTGCAAAATTTTGGGACAAACTCTGCCGTAGAAAATTTGTTCTTGCGCGTTATTACAACAATAATTGTCAAGTGCGGCGTCGCATCCGACTTTTAATTGATCCTTTAGGGCGACTCCGCAGATAAAACTTGGATATCTCAACTTTCTCTATTATTGCGGTTTAAGAAAACGTCTCGCCGTTTTGTTTTGGCCGATAACAAAATTTTCATTGCGCTCTCCTGGTGTAATGTGACGTCTTTTATAGGGGAATGCTTTTGGAATTATGGTCGTTGCAAAGTTGTTTGGAAATATATGTAACTTTAAACACTTTGAAGTAGGTATGTTTTTTAAAACACTATTTCTAGGATCAGGTAAAATAATAAAGAAATGAATTGTGAAAAATAAATATGTGACTTTCATGTTAACAACTATTTTAAATTAAATTCGTTTCTTTATATTATAATACATTTACGGTATTATTGCTTTTATGAAATCAATTTCTATGAAATATCTATTTTATATAGAACACTTTTTGTATATACTACTGCATTTATGTCAATTTCCATTAACTAGCAACTCAGCTTAGCATCAATGTACTTACCAAAAACTAATACAAACTAATTAATAAGTTTATTAACATAGTATTAAGTTTTTTCTAACACTATGGACATATATCTAAAGTAAACAGATAATAATAATAAAGAAACTTCCCTTTCTCGTCTTAAAACAATAACCAGTGCCGTGTTTACAATAAAACGTTTAGTGTAAACGCGTTACAACAAACTTCCATATTTTATTATGATCGTTATCGTAAAGCGCCCCCGCCCGAGTTTTCGCCGTTTAAAAGTTACGCGTCTTTTGCACCAGCCCCTCGCAACCCGTTTGCAAGATTTGATTATAAAATTAAACTAAAACTTACAAAGTTTTTATAGTGAAACTTTTTTATTTTTGTTTTTATTTATGTTGTTATACTTGTTTAAATTACGTTCAACAATATGTGGGTGCATTCTATTATAGACTACTATAGCTAGTCTTCCGACGATGTTACTCGCGGTTATATAAGTTAAGCTATTTTGTACTCTCTCTTTAATGGGCCATTCGGATAAGCGTTAGTCAGAATAAATAAAATAACCAGTTAAATAGTACAAAACGGTTTTTAGTTCGACGGATTTTAACCGACACGCTTACGGAGTACACTCCCTGGTATTTTGTGACCTTCTACCAGGCTCATCAAATATGGTCATACTTGAATGAACATTCGCAAAGCTGATTGACTAATGAACATGGTATTTTCTATCTTATGTTTATGTATTTTATTTATTTAAAAACTTTATTGCACATATTGTACAAAAGGCGAACATAATGCTAATATGGCATTTTCTTTCAGTTGACCTTTGGGTCATGCAGATAATGAGTGGTAGGCATAAAGAAAAATAAGGAGAATCGTTATATAGGTACTATACTTATATAATAAAAACATAGAACCTAAAATAAGTATACTACATACAAAATGTAATCTATAAATTATACATATACACATTACTACTATACATATATACATTATGTATTGGTTGGAATAAAATCTTACGGTCTATCGAATATAAACGGAAATAAATCGACACAGAAGTTCCTGCACCCATTACCGGCTGCTCAATGAACGTAAACACATAAATCGGGAAAACTCCTTCTAATTGCCCAACTCGCTCAGATCCATGTCTGGCAATAAACAAACAATTACCTACCTACTTATCTTATTTATGTTTAGGTAAACAAGATATAAAATAAAGAAAATTACAATGTAGCAGTGGACAGAATACTTAAAAAAAAAAATCTCATACATTCACACCAATTATCCAGTCCCAAACTAGGCATAGCCTATGCTATGGTTACTGGATAACGGATAAACATACTTAAATAAATATATAAACATCCAAGACTTGGGTACAAACATTCATATTCATCATACGAACATTTGCCCCTAGCGGGATTCGAACCCGCAACCTCCGACATGGCAGTCCGAGAATTACCCGTTCCGCCACGGAGGTCGAAAAAGAAACTATGATAAATGGAAGAAAGTAACATCTGCGCCTTGTAACGTATCTTGTAATTAATATGGATTTGTGTACATACAGACCATAATGTTTAGAGAAAAGTCTTGTAGGGGAAGGCGGGGCTACCAAGTTAAGCAAATAGGGTAACATATTTTATTATCTCATACACAACATGCATATGCTGAGATGCGGATATACGCACATAAAATCATAATTTTTTGTCTTCGCAGCATGTAGAATCTTGAGCCTCACCATGACACCCTGTGCACTTAATCTAACTATGTCAGCGAAGAAGATGAAACTGATTTTTCTTTACAAATACACTCTACTTATGTCTTTCTTTTATTTTCTTTACTCGTCTCTCCTTTCGATTTTACTTACTTTCCTCTATCCCTCCTTCAAATGATTGTATTTTTGGTGTCTATAGGTCCTACGTTTAGAATCTACTCGTATCTATCTCTAAAATAATAACCGATATCTAATCATACCTCTAGGACCTCTTAGTTCCTTATATTCTTATCTGCTACATATGTATATCGATCACCGACATTCAATTATCAGAACTAAGACTCTTACAACATACTTTATTTTCAAACGCTAAAACAAACTTAACTAATCTGATAACAAATAAAAACTAGTCAGAACGAGGTAGAGACAACGGAAAGAATGAAAAAAAAACTATCTGCTACCCCCTAGCTGGTTTCTGCCACCTTCACCTACCTATCTAACTGGTACGAATAGTGAAGTGGGTTCAGTTTTGTACCTTCTTATAAAATATTAAGGCTCACCCAAAAGCCTGAATCGGAAACCAATTAAAAGAAAGCCACACGAAATTGAGAGGACTGAAATGGCTTCTATTGTCCTAAGGACCACTATCTGACTGGTCCTTTGTCACGCACGACCGGTAGCAGACGCACTAAAAAGTGGACCATTAATAAAACAGGGGAAGTACAAACAGAGAGAACAATCATATAGGAAACATAGGAATGGTAGAGGTTAAAGTTGACATGTTTTTTTTGCACGTATAAATGTACATACTGTACTTAGTTTACTTTATTAGTAAGCTGAGGCAGTGACCCACTGACGCTGTTGCTTATGTCTGTTTTCAGTATTTAGTTTGGTCTACATTTTGCATATTGCGTAACAGCATAATGACTAACTTTCTTAGTCTATATAATTAATAACTTACTTAGTTTGTTCCGTGTCATCTTCAGTACCTACATCATTTTCGCCAAATAAATAAACAAGACAGCACTAAACAACATATTTGAATTGCATTATACTGTAGTATTGAACCTTGAAGAATTTCTAACTTGAAATTTCGTCTGGCTTTCTAAAATAGGCTGTTGGATAATTTGATTTCACAGTTCCGTACGGCTACGGCCACCTTTTGGTTTCCCAGATAGTGGTACTGCAAAACACAAACGCTGACCTCTGCTCGAACGTGACAATGACAGCTAAGCCGCACGAAGGAGCGTTTTTACTCCTTTTACATCCCCCTGTATTCGAAACTGCACACATTGCACCGGCGCTTTCTGACGACGTTATTTTTTAATCAAATATATCCGGAACGGGTGACGGACGATAGGGTACAGCGACAATGCTGTGGTCTAAAGGAATTCAGCTACTCAGCCGCTTGAGAACTTTTGGTCCCGAACGCCTACCGCGTTCCGTAGATTTTGCTTCCTTACTCTTTAATTAAGGATTTACATCATGTGAAAGTTTCAAAATAGTATTGCGCCAACTATGATCAACAATATCTAAACACAGTAAATTATACTTACTGAAAGATCCAAGCCAAATAGATACCTCTGTATGAACTAAAGTCCTGCATGACTCAAGAACTACGCCACTAATATAAACAGCGGTTTCAATAGTGGAATTCATCTAAATGATTGCCAATTCACTTGAAGAGGAAGACTTAACAAAAAGAATAACAGGAATATAGAACTAGTTACTATTTACCTTAAAGATACGAGGAGCATAATAAATATACTATTGTGTTACAAAGCGGAAAGCGCTGGAAGCGCTAAACTTTGGCTGAATGGCATTACACAAGCAATGGAAAACTAAAAGGAAAAAGTAGCAGTCTTTTAAGCAAATAGAGGCGAGACGAAGTTGATTGGTTTTGTTACTGAGCCTGTTGATTGGCACGGACGTAAACAATACGGTTCAATGTTTAAGTTGGCTACGACAATTGAGAATAGCGTTAGACTATTATACTATTGTGAATGTGAACAACGGTTTGGGCTTTTTTTATGCTACAGTGTTTGAATGGGTTTTGTGAAAGTATTAATTAAACAAGATGCTAAATTTGTTATATTTGTTTTATTCATTGCCTGATAAATCTCCTTACTTTTCTTACATGTTCTACTAATTTGACAATTAGTTTATCAGCTATATAGCAAGTCAATTATATAAAATGGGTTGGAAAACCTTTAGACATATTTTTTAATCTTTTGTTTCCTTTTGCACTGTTTTCAACAATTGCAAGGAGAAAAAAAAGCTATCCGACCTGCAAATACTCAAACTCCATAAATTTAGAAGGATATTATTCAAGGCGAGTTACCAGGCGAGCATAAATCAGGAGTGCTCAGCTATCACCCGCGCGCCCATTAGTGACCCCTAGCCGAATTCAAGACGAATTTGTGAGCGTTTTTTTTGGGAAAGTTGATTAAGTTTAAAAAACATTACCTACGTAAAATGTAACGAATACTATAGGTAGTGTTTCAAAAAATTATAAATATAATCAAAAAAGAAGATTGAGAATGGAAGGATCATGCATGATAAGTAAACAGAACACGATAAACTCTTAGAAAACTAATCACCGATATGAATTCGCCATTCAGCTAAGCTTTCACATCCAATTTAAATGTGAACATAAATTTTGTGCAGTACGTAGGTACTTAATCTAGCCATCTTAATTTTCCTCTACCATGCAATAGGAAATTGCAACAAGAAACAGGGCCTATTTCCTGGGAGAGGAACTCACGCAATCTAACTACGGAGATCGGAAACCTTTTAGCCACGAAGGTCTAAAATGGCTACAATTTTTGAAACTCTTGAATCTTTCACATAAAGCTGTACATCAATCTCCAATGTATTCTTAGTTTTGGGAGTGGAAATACAAAAACTCTTGAACTAAGCCATTTTGGGGAAAAAACATTAGGTAAGTACTATTATTTAAGTTTTGTTTGCGGTATGTTCATATGTTTTATGATGAACATTATGAATGATTTTATGGCGAAGAGTTGTATGATGAAAATGAATTTTGTGTATATAAGAATATTGCATGTATAGAAATTTCATTTTAATAATCACGTTACACTTGTATGAAAAGCTTGAAATTAAAACGGTTTGGGCAGAATTAATAGGGGTTTTTAATATTAACCGTAGATTATTTTTGTATCAAAATTATGCACACTCGAGCGAGTGGCGAGACTTGAATAAATTTATAACGGGACCGAGAATTCGGGACACTCATTACCGGGTATTTATGCGCCGAGATAAAAATATTAGGGACATGTTTAATCGGAAACGGATGAACAAGGACACCCCTAAACGTGGTGGTACCTACATTCTGGAATTTAATTTCGCTTGTTTTAATTTAATGTAAAAGATGTGTTTGTAATCATTTTTGTCACTTTGTAAATTGCCTGATTTAAAAAATCAATGCTTAATATAATAACACGTAAAGTATAGGTATTTGTTGTTTACCTTACATATCTTGTAATATTTCGACTTCCGTTTCTACACCATTTTTTTTTACTTTTAAGATGATGATCTATAAGATCATAACATAACTCAAAGTAAAGAATAATTATGTATGAAATAATTGTTTCGTAAACTTAATCACAAGTTGAGTTTTCAGGGATCCGTCAAAACAGATACACTTTTAATGAAGTTGTTTGTCCAGCAAATACTCAAATTCTATTGGACCCATTGAGCTGAAATTTAAATCATATTTGTTAAATTGGCCGGTAATTATGAGAAATTTTCCGTGATAGTTCAGAAAAACAAAAAAAACTATAACATTTTTTTTATAACACATACACTATAACACATTTTGGAATGTAATTCATGTCATAAACAGTCATTACCGGAAACCAAAAAGTGACATTTATCAAAACAAGCACAAAGTCAGGCTGTTCGGGACAGTTTTTAAAACGCTTAAATTAATTTCCCCTGATTTCCTTTAAGAAGTTGTAACTCCCCAAGTGGGGATAATGCGATGATATATAAAAAAAGGTCCCGGTGAGCTTGGTCCCCTAATAAATTATACCCTCGATAACAATGGGATTTTTTCGCTGGCCCTTTTGTTGCAACTTTTGGTATCACCTGAAATGCCTGAATGAGAATTTTGTGGGAATTGTCCTTTTTTAAAATAACTAATTATAAAACATATTCAATGTGGCGGAATAAAACGTTTCGCGTACTTACTTGCCATTCATTAAAAAAATTAGGTTGACTGGCTGCTTTTAACTGATATTTAGAAAAAGCTAAAATAATAATTCGACGCGTGAAAGGCAATCTTTACTAAGCGACAATGAAGCTACATTGTATAAAGTAGCTTCATTGTCGCTTAGTAAAGATTGCCTTTCGCAAGTCGAATGGAAAAGCGTGTCTTTATAAGTTTTACAGGACACCAATTGCATATCGATTTTCATATAAGTGAATATGACAAACGGAAAAGCCACTTCCTTAAATATATCGCCAGTGCTCTTTTGTCCCAAACTATAAAAAATAAAGCCGTAATATCGTTAAATGTTCCCTTCGGGAGTGACTGGTCAGATGCGGAAAATTCAGAAAGCGCTCAGGGTTGGCTCAAAAAAACTATTCAACTTAATTTTCACTACACATTATTAAAATATTTGTCATAATGTGGAAATATGTCTTAAATATTTATCACCTATAATTGGTTTGGATTTAAAGAATATTAATGTTATTTAGGTATGTTTTTGATTTCTGACACATTTTCTAACAGAATAGCATTTCGTTTCGCATATTGACATAATACTAATTTTTTTATATATATTTAACTGTCATATGTATATTGTGGTGTGAAAAATAAAGAATCTTTTGTTTTATGAAAATTTTAATGAAATGCCTCATGTGTCTGTAAACTCACTCCCTAACTGTGTATTAGTTTTTGTTAAACCTTGTGCCAACCCTAACCAACCGAATAGGTAAGTGTGGACAATTTATATAGCAATAATCCTCGCGGACATTACAGCGGCGAATGCCGATATTATCGTTTGCGAAGTAAAAAGCGCTAGGCCAGGAGTCGGCACAAAAAACGAGCCTCATTTATCGGCGACACTTCGCGGCGACAGCCCATCGCCTTGGGGAGGCGATATAGATTAGCTGCCATTGCGCTTTGACATGGGTGTGGTCACTGCTGAATTTCCTTTTAAATAAAATAGTATGAATGCTTTGTTACTTAACATAAAGTCTAAAATTAAATCAGCGCTCATTGAACATTTGTGATAATAATTTAAACGTCATTTTGAAAAGCTGTATGGAGTTGCGAAGCTCATATTCAGTTATTTTTTTTTAACTTATCTATCCAACGTCTATAAAATCTATCGACCTTATTTATCCAAAAGCCCTTAACTCGGTGTTTTTGATGAATAAACGTCTGATAGGTGTAATACTTTATGTCTTACCTAATTGTCGCTCCATTTGTCGGATCATTTAAATTCTGATTAAATTCGTAGAATAAATATGTGAATTAGTAAGTAGTATAATGTAGGTATGTGCCTTGTAAAAAAATCGTTCTATGACAGCGCTAACAATTCCTTAGGTTTTTCAAACGATTCAATTTTGTAATTAAAGATATACCATAATCCATGCTTTAATGTTAAATTAGTACTATAATGAAAGTATACAACATTATAGTCATACAATTAGAATATATTTTCAAACATATTACCACCATTTACAATGTTTAAAGATCTTGTATTGATGATACCTAGCTCGCTAAGAGGAAATGAAAAATCCAGCTAAATAACCATCAGACTAAGTGAAACCGAGATTTTGTTTCTTCACTATCCATTGTTCTCCTTACTATAATATTTATGCTACTATTAATTATAATCCTGCGTAAAAGCCTAGGAAGATCAGCGATAGCCAACCCGTCTTCTTAGCTATAGCAAAGATAATATATATTAGGGCTATAGTCATTTCTCCTGCAAACGGAAAGTGACTCGATTATTTCAGTTTATTGCAACAAATCCTGATACTTATTCCATTTTGTCACATTCTCAATTGTAAAAGGTAAACACGGTCAACATGGCTTTGTGATGTAATTGAAAAATCGCAAACTACCCGCGCGATGATCCATTATTCAGTTGACAATCACGCGCAATTCCGAAAAACGAGCGAAAAACATTCGCCTGTTGTTCCACGACGATCGGTCACATGAAAAATTCAGCGACTTAATCGCAGCTACGACCAAACAGCGGAACTCGATGAATTGCTAGTAAACGATCTACAATAGTTGGCAATTTGCGAACGTAACATGTTTACGAACGATGATACTCTTTATGTATTCGAAAAGGTTTGCTGTTTCGCTAAAAGCTCTACAGTGTTTTGAATTCGAAAATGCCAGTTATACTCACGTGGATTATTGCCACTTACCTACATGATAATTATAGGAAGTTCATCTTTGGTTTAATTATCGACGTCCAAGATTCTGATAATAATTATTCCATTATTAATCACAGGGTATAAATATGTTATAAATATAACTGTATTATTAATACACGTTATTTAATAAATACTTTAATAAGTGGAATGAGAAATTAATTTTTCGTTACTATAGACAGCTCATGAAATTTTTCGTGTTAGTATCATATTGACTGCAAAGCTATAAAACAAAACCAATTAATTATACGTGTACTCGTATTTCATTTAAGTCTGTGATCGATCATTTATCAATAAATACAACAGCAAATTTAATTAAAAATTAGAAGTGCTATAAATAATATCGATATCTCTGACGTCGATAATTTCAGCATTCCATCTCTATGATATTTTCATTCGTGAGCCAAAGATATGCCCTATGATTATGACCAGGGATCGTAATTAGGTAGTGTAATTGTGACAAAAATATGGCGCGGAAGTTTAATATAAATAGGAATTTTCTTTAAACGGGATTTATTTATTTTTTAAATACCAGGAGAGTAATAATTAAACAGTATATGTAAACATCTAATTAAGAAAAGATAATTTAATATTATTTGTATTTTATCTTACTGGTAAGTGAAAAGCAGAAGAAGATTTCGCCTCAAGTAGATAAACGACGCTACCTAATTCGGATCATTGATGAGCACATTGATAAAATTATAGATTAATTTTCCTTTTCATTTCTTTCTTATTTTTACCAAAATCGCAGGAGTAAAATAAATGTTAATAAAATAACTCTAGAATTAAACTGTCTGTAAGAACTGACGAGAAGTTCTTTGTAAACCAACATGTCTCTGTAGTTTCAAGCAACTCAATTTAACTTTCACAGACACTTCATACTCTTACAGTGGCTAGGTTCACGAAAACTTTTAACTTTTTTTTTACAATTTGAAGAAATATTATTTGTAAAAATAAAAAAATACTTCGAGGTATTCTGATTGTTTTTCTCGGAAGCAGCATATGCGGGCCGGGGCAGCGTATCAGATCCCTTGAGCTAATGCCATGCCTGCATACTAAGGGGGAGAAACAGCCAAGTCATCAAAACAATAAACAAAGTATCGGGGGCCCATTTTATTATGTTATTATGCACGCCGCCCTATGATTTACGCTGCATAACTTTGCTGCATTCTGACAAATTTGTAGATGTTGTGTTACTGGGTAAATATGGTTTTCTTGGTTACCACAGCGAAATAATCTGAAAAACACGAAATTTTCTTCTGAAGTGGTGGTTTGAAAAAGCTTGGTATATTTTATGAATAATCAAGATATATGCTATTGACGCCATTCTGTGCCTGACGGTAAAGCTTTGAAATTCATTGAAATGAATATCCAAGATGTAAAGTTTTCGATAAGTGGTTTAATTGTATCGGTCTACATATCTCATTACATATGTCATTTAATACAAAAAAATGGAAGGGAGAGAAGATAGTACGAGAAAAAAAAGAGAGACAGAGGGAGAAAGGAAGCCAGATAAAGAATGTACCTTTATGATTTTTTTACGTTGAATTATGTATTTTTATAAAACAGCGATTTAGATTTGTAGAAAAATCTTATTTAAACATATTTTAAATAATCTGGCTTCATTTTTCTACAGGTTTCTACCACAATGAAATGATAGAAACCTAATATAACGTGTGTGTTTGATTTTCGTGTGTAGGTAATTACGTAACCACTAATTACGTAATGGTCTTAGCTCTTAAATCCCATGGTTTTAGGCGGTACCGGTAGTGTAGCGGCTACTACACTATATAGCGAACCAGTTTCAATTAATGTTGGGTTTCTGAGACATAAATACATTTTTAGTCTTTCTTCTCAAACAACTTTAACCGTATAGGAGGATTTCAGGTGCTTCCTCGTAGTTTACGTGTAATACCAGTGTAATACCAGTGATTGTTTTAGGAAAATAAACACCTAAGTAGGTATATCAGACGAAGCAAAGTGTTTTTCTAAAGCCGCAGTCTACAAGGTTATCAATCAGGGGCATTCCCGGTACAAATTCATCATGAGCCTCTCATTGTAACGCCGGATAACACGATATCCACCGGATATCCGGAGGGGAGCTCAACATCATATTTTTATCATCATTATGTCAAGAAAAACTGGGAGAAATCCTATTGTGGATATGGTTTAAAATAATTTATTTAAACTTTGTATTATCGGCGGTTTCGCACTGTAAATTAGCAAGAAGACATAAGAGTCAGTATCGGTAGGTATTTAAGTGAATATTTATAATATTTATATCTATAATGGAGCGTTTATGGTACGAGTATTTTGTACAAATTTATATAATTGTACCAATTTTAACATTAAAGCAAGGATCTCACTAATATTATAAATGCTAAAGTTTGGATCTTTGTTACTGAATCACGCTTCAACCACTGGACGGATTAGAATACAACTTGGCACACATAAATAGGTTAGGTCCTGGAATATGACAAATGACAGTTTTCATCCCGAAAATTTAAGATGTGTAAATATCAAAACCTACGCGGACGAAGTTGCGGGCAAAAGCTAGTTGTGAATGTTTAGATTCAAAATTGTGTCGCTATTCAAAGTACCTAGAGGTAAATTGTTGGCTAAAACTATTTTTAGCTATAAAAAAGATCAAACAATTTGACAAGGCGGCCAACGTGTCGGCCCCACATGCTGTAATAAATGGAAGTGGAAGAAATGCAGGTTATCGACCATACAATACAAAAAATTTATTGAAGGTCTATACTACTCCTTTAGCTGCCATATTTAGATTTGCACCCAGCAGCACGGCGCTGTTTTTAACGGGGAGGTGCATATTATTGGCTGATTAATGATTCTATAGTCATCTAGCTTAAACTCTCACAAAAACAAAAATATATTTTTTTTTATTTATTATTCAAATAATTACTCTTTTGTGTATTTTTTACAGTTCCTAAATACTGATCTAAAAAAACCTAGCATAAGGCTTGCACCTACGAGCAAACATATGGTACAAGTTGTATACAGAGCCCGCATGCAAAAGTATTATTGTCTTTTAACCCCGACGGAATTTCGTGGTGTTATAAGTTCGAAGCGTTTGTTTGTGTGTGCCTGTGTGTCTGTTTGGATGTGGCTCCGTAGCTCAATCGATTTCGATGCAGTTTTATTTGATGTATAGTTGCCCAATAAATTCTATTACCACCTTAATAATTAATGTCATTTGCAAGTCTTAGAATGGCAAGGTCGTTTCGTTTAGTTATTGAAAGACATAATCGAGCCAAACACATGAACGTACTATTTCGACCTCTTTGCCGCACATATACTAGTATGTATGAAAATAATGTTTTGTATGATGAAATCCTTGCCCGATAAATGTTTCAAGTCGAAATGGAAATGCTTCTAATTCGTAACTGAATATTTAGATTGTCCTGGTATTTGAAATGCTTATTTAATTTTTATTTGATGTTACTTAAATTTATATAAATAAAAAAAACATGACATATAAAAATCATGTAGGTATTAAATACTTTAACATTCGCTCGCCTATCCGTAGATATAATACACATGGACGTACTACCTTTACAACCTTCTTTTACATGTATTACTTTAAATTAAATATTTGATTTAATTTAAAAAATCAATTTAATAATTACCATTGCGGTCTTTTTCAGCCTGAAGTGATTTTACAAACTAATAAACAATTTTCTCTATAGATTTTTAATCTGCAGTGAAAGGCAGTCATGGAAATGAGCTTGTAATACTAGAGGTGAGCTCATTTGCTATTAGTCGGGAAAAGCGCCATCAAAATGTCAATGTATGACCAAAATGACCTAATAAATTAGAAAGTAAACCGACAAAGACATTATTAATGTTCGTGAATATGATGACTTTTATTTGACCGCCTAGTTGGGCTAGTGGCTTGGGCATTGGACTCGAGCTCCAGAGGTCGTGGGTTCGATTTCCACTGGTGACAGACAACTTTGTACAATATATACAAGCTGGTCTCGGTGAATTGTCCAATCCTTATTTAATTCCCATAACCACAGGAGATCAGGATATTCGTGGTACGACAACACCGAGGCGGCGATGTTGTTCGCAACACAACACGTCAAGAGGTATCACGGAGCGAAAAGCGCCGAAGAAAAGTTGCTTTGCGACATTGGATGCGCAAAGTTACACATCGTCTCTGCCTACCCCCTTGGGAGCGTGAGCATTATGTATGTATGTAGCACAGGAGAAAATCCTAGTTCGAGATTAGATAAGTGTATTTATAATATATAAATTTAATATGTACTGGCATATACTTATGTAATATTTATTATATTTACACATGCAGAACTTTGGAAATTTCCCAAGGAATATTTTGTTCAGAATTCATTGTTTAGTTTACATAGTAAGTCAATGTTATCACTTTACCATTACTTCCAATTGTTTACGTCCTGAAAATATGTATGTTATCCATCCGAGTTTTCCTTTAGTCTAAAAGCTCATAGTTTATATAATTTTCATTACAATTTCGTCTATCGATTCATTAACCGGTCTTTCTAAAACGCATATATGAAGTAAAGTAGGTGCTACAGTTCATCCCATCTCCCCACTAAGTATTAATCAATCGTCTAGAAAGTTGAACAGATCGATTCGCCATTCCGGATTACGCGACCAAGGCAGGTGGCGATATTTTTCACATTTACTCCCCTAAAAAGGTGGTATTTCAGAATCAGCAGTGTTACACGGACATTGTCTCTGCGAGAGGATGTGAAGAACTCGAGGAAGGAGGCGGTAGGCGTGCCTGAAAGTAACCACGCCTTTTCAGGAAGGCGGAGTCTCAGTGGCATTAAAATTAATTCATTATATGAAAATGGTTTTGCGAAAGAAGTAGAGATTTATGATGTGGTTATGTTATTTTCAGATAGTTACAGTTACTGATTTTTACAAAATATCTCATAATTTAAGTTTGTCATCAATCATCATAGAGTGGATGTATGCGAGGATCTGTTTGAAAAAGGTATCTGTTTTATGATATCTTCTTCATTATTCATCATCAAGGTTGTCTTGAAGAAATCTCTTTTAGCAATAAGACCGGCTAGATGTACAAATGTAAGCTACTTTATTATTGTATCTGAGTATATATTTTTTTATTATAAATAGTAACGGAACTGAATCATCTTCAGACTTTTAATTTAGTTTTTTTTTTACTTTCAGTCCTCCAGAAAAATTATCATTGGTTAATTTACGAATCTTGAAAACTATCGGACGTCATTGTCAAATGCTTTTAATAGAGTACGACTTGTGTACATTTATTGTTTTTAAAACACTTACTTCCTCAAACTCAGAGCGTGTTATTTGGTTATAAATAAACAAATAGTTACCAAACCCAATGCAGATTATTGACATAATGTAATATAGGTTTTATGTTGAATGCAAGAAGATATACAATACACATAGCTCACTCTTCGATCGAAGTATGCAATATAAACAGTTAAATGTGCATATCTTTATTCAATTAAATAAATATCTCAGACATTCACACCAATTATCCAGTCCCAAACTAGGCGAAGCCTGTAGCATGGTTACTAGATAACGGATAGACATACTTAAATAAATATATAAACATCCAAGACTTGGGTACAAATATTCATATTCATCATACGAACATTTGCCCCTATTACTAGTAAATACTTACTAAAATAAATATTTCATATATACATATGTCTAAACCCAAATTTGTACCCAAAGTTGTTTTCTCCTGTATAATGGGAACTAAACTATTAAAATCAAACCAATAACCTCTGGCGCTGGAATCTGATGACCAAACTACTAAGCCAATAAGGTGGTCACACAATAAAGAGAAAAGTATATATAATTAAATCAATGCTCGTGATTGTTGTAATAGAAGGTACCATATATTTCTCCTATAACTCACAAGACTAAAAAACTGTAATGAGTAAAGAAAATGTAAGTGATTAAAAGTGATGGTAATATTTAGGAGCTTATTTTTAAATCGTGAGTTAAATTTAAACACAGATCCTTGAATACGTAAGTTGCAATGTAAATATACACTGTAAATTGTATATATATTCTCAACACTTTAACAAAACATTATCTTCAAACACTTTGCAAACTCATACCATTCAAAATTATTAAAAATATTTATTATATAATTTGAAATTAATATTTTATTATATGTCCTTACATACAAACCATAATTTGTCTCTCCTTTATGTCTACGTTTCTACGCAATTGTCGTAGAGCCTTCGTAGCTCTCCTGAAGACTGTGCTACAGCTACTCGTAGGCGGGGTTTTCACAACGACGTCGTACGAAGTTATCCGATGGCACACGACGAACTGGACGACCAAGCAGACTGAGCAAAACCACTATTCAGAGACCTGCGAAATTTAATAGCTTGTCCTCTATATGCCATAAAATTCTTGAGAGCCGGGAGACAGGGTAGGTCAGCGTATGCTGGCGACGTGTTATGAGAAAATGCATGAATATCGGGGGTTGAGAAAAGGAATTCCGGCAGGATTTCGTTACGTAACGCCAGTTGAGTGACGGCAGCGGTGGGGAGAGCGCGTATCGCCCGTAGTGTTACAAGGAAAACATAAATAACAACAACGTGTTTATTGTCGTAAACAACTCGCGTAACTTTGTGAACTTTCCCGAAGTTGCAGTTTGTGGTAAGTTTATAAAAGTTGTTTGTTTATTGGTGTTTATTTATATTAATAAGTGGATAAGTAGCTGACTTGCTTTTATAGTTAGATTTATGCTATGATTGTAAAATGTGACAACTCTTTTTTGCCGGCAGAATTTTTAATAAAACTTTATAATTCAAAATTGTGTGCCGTGCGATTTTCAAATAAATAAATAACATTTTATATTAAACACTATTTTTTCATATGATTTCATTGTAAAAGCTTGAGGTACCTATTAAAAGTTTCAATGTATATTATTTATTTTAAATAGAAAGTATTTATTCAGGAGATCAATTTAATCACTTATCGCACACAGGACACATTTTTCAAATTATATTTTATTTTATCACGAATTCTAACGACGCAATTGAGAAATGTATTTTTAAAAAGGGATATATTAATTGAGGAATGACAAAATATTCAATATGACATATATAAAAATTACTTTAAAAATACTTATAAATAAACAGATTAAGTTGTCCATTGGAAATTCATTACCTAATAATCGGAAACTTCAAATCAAATTAAATATTCTTTATTTTGCACTTACCTATATACATATAATAAAATGTAACATAGAAAGATAAATCTAGTGTGCCTACAATGGCGGCCCTATCGCTTTCTGTGATTTCTTCCAGGCAATCTTTGGGTGATTTTTTGAGAAGTGGAACTGGTGGATGTAAGCACATTATAAACATATTTTATGAAAAGGATTTGTTCAAGCTTGCTGTATACTACACAATAAATAGTATATAAACTACATGTGTGATAACAGTTTAACTATGAACAATAATTTTAATGATAAATAATTTATACGTAGGTACATTGTTTACTAAACTTACTTTAAAATCTATATTATTTCCGTCGGAAAATTATTAACAAACTTGGATAACACCAAAGTTTTGTAGTACACTATTTTTCAACATTTATGTAAAAACGCTCGGCAATAGTAAAAAAAAATTGAAGAGATATTTCACTTTAAAAAATATTAATTGACGGAACCCGCGCTTTCTGTACGGCGTACACTTTATTTAACCTATTTCTTCTACAAAAATATTATGTGTGAGTCTTTGAGTGTTTTTTATTACCAATGAAGGTACAAATTGACAACACTATATTTAAAAAAAGCATTAGATATTAATTGTAAAGACATTCATTTGTATAATGCTAATTATACCGAGCGACATAGTGTGGGTACTCCTGGTACAGTATTGGCGTTAGCGTGATTTATATTAAATTGTAGCACAGAATCTATTTATAAACATAAAACACAAACCCCCGTAATAAAAAAAACTCACCAAAATATAATGAGCAGATTTCTTGGAATATTTCAGAAAAATGTTTTTTACTTGTGTATAACTTTCCAAATACTGCCGGGAAATTATATTTTCATCTCAATCAGTCTTCACCCCAAACCAAGAAGCAAAATAATATTTCGCACCTCATAAGTCACCTCAAAGGTTTTTCCTTCATGATTGTCACTAATTGGTTATTAAAATAGATAACAGATGCACATTTTCAAATCATCTGTTATCTATTATAATAACCAATTAGTGTCAATCACGAAGGAAAAACTTTGAGGTCACTTATGAGGTGCGAAAAATTATTGTTCTTCATGGTATGAGGTGTAGTAATTTTGAATTATACGTCTAATTGACAGACGAATAAAAAAGCTTCGCTTTGATCTATTTTGATGGATGCATATAAATTCAAAGTAAATCAATTAAATATAATCAAGAATAATTACAGTTAATTATAATTAAATAACAAACATACATAAATACACATATGCCATATTATACTAAGTGAGACAGATGGTCCTCTTTTTTTTTATAGTTGTAAAATTAAAGTGATTTAAATGTCCATATAATTAACCTACTGCATTTTTTTTGTTATATTTTCTTTATTATTCACACAATGAAAATCTTAGTCCTCTTTTAGTTTAGTTACTAATACAAAAAAAACGGAATAAAGTTGTTTAGAATATATGTTCTACTCGTCTTCCTATATGAGAAAGATATCAATCAATACAAGTAGAAAACATCAATTCTATTCAAAAGTGAAATCGGAACCGCTTATAGCCTACCTTGCATCTTCATTGCACCCGTTGCACCCTCACCTACCCTGTTGTTTACGTGCACCCCCTTTGTTTACCGTTTACGAATGCGCCCTCCGGTGAAGCGGGGTGGTGGAGTGGAGTGGCACCCCTAAATACCTCAATGAGATGCACCTACGGAGATGATTGTGTTGTTTTTAGGGTTCTGTTATTCGAAGTGAAAAACGTAACCCCTTTACGACCTCTTAGTTGTCCATCTGTCGGTCCGTCTAGACCTTTATTCTCAGAACGACTAGAGGTGTCGAGTTGAAATTAATACCAATTAGGTCATTCTCAAGACAAGGTGTTCTCCGTATAATTTCCGTCACGCTTTTTATTTTTCATTAAATTCTTCATACCAGCAAGTAAGCCTGAAAAACACAATAATTATTACAAATTTGTACATTTGACACTGCAATTAACTATTTAGTTTTAAATTTATGCAGTGATATATTTTTAGGCGTGACAGAAATTAGATTCGCGGTGACGAAAACTACAAAATTGCTCAATAACATTTTAAATCTATTATATTATAAAACATACTTAATCATCATCATCTTATAAACTACATGAAACAATAAATGAATATGAATATAAAAATAATCAACTTACAATTATTATTTAGATGTAGATGTGAAAAAAAACTATGATAATTAGTCAAGACAGTCAAAAATATAGCATCCAGGCTACATTTATTTAATGATTATGTTTCTTATCAATAAGTTTTTTATTTATAGATTAAATTAGATTAGATTCATTTATTTCACTGTTACATCTTTAAAAATTCAATTTTACATTTCATTCTAATATGGTAAAAGGGAGCGTCATAAAATAAATTAATATACAGAATATAACAATGTCAAAATTTAAAACAATGTCAATGTTATTAATGGTATTAAATGATATGAATGAACTATTTATTTTCTTGTTAGAAAATTCATTTATGGTATAATATTAATTTTCCAACAAAAAGGTTTTCAGTCGTCGTATATATAAAAGGCACCAACTTGTATTTAAATTGTAAATCGCGTCCGGCCCCAGTGGGCATTGAATCCACGACCTCTGGCGCTTGTGTCCAACAAACTACTAAGCCAAGAAGACTGTTACAGAAGAGTAATCTAGTTTTTAATGTGTGTTATCATAATTATGTTCATTAAATCAACTCAGCGCCTTTCTTGCCTACTTAAAGCGGTGTTCATTCTTTAAGAATAATAAGAAACTTGTACACTCCTCAAATAAAATATTAATTTACACACCGGACTAATTAAAGAAATACCTGATCTGAATATTTGATTGCCTACCAGAGGGTAATAAGCCAACCGCGGCTCAGATTTAATAATTCACGGATTAACAATTGAATCTGCCGCGATACCTGTGTATTAGACATGCAAATTTGTTATTTATTCAACTCGTGCCACTTTCGTTACAAAGGGGAGCTCTTTGGCAACTTTCACTAATATTTCTGGTACTCGGTTGAATTCTGTCAGAATTTTAACGTGACATATTTAATAAATGAAATGTGTTTTAATATTATGTAGTTCTACTTACAACAGTTCCAAAATTAATGATATATTTTACCATACCAGAGAATCTAATAAATAAAAACGTAAACTTCCATGTCTATACATTGTATATTTTTCCAAATAAATATATTTAGGGTCTAAGAATAAGTACCTAATAGAACATTGAAATTTTTGTCTGTCTGTTGGTTTGTGCACGCATCACAAGTTTGATGAACTTTTCTTGCACGCACGCAAGAAAAGTTCATCAAAATTCGTTCAATAGTTATTAAAAGGTTGTCTGGAAGAAATCGCTTAAAGCGATAAGACCGCCTAAATTGTATTATTTGTAAATTCTATAACGTGTAACTGTATTTGTTTGTGCAATAAAGTGTATTGTATTGTATTGTATTGTATTGTATTGTATTGTATTGTAACTATTGAACGAATTTTGATGAACTTTTCACAGAAACATAGGGCTTAACTCGGAGTAACATTAAAAATAGAGCACGTAAGATAGAGCACGGCTGTCAGTAACCACTACTGGGCTGCCGCCATTAGATTAGCGCCCCGCGCGCGCTGCCGCCGATGCAAAGTTTATTACGCGACCGCCGGCGCCGAGAAATCTACGCAAAAAATTAGAAAGAGAAGCACTTATGTAGTTGACGTATAACGTTGTCCCTCACTCGATCGACTATATTCGCGCGCTGTGTACAGCCAGCCCTACAATAATTTACGCACCGCACAAACGAGTACTGACTGGCTGGTGCGCCTGTCGTAGTAGTAGTAGGTAATTAAGTCTGTTCGCTTGTACGGAGCGCCGGGGGTGTGAATCACTACACCGTTTTTTGTTGTTCATGTGAACAAGACTTGTTTGTTAACTATGAACATTCATCTTAACTCCATACGAGCGCACTAAGATATTATTCTCTTAAATGAACTTTTCTCTCATTCAGCTTGTTACTTGATCACGATCTTGTTTCAAAGCATCATAAAAATAACTACTTTAGCTAACATAGATACAGCAACCAAGACAAAAGGCCACTTCATCATCATCAGCCTGAAATGTCCACTGCTGGACATAGGCCTCTCTCAAGGGGCGCCATTGAATCCGATCCTCGGTTCGTCTCATCCAGTCAGCCTTACCCAGATCGTCACTCCATCTAGCCAGGGGTTCTCCGACATGCCACTACGTAAATGCCACTTAGTTAATCCCAATTTTTAATTAGTGTAACTACTCACAACTTATTAATTAGTAATTAATATTTCAAGGCAGATATATATTGTCTTTTACTGTATCCTTTAAACACTAGACTAAACTGTAACTAAGATACTTCTAGTTACACATATTGACCAATATATAAGATTCCTATGTGTTGTTCTCCTTTTTGGCGACGTGGAAATGGGAAGATTAGATATTGTCTACCCCAAGGTTGTCTGGAAGAAATCGCTTGAAACGGTAAGACCGCCTAAATTGTATTATTTGTTACTTTTAAAACTTGTAACTGTACTTGTTTATACAATAAATCTTACCCTAAAATTATTTCATTTAACAGAACATAAGTTCGCATAATTCGTTATTAGTAATGTTCATCAGAATTTATTATTACAACTTAACAAGCCTGAAATGAAACAACAATGACTCCAATATCACAAATGACTCTCCTTTTCCGATGACACTCACATTGTCCGATTCCGATATCGGAGGCCAAGTGAACAGCCGACTTCCGATTAGGTTACGATAATTTTACACATACAAATATAAATATCTATTCACAACTTTACTTCCAATATTCAGTTTTTATTGGTTTGGGTGGTCTCTACAAACATGTACGCATATCACACACGTAAATAGAGGTAGCATCGGCACAGCATAATACTAGTACAAGTAAAGGCAACGAACTTCCCAAGTAAACTTGATCAACTTCTTATAAACGTACCTAAAAATTCAATGCAAGCCAAATTGAATCCTTCGCGCATGATGGAAGAAAGTCAATGTTACGCTGAACCGATAACTTATCAGTCGTGCGCGATTCGCCTAGGTACCCCGGTAATCGGGGCCGCGCCGCTTTAGTATATTTTTTTCCTTTATCGAAGGAAAGTTGTCGGGAGTCCGACAGGCTCCAACGTCCGATATCGTATCGGACAATATGAAAGGAAAACGGATCGGACAACGTGGAAACGCTCCAAGACTGCGGGTTTGATTGAACTAATATTTATTTTGTAAATTAGCTTGTACTGCAAGACTTCGGGGCCGGCCGCGAAATAATAAATAATCTAAATTAAACGGTCCTCCAGGGACGCGGGGTTCCGTCTGCGATATCTCGCTATTGTTTAATATTCTTCAATTAATAATTTTGATTAGCCTCGCTAGGCTACAGTTGGTTTTTATGGGAATTTTGCTTTGCAGTATCATTGGGTTTCTTGGATGGAATGTTTACAAAGAATGATTGGTTATGAATATTTTCGTAATGTAATAAATTAGATAGCCAGAATACATAGAACGAACAAAGAATACCTATAAGGTCGACTTCATTATAAATATAGATTTTTCTTAAGTCTAAAGAATTTTAATTGTGATCCAAAATCCGCAGGTTATATTGAGCATACTTTTCAAAAGTAAAATTATGGAGGCACACAATTACTTAAAATATGCTTTGACAGAACAAAACCTATAGTAAACAATTATTTCTAAGTTAAAAACATTTACTAGTTTTTGCTTTATGCAAAGTAAAAAAAATCAAAGCTAAGAACAAAAGTAACACTTTTAAAGATTTTCAGGACAGAAAATGGTTTAAATAAGTCAGTATATTGAAATTCTGGCTAAAGGCTCAAATTTAGGTTGGATTAAAACTAAACTTACGTAGGTACGGACAGACGTCTGCTCTGGAGGAGTCGCATTGTTTTCTATAAATTAAGCGAGGACAAGAGGCAGCCGTCCGCAAACAGCCTCAGGCCTCCGTCAACACAATTATTATACTCGGACAGCCACCCCCGTCGATAAACACCCTCTAAATAAATTATCTGGACTTTCTAAGCATACGTATTTAACGGAACTTTTCCCTTATCTAAGTATTTATCAGTCCACTATTTGGAAAATTTGTTATTAATACAGTCAATTAATGGCTTCTATACATTTAAAACGAGTTTTTTTATTCCTGGTGTGTTTACGCTTGACCTTAATCTCACCTGATGGTGACAATGAGGCCTAAGGTGGAGCGCGCTTACACAGAAAATGCCTATTCACGTTCCCTTTAAAAAATTTCAAATTGTACTTGTCCGGAAATACCGAAGCTGGCAGTGAGTTCCATTCCTTAGCAATTCACATTATAAAATAGGAAGTAACACATAAGGATGAAGTTCAACAAACTACATAAGGATGAAGTTCCTCTCCACTCCTGGTATTCCGTTGATGGTAATAGAAAATGATGAACAATATAGGGATAATTCTCAGCAGGAGTAAACTTGGTGTGTGTATGATCGATCACCAGGATCATAGATTTAAGCTCGACTCGCTCGAAAGTTATTTTCAACTAATGATTACCTTTTGTTTCAGGTTTCAAAATCGTCAAAAATGAGCGCGCGGCCTGCAGCCGTCGCTCGCACGAAGAAACAAAACCACGCTAACATCCCTTGTCCCATCGAGAACTGCGCACGATTCACTTACGGTAAATTGCCCGACCACCTGACCAAGATTCATGGCTTGACGGGCGCTGAAAGAGAAGCTCTCAACGAACAACAGAGGAAACGGTTCTTCAACGGAGAACTATGCCAAGTGCGATACTTGAAAGAAACGGCAATTCGAGATCTATGGGGTACTGATTACGATGACCCTAGGATCCGAGCAAAAATACACCAAAGCTACGCTCTTGTCAAGATTAGGATAATTCCAATAGCAGCGACGCAGAGAGCTCGACCGCTCACAGAACAGGACGCAAACGTCCTGACTGCTTATAATGCTAGGACAGCTCCCAGACCTGCTCGAGTTCCGAGACAAAGGCAGAGATCGAGACCGTATCCAGCCCCACAAGCAAGTCCGACGGAACGCAGGGTTTCAAGCGAATCCAGTGAAGAGGAGAATACTCGCACGAATCCTCTGCCACCATCACCCCCTCCTTCATCCCCGTCTCTACCGCCGTCGCCTGCTCCATATGATTTGCAGCCAGTTGAAACTCGTCTGACAGACATTTTCGATTCTAAAATCGATGCCGGTTACAAAGCGGTAATTGATGATATGAAGAAATCTATGACGATGGGCAGAACGCTTGGCTCCAGGAAGCGGAAAGCGTATCGGACGTACCGACGGTATGCTAAGAGACTGATTGCTTATTTGCATAGGCAACATTCACCATTGGCCTACGACGTGGACGTACTGCTGTGCAGCGAGAGTCAAATTTGTGCATTTCTGGAAAGGATTAGCAGCGAACATAAAACGAAAACTCTAAGGAACTACATAGTTGCAGCTATAAAACTTCTGGACTCCCGTCTCTTCGCCATAGAAACTGACCCTAGTTGCAAAGAGAAGGTAGCATCGATGACTCGAGTTTACAAAGTGTTGCACGGTCGTCTTAATGACTGCGACAGACTGCTGCAGAAGGATACGAGTGAGAAGAAGACGACATCATCCAATTTCGACAGTGATGTAATGGATCAAAGTTTTAACGAGAGCTATGATGAATTGGTGTAGAGTTTAATATAATTTCTATAGCCATATGTTAATTTTTTGGTGGCAACCTGCTTTTTATAGATGAGACTTGAGCGAACTGCGAATTAAGCCTAATTTCCGTAAACTGTGAGACATACCTTTTGCGAACATAATGATTTGGAATGCGTGCAGTCTAAAAAACTGCTATTTCGTACAATATTAATATTGTATACAGATCATGCAGACGTGATCTCTTTGATGTACAGTTATAAGTATTAGTTTATTTTTAGATGTACTTTAGTGTAACGATACCCCATGACGAACATACGAGGTCGAAGTTAACCCAGACAAAACGCCAAAAAACGCGATAACGCGATAATAACGGCAAAGAATACTAAATATCTATTACGTAACGGAGTGTTGCGTGCTAAATGGGGCGTCTAAGTTCGGACGCGTAAACTCGCGTGGTGTGTTGCTTATCGATCTCGATTTTATAATTATAAAAATTGTAAATAATCACACTGTTTGTAAATATATATACACTACGTGTTCTAAAAGCAATAAGCTTCATTTAGCACCATTTTAGATATTAATTATTTACTATTAGATATGTCTGTGTTAATATTTATTAATGAATAGTAATAGAAAGTTATACTTTCGTTCACGTGCAATATGGAAACCAAATAGTTCTAGTCTTCAGTAATTATGATATTTTGTAAAAGTAATATGCTCATTTAGTATTCTTATAATAATTAGAAGATAAGCTCTGTCAATGTGTAAATAAATATTTAATTTCATGGTTATGTATGATATGGAGTAATTAATAAAAACTGCAAAGATTTTAGTCTTAATTTTTACTACCAGTTAAGACCAAATAACCAAGTTAATCCCAATCTTCCCGTGGGTTCTTCAAGGCAACTAAGGGTTTGGGACGGGCTGCATCGTTCTCCTGTGTATACATACTATAAGATCATTACCTACTGCGATCACTAAATGCCTGACAAGCGTCGTGATTATGACAAATCCCCCAATGGACAAAGCCCACCAAAAGTGCCATTCTATGGGCTTATATTCAGCAGTGGACGTATTTCGATTGATGATAAACCAAGTTAGGTAGGTACTAGGTAGTTCTCAAGAGATCATATTTTTTTTTCTTAACGAAATATCGCCACTTCGCTACCTGTGATATGTATAGCCCGAAGACAAACATCTCTGTCCAGCTTGGCCATCATGGGCATTGAAATGAAATGAAATGAGAACTTTATTCGCTGGAATATGGTTAATAATTATGTCTTAAGTAATAGGTAGTCCAACATATTCTGCCATTTGTAGTAGCGTGCAAATATTTACTAAATGGGAAAAATATAAATCATTTCGCAATAGAGTCTAGTGCAAATATAAGTAACACGTATACACACACACCTTATGCTATCGGTATACAAATCACAGCAACAAACACATACAAATTATAACAATTACAACGTTTAACACAGTTTGTCATTTATAAATTCTAAAACGGTGTGCATTACTCCGGGAAGGCATATATTACATACAAAAAGGCATATGTTGAGCAGTGGACAAAGAAAGACTAATTGGTGTATTTCAAACTAAATAAATGGGGTGATTTTAGGCCATAGTCCTCCCAATATTTTGAAATAAGCCGGGAATTGACTGACTCTGAAAATATAGCACTTTTCACGACAGAGTCACTTTTGTTTCCAGTAGTATCATAGAACTGTTCAATGTGGAACTGATGGAATAAATGGCCGAATTCAAGGGTTCCATCAAAAAACAATCGTCATAGACTTTATATTGCCCAGCAGTTAGTTCCCACATCAACTAGATAGTTATCTGACCTTCAATGGTTTACCCACTGCTGCCCCCATGTTAAACAACGTAAAACTAAAACGTGTGAGTTACAGTGACATCTAGCTTTGACTACCTAAAACATTTATGACTTGTCCTACTGTGACATAATATAGCAAGTAGTGTTGCTACTTGCCACTAGATGGCAAAGATTTAATTAAACACTCCTCAAGTCTTATGTTACCTTAGTACTTGGCGATCGTAACTGCCTGCTCCAGATTCTCCACTGACGTTCCACACGTTCCATTCTAAAATTCTATCGCCCACTCTACTCTGCTCGCCGTTATTGCGTGCCAGTGCCACGCGGCGGCGGCGGCGAAGAAAAGTAAACTTCTCAGTAAAATATTTTTGAACGAACGATTCCTTTGAAACTCCATGCGATAATTCATTCATACGCTTCGTGTTCACTTTGCCTCCATTTCATTTTATGGTTTCTAAGGCGATGATGGATTGTATATATTGGTAATTGAAATCAGTCGTTTGGTGAATTTTCGTTACCAATGCATACCGATGTTAAAAGAAAATGGTACATTCGTACTTCATACCTATAGAAAAATAGGTTACTAAGCAGATTATTACATTCAATATCTTATTAAGTACGTAGTTAAAACACTATGATTTTTATTGTGTTTGTTCCGAAAGTCTTACTTAACCTATTATCGTAATATTTACAATTTCAACCTTGGTCTATTCACACCAAACCTAGCAGATTTCTTCAGTTTTCGTTTCAGACCAATTTTAGAAGATTGTGAATAAGTATCATCCACAGTGAGATGAAAAATAAGTTGCTGATTCAGGTTCTTGAAGCACCATATCATCATCATCTGGTCGGGTAAATCAGTCGATAGTAGCGTCGCGTCCACGCTTTGATGACATCAAACTGTTTACGCTTCTTGCATATCTTTCCCGGGAACTTGCCTTTCATAATCAAATTCGGGAATTCGATACTCTTTGTAGGTTTCCGAAAAAGGTAATTGCAAAATGCACAAGATCTTTTGTATTAATTTTCCTCAAACATTAAGGTTTCACAAATAACCAGTCGCAGACGAGACGACATCATGATGAGAGGGAGAGGGATTTGATAATGTCAACAGGCTACGAAACATATTATTGTATTTATGTTGTTTTGGTACTCGATGAGGTAAGGTTCAGTCACATCCCGAATTCCCGACCTACATGACGTGATCTATGTAAGCTTGGACATCCTGAGCTAAAAAAACGAATACTACCAAATTGTAAACGTTGATTTTAGAAACCTCATTTTTTGCGGACCCAACTAATTTCGACGATAGATTCAATTTAATAAACCATTTTTTTCGTCTCTAGCTCAGTGTTTTGTATTGAAGCTAAATGTGTCTCGTCTCGTTCTCGACCGTGATAGTGATTTAATTATTTTGCAGTATAATTATAATTAATAATGTATTAAAGATAACCGTGAGATATAATCTCAGATAATACTCGTAGTAAACCAAAAAATTTAATTTACTCCGGAGCACACACATTAGCATACTTTTTATTGTGATTCTTTTACTTTTGATTCTTTCACTGACCGTGTTTACTCTACCATTGATAAGAAAACTGTGAATTTATGTAAATCTAATGAAATTTACTGTTGAGGTACATCTATTTTTGTAGGTACTTGCTTCCGTATGACGGACGGCGTCATAGTCCTTCACTAACCATGACGAATGGAAGTAGGCTAATTAATGTTGTCCCGATTATGAGAACTAGATTAAATTTTAATATGGAAAGTCTTACAATTCTCACATCAAAAACATTTTTCACTTTACCATGCATACATAAAAACAATCCTCGGTATAGATAGCTCTTTTTACTAGCCTAACCAACATTAATGAGTTTAAGGGAATTAAATACATATCTAGGGTTCTGATTATTTTTAATTTCAGAATTTTCGGCAAATAATAATAATGATTGATTGAGAGAATACAAACCATTGTGACTAAACCGGCAAAAGCTGAAGAACAAATTCTAAGGCGTTTTTGCATAAAGTACATCAACCCAATACTGCGGGTGCTTTACTTTACTTGTGGATAGGTACTATATAACTCGCATGTCCTTGTTGCGAAAGTAGGCATATGCACAGGACAGGTATAAGAGGCTGATGATCGATCGATTTAATAGACTGAAATGAACTTCGGTGTGTGTTAATCTTTTCTAGAATTCCTACTGTTTGCAACCAAACCACTAATTTGATAATGATAACTAATGCCTAGGTTCACATGGGCTCAAAGTCAATTTTCTCTCCTTCTGTATTTCTCTCTTCAGTTGCTGTAGTTATAGATTGCAACCACATAAAACTGATGATTTTTTTTAAAATAACCACAAACGTGCTTGCGTGTGTGTCATTATTGAAAAGTAGCATTGTAAGTTTACGAAAACAATGAGTTGGCGACTAAGTATAGAATAATATACTGTGCTGTACTGGCTTTCAGCTGTGACAAGATCAGAGCGATGAAAGATGGCGGACAGACTAACGGCAACCAATGAAAGAGAACTCTGTTATTTTTAAACAGCTTACTCACTGACTATTCCTGTATCCACAAAGCTACCTTGAACTGCTCCCTGCAGTACGACCTATTTCAGTATATTGACTAACAGAACTTTCTGGATTACGACACAAAAAGACGTTATTTTTCACAAATAACGTCAAAGGGTGGGTAGATAAGATATACTCGCACGTAAAACAATTACGTCCAAACGACATCATTGTGATCTTAATCTGTATGAATAACTCGAACAGTATTCGCTATGCGATTTATTATTAGAGAGACTAATTTGCTTTCATATATTAGTTCATGATCTATTTTATATGTCTGGGAATATGTACCTATAGGTATTATGATCACAACGTTTCTAGTGCACCAAAACATTTATGAATGGTTTTTAATTCTAGTGATTGATCGAGCGAACTAATTTTACCCATTTGCTAAGTGCAAGTAAAATTTCTCAAGTATTGTATATGAAGGCAATCTAATGATTCCTTGAATTTTTAATCCTAAACTATCTATATCCATAATATGTATATGTGATGCATATATAGTTTCCTTTATTACTTCTACTAGACGCTAAACAGTGTAGTGAATGTGGAGACAGTAATAACAATATGTAAAACAACATAACACAACGTAACATATGTGATAGTGATACATTGTACTGATATCATAATGCAAACACTAAAAGTGCATTGGTGAACAATGCAGCGAGCAATGACGTCACGCGCATTCGGTGCAAAGTGCATGTATGCAGCTCAACCTCCTCGCGTTTATGACACCTTAGTGATCGTTCCTTTTGTGAGCTACACCAAAGGGGCCCTATCCCCTTCGAACACCCTTCTCTGGGTCAATGTTCGTATCTCGGTCAGCGGCTCGACCTTCATCAGTGTAATTTAGTACGTCTCCTATACGCATTTATTCATTCACACACGCATCTAATTCAAATCTAAATGTGTAATATGTAATAATATGATAATATTATATTTGAATTACCGCATAGAATTCATTGAATAAACTACCACTATAACTAGCTCATCCATCCCATCGTCATTGAAAGATCGCATATCTAGCACTCTTGAAAATTAACTATATCCATAATTGCTACATGTTTTACTGTGCACCAAATTATAATTATAAAACATCAGTTAGATATAATAAGTAAAAAGTACTTAGCAAGCATCTATTGTTTTTGTTTTATATTATATCTGCTTAATACACACTATCGACACTGTATGGTATGGAATATACCTATTATTATACAGATGGTATATTGCCGGATAAGTACTATCTGTAATAATAATAATGTTGTGTTTTAATTCGTCCGTTCCGTTTTGTTACACTGTTAGTTCGATTATTCAAAATCTCAAGTTAGCATCAACGGCTAATAAAATTGAAGTAAAAAAGAAGCAAAGTGATGCCACCGCACCCACGTCTTACCAGGAACTCGTCAGACAAGGATTGCAGAATATGGGAGTGGTGTAATGTAATGCAGTTTTGTGCATACATCAGATGCACAAGAATAAAAATTGAGTCTGCAATACGAGTAAGTACACAGGCCGCCTCTTAAATCACTGCTTATTTTTGTATGAATGCTTATATTTTGCAGATCTGCCAAATTGTAAGATAAGCCAAAATTGTATTTTCAATAAACAAACTGTTATCTATTCACAGGAACTAGACCCCTTACTATGTTAGCCATAAGTTAATAAATATGAAATATAAAGCAGTTATAAAGAAATATTTGGGAAATATTTCTAATAGCTATTGTTGAAGAAACAGATAGCTCTATTTTATTGTGTATTAAATATTACCAGGCTTCAAATGCATTTTAATCAGATTTTCTTACATTTCCCCCCTCTTTAAATATGCATCATAAAATCGATTACTTCATGAGTGAAAATTAAGCAACCTCGTTCCAGTTTCCCGAGGAATCTGGTTCTTTCTCTAAAAATAAAGCAGCGTAAATTGAAATCAGAACAGCAGCAAAAATTAAATTCTCAGCATAAATTAGGAACATTTTGGTTTTAAAAATTTCACATAATTTAATGGGGCGCTTGTTGCAAAGTTTTTTTTTTTCATTTGTTAGATTATTTCTGTTTAAAACATATATTAATTGTACTACACGTTTTATTTTTAAAACCAATGGGAAAGTCAACAAAATTTTAAGCTATATTTCATTCTTGGACATCCTAGACATTCTTGGCACATACACTTCATTCAGAACGCTATTTACCTAAACTTTACTATAGGTGCCCCTTTATTTCCATAGTGAAAACAAGTCTGTGATCGTTAGTGACTACGTAAGGGGATATTTTCGTCGATATTGCGCGTTCCTGCCTCGTGTCCGTTCTCACTGGTATTTACTCCAAGCGCTTTGCCGCTCCGTATAAAACTCGTTATATGACCCAGTAGCGCTTATTTTGTTCCCAACTTTGGTGAGAGAGCCATCTAGTGGCAAGCGCGCTAAATACTTACGCTGGTGCAAAAGTGTCTGTGTAGTGAATTTTTTGGAAAAACTTATCCTACAAAATGCCTGGACGTCCTATTTGGCAGGTCAGAGCTTTGAAATTTTATCTAGTATTTAATACGTATTTAACTAGTAGCTTCAAAAAGCCTTTACATATAATCTGATGATGATATGATGATATTACGAATAGGTAGTAAGTAATAGTTAAAGAGAGTTACAATTTTTTCAACAAATATGATAGCACTATGTCTATATGCACTATATACAGATAACAATGACAAAATTGTAAATGTTATTCTTTAAAATTGAAGTAATTTTAAATTTATGGGAATATTAGATTAGCAAATACCTAGGTGAGCTAGGAGGATTTCAAAAAATCTCGCTTTTAGAATTCATTCTAGATTTTGGTTTAAAAAATAGTTGAATGAAGCATCTAGTTGCATGAACAAGTATATTCAATTACTACCTGCTACCTTGACTCACCTGAAAATAACTGATGTGTAAATATGTGTCATAAAGTCCACTTTTTGGCAATGTTTCAATACTACAACTTCTGTGTTTATCAGTGTTTATCTTTCATATTGTGTTAGGTACTTCATAAAAAATAACAAAATGTTGTATAAAGATTGTTTTTTTTAATATAGGGTATATAATTAAAATGTTTTATAATTCAGTCCAATTTGATAAACTCTCGCTAATTCTTTTTAACTTAAAACAAATTTTAGGATACAAACAGGTACATACTAATAAGGCAGATTAGTCTATTCTATTTACAAGAGAACTATTAAAACATCGCTACAGAATTATAAAATCACTAACTGAAATAATTAACTAACCTATACATAGATAAAGTAAATGAACGATTAAAATCAATCATTATTTTGGTATCGATTTTCATTTGTCACATTCGATTATGAACTTTATTTTCAAATAATTTATTATACTTACAAGATGTTTACAGTATACATAACAGATCACATTATTATATCGATTTGTCGTCGTCGTCCAAATAATTATCGTCTTTAAATAATTACATCAATGTGATGTGATGAAAAACCTTCAAGTTTGTAATTCTAATTATTCAAACTTCCTTATCTGTTTTTTTGCTAGACGGTTTATTTTTTATATCTCCTATCATGTAGTTTCCGGGAAGATTGTGAAACAGTTGCTGCATAAAACCGAGAAGAATGTCTTCTATAGTCTTAGATAGTATTGGTCTCAGAGATTCAGAAACGGGCCTCCAGTTGTCGTTCAGATACGCATTGGTACTGTCCTCTGTAAAGGAAAAACATTATTGCAGGATTAAAAGATAAATCTACACATCAGAATAAAAATGTGATGTAAAAATATATGTTTCCTGGAATATTTATAATTTTCCCGTTGTTACGGGGCAATTTTAAATACCCATATATTTCAAAACGAGGACCTTAATTGGTCCTGTAGTTCGAATAATCCGAAGGACAAACCTTTCGCTAAAAAGAATAAACCAAAATCTAGAAGTAGTAATAATGAAATAAACTAAATAAGAAAAATGTATAGCAGATCACTTTAAAAGACAATTAAATTAGACTGCCTAACATCTCCTGTAACACAGTAATCTATTCTGAGAGTCCCTGACTTTTACAAGTTATTAATCAATCATGTATCCTTTTATTTAAATAAAGTTTATGTTTATTCGTACAGCGATTAAAAGCGAATATTAACAGTAGAAAACACCAACTTGTTCCTATAATTTTTTTACTAACTTCGACTTGTTAGTATGGAAATGAAACCATTGTTTACTGATCAATGCCGTTGGTTCTCTCAAACTACATTTACATTGTTATTGATATTATTATCTACTATGTATACCGATCAAGTATAACACATCTTAATTATTAGATTATGTCATTATTATTACTATCTGTTTCAAACCAAGTCAGAAGTATAATAAATTGTTATTAATAAATAATAGTGTATGACTGTTGGTAAATTGTTGCTGTTAACGTTCTATAGCAAAAACTTATTGAATAAAATTGGCAACAATGTACTCACGAAGCACGACGTATCACAACGTCAACGTTGCAATTTACAACTTGTTAGTACTGGGATATCATGAAAGTAAAGATCATGCGCTATATTCTAGCGCCATCTGATAGTGATAGCTGTAAGATTGCTACTTCTACTCGATGCTAGATGTCGCTATGTTAGTCAAAAGATCTTCTAAATAAAATATAGATGGCAGAATGGTTTGTGTCTTTAGAACTTACCCAATGACTTGATTCCATCAAATAAGTTATTCATACGTAATTTTAGACCACCAATGGAGTACTTCACATGTGCAGAGGTCACATTGAAAAATACGAATCCATCTTTGTCGTAAAGTTTTACGTCGCTTACGATGTCGATAGTCATGTTATCTGTGAACATAAATACATTTTTGATTTCTATACGAATTATTTTTTTTTGTCTTTATTATTTTTTTACTTTGCGGTCTTAAACTTAATATATAAGGTTTCAAAATTAACTACACAAACTTATCTAAGGGATGCATCATCATCGTTACATTAAACATACTTTATTATTTGTTAAAAAAATAATTTCATTATCTAGTTTTCGAGATAAACTATCAAACATTAGTCTAAATTATTTTTTTCTTTATTTACCATAAACGCAAAAACATCAAATGAAAAAAAAAATAGTAATATGTTTTGCAATAAAAATACAAAATTTACTTTAAAATATTTCTTTATGTAATTAAGTACCCTGTAATATAGTATAAATTCCTAAAAGTTTGTGTAGTTAATTTTAAACAACCTTATATCCCTATTCCTTTATTTCTTTACAAATTATAAAACGCAACGTCTCTCCGTGTGTTAGTTACACCTCTAGTATATATTATCTTTGGTTACACTCATCTGATTTACGTGTTATTTAAACATTCTGTGATTATGTTCTGGCCAGGTTTTAATATATATTTTGTTACCTACGTTAAGTAACATAATAAGGAACCATAAGAAATAAGGAGTAGGTAATAGAATATCCACGCCACTGGAGCCGCGGGCTCATATAGTGTCTCATATACATAGTTGCAGAATTCTAGTTACTTGTGGTATCCCAACTCACGTCTCTACGCAAGATTTTTAACCCTATAGAAGTCAACTGCTGGACCTAGATTCTAATCTCGAATGCGTCACTGCATCAAAACTTATCTGGACACAGTATAAAAAAGAAATGAAATTATATTCACAAAGAGTTATGACTGTGATGTAATATCTCACCCACCTGTCGAACATCAAACTGGACGTAAACTTGAACAGATGGGGTTACCAAAAATAACTCACACGGTATCTGGCATGACTAAATGCCAGTTAGCATTTTCAAAATTCACAAAAACATTTAGTGAAATTGACAAGTTTACAAACAGAAACAGTGAACAAATCTCAAATATTCAACGAGCAGAGTAATTAAAATATATACATTTGTCAATTTTCAAAAGTGGTGTCACTGCCAGTTACCAAATTCTTATTAGGTTTGAAGTACTACCTAAATAGTCCTTAGAGTTATGTATGACGATGACGTTTCAATACTGTTTGTGAGACCAACAATTTATCCAATATCTTAAATAGTACATTTTAGACTTACTTGGTTCGAACCAGCAGACTCCCCGCCCAACCAAAGGGATCAACAGTATTTTCCCTCTAAGATCATAAGTCCCTTCTATCCTAATTTTTGGAACCCGAACTCTCGTATAGAAGTCATACGTTTTGCCGTCCACTCTGTAACATGTTAAAGAATTAGATCAAGTGTAAATATACATCATATTTTTAGTGAAGGACCAATCGATTAGATTTAGAATACAGTTATATATTTAATGTTTAATTACACTATCATTTACGGATGTGGTGGTGTTTCATTGGAGAAGGCCTATGTCCAGCAGCGGTCTAAGGGCTGATGATAATTTGGGACCAGTAATCGAATTATTTGTATGTGAAACCAATGTTAAAGTTTACAATACAAACATGTTACTGAATTTAAGCTGAATTTGTAACAGAGAGAGAGAGAGAGAGAGAGAGAGTGAGAGAAAGATAAATATAAATTAATATATGTAGTAAAGATTATTTTTAATTAAATAATTGTTAGCCTACTCAGATAAAAATCACACGACACTGTCGATCGAACAGTTGCCTAAAGTACCAGGTTGACATAAATCAGTAGTAGTAAAAAGTTAACTTACTGGCTCACTAACACTTCTGTCTTGCCAAAGCCTGTTACCACAACATCGTCCAGTGCTGCGTTTACGTTCACTGGACCTTCGCCTTGCAATATCCTTATTTTAGGAATTTTCAGCGGGTCCAGACGAGGCAGTTCTATTTCTGGAAGTCCTGAAACATATAATTTTTTTAGATGAATCAGATAAACATGAAATATTTTTACAAATAACTATGATGCCGGTGGTGATATGCATCGAGACTAAGAAAGGACGAAACAGAATTATATACTGTCATGTCTTCAGTTCAGTAAAAGCAAATAAATAGTTGATGGCATTCCTATGAACTGTGTAACTGTCTGATTAACTGTAGCCGGTGTGAAAAGCTTGTGTAAAAACTCTAAATTTCATACAGCTGTTGTTATTACTTATTTATATTAATAAAAAAAAACATTACAGCTAACTGGAGTCGTAATAAGTGACAGAGACAACGCAAGTAAATTTAAAATTTTGCAACAATAACATTATTTCTATCCCAGTCAAACTGTATTAGGAAGATAAAGACAAAACTAGTTTTAGTGCTATACATTTTTTTAAGATGTATGCCTTTAAAGTTTGAAGTTTGGGAATTGATCATTAATATCCAAAACATTCCAATTTAAAAGTTATAAATACATTTTGCTAGGTAGCAGGAAAAAAATGGATAGACAAACACAGGAAAGAAAGCGGGAAAGGATGAAAATCAATTGAAGAAACTGGAAGACCCTTTATCGGAAGAGGAGTTCTTAACAGTGTACCTACAACATAAAACAGAAATGTACAGTCACTTTCCGAGTTAAGTGACTAGCCCTAGCACATTATCCAGTGACAATAACCTAAAAATTAAAATGAACTAGGTCATTTATCATAGCGCACTGACTGGAATACGCTAATTTTAATGACAAGGATTTTTTTTATTATTAATTTCATAACATAAAAAAATATGAATTACACACTTGATACGATGCGAGCGGTCGTCGCATGAGTACGGTGAAGAAATAGCGCTTTCGCTTTCCGCAAGTTATGTACACGTTTCGTAACTGAGGCTGTGTGACTAGCCTAGTGGCTCGTGAACCCACCAACCCACTATCATTGCATCTATGCAACTGTCCAACACAACATTGCTTATTTTCAAGAAAATTCTGGATTTAAATCAAAAGCAATATCATATGGCAAGACCGATAATGAAAACATTCTAGTGGTTCGCCGAAATAAAAAAAAGTAAAATTATTCAATAATGAGGGAATCGTTGAACAGGAGGGCAGCGTGACTAAAGAGTACGTACGCTTGCATAGAGTTGTGTTGGAGTTGTGCAATAAACCAGGCGTTCAGCAACCGTGCCGGCTACTTACGCAGCTCACTGGTTGTTATCCACATTTTTGAATGCATAAGTGTATGAATAGTCTTAAATAAATACTGCTTAGTTTACTGTTAAAACAGCATTAGTTATATCAAATTCTAATAAAACTGACCTATAAATTTTACCATAAATATTCCAGGAGGCACAAATTATGAAAACTGAAATCGACCATATGAAACTTACAAAATGTCAAAGATATTTACCTGGACCTAAGGCGTTGAACAATTGTTGCACTGCATCCCTTGAACAATCATCAAAATCCGGGTCACTCTTCAAACATGTCTTCACAAAATTTGCTAAAAGAAACCAAAGGAAATTGAATGAGAAGAACTCATAAGACATGTAATTCGATACGGCTATATAAAATCTACATAATATGTATACGTTTTCAGTTGCCGTTTCTCATAAAAATAAACCTTGACATTGACCGCAAATTGAAAAGTTTAGTTCAAGGACCTGTAATTATCTACAAATAAATATTTTAAAGATTAAGTAACAACATTATAGAAACAAATAGATTTAACCATTCAGATGTAAAACAAAAGCCAGTGTAATATAATTTAATTGAAAACACTATTAAGGAGCTGTAAGATTGAGAAGCAAAATATAAATGAAATCAAACAAGTTATCAACTCTAAATACTACATTGCAATATATATTGAATAATCGTTTAGATAACTTTATGTAACAGCACCGTTTTTGCGAAATGATGGAGAATCATTGAGGCATGACCTAACGCAGACCGTTTATTTGTTTATTTCCAAAACGATCTGACGCATATAGGTCACAGAATGAACCAAAAAGCGTATCCAAAAATACTCACGCTTCGTCTTATAGTACTCGGCGGCTGTGTAGTGCAGCACACAACTCACTATGAATAATTTAAACTGCATGTTTGTTGGTCCGAAAACCTGAGGTTGTGCCCCGAGCCCGAGCAGGCAGCTCGAGGTGTAGGTTCGATACTAACCTCGCAACTCGCTCGCCATGTGCGGCGGGTACCGCAAGGAGGGGAGTTCGCAATTGCCAATATACTCGTAGTAAATAAAACTTTAGCTTTGTGTTGCTTAAGATAATATTGTCGACAGCTAAGTGAATACAAACCATTGTTTAAAGAACTTATTCTTTCATGATATATTTTATGTGAACTAATTATTAGAATGGTATAAAAATGGTTCATAGTATCTCCGTTCGTTTTTGATTAAATACTAAAATAGCCGTTTAAAGATTCAACTTAAAAAAAAACTAATATAAAACCACCAGAAATATTTTATTTATTTCCTCACATCCCAAAATTTGTTGCTTTTATAGTAAAATAATCATAAGTCCTGATTTTAAAAAAATTAAAAGCATAATGCGAAAAAGCACTTGTTAACCATTTATGAATTTCGTATTCTTGACTCCCGTTAAATAGGATTCGAGAGAGTACCACGACTGGAAAAATCATCTTAAACTCTGATCATTAAAGTAGGTAATAAAGGGGCATTACTTATTAGCAACTAACACTGCCCTACATGCCGGTTCCTGTATAACAAGTCAGTAAACTAGCGCGCTCATAATCACTACCAAATGCGTGCAATAAGTGTTACATTCGTTCCGTTACATCAAATTCTTCATCTTTCACAAAACAAGCGTGTGGTAATCGTTCATTGTTTACTGAATGCGTGGTTTAGTTTAGGTACCTAGTTATTTTATCAATTTATGTAGACACTGCATTGTTTAGAGCATTTGCATTACGCTATTGGCGAATGCGCATGCCAGGACAGTAACGCCTGGCTGGGATTGATTTGGGAGTCGTAACGGATTTTTGAGCCATTTTTCACAGATTTCACCATGACACACCCCCCCCCCCCCCCCACCCACGTACCAGGACTGTAACGCATGGCGGAACCGACCTTACGGACGTTACCTTTGCGTACGCCTCCTTAGTCTGTTTTGATCCCTAACATCTTTTAATGATTTTGCACAGTCATTTCAACCGTACCTCATACCATGAAGTAAATAATTAGCGTCAATCATGAAGGAAAATACTTTGAGGTAAAAAAACTATGAGCTACGAAAAATTATTAAGCTTCATGGTATGAGGTTTAGACAACCTTATCTCACTTTAAATCACTAAACTTGTAGTTTTATATTTTCTTTAAGAATAGTAGAAGTGCATTTTATAAGTACATACCGCCTCCTTGGGGTAGTGGCTTGATCACTGGTCTCGAGGGACGTACTCGTACAACTTTGAACAATTTGTTTATGTTCGTCCCGGTCTGAATGTTATATCTGTAAACTATCTTATCCTTATTTAATTCCCATAGTACATGAAGATCTTAATTTAGGATAAGATAAGTATTTATCCGCGACTTTGTCAGCCTTTATGCTATTCCAGGATATAAGTTATCAATAACTGTAGCTACCAAATTTCATCAAAATCAGTTCAGGCATTATAGTACCTACGTAGTATCATTAAGTATCCTATGGTAGCGTGATTGAACAACAAATTGACATCCACACCTTCGCATTTATAATAGTAGAATGATTCTTTTTTTTTTACTTTTACCAAGCTCGAACCCTACCCATCAAAAGATTTCTTTTAGAGCAATTACTACATTCATTACATATGTATGCGTGTCATCTGTATCAACAGTAAGTGAATTATTGCTAGATTAATAGTCACATACAAATACGTAATGCAGATTTGACATAAGTTAACATTCTTAGCCCCCATTACTCTTGGGGTCAACGTCCGCAACTTTCGTTCTCAATCGAACGTAGCACATTAGGTATATCCCTTTAAGATCAGAGAACGGCATTGACCTACAACCCGTTGCCACCAACATCGGCACACCTGAATATCGGCTGTTGGTGACTCGTTGCGTAACATTCAATTGACCATTCGGCACCAAAATATTTCGCAAATTATGTATATTTTAAATACTTATGATGTCTTTGCTGTGTAAGCATTGCAAGCGTCTGTTATTTCAGAAATATTAGTACATATAAGACTATTATGAAATTTAGGAAGTCATAGTCATGAATGACTAAAAGAAATAAAACCAACTCCACAAAATTTAACTCATTATTGTCTTTAAATCTGTTATTCTATTTGAAAAGAGGTCTTATCTTAAGTTTTATCCCTCTCAGTACTACTAATATTGATGAATACTAAATTCATCTATGTACTTATTAACTACACACATTAACTAGAACTGCATTTTCTCACGTGCTTTTGCTTCCTCGGCACCATCAAAAAGTCTGCAGAGCTGGTGGAGATCTTTTATCTCCTCCTCCATCTCCTCTCCAGGCTCCTCTCCCATCCCCTTTCCATCCATCCTTTCTATTTCTTATTTTGTACTTACATAACAAATAGTATATAACAAATTATATATTTTTCCATTATCATCTGTTTTTCTTTTGCTTTAATTCAAATGCCATCTTTCTAATATTATATGACTTAATTATGTTCCTTACAATAATTGAAAGTGTACTCTGCTAATACTTTACGAGTAATTGCTAGAAATTAGCCGACAAATATAAATCATGTGTCAGTCAAGGTTTTGAACTTTGTCGTCATGTATGAGTGTGAGGATAATTTAACCGTGACACCCTCGCCTCTTGGCTCCCAGTCAAGATAAACAAATTTTCATAGTGGGCTTGCGGGGCCTACGCACATTATGATGGAATAGTCGGTTCTGTTATGATGAGGTAAGATTTCTCTGGATAACTGTTCCAGCCCTACGTTTATTAGTCGGTCATCTCATCCACAAGTTTGTGAAAACAAAATTCAATCGAAAGTTCAAAACTGTATGCCCCTGGAAATATAACCCTATTTCACTAATGATGTATGTCATACAATCTATCTTCTCTTTGATAATTTTTATTTATTTATCTTATCTTTGTATACATGTAAGTATGTATGTATGTACATTGACCTACTGCTCCCATCCTAGAAAGTATACTGCGTGGCTTGACTAGCGTCTGCATGTTGGTAAATAAGCAAAAGAATCATTTCCTGATTTGATAACAAATCATTGCAGCAGTGTCATGTCGCTCTATCATCACATCAACTCTTGGAAGTTCCAAGCTGAAACTTCAATATCTTTAAGTGATCATGAAAAGGTCTGCACATTAGCCAAGGGACTTGTAAAATTAATACTTGCAACCATGGCAAAACATACGTTATGATTATGAACATCTAGTAGCTAGTTTCGCCTGTCTAGAATTTGCAGCGTTCATTTTCAGATTTAAGTCTAGATATATTTTGACGCCTGACGTTTTATGAATGCCTAGTAACTTGTTACTCTTCTAAGAGCATATTTGTTACCTGCAGTGGATGGCGTGGCGTTGTCGTCGTGCCAAAGACGTTCGCACCACTATGAAACAGAGGACGCTACTGACAATAATTGTTTAACGCAGAACGCGGCAATAAGATGAACTAAAATAAAGTGAATGCATTCTAAAGTTCTAATTAGTAACGATTGAGTTTAAACATCTTTTAATGCAGAAACATTAATAAATTTTAAATAAACTAAACACGAAAATTATATAAATGACTTATGTGTGCACTTCATGTTTATATAATAAATAGGAAGTATATATTATTTATGTAGGAATATCAGCAAAGATAAAATATTGCTAGGTAATATCAGTACCGATACCAATCTAGGTATTTATACTCGTATGTTCACACATTAATATGATTGACTGATAACAGTTCGCGTGGTAAATCGCGGCAATCACCCAGTTGTTAAATTTCGACTTCGACTGCCTTGTGATTAATGAACGCCTAGTAACTAGTTAGTTACTCCCTCTGTACGCATATCTGCGTCATTGATGAAGCACAGCACAGAAAACTTGCTGCAGTAGCGGCACGATTCATTTTTAGCGCGAACATAGCGCGATATAAACGGAGATCTGAGTTTCAGTATACTGCCTCTTACTTATGAACGCCTAGTACCTACCAGCGCATATTTGCGTCACTCTGCAGTGCGCCAGTGCCACTGAAGCAACGCCCATCGCCGCCGCCGCGTCGTTTGTAATTTAGGAGGGCGCTGTTTTACTTTGGTTTTGTTTATACAAACATATGAAACCCTATCCGTTGATGATTGCATATCTCTTAAAAATAGTGTTATAAATTTATAATCTAATGGAAACATGAAAATTTATGATCATAAATTCAAATCAAATAAAATTAAAAATCAAAAGCCTGGTCAAATCAAATAAATTTCTAAAATCATGGCAAAAGTCACTTCGGACTGAACGTATTTCATAAATGGCATAGTCATTTTGCCAAAACCACAAAGTGCACGAAATTATTCTTGTAGGTTTAGCACTAGGTACTTTACAACCAAGTGTCTAACTAGGAAACTGAAATGCGTTTCAGGAAGTACTATAAAAAGGAATATTATGTAACTAATAGCATAATGGAGGTGAGGTGGCGTTGAAAAGCTATATTGAAAGAGGTCTATGTTCAGCCAGGAGTGAACTTCGATAGGCTGATATGATGATTATGATGAGCATAATCTTATTTCTCTAACAATAGTCAATATGGGAACTTAATTTGAAAATAAATCGTTTGAATTGAATGACTGTGTAAAAGACAAAAGTAACAAACTGTATTTACAATATAATGCAATTCACAAAACCTTTAATGCCATTGTAAATTCATGGAACTGACATATCAATATCACACATCGAACAGAGTAAGGACCATACACAGTATAGTACGATTCACGTGTCTAAGCTGTTTCAGATCCTTTAAAATGGTTGATATCGGACATTGACATAAACGATATGGCTTGGAAAAATGTTTGGCGGCATTCCAGGAGCGAAATAGAATCTAGCAAATATATACCAGTATAAATAAAATCATAGCATGTATTTGCAATTTGGCCTTGTGGTTTAGTGTCTGAGTGTCCTAGATATCCATAACTAAATAAGGATAAACTTGTTTATAATTGTAAGTAACCGACTTGAGAAATAAATTAACTCGAACTTTATTTTTAACAAAAATATTTATTACATAATGTTAAAATATTTACAATTTAAACTTAATCGTACAAACGTCTTAACTCAAAATGTTAGAAAAGTAAATCTAGTTAAATAAATAAAAAGTAGGTATATAGGAAGGATCTATCACTCATTCGTTATTGTTAGCCTATTTATGATTAACATAAGAAATAAGGAAGAAATACAAGAAAAGATGGTGCTCAAACTTGTACAATTGACAGCCATACAAGAACGATCTACAAACAGGATTTTCTAGCAAAATACTGCATGTTTCCGATAACTTCGGTTTTGGTCTCAGACACCTATCCCATAAAGCAAGGATACAATTGTTAAGTATTTTACATATGACGGGTGTTACCAAATCCACCGTGACCAGATTGTGAAGCGCCCTTGTTGAAACCCATCTGAAGGTTCAGTTCAGCATTGTGGGCTCTCAGCTGCTCTTCCGTGAACGTACGCTCGTTCTTATCAGCCATCTTCGGACCAAGCTGGGGACCGGTCCATTCTGGGTGCTTTTGGGTCTATAAAAGAAATTCACACTCTTTAACAAAGAAATGTTTGATTTAATCCTAATATCTTTCTAATTAGAACACTTTTACTCAAACTATGTAAAGTAATAAAAAAAATTAAAATTGCTTACTAATAAAAGTATGAGAGTTTAAAAAACTTACAATTCTGCCAAGCGCATACAAGCACAAGGTCACTTGAGGGATGTTACGCCTCTCGAAGAGATCAGCAGTCTGGAAAATCTCTTCCTCCGGGACTCCATACTTCTTGATCGCTGCTTGGAATCTGAAATATGAAATATTTTCGTATAAACAAACATAAAATACATGAGAACAAAAATAAGCTTGCTTATGTGATGGCACTTGGCTGACACGAATAGAACTATTGGGTTTCATTACATCACAGCTTACCTTTGAATATTCTCCATAAGCTGGAAGTTAGTGCCTTTCTCCTGGATTTTCTTGACAGACCCAGGCGACAGTTTGTTGATAAGCTTGCATAGGACCACGCCGTCTTTAAGGATATCCTCGTAAGGTGCATTGGGGAGAGGCTCGCCAACGACAGCCGAGATCCAGTTGATGACCTCCTGCTCCTGTTCCTTGTTCCTGGGCTGAGGACGTACATTTCTATTACTATTTAAATCTAGTAAGCTTTCACTCTGCGTTTTTTGCCTATTATCGATTTGAATTTTTTTCTCTAAGTTTGCCCGGTTTTTCCGCGATAACAAAGTCCTTGGGGTCCCACTTGCGTATTTCATGAAAAATTGTTTAGCCACTGGATAAACATGAATATCAATATAAAGTATACGAGAACAATACATGTAGATTTGGTTTCCTTAGAGAATAGATAGTTGTATTGCCGCTTTTTTCCCATTTCGTGTTACTAGCCCAAAATGTTACAATTTCACCCGGCCCCGCGCGCAATATAGTAAATATTTGTCAATAAACGCTTAAAGTCTTGAACATGGGCCATGAATCGCTAGCTCCAGTGCCAAGTCGTTATGGCGGAGCCGAAGCGATTCCAGCATCATCTCCGAAAATAACATCATATAACGCACGCGTTATCTATGAAGAGTCTGGAAAACTTTTTAGGTCGTGTGCAATCAATGACGGCAGTGACTGCGCGGACGATCGACTCTCGCGCAAGCCATGATATGATGACGTCAAAAATCTCTAAATCCATGTTAAATCTAGACTACAGAGTCAACGACTTTTCCGAGGGATCCATTTATAAAATAAAACACACGCAAATGTTTAGAAAGAGATGACGGATAGCACGCAACTGTACGTAATACGTTAAACAATGATATCATCGTCTGTTATGAATGTTCAGAAGTTTAGTTTTAGAAAATTCACGTTAAATGAAATGAAACTCCAACCAAAGAGAAAAAAATCCATAGCTTAGCTAACGAAGTGTCAACAGCCAACACTATCAACACGCACGGTGACGGTTTGAGAACAGCTGCGCCTGCGACGTTAATCTCCTACTCCGGCGTTGACGTCAATGCAGTGACATGAAACTAATTTACTAACTCATTTATGAACATAATGGAAGCATTTGAAGAAATTACCATAGCAGTAGAAGTTATTGTTACCTATATTAGACATTAAAGAATTTAATAAGTGAAGAAAGACGATTCAATAAACGCTGTAAGGTTACGAAATATATTTTATACAACAGCAGGTTACATAAAATTATATCCAGGCCGAATTGTATAAAAAGTTTATTTCTACGAAAGTGAAATAAAAAATGACAGATAAAACGATCCCTAGTTATTTATTATGTGTGAGTAAAATATATAGAACAGAGAGTTAGCCGTTACGATTACGTCAAACAAATACGAGAAAGAAATTTAGTCAGTTTAAGAATAAAAGTTATATAGAGACGAAATAGAAAACTATGGCAATAAAAATTTACGTACAGGCATATTGATAATTTATGGCACAAAAACTAAAAAACACAAGTTTATGGAACGACTTTCCGCGATCGTATCTGAATGGAGACTGTGGTGTTACTGATGCCGTCCGCCCAGCGTCAGCCGGCGTCCGCGTGGGCGGGCGGTGTAATTCCGCCCAAAAGTTTTAACGACTCTACATACATAATAACTACTGTTAAAAAAATAGCGTCATTTTTATTTTTATTTACAAACCACCGCAAAATATCAGCCATTAAGAGGATGAATGCTATAAATCTTAGTTAATTTAAAGCAGATATTTCGAGATAAAGTATACTTTACGTGGTACTTAATAAATGTTTCTTTGAAATTAAAAGGTTTCTGAACGATCTAAACAAATTGAACGAAAGAACAGTACAGGTCCAATCCAATAATAACTATTGTACCTAAATCTTGTTCGATATTTTTCATGCATTCACTTTTCAGTTTCAAGGAAATTTGGTGGGACATATCTATAAATTAGGGATCGTCAGTATAACGAGTGTATGTGATGAAATGAATGATGGTGATTTTCCCCATCAGTCATTTCTGGATCAACGTCTAAGTCTACTATTCTGATTTTCACAAAAAAGACTCGGTGTGGTAGTTCCAAGTTCCAAATACCACACGGAGATATTTCAGTCATACGTATGTTGCTATGAAAACAAAACGTTTCTTGCCCAGTTTCAACTGTCACCTTCCATTTCCTCACCTGTCTCTTTGTTCAAAGCCGTGACATCCTATTAATTTAACTACTTCCAGTAGGTTTGTTTGTTGAAGAATTTTTCGTAGCTTTTGCTTAATCATCAATCTCCTAGTCATCCTGACCCGGTCGATTTGGCAGTACTAGGGTGTGCCTTCTGAGACTATTCCATTCAAATTCCACTCATAAAACAATTTGTAATTTCAGCAAACAAGGGCCAGTATGTTTGAAAATAAATTTATCGTTTCAAAAGGTGACCATTTTGTCTTAATTATTTTTGATATATCTTTGCAAATTTATTATCTGTTTTGTATTTGTTTATAAAACAAATTTCATAGCTGAAGTGTTGTTTTCTAGAATTAAATTGGAAAATGTATTTATGTGAAATTTCTTTTTGGCTTACTGAATTTTAATCACTCTTTTAAATTATAATCTGTGTTGTGTAAATTTCAAATTAATAAATTAAATATTCAAGACGTATGATCCAAACAAACATTTTATCGAATAATTGATTATTTAATGACAATATCGTTATTACGTCTGTATTTATAATACTTTTTGGTGCATCTGTTATTTCATGATAAGTTTGAACATTGTTCGTATATTTTTCGAAGTATTAGGCAAGTTTCTATTTCTATCAGACCGATTTTAACCACTCTCTGACAGACAACATTGTAAATTTAGAAGCGTGGATAAGCTCCAGCAGCTGGTTTAATACTTCTGACACGAGAATATTTTCTTTTGATGCATTTTTATTTGATGAAATAAGTTAATCATACACAAATCAAAGATCTAGAAAGGAATACTAAAGAAAAGTAAAAACTTGCTGTTGCCCGCGACTATAGCCGTATGGAATTTATGGACTCTAATAGTAATTGCCTGTACGTCAATTGAGGAACTTGAGTGCAAAAGTGCTTAGACCCAGTCTATATGCGATCGGTCCGTCATTTAGGGTATCTTTTTGTATATTTCGAAGATTTTAAAATAACAGAAGTAAATCAGAAGAAGGCGGAAGAACGAGTGTATGTGGTGTTCATTGATTAAATGCGGATAAGAACGGCAACAAGCTGATAATGATGCCTATGAACATAACACTATCTACTCTCAGTTGCGATAAGACAATTATACTTTTGCTGCAATTGGTATTTATCCGATTGTGTATTATTATGTTACTGGTATGCAATAGATTTAACTCTAATACATTCCATTTAATTGAATTCATATTTATTCCAGTGAAGATATTGTGGTATTCTTCTTCTTGGCTTTCTGCTTATCCTTATTTATTTATTTAATAATTTATTGTACACTTTCAAATAAAAAGAAAAGACAATTATACAAAAGGTTGAGGTTCTTTTGTTTGCCCTTCAACTCACTATACCTACTTTGTCCAGGGAGCTCCGTAAGAATTTCGGAAAATATCTGTCCACGAAAACTACGATAGACGCCTATCCAAATATGTCACACTAGCTGTTGCCCGCGACTTCGTCCGCGTGGACAACTCAACATTACAAATTATTTTGTATTTCCCGTGGGAATTATATGTTTTTTCGGCATAAAAACTATTCTATGTCCTATTCCAGGACCTAACCTATATGTGTGCCAAGTTTCATCCCAATCCGTCCAGTGGTTGAAGCGTGATTGAGTAACAAACTTTCGCAATTATAATATTAGTGGGATGATCCATTAGAGATAAAAAATTGTTTTTCCCGAAATAGACTCTAGCCAAGGGAATCAGTTTCTCTTCGAGGATGTTTTGTTTTCGATAGGCACGACTATTTTGATTCTGCTGACAGCTTCTTAAATTTAATTAAGAGAACAAAATTCTGTTAACTTCGTAACATGAAGAAACATAAAGCAAAACAGAGGGAATCGCCATACTCAGGCGTTCCCCTCTGCCAAAGATACAATAAGCTGTGCGCGGTATCGACATAATTATATTGATGTGTAGGATTGGTTATGAATGTGTTATACGATTTCTTACGTATGTGTTTCGTAGCGACAGAGTACATGTGCGAAAATGACAGGATATTTCGCATCAGAATAAAAGCGTCCCTCCCCGGTTCAAGCCAACCACTTTGTTGTTCTAGGCTTCTTATTTTTTTTAAAGACATATTGTTTATGGTAAAGCACTATTTAATAGTTTTATATTCTGTAAAAGAAAGATTTGAAGTATTCGAGCTATTCTGCTGTACATACGAGTAGATTAATAGCACACTGGTCACGCGAAGTCATTGTGATCAAGCATCATAAACAAATACCTATATGGTCGTAATTCTTGGAATTTGAAACTAATTGAACAAAAAGACATTACGTCAGTAATTTATTTATATGCATTACCTACTAACTAACATGCATATGCAAATTGACATTATAAACATACGAATGATCAACTGCAAATTGAATGACGTGAAGGTGACCCGTTAATATATTGGCGCAGTCGATTACAATTATGCGTTTTATATAAGGTCATATTCGCAAAAAACACAATTGTAGAAAAAAAATTCAACATTAAATTGACATTAAATTCAGTATTTTTATTTTGGAAGCAATTTTATTATACTCCTATTAAATCTACCTAAGTGTATACGTTCCATTGCTTTAGCTGTAACAGTAATGTGTTTGAAAATATTGTGTTCATGGATGAAATTATATCAGGGACGGTTCAAGGTAGGGAGCTGATAAGTGGCGTGTTACCTTACTATGAGCTGCCAGTTAATAAACACTATAAAGTTTAAATAGTCCCCATATGGACCACATCTTCTTTATCCTGCTAGACCCTTAAGCACGTATGGAGTATAAATACATAGATTATGGAAAAGTTATGAAATTGGTTAGGAATGAGTTGGGTAATCCGATACTATATATAAACTTACAGATCATGATAAAGTAGGTACGTGCAATTAATAAATATTTATTATACAATTTTTTACTCTCCTTTAGTGTTTCATTTGAGTAATGTTGAAGGATGTTTAATTCTCAGTAAAATGTCTATAATCGGGGCTATTTGGACGCTTGCCAGGCTGAAAATGGACTCTATCCGGTCATCCCACGTGTTGGGAAACCCCTATGCATACACAATCTCTAGTTTTATAATAATATTATTATAATATTGGTAAGTCTGGTTAAGGGACAATTGTAATTAAATGACAAATGCAAGTTTATGTATATCTATGACAGGACTGAGAAATATTAGGCACAATTAGTTGATAAATAATACGGTGAAGTAGACTAGGACGCTCTTTATAATGTCATGCATCTTCGAATTCTGGATTCTGGATTCTGAAAATCACTACTCTACAGGAGAAGATGGACACGTTTTATAGAATTCGTAGGAAACACAATATATTTTTATTTTATTTCAACTCACAGGGAGGGTATAATGGATTTTAAGTAATAAAAAATCATATGCTATCTTTAGATATCTGGCATTGTTAGGTAACAATAATAAGAGGAAAATCTAAATGTTCAAAGAACGCGAAGTTGACGATTTGGCCCGGTAGACCTTTTTTCATCCAGATAATACTATTTGAAATTGTTATAAGAAATTAAATATGTATACTACGAGTATACTCAGCCATAAAAGTTTACATTATCTGTGATTGTTTTACTAGCCATTATTGAAGCAATAGCTAATAAAACCATAAACACGTAGGTTTGTATTGTCCATTCCATTATTAGGTTCGTATTGTTATGGTATAGGTAGGTATTGTTGTGTCCATTCCATTATTAGGTTCAAGAAATATGCGAGCTACATGAGGGTATGCAAAATGCATGCTCATGGCCTACTCATAGCACCAAGTCATACAAATAATGGTTTTGTTGCCATGACCGAATTAACTTTACGAGTAGGTATAACTCTGCGGTCATACAACACATTATTTCTAGTTATAGCACCTTATTTTATTATTTACAGTCATGCTACAACATTTCTAGGAATCTATCGGAATAAGCCGCCCAGATGTACATTTAGAGTGACAAAAATTTTACGAATAGAGCGGTTGTTTTATCTAATTTATTTTTTTAGCTAGCTATACAGAAATAAGGATTGACTAAAATAAATGCCATATTAATTAAAATTTTCTGTAGGTAGATAGGTGAGCAAGGTGCTAAATTGTCATAGCGAAAAGTAAAATGCATAGGGATTGAATTCGACTTTTGATGTAGTCCCATTACTGTAAGTCAACAAACAACAATGACATTACATAATAATGTAAATTAAAGTTTTATTACAACACATAAACTTTTCTGTATGAAAAAAAATATTAGCCAAATTAAGTCTAACCGAAACCATAATAACAAGCTAATTTATTTAACTTGTCGTACGTAGCTTTGTCAACTTCATCTTCCAATGTCAACTTCGTCTTTAAAGTGTTACTCAGGTTTCCTTATACATACATACATAATTCTCACGCCCTGATCCCAGAGGGGTAGGTAGAAACGATGCATCGCCACTTTGCGCGACCAGCGTCGCAAAGCGACTTTCCTTCGTCCACTTTTCGCTTGGCGTGATGTGTTGCGAACAACATCGCAATGTTTCCTTCTAATGATCAATAACATTGATAACTTCGAAAGTCGATAGACTACAACATCCCGACATTTTACTTTTCGCTATGAAAATTCCGGACTTTAGCTATGAGTCATGCATGGCCCATGATACAGTCCAAACTATCGTTTAAATAATACATAATGAAGAAAAGTAGTAGACGGTTACCTTAAATTTGTGTTCACAAGTTTTGTTTCAATAGTTCCTATTCCAAAACTAAACCAAAATCCATTCCATACCCGCACTAAAAACCTATTTGTTGCACCAAAATACACCCATCACTCACTCATAGAAAAGTTTAACTAAATGTAACATAAACAAAATCAAGATTATTGGATTTGTTTTCATAAGTAAATATATTATTACTGGCAAAAATAATAAGTCAATGAAAAACATGTTAAGTCCAATGAAACAAAACGAAAAGTGTCTTGTCGTGGCATAGGTAAATTATTGAAACTGTTTACATATGTAAGTGTTTAGGATTCCGTGTCCGCGCTGCGACGCGACGTCAAGCGAACAGCCGATATTTAATATCATTATTATCAATGATAAAATCACTATCAGACATGTCTTGAACATCTCTGATGAGTGATGCAGATGACTCAAATGATACTTCGGCAACAGCTGTTGAACGTGGTTGAACTTTTGACTTTGATTGATACGGAAATCGTATGATTTTAATGTAGATAAATAATGATATTACATGTGATTTAATTACATACAATGATAGGAAATTAAGCTGTTGCAGACTTGAAGATAACTCAATTAACTTTACACGCGTAAATGTACTTATTTTTATACTAGGCATAAAACTTAAAAGCGAATCTGACGATTCGTCCAGTAGCTATAGAGTTGTAAAATAAGTTTCTTTCAGAGTATAAAATCCAGTCAGCCTAGCGCTAATATCCTTTCGACCAAAGATGCCTGGTACTAATGTTAATTCAGCTTCGCAAAATCTTTATTAATTGTATGCAAACTTGATTTTTAAAAGATGTGTTGCGTGAAGTTTCTTCTTCACAGCGCTAACACCTATTAAGCGGTAGTCGATAATAAAAATGACGTGTATAAATGTACCAAGTGTACTCATATGCAATAAATGATTTTGACTTTGACCAAAAACCAAAATATGTAAACTCCAAATCTGGTGTTTTTTTTTTGCCATAAATAAATTATGTCAATTGGTTCTGACAAACCTGTGTTACAATTTTTATATAAAATAAATCTCACCATTTAGCACACATTCGACAAAGGTTTTTTGCATAGCCATATGTATTTTGTTTCTTCCATTTTTAAAGCCCAGAATTAGTGGATTTAGTCATTGTGGCTGTAGATCTTTGGAAGAGGCACAACATGTCTTATTCTTTAGAAAGTCTTCGTGTTCGTTAGAAAGACTTTTCTTCATCCACGCACACAATGCTGCCTTTCGTTTCGGTAAATGCTATCCGACGTTCATCAATTAACAATTTATTTCCAGTGTGCCGGTAAGCGCGAGCCCGAGAAGGAAGTGGAAGCTCAGCAATGGATCGAAGCCGTCATCGGCGAGAGATTCCCTCCAGGAGTGCCCTATGAGTACGCCCTCCGCGACGGCATTATCCTGTGCAAGCTGATGAATAGGCTCCAGCCCGGTATCATCACCAAGGTCAACATCTCTGGAGGCGACTACAAGTTCATGGATAATATTAGCCAGTAAGAATTCATTGCATAATTTTCCAACCTAATGTCACACACCTAATGTAATGTGTAATACGGCAATCTAGGAATTGACAGTCGCAAAAAAGGCAGCATCAAAATTGCTATAGTTCCTGTGAGAATCTCTCGTAATGTCTGAAAGGGTTCGTTGCGGTCGGCACCAGTCGCGATGCGTTCTTAAGTAGCATGTATTCACCAAACCTAAATTAGGGTTTGCATGCTTTTCATCTCACCCAACACCACAGTCATATACGGAACCTATATTATAATACCTATACATACCTAGGTATACATACAATCTTAACTGCTGATAAAAAAACGTACAACGTTCATATTTTTCCGGAAACAAAGGCCTTCATGTTGAAATACTTAAATATTTTTGCTAAAATTGTTTGTATTTTTCCACAGATGTCAACCATTGTAGCAGGTAGTCACAAAATATATCCTTGTTCGTAGTCTAACAAAAAAAGATACTTTGCCAGTATCAAACAATGCACTACAGAAATGTCTCCTGCAATAGATAGGCATTTGTCCTTGCGTTTTTGGTCTATAAATTGGCTCAATCAGTAATTAATATGGATCAAATTCTTTGCAGATTCCAAAAGGCGTGTATAAAATACGGAGTACCAGACACTGACCTTTTCCAGACCACTGATCTCTGGGACCAGAAGAACATCGCTCTCGTCACACAGACAATTTTCGCTATTGGCAGAACGGTGAGCTTTACTTTTCATCTCGGTACTCTTGATAGGTAGTAGTGCTCTTCAATTCGTGGAATCTCTTCTTTTAACTTTGAACATCGTGGATTTGATTATGATGTTTTTTTAATGTGGTAACCTTATGAATTTTTACATTGTCATGTTCTGGCTAATCTAACTAACCTATCTACATGCAAGTGCAAGTTTTTGCATCAAACCGTATGTATCTACCTAGTACTCGTGTATACTATTTAACCCAGATGACCACTAAACTAAAATTTACCACTAGGGGCGCATTTTCAAAATCAATGTCAACAATGTCGCAATTTGCTCTCTTTTTATGAGCACTTTAACCATTCTACTAGATATCGGAATTCGTCGGTATTGACCAACTCAGTGAAATAATTTCATTGATTCCTTACTTATATTTTATTTACAGGCACACAAGCATCCTGAATGGCGCGGCCCCACCCTCGGCCCCAAGCCCGCTGAAGAAAACCGTAGGGAATTCGGTGAGGATGTCCTTAGGGCTGGTCAGACTGTCATCGGACTACAAGCTGGCACTAACAAAATGGCGACCCAGTCCGGACAAAACTTCGGCGCGTCCCGCAAGATCATCCTCGGCAAATGAAGTACCAGAGCGTTAGGAGATAGAAGAGTGTTTAGTTAACAAAGGCGTAAATGTCACACACACTTGAATTTGTAGAGTTGTATTAGTGAGGAATTTAAATAGTACCCGCTTAGATGTATACCATCCTGGTACTATCAATAGAGAAATTGGTTGCTTGCCGACTTGATTGACGTAAAACTTGTACCCACTCTCGCTCTCCCTGTCAATCAGTCACTTGTTTTGTTGATTGTTTTAGTCTAACAAATTATTATTTACGCCTATGTACGAATGATTGATTCAGTATTCTACACTTATCTATTGTCTTAATTTTATAATTACTATTTACCGCATAGATTTTATTTGTTACAAATTATTTAACTATGATCTCTGTTGGAGAGTGAAGGAGTAAAATCAGTAAGTGCAATAATAATTCAATAATTTATTTATGTATACTTACAAAGATTTGTGTATTTAAGTAAGTACTTAAATTAATTACGTATCTCATTGATGTTATAAACCTATAACAGTTACTATAGACTTATCAGAAAAATAAATATTTTAAATATCAAGCATTTTATTTCATATTCTCAATTTAATTTATACTTCGCGTGTATGAAATGTGTATGAAACAAGTGCGGCTTCCGATCAATTATATCTAGTAAAATTGATTTATATCGCAAAGTAAATATATTATTACTTAAGGCAGTTCAATTCTTCGATTTGCCAGGTAATCCTAGATTTATCCGTGTTCTCCAAACATCACCCACATACATAATATCATCAAAGATAATTTATATACTAGAGTGTGCGCGCCTCCGCCAGTGTATGGAGGCGCGAATTTATTTCTTTCATACATAATATATTATACCTACATAGGCTTATATACAAAGCTGAGCTTTAAATTGAGAATGTTTTAAAATAACACAAGTCAATTTATCACAACGAGATTGGTCTTACGAATACCAAAGATATTACTCGAATACGTACGAATTACGAATACTTTCTTCAGTGCAATGTTTGTTAAACAAACTTCGTGGTAGTGCTTATAAAAGGATAATGGCTGAAAATCAAAAATCCTAAAAAGCATTTGATCGCTATAAATCGTATTTAAAAAACAATAAAATTGTTTTCTCTTTTGGGCTTCAAAGAGCAATTTAAAATGCTTCTAAATACCACATACATAGGTAAACTTTTTCTTACGTAGTAAGTTTATCCTATATTCTATTTATCGTATCATTTTCTTTTCTGAACCAAAAAAAAAGAATAATAATACTCACACTGTATATAATATAAAATTTATGTTCAGAACTTGCCAACTTCCGCCATCTATCATTTGTAATAAAAACTTATTTCAACTGAAGTGATATCAGCGACATCTTTGCTATGACCTTATAATATTACGAAAATCTTTTCAAAAATGATACAAATAGTTTCGTACAGATGGCGACACTTAGCAAAAACGCAAGGTCATAGGGACGTGCAAAGCATATTAGTGTTGATCGATTGAAGAGTATGGTATTGAATCGACGTTGTTTTCCTTACTATAATGTTAAAATTCCTAAGTTCTTGAATACGGTACGGGGCACATATAATAATGTGCCCAATCATGAACACGATCGGTGATGGATGGATGATCATGCTTTCCTACTTAGTTCTAAAACAATAGGCCAATCCAGATTTGATACGTGTCGCTAAAGTTCGGCAAATGTGGCGATGTGTATTGCAACCCATACCACACCGCCGCACTCCATGCAAGCGAACAGATTTAATCACCTACTACTTACAACAGGACCATCAGCCAGATCGTACACGTTTGTGTGTGTGTGCGTAAACTTTGTAAGACTGCTGCACCGACAGCGCACGAGCATAGTCGACTGAGAGAAATCGACCTCATAACGACCTTCACTGTTCCTGGTGACAGAATCGTTAAATAATTTTTCACATTGTTTGTCTTGTGGGGACAAAGCACGGCGGTGCGGGGGTTCTTCCAGGCGCCAAAACTTAGATATAGCGTCGTGCAGTAACGTTATACGTCAACAACATAGATGTTCTCTTTCTAACCAATATCGCCGGTCGATAGCGCGCTGGCCAAACGGTGCGGAGCTGGCGCGCCGTGCTTTGTTTGGCAGGCGACGTTAATCTGACGGGAGCGGTAAGCGATTTATTCCTAGTAAGTAATATTTAGTATTATCTGCCCATACATCACCACTTTTCGAAACAACATATGCTGTCATTAAAACACCAGAGAGGGAGTCGCCACACTCGGGCGTTGATTCGGCTAAACGTACAAGACCACCGGTCATGTGCCGTATCGAAATATATCGATTTGTAAGAGAGATTATGGATGTGTTGCTATATTTGGTACGTGTATATTTTCGTAGCGACAGCGTACAAATATCCATGTCATGTGCGTAGATACCCGCACAAAAATGATAGGAATTTATACATCGGAAAAAAACGCTATGTCTTCCCTCCTCCGGCGGCCATGCTGCTCTAAGTCTGCTGTACTCTGCGTATGCCTGTCTGTAGTTGGTTGATAAGGAGTTTATAGTTGATTGATTATTGATACATAACTTGCACATTCCTATGATTTGTTAAATAATCGCTTGTTGTCGAATGTCGATTTTAATATTACAAGCTGCGTAAAATAAACGTGAAATGTGTTTTTACAACGTCCAAATGATAAAACATACGGTAAAATGATAACATTCGGCGCTGCGAACACGTCAACAGCGCTGGAAGACTCTGGTACTGTGCTGTGATCCTTTTGTGAACTTTGTTTTGTGTTCATCAAAGTTTTGCGATCAAAGGTTTATTTTTCGATATTGTTTTTTGTAGGAGAAGTAAGAAGTATCTGTGAGAGTATTTGCAGTGATGGCTCTAACACTACGGTGCAGCCGGGGGGAAACCCGCGGCCCCGGATGGATATTGCATGTGTATTGGATATCACCCAAACAACAAACTTAGCTCACAGGAAAAGGGCCTTGGAAGAAGTTCGTCTTGCTTCTGAATTGGTCAATGCTAATTTACATCATATTCATGTAAGTCTGTTTTAGATGTTTTTTAGAACTGTTCTATGGTAGAACCAAAGTGGGTTTTAATGCACAATCAAGACAATTCCTTGTGGTATTGAATTGTTTTAAATACGTCCTTTCCCAGTCTCGACTTTATGATTGACGGAAGATTTGTGGTAATACCACATTGTTGTTTTAATACAGGATTTCTTGCCATTAAGTTTTCCTTCCCAAAATTCCAAACAACAGATTAAAAAGATAAGAGTAGTTCGAAGAAGTATGATGTTATTTTTATGAAGAAATATTGATTTAATTAGACAATGAAAAAGAACTATAGAATATTGTTATTGAAAAAGTGATTTTTTACAATTTGGCACTTTGTTACTCGAATCTATCTTTACATTAAAAAAAAACTCTAAGTGCATCCTTTCCTTCCTTACAAACCAGAATTTCACAGACCACGTACCCAAGGATGGTACCAAGATTTATTGATTTTTTTCCTATTTACCATTTTTGTGGGTAGGTTTTTGGTATAATTCAGTCCAATTATCCTTAAGTTGATTGATCTGTTTATGTTCAAGATGATTCAGTAAAATAATATTTTGCCATTCATAGTGGTAAATAATGCCAAACCACAATTCTACTTGAATTGCAACAGTCCTATATAATATCTAACTGCAGACCTAATGACCTGTATTGACATTATTGTGTGAGCAATATTACTGCTAAGTTTATTTGCAAAAAATATACAGCAAATGTGTGGCGGAGGATTCTCAATTTTTTTTTGTATTGTTTGATTTAGTATGAGACATGTCACACAGAGTAACACCATTGTAAGCAGGATTTTGTATGGAGCTACTGCATTCGCCTTCTGTGTGTTTCTCACCTTTCAACTAATAAAACTTAAGAGAATGAACATAAAGATATCAGTTACCTAATATTATGCCCAATAAACAAATACTACTCTTTCTAGAGATAACAGTTAAACTCTAACAGGTAAATGATAATACTTATAATGATTACAGACTTGATAGTAAAGAATTCTGGTGGTTACGCAGTATAGTAATAAGTGCTAGCGACTTCATTGAGTTTCTTTCCTATCACTTCTTTTGATATTAGGATGTTTCTCTCCAGCTTATAATATTCTTATATCTACAATAGTCTGTCACTATGTGTTTGTTAATTTCCTTGATAATGATTGCCTGCAAGAGGTCGCTTTAAAAGATAAGGCTGCCTTTGTAGTCTCTATTGATTTGTGCTTTTTATTTTCAAATTTTGGTGGGTTGAAGAATTTATCTTTCTCTTCTGAAGCAGTGGTAGGTCACCAATAATTCACAGATGGGGCAGGAGCTGACGAGAAATTTGATTTCCAATTAAATTGTTGTGTGTTATCCTTGCATTGTGTTACAAAATTTGAAGCATTTACATTAAAAAGTCCCTTTGCCAAGTAAATTTTGCATTTCTTATGCTTTCCTTCCAGTTTGAAAAGCTAGACTTTGGGGAGACAAGTGTGCTGGACACATTTTACAATGCAGATGTGGCGCTGGTGGATCTCAGCCTTCAAGTGCAGCAGAGCTCTCTGTTGTACCATCTGGGAGTTCGGGAGAGCTTTGATATGAAGGAAAATGTGTTGCTGTACAATGATATCGATCCTGATGCTACGTTGAGACTAAAGGTAATAATCAAAACTTTTCTACACTAATCTGGCCTGATATGAGAGAAGGTTGCTAAGTATAAGAAGGGAATTTACAGAAAATGGCAAGAAGGTGCTAAGCTGTTCAAATTCTGTAATTGATGAATTCTAATTCTTCAATTAATGAAGAAACTAGTCCTTTGCATAGAATCCTAGATCGCCACATTAGCAGCTCTTTTATTATATTTAAAAAAATGCTTTTTAGACTTAGCGGCCTTCTGTTGTATTAGGATGTAGCGATAATATTTTATCTTGATGTTGTTGGTTGTTTATCAAGTACTCTAACTAAAGGATAAACCCAGATGATAGGCAGCAGCATCTTCTGTACATTAAGCATCATATACTGTGATCAATCACCAACCAGCCTGCCCAGAATTAGGATGGCATAGAATAAACTTTAGAAGAGACTGTCCAACAGTGGACTTAATATGGTCAGCTCAAGGGATAATCAACTTATAACGCGAATTATATCACGGGGCATCCACTAGTAAGAAATAATACTCTGTATCTTATAACATGTAATGAAGAACCTTCAACCATCACCCTTAAAGACTGTGGATGTGTAAATAAAAGTTATAGCTGTCACTCAAATTTAAATATAAAATAGACGCGAATTTAACTGAGTGAGTCACTTTTATACTGACTACTAATATCCACATGTTTAAATTATTAATTAAGAAGCAAAAACGAAGAGATGAATTGTAGATGTCACAGTCTGAAATGCGTTAGGCATGTTGTATGTCTACGTAGGTATTATAATTGCCAAAAAATAGCTGGTTACTTTGCCAAATATTCTGCACATACCGATTTCTTTCAAATAATATGACACTGAGTTTCTAAACTCATAAACAAGCTACTCGGGGACCAAAACATCGTAAATAATTGGATTTTACGTTCAAGTTAGGTAAGAGGTTTTCTGAAGAAATCACCTAAAGCTTAGATTGTACTCGTAATTCTCCATAATTATTATATTTACTACAATTACAAACTAGTAAACGTTTTCACTTACGTTGGCCTAGTGGATTGGTTGTTAGATTCGAGCGCCAGAGGTTGTGGGTTCGATTCCCACCAGGGACCAACAACTTTCTAAAATTTGTAGAAGTTTGTCCCGGTCTGGATGTTATATTTGTGAATTTGTCCTTGTCTAAATTACATCATACAGGAGAAAATCCTAGCTTGGGAAAATAGATCAGTGTGTGTGTATAGATATTTATATTTGCTTTTTATCTAATAAATAAAATCGTAAACTTCGCGTATCTATACATTGAAGATATTTGCACAAAAAAAATTGGGGCGTTTAAGGACTAGCAACAGAACATATCCGAATCCTAGTCCTAAGTGTGGTCATCCTAACTAAATATTATTAATTCTTAAGTGAGTTTGTATGTTTGTTATTCCGATAAAGTGGCTTATTGAAATAGTATGTTGTGGTATGAAATGCAATATTGGACTTTAAAAGAAACATCTAAAGTCCACTATTGCATTTGCCGCTAACGGGAAACGAACCCATAAAGACATATACCAACTGAACCAAAGAGGTGAAACAGTCCAGTACTGGACAGTCGTTATTTTGACCAGACGTACAAGTACCATTGAAAATTCTAATTGCCCAACTGGACTCAAGGTCTGGCATTCGCATTAACAAAGGGATAATAAAAGTTTTTATTGAGTTGTTTATCACTACATTCGAAGAAAATGTAGGTATTTTTAGAAACACAGTATCTGATAAATTAGAACTTGTTTTAGTTAGTGCGGTCAAATTATTTCCGATAGTAATGATGGTGATCCATCATCATCATCATGCCATGGTGAAAACTTTTTAGCGGCTTAGATAATATTACATTAGAAAAAAAAAATTGTCCGATTCGTTGCCGATCCGCGGCCTATGAAAACTCCGCGCAATTCAAAAACTCCTCGCATCACCTGCTCCGTCTACACGCTCAATCGTTAACCACGAAACAGTGTTTTAAAACGATATTGCAAAAATGGCCTATTGCGTGAATAAAATGTGTAAAAGTGAAACAAGAAAACATAGGAAAGCGGCATTAAATTCCATGGTTGAATACCCCATTCAAATAAGTCCAAATCCAAATTTGTACAAGGAAAAGCTTATACTTTCATACATAAATAATCTGAGTTGGATAATCGACTCTGCGCGCCAACACTTGCTTGTATACATATATACACCTAAATAAAAAAATAAAAAGTTTAGTTTATGTGTGCGTGAAGTGTGTATGTATAAAAAGGATGGACACGGTATATATTATTAGCGATCTCCTAATGCCCAATATCCCGTACACGGTACCACACAGTCACGATACCACCAACACATACCACAGTCACGATAATCACATTTCAGTTATAGTTGATTAATGTGAGTAACGTATAAAGTAGTTATTTAGAGTATAAAGTACTGTATCCATTTCTTTTCTATAATCGAATCGAATCAAATCGTCTTTAGTAGTTTCCTTATGTTGTTTAGACCCAGATTATCGACACTTCCTAAATGTATGGGTGTTATGTTCCATTCATTATATAGCACTTGGTTAGGTTATTTATGATTTTTTTTAATCATCTACATCAAATATGGACCTTTTTTTGTTACCAAACAAGAATAAAACATTCGTGTGATTCATTATCATCAGCCTGAAAGAGTCCACTGCTGGACATAGGCCTCTCCCAAGGTGCGCCACTGAACCCGATCTTCGGTTCTTCTCATCCAGTCACTGCCAGCCGCCTTGCGCAGATCGTGTGATTCAATTCATAATATTTAATCGTAACTCACAACCTCTAGCACTCGGCAAGCAGGGCGGTTATTCTCCTGGAGTTGTTATAAAATCCTAGATACACAAAGGCCTTGGATGGTCGCGTCTCAATAGCTATTACTCTCAATTTGTCAATTGCCCTATGTGCACAATCATGCTCAGGCGACACGGAATAACTTGCCTTATTCAATTACTGCTGCAGTATTCTTTATTACATATAATACAAGGTTATTTATTGCATACCGAGAAGCTGATACATCCTAATAAATTTATATTCCCTACAATGTATAGACGAAGAAATATAATCATACCAATTTTTTTTAACAACCGTAGTAACATTTAGGCCAGCACAACACAAAATTCAGTGATTCTAGAGTTATATGCGTACTAATTGAGAGAAAAATGCTATAATGACCACGCGGATTGGAGATCGCGATAATGATCTTAACATACACAGGAGAACTCAGCTGCCCGTCATTGGTGCGATCCTTTAGTAGCTTTGACGATACCCATGGGTGGGACTATTCTAAGCCGGGTTCCACGCATTTATAATATTGAAAAGGACGTTCAACAGTCGATAAAAATCACCCGAAATAGCAAAGAATTCAAGAACAGTTGTGAACAAAGATTTTGTTTGATATGTAAACAATAGGTTATGTTTCCCTGTTACAGTTTCGTAATTAGGTGCTAAGAAGCAATGAGCATTCATTATTTGCCTGCAAATTCACAAACATCCTGCTATACATACGAATGTAATCTCATTCGTCCTAATGACCCAACATATCGTCATTGCGAATCATTATAGATTCGTTTTAAGTGTAAAATAACGTTTGGATATCTTCTATAATGCAATAAATACACTTCACAAATATATCATATTTATCTCTTATGTTTGTAACATTTTATTGGAATAGAACTTGCATCAAACTCCCTATGAATGGGGAAAAATCTACCACTGATCCAAATGCTACATAGCCCAAGTAACACAGGAAGCATTTTAACAAATGAATTGTAAACTTATATAGAACTTAAGGTCCGTATAAAGTCTTATAAAAGTTCACCGAGCATCTTGACGATTTATATTGACATTTTAAAAACATTATGATGCTTTGAACTGTAGAACGGTTGGATAATCGCATATCAAAATACTTTTGTAAAACCATTAGTTTTAGTGCAGCAAACCACAATGCAGCTGTACAGCTTTCAGCTGTTTTTAGTGCATTTGGATTTACAATAGCATTTTTAAGTAGTAAGATAATGCCTAATGCTGCTTAATAGCATAAACTTGTGCCATTATAATGCACATTAAATCTGTTATATAGCTTTGAGCTGTTTTTATTGCCCTTTGTTGTGTAATAGCACTTTTAAGTGGTAAATAAAAGCCTAGTACTGTTGAACGTCATATACGTGAATCAATGTAATGCTTGCATTTTTAAAGGTCAACTGAGTTCTGATGTACAGCTAACAGCTCTTTAATCAAATACTCGTGAGTTATTGTAATGCGTAAACCATTTTTTCCCACGAAGTAGGTACGACAGCTGATTTTGTATCCCTTCTCTCTCGCGTCTGTACTATTTTGAAGTAAGATAGATAAAAGTAAGAAGAAGTATAGAATCACAATAATAGGCCCCGTTAATTAAGTGATATTAAGTACTCGAATGAAACTATCTACTTTCTTTTTTGTTGTTGTTGACAGTACTATAATCATTTAAGCCACGCCAGAAAACTTTTTTATCCACACTTGGCAAACTTATAAGTGGTACAAAAATTCTGAAATGGGTTTTATTGTTATGATCAAGGATCCCTAAAATTGCGTATACCGGTATACCGGTGAACCCATATATATCTACTTTATAGATAATAACACTACAGTGGTTCATCAAAAGTCTTTTCTCTAGCTTCTGGCTTAATAATTGTTCACGTATGAATATTTATGCTGCTGGCGGCATAATTTAGGTTTTTTAAAGGCTCGCCGGGCTGCTATAGGCCGACACCATTTTGTCAATATTTTATAACCAAAAAATATGATCATTCGGACCTATTTACAAAAGCCAGACCTATATATACCTTAATTTAATACTGCCCCAACAATACTGTTATGTTAATTATGCGAAATTCGTTCTATACTAGGAATACACGATTGTTTTAATTATTTCACACATATCTTTATATAACATTTTATATCAAAACCACAAAATATTGAAGGCGCGTGAAAATTTTCAATGAAACTTATATAGACATTAACAGTAAACTACATAGCGCAGTAATATTTGAAGACATTAAATAACAAAAGAGTCAAAAACTTAGCTAGTAATAAAACTTGTTTTGATGCGAACAATATGGTGGCAACGTGTCACTCACTTAGTTTTGATTGTTTTCGTCCATAATATATTGCGAGACAAAGTAGTTAATTGAATTCTAACATTTGTACCGTGGTTTTAGAGATGTTTTTTTAATGATGCAGGATTTATTTCAGGTCTAACTGTGAACACTTAAAAAGCTCCAATCATTCTTTTACTACATTCTAATGCTTTTGTAATGCAATTAATATCTTCTTTATCAATAATATTGCTAGTATAATGTTTCTCTAATGCGACTGGGAACTTCAATGACCGTAATAATGCTTCTTTAATACGATTGACACCTTTTTTGACCACAATAATGCTAATATAATGCGCCTGTAATGCAATTAAACAACGAATGTGAACCTATTTAGGATCTAAAGCCGTTTAATTTGTGCCCAATTAAGCATTACAGTAACCGTATAAACGTTTGTAATGCAACTGTAGTACTCACTCAAAATGCGAAAACGACACAGAAATGCTGTGATGCGGCCGTTATACTGCTTTGGTGTGTTACTTGGGAGGAGATTTTAAGTTCGCAACAACGGTTTTTGCAGTAATTTGTTATTAATTATGATATCTATTGGAATTGACATTAATGATTTACATTTAATTATTTTTTGTATCATATTTATAAACACATCGTGACCGTGAGTTATTTTATTATTAATATTTATTTTTTATTTTGACATTAATTAAATTTAAGAATTTATTATGGTATTCCTCCTTGTTCATTAATTTTAATATGAAGATAAAAAAAATCATAGTACATATATCATGATATAAACATGTAACATTGACGATTCTAAGCATATTATGGGCCCAATTCGGTAAGCAAAAAGTTTAAATTTTACCGCACTAAAATTATTTTTGATCTTATTCTAATACTGTTTGACAGGGATAGAAACAATTCTATTGCTGTAAAATTTTGAAAGTGGGCATTTAAAACTGGGCCTTAAATGGTAGGTATAATTAGGGCTCAATTATGTCTATATGTATATATTTTTTTAAATAATAAATTCCCTGTTCGATTTTTCTCCAGATATCTCTGCCGAACTTCCTGTTCGTATCGTATAAACTGACGGATGTGGGAACATGCGTGACAACAAATCCTGCCGCAACCAAGTTCAAGGGTGAAGAGGCAGCGGATCCTAAGCAGCATCTCACATTGAGGCTCAAAAATATACTGCAAGATGTCGAGGTTCAAACGAAGTACGTTATCTTTATTAATAGATATATATATTTTTAGAAGGTGTATAGGATGCGGAGGACTGGGTGTGTTGGGTGGTGTTCATTGGGGAAGCTCTATGTCCAGCAATGGACATTTAAGGTCTGATATGATGATGAAGGTGCATCGGGGAAATTCAAGTAGGGTATAGCCACGTCGTAATTCGGCAACTCCACACGAAATTATATGCATTTGACCGATTTTGCCTGATTTGTCTGACATCATCATCATATTAGCCCTGGGACGTCCACTGCTGCATATAGACGTTCCCCAATGAACTCCACCGCATCCAGCCGCTTGCAGCCGTCATCCTCAGCACCCCATCCCACCCTGCGCGTGCCGATCCGCGGTCTCCACTACAGAACTCTTCTGCCTCAACGACCGTCGGTTCTGCGACAGATGTGGCCCGCCCACTGAATGCGTAGATCCCGCCGCGATAAAATGCCAAAATGTTTTGCATCTGAAGAGAATTAAAGGATCCAAGTTCCAATAAAGCGAGAGAAATTTGCTATTTCGCTAAGCGCTGTCTGACGTCTGTAGATCGCTAAATAAGTATTATGTGTTTCCCTATCAGGCTGGCATGGACATGAATAGTCCAAAGCATCGATAAAATAAAAGAGGGGGAAAAAGAAGAAATGGGTCGAGCTAATATAATCGGGATAATATAATAACTGTCTACACCTTTCTAGAGCACATCTCCAAGAGAAGTTCCTGTCGGACCTTCGCAAGGCGCGCGAGACCTACAACGGGCTAGAGTTGGCCAACGTTCTGCACGCGATGCGCCGGCGGCTCGATGACCCCGCTGTCTTGTCGGGCGACACAATACTCAACATGCTCATCTCCTACAGAGAGATCCAGGTAAACGTTTGAACTACATTATAATAAATAAATTGGATCCCGGCTAAGCATAGGGCCACCCCCAATTTTCCCGTGAGTCGTCATCAAGGCGACTGAGGGATGGGCCGCAGCCTCATGTCATTACGATCATTACTGCGATCACCAGTCCGCATGGCTATCGTGGTGATTATGACAAATCCCCCAATGGACAGCCCACCAAAAGTGGCATTCTATTGAGGGGGCTTATGTTCAGCAGTGGACGTATTCGGACTGATGAAGATGGGAATTCACATAACTTCCAAATTGGGACCCACATTCAATATTGTCACGCAGTCAAAAACTATTGTATTGTATCTTTTTATCTGTCGTTCCCTCACTGCCGAGGATCGCGACCGTATAAAATGCGCATCCACGCATAGCTGTCATTGGCCAGCCGCACCGCTTTATATTAGGATTCGCCAGCCACCCCCCTCACCAGTCTGTCTACCTCGTCGGAGCTCGTCCTCTGGCATGCCTAGCGCCTGCCCCAGGATGATGAACTTCTCCAGGTCGTGCTTGGTAGACCGCATAATGTGGAGAGCCGTTTCGTTACATTGAGCTATTTAATGAATGATATTACCATGTATTCTATACCACATACTTAATTTAAAACTTATTATTTCCAATTTAGGACTACGACGCCATAGTTCAAGTGGTGGACGATTTGAAGACTATAATGAACAGGAAGAACTATGTCAACATGCCTATTATTAGGTTTTTGTACGCGTTCGCTATGAATAGGTGAGAAATTATATAACACAATGCAATAGTTTATTACAATACAATAGGTATATAGGGACAATAGTTTCGCGTTTGTGGAAATGTTTTATGTTTTCTCAGTGAGGGTCATATTGTTTTTAATATGTAATTTAGTTTTATTATATAAGTTTTGCTTCAACCAACAAGTACAAAAAGTTTCTACAGAATTTATGGCAAATGAGCCGAACTGATAGTAAATGGTCACTGTAGCCCCTTAACCCCCTTTTTATTGTTTTATTAATATTGAATTACACTCATAATAACAGAAAGATAATTAATAATTATACATATTAAATTACACACAACAGAATAATCATTATACATTGATTGCTAATAGAACTGTTTATTTAAATTTGATGTTTTTTTTTTAATTAAAAATATATATTTTAATCTGACCAGTAGCAAATCCTAAGTGGTAGCTGAACAGAATGCAGAGAAAAGCGCCTGAGAATTGACAAGTGTGACGTTCTTGCGCTGACCTCATTTTTATATTTCCCTACTACGAACTGTCAAATTAGTACTGATTACGATTTTCGGCTGCTTGAAGTGCTGAGGTGAATCTTTTCATCGCTAAAAGTCCTTTTACTTTTTGCAGACGTAATAAAGAGGGCGACCGGGAGAACGCTTTGAAAGTGTGCGTTAAAGCATTGGAGAAGAAGGAAAACCGGTTCCCGGACATGCTGTGTCTGTGCGGGCGCATATACAAGGACAAATTTGTTGAATCTCAGCACTCTGACATCGACAGCTTGAATAGCGCTATCCATTGGTATGTAAACTCCCTGTATTGAAACTAAACTTTCATACATTAAATGTATGTGTGTATGTAACTCACGTAAAGTGGCGATTAATCGTCTCTGCCTACACCTCTGGGACCTGGGCGTGAGCATTATGTATGTATTGATCAACCAAGGAAGATTTATCCTGAATTTTCTGATTAAAACTTAAAATCCGATACACAGCGTGCTTACCCGCATATAACGTATTTTTAAAATAAATAATATACATACACTTGCTTGATCCCAAATAAGGATGTTCTCCTGTACTATGAGAATTAGACAAGGACAGGACGATTCGCTTAGACCAGCACCAGCACAAATTGTTCAAAATTGTCTGTTCCCGATGAGAATCGAACCCACAATCTCAAGTGCTCAAGCTACTAATCCGACAGCCTCTGTACAAAATTCAATTTCAATTAATTGCAATTATTTCCCCCCTCACAGGTATAGACAGGGTTTTGAAGTGCAGCCAAATGAGTATGCGGGCATCAATTTGGCTACTCTATTAGTCATAGCTGGTAATGATTTTAAGAACTCGCAGGAGCTACAACATATAGGTAACTTTTTGAATTTTTGTACATCCATCAAACCAACACTCCGCAGGCTGTTCAGTGAAAGAAGACATCGTGAAGGAATCTGCATATGCTGAAAAAGAGCGTGTATATAGATCACCAAAGCATCGCTGACCATGAGCGCTTCTTGAGATTGTATTCCTGTGTCCAACATCATGATCAGCCCATGTCAGTTCATGCGGAACATAGATCTCTTCTAAGGCGCGCCACTGAACCTGATGTTCGTTCTCCGCATCCAGTTACTGCAGGCCGCCCTGCGCAAATTGTCGCTCTATTTAGTTCAAAGACGCGTGAACCCTCTCTGACCATGCGTTCCCAACAGTGGAATGTACTGTAAACAAATAATAATAAGTATAATATTTCATAAATGTACAATACACATACACACACTTGTCTATTCCCAAACTAGAATTTTCTTCCGTATGATGGGATTCAGACAAGAATAGAACAATTTACAAATATAACATACAGACCGGGGGCAATTTGTACAAGTTGTACAAAGTTGCCTGTACCCCATGACCTAACCCTTGGCCAACGAGGCGCTCATTATAGGTAGTTGATTACTAAGTAAAATGACCTTTAAAATATTTACTAGTTTCTAGTTTGGTTTTCCGAAGCATAATGTATATAATCTTTTTGGTCAGGTATGGTACTGAATCACCTAATAGGCAAGAAAGGCAGTCTCTCCTCGCTCAAGGATTATTGGGACGTGGCCACTTTCTTCGAGATCTCTGTGCTGGCGCAGGACTACGTGAAAGCGATACAGGCCGCCGAATGTATGTTCAAACTGAAACCCCCCAACTGGTACCTCAAGTCCACCATTGGGAACATCGAGTTGATTGACAGGTATTAGCAGTATATCATTAAATATTACGGAATATGTACGGTATATGCAGATGACATTCTGGACTATTGCTTACCCTGGAATGACTGAAATAATTTAACATAGTTTACTAAAATCCTACTATTTGTTACTGCTGCCAAACAGTTGGGCTAGCATTGGGTTCCTATTTCAAAGGTAGGAGAGCGAGTATAATTAGAGGCAAATGAGGCATTCTAACATAGTCCTTAGGAAGGGAACCTCAGGGTTGCACGCAGCAACAGTCCAAATGGTGCATGTTTATGGGCGACAGTAACCGTTTACCATCAGGGTGGGCACTTAAAAATACTTGCTGAAGGATTCCCTTCCGAAGTATATTCATACTTCTCTACGAGCTGTTTCTGCTTAAACATAATAGCTGCGAGAATCACCGTAGAGCGAAATGCTTGTGATATATTTTTTCTAGGGAACAGGCATACATAGTAGGAACTTTACTTAAAATATAACATAATCTTGTTTAGTTTAATAGTTTGCAATTATACATATCAATCTGAGGTATTTTCTACCTAACGATTTTGCAGATTTAGAAAGAAATGTGAAGAAACGTCCGCTGAACAGCAAGTCTTTTCATTCTGGATGGAGTATTTTGTCGAAGCCACTAAAAGCAGCTGTGATAATATCATTCGGTTTCCCGTAAGTACTTAAGGCAAAGATAGTTTATGGATTCATCATTTGAACTATGTTCTGTTTTATGTCTGACATTAGAAAAGGCCAAATTACTCAGTTTATCAAACAGGTAATTGGTACACTGGTGGCTTCGCTATAAACTTGCACACACACATATACAAACATTACATGTTAGTAGAGACAACCATTATTAATTATAGACTTCATTTATATTCATTCCTCCCTAATTTCAAATTGTATTAACTTATTTATATCTATCTGTTAGAAGCTTTCTTCCTTCTATGTTAAAAATAATTCGTAGTATGTAAAATTTCAAACTTTATAATTGCCTTATTATGTATTATTTTTTGTTTTGTATTGTTGTTTCAATTGGACATGCTTTCCTCTCTAATTTCAAATTGTATAATCTTACTTCTATCATTGTAATACTTGTTGGTAGCTTTCTCTATGTTAAAATTAATTTGTAGTATGTAAAAGGATGAACTGTATAATTGGCTTGTTTATGTATCATTTTTCGTTTTGTATTGTTTTTCAATTAGATATGCTGTAAAGTTTTCCAGAAAAACTTTTTTTTTGTCTTAATTTTGTCATCGTGTTTGTCGATTTCTAGCTGCTAATTTTTTTTTTTATCTTTATTTTAAGAGCTTAGTCACAGTGACTATGTCGCTCTGTAGTGATTACATTAGAAAAATAACACAAATTAAACAACAATAACAACAAAAAACATAAACTACCTAATTTCGAACCTTAAGATAAAAACTTATTAAGTTTTATAGAACTTTGGCATCCTCCGAAATGCCAAACCACTATTACACCCACCAACGTCAGTGAACAAATACTGACTAATTATCTGTCTTCTGAGTGCTTCGTTCCGAACACACTCCATTAGAGCGTGATACACATCTTCTATCACTCCACACTCACTGCAATTCGGTGAGGCCACTTTACGCATCATGAATGCGAAAGGATCTTAATTTTGTCATCGTGTTTATCGATTTTTAGGTGCTAATTTTGGAAACCACGAAGGTGTACATGCCGTCATATGTGAACGTGAACATGGGCGCGGAGCAGAAGTCTGTGGAGATCCTGAACCTGTGCCTGGACTCCATGCGCGGGCAGTGCCGCCAGGTGCACCGGTGGCTGTTCACTTCGGACATGATACGGACGTACAGGTAACGAACGATACTAAGTACTAAAAATAATATGAATGCAGGAAATGTAAATAATTGAATATAAGTACTTTATTTCACGCCAATCATAGGTAACAATCTTTGTTATTTATCTACAACTTACACAATGAAAATAAATATCACAGAAAATACATAGTATACAAATATATAGTAAATGTACAAGTGGCTGCCTTATCGCTTCAAGCGATTGTTTCCAGGTAACCTTTATGCTAGTGCAAACTGAACGGGATAATTGAAATGTAGTGGCACTAGAACTGATATTTATTTTCAGTTTATACAAACGCGACGAGAGATGCCTGTTCCTGTATGTGAGCGAGAACTCTGACGACTTCCAAATTTTCCTGCCGTCGCACGCATGCCGGGAGCGCCTGTACGACCTCTTGGGCGAGCTCACCGCGGACCATGAGAAAGTCACAGACTTGGACACCAGCGTGATGCAGGATCAGCTCAAGGTAATACACATTGTTTTGCTTTCGCTACGTTTATATTACTTAGATTCGACAATTTTATGTTATTACAAAGCATAAATTGCGACACTTAATATATGACGTAATAATGTATACATATAGAAAAAATAAATCCAAACTGGGGCAGGTGAGATACTGCCTAGGCTCCATACAGGTCTACCGCAGGCTGTGACTTGCTCGCGCTATTGCTTTTTATTTTATTCCACATTAATCGGTACAGAAGCTTTCGAAACAAAAAAAGTTTCGCATTAGGAGTTTTGCTAGAGATATTTCCCTAATTTAAAAAAACCCTCCCTCAAGAGATAAAGTCATTCCTTTTTTACCTTTTTCCTTCATCAAACATTAATTTCCAGTTCGAATACGAGCTAGACGACTGCAACAAGCGCGTTATCCTCGGGCGGGGCACGTACGGCGTGGTGTACGCGGCCAGAGACCTGAACACGCAGGTGCGCATCGCCGTCAAGGAGATACCGGAGAAGAACCTCGGCGACGTGCAGCCCCTGCACGAGGAGATACTGCTGCATTCGCAACTTAGGCACAGGAATATTGTGCAGGTAGGAACTTCGCAAACGGAAACGAGGTTTTATACTAGCATGAGGTAGTATATCGATGCAAAAAAGCAAAAACGCTGCAAACACATGGAACGGTTATAGCCATTCTCGCTACTCCCGCGCACCATTTATGCTTTATGGTCACGTTTATAGTGAGGAGATAGAGTTATGCAGTTAGAAACCGTGCAATATGGCATATTTACAGATTTTTTTCGATGTTTACTCGACTCTGACTCAGCGCGAAACGAGCCAGCGTTTGATAGTTTTTGCAATATATTGCAAATTGTTGGCACGCGTGTCGCGTTTACTTCAGCGTGGTTTATGGCATAAACATCCTATTACTTAAGGAGAGTCCTGATCCAGCAGTTAACTGGTTATTGTTGAATGTAATGCGGCTTCAACAGCGTGAGCTCTGATGAATATATCAAGATACACATTTTTTCCAGTATCTTGGATCAATATCAGAAGACAACTACTTCAAAATATTCATGGAGCAAGTACCTGGAGGCTCTCTCTCGGCCCTCTTGAGATCTAAATGGGGACCACTCAAAGAAAACGAGGCTACTATAGCTTACTACACCAAGCAGATACTAGAAGGTATATTTAATATCTAATTTTTCCTTTGCCAATGACAATAAATGCTTAAATTTTACTTTTTAAAATAATAAGCTCTCGGTAGTTTATTCTAAAACGTTTTATTCATGACTAGCTGTGGCTTTTGCAACTTCTTCCACATGGGATTTAAGCTCCTTAGGGATCTTAGGGAATTTCAAAGGAAATTCTCTCACGCGAAACACACAGAAGGCGAATGCGTGGCGGAGGCGTGGTACACTCCAAACAAAATCCCGCTTCCCGCGGCGTTACTTTGTGTGACGTGTCGCATACTAAATAGAACAATACAAAAAAACCGGAGCACACCTACGCCACGATTTGTTTTTCTGTATGTTTCGCGCTTTAATAAACCGCTAACCGATTAATTTGCGAAACCCCTGCGCAATATTACAAGTTTCTGGCGCTAGCGGTTTTGTCTGTGTGCTGTAGATCAGTGGGACAATCAGACATTTGCATTACATCGTCATATTCACTGTTGTCAATTAACCAATCTGCAAAACGACGGTTTACTGGTTTGGGCACAACAATCAGAAAGAGGACAACCAACTGATATTTTTGACGTTATCAATTTATCTATTATATTATAAAATACTAGCTCTGCCCGCGGCTCCGCTTGCGTGGCCTTCACAATTAATTTTAATCTAGCTCTCAATCCGACGTCCCCGCCCACGCCAACGTCAACGCCCACTACCACGCCCACGCCCACTACAGCTTCAAATGTACCTAACCTAACTCATCGCAATCCGAATAGCACCGAACATTATAATTATACTTCTTTGTTTGTACGAGTATACATGCTAATATAAAACAAAAAAATCTCAACTTTAGATTGAGTAAGCCAATTGCAATGAAATAAAGACTAAATGTTACTTCGAGTCAAGCCCTATGTTCTTGTGAAATGTCCATCAAAATAGGTTCAGTAGTTTTTACGTAATGCGTGCACAAACTAACAGACAATTGTAAAAATTATTTTAATACTCTTACTTATCCTTAGACCCCAAATATATATTTTTTGGAAATAAATTCAATGTACAATGTTTTTATTTATTATATTATAGGCTTAACATTATATATTATTTTGTATAAAAAATGTTATATAGATACAAAACAGCTAATTATGACGATTTTCAACATTTTCATATCAAATTTACAGGTTTAAAATACTTGCACGACCAAAAAATCGTCCACCGCGACATAAAAGGCGACAACGTCCTCGTCAACACATACAGCGGAGTCGTCAAGATATCCGACTTCGGCACGTCGAAGCGCCTCGCGGGGCTCTGCCCCTCCACCGAGACCTTCGCGGGGACGCTGCAGTACATGGCGCCGGAGGTGATAGATAAAGGGCAGAGGGGATACGGCGCTCCTGTGAGTTCATAATATGTTTAACGATATAACTACAAATGTTTCTTGAGTTGATGTTTCTACAATGTTCATGGTTTTATTATGTTAAGTAATTTTTTTTCACAAAGCACAATGCATACACAGATCTTGGGAATTAGCCATTGTCTGGTCTTAGATGATCCTGCAACCAAATTTTCTCTTCATCTACTTCTCTGACTTAAATAAAACTTAAATGTAGAATGTCTTTTGTGTAGTTTGTATACTCTTCTTTCTAATTTGTTTAGGAATCCGTTTAAATGTGTATGACCAGCGGACTACTCGTAACCTAATAGACCGATAAAGCTGAAAGTAACCTCACGTAAAATTGCCTGCAACGATAATTACAGGGAAAAAAATATTTTGTGAAATATCTTAAGAAAACTAACAAATATATATATATATATAAATAACGGAACCCGCACTCGTTGAGGCAGACGAGTTCTGGAGTGGAGACCGCGGATTGGTACGCTCAGGGTGGGACATCCCGCCCCCAGGTGGACCGACGACCTGAAGAAGATGACCGGAATCGACTGGATGTGAAGGACCGGGTGTGGTGGCGTTCATTGGGGAAGGCCTATGTCCAGCAGTGGACGTGTAAACATGATGATGATGATGAACTCGCACATGGTACACGACGTAATTTTTGCTGATTTTTATGTACTAATCTAACACTTGGCACTTTGCAATGTTCCCATAGCGATTTTTTTTTCAATTTGTTTTATTTTTAGGCTGATATCTGGTCTCTTGGATGCACGGTGGTTGAAATGGCTACTGGAAACCCGCCATTCATTGAACTAGGCTCACCTCAAGCTGCTGTTTTCAAGGTAAACATGAAACTACCCCGAGAGTGGTCAATCCGACGACGAACTCACGTCAACCCCAAAGGATACTTTTGAGTAGTAGTCTATTAGGGTTTTATTGAAAAGTATGGCCAAGTAAATTCAGAAAAAAAAACAATTTTTTCGACTACTGGCGTCATCCAGTGTTCCTCCACCATAAACTCAATTGTTTAAAGCGTGTTTCCAACAGGTTGGCTACTACAAAATGCACCCGGAGATGCCGAGCGAGTTGAGTCAGAAGGCGAAGAACTTTATCCTCCGCTGCTTCATACCAGAGCCCGAACAGAGGGCTACGGCCGCAGAGCTACTAGAAGACATCTTCCTTTGCGAGTTAGTATACCCACGTGTATGACAAGCCAAATCCCCCAATGGACAGCCCACCAAAAGTGGCATTCTATTATGTCCAGCAGTGGACGTATTGCGGCTGATGACTTCAGTATCTTGTAATTAAGAACGTCGGTGGCGCAAAGGGGAACGCGCGCCTTCATGCCCAGAGGTCCGAGTTTGGATTCCGAGATACATTGTTATTTATTTATTTTATTTATTTATTTAACTCTTTATTGCACACACACAGATAAAACAAAAATAATACATTAAAAAGAAACACAAGTACAAAGGGCGAACTTATCTCTGAGAGAGATTTCTTCCAGCAGACCCGCGAGAGAGATAATTGAAATAAGAGAGGCAGACAGTACTTAATACTTGCCCTTCTGTGTTACATATTTCCGTATACAAGAGAGTTATTAGGGTTTAATACAGGGCCACTATTTTCGTTATTGCGAAATTCAAACCGTCTATGAAATCGGAGTTTAACATGCGTAATACGGTAGTTCGAATGTTAGTTTTTTCGTTAAACGTGATGTCGACATAATACTTGTGTGATGGTCGTTGGTTTCAAAGCACGGTAGAGAGCTATACATTTTATATATACGACTATATTGTGATGTATGTCGGTCGGAATAATGTTTGCAAAGGTATTTTTGGCCTTTTATTATCTACTACGTTGTAATATAACGTTTGGGAGCGCAAACAGGCCTTGGTCGGTTTACCTGATTATACTGCCTATTCGGCTTCCCTCGCATATCACTTACCCATTGGCTACCGGAGGTACAGCGCGCGAGTAACTGGACTCATACACGCATACGCTAGCGTCCGTTTGTGTACGCAAAATAATAGCTGAGTAAGTGTAGGCAATTATTCTTCACTCAGGCCATTTTTAGCGCAAGTGTCAAGGGGGTGCCGCTGTCTGTAGATACCAGCGACTACAAAGAAGTTGACATTGCATCGCCGAGCTTGAAAGGTGCACGCCAGTCTCGAAGAACTGCATATTGTACCACTGTTGGTATTATTCTACATACTGATGACAAACCAGTGATGTAATATTTTTATATCGAATACCTAATTTACAGAAAAAAGAAGTCATCTAACCGCCTAGGTAGCAGCGTGGACTACAGCAGAAGTATATCTGTACCGGCCGACAAAGTAAGGCCGTCGAGTGCCCAGAAGAAGATCTCCGAACCGTGCATGACTGGAAACCTGCCCAGCTTCCCAGAAACCGAGTGAGTTTTCCTTCTAAAATGTAGAGCCTGGAACTGTTTAGATGGTTCTAGAAACAAGTAGTGGCTTTAGATTGTCTAGGAATGTTTAACGCATGGAATTGATGACTTCAGATGATTTTTTTACTGTAATACGTTCTCACCTTTAATCGTAATATGCATGGCTTTACCCAATCATATTTTTTTGTGATATTGGAATTGGATATTACCCATACATACATTGTGTGATGTTTGTCATATCATCAACATCATACATAATCTGGTGATTGGCATTACCTTTGTATTTAGAAAATAATTTGTGATATGGGAATGTCGAAACTCCTGTTTGAAATCTGTAGAATTGAAAAGATTATTGCATTAACATTAGTTAAGCTAGCCGAATATTAATTTGTAGTTATATTTTGGTGGGTATTATTAAATAATAACTGTTGAATAGTACCCGTAATTCATAATATTTATTAATACATGGGTACACAGGTTAATGCCTGTGTAGATTAATGTTTGTAACGTCACCATCGTCCCACTCCCACCAATAAAGTTTACAAGCAGGTGCAAAGGGAACAAAATATCTTGTTTTATGCCTCAGATGTTGTATAAACTGCCTAATATGTTAAATAACTAGTCACATGGCCATCACAAATACATGAGTAAAAGTTATAAAGATAACACATATGGTTAACATTTGTCGATTGCTTTGCACCTAAGTCTGTGTTTGTTTCCCCACTTAAGGGTGAAAACGATCCGGTCTAACCCGACAATCACTAGAACGGCCTCGTCGATGCTGTCTCCGATACTGATATATCCACCGGATTTGTCCAATAGCAGGTAAACATTGTTTTATAATCGCACGGTGGTCACTTACGTTTTAAGTAACTATATTTTGGCGTCCTGTAGTCGAAAAAATAGGTGTTAATTTTTTCTGAATTCCTTTGGCCACAATTTTCAAGACATATCCTTGGTCTGGGCCTTCTACTAAGTTAAATAATTAGAGTGGTAGTCTAGAAGGCCCGCGAAATTATTTTTCATCAAAAATTGTGGCCATATATATCCGGAAATATTAAAACCGTTTTTTTCCGCCTACTAGCACCATCTTGTGTTACTCAACCCGTGAGAGATCATCTTAAGACATTTCATAGAATACCATATTTTAGTAGGAATATCGAGCAATTGTCTATTAATGTTGTTTTTGTGTGTGTTATGGAGCTTCTATACATCACATGGCCAGAATTGGTTTCGGAAAAAGTTACTCTGGGCTACATGTGGGTTTCCAAGCAATAGCTACGTTTTTTTTTTATTTATCCCGGGTCAGAAGTGGTCCAGATGGAACTACGTGGTTTATAAACGCTCACGCTGCGAATTTGGGACACTGGTGTTTTTAATTTCCACCAAACCATCAGTCTAGACCAAAGAACAGTAAATATAAGCTGTCACGAACATTGTTTTGATTTATCTGAAACGGTTCAGTAGCTCAGGCCTACAAAGCCCTAAATCCGCTGTTTTTCTCATCATTTTGTCTGTTAAGATTTTAATAATCTAACTTTTCAGTTTTAGAACGATATCCTTAAGCGCTATAAATATTGCATTCTATGAAACCACGTCAACCACACCCCACCGTCAACCACATTTTGTTAGCTTATCGCACCTGAGGTTTATTTAGTGTTTATCACAACGCTTCCCCACTCCACTTATCAATCATAAGATATTTATTAATCTAAAACAATTTTTTTCTTATTAATTATTCGTGTAAACGCTCAACCTTTCTACTGACGCTTTGTTAACTTCTAATTAAGCATCTAACATACTATCTCTCTCAATTAAAAAGTATTTCAATTGCTTTGTATTCATAGCAGCGGAATTATTCAATGGAAAGTAATCTATTTACAATGTTTTATATTTTAGTACAATGCCGAATACGCCTTCGACTGATGAAATGGATGGCAGCGACACACTTCTTAATAGACGTAGCTCGTCTGGTGGTTTACTTTCGCCAGAGGTAAGTTCACTATTGAAATATACTAAGAAATATAATATGATAATTTTTTTGTTTTAAATTCCTGATGGAGTTTTACGCTTGATTGATGATAAGGTGAGGATGATCCCTGATGTGGAGCGCGCTTCACTAGAAGAGGCCATTCATTCCTTTAAAAAGATCCAAATTGTACTTGTCCAGAAATATCGAAGGTGGGAGGGAGTTCCATTCCTTTTTAGCAGTTCGCATAATGAAAGAGTTAAGTTAAATTGTTAGCGAATTTAGTAAACGTCCCATAATCTTCCAACAATGGTTAGGGGACGTTCTTTACTCTTTTTTTTTATAAAGAACAAAGTGATATAGCCGCCATGCCCTGCTGTACCGTCTCAAATGTTTCCAGATACGGCAGTAATACATAGATTGCTAGAAGCGTTAACAGTCGGAAAGTCCAGTTCACTTAATGATCGATTCTGTTTTTATTACAACTAATTAGATTTTCTTGAAGGTTTTAAAGGAATTATTATCAATTTTTATAATTTTATTTTAAAATGAAATCTGTTCATTATTCTATTTCTAGAATGTATATAGCAATTAACAGTACAGATTAGAGATACCTGTTATTGAGAATAATCGTTAAATAATTTCAGGTGGACATGACCAACGTGCCTCGTTCTTCCATCGACGTGGAACACGACGGATTCTACCTGCTAAAGAAAGACTCTCAGCGGCGTCTCACTCTATCGCGGGTGTTAGAGCAGGACGCTGAAAAGATTTGCTCGAAGTGGATGCTCAGTATTCAGCAGGATTTAGGCACCACTGTGCTGACAATGGTCAGTGTTGCTATATTATTTATTAATCCTTAAAGAACTGAACAAAATCTATAAAGTTTAAATTACAGTTTCACAAAATCCAAAATCAATGAAGTTTATATACACTAGCAATTTTTGAGCTTATTGACATTTTACTAAGGTCGTTTTTCTCCTGTACTATTTCACATTGTTATGGTAATTCATCCAAGAGCATTTATTTAAAAATCGAACTAGCTGGTACGATACACGTATGCATAAAGCCTAAAAACTTATAATTGGTGCCGAATTTAAACTTAGGTTGTTTTTGTTACAAAAATTTCCTTATTTATTTCTTTGTAATCGAAGTGCAAATCACGTAAAATTGCTTGTGTTTTTCCCTTAGGTCCATGTAGCGTCTAACTCTCCCTGTTGTGGTTCTCTTTATTCTGAAACTAGCCAGCGCACCATCGCTTCAACATACCAGTCAATAATTTTTTCCCTGTGTTCTTAGACTCCGAATGTATCTTGTACATTAAATGTTCCTGCCCTTTAAACCATTCGCTTTTAAATTCTAACAGAATCACCTAGAAACCCTCCGCTGTGCAATAAAAGACTACATAATGGATCAGAACCGTAACGCGATCGAGCAGGCTATAACCACACTAAAGGAAGAGCTGGACTTCGACTCCAACGCTATACACGAGTTGCAGTCCGCTATATACGTGTTCCAAGAGGCGGTTAATGTAGTTCTTAGGATGCACAGCATAAAGCCGCATTGGATGTTCGCGCTGGACAATCTAGTGAGAAATGCTGTGCAGGCTGTCATAACTGTGCTGTCTCCTGGTGAGTAGTTATTCTGTTATTTTTATCGTCATCAGCCTTTCGATGTCTACTGCTGGACCGGCCCTCTGCCGGAGGGCAGATACGGAGGTATCCAGCCGATATCGACCACGTTTAGGTCGTCGCTCAATCTGGCAGCGTACTGGAGGACGAGGCCTAGTATAATATTACTACGGCCAACACGTCTGTCTAATGTGGCTTTAATTAGCTTTAATCAGTTTAACGTGGGCTGCCGAACATTATAAGCATTTCCCCACATAATGGAAATACTTGTTACTACCATATTGGTGTTGCTTGCGTGTATGCTGCCGTGCGTGCCAACGTGCGCGCGGGCATATGTATGTAGTGAGAGTACGAGTTTGAAAGAGAAAAAGCATGTGAGGTCTATTTGTCTTGTATATGCCACTTCATGTTTTGTTTCTTCCTTATACTTATTGGATGTATGCTTTTAGAGCTTGGCGCGGAGCTGGCGGTACAGGAGTCCCGGCGGAGCGGCGGCGGCGCCAACAGCGGCGCGCAGGACAACGCCACGCCCTCCGCCATGTCCACGGCCACCTCCACGCGAGACCACCAGCTGAGGCACCACAAGTACGTGCATGCAATGACGATTTCCCAAGTACCCTTTTGAAACATTTTTTTTATTATTTTCCAGAAATACCTAGGAAAATCAAAATATACTAAAAGTTCCATAATTTCTAGGTCTATGTATGTTCAAAAATTTAGTTCAATCGGTCTAGTAGTTTTTGAGTTGGCTGGCTCGCAAACATTTATAGTTTTTCTTTAATATGTCTTCAAATTTCATTATTGCCATGCAATTTACATGAGCATATTCCAAATTTCTTCTTGCCAGTGTTTCCATTATGTTATCGATGATAAAACTGTCTTACAGATTGCACCAGGAACTTCTGGATAGCTACCAGCAGTATCAGTCCCTCCTGCGGTTAATGCTTGAGGAGCAGAAGCTTCATACGCAAGTTCTGCGCGAAATGGTGGAAAAGAAACCTCGGTAAATAGAAATAAATCTTGTATCTTCTCTTCTTCACTTCACATCATCAAACAGACCTAAAAATCTAGTACTGCACAAGTGAAGTTCATAGTGATAGCTACGTTCCTCGAACTGTATTTGACGTCACACATACATGCGCCCCGCCGCCAGGTGGACCGACGACCTGAAGAAAGTGGCCGAAAGCAGCTTGGTGCGGAGGGCGTAGGACCGGGTGTGGTTGCGTTCATTGGGGAAAGCCGTCCAGCAGTGGACGTCTAAGGGCTGATATGGTGATGATTATACATAGATAAGCATTGTAGTTGGTGGATGTTGGATGATGTTTAAGCTCCGCCCATGCGGCATTGAGATATTGTAAATCGCCACAAGTAACCGATAGATGATTGTTTACAGTAGCACAACCCCAGTAGAGCCCATCGACCCCGAGACTTACGGCCCGCTTAGAGAGTGGACGACATCCCGCGGCGTGCCCGAGTCGGCGGCCAAAGCGCTTGCCGCGCACGAGTTCACGTTGTCCGACTTGTTGCAACACGCGCAAAGGGAAGACATCACCCGGCTCAACCTTAAGTAAGTGTTCTGTTTCTTAAAACCCAGCATTTGGGACAACGAGGCCAGGTTTTTAAGAAGCACCGCGTTTATTGGAGGTCTAGGTCCAGCAGTGGACGACTAAGGGCTGATATGATGATGATGAGGCCGGGTTTCAAAGCGAGAGAGGAAGATGTGATAAACTTAAACAAAATTGCCCCTGTAACAGGTCACTGAACACTTCAGGATTTTTTTTATCGTTAACGGACTTCAGACAGACTGCAACATTCGGTACATATTTCGTATGGAAAGTTCATAATTATTTTCCAATTTCTAAAATTGGTTCTGTATTCAATATGAATACAGAATGTCAAGAACTGTGTCCCTGTTTTTCATTCAGTTTATGCTTTTATCTTATAATAGAGAAATGTTATGAATATTTTAGTGGTCAAGTAGTCTTTGCGGCACAACTAAACTTAATGTTAATCTGGGGACATGAACTACACAGGAAAAGCCATTTTATAGTTTAACTATTGTAGTCACATGCGAAATGCATATCAGATTATGTCACATGACCCGATAGAAAGAACAAAATGGCTGTGTCCGATATTATCCGAAATACATACGAAATTGCCACGCTTAACGGAAATGTATGTAGGTTATACAGTTAGTATATTCATAAGTCGAAGTAACACATAGGCAAATAAGCCATGGTAGCCTAGTTATGCACTCGCCTCACGTTCTTGAGTTCATGTGTTCCAACCCCGTCCGTACCAATGAGTTAGATAGATAAATAGGTTTTATTTATAATACCACAGGCTTGCTATGCCAAAGAAGAAATTCTAAAAAGTTAAGTACACCATATCGGCTTGGCACCGTTGGTGGACAGGGGTTTGGCACAAAATATCTAGAATGGTCGAATTCTTGCCAGGTCTTCCTAACATGAATAACCGCGGGCAAGTACCTTTGCGATTAGTCCCCGAAAAAGAAAAAAAATTATTGTACCCCCTCTGTAATCCAATAGTTGGTGAGAATTGCTTTGTATTCTTGCCTATCACAAGACACTTATAATTAATCTTTAATCGCCTTTCCCAGACTTGGCGTAGAGCTTCGGCTGTGGCGAGCTATCCTCGACCACCGTCTGCAGTCCAGCCCGAACCACCTCCGCCGAACCAGCAGCACAGAAACCGACATGGACACCAACTCCATGGTCGTCGTGGAGTGCCAGCGATGTAAGTCCACCAGGACAACCATATCCAACTCCAGCTGCTCGAACAACCCTACTGTAGTCATCAGAGACCAGACGATGCAGGGGAATGGAGAGGAAACGGTAGCTGAGTTCTACAGAGATAACGGGGTGGTTAACCTTTGACTATTGCGTGGGTGGTGCACTCTGCAGTGAAGGTCTCTCGGTGTTATATGTTTTTAGTTGTTCAGTGTTACAGTTGAGTTATGATCTTTTAGATTTCCCTTTTGGCTTTTAGTAATCAAACGATTAATCTATTTCATGTTAGATAGTTTTGTACAATTTCATGTAAACAAATTGACAAAGAAAGATGTATGTTCTATAACACGCCTTAGGCAGAGAATATTAAATATTACCACGTTAACGACATTCATACAAACAAGAGCGACACTCACTTCCTTCAGGGCTGGCAGTATGCATTACTTGGCCGCTGCCGTCCGCCGGCGTTGAGCTCTACGCCTTAAATTAGAAAGAGAAGCATTTATGTTGTTTACGTGTAACGTTTATCTCTCTCTCTCTCTCTCTCTCTCTTGATCGCGCTCGGTGCAGCATCCAGCCCTACAATTATTTACGCTCACACATAAATTTACGCACGTGTCGGGGGTTTGCCTTAGACAAGAACATGTATGATTTTACTGAGCCTAGAGATAAATGAACTGAGTATAATTTTGAAATCATTATTTTTGTTATATACTGGGAGAATGGGGAGCTATGTACATCTCATACATTAAGAAAAGTTTACTTCTGTCAGAGTATTGTATAAAACCAGAAGTGATGTCTAAGTTATCTTTTACGGCTATTTTGAATAACCGTTCTTATAAAAGACTTGGCTGTGACACTGAATTTTTAAAACTAGCCTTAAATAATGGAAACGTAAGCAATTTGTTGGCAATATCACATAGGTTGGTAGTCGTAGTCCGTCGGTACAAATAATACTTAATTACTAATAGAATGAAAATATTGCGTGTTGTACAAAAGAAGCATTAAAATCATAGTTGCATATCGGTAGAGCTTATAGGACGACCTGTTTTTTTGACTAGTTTGCGCTTTAAAAAAATAACTTGCTATAAATAATTGCTTGAGGCCTTTGAGTGTGTCACCCAAAATTATTAAATCCGTGTAAATATATTTTTCGTGTCATTTATTTATATAAAAGTTGTGTATTATATATTGTTACTAGTCTATTGTAAATAAAAATTGTACAAATTGCAATAATGAAGAATCATGAAAAGAAAATCTCATATAATGAGTATTGGCTTCCAAAGTTTGGAATTGAAAATAGTTATACCGCTCAACACAATATCCTTTTAAGTAGTAGGATTAAAACTAATGCTGGTTTGTCTTTGCACAAATAGTTGGTGCTAAGCTATAGTGATAGTTTTGAACGCTAAGTGCCTTCATCTGTAATAAGCTTGTTATATTGTTCTAAAAGATTTAATGCACTTGCGTGAAATAAACGAGGAATATTATATTCGAGCTTTGTGTCAGAAATAATATTGTTAGCAAAATCTATCGTAAAATTGACACCAAACCATGTTTAATTTTGCGGTCAGTAATTTATTTTTAATAATTTATTTTTCTGTTTTTATTTAAACATCCTATTTCAATTAAGTAATTTTTTTTGTGCAGATTTTGGAGAAGCTAATTTTCATTCTAAATTTAATATTGTATTTAAAATACATACTAAGTTCACGCCAAGTATTGAATGTAATGTAAATAATTAATTTCTGACATAAAAATTGAATGGAGTCCTTCTAGTTTGTTTATAATTCGATTATTAATGTCTAATCAAATCAATAATGAATCTATGGATAAAGTTTTCCGAGTGAAAACACTACAAATTATTATGTATAGTATATCAGTAATATTTAATTGAATGTCCGTTGTTACATTTCGTCAATCACATAATTACTTAATGTAAACGGAAATGTAAGTTTTGTTACTTAAGAAAACTTTAAAGATCAGTGTCAGTTTATTAAGTATGTGCATAGAATATACGGAATATCCCTGTCATTCTTTGTAAATCAAATTATACAAAAAGTGGACAACTGTGTGATTAATTTTACAGGGTCTTATAATATTTACCTGTAGTAATTCCTTACAGAGACAGATATTCTATGTTGAATACTGAAAACTATTCTTCAAAATATGTAAAAAAAAAATATTCTATATAAAATTTAGGTTAAATTTGTATGAACAGAAAAAAGTTTGTCGTATGTGATACTGTAATATGTGTTTTCTTTCATCACGATATAATGATACAGTATCACATACGACTAACGTTTTTTCTGTTCATACAAGTTCAACCGCTTCACAAAACGATTTTATATAGAGATATTTTTTCAGTATCGCTGATATTGAATCCCTCTCCAAATAGGTATACTACAGGCCACTATAAGTAAGGCTCATGGAGATAAAAATTAATCTACGATTCAAGTAGTAATAGATCCTAGAATAATAGGTATATTAAAACAAATCGTAACACACCTGAAACGAATCTGAAAATGTTGGAAAACAGAACCGAATCGCGAAGTATAGTTTTATTGTTATTGATATATGTGCCATACTTTATTATTATGTTCTAAGTTACGATAAAAATATGTGTACCTTCCGAAACACTTCCAGTATTTTGAAATTGAACACTTCTGAACCCAAGTTATATATTGTTCAAACACTCAGACCAAAACTAACAAAGGCCTTGTTTGTCGAGTTTGTTATGTTTTCTTTAAAAGGTTCCAAATGACGTAAAAGTTTCGTAAAGAACACATATTTTTACACCATACCGGATTATCCATGAATTGTGTCGGATCGAGAATTCTTATACATATGAAAAGAAAATATACCGCGAGTCTCTGTATAAAGACGTAAGACAAAATATCTAGTACATTATCAGGATTTTCCACTCCTATACATTTCGAATAACCCGGTATATGTCGCAGATAAGTGTCGAATTCATTGATCTCTGTAATTCCCAAGAAAATAACGTATGAAAAGGATTATAGGAATCTAGTGAGTTAAAATATACCTAAGTGGATTGTAGAATATAACTTGGATCCTATGGCATTACAAAGCCTTCGTCTTCTATCTAATAAAATAGGTAACTTTTGATATCGAAATTTTTCTACGACATACAAATACGAATACCTAATACCCCAGTTTTTTTTATAATCATTTATTTTCCATTTTATTCTAATACAGTAATTAATTAAGCGTAGAATAAACCAGAGCACTTTTTACTGTAACAAATACTCAAAAATACTGTTGTGAAGTACAAAATCGATTACCTTTTATTTAAAAGATAGCCTATCATAAGTGGAAGAGTTACTTAAATATATTGAATTGCTATCTCCAAAAACCACGTACGCCACCTACAATGTTTAAAATTTAAGTAATACTTATTTCAAGTATTCGACTTACGTCAACATCACGAACTACTGAATTGATTTTAGTTTCGTATATATTGAAAACCTGAATTAGACTATGCATATAGATCATAACTCAGTAGATATTAAGTTAAAACAATAATAATTATTAATATAATAAATTAAAATTACGGCTGCTAATTTTTTTATAATTTTGTAAGTTAACAAAGTATTAAAAATTAATTATTATATTATTTATGAAGTTGTGTGTCTTGTCTACTTGTAGTTTTCCGTTTAACCATTACACAGTATATTATAATTATGAGTCATAATTTATGACATATACTGTAACTCTAAAACGGTAAACCTTGGCTAAAAGGTAATACTTTGGTGATAGTTACATTCGTTTCGCAATAAGCCGTAACGTTCAAGCTCCACTCGCTTGCACATATTTATTTATATGTAATACATATATCTACCTATATCTATATTTAAAATTATGTTGCTCTGTGAGTAGGAATTTATTTTAAATAATTATCACTGTTACAATATATCACCGATTAGCCATAGTTTACACTGGACGTATTCACTAGCGGCACGCGTAGCAATACGAGAGGGACAGCGCATTCTTCTAGTGGAATACAGTACAATCTCCTATCTCACAGTATCGTGCAGCATTATTGCCGCGGTTCGGTTGCTGATAAACGGGGTTCATTAGGATGTGGAATGACAACGCAGCCGATGGGATGAGGAGTCTGAAATAATGGTTGCACGGAATTCATTTGGTAACATTAGCAGAATTGCAGTAGGTATTTGTTCAGAAAATGATCGTATAGAAATTCTTGTTGGTTGGGATAACTTCGAATCATACATTTACATCGTCCCTCGCTATACCACTTTCCTGTCTCATTTTTGCCTGTTCCTCCGAACAAGCTTTTTTCAGTTAGGAAATTTCAAACTTCGATTTAATTTTAATTTTGCGCATTTCTATAAGATAGAGAACTTCAGAATCAATTTACCTACGGGTAAGTGAGTTGATGAAAAAGAAAAAGGTGTTGGTGGTGAACAGGGAGGTGGACAGTGGTGGTCCCAACTTAAACCGACAAAAACCAAGACAGGAGAGTTGGACAGAGAGAGAGGACGATGTAACATTAGTCAGTTATTTTTAACGAATACTACTCAGCGCCTTGTCACAATATATGTATACGCTCCCTCTCGCATTATATTGCTTTGTGTGCCACGACCGTATGCGTTAGGAAAAATGAAAGTGTAAACATACTTGTAGACACTCATCAAAACAAATTTGATCGAATTTAATTTAAAGAGGTTTTTGTGTGTAATTTTTATGGTGCTCTTTACTGATCGTTTTCTTAATATGGGCATGTGAAATCACAGACTCGTAGGTAATTTCCAACTTATATCCAAGGCCTGTCATGAAAGTAATTGATCCATATACTTGGTAAATTCCTAAGTTTATGAATTGAACCATTGTAATAGTGTCATTATAGTAACGTCAGTTTTGATATTCTAAGCAGACTTTAACATAACAGAAGAAAAACATTTCAAAATAAGTTTTAAATGCAGTTTAAACAAACGACTGACATTTTGTGTCGGATGACGACATACATTATGTTTTCCCATAAAATAAATATCGGACACAGACTTTCGGTCGTCTCCAAAGGGCCTTATTAAATACTTTACATTATACATTACCGGTTTAGTATTTCTGTCAAAACTGACTACACTAAATTACGTAACTGTAGTATGATTTTTCAGTCATATCGTCGCTGACTACGCAGGCTGGCCTGTCTTATTTTTGATATTTAGGAGAGACCAAATACCTTACTTTCCCTCTGTTGTTAAGTTTAGGAATTAAGTTTTAAAAAATGCTTAACTGAATAAAACTTATTGTGTTAATTTTATTAGAAACAGGACTTCCATTATGTTAAGAGAAATATTTTTGTGCTTAACTCATTTTCGACTTTTTATAAGATAGGCAAGTGTGCATCGTCAGCGGTGATCTGATATAGAGGTAGCTAATAGCGAGTCTAGCTGTAATCTCAGGCCTGTAGTTATTTATAATTATACCCCTAAATAGTGTTTGCGGTTTTGTTTTGAATCAACACATACTTTTCATGAATGGCTAATAAAATTAATAAATTTAAAACTTTTCTTTTAATTACATAAGTATATGTGTTTATTACTTATCTTAACCCTATATCCTTGTATTAGAGTTCCGTTAAAACGGATGTACCCTTATAGCAAAGCTTTTTGTCCGTCCATCTGTCCGCCGGGTAACTCAAATAATACTGGAACGATTTTAAGCTAAGACTTACTACTACAGATATCTGAAATTTGAGTACAAAATAGTATGTTATAATTACTATATCCTGCCATCCTGCCAAGGTCAGATTATTGAAATTCGACTTTGTTCGAGCTGGAGTGACGCACTGTATACCAACGTTGAAACAGGTATGGAAATTTCAGGAAAATTGTTATCGTGTATTCCAGGAAAACAACATACAAATTACGAAACCCTTACATTGTTAACACTGTTAATTGTTTAGGTATAAGAATATTTTTTTTTTAACCAAACTTGTGTTGATAGTATAGTTGTTGACAAACTGGGTTAAAAATCACATGGTGTGTCTGATGGATCCGACAATAATGTGTGTAATGTAATAATGTTATGTGCTAGGAGTGTCAGGTCGCACATTGGCATTTTTAAAGGAAATAAATTAAAAACATAACCAAAGATATTTGATAAAGCTTTATTAACTGAAAATAGGTACCTTTTATTTCAGGTAACAAAAATATACTTTCATGTGTTAGTCAAAAATCTTAACCACCAGGCACCCCAAGGGTTAAAACTGTCTCTCAAAGTCATATACACATTGTGTACAATGTGTATATGACTTTTAACCTAACAATAAAAAATCAACAATGTGCGGGTTTATTCATTTTTTTGTGCTGTTTTCCTGAAATACACGGTAACCATTTTCCTGATATCATAAACATATCGCCACGGATACAAAACCCCGGGGCCAACATTATTTTCAAAATAGAATCCAAATTGATACCACATGCATTAGAATAATTTTCATATGAGACGCTAATTTCGTCATATAGGTACGTATATCGACACGTAATAAGTAATTTAAATACAAAATAGGGGAAGATTGTACCGATATTGTTACAATTTAAGTTCATCTCCCCTAAGGCTGCATAAGACATTCGCAACACATTAATTCACCCAATGTTTGCGGGCTAACGTCTTCTCTAATTTACATACGCTGTGAAAGGTATAACTAGTCGGTTGCACGAACACCGCTGGTAATCTCGGATTAGATGTTGACACGGGTTAGCAATACAATTAGACGGAGCTCTGCAGATGTTACTTAATACGATTGAATTTAAAAGTTAGATAAATATCGGTTCACTACCTTTACTTAATTATATTTTATTTATCATTGCATACCTAGAGCTGAAGATAATCTAACAAAAGGTAACCTTTTAAGTCATCTATGCCTTAGATTCCGACCAAAACTGTAACAAAATCTCGTAAGTGAAAAGTTTTTACAGCAAAGAAAAAAACGCATAGTGAATTTTTCTGTTATGTATAATCCTAGTTCTTATTGATTTGTTTTGATATAAATAACTATTTGTATCACTTAACATTTTAAGAACGAATATTTTAATATTATTTGTTAAATAGATGCCTGCTAAGCGTTTACTAAAATGGCATTTAGATACCACAATTTCGCGAGTTTTCATTTGAAGATATAGCTGGCACTAGGAAAAAACTTTTTACCAGAAGCATATTTTAGTAAAATTTAATTGTGTATTTCAAAAGGTTCTATAATAAATGCATTTTTTCATTTGTAATTTCCGACAGGCGACGATATGTAGAATATGTACCTATTCGGGCGATATGTTTCTTTATAGTTTTCAAGATACAGCCGTGGCTCTGCTGTAGTGACATCCTACGGAAGAGTCACAACACAATTATAATTTTTAAACGTCTGGAGCACAATTTTCTTTTTACACTCTAAATAGACTATATACTTATTCCAGCAAAGGTAACAAATATAAGGCCGTGGCTCTGCCAAAATGACGAACCCTGCAATCCCTCGCGAAGGGAGCAAATACACCTGTTCGTGGCCTGTTCTCAGAAATGGTGCTAAAGATGCCAAGTGTCACTGTAGAGTACCTGTCTAAAATTCCGACGAGGTAAAATTGATATTTTGAGAATATGCCCAAAACAGCTAAAAAACTTTTTTAAACATTTGTCTAGCATTGAGGAATTCTAATTATTTAACTGATGAAACTGTAGTAATTTTCTCAAAATCCCTTTTTACACTTAGCGGTGTTCTCTCGTATCCGGTAGAAATTCGAATCATTTAACTTGTAGATGTGTATATGGGCCTAAAATACATTACACATCTCTAATGGCATTCGCATTTGTTAGTATAGTTGGTAGACTTATACATTGACGTCTTGACAGCGATGTTGGGTGTATTAAATCTCACGCTAATGTTTACAGACAAAGCCATTTTGCTGAGAGCAGATTTTGTAGTGTAATGTTATTACGTTATTAGTGGCTGACGGGGATTGGTGTAGACGCAACTTGCCTAGGAGCAAGCTATGACTATGAATATAGAACCAAAAATTATACGCTAATAAATTCTTCAAAGAATAATGCTAATACAAGGTGTAAAAAAAAAACTCTTAGTAGGTAGTTAATCAGTTTCACGGACAATTAGAAGCGGCTACTGAACAACTCGCACATCCGGTGGGATAATGACTTAACTGCAAGTCAATTCCAGCTGAAACTTAATCTCTATTGTTATTTGAAGCACATTTTTTTCAAGCAGTTATGTCATTAATCCAGAAGATGTGCGAACTGTTGTTCCACTGTTTATTCCGCAACCCACAAACGCCAAGGGAATCACGACTAACTGTGAGGAACGCAAGGGCGGGCGACAAGCTATAGTCAAAATTATTAGTAGATGCTTACTATGATCTCTACTCAACAATTACTTTTAATCCGATTTTTTAACGTATCTTTTAGCTATGGACCCTCCGGAGGTTTTCATTTCAAGCCGCGGGCGTCCAAAAGTATTACATGACGCATAAATTAATTATGAGCCAATCGGTACTAATCTTTTATGCTGTTTATACGGTATAATGTTACCTAATATATCAATTACTACATTAAATTCAAATTTCAATAAATATTTATTGCATAATAATCATTAACTACGTTAGTACTCATTATCAATTCTATGTAAAATAAATGTACAGTACATTTTAGGTGCTCAGTTAGTTGATTGGTTAAAATTTAAATTAATTTTGGAAATATTTAATGTTAATTTAGAAAAAAACTGTTATCTACTCTGCACAAAATTCTCTGTAATACTCTTAACATTTGCAGAAAGCTTTAGGCCTACCTCGACCTGCAGTAAAGATATTTTTTAGCTAAATGCATTACGAAGTTAAAGACTATATTTTTGCAATCACTGCCTTGAAAGTACCTACAATCTTAGAAGAGAAGAATTTTTATTGTCTTTTTATTCTTTCTCAAACAGCGGGGTGGATGACTACTCAATTACAGGGATGTCTTAATTGTATCAGAAGCTCGACACTCCCGATTTGAATTTCAATCGGGGGTCCTAAACTTGGAAAGAATCGGTAATTTTATTAGACTCGCCGAAGGCGTTTTAATGCAAATCGAATCGTTGATCTCATTCATTATACACAGACAAATTAGTTTTTACTACTTAGGTGTAATTATTTCTCAAATTTATTTCTCAGATAACTCAAACGGAAATAGTCTTCTAATTAAATTTGTTTTCTATACAACTTTAGGCTTACGAACAATATTACTGACAAGGTGTTAGTAAAGAAAGATAATTATTTTACAAGGTAAAGACAAAGATAGGTGTTAGTGAAAACTTAATCATTATAATTAATTATCCCACTAATATTATAAATGCGACAGTTTGGATGTTTGTTCCTCAATCACGCTTCAAACTCTGGACGGATCGGAATGAAACTTGGCACACATATATGTTAGGTCCTGGAATAGGACATGTGATAGTTTTTATCCCGAAAAAACATCCTGATTCCTACGGGAAATACATAATAATTTGTGATGTTAAGTTGTCCACGCGGACGAAGTCGCGGGTAACAGTTAGTTATTAATATTTCATCGAAAAGATAATTTTTCAATGTGTCTCAAACCTGACCAGATGAAATAAGAGAAAAATGTTCCGTTTATTTCACTTTAGCTTTTACATAAGTACAATTTAATAATATTAAACGTGTTATACTGTTTTGTAGTATTATTAGTGTACCTATTGTACTGCCGATGTTCAGGAGTCACGTATTGAGTAAATACTTTAGTTTGTAAACATTGCGGTTTGGCGATGTGAAGACATTTACCTACAAATGCTGCGCTCTCAACTGGATTTGAGAGCGCAGCATGGATGGATGGTTATCTCAGAAACCAGTCAGATTTCCGTGATAAAAAGTACCATATATGTTACTCCAAAAATATAAGCTGTCACTGTACCGAGTTTCAGTTTGGGCTAAACGGCGTAATTGAACAAGAAATTTAAAAATTTAGTTTAATGTGCATCAAATATGTTAAAATATAATTAGTTTACTCGACTAAGGAAGGTAGATGGTCGGCTTTGGTGGGGCAGTTCAACAACAAGCGTTATAGCAGATAATAGTAAATATTATAAGTAAGGAAACAACTGCAATATCCACATTTTTGGTCGGTGACATTGTGCAGATTCCACTTTGTTTAACCGCAAATAAGTCGGAGGTGAAGTCACTATGATAGGAGTATCACAAAATGACTGTTCGAATGTTTTTACCTACTTTTCAAAACATAATAGAGGCATCACGGTCGTTAATTGCAAACAAAGCATTTCCAGCGACGCGCGCTGATTCCAATGATTCATTTGGTTATAAACTTGTATTATATATATACGGGGGTCGGAATAGGTACAATGTTATGAACTTATGACAAAAGCAGACCCCTGTTTCATTCCAATAGAAGTGGTAAACAAAAGTAGTAGCTCGCAAATCAGGATAAACATGAAAGTGACACTAGCAGCAAAAATAAGTCAACATGTAAACTTTGCAGTCCACTTTGAAATACCATCTTTCTATTATTTGGTTTTCGTTTGAAACATCTGGTGGAATGCAATATACTTATTGTATATCCTTATGCCACGACAGGCTTCAGAAATTTCTGGATCCGAAAGCTAAAAATTTCAAATAATATTCTATTTCTCTAAGAACATCGTATATATTTCTGTTAAAACCTATTTCTTATTTTGTCACTAGATTTGCTCAAAAATATTGCGCTACTTCTTCCGACCTCTAATTACAATACATAAAGCGTTTATACCCGAACCGCAGAATTACTAGGCGTGCATATGCAGAGCGTGTTCCTGGCAGTGAACCAAAACGTTGTAACTTGCATAATGCTGATTTATATCAGGCGCGAGCTCACTTAAGCGAAACCTGAGCGTCTGAGCCCTCAGCGATTTGCACAAGACTTTGTTTCTCCTACGTTCCCTTAGGTTTACTTACCAACTTATTAAGATAAGTTAGTTCCTTAACATTTTGTTTATAATGCTGTCCGTTTAATGGTGACTGATGATCGTAGCAAGATAATGAAGCAACAATCTCAAGGGTGTTGGCATGACGGTCACTGATTAGTTGTAATCAGAAACATCAATTAGGTTCCACAAACTTTTCGTTACTTTTGTTTTTTGACTTTAAAAATCTACTTACTTAATTCAACTCGTATTGTACTGTAAAGAAAAAGTCAAAGTTGATAATAAGTAAGTATAACATGAGTGATTCATTCTTGATTTGTTTCGAGTAAAATTAATAAGTTTGAAACTGGTGTAGCATGATCGATTATCTTAAATGGTGACATTAAAATGCACAACTCTAGATTTCTGGGTGCGTTTATTACTAAATGAATGTCGATTCGATTTTTATCATTGGTTAGGGCGTTTCCCGAGAAAAGTTTAGTTATAATACTATCACACCCGGTCAGTTAGTAATAAACTTGAAGGAGGGCCGAAACGTCCCGTTTGGGGGAGAGTTTGAGGATCCATTGCATCGAAATGTGGTTTTTATTTAGGTATTCAAGTAATTAGATGACGTTTTAATAAATGAGTGCCAATTAAGGAACGATCGAATACAAAATTACCTTCTCTTTTCAACTATGATCACAGACCCTAAAATTTACTATATATTCTCATAATTTTGTTACATTGTTCATCTTCACTCACGGCTGGTAATATATCTTTTCTCAAATACATCTGAAAAATATGTTTACATTTACGCTTAAAGGTATATCATTTACATGTTCCTTGCATTTGAACCTTTTCATAAATTTACTTAAGCTCCTCTTTGTACCTGCACTTCTGCAGCACTACAGCACTAGTACCCAAGAGATGCGAGAATCGGAATCGATAGATCGACAGACGTTCCCGCCACGTGTTGAAAGGTCTTAAGGCGCATTTACATACTCGTGCGCGTCGCGAAGTCGACGAATATCCGGCGCACGAGTGCTGACATGAACTGCCGTTCACATATTCGCATTGCTTAATCAAAATAATGTATACACGTTGCTCAAGAAAGCAATACAATTACAATTTTATTAGTAAAAAAATGTTGTGTCCAAGTAATAGGAGATGGAAACAACAGAGTTTTATTAAAAAAAACCTGTAAAGTTGTCTAATCCAAAACTATGATTTTATTCTGCACTATGGGAATTAGACAAAACATTTAGAGCTGAGAATATGTCTCGCATTACCACTCGTCCTGAAAAACTATCACCGAACGAGAGATGGTAGGCGAGGCTCGAGGCGAATGGTGAGCGCTACGTTTACACTTCGCCATTCGCTCGAAGTGTAAACGGGCCATTACATAATATAATATAAAAGCTTTCAACAGAATAGCTGTCTGAAGTACCAATTCAGCTTGTAAGATGACTACCTCTCGGCTCCCGAGCAGACCCTCTGATGGCTGTATTGGAAAATTGCTACGTCGAGCGAATCTTGTGGGAGTTGATTTTTATTAAAAGTTTTATATGGTGATATTCGATCATGCATAGAGATTTTACTACGTGTTATACTATCACGTAGATTAAGGAAATAGTTGTAGTAAAGACAAAAGTCTGGATGTCATAATATAAGAATTTCCGTTGATTCAACCACGCTCTGCCGCTACAACAGAACTAAAGAAATATAAATATAACATATATAACATGCTCACCCCTTGGTCCCAGAGGGGTAGACAGAGACGTTGTATCGCCACTTTGCGCGATCCTCACACACCTCACTATAGCCTCCTTCACATTCAGCAACCTTTTCATGCATCTCGTTTTATTCTTGCGGACCCCAGCCTTTTTTGATGACGTCACCAATTTGATCCATGACCGTCTTCTTAGGATGACAAGTTCCTTCCACATTCGCGCTGTAAATCTCTTTTGTTACTCTTTTTTCACTCATACGCTCTAAATGTCTAAACCAACGCAACATACCCTTCTCTACCTTAGTTACTACATCTTTTTTCAACCACACTTCTCACGTACACGTATCATTGTATTCTTCACTCTGTCACATAACTTCACTAAATATAAGATGTAGCTATAGGTTCATGTTTTGGTAAATATTTGTAGTGGGACAGTACACTAACGTACCTATTTCTGCCACCTCTGTGACGGCAAGAGAGCCACAGCATATTTGCCAGCTCACAGATGGTCAAAGTTAAAATCTTTATTACATATCATGAGAACCAACATTTATACACGTCAGACATATAAAAAACATTATTATTGTTTAGAAAGTAGATAGTTCTGAGCCAAACACCGAAACATATTTATAGAAAAGATGTGCGTAATCCTAAACCTTTAGGCTTTTTTCTCCATTCCACCGATGTGGTAATGATCATACCCCTTTTGAGGAAAACACAATTTTCTTTACTTTAAGAGGTATCGTTATATGCAAACGATGTTTTCCGAACCGCTGGGCCGTGGTAGAATCGTAAGAATGCAAAACCTACTTCGTGATATTTTATCACAAATAGAAAGGAACAGCGCAGGATTCAGGTCAGGACGGTGGATACTGAACCTGCCTGCCTGATGTCTTGGTTATGACTGAATAGGAAATATTAGAATAAAAAAAACTGAACATACCCTCGCTGTAGGAATACTTGCTAGAGGAATTAGACAAGAAAATCGCAATTTACAAAAATATTTATCAGGCATGGATATTTATCACTTGCATTAATTGTAAAAATTGTAAGTCAGTCTTTACTCATGATAATGTTTATCTATTGATATTTTCCTTATTGATATTTATAATTATTTTATTTTGTGCTGTATGACAATGCCACTTTACCGCAGCATAATTTAATAAATTAGAAACTGGTCACTCTTTGCCACGTATTTCTAAAAAACGCTTTAACGCCAGCCATGTATAAAATAAATATAAAACAAAATGTAAACAAAACGATGTTTTGTTTACGAACTAAACTTGGCGTGGAGTTATCAATGTCCCGAAAGGTTGAAATGAGTATGACTACTCCCCGTAGGACTACTTTTCATAGAATTAAATTTTATCAATAATATATACACGTTAATTTCGTATGGAATTGATCTGTTTGCTTTATTTCATTCCACCCTTTCAAAAGGGCATTCGTTCTACCCTTGATCAGGCCCTGGACGAAACTTGGAATTCCATTGTTTGTTTGAACAAACGAACAAAATACGTTGAGGATATGCAAACTCGCTTTTATTTTTACGTGGTACGCAATTCAAAGGCATACTGGATGTTCAAAGCCGACAAAAGGGAACGCAACAGTAACAGTTATCCAAAGAAGGTAAAATTTGCTGTTACGTTTACTGCATTTCGTGTAAAATGTATTTATCTTACCAGTAACTCTTGTCGGGTGGTTTCCAGAAACCGCTCGGCAAGTGTTAAGGTATATTATCAGTTTAAAGTTTTAAAGCTCGAAACACAGAAAGCGAATGAGTGGCGGAGGCGTTTTCCGGTGTTTTGTATTTTTTGCCTAAGTATGAGATTCACTCAGAGTAACGCCGCGGGAAGCGGGTTTTGTAGGAAGTTTACCGCTACCGCCACGCCTCCGCCACGCCTCCGCCACGCAATCGCCTATTGCTGTTTGAATGGTATAATAGTATATAGCCAGTTTAATTATGGATAGGCACAAGAGGCATTCTAATCTCCCAATTCACCTCGATTTAGTTCTTATGATATAGCAACGCGCTGGTGGCCTTTGGATTGTTGCACACAACTGTCCTAGCCTTCAGGGTAATGGACGACAGTGGCCATTGAACATCAGGGGGATGTCTGCTCGTTAGCTACTTTATTGAGCGAAAAAACTTTTACCAAACAGTAAGGTAAACATTCCATATCCCTTGAAATGACTATTAATTTCCTGTGACTTTTAATTGCCTGTTAGTATAAAGTCCAGTGCATTATAGCTACCTGCTTACCTGTATATACTTAGCACTAATAAAATAAGTCTTATACCGTTTATTTACGAGCCGTGAGGTCCAGGACGACAAAGGCAGCCATTCCGCCTCTGTTGCACTTTTAACACCACCCGAGGGCCACGTGTAGAGTACCAGGGGTAACTCCTATGAACGTGGTGCTCAATATTTCTCCGCATGCAGGTTTGCTTACAATGTTTTCCGTCACCTTTAACTATGGAGTTCATACACAAACAAATAAACAGATATTCACATTGAAATTAGTGGGATTTACCAATTAGGTGTGCTAAAGTCACTGACGTGTAATAGAACCTAAATTAACTGCACATATGCCAGCGGGAGTACTTTACGAACATATTTGTTTAGGCTTTCGTGTACAGAACCCAAATTTGCATATTGGTAGCGCAAGCTGTCTTAATTTCATCGTAATATCAGGTGGGGCCATTAAACTTATATGAGTACCTATAAACAATATACGTACAGAGTATATTAAATCTATCAACCAACACCTTTAAAGACGTGAAGAAGAGGCAACTCATGAACTCATTTCCTAACAATTGTATGAAAGTGCAGATCGAAAAAATACTGGACAGAATTTGAATAAATGAACTATTGCACACCGGTCACAGAAATACATTGGAGAAATATACAGTATATTTAAAGTTGGTTTTAACTGATTTTAGCTTAGAGTTCTGGGCACAATCTGGTATAGGATATTTATCTCGATGTCAGTTGGCATCCCCAGAAGATGAACTTTCTACTGAATTTGCACTTCAGAGCACTGGTTGGAACTGAAAATACTTGAGTCAAAATAGGGCCTCCCCAATAGGTGTCGTAATAAAAATAAACCCTGACAGAGTGACATACAGAATGTGGTATAATAAGGGTACTTATATCCAATATTAAACAACTTTTTCAACAGCGACATTTTGAAATTGGTAAAAAAATATAAATTTCACATATGTGTTGCTGAACAAAAAGTACCCAAAAAAGAACACTTTGATATTTAGTATTTCTGTAACCGATCACTGCAGGTATTTTGTTATACCCTATCTACTTTCGAGGTGGACGTGGGGGGGGGGGGGGGGGGCTGTCAAAGTAGTCCGCTATTTCAATTCAAGTATAGAAGAAAATACTAGTTTGGGGTTAGATAACTGAAACATTTATTATTTACATTGACCGAACTCCATCATACTTTGTAACTGTAATACAGGGTTACAGGAAAAGTCGTGCTAGATCCCTTAAGGGTGCGGAGCACCCAACATTTCTGACTTATTTCACTATGAAACACCCTACCCTAAACTTAACCCTTTTCGAGATATTCGACTTTTAATTTTTTTATTGAAAATTGCTGATTTTTAGGCTACTACATTTATTTTTGTTTATTTTGTGTATCTTATTATTATTATTATTGCATTTTTACATGTGTAGTAAGATGCTTTAGGACGTCAATCATTAAAATAGTGCACAAGTTATTTGAATAGACCGTAGTAGACAAGTGAAAGAAAAGAAATAAAAAACATATTAGAAAGTTTATTTTGATATCTAAAAAAAATATTATGGTAATTGTTCGGCAGATGTTTTTTAAAATATCTACGGTTCATCAGCTATCTAACGAGGTATAATAATGTAGGGTTTTATTCAAATGCATTCAAAAAAATTTAGTTTCATAGGCGACAGTGGAGAAGAAAATGTATACTTAGCCCTAAAAAGTAAAATAAAACAATAGGTAAGCATGAAATGCCATTTATTAAAGGTTTTCTCACAACTTTTTCTTTTTCTACAGTTCATGTTCAACATGGCCGCCTCTATTTCTAATACATTGTCGCATCCTTCTACGGAGACCGGTCTTCACTACGCCAGTGGTCAATGTGGTCCTCATTTTATTTGCTGCATCCACAATCCTTTCTCTTAAGTCTTCCACAGACGAAACTGGATTCGGCTCGCTGTACACGAGACTTTTCATGCAGCCCCACACATGAAAATCCATGGGGGTTAGGTCCGGACTTCTTGCTGGCCATGGCAATGGCCCACCTCGTCCAATCCATTTGTTTGGATAATTTGTGTCCAGCCAGTCTCTGACACTTCTCCTGAAATGGGCAGGACAGCCATCGTGTTGGAACCACATGTCCCTGATCAGGTTGAGTGGCAGATCATCCAGCAAATCACTCAAGTCTGCTCTCAGGAAATTTTCGTAGCTTTCCCCGTTTAGATTATCCGGGAGAAAGTAAGGTCCAATCAAATGATTGGAGATAATGCCCATCCACACATTCACGCTGAATCTTCGTTGGGACCCCTTCACTCTTTTCTTATTGGGATTCCTTAGTTCTTTTAGGGCCCAGTAATGGGCGTTGTGATAGTTAGTTATGCCATCTTTATCAAATTTGGACTCATCCGTCCACAAGATATTTCTTAAAAAATCTGGGTCTTCTACATCAGCATTTAGCATAAATCTGCAAAAGTCCAATCTTCTCGCGGGGTCCCCTTCTTCAATAACGTGTACTGGCGTGTAATGGTACGGGTATAGGCCAGCAGTATGCACTGTAAACTACACTCTCCATTGCGAAAGCCCCAGATCACGGGCAACAATATTAGTGGAAGTAGTCGGATCCGCTCGAAAGCGTTGCATTATCTCATTGTCCTGTTCTTCGTCGTCAATTCGTGGTCTTCCCATGTCTGTACTTCGTCTCAAAACAGAGCCAGTTTCTCGAAGTCTTCGATAAACTCTGTCAACGTCTAAGTGTAAGCGTCTTAACTTGAAGGACAATAGGCGTGGGACCGTTAGAACTGCTACCTGGAGCGTCCCAACTACTTTTTTTCCACGAAATGTAATACAAACCCTAGATTGTTACACCTCGTTAGATAGCTGATGAAACGTAAATATTTTAAAAAACATCTGCCGAACAATTACCATAACATTTTTTTTAGATATCCCTTAGAGAAAAATAAACTTTCTAATATGTTTTTTATTTCTTTTCTTTCACTTGTCTACTACAGTCTATTCAATTAACTTGTGCACTATTTTAATGATTGACGTCCTAAAGCATCTTACTACACATGTAAAAATGCAATAATAATAATAATAAGATACACAAAATAAACAAAAATAAATGTAGTAGCCTAAAAATCAGCAATTTTCAATAAAAAAATTAAAAGTCGAATATCTCGAAAAGGGTTAAGTTTAGGGTAGGGTGTTTCATAGTGAAATAAGTCAGAAATGATGGGTGCTCCACACCCTTAAGGGATCTAGCACGACTTTTCCTGTAACCCTGTATATACGTAAAGAGAAACTAACACTTATTACGCTTTCGCTGCCGCTTAAAGCTTACTTATTCCACCCCCGCTGGTCTAGTGGCCCACCCCAGTCTAATGTGTCGGGGCGCGGCTGATTGCGCCGGCTACGTAGCTCGCAGGGCGTGTCGCCCATATGTCGTTTACAATGCAATTTATTGTTTCAATCTGTGTAACACAAGTTATTTTGTTGGCAAGATATGAATATAACATGCGTCGTGATACTCAGCTCATTATACACACAATGAGAAAATAGCCGCCTTTTCCCTCCTCGCTAGCTAACTTAGTGAACTCGAATGCTAGGAGTCGTGAGTTCGATTCCCACTTAGTACAATTTGAAAAAAATGCACGGATTACCATATATCTACAGATTCACTTTAAAAACCATTGCTAATATACAAGACGCGATGAGCGCTTTTTCCTTGATTGCATCTGTGCTACTATCAGGAGTGAGTTTTACTCACTTAAAAACCTAATCCATTGGAAATTCTGTAAACATTCCAGAGCACTGTTGATGTGAAGTGAACAAAGAACTCATTTTAACTCACAGTTAAGTCACTCGAGTGAGACTCGCACGTGAGTTTGTATTTTACAGAATAGCACTACGGATTAGAGTCATTCAAAACTGGTATTTGGGTATCTTTTTCTCGCCAACCAGCAGCGGGTTACTCGAAAATAGAGTATTTTTCTACAGTACATAAATAAGGTTAAATAAATGTAATAAAGCAAAGCAATGTAATGAAATAGCCATTGTAATCAGTTCTAAGTTAAACAGCATTTCACGACTTAAATATTTAAAAATATCATACAAATTTACTTAGACAGTCAACAAAGTACTTGACTCAGATAGAAGAAGACCACAATTTTGTTCGCAACATTTTAATACTGTTCCACTTATCCGCAGAAAGAATCATTAATTAGAATCGCTAAACTGAAACATTAAACAAATCAAAACACGAGTCAACCTTAATGAATGAAATCTACGAGTTCTACGCTTACAATTGTGAGTGAAAAGAAATAATCATGTAAATTGGAAACAACCTGCCTAAGTGAGAATTTTTACCGGTAATTTTTTTGTGTCCTATCATTTTAGATAGGTATAATTATGCAAGTGATAGTATTGCCATGTAAAATATCCGCGTTTACCCCGATCAATACAAATACTCAACAAAATTACCCGCAATCATAAAATCGCAAAATTACCTACTTTTGGATTAATCCGCGAATAACGACACTGACTGTCACTGTCAATTAAGACTTGAGAACTCCAAGTACAGTCGTAAAATGAGTATTCGCTCGTTTATTTTTAAATATTTTTTGGTCTTGTTTCACTGGGTTTTGCAAACATTGTTGCATATCTTGACATTTGGTGATAGGTATTTACTATTCTTATGAGCTATTCTAGCTTCGAAACATGGTCCACTTTAATATTATGCAAATTAGTATACAATGTCGTAGAATATCGATTTTTATTTGAAACAAACACTATTATCCGAGAGTGCTACTTAGAAAGAAATAGAAAGTAAATAGAAAGAAACACTTAATTGAACTGTAGTTTGATACCGTATCACTTGATACCGTATAACAAATACAAAATCTTCGAAACGAAAGTCTTTTTATGAGAGAAAGTGCGTTATTTAAAAAGGAAACGATGCATGCACAAGTGTCCTCTGGGGAACGAAACACGGCAACTGAGACGCAATAAAAATACCAACCTAGGGTCAATCAGGTTAAGTGTTGTGTCCGTCGCAAATACCGAAATAATATATTTCATTCGAGATTTATACAGGATGGAGGTAGTGAATAGGTAGTAGGAAGTTTTTTATTTATTAACATAGCAGTGTCTCAATATGATATTCCTAAAAAGGTACTCGGCACCTGTTAAATTCGGTTTGATTAAAAGCCGTTGACAAATACGCACCATATAATAAATATTAAATAAATATTACATATATACATATGGTACTAGTCTAATCTCAAACTAGGCTATGGTAATTAAACAAGGATAGGAAAATTCACAAATATAACATACAGGCCGGGGCCAACTTGTACTAATTGTACAAAGTTGTCTGTCTCTGGAGGGAATCGAACCCACAACCTCTGGCGCTCAAGTCCAATGACCAAACAATTAGGCCAAAGAGGCGGTTGATAGTGCATAATAAAATACATTCATTATTTCATTATTGACCGCCTCATTGTCCGAGCGCTAGAGGTGGTACAATTTGTACAAGTTGGTCCCGGTCTGGGATATTATATTTGCCCCATAGCATAGAGAAAATCCTAGTTTGGGATTAGACAAGTGTATAATGTATAATGTAACATTTCTCTTTATTTACGAGTATTAACTTGAAAGACATTTAACGTATTATAGGTATTTATGTTTTATTCTACACGACCAAAGCATAACCGCTTGAGTTTTCAAGTATATTTACCACCATCCTGTGACGTGAGATTCGAGATTTATATTTTGAGTGGGAGTAAATGGAGAAATAGTTGGGACGAGCGGCGCATTTCGGGAGCTTGCAGCCACCAGCGGGCATAGAGTTTATGCGGCATTTCGGGGTCCACGGTGCATTCCTGACGTGCTCGGATAAAACACGATATTTATTGCGTATATTTTTGTTATGATACAATTTCGTTTATATTCTGTGGATTGTTTCTGACCCCTAGTTTTGATTTTCTTCTGGTAGCCATATTGATAGCTGATATCATTGTATATAGAAGAGTCCGGCACTTATTGGCTGACTGGAATAGGAGGCTTGCCGATTGTAGAGAAAGTGTATGAAGTGATCAAGTAAGGAGGCATATAAAGTCATTTCTAATGATCATGTTATACATATTACTTATTTAAACATAACAACAAACATACTAGGTATACAATTACAAAATTTCTATTAAGGGTTATTTGTCAAGTCACTGATTTTCTACATGGACTTTATATAAAAGACATGGAAAACTTCCCGGTTGGTACCCTTATGGTTAAATCTGTTTGTATTAGTAAGCTTAAAAATTAATCGAAATGTTAATTCGTAAAAAAATGTGTTCTACTGTATTTCCTTTATAGAAGACGCTGACTTCTGAAGTACAAATTATCTAGTTTGGGTATAAGGTCTTCAATAATACTGTATCTTGGATAAACTTAAAGTATGTTTATACAAATGCTAAAAGTCCACTTTACATAGAAAAAAAAATCACTCAAATCTAATTTCTTTTTCTAATTTAATGCTGTACGAGGCAGATTTCTCTCTACTACGAACCGAGTTACTACTAAAAGTAACTAAACTCTGAAGTTCGTTGGTGCCTAGGCTTAACGCAAAAGTAGAGTACCTACTCAAAACCGGCAACAGGTTGGGGAGTCACTTAAGCTATGTCCACATTGTCCGGCCACGGTCTGTTATTCGTACTCTAACTCTTTACCTTAGCTTGATAGCTAAATTTATTATATTCAAGGTGATGTAGATACATCAAATTTGCTTCTGTGACATTTAACTAATTTATGTGATTGAAATACACTTTATTCACGTACGTAACAAGTTATTTTTAGTTACCTTTTTTGCCGGTAATATAAAATAAGTAATATATAACAGGATCAATTAAATTACAGCTTCAAAAACCACTCTAAGATTTTGACGTGATTTATTTAAGTGTCGTCAAGAAGCTTTTCTAAATAATTAATTAAATTATTATTAACGTAATTTACATAGAAAAAGATGTTGGTCAACTAAGTGGAATTTTGTATGTTAGCTAAAATGATCATTTTTATGATCGTCTGAAACAAGATTGTGACCAAGTTAAGTTAGTGCAAGGGAACAAGAGTCAGTTCAATTGAATAAGATCTTACAGAGTTAAGACGGCTGTTCAGTTAACAAGATCTTATTTAAATCAAAAGTTGTTGTTTTTTTCAGTGTAGGTATACAGCTATCAAATGAAAATTTGTTAAATAATACATGTATTAAATAATAATCATGTTTAAAATGACGATGACGCGCGACGCGTGTGGGTATAGTCCTTTATGTTGACGACTTTGTTCGTCAAACCGGTTGGGCGGGCGTCAATTTCCTCTGGGCGGGCGGATACGTCGTCAAGTCGCATCTGTTACAGTTTTATTATTTCTCTTTGTGCTATTTTTATTACATTCCTAAGTCGTCGTTTAAGTTCTAATACCACGTAAGTCAACATTGACAATTTTACAAGCGAGAAAAGGATCATAACCTTTTTGACATATTAAAATACAAAAATTCAACAAAATGTTTTAAGTGAGAGCGATATCTTATACTTGTATACTTGCGACGAAAATATAATAATAAATATGCACGGAAGATGAATATGGACATTCCTAGTCACAAGATTTTATTAACTGTTTTATTAAAAAGATTAGTAGTTATAACTAAATTGTATATATATAATATACAATTGAAGGAAAATAGTTTCATATTATTTTTATTTTAATTTACTGGTAAGCAGGATGCAGAATAAGAATTATTGATTATTAAATGAGAGATGATGAATTTCCATATTTTCTATTACTGTATGAATATTATACATAAATCAAATGATGAATCTTTTTTTTTCATAAATCACGGGTAAAACCGGATTATGCTGGTGATAACAATGTAAAATAAACTAGAATTGTGTATAACATACAATATACATAAAAATTAACTTGCCTATTTATTGTGTGTTAGAAATCTTAAATATAATAGAAAAATGCATCTTTTATAATGAAAAATGTCCTTCAAGTACGTACTATACGAGAAAGGTTCAGAAGAAAGGGTTCATGTCCTTACAAAGGAGCGTTGAGTGAACACAGTTTCATATTAAAATTATTAATTAATACTAAGCTCTTCAAAACATCAACTATGAACTCATTTTCCAGCAAAAGACGTTTAAAGACACTTTTTAATTAGCACGAAATACTCTACGTTTTCATAAATTTATGAAATACATTTTTTTTCTTAAAAGTCAAGAACGTCTCTCGACGTCTTCGCAATAACGAAATTCAAAGTTGAAGTGCCTTCTACCGTAAATCTTTTTAGACATTTTACAAGTAAATAAATATGTTGCAGACATCGTGCTTCCCGTGCACTACCGGACTTACCTCTAGACGGTAATATTCGAGCGTTTCAACCGCCGTCATTACTGTCACCTTCAAAAGTTGAAGAGAGAATATCAATTCATGAGGGGGGGGGGGGGGGGGGGCTAGTTGATTCCACCCGTTCGTTGCTGTGGTCCATCTCACTTCTGAGTCCTGCTGCTTTAAAAATGTCATATATGTTGGTTACCTGTTGCTTATTAGGGTTAGGTATATTTCATGTATACCTACTCGTACACTGGTTTGATCCAAAAACTAGAATTTTCTTCTGTACTATAGGGTTTAGACAAGGACAAGGCAATTCATAAATATAACACCAAGACTACGATCAACTTGTAAGTATAAAGTTGTCAGTCCCTACTACCCCTTCGGACCTGCTTGTTACCTCTAGTTCCCGACTAAGCTAACGAGGCGGTCAATTCTACAGACGACCTACCATTTCAGTGTTACCGTCCTCTTGAGTAATTTATTGTTAGAAATATTTCATACATATCATTAATAAATAAAACAACGATGTAAGTCTAGATTTGACGTAGCGTACACGAACAGACAATAACATTCTACATATAGAAGTCATTATTTACACTACAGTAGAAAACTCCTATATGAGTACTTTACTTTACTTATTCTTTGCACAGTAAGAGCCAAACCCTTATTCCTAAAGAATATTGAATTTCTTAAAAAAAAGTGTTTATTAAATGTGCACATAACATACTGAACCATGAATTAATAATGCTGATATTTGAAAACGTCTCAAGGTGTCGAGCACATCGTCTCGGCGTGCGCCTCGTTGGGCGGATCAAAATGTATTATTTATAAACGCTAGATGTCTGCCCGGGGAGCTGCGATGTAGGCATTGTCGCGAGACGCTACTTACATTAAACTTAAGACCCAGACACACTAAGAGTTGCAAAATTCGGTTGTAAAAAGTCTATGGTAAGTAGTTCCAAAGAAGCAACTTTTTAAAATAGCATTGAAGCATATAAATTAAATATTAAAAAGGCGACAGTTTCCACATGAAATCTATTTTCTTAAATAAATGGTTTGTCTAACCTTTCGGTTATTTATTACAGTCGTCACATGTGTGATGATAATATACGAAGTTTGAAACTAAAATGCGACCTGTATCGTTCTTATATGTAGTTAATTTAGTTCACATAAGAGCTGTAAAACTTAATTTGTCATCCCGGGAAGCGAAATTCTCACTGGTCAGTAATAGATCCTTACCCAAGGGTATGTGGAAAATTCTATTTTTTTTAAAGTCGGTTCTATTTTTTTTAAAGTCGGTATAATAATTTTGTAAGCAGACTGCATAAGGATGAAAGGGGAAACGCAAATGATTTTTCTCAGCGAATAAAGCAAATGGTTTCTTATAGGAAAGTATACAAAATAGAGGTCTAACGAATGGTATTGGATATCAATTAAGTTGTTTCAACAATCCATAGTAGCAGACAAATGGAAGGGAAAAGCATTAATAGCTATATCATAATTAGTCTGTCCATTCAGTTACGTTTGAAATTTAAAGTACGATTACTTACCTACATTTGATTGTAAAGAATTAAAGTTCAATTTAAAAAAGCAAAACTGTATTTGAGCATATACATATATAGCAAATTCTCATGTATTTCCAATTAGTGCTCGTCGCCCGTCGTCAAATTATAAGTTCGATATAAAGCTAATGAGACAATATACGATCACGATTACGATCAAAATCTGCGGTCACTCAAAAGTATAAGTCAAAACTAAGTTTTTCAAATAGTTTACCCCTGATTCTAAAGATGAGTTTTAAAGTTCTCGTTGGAACAAGAGAATATCCTCGTGATTTAGATAAACTGAGTTAGATATAAGCCAGATTCGGCAAGAGCTGATTGGAGAAGCGAATTGTGATTTTGATCGTAGTCGTGATCGTACATTGTGTCAGTAGCTTTATATCGAACTTATTATTTGACGACGGGCGGCGAGCACTAATTGGAAATACATGAGAATTTGCATTTTACTTTGTCTGCCGAACTCCCAGCAGTGAAGTCTCGCCGAGGATTTCCTTTGTCGATGTTGAAATGTATCTCTATTATGTACAGTGTAGGTTCTCATTTAGAACTAGAGATACCTACATTTAGTGTTTAGATGCTGGAGAAAGACTAATAATATTACATATTTTGAATCATATCACCACATTTTCAGTGATAGTTATTGTTTATGTAATATCAATGTTTCCATCTTTTCCGAAGATTGAGTCCGACAAATCAAATCCTGAATATATTTGGAATTAAAAGGGTTTACATTTTATTTCCAAATATAATATCTTATTATTTATATGTGCGAATTTTAGTTTATCTAGCTTAGTTTTTATTCGATCAAACTTGACAGCAAAAATTAAACGACTCATTTGTAGTCTTACATCTTTAAGCTCATTGACTTGAATATTCTCAGTTGAGAAACTTATGTAAATGAATTTGACTATATCATCAATAAATAAACTCATCGAACCGTAGTAGAGTCTGTTGATATTTGAACCTTAAAAGACGATACATATCAAAGTGAATAAATATTTATTTACTTTAGCATTCAACCCTGCGTTGTCTCATTTTGAGCTAACGTTTAATATTAAAATAAACAATACATGTATGTTTATTTATCTACATTATATCCACGGAACTCTCAGGGGAGTCTGGCAATCAGAGTGAAGCGGGCTCTTCGAAACCCATTACGGATAAATTAAGGCAGATCACAGCTCTGGTATGCAAATTTCAGAGAGAATATACCACCTGGGTACGTCGCAGCAAATAAAATCCTTTAGAGATTCTCGCGGCACGTAAAGTTTAGAAATTCAGCTACAAGTATATAGTACCTGTATTTCTATCTGGGGAGTTTGGAATGAAGATTTCAAATGATACGATGAGATTGCTTTCAAGTCCTTTGAGTGATATATTTTTGAATTTATAAAAGATTTGCAGTTAAGTTTAGATATGAATGACTGCTGCAAACTTGTGTAAGTAATTTATTTTGATGGCACTAGAGATGAGCGGGACCTGCCTAGAAAAATATGTATAAATATTTATAATCCATTTTATACAATGGCCTGGAGTTATACAAGTCTTAACTAATTCTCATAGTATCTACAGATAAGTATAGTCTCGGATTAAATGGTATATGTCAATATGTTTTTAATAAAAAAAATTATAATACCGATAAATGTTTATGTTGTTGTGGCGTTATTATTAAAATATTTATAGTAGCCTATCGCCATTCACTATTGGACGTAGGCAGTGTCCATCCTGCCGCCAACAGACATATTTGGTAATTAACCATAGCAGCCAATACATAAGGAAACCGGTAGTAACTGTCGCTTCATAAAAAATATAATAAAAAAGACGAGTCCACTGTTTAGAACATTGTAACAAAAAAACATTGCAAACTAATATTTCAACGCAATACTCAACCCAAGCGCAAAGAAACGAGTTTCCTCAATCATACATTCAATATCGCAGTCATCCATTTACCTGTCATATTGTAACAAAATATAATGTTCATGCCATTCATCTTGCCGACGCGACGCGTGTGTCCTAATGGCTCGTGCTTAATATTCAATTTTTTTGCCTAATTGTGTTGGCGTTCCGGCAAGGCCTGTCCGAGATTAATGGAGACCGTCTAGTTCACCCTTTCGTAGGGCTGTGATCAATTACGAAAAGTCCGGGACACTTTTGAGAGATATGAAAAAAACACACCATCTCCATCCTTCTAAATAACTGCAATTATTTTATAACTATGTAGGAAGGCTGAGGGTTCATTTAATGGTAGCTATCACTGTCGCCTGTTAAAGATGCAGTCCAAAGGCCACAAGTGCGTTTGGAAGAGGACGGTATATGAACACTTGTATAAACAATAGAAACAGAGGTCTGTCTGATCCTCTTACTTATTTCTCCCGCCACATAGCAATGCATGCATTGCTTTATTCTGGTTTGAACAGAGCGCCAGTGTTTTTTCAGGTACAAGAGGCATTTCGATCTATAGTATAATATATTATGAGCAGCAATCTAAAGGCTGCAGGTTAATCAATCTGCTGTCTGCTTGTTTACCACAATTCCGTACAAAACGAAACAAGTTCATTCCAGGGATATCATGATCAAACTCTGTAACTCCAGGAGACGACGAAATCCAGAGTCCTCCATTACGGGACTTCGACAGCCAGCTCTTACGTTTACCCTTGCGTTTAAAAAATTGCGCCAAAGGGTCGTGCGCATCGTTTTGTCATTAGTGTCGTGACATCATCACTCATTCGTGCGCTAAATCTATTTTGAATCGACGATACGTTACTCAATTTCGATACAGCTAATGTTATGCCTTTTGTCATTTCAGAGTAGGTACTCTTAAAATGGAAATACAAGCAAGTTCGGTATAATTTTACTGATTGATTACTATGGTTCGGGCGTTTGTCTTGAACGTCAGAGGTCGAGGTTTGATTCCCACAGGGAAATAAGTACAACTTTGTCCTGTAAAGTGAGATGTCTTGATTGTATAGACCACATAGTACAGAATGGCATAGGAATCCTATCATTATTCAGCCCGTTGACGTCCACATCATAACAAGCTTTTATTTAATTTCACTCCGGTCAGGTCAAATCTTGGAACTGAATTTTAAACCAGTTCCCCAAACGATATTGCTGAAAATTTTCACACAACGCCATGTACTAAAATAACTTATTATACCTATTTATCCTGAATTATTTGTTACAAAAAAACCGGGATCGAAACGGGAAATACAACTTTGTTATTGTACATTTGTGATATCTTGATCCCATAGACCACATAGACAGAATGTCATAGGAATTCTAACATTATTCAGTCGGTTCACATCCTATCCTTTAACATAATATTATACTCTGGGATTACACTTAGGTATCTTAGGATTAAACCTGCTGTGGAGCTTTTATTATTTTTAATATAAAGCCATTACCTGAGACAAGGTACGCAATTACAACTAAAACTCCAATTAAAGCGGAGTCATTCATCAGATGCTCGGAACGGTAGTCGTTGTACGATGGAGTATCGTCATACCCCACCCGTAACCTACCCGTACCCCGCCCGTACCCTGGGGTAAGGTCGCCGCCGCAATCAATCAAGTCACCACGGGTGCAGGCGGCCAACCCGAAACTCATAGTCCAGAAGCTTGTGACATGTTTATATCAAAATTGTCATTTTCATCTGAGCTAATACGTTTTCTTAGTACCCACCGGAAATTAACCGGATGTCAAATCCGAATTTGATGTTCCGAATTTGGTTTTGGAAACTTAATTACGGTTTATTTACAAACCATAGGCTTTTCGGCAAAGGAAAACAACGCAAAGAAACCTGCATATGCCAAAGAAGAAATTCTAAGGCGTATGTGAAGTCCATCAAATCGGGGCACCGTTGTTCGACAGTGGTTTGGCACAAAATATCCCGAAGGGTCGAAGTGTCGCCAAGTGTTCTTGGCCCCCTAATAAGAGAAAAGAAGGGAGGTATTATATCATGGTGATCAAAAATAAACTAAGTAAACAAAATATATGAGAATGTAAATAGGACACAAGCTCGCTGCCTATGAGGTTTGGCCGCGCGGGACTAACATCTACTCGTATTCATAATGCATAAATCTTCACACGAGCTTTTACCAACGCAACAATATTAAATTAAGTAAGTTCAGTATTATAATTGAGATCGGGGCGGGTCTGACCTGATGGTCAGATAGGTGTCAGTTAGACGGATTGACGGTCAAAGTTGAGAATTAAGTTATAAAATGCATTAATTTATAAAAGTGATAAATCCTGCTGGTGGTACTGAATTGCTGCAGACGGTATGGACAAGTAACCCCAGCTTAGTTAGATGTATCTTGCTATCGATCAGAAATAGCCGTGGTAGCCGGTTGGTTGTGCACTCGCCTCACGTTCATGAGGTCGTGGGTTCAAACCCCGCCCGTACCAATGAATTTTACGAAACTTAAGTACGGTCTGTTTATAATACCACAGGCTTTTCGGTGAAGGAAAACATCGTAAGGAAACCTGCATATGCCAAAGAAGAAATTCTGAGGCGTATGTGAAGTCCACCATATCGGCTTTGGACACCGTTGGTGGTCAGGGGTTTGGCACAAAAGATCCTAAAGGGTCGAAGTGTCGCCAGGTCTTCCTGGCCCCCTAAGAAATATCGATCAGAAATGCTTTATCGTTGTGATACTGTTTGTAGGATATCGAACCATTGCATCAAAGTATTCATCTCACCACACAGTGTTGTATGCTCAGGTAGCACGACATAGCTGAGCTCTACCTATGACATTTTATAATTTTTTATGATTATGATCCACAATAATTTTGTTTGATGATAAGACTTGGTTGAATCAAATTATGAACTAAAAATTAGCATAGTTTATCATCTGTACAAACGAATAAGGCCAAAATTAAAGGTTTAGGAAAAACGTTTGCTACCGAAAGCCTTTTACGTCAAACTTTGGGAAATTAGTCGTAATGTCAAGCGCAGTACGATTGTACTGCGGGGGTGAGTGGCAGGACGGCAAGTCAGTCCTGGATTTGGCTATAGGCCCCAACCTAGGGGCGTCAGACTTCAAAGGCGGGGAGATTCCAGAGTGATTAAGACAGGTGTAGGGACAAATACTTAAGAAGAGTATAAATCCGACACTGCGACAAGTTTTTATTAAAATACCTACTTCTGACTCGTATACCGAATGGAAAGTTCCACTATTTTCCGGTATTTTCAAAAGCGGTATCAAGCGGTACGGGCAGGCTATATGTCGCTATTCATATCAACCCTGAGACGTCCACTGCTGGACATATAAACCTTCCCCAATGAACGCTACCACAAAATTAATATTGTTGCTGCTCATGGGGAGGGAGCTTTGCCCATAATGGCCACTCTGGGTAGACGTGTTGGCCATCACAGTACAGTATTCGTACGTTGTTGATACCGTGGCCAACTACTAGTACATGCGCAAACCCAAATAGCAGCAGCAATATTTATTTTGTGGTAGCGTTCGGGGAAGCTTTATGTTCAGCAGCCTAGGCCTTGCACCGGTGATGCTGCTGCCCGCCACCGGTATGTGGTATTTATGGCCTAGTCAATCGTTGAATGATAATACCACCATTGTCGGTCGCCAGGGCATGCCGCTATTAAATGATGGTATTTCTTATTTTGTTTCCTAACTTTGACACTTTAGACGAACTATGTTCTATATGGAACTGGGTCTAGTTATTTTATTAAATGACTATGTAATTCAATAAAACAAATTAAATATAAAAACAACCCTAATTAATAAAACTTATCTAACTAAACACAAAACGGGCTCTAGCGATTACAGCAGCACGCACGGATGCGTCCGAATATTCGGCTAATTCGGCGGTGCCTCGCGAAGATACGGGGCTTATAATAAAACAATATTAATTATCAATCGACGCTCCACTGAGCCCTTTGTTCCTTCTAGCTGCGAGCGAGCACGGGCTATTCCCATTTAGAACCGTCTGTAAAAATAAATAAAATAATATTATGTACTATACATACAATATAGTCTAATCCCAAACTATCTAGGATTTGCCTTATACTATGGGAATTCAACAAAGACAGGAATTTTGTACTTTTTTGTAGGTTCCTGTACCCATGGGAATTAAACCCATTTTTAACATTATCAGCCTTTCTTAGTTTAATGTTGAATTGGCAGGGTGGAACGCCCCGCCGCCGCGCCGCCCGCCAGATAGACCGACGATCTGAAGAAGCGTTCATTAGGGAAGGCCTATCTCCAGCAGAGGACGTCTAAGGGGTGATATGATGATGATAATGGCGACCACCTTAAACGTTATTTATTATAGAGGTTTGTAGGCAATAGATGTTGATTTAAGAAGTGTTTTAACACTCTTACTTCATTTATGATCTAAACGGAGCTCGGAGAGCTGGCTGGCCCAAAAAATATACATGCTTCCGCCTAATTTTGGAGTTAGTGGTTCTTCCTTATATATTATTACTTTAGTACATAATTTAAAATTTCTGTGTCTTATTGTCTAGTGTCATGTATTTATTTATAAGGATACCAATAAACAATTTTAATTTAAATTTAAACAAAGGACCGTTCTTAATATGATTTTACTATATTTTAATGGGGTCTAATGCTAATAGCAAGTATGATACATGTTATGGGGAATACATACCTTTTAGGGAATTGCCATAAAAAAAACAGAATGTAATATATTTTTGAAATTAGTCTAAAATGATATCAGCGCGAATGGGAATCCGCCGAAGCACCAGCTCAGTTTAATAACGGAGGAATGCGTGCATTGAACCTCTGGCATTCCGCATTTCGCAGGAATAAACAAATTGCATTTCTATAAATTTTCCGTTTTCAAAGAACGCTATTATGAAAACGTTTTAACTCGTAAATGATTAACCTGAATTGTTCTGTTCATACAACTTAAGTAATTGTAGATTATTATTAGTAAAACGAAATGTGTGTTCAAGGTATTACAAACTAGAGTTAATTTGAAATCTACAGACTTTCCACCGAAAGCTTTGATACCGCTTAAGCATAAATCTAAAACATTTTTTACAGTTATATTAATTCAAAACATACTTATTACATTCTTTCAAATTATAGATTTTATTACAAATGTTATCTATTGTACTAACATTTCGGTAATTGGAATGTTCGAAGATCGAAGATGAAGAAGAATGTTTTTCTTCCAGTAAACATGAATTTAGACAGCTATAAACATAAGTGAAAATAAGTATTTTACAGTTACCTTTTATGCAATGTTATAATTTTTTTAACAAAATTAACTTTTAGATGTGGCATATATACTTTTCTAAAAATTTCTTCCTAAAAAACTCTTCATCATGACCACCTTATAATTCCTGCTTTATCACCTTCAAATTTCTGACCTCTTAGACATTTCTTCGATCTCGAAACTCGTATTTCAAAGCCAGCATCTTCAATAGCAGCCATTACATTTGGGACTTGTGCGCCGGGGCGATATCTTGGTGTAGCAGAACTTCTGTCGCGAGTTTCCCTTGATATTTTTTACGTATTTCTTTGCTATTTTTTATTTGTATACCGCACATAAGGTCCTTATAATCTCGATCGAGCTATTCAATCATTATTACCCCTTTACTGTCCCAGAAAAAAGAGACCATGATCTTACATCTCGAGTTGTCTTTAATTTTTTTTGGTATTGGAGACGACTGTCTTTTCCAACTCTTGCACATTTCTTTTGTTCCGGATTGTAATGGAGTAAAGGCATGTTTTATATATGGTTATTAATTGATCTAGAAATGGTCAAGAGCTTGTTGTACAATTCTAAAGATTCTGTTATAGCGGGTTGCTATCAATGCCCTATCATGCAGCACTATCCGCGTGTTCTGGTAGGACATGGGGACTAACAGGCGGAGCCACGCTTGCTGTAGCCTATTTGTGTTTTATTTTGAATTTTTTTATGTATGTGTTTTTAGGTTTTAAGAGTATTGTTACTAACAATAATGGATCTTTGTAATCTGTATAATAAAATAAATTAAATTAAATTCAAGAGGATTAGTTTGTTTTTGTACGTCGGTACCAAAGCATAGTGGGTGACGTTAAGGGACGCAAAGCAACGTTCTCATGTCTATATTAAGATTATTACTGCGATCACCAAAAGCAAATTCTCCAATGGATAACCCACCAATAGTTGTATTATATTAGGGTTGTATTGATAATTAGGCATTTAATTTACCCAAGACGTGGTTACCTTTTCATCTCCAAGGATCATGTAAAATTTTAACTAATTCAGCAATAAAACGCACCGAGACACAAATATGAGCTAAAACCTTGTGTTCAATATTTTTTTGACGTAGTGCGTCCCGAGCGACGCGACGGTCATCTTTGGTAGATGTTCTTCCGTGTTCAAACTCCGCACACCAACGTGCAACCGTATAATATGGCGGTTCACCCCTAATGTTCCTTGTAAGTCTTGAATTACTTGTTCCGTTGTAAAATTGTTTAAGCACGAACACTTAATTACCGCGCGAACTTTAATTTTCTCCATGTTCGCCAACATGAAACAACAAAATTTACGCACAACTACTTATCTTTTTAATAAAACAACAGATAATTAGTTGTATACATAATTATTTTTTAATGTAACAGATATCTTAGATATGGCTGTCAGCATTTTGAACTTAGATATTACTTTTATGCAAGTACTAAAATTTACAGGGTTTCAGGGTGCTAAGAATACGATGAATGATTATTATTTTAGTTATTATTTCACAACAACTTCATTATGCACATATTTTGCCCCCCTCGCTCTTACTGCCTTGTCTCACAACATGTAAGATTGTCTGGAAGAGATCTCTTTTAGAGATACGCTCGCCTTTGAACACAAAATTTCCTAATTGTATTTAGTTTTTAAAATGTGCACTAAAGAATATACATATATGAATTTTATATACTTACTCATTAATAAATAAATGAAATAAACTTGGATGTGGAGAAATTGAAATTTCCAAAGCACCTCATTAGTGTGAATAGAATTTATACAAAAACCAATTTGCTTCCCCTTCAATTGTCAGCAAAGTGGGCGGGGTCGAATCAGTTTGTTAATAAATTCAAATTTATTCGTTGATCACCGCTCGCGTCTGCTAACGTATTTAAAAAGTGATTAGAAGTTCAAATTGACACAATATGAACTTTTTGTCGCCTTACGAAGCGAGAACGTCGCCTTACCAGGCGTAATCAAACGCAAGATTATTCAATTTGCTATGTAATAACGGGAATTTTGGAAAATTGCGACCGTTTCCACTTGAGTTTTTATTGAATTTTCTTGGTAAGAGCGTTCTTTGTTTTCAACGATTCGTAAGAATTGCAGCCTCATTGCTGCAAATGGAAAACATGACTGTATAGAAATATATTAAAAGATATATCGCTGCAAAAATACTTAGACATGGAGACGAATGACGAAGGTCGATGTAGAGGTTGATGATAATAGATGATTGATAAAATAAAACATACAAATAAAACCTGGTTTTAACATTGAACATACTGGACGATCATATACAAAAGGTTCAAAATAGAAATAATTACATGATAAATATAAATACATCTGTCGGAGAACCGATTACCGTTGGGGTAGACAAGTTCTCGAGTGGAGACCGCGACTGGGCAAGCGTAGGGTGGGACGCCCCCTGGTTAGATGGAGCGACGATCTGCGTAAGGCGGCTGGCAGAGACTGAGAAGTACCGAAAATCGGGTTCAGTGGCGCGCCTGAGGCCTATGTCCGGCAGTGGGCTCTTACAGGCTGATGATGATGATGATAAATACAATTGTAATATTATACAAATACGATATCATCCGTCTTCAGTCCCTTGCCATCCGTTCTAGAGCCAAACGGCCTGGCCCGCGACGATGCCCTGAGACCTGACGGCACGACGCCCTGGAAGTTGGGAAGGTCCTTGGTATGGAATGCTACCTGCTCCGATACCGTTACGTCGTCCCATCTCCCAGTTTCCGCGGTAAAGGCTAGAAAGAGAGAGCCTTGATTATATATTCGAGCCATTTGTGGTCGAAACGTTAGGGCCATGAGCCCTCCGTCTCTTTCGGGGATATTCAAACGTCTGGTCGAGGGCTAATGCTGCCAGCCTTTTGGATACGCTCCCAGCGGTGGGGAGCATAGGAGTAATTTTTTTAATTTAATTTTTAGACAGATATTTTCGTTTTTTACGAATTTAAATCTGAGAGATCTTACAGTGACTGTCTCAAATATGCTTAGAAAGACAACAAAAAATCAAACAAAAGTCAAAACGTAAATTCTTTTTAGCGGAACTCGAGGCGTTATTTTAAGATTAAATTTACACGGTCGCTTCCGTAACGTGGCTCCTGTTACGTTACGGTATTCATGAGAGCAAAATGTTTGTTCCCAGAGGGCTAGGCAAATGCAGACAGTCTTGGCAACGCGGAATCACCCGCCTACTCTAACTTATGATAATTACATTTGGAATAACCGCCCTAAGCCATGAAGCTGTGTAAGCAAAAGAACATTTCAAGGAATTCATTAATGTATTTGATTAAGAATTGCGAGACTGAACTATATAAATTCGTTTATGTTAAATAGGTCGTTTATTTTATTTATTGCTTTTTACATCTACATTCTGTTTTATACGACTAAAAAAACTGAAGCTTAATTAAGTAACAGATCTAGAAAAATAAAGTTAATTACACGTTTCCAGTTCTATACCAGAACAAACTTACCTTTAAAATTTTGATTGAATAATTTCATGCAAAAAAGCTTTAGGTTGTAACTGCAGCATATTATCTTAAAATGTTGGTTCTTCTAAAATTTCCTTAGTTACCCTAAAATACTATTATGTATAGATGACAGAAAATTACAACAGTTGTTTAAGGACACACTAGCTATTAATATCCTGAATATGGTTACATTGTTAAAGTAAATTAAATTATAGATGTTGAAAAAGTGAAAAGCAATTTTATTTATAAAAAAATAACAATACTATGATCAAGTGGAAGAAGTAAGTTATTTTTAAAACTACGTAGCAAATAAAGCGAGAAACTGTACAATGCTACAAGCGCTACGTCGTAGCATTTTCAAATAATCCACAAAGGACACTAAAACTATTATTTGATAATTTAAAAAAAAATATATATTCTGAAAATGGACGAAAACAATATGGTAGATAATAATTAATGAAGTAGAATATAGGAAACGTTGCTGTATGTACATCAAACCACGATCGTTAAAATACTAACAAGGAAAATGGGTAAACTTAGATGAAGGACCCTCGTTTTAAAGGAGACATGCGGTCAAGATTGTTGACCAAGCCCCAAATCTTGAGTACGTTGAAGAATAAATTGGACTGTCTTGTCTCAACTATGTGGTAAGTCGAAGATAATGGTATACAATTAATTTCCTTGACTTGCTTGTGCTGAAGGGTTTTATTTATAACTAACTGTGCCCGCGGCTCCACTCCCGTGGACTACTCACTCTATCCGACTTCGACATACGACTCCAATCCCGAGTCCCACGCCCACGTCGACTACAGCTCCAAATGTAGTCCTAACTCATTGCAATCTGAAATTCACTGAACACCAATTATACTTCCTTGTTATTGAAGATTGCGATGAAATAAAGACTAAATGTTACTCCGAGTTAAGCCCTATCTTTATGTGAAAAGTCAATTGAAATCGGTTTAGTAGTTTTTACGTGACGCGTACACAAACTAAAAGACAAATAGACAAACAGATAAAAAGACAAACTGACTAAAAATCCAAAAATAATCGAAATGTGTTCATTACTTAACCTTAGATCCCCATATTTTTTTTCTTCAGTGTACGGACACGCGAAGTTTACATTTTTATTTATTAGATTATTTATAACTAATTTAATACCAGAAACCCCTATATTTCTAAGTATACCAACTATCTCTGTACACACGGCAGTTCTATGATAAGCGACTCCTATTACCTATTAACACCACGTTTTAATAACCTGTGCTTTATTCAAGTTACAATTCTTATTATTTAATAAACGACTAGTGTGACCTCTTTGACTTTCATAATTTGTACAACTCTGTCAAGTCAAGTACCCCACATTTAAATTCATGCCCCCCACCGCAAACACTTTAGCAATTGAAATAGGAAGGTTAGGTGGGAAGGACATTTAATTAACAGGCTCAATAAGGCTCTTCCCTTTAGAATAGTTTGAAGGGACTGGTCAGTACAATTGTCAGTGTGGAACAAGGTTATAGAGTAAAGCGATATTCTGAACTATGTTTGATACTTTGTTATATGCTCTGTTAGACACATGCCTGAGGCACTCTAATCGAGTCCTCTGAAATTTTAATTGTTCTATATGTTACTTAATTTTACTTTATGTTTGTGCCTCCAGTAAAAAAGGAATGCATTTTTTTTAAAATTAAAAACGGTTTATTGTTTTTTTTTTGACATAAACGGTTGGAACATAGAACCGTTTTCAACAAAAAAAAGGGAACATTTTTACAAATAATTTATTTGATCTCCTGAAAAGCTGAATTTTTTAAGTTATGTCCCTTTTCACTGGAAGCACAGATTTAAAATCAAATACCTACTTAAAATATATGTTGGTCGTTGCTTTTTATTTCAGAAAATGTTATTTATTTATATAATAAATACCTCTCAAAGAGAATAAATTTTTTAAACTACTCACAGCCACCACTTACATACATACAACGAACTTAAGTAACACAAAACTGAAGTGTTCTCCGCCTAAAGTTTAAGACTTACAGCAAAACTTTAAGGTGTCAGAGGCAACACTTCCTCAGAGGTCATTGAGGAAATATTCGCCTAAGGCCAGAAGGGCCGGCGCGGTCACTGCAGCCGTTGGATTGAGTGACAGCCGCACAAGTGTGGTGTGAACCCTAAGGGACTGAAGTTGTGTTCTTGACTACGTGACGTAGGTAGGTACAATAATTCAGTTAAGTAAATGGTTTTGGAGCAGAATTAAATTGGTTTAGGTTTTTAAACAGGAGGAGAGTTACATACCGATTATTATAAACCGCCTAGTCGGCCTCGTGGCTTGGTCGTTAGACTTGAGTGTCAGAGGTTGTGGGTTCTATTCCCACCAGAGACAGACAAAACTTTATGCAAGTTGGTCCCGATTTCTATCCTACAGGAGAAGATCTAGTTTGGGAACAAACAATTGCATATACTTGTATGTATGTATATATGTAAAATATTTATTTATATTTTATTACCTACTTATAGCAGCTTTGAAAGTTATACATATTACGATGGTCGATGAAGTTTGTTCGAAAGAAAGATACTTGAAAAAACTGTTGCTCGTTGTTGTTATTGAGGTTAGATTAGTTGTTGTTTCTTAGGCAGGGCTCTAAACCATTTTTGATATAGCGGTTAATATTGTTTATAAAACCGGTAAAATATAATAGTATGGTTTAAGATTCATTGATTCAAGTACTGAATTCATTTTGGTTACCAGTTTTCACAGAGAATAAAGTTTAAAATCTTGAGGAAACCTAAACAAACTGGATTATATAGCTATTGAAGATCGGAGAGCCGCCGGCGGCAGCCGCCCGCCGTTTTTATCTCTTATTAGCACATTCGGGCTGTACTGACTCGTTCATTCATTCACATTTACGATAGCGACGAGGTTCTAGTTGTTCTTGTGTTTTCGTCGGCGCGGGCTGTGCTATATTTTCAGGTTACATTACAGTCCGGTTGGCTGTGTAAGACAGCGAAAGAAGTGTGATATGGGGAGCGTAGGCTGTGGCGATTGGGTGAAATGTCTATGTTTAAGCGTTCAAGTCTATATTCGAAGAGCGTTCTTAATTACATTACAGTTCTTATATGTAAATTACTTAAAACTACGTCACGCTTTAATGTTGCAACGGAAAACGGCCTAGATTCACTTCCGTTGCGCCTTTGCATCCACTGCAGTAGGTATTTTCTCTCATACTAACTTATGCAAACCAGACCTCTCGGCCCAGTCAGAACCTAAAATATAAGCTCAGCTTAAACCGGACTTTGTAAGCATTTGGACTAATATCCGTCGAACTAAAAAGCTATTTTGTACTCTCTAACGGGTCACGTGATATATTGGGGTAAGAGTTTGGCTTTAACTATTGTAGTTAGACGCTCAATGCTTCAGAAAATGTCATAACACCCGTTAAAAAGTGCAATATGGCTTTTCAGTTCAACACCATATACCTTTACCCCTTACTTTTAATTAACCGTTTTTTTATTATTCCCCTGGTGGCATCTGTAAGTGACGATGAGGCCTTAGGTAAAGCGCGCTTACCCAGAAGATGCCTTGACCGAGACCGAAACCGTAGACCTAAATAATTTTAATTCAGGTATTTACATGAAACCGGTTTGGAATATTTCCCCGTATTCGACTGTAAACTGTTACTCAAATGGTAAGTTTTTTCAAACCCCGCCCGTACCAATGAGTTTTTCCAAACATAAGTACGGTTTATTTATAATACCACAGGCTTTTCGGTGAAGGAAAACATCGTAAGGAAACCAGCATTTGCCAAAGAAGAAATTCTAAGGCGTATGTGAAGTCCACCAAACCGGCTTGGGGCACCGTTGGTGGTCAGGGGTTTGGCACGTAAGATCCCGAAGGTCGTCAGGTCTTCCTGGTCCCCTAAGAAGATAAGATAGTTAACAGAACTAACTTAGCATTTGAGTAACGGTTTTCTGGAAGTATCAGTCTCATAGTTTTCGGAGAAGGAAAAAAATCAGCAATTGAATCGAATCCGCGTGGTAGACTATATGGACTGAGCATACTCGTTGTGGGGGTAGGCCACTGGCTCAATGGTAAGAATACTTGTAAGTAAAAAAAGATTTTTTTAATAATGCAAGAATTTAATGCGTTATTTACGTGAATAAATTACAGTTTCCAGGTGGCAGGCGTGCTAAGCCTAATTTGAATGCCGATAAATCCGTTCATTTACGACGCATTTACATTACGAGCATTTGCATAATCGCCTCGGGCTGATTACATTTTGTAGCAACTAGAAAATCACTCGCATTTAGCTTGTAAATAACACGGAGAGGAAAATGGAGAATGTTATACAAACATTATACTTTTTTAATTCCAATGTTTTATTTAGCAGTTCGTCGTCACAGTGCGTTTTACTGTTAAAGAAGTGATCAACCTAAATAAATTGTACTACAAAGTAGTACAATTCATAACCGCCACTATGTCCCATAATTGGACATGTAGGGCGAACAAAATTTATGTTTCGTGTATAAGTACGTATAACTTATACCAAAATTGATACCCGAGCAGAAAATCACAAATATTTGAATTACTCCTAAAATACAACTGAGATTACAAAGCAACTGTTGAGTTATAATGAGTTATAATTACTTAGCCTACACTGGTGTTTAATGAAGTTTATTAATACTAGTAACCTTTAGGGGTTAAGAAGGATTTTCTGATTTTTCTCCATTAACTTGCATAATTTGGATTTTTCTTACAAACCAGATTTTTTTTTATAAAACATCGATAAGTCCTATTTTCAGGCTCAGAAATCTACTGTGAGACCTCTCCATCCTCCTAGTGCAACTCCTGTATTTACGCTAGGATCAATTGTAAGTGGTACACTGAAAAAAAACATAGCATATAGTATTCTCGTGAACGTAGACTAGGGTTCCTAAGCAAAGCTTGCCTTTCGTATTCCTGATCCGGAATTCCACTGTAGAACTCGTGCATGCCCACGCTGTAACAGACGATAAAATATACTGAGGCGTTTATTAGGTCGTATATACCGACCGATTTGATAATACTTAATTAAATTATTCAGAAGATTAATTACTGTCACGTCTTTATAAATTAATTACTTATCATTAAATTTGATAAATCATCTTGTTGTTACTTTACATGACGAGGACATAAAATTGTTACTATGTATAATACATACGATATTAATTCTTTTTATGTATTTCTTCAGACTAAAATAACGATTGAATGCAGTGAAATTTTTATAGTTCATAAAAACTATTTTTATGAAAAGAATTTTTATTACGTTGGGTAGCGGATATAGCAGAGGCCGCATTAAGGGGTCTCCTGTCAGTCCACAAGGTCCCAAGTGGTCTGTCGTGGTGGTATTCTATGCCTTTAACATATACAGATTACCTAAACAAGTGATAACAACATGTTTTGTTACCAATTTTTTTCAGTAATGCAATTAGGTAGGAATGACATGTTATGATAGATTTTAAGTACTGTTAAACAACTTTCTTATAGCAAGTAGTCAACAATGGTTTTTTTGTGAAACGAATAAATACATTAAATTATTAAGTGTAATAAATTAGACTTTTGATCTCTGGAAAGTTCAAATAACAGTTTGTAAAGACAGATCAAGGTTTAAGAACAGTTTACGACAAAATGTAATCGAGTATTAATTTGGAACTTAGGTTCAAAATGCAAGTGAAAAAGTTTAGCAAGTACTACAATGTGGCCCCGTTTTGTTTAGGGCCCACAAAGTTACAGCCCTGTCTTATTATGTATAGAAATGCAACCAAGGAAAAGTTATTACTAAGTGAACTCGGTCGCAGACCCACAACTCACACTTAGCTGGAAAACTTTGCAGTCATAATAACTGTGGGAAGGAACTAAATTACGTTTAAATACCTATAAAACTTAGCTTTAGTTTAATACTAGCTTAGATGTACAATGTAATCAATAAGTATATATAATGAGTGGTGGTAAATAATCTTATTAGCACAGTACCTTTGTTATTTATGAAAAAAACAAAACGCTTCGCATTTTTATTCTATATAATATATGTATATCTGTAGATTTTATTTTTACAAATGTTGGAATAAAACTCTCGAGTGTCAATTACGTATAGTCTCAGCCTTTAATTTTTTTTTATATATTTACATTATTGGATTTACCGGAAAAAATACCAACCCTTGTATTTTTTAAATTTTCAATAAATGTTTGCAAATTAAAAACTTGCATAAAAAAGGCCAGGCTCTATTATTAATTTATAACATATCACTGACAGTATCGAGAACAATGTGATGTCAGTAATTTTCATAGACTTGTAATTTTACTATATTCAAGCTTTAGGTAACAAGGTTAGGTGCAATGCCACATGTTATCCTTTATCTGACTAAAATAATCGTACTATAAAATTCAATAAAATACTAATTAAATGAAAATTGACCGATATTTTTAACAAAATGTTGTGACGTTTCTGTCTAAAGTTTTCTGTAATACCTATAGGGAATATGGCATAAAGTCCATGGAATGAGGTACCTAATGTTTCTAACCAGTACGCTATACTTTGGGTCTAAGAATCGCGATCTAATACGGTAGCGTTTTCGACAAAAAAAAATGAAGAATAGGTATATAAGTAACCAAATTATTTCCAGATTCTACTTACAAGTACCTACTTAGGAGGTAATTCAGAGATATTTTAAAAGATTTTTAACTGAGATTATTAGCTGCCAAATCAAATAATAAATTGCACGCTTCGATTTAGAGCCTGATTTTTGTTTAAAAAAAATACCATTTTCCATTTTTTTAAGTTTGATACTTAACGAAATGGACAGTCGGGAATCGTTATCGTATTGCTCTAGCATTTATTATGGGAACATCCAAACATATTAGTGTATCCAATAAAAAGGCGACGTCGGATTTTCGGGTCTGCTAGATGTAGGTAGTATTGCTACGAGTATACTTAATACAATTACAATTCCGTATTCACTGTCAATTTCTGTTAATTGTTAAATGATAGATAGGCAATTCATAAATTTCAGCGCAGATTATTAGTGTAAAAATAAAGTGTTAAAAAATATAGTGTAAAAATTGACGTACCTATCATGTGAAATAAAAAAAACATTGACTTTGTACAAAACTCCTAAAAATGGAAACTACTTTTATTAACAACAACTGAATAATAAAGACATGGCCACATTTAAATACCCGATATTCGTTAGTTTTCTTTATCCCCGTAAGTGGTTTCCAATTTCACATTAAATTAAATGTACCATGTATTTACGAGTATCACAGCTTTAAAGGAAATCCGGACCCGTCTAATGCGCCGATATGCAATAGATTCTTATGTGCTGGGAAATTGGTCCGCAGCCATTGACTGCTCCCGATGCATTCGCCAAATCCCTGCTTGGGGGCAGATCCAGAAAGAAGGTTATCTGAGTCGTGACCCCCAGTCCCCAACTGAATCAAGGCAAAGTTTACCTTACTATAAAAGGAAATAATTATCGCTAAGCGCCAAATTAAAATATAGGTAGTATTAGTAATGATTACAGTCCATTTTAAAATAAGCAATAACATGATTCGCGGTATATTTGTATAGTTACTACTAAAATATTAGAGCTATAAACAAATTCCTGCACTGCACCAAGATCGTAATCGTAACCGGTATTTTGCTATTATATTATATCATTATCCTTAACAATGAGATACCTACTGAGCACAAGAAGAAAAGTGCTTTAAGAATTCGAATCCAATCTCTTAATGTTTCATTAATAATATATGCGCAATCCTATATGAGAAAAGACAATAAGAAGCCTATAAGGCAATGTGACCCCCAATTTGAGACCTGGATCCTGCCTTTAGTCCCTTCGTTATAAAACTGAAAATAAAAATACTCACCTACACACGGGAGTGCACTGAGATATTGAATGTACAACCCTTTCATGATACCGTTACAGCGTTCAACGAAATTGCTTTTGAATATCGAGAAATATCTATGCATTTGTGAGGCACAATATGTGACAAAGAAATTCATAGTGAATCTGTCTGGTACTTATATACCTACTTTCAATCAATTTTATAATTATATTGTGAGAGAACAATTTTATATAACTTGTTTGATAGGATAAAATACTAAATGAAGGCAAATAATCTTCCTATTTAGCTATGATGTTATTTTATGTCTAATTTCTAGTAGCAAGTTTAACACTCACACTGCAGTTGCAGATAGCCCGTGAGATCCAATTGTCATAGTTCACAGATCATAGCGAATAGTCGCCTTGCCACTTAACATGTATGATAAGATATTACTGCAATATAGTGTTAATACAGACGTCATATGTTCCAAATAGCGTTGCGCTGCCTTTCCTCTTTACCCTTCTTAGCAATATAAATGGGTGCCAATTCTGCTCAAATGTAAGTCGCACTCAGTGACATGGCACGGTGCCAAACGGTTACTGCATAATCTATACAATATGCCTTGCAGTTACAGCCCTAGGCTTGTCACACTGTATGTAATTTAAAGTAGATTATTTTTGCGTATTTAGCAAATAATTAAGATGATTCTACTATATGTTTAAATGAGCAGTGGCCTACCCTCAGAACAACAACAAGTTAGCAAAGTGTACGTCGTGGACAATACCGTCAACTAATTTTTTTCATGGTTTTTCTGAAATATCTCGGATAACAACTATTTTCCTGGAATTTACAAATATATCAAGCGGAAGCGTGAGCGGGAGCGGGACTGGGAGCGGATTCTGTAGTCCACGCGAGCCACGGGCACAGATATAATAGTTAAATTAATACTTAATACTCGTATTGTTTAATATGATGAAGTTGAAGTAACATAATTATCAGAAGCAAATTAACTTTGACAAAAATAGAAATAGGCGAAGGCGTGTATTTGAATACAAATCGTGAATAAATTAGCAATTTCACCTCTCTATAGACGTGAAAAGGATCTTAAGAGAAGCTGTAAACACAGTGATTTTTCTTAATCTGCAATCAGCGTTTATTTGGGCCAAAGGTGAAGACTCTTAACGCAATTTCTCGAGTGCCAGCAAACAGGGTGAAAACGAGAAGTCTGTGTTAATTAGACGACGGCATAAAGACTGGTTGAACGGGCGAGAGAAGCCTCTGCGACTGCCTCTTGAATCCTTAATCGCTGCAAGCGTGGAGGGCGAAAAATAAGGACCCAGCATAAATATAGCGAGCGGGATTTCAACCATGTGATCGATTACAAACGGGAACAGAAGGGATTTGAACCATGTGATCGATTAATTAGTTTAGATTGTGATTTGCGTTCCTAAGAGACGTAATCCCATATGATTGAAGAATCCACTCGGAGCATGACGTAGTAGTTAGGTCGGTATGAGCGAAATTCAGCTTAGGTTTTATTTTAAAATGACTTAATGTTTCAAGTTTCGCTGAAGTTTGACGTATAATATGGATTTTGTACTATATTTCCTTTTGTTATTTTAGTATCCACAAAGTAATTGAAAATTATTAAAAGTTTTTATTATTACTACCATATTTCACTGCATTGTATCTTTACAAAAAAAAATTAGGTAAAAATTTTTTTTCTTCTAATATTGTCACTTTCTCCACTAACGTAATTTAAGATCCACGGTACAACCCTTTACGGTGTCACTCGGGTTTTTGTTAACGGAGACCGTCAAGACACTGGAGCTAATTAGGAGCGATGTTTGGATTTGTCTTCTGTTCTTCCTGATTTTTTTTTATTTGCATTGCTAATTCCTTTAACAAATATAAGTATTTCTCACTCTATGAAACATGTCTATAACAGTTGAAATACGACAAATAAATTGTATATTAATTATAATTACCACTATTAAACATATCGCCCTTTTTATGTGGATATAAGAGTCGCTTAGCGGTTTATGAAAGAGAAGTTTCTCTAAGGGACAGGATCCGAAATGAAAGGATCCACTAGAGAACCTGATGATGATAGAATAGGTATTTGGTGGAATTTCTGTATCTAATAGAACACGTTTCCACATTTACAGGCTGATATACATCAGGATACTCATTGATCAGACGGACGACAGCAGACAATAGTGGTTTCCTCTAAATTCGATACATCATTCGTGCTTATTTTATTTGCAAACCAAAAAAGATTATCCTGTATGTTTACATTTACATATCTAAACAGATAGATATGTAAACACCGGACAGTATTCCAATTGGATGACTATTCAATTCTACCCAAGGACCGAAGTCAACCAGTTTTAAATATTCCATGTGCGGTCAAACGAAAAATCTACAAAGAAAATGTATTACCTATCGTTTATTGCATTTGCTCCCCTTTCTGTGGCGACCGTCGGCGGCGGATAATACAAGTTTATGGCTTTTTATATCAAAAACAGGAAGGACACGTTCCAATGGATATTTTGAATATTGAATTTTGTCGTAAAAGCCTATTTCTTATATCTCTTTTGGGTCATATTTATTGAGAGAGAACGATATGTATATGTATGGGACTATAAGAGTACCTACTGTCCACCAAACAAACGAATAGCTAACTTATGTATAAAGTATAAAAGTGTTAACCGCCTAACTCCGATTTATATAGTTTTTGAACTATAAATTCAAATAGCAAGGTACAAATCATCTATTTATCCTAAACATTAATTTGTATTAATTCGGAGTTAGGCGGTTAACACTTTTAACTGACAATATGTTATTTTTCTTTTCTTTGTTAGTACCTACCTAAATGTTTTGTGAGTATAATAAAAAAATAACATCTTACTACGGCCCACTCCTTACAGTTAAATAAAATTAAAACTAAAACTAGACGTGACTACCGCTTTTTGATAGATTTATGGTAGGGTGCCGAGATGGAAATGTTTCGTAGGTACTTATAAACTCATGTGTGTCGAGTTAGGAAGGTGCTAATGAGTCGAGAATAAGCCACTACTACACAACAGGCGAAGGGTACAACATTTAAAACAATCATATAGAACGCACACTCTCTGACGATTGTCCTTATCTCTAAAGTTACTACATGCAGCAACGTGTTAATTCTTAACATAAACGAAGTAGGTACCTAATTTTCATTGCTTGTACACAATCCGTTTATGAAAGACACTCTCCTACTTTCAAACTCTTAGCACAAATAAATTCTCAATTAGCCATCTTACGGGCTTAATTAGAGAAGGCTTTAAAAGGCTAAGTACGGGCTCGAAAGCCCACTCAATCAAGTTCCGCTTGCTGGGAACACAACCCTTTTTCTCAGATGTCACCACCTTCTTTCTTGTCAATCGCAGACTTTGCGAAGGGGTCGTTAATTGAAATAAATATTTGCACATTGAGTTTTCTTTACGATGCTTGTCGCTTCAATTAAGAACAGAATGCTTTTGAGGAGTTCATGATATAATATTATATAAGATTTATAAGGTATGCTAATGGTATACTATAATTTTTTTTATAATTTTTTTTGTTGTACATAAGTTTTTAGCCGGGTGAGACCAGTATCTTTTTTAAGGTACCGCAATCTATACCCTAATGTTCATTATGTCACTGAAGGGAATAACATTGATACTTGATTTTCAGTAGTTTCGTTTTAAATCTTATTTCAAAAGTATTCAGTGTCGTTTTGATAGTAACGTTCCTTAATGGTAACTTAAAGCCAAATAACAAAGGTCATAAAAAATCTCATAGACGTTTTCGAAACAGGTGATTAGCAACTAGTAATAACATCACCACTGTGCACTCTCCACTAGTGGCAATTTTTAATCGTTTCCAAGCTGTATTCTTCGACAGTGGCGCCCTGAAATTAAACTGTAGAATAAAAAAATACACACTTTTATAAACACAATTTTATTTAAGTTGTAAATCACCATACCACTGGTTCACCACGAAACCGAATAATAATTTATCTATATAATTTGTAATTCTAAGGTCTGCCGTGCCGATAGATGCGTGTCCAGGGGTGTCCAGGGGCGTGCCTGGTCGTAAGCGTGCCGACATCCCGGAGCTGGGTGAATCATGCGGGGCTCTGAAGAAGGTGGACAATTACTTCCCTAGCTAAAGGCGGCGATGATGTTTGCAACACATCACGTCAGGGGTATCACGGGGCGAAAAGCGGGCGAAGGAAAGCCACTTTGCGACATTAGATTGCGCAAAGTGGCGATACTTCGTCTCTGCCTACCTCTCTGGGACCAAGGCGTGAGCATTATGTATGTATGTATGTACAATTTGTAAAATGTCAGTTACGCCACTTAGAACAGCGACGAAATACCAAAACAAAAACATACTTATGTATTATTTTATTATAATAACAATATTAATTGCAAACACGTCTAAAAACGCAGTATACATATAAATGGGAATATACCCGTACCGTCTACCTTTATCCAAACCGAAAGCAATCGAAGTTCGCTAATGGGATGGTACAATTGAATCTAGCCGGCGGAAAATCGTGCTATAAGTATGCATCGCGGCGACGTCGTCGTGAGCGGCTGATGCGGTCTCGAGATGTCTGGACGAGACTCAATACCATTAGTACCACTCCTAATACTACTCTGTACTCTGTAGTATCACTTCTTAGAGCGTTTCCACATGGTCCGACCGACACGATTTCGGTGCACGAAAAATATAATATATAAAGTCTTCTTTTCACTTTATCCCCACTTCCTGTATTTCTCGCCCAGACCCCTATCCCGTCTGCTAATCCAAGGCATGTCCAGGGCCTGGTCGTAAGCGTGCCGACATCGCGGAACTGGGCGAACTCCGGGCTTACCCCTACTTACCGAGTCATGCGGGGCTCTGACGAAGTAGACAATAATTTCCCTAGATAATCGTGGTACTTCAACACAGAGTCGGCGATGTTGTTCGCAACATATCACGTCAAGGGGTATCACGAAGCGAAAAGCGGGCGAAGGAAATTCGCTTTGCAACATTGGAACGCGCAATGTAGCGATACATTGTCTCTGCATACCCTTCTGGGACCAAGGCGTGAGCAAAGTCAAAATCATTTATTGCATATGAGTTCACTTGGTACATTTATACACGTCATTTATTTTTTATCGACTACCGCTCTCTAGGTACTAGCGCTGTGAAGAAGAAACGGCGCAACAAACTTCACGCAACACATTTTAAAAATCAAGTTTGCATACAATTAAAAAAGATTTTGCGAAGCTGAATTAACATTAGTACCAGGCATCTTTGTCATTCAAGCATTATGTATATATATATCTTCTTTTCATATTGTCTCATCCGGTTTTGAAAGTCGGATACGTTAACAATAATTCCCAGTCACCATCCTCTGATGCTCATTACGCATATATTTTTTTGCGTAAAAGTGTGTGGTACCTAATTAAAAACAAGAAAAAAAATATATCAAAACCATTCGGACATTGTATGTGTGTGAAAGAGTATCACAATATTTAATATATATACATATATATATATCGTTATCGGATGTCGTCTGTCGTGACTCCGCCTCCGATATCTGATCGGAAAATGTGGAAACGCTCTTATACTATCTGTTTCCAATGTGCAATACACGAACGGATGCGGTGATGAAAGTAAATAGCTATTGAATGGAAAGATGAAACGCTCGACTTCGAGAGATGTAGAAATGTCGTAGGTACAAGCGCAATCTACAATACTGGTAACATTACCTAGAATTTATGGAAAATAGGAGTATGTAACAGTTCCGTAACAGAATAGAGCCACTTCCAGTGTTCCTGTGACGTCATTTGACACGACTACAGGATTAAATTAGGTGATAGGTAGCTAATTCGTACGTACATTGACCTTATACAACTGTTGTTGTGTCTTAAATCCAGGGTGATAACTATAATGAATGCACAACCAGCCATTGTTTTTGGTACGGGGTCTTGTCCAACAGTGGACTTATAATGTTTTTATTATTGAGTCAGTGGTCCTGTTGGATTTGCTCACCCCTTGATTTCGTAAGGTATACAGTTCAAAACGAGACAGTAAACATTTGTGTTTCTTTTATTATAAACTAACTGTGCCCGCGGCTCCGCTCGCATGGACTACAGAATCATTCGCCGCTCCCGCTCCAACGGCCACTGCCACCGCCACCTTTTGTCTCCTATGTGTTACGAACGCTATTTTGGAAACGTTAGGATATGTTGTTGCAGAGTAGCCAAAATGGAGTTGGCAGGTTAACACTAGCTCTCGATTTGTTGCGTCTGTTTTAATAATTTCAGGTGTTAATATAATACATTCATTCTTCGAAATTATTTGCAATTTAAAACTGAATAATCTGGGAACAGAGACGACGATGATTGTTAAATACAGCCGGCGCGCCGCCCAATCACTAACCGGCCAATAACTTTTTTCATACAATATTTTCTCTCTGTACAATATGATCTCGTTGGTCGCGGAACAATAAGGAACAATATTCATGTTCCTAATTCAAAACTTATTACAGCCCTCTGTGAAGAAAGTCTCTTGGAGGAAATATCTATAGTTTGCTCTAACATAATTTGAAGTACAATGACACGAATTGGGTTAGAGTGGTGGTGCTAGTGGACTATGGCAGGACCCGCTGTGAGAGTAAGCACAAGCCCAAAGGGCTGTGGTTAGAATAGAAGTGAAAAATTCAACAATTCTAAAACGAATCCCAGTAACAATGTGAAACAAACAACAGGTGCGATTTAATTTTACGGTACAAACCACGTCATAAATCGATTGTAACACCACAGAGTTAAGTCATAAAAAACATCATAATGATGTCATAAAGTTACACAATGATCGTAAAAGCGACAAACAAAATATTACAATGTAAATATACGAAAATAAAATTGTTGACAATGTGCATTCGTGATTGTTGTGAGTCACTCTTTAAATTTGCATATATACAGTTAGCGACGTATGCTAATTGTATGTATGATGAAGCATTTTTATGCAAGTAACGACAATGCCAGTAGTTATGTGTCATGCAATATGCAAGGCGAACAGTGAAATTTGAATCTAATCAAAAGCTTGAAAGATAGTTATTGGATACTTACTTCTCGTTCGCTGTGAGCTCTAAAGTAAAAAAAGTGAGTCCATTACAACAAACGAAAAACAGATAAGTGTAACAATTTATTAAAACCCAAAATTTCGGCAAATTCTAAAACGTTATACTGTCGACACGACTCCTCAAATATGACGTAAAATAATATTTCATTAGCCTCGAATTAACGGTAAAACACTATAAAATGGTAATAAACAGATACCCGTGCTTTTATAGTCTTTACCGGAGCGAGAAGTACCTATACCACCATACATTTCAAGTCATCATTATTTCGTCTGCCTCAAACCGTATGAACGCTATAATGGTTAGGAGTATATGTGAGGGGTATATCGATTTTACAGGGTAATTGTATACGACTAAATAGCAAAGACTACTACTGATCTGTAGGTATATCAAATCACTGTACAAATCTGATGTGTTTGAATTTATTGAACCCCTGAACGTCACGAATATGTATTTATGGGATTTATCAGGTAATAAGTATCTATTGATACATATTTATGTATTTATTTGAGTATATGTATAAATGTATATGTATTCTATCTAATTGTATGTATCGTAGAAGTATGTGTAGTTTATATATTTATTTAGTAACGTTTGTTATGTATGTACAGGTACACACATGTCTTATGCCCTTTCACGAAGTTTTGTCTTGCGCTGGTAGGCTGGCAGAAATCTCTTAAAGAGATAAGCATTACCATCTGTACATGTTATTTTTTTCCTTATTTTTATTGTTTTGTACATTTTTTCTATTGTGTGTGCAAGAAATGGTTAAATATATACAAGAGAGTGATTTCTTTACCACGTGATTGGGTTACCACGATTGCCTTTGTTAGTAATTAACATCACACACCCGTATTTAGTATCAAAACTTGAATATTCTGTCTGTTCTAAATGTGGTTAAAAATATCGTTGAAATTTTGCTGTTCCAATCCTTGCCATATTTATAGCAATGACGTAGCAAAAAGGACAAAAATTTGCAATACAGCTGGCATACCAGGAGAACATAAGTTTCGCAGAGACCAGCGCAAGTGGCGAGAATGACCACTAGCCACGGGCTTTACGATTATTTGAGTGGGCACGGACGGTAACATCCTAATTTATAACGTTAATACAGCACACATGATTGCGAGTCGCCACATTACGCCCATCCTGCGATATTACTATGTGACAGTGCACTCGACGGACAATATTATCTGGTTTATTTATAGTTCTTTCGGCTCTTATTGGATAGGTCTACGTGTTTAATATAGCTCGGTTTATGAACCGCAATATCTGTAGTTGAGATCCTTTTTAACATTACTTACCTATCTTTGTTTATATTGTAGGCTCTGAATTCACACTTTGTTGCATTTGATATTGTAAATAAATTATCTAAGGTTTGAGGTTTTTATCTTTTTCGTCATTGTTTGTGTTTAGAACGAGCATCGTAGATATTTCTTTATGTACTTATATTATTCTCTTATTCTTGAACGGATACCGTCTTCATTAATATCTGCACTGTTTTATTGAATCCAGCTGTTGGCTCGATATTTCTCACAATAGAAATACGCTTTTATTAGCTTGACCTGTAATATTATAAGCAAATCTTATAACTTACTTATCACATACTTCTAACAGTTGTATAGATTTGTAACCTATCACACTTATGCAATTCTGGTGACAATACAATACAACAAAGTAGTAAATACCAAAAGGCCCTAGGTACCTTGTGAAATAATATTCCAAATCTGCGAGAAAGAAATAAAATGGTTATTTTATGGCTCTGTATCTTAGTCTTTAATAAAATATGTTACATAAATATGTAAGACATACAAACCGATATCACTGTTTTAATCGTTATTTTAGTAGTTAATGAAATTAGATTTAGAATTAATGAAATATTGAAGAATGATATAATAGCATTCCAAAGTAAATAAAAATTACTTAATTTTAATGTCTAACATAAGCGCAGTAAAATCCAATTTGCTATCCTTGGAATCGAAATTCTTTTAATTATAGGAGTGCTCCATATGGGACCATCGAGCTGGTATAATGATGGAGGAGGGAGGTGGTTACACGAACTCTTCAATAGCTGACAATAAGCCCATCGAAATTGGGCTTCTTTTACTTGTAGTTCTTTGGTTACGTGAGCATGGTTTTTTATAAATTACTTGTAGTTTTATGAAGGTGCATCTTCACTGAGAGCATTCAAAAGAGAGCACTCGTAAATATCGTTGTCAATATGACATCGACTGAATCTGTTCAACTCAACGTCCTCATCTCTTGAACGATCTATGCTCGCAAACGAACGCTCCCGGTGCGAACGCAGCTTTACTCGAAACGGACAACACTGTAGTTATTCCTTTGAACAAAACTCAAACGACTTTTTCTATCTTCAAAGACCTTGTTTTCACAAACACTACTCGAGAAAAAAAGTATAAAAATAAACAAGCTAAAACCGGCGTACTCGTAAATAATAAGTTTCTTTGTTACAAATACAGTGCGAGCTCATCATTACTGGGTATTTACGGTTTTTTCTATCTTTCAAAGGTTATGTATGTATGTCCTATTAAATAATTAGTAGCTGCTGATTACGTTATTTGTTATAGGTGTTTTTTAAGTTAGATATAACTTATTTTCATATCATTAAGAAATACTTTGCCGAGTGGTTTCCGGTAAAGTAGAATAGGACCACCCCACTCTTCCCGTCGTACAAGGCGAATAAGGGAATACATTATAAAACATTAATCAGGCCTTCCCAACCCATCTGGCCAGCGCGGGGAGTGTAGGCCAAATCCTCCGTCTGTCTCCGGCAGATGAGAGAGAAATGTGCTCCTGTAGTGGAGATAAAAATAATCTGATGATGAAGAAATAACTTTTAAACTTTCTATTTATAGGATTGCACCTATGCCAAACTTAGAAGTCCTAGTTTTAAAGTACCAACAGGACACACAATTGTGTTGTTTGCCCATAAGACAATATGTCCCTAAGATGAAATTGACTGTCCCCTGTGAGTATCGAACCTATGAATCGCACCCTTTAAACCATTAACTGACAGAGAGAAATAAAATGAATGAGTTGCGAAAGTGTAGCATCGAAATAAAATTTGCAGCAATCAAGTATCTCGGGGGACTGACTGGTGCAATCGCTGTAGTTATTTGATTGTTTGCAACTGTAGTAACGAACCTGACCGCTACCGGCCGCATAGCGATGGAGGGCTAGGGTTGCTGATTCTGTCACAATAATATTATAAATGTGAAATCTGGTGGTAGGACTCTAGTTAGGGGCAGGGTAATGATAAGCACCTATTCTGTCCTCTTATATATTTCTGCTGTCAAACTGTAATGCATTTTGCTTTATTTTTATAACGGTTAATTTTACACCTACAATGGGCTCGATTCTGAAGGCACAATGTTAAAATTGGACAGCACTAAAACTGTTGCTATCCTTGTCACACAGTATTATGAAGATAAAGACGAAACCAATTATAGCGTTGTCAAATTTTAACATTGTGCCTTCAGAATCGGGCCCAATAAATACTAACGATGCGATGAAAAGTTAAAAGATGATATCATTTAAACTCAACAGCTACGATTGCACGTTATTTCTGTTTACAAGTAGCAATTACAACTACGATAGCGAAGTGTGTATTAGCACCAGTGAATATTAATCTTCACTTTTCACGTCAACTGATTCATTGGAAATGAAAATGAGTCACTCGAGTCGAGGTCGACTGTTACAGTACATTGTTTGAGTCACAAACGGTAACAAAAAGAGTTGTAATGTGTGTCATAGTAGTATATAATACGGTTACTGTACTTTTGTTTTAATTTGTAATGACTGTGTGTTATTTATTAACAATTGCAGAGCATTACACCAGAGATTGAGTAAGTAAACTGTCAATCATAGTCAAGTGGCAGCGGCGCGGCGTTCAGAAAGAAAATTAAGGCACTCTTGATATATAAATACCACTCAAGTCGAAAAAAGGTGCCTGCCTTCAGATTATAATATAATTTACAAGAGATGGTGTGGACACTTTGAAAGTCCGAAGCCGTTTCGTCCCTGTGTACCGCCTAATGACTTTCCACGCTCCATTCCACTGGATAAATAGGTTATGCCTTGTCCTGTTCAAGAACTATGTAATCTTTTTTAATAATTTTTTTTATTAGTGCATGTGTAATTTACATAGTATATTTACAGATAACTTGGTCTTCATGTCGCTCTACTGATCTTGGCTTAACATAGCAAAGTTGATCTAAACTAAAACAATAAAACAAAATCTCTTTGGAGAAAACAACATACGACTGAAAGGAACATCCCGCCACCGCCAGCCCTGTTGTTTTGCTGTGAAACTAACGGGTGGATGCTCGGAATAACTTAAACAATGCGTCTGAAATCTTGTCTAACTGCTTGACATACCGAATGTTCAATTCCCTGGCTCCGTCTGCGGCTGCCGATCCAATCTACCTCCATTCCTTACAGGACGTGCCTTGTTTACAGGTAAAATAAGATAAAAATCTGCTTATTTAAAGAAACTTCTAACTTCAGATCATATTTCACATAAAACTTGTGATTTTCATCTTATAAATAAAATCGTAAACTTCGCGAGTCTGTACATTGAAGATATTTCCAAAAAAAAGAATTGGGGGGTCTAAGGATAAGCAACAGAACACATTTCGATCATTTTTGAAATTTTTGTCTGTTTGTCTGTTTGTCTGTGAGTTTGTGCACGCATCACTTAAACACTACTGAACGGATTTTGATGGACTTTTCACAAAAACATGGTGCTTAACTTAACTTAACATTTAGTCTTTATTTCATCGCAATCGGCTATGTATACTATGTATACTATATATATACTCAATCAAAAGTTATAGACATTTTTAGTTTTCAAATACATTAGTTAGGTAAGGTTATTATGCAATATATTGCTTAAAGTCGTATTTCCGTACCTACTATTCAGATTGCGATGAGTTTGGATGCCATTTGGAGCTGCGAGTAGGAATTGGAGTGGGAGTGGGAGTGGGAGTGGGAGTGGGAGTGGGAGTGGGAGTGGGAGTGGGAGTGGGAGTGGGAGTGGGAGTGGGAGTGGGAGTGGGAGTGGGAGTGGGAGTGGGAGTGGGAGTGGGAGTGGGAGTGGGAGTGGGCGTGGGCGTGGGGGGTGGGATTGAGAGAAGAAGCGGAAGCGGTAGCGGAAGCGGGAGGGGAGCGGGAGCATAACCGGAGCTGGACTGGAGCGGGAGCGGGAGCCCGTACCAGTGTAATTTGAGTGTTTGAAAATTCGCATAATTTTTGTTACGTTGTTACGTAGTTAAGTTACCCGATTACGATGAATTTGTGGTATAGGTATGCAACAAAGTAATGTTGGTCGAAATTTGGACTGCGATGGATTTGTTACGAGGACTACATTTGGAGAGACGATGGAAAGAGGTTTGAGGGGAGGGTTGAGGGGAGAGCTGAGGGGAGGGTTAAGAGTAGTGTAGAGGGGAGGGTTGAGGGGAGGGTTGAGGGGAGAGTTGAGGAACTGGACCTGGACCTGGACCTGGAAGTGGGATAGGGAGCGGAAGTGGGAATGGGAGCGGATCGTGTAGTCCACGCGAGCGGAGCCGCGGGCACAGCTATTTTAAAATAAAAAGAAATTGACATTTTCGAATTTTAGTTCATGATAAATTTTTTAAGTATACTTATGTGTTCTTGTAATTTTTCTGCTCGTCAAGTTCACCAAAAGAAAGACTAGATTTAATTTAAATATTCAAAATAACCCAGACATATTTAAATTACCAACACACCTTTTCATCTGAATTTTATATTAACAGTTGAAATTATTAATTTGAATTTTATATTAACTGTTCACCATTTTTTGTATGAATTTCGTTTCGAATCACATCTTTTAAGTTTTTAAAAACAAGATCAAAAAGCTCCGTCCATTAATTTTTCTAGTTCTCTAATTTAGTTTTTAATTGTCAATTTATTCTAGTCTCAAGAGAAATAATTTTATCACAATCTTAATGGTTGACAACAATCTTCATTTTAATTTTTATTCTTTCAACTTCAATGTTATTGTTTATTGTTTTACTGTAACTGAATGCAATATTGTTTTATAAAAGGATGCCCTTTGTTCTCTCTAAAATATTTACCCGTCTGGCAACAACATGTTGTTAACAATTCTTCTAAGTGTAAGTACAGAAAGAGAAGAATGGGAAAACTGAAAAATAAGTCTCGTGTACGTGCAGCACTTACATCAATTTATTTTTCCACAAAAATATTGCCGTAAGTGTAAACACATGTCTTAGAACTTCGCTGACTGAACAAATAACGCTGTTAACTTTATGTACCCTCATTATTTTATACCTGACTAAATCACAGTGTTTTATTACTACTTGAAACTTCGTCTATCTTAGTATACCTTAAACTTTAGTTCGTCGTACATATTTATGTTTTGTAATGCACTGGTATTTGATGATAATATTTGTTATTATAATAACTTTTTTTCCTATAAGGTTCGACCAGGGTTTCGTTTACATCGCGTTTCCTTTTTAACCGACTTCAAAAAGGAGGAGGTTCTCAATTCGACGGTATGTTTTTTTTAGACGAATAGAATAACCATGGTCGTGATTCTAAATGCGTTCAAGACGCCGATCTATAACAAATCGTCAAAATCGCTCTTGAACAGGTCCATGTCCACGTCCAGGTCCAGCTCCTGGTCCAGATCCAGCTTCAGATCCAGCTCCAGATCCATTTCCAGATCCAGCTCCAGATCCAGTTCTAGATCCAGCTCCTCAATCAAAAGTTATGCGAATTTATAGTTTTCAAAAACTTACATACATTACATTACATTACATTGATACCATACCCGCTCCCGCTACCGCTCACGAATTCAGTCTAGCATTTACACCCTACACAGCGTATGCGAATTTTCGGAAAACTATAAATTCGCATAACTTTTGATTGACTGCACCGATTGCAATAAAGTAAAGCCTATATGTTACACCGAATTAAGGAATATGTTTCTGTGAAGAGCCCATCAAGTTCAATTAGTAGTTTTTAAGTGATGCGCGCACAAACAACCGATAAACAGACAAAAATTCCAAAAATGATCGAAATGTGTTCTATTACTTATTCTTAGACCCCACATTTTTTTTGCAAATATCTTCAATGTACAGATACGCGAAGTTTACGTTGTTATTTATTAGATGTGGAAGATATTATAAAAGGTTGCGAATTAATGGATTATACTGTCTTTGTATATATCAATGAGTCAGGGGAACAACTCAATTTTGTTTTGTTTACAGTACCTAAGGAGTGCTTTCGCTTCGCGTTAGCCGGCCTTTACCAGTTCAGTAAGACACAATCTAAAATATCTATTACCATGATACACATAGATACTAATACCGTAAGGAAACTACGTTCATTTTTATGATAATCTAGAACTTGAAAGTTAATTATCATAGAACAGTTTTTTCGAGTTGTTTTGAACTGACCCATCGATATATTTACTAACACTTGTCTTTTCTCGAACTAGGATTTCCTCCTGTACTATGGAAATTAGACAAGTAGGTACAAGACAATACATAAATATAACATCCAGATCAAGACTAACTTGTCCAAATTATATTATATTATTAGGTTATCTTGTACCTCATTACCGTTCTCGTCACGTGATCCATCTTTCATCAAAGTGCAATGACTCTCAAATACTCCATTAACACTGGCCCGTTAATCCTGGGGCACCTAACTCTCGAGTAACGAGGCCAATTCTCATAAAACGGACTATTCAAATATGAAAACACTCCATCAGGGACCGCCGGCTGACGCGGGTGCATAATTTTTCATGATATTTGTTAAAGGTTAATACACATTGGTGCGGAAAGTAGCGCGGACAGTAGTTCATCGACGTATACAAATGTATGAAGATTACTTGATCATTCAAAAGTGCACACTAACACTAACTAACATCGTTACGATTATAGTCAGTCTTCTCTATATTTTTTAATACGAAAAGTATTTTGTTATATACTGTTAAATTTCATCCTTCTGTTAACTTAAAAAGTCTTATAAAACTAATTATTGTTTATATAAATAAAAATAGGCGGGCAATTTTATTTTCCACAATTAACTGTAGAAAAAAGAATAGGAAGGAATTATGAGACTAACATTCTCATACTCGTAAGAGCCTCTTAAGAGGAAGTTGGCGCTGTGTCGATGCCGCTTCACAGCCGCGCCTCTTACCGCGTCTATGTGAGAGAATCCAAGATAGCAGGCGGTAACGACCGCTATTAGGCTCTCGTTAAAACAAGATTCGACCAAAACGAAAGAAAAATATTGTAAAAAAATCAAATTGGATACTTTGATACGAAGCTTTCAGAAACTGAAAGTCTTAGTTTGTCTATGAAAATAAGACAACGACTCCGTGGGCGGTTAAATATTTATATTTACATAAAAGAAAACGTTTGTATGAATTCTTCAGTGATAGAGATTCCGTAAAAGAAATTATCTTTAAGAAAATGTCTCTAGAGTCTATTATTTTTAAAAGAAACAATAAAATCTTTGTCTAACACTATAAGGCACACGGGTCGAGCAGACGGCGCCCGTTTGCTCAAACACTGAGGAGAGCATTAATTTTACACATTTACTTTTTAAGGATCTGTCAAAGAGAAAACTCTTATAGCGAACCTTTTTTTGCTGTTAGTCTGATTGTCCACCGGATAACTCAAAAATTACTGTACCGAATCAGGTAAAACTTGGAACAGATATGAAAAATTGCCCGGCATGGATGAGAAACGTATGGAATATTCTAGAAAACATTTATTTTCCAGGAATTTGACGACCCGTACACTCGCACGTAATTTTTTTTATTCGAATAGTTTCACCTTTGCTCTATCTAACGAGGTAGCTAGGCGTCGAATAGTGTAGTTGATTTTTCCTGAATACCTAAAATAAATTTGATGTCAAATAAAAATAAACATTTGTTCGAATACCTAATTACATATTCTTGGTAAATTGTCTTATCACGCAACATATTGTCCAAAAATAGAAGGTTGTTGGATTGTTTTATTGATTTATTATTTACGTACACTTACGGAGTAAATGAGAAAATTGGTCGCAGGTAATTCGATTCCCCGAATGTCTGACCGAACGGAATTATACGGAGTAATCGTTATAATTTGATAGCCTTTACCCTGTTCAGTCACGAATACGATTCGATGAACTCTGAACACCAATTCCCAATGTTATCAGGATTTCGGCAAAAGCGAAAATATTTTAAACAAAATTTCCGCTAATTGTGGTTTTTAACCTACATTTTCTAGAAATAGATGCCTGATTTACATTTTACCAACATATAACAGTAAAACTTTAAAAAAGTTAATTGGCGGAACCCGCATATTGTGCATAACATACACTTTGCTGACTTCCATGTTACATGGAAGTTACATAATAATGTTTTGAAAAAATAGTAAATTTAAGTCGCTTAAATTATTAAATTAAATTAATAAATTTAATTAAATTATTTTAATCCTTCCTACTTATATATATATTTATAATATTATAAATGCGAAAGTTTGGATATTTGGATGTTTGGATGTTTGTTACCCAACTCAACCACTGAACGGATCGGGATGAAACTTGGCACACATATAGGTTAGGTCCTGGAATAGGACATAGGATAGTTTTTATCTTGAAAAAATATTCCATTCCTACGGGAATACACAATATTTTTTGTGATGTTAAGTTGTCCACGCGGGCGAAGTCGCGGACAACAGCTAGTATGTAAATAAATGTAATGTATAATGCATAGAATTTTAAAACAAATGAACACATCATATGTCATATATACATATGTGAGTAGAACAGAAACTAGAATTTTTTCCTGTACCTACTAAATATGATAATTGATGATTATGATTTATTGACAACTAGCTGTGCCCGCGGCTCCGCTCACGTGAAGTACAGAATCCGCTCCCATTCCCACTCCCGTTTCCGTTCCCGCTCCCGCTTCCGCTTCCGCTTCCGCTCCCCTCCCGCTCCCGCTCCCGCTCCCACTCACAGCTCCAAATGTAATACAATCGCAATCTGAATAGTACGGAAATACTATTATGTGCAATATGTTGCATATTAACCTTACCTATAATGTATTTGAAAACTAAAAATGTCTATAACTTTTGATTGAGTTAGCCGATTGTGATGAAATAAAGACTAAATGTTAAGTGAAGCCCCATATTTTTGGGAAAAGTTCATCAAAATCCGTTCAGTAGTTTTTAAGTGATGCGTGCACAAACTCACAGACAAACAGACAAAAATTCCAAAAATGATTGAAATGTGTTCTGTTATCCTTAGACCCCTCAATTTTTTTTTGCAAATATCTTCAATGTACAGACACGCGATGTTTACGATTTTATTTATTAGATATTCATACTTATATGTAAATTTTATGCAAACTTTTATTGTGTTTTTGAACAAATATAACTTATTTCTATATTTTTCCAGCAGGCAGACACTTGATACTTATTAATTCACGAAGTTTTAAAGAAGTTCTTAGCATTTTCCACGTAAATCCACTTCTTTATTATTTAACTGTATTATCTTGGCAGTTATACTAAAGAATTTAACTTACAAGTATGTTAGAAAAATCGAAGAAATATGTATAAGTAAAACTTTATAATTAACCATTAATACTAACAATGATATTTTAAAAGAATAACCAAAATCCAAACTTTAGCATGGTTATTTTCTAATCCGAACATGAAATTTTTTATAAGAAGTTCATGTAGGTAACTAGTAACAGTAGCACGAGGCATTACACCTAAGCCGTACGGCCAACACGATTTTTTTTATCTGGAACCTTTTAGGCTGTGTCAACAGACACCAATCGGTAATGTCGAAGTCTAAGTACTTATTTGCATTCCATGAAGTTATAAAGATGTTACAATTAAAGACCAGTACTAACATGAAACCCATTTGTGTATGGTAATTATGAAATTACATTAAATTAAAATTTATCAGATTTGAATACATTACAACAGAAAGTGGGGTTGAAAATGGCATCTCTGTAGCCCTTATTCTTGCGTCTATACAACAATCCAAAGCATTGTTGAGTCACTCGCCGACCTAGATTATATATTTATATTATGAGTTAGTTTACAGAATCCAGGGGTAAATTATCCAACACTGCGTGACAGGGATGTATATCTGTAACTCGAGCGAAGCCACGGGCAAACTATAATAGACCCTATATAATGCTCTTATCGTTTATTTGTTTTAAGAAATCTTATTATATAAGTACATGAATATTTACACAAAGAACATATACGTGTATTCACAAACACAGAGAAATGCCCGTAGAATGTACATGTTAACAACAAAGTAACGTGACAATCCGTAGCCGACACTGTACACCTCGCGGCGGAGTTCCCTCCTCCGAGCAAGGCTAGCACAAAGCTTGTCACTTTATTGCCAAGTACTGCCCCTAGCAGCTACTTTGTTATGTTTGTACGAGTAAATCTTAATACTTTAATGTAACTTCAGTGGTTACACTTAGTAGAAGTCAGATTAGGTACATGGTATTTACATGGATTCTTTCCGTTATTATAAACAAGATTATTTCACAAGTTTTTTTAATGAAGTAGCAATGGGGCATACAACCTTTTGGCTAATTGGAGATTATCGTCCATGAACCTGCAGCCGTTGAATTGCTGTGTGCAACAGTTCAAATGCCACAAGTGTATTGGCACTCTGATGAGGACGAGGTTAAAAACATCAATGCAATCATCACCAATATCACCAGCCAATCGACATCCATGCTTACACATAGACTTTCTCAAATGTAACGTAACCACATCAGGTCTTCCGTTATCACTTCGTAAAAAAAAATTTCAACCATTTATTTATTTATTTAATAATATATTTAGCTGGCTAATAAATATAATAACAAAAAATAGCTTTATTTCATTCCTTACAAAATCTAAAAATATATACAGAGACATTTTTTTTAGAATTATTTTGCATTATTATTAAATTATATTATGTAGCATAAATTATTCTAAACTCATTCTTAATTATTGTTAGGACCATAATGCGGTCATCTTGATAGTTAATTAACCTTTTATAAAACTTAAAAGAAAGTCAGTGAAATAGGTAAAGACACACAATTGTGGAATTAAACTTTACCTAAGTTATAGTCTAGGTTAGTACATCGTACACCAAGCCGTATCTTTCATACTAGTTCAATTCAGTCTCGCCTATACATATACTACCGCACATCACCTATTAGATTTTAAGCTGCAAAATTGAAATCAAATCCCAATTGGTTTAGTTCTATCCCCGTTATAATTGCGTCTGGGAACGTTCGTATATAATTTAAATTGCTTTCACTATTAAATAAATATTCTAAATGAAAAATATCAATTTAATATTTCAGGATGAAAGTATTTTTAAATTTGAACGAGAAAGTTAATTTGTCTAGGTGCACTTTGCACAGCAGTGTAAAAGGTAAAGTTCTCGCAACACCAGCTGTGACTCCGCGAATCAAAAACATATCATAAATATTTTGTGACATATTTATACAAAAATTCGACCCCATTAGAATGTTTTTCAACATTATTGTTTTATGAGATATTCTGGATTCTCAAAGACGGATTCATTCCAAGTATTAGGTGAACACACATTCCTTCCGTGACGTAAGTGGACTTTATAAGTAGACATTTTACTAAGAAATAAATAGGTTTTAGGTAGGCAGTTTATTTTTACGGTCTGGAGTGGCAAATAGATAGACGATAGATGATGGTAGCGGACACTGTCGCCCATGTACCTGCGGTATTTGGACGACAGTCCAATGACCACAAATGCAGTGCCACCCAGCCCTAGGACTATGTTAGCATTCCGCGTGCGATTATAATTATGTTGGCTCTGCTCCTTTTCAAATCGAAACTTGACTAAAAGAGCTATCTTTCTCACTCAGTATAATATGTTATATTATTTATTATATATTTTATATATAAGTAGTTAAGGTATTTGTTATTATGTCGTTTATTATGCACTTATTTTGCCCCCTCGCTCTTACTGCCTCGTTGGCTGGAAGAGATCTCTTCTAGAGATAAGCTCGCCATTATACACAACATTCAATCATTGTATTTAGTCTTAGTGTGTGGAATAAAGAATATATATGACAACAATACTGGCTGCTGTTTGGCGGCCGAAAGGCCATCCGTACGTATTCTGCACTGCCTGCCTGAGTTAGTGTCTGGCTGGCCACCAACAATCGGGGTCACTTTTATCTTTACCCTTCTGTTACATGTCTCCATTTAGTCTCCTTTGATGATGAGTTAGCATTATTGTAAATATTAAGAGAGCTATTCAGATTTCTATTCATATCACTAAAGTTATCTTGGTACATATTTATCTTCAGAACATATTTTGTGAAAAAGTAATGTTTTTTATTTACATTTAGTTCAATGGATTTTCAAATAACTATCATTTACACAAATTCACTATTTGATCGATGTGGTCTCCGTATTTCAATAGATTCCCACCAGAAAATCCTATCATATTCAGCGGTTGACTCTATTTAGAGCAGCCTAATGGCGTTGAACCTGTAGACGACTGCAAGTGGAGGGGGGAGGGATGTAACTCAGCCACTTCGGCATCGCCTCTCCCGGTTAATGGCCTGACACCTTTCCCCCAAACACGTTGGCTTTGGAAATGTTAAATGTCAACTTGGCTTTTTGTGTCTGATTTAGCTACTGACTAGAGAGAGAGTGGAGCGTTCAGCCGTGATGTTGTGACGGTATAGTGCTTTCGTTTCAGAATTATGTGGATGATAAAAGATTTATATTTGAAAATCTTTATTCAATCGTTATCTGCACGAGCTAACTATGAATTTAGTATAGTTTAATAACTGAAAATAGGTACACCGTACGCAATGTGCAGTTTTCGTATATTTTTTTAGTTTTTATGCATTTTCTAAACTTTAGATCAATAGGTCCAGTAGTTTTCAAATTGTTCGCCGGACAGACAGAGGGTATTCGTTACTCCGATATTCGTTATGAGTTTTAGACTTATCCCTAAAAATGAAAATATACCTATCTGATAAGTTCAGGATATTAACATTAGAAAAACTTTTCAAAAAGTCAAATTGATTGCAATCATAACTTATTAGCTGTTATTCTAAATTCAATGTTAATAAAGTTTTACTTCAAATGTTTTTTAATGTCCATCTAATTTGAATTTCACAGTAAAAAATAAACTTAACATGCCTTACAGCCATCGCTTACTTACGAATTAAATAGAAACTTTTATAAAAGGTGGGAATGTCGAAATTCTAAAATTACACTTTCTATTGCAAGTTTGATAAAAAGTTAAAGACTGTATAATTTAAACTAAAGGTAAAGTTAAGTTACTAAGTCACTAAAATATTTAAATGTAGATAGTAAAGAGTCAAAGGTACGGCCACACCGCACTTGCTTTCTCGAGTATCAGACAACTAAATATCTTAATCATGAAATCAATGTTATAGTTACGAAAATAATGTATACTTGTTTGTTTTATTCCTATTTTATGTTTCTACCCCTTCGGCCGTGTACGAAACCCATGCTACGTAACCAGTTACGTGTGAAGAATTATTTTTCTTGCTACGAAACTAGTTACGTACAAAGAAGTTTTAATCTTCTAACGAAATTAGTTTCGTAGAAAGAAAAATAATTATTTTAATAAGCTTCATCCCGCTTCATTTATCGCGGTTTTTGAGTGAATAGCGAGGTAAAAGTAACAGTGTCCCACTCCGGCTGCGTACTCATCAAGATCGCTTCAGCAGCAGTTCACCAGTGAAAAGTTATCAGACAGTCATATAAGTTTCTTTCACATTTATAATATTAGTAGTATGGAGAGTATGCATTACAATGTTAAAAACTCTTCTCTAGCATGAGTGGCTGATAATAATATAACATGTCATTTATGTGTCACTTATTTACCTATTGAAGTGCGAAGTGCCAACTAAAATGATATAATTACGAATAAAATAGATTATTTTTATTCACATGCAGTATATTATTTTACGTTGGAATTAATATACATAATCGCAATGAGTGGTGGTTCCAGAGAAATTGAATTTATCACAACTCGAAAAGGAGGAGTTGCATTACTATATAATGGTCGCCGATATCACCGTAAGAAGATATATTGTAACGGTAATTCATTCTGGCTATGTTATGAGAATAACAGGGGTTGTTCTGGAAATGTTACTTTAAATGACAGAAACGAAATCTTTAAAGAAAAATCTGAACATTCTTCTGAATGTATACCAAATACAGCTGAAAATAAAATTTTGTTGGAGTTGAACCGGCTGAAAGACCAAACGAGTTGTAATTTTATTTCGATTCAAAAGCAATATGATGACATGGTTGATTCATTAGAAAATGAAGGTATACATATATATGAGGATATTCCCAAATTTGCGATTGTCAAAACTGGTCTTTTCAACGCACGGAATAGAGTGTTGGGTACACGTAAAATGCGATTTTCATCAACAAGCGAAGTGACAATACCAGAAAAATATAAGAAATTCCTATTAGCAGATTATGATGATGATGAGACCGGCAAGAGAATAATTTTGTTTTGTTCTCATAAAATCAGACAGTTAATTTGTGATTTTGAACATATCTTGGCGGATGGCACTTTTAATTCTTGCACTCCTAATTTTAAACAACTATATTCAGTCCATGGATTTAACAAACGTAGCAATTCTATATCTCCACTCATCTATTGTTTGTTACCTGACAAAAATATGAAAACATATGAGATATTATTTCAACTTTTAAAATCAATATTTCCTAAGTGGAAACCGAAAAAGATAACTATTGATTTTGAGTCAGCAGTAATAAAGGCAGTGAAAACGGTGTACTGTAACATTGAAGTCAAGTGTTTTTTTTTTTTTACTACAGCAGATGTCTCTTGCGGAAAGCAAAGAAATTACAAATAACATCGAGTGTACAAAAGCGTCACATAGCGAGATGTATAGGCTTAGCACGATTGCCTCCTGAATACCTGGAATCTGGATATGAGTATGTCATGTCTAAGAGCCCATCCAGGGAGAAAATTAACAAGTTTAACAAATACTTCCAGAAACAATGGCTTAAGAGAACTAACTTTTCTGTATTATGTAGCTGTGATAAAGAGAAGTTCAGGACTACTAACAACATTGAGGGATGGCACAGTAGGATAAACAGGTACATCGGACGGACTAACCCTTCGCTGAGCCATCTATTAGAAGTTCTGAGCAAAGAAACTAAAGTCATTGACATTTACAATAGTAAAGCTCACAAGAAAAAAGCTGAAAATTATATAGAGATCGACAATGAAATTCAAACTTCACTAAAAGATTTAAAAGGGGGCAAAATAAGTGTCGGACATTGTCTAGAAATAATTTGTCATTATTATTTTCATATGTAACTTATTTCGTTTATTGTAACAAGTCAATTCATTTTAAATAGTATTTTATATGTAAGAAAAAAAAGTTTATCTCTCTTTTTGAGGCACTGTGACAATAACAGTTATAATACAAGAAGTAAAAATAAACTTGTTTTACCAGGGTTAAGACTAAGTAAGGTCAGTAAATCGTTCACGGGGCAATGTATACGCTTCTACAACAAAGTACCAGAGGAAATCTTAAATATGACGGACAGAAAGTTTAAGATTCATATTAATAAACAACTTTGTAAGAAAGCCTATTATAAAATTAACGATTATTTGGATGACATAGATACCTGGTACTAATGTTAATTCAGTTTCGCACAATCTCTATATAATTGTATGTAAATAAATTTGATTTTTAAAAGATGTGTTGCGTGAAGTTTGTTGCGCCGTTTCTTCTTCACAGCAGGAAGCGGTAGTCGATAAAAAAAATGACGTGTATATATTTACCAAGTGTACTCATATGCAATAAATGATTTTGACTTTGTAAGATAGTGCTTAGAATTAATATTTCGTTATAGCAGTACTAAATAATAATATGTTGCTTTATGGATAAAAGTAAAAGGCTAACGCTGTTTTTATTTTCTTACCTGTAGGATAACGCTATTTATACATTCCCGATTTCTTTACTTAACTGGTTTCGTAGCAAGAAAAATAGTTGTTCATACGTAACTGGTTACGTAGCATTGGTTTCGTAGGCGGTCGGACGTAACTAATTTCGTTAGAAGATAAAAACTTCTTTGTACGTAACTAGTTTCGTAGCAAGAAAAATAATTCTTCACACGTAACTGGTTACGTAGCATGGGTTTCGTACACGGCCGAAGGGGTTTCTACCACTTAACATTACTATCTGCTTGAAATATTATAAGTAGGTACTTATATAGGTCAATTTTGTTTGACATATTCTATAGGTACCATCTGTTTTTAGATTCTCATATATAGACGCCACAGATATATTACAAGAGGACACCTTAAATTGTTTAGAATTCCTTTGATTATTTTACGAATTTATTTAAGTATGTATTGAATCATCATCATCAGCCTGAAAGAGTCCACTGTTGGACATAGGCCTCTTCCAAGGTGCGTCACTGTGTATGTATTGCATACACCAAACATATTAGAAGAAGCAGTTAAAAACGAAATAAACTTGTATGAATGACTCTTTGATAGATTGCTATATATAATTTTTTATGCATCTCGCTTCTTAGGCTACAAATACGGGTATGTACGCGCAACCTATTTCCCAGATTGAAAGAAAAAAGAAACCTATTATATAGTAGATTGAGAACCTATTTATATAATTATAGGCTACTAGCTGTTGCCCGCGACTTCGTCTGCGTGGACAACTTAACATCATAAACTATTATGTATTTCCCGTGGGAATGGGGTGTTTTTTGGGATCGGGATAAAAACCATCCTATATCCTATTCCAGGACCTAACTTATATGTGTGCCAAGTTTCATAACGATCCGTCCAGTGGTTGAAGCGTGATTGAGTAACAAACATTCAAATATCCAAACTTTCACATTATAATATTTGTAGGAAAAAGTAGGAAAATGTTTAAAAAATACTATAGTCGTAATTCTAAGACTGGAGAATTTTTCACGTAAAGAGCCCTCATTCCTATCCCTATCGTCACTCGAAAGTAAAAAGTGAAATCAGAAGCCACATTATTTCGACGTTACGACTAGACGTGCTAATTTTCCCTTCTACCTAAAAAAATAAACCAGAACCGTAGCACGAAACGAAACACTTTCAGCGAATTCAAGTTGAAATTAAAAAATAACCTTTTTTCAGTTCGGAAATTAGCCTCACGAAATATTCACCGTATGCCTTCTGAAATAGTGATGTCACTTGATACTCTATCGGTATAATTTTTACGATCCGTAGCTAAGCTTTTTCGTATGTATGTCTGCCTATCCGGCGGATAGGTCAAATACGTTTGAACCGAAAGCTGAAATTTGGAACATAATATGTAGGTACATGTAAAATTTACCGAAAATGATGGAAAAATTATAAAAACTCAAAAATCAAAATCAAAATATTTATTTTCAAAATTGGAACACATAATTCTCTTTTTGACGTCAAATTCTGCCTAAATCTACGTTGTACACTAAATTCATCCTACTATGTTTATTTTTTTTATAAAATGTTATATGTATTGGTGCAAAAGAATATTTGAATTTGAATTGTATACGACGTACAATTTGACGACGTGTTTTTACAATATCGATAGTGGCTACGCTGTCGATACTTTAGATAGAATGCTTTATTGAGAGAGACAATATTATTAATAGTCTATGAATATCATGGATTGTATTGAAGTTATTTAATAGTATTACTTCATTAATAACATATATTCAACTTCTTGAAGTTCAAAGTTCTTTACACTTTCAAGGTCAACATGCGATAGCAAATTTATCGATATACGGTAAGGCAACACTAGTCTGAAAACCGGGGGAAAGTGGAAAGTGTCACGAACAGCATTTGGCATTCAGCCGGGCCGTATTGATGCGGCAGACGGGGCCTGCTTATTTATTCATAAACGTTCAAAAACTTGTCAGTTTTACCAGGCGGGCGTGCACTAGCTACCACCATATTAGTAACCAGTGTTGCCATAAAAAAATAGCCTAGATTTCCGCAGAAGAATAATTTTTATGCAGTTTTTTTATCAAGTCTCATTATTGTTTTTTTTTAATAATAATGTTAACGTGAAGACCACAGTCTTGAAGTAATATGTAGTAATCTTGAATATGGAGTTGGAGTAGGATGCAGTAGAATTATTGTGGGCTGTCTATTGGAGGATTTGCCATGATCACCACGCTTGGCAGGCGGATTGGTGATCGCAGTAATGAACTTAATATACACAGGAGTATGTTGCTGCCTGGTGTGATCCTTGGGGACAACCACAGGAAGATTGGGGGTGGCGCTATTCTAGGCCGGGAACCACATCGTATCTCTGAGCATCTGAGACTTGTAAATATACTTTTTTTTATTGTTTTTGTCATGAATTCATAAATCTGAATTAAATTAAAATTAAAATCAATTTATTTCAGATAACAAAGATCCATACACAAAAATTAATAATTAATCATGTCACATGTAAAAATAATAATATAATAAAATGTCAACATATAAAATAACACATAAAATAACAATATAAATGCCCGCAAGGTGCTCGCTAGCCCACCAACACTGCCGTCCAGTGGCTAGCAATGGGACACCCGAACTTACCCCCGACCACCCTAAGGATGCTGTTGGTGCTGCCGTGTACTCGGCGCATCAGCGAGGACACTTTTTTACGCATTATCGCGTGGAATCCGTCGACGCGCGCCGTGGCAAACATGCCGGACGCACTACAGCACCACGGCAGCCGCAACAGCATCCTTAAGGCGTTATTATACTGGATTCGTAAGGCGTTGTAGGCCTTCTCCGTGAATCTCACCCACAGGCTGCTCGTGTAAAACGATTGACAGAAGGATTTAAAGAGAGTAACTTTTACCTGTTCTGTACAATGAGCAAACCCTCGGGCGATCATGTTGCTTCTGACCTCCAGCGCCCTACGCTCCCGCTCGATATCCTCATCATCCATCAAGCTTTCATAAATTTGAATAAAAGCAGTATTATTTTAATCACTTTCCAATACTTATATTAAAATCACTTGCAGTCAGAATTATCGGCGAATGCATAACAGCACTGGCAACACCGGTAACCGTACTGTTTATTTTATTCCCCAAACATATTCAGCCGCCAGACGTCCTCTTGCAACGTGCTGGTATAATCGGGTACCGCCAGCTGGTGGCTCGTTTCCATTTTCGCTTCACATCTACTAGTCCACTGTTGGCGATAAACATTTGTTAAGGGAGCTTGCTACTATTTTGTAATTTCATACGTCGGGGTCCCGGGCGTTATCATGACTAGCATTAATAAATATTCTGTTTATTTTTATATAAAACACCTCTTTGGGTTTCGTCCTTCCTGTCATGACCTACGGCGCAGAACAATTTCGATAGGAAAGCTGACAGAGGAATCCAGTTGGGCTGGGCAGCATTTGGAAAACTGCGTCAAGTCTTCACGTCGCCTATTCCCCAATGTTTAAAGACGAAAGTTCTTTAATTAGTGCGTTCTGCCTGTCATGACCTACGGTGCAGAAACGTGAACACTGACTGTGGGCCTGATCTACAAGTTCCAGGTCGCTCAGCGAGCTATGGCTATGCTCGGAGTTTCTTTGAAGGATATGATTCGTAATGAAGAGATCCGACGAAGAACGAAGGTGACCGACATAACCGAACGGATTAGCAAGCTGAAGTGGCAGTGGGCGGGCCACATCTGTCACAGAGCCGGCGGGCATTGGTTCAGACGAGTTCTAGAGTAGAGACCGCTGATCAGGACGCGCAAAGTGGGACGCCCCGCCGCTAGATGGACCGACGACATAGAGAAGGTGGACGGAAGCGGCTGGATGCGGAGGGCGGAGGACCGGGTGTAGTGGCGTTCATTAGGGAAGGCCTATGTCCAGCAGTTGACGTCTAAGGGCTGATATGATTGGGTTTCTCAATGTTATAGATGGTTTAAGCTGTGCGTTGATAGATCACTCAGGCCGGGTAGAGAATACTAAATATTACTTACTACGTAAAGAAGCGACACTCACCTCCCCCAGTCTAACGACGCACGCAAAATAAAGCACGGCGTGTAGTACGCAGCCGGTTAGAAAGAGAAGCACTTATGTGTTGACGTATAACGTTGTCCCTCTCTCGAACGTGTCCGTAATAGTAGTAGGTGATTATATCTGTTCGCTTGTATGGAGTGTTATTGCATTCCTATTAGCTGCAGATATACCTACCAGACAAGCTCTTATACTATATACAACCATATTACCTATAATCATAATGTTTCTGTTTACGGTTCAATAATATACCTAACAGTTAATGACGAGTCGCACGAAACCATTTTTCAGTCGAAAAGAAAATCGTTTACAAAACCCAGTCGCGTCTACCCGATTACAAGCTTATAACCTCCACGGCTCAAGTAATTGTTGAATTGGCCAGACTTATACAGGGTTTCACAGAATTTACGTGATGTTAGAGCTTAAAGCTAGAGCAGGGGTCACAATAAGATAGATTTAGAATGAGGGCCTGTCAATAAAGTATGTACGGAAGGAAGTGAAGCAGAAGGTGCGATTTAGAAATTATAGCACCTATGCACGAATACAAAAGCAATTAAGCTCGAAACCAAAAATATCATGCCCTTTGAACATATAAATTTTTTAAGCTAAGGCTGGTTCTATTGTCTATCAAAATTGATGATAATTGCACACCTCTCAAATATATTCTTTATTGCACATCTTAAAACTAAATACAGTAATAAATGGTGTGTACAAAGGCATATAAATAAAGTATATCACCATATAAATAAAGGTAGATGCTGAACTAAAATGGCGAATGAAAATGCAATTCAGTCTTCTACGCTCCTTTACGAATTTAAGGATAGAAGTGTCAAAAACGCAGAGACCTTTGAACACAATATACTTGAAATTAAATCCCCTGCATGTACGCACCCTGTAGTTATAGAATTAATGACCGTTCCGTGACTAAGCTCACTTTTCAGGGGCGAGGGAAAGTTTATGGCCGCTCGGCCTCTATATCCTTATCCTTATGTCATACCACTAATCTGTTGAAGCGCTTTTACTTTATATGATTTGTCGGCAGCTTAGGGTTGACACTTAACGGCCCAAACAGGGATTGTACTTTGTATTGAACAAAAATACAAACAAAAGTCACATAAGTAAAAGAAAAATTTCTGCTTTGAAACTTATCACCTCAGCTTGTATTTTGGCGTTAGAATAAAACAAGAGTTATAAACTCACCCATAGTTTAAAAAAAAAATTCCCGTTAGAAAAAAAAGATGAAAATAAGAATAAGAAAGAAGATTGAGAAGAAAATAAGATCAAGACACGAAGACAAACATACACTCATCTCTCGTAGAGGACAAAATATTAGTAGTCTTTGAAATAAAAATACAGAGAAAAGAATTATAAGAAAAGAATTTCAACTATCATTGCGACATTGAATTTACATATTTTGCATAAGGATCATTACTGAAATCAGGTTAACCAGGAAATTTGAACGCATGACAGCCCTGGATAAAAAGAAAAATAGTGATGAAAGCAATATCTGATTGAATTTGATGGATTGATTCCATAATGGCTTTACGAAGTGGTTAACTATAGATCTGCCAAATGCTGAGTCAGTTTTATACGATGTGGCAGATATTTTATTTTAATTATCATTTATACACTTTTATGTTATGCCCTTTTTTTGTAAAATTTTTATGTGCAATAAAGAATATATATATCATTATCACAAACAGCAAAATACGCTTATAAGAAAATTGCATTTAAAATAATGTTGTTGTAACTTACTTAAGCTTACTGTAGCTGTAGCCATACTTTAGGATCGTTTTAAAGCCAAGGAATTATTCCTTCCACAAATGATATTTACAATACAATACGATACACTTTATTGTATATAAATACAGTTACAAGCTTTAAAAGTAGCAAATTTAGACGGTCTTATCGCTTCAAGCGATTTCTTCCAGACAACCGTGGGGTAGAAAATATTATACAATAGAAAAGGTAGGTTTCGCTGATTTGGGAACAGAAAGGATAAATAGTTAAATGACTGTAGCAAATACGTAATAAATATTATAATGGTTCCCAGTACTTCCACTCCTCGAAAGAGTAGCGATAAGCGATAAGGATGCCATTGTACATTAGATTCACCTGTACATTAGATATCCTTTTATGTTTATATTTTTTTACTTTTTTATATGTATTGGTGCAAAATAAAGAATATATTGATTATAATTTGATTTGTTAAGTCAAAGTCAAATTAATATGCTCATATTCATTCTATAGCACCTTAGATAGTTCATTATCTTCTGCAACTAATAGCGATTCATCAAAATTATCTTTCTCATTTCCATTTTGCGAACTCGATTCATTTTCCAAAGACTATAAGAATAAAACTCTAATTTCATTGTCATGGCGTAATGGATTGAAACGTCTGAGACCTCGAAGCAAAATTTAATATTATGTTCTAAGATCTCTGAGGTACGAAGGAGAAAAGGTAAAAGTGCAGTACGATTGTCGTGGGACGGCGAATTGTGGAAAAGTCACGAAGCCTAGGTTGTTCCCGTTTGCACTATTTTCCGTTTTCCAGGATATGTTGAAGTGAAGAAAAGCAAAGATAATATATTACTAGGTAATTTTTGCCAACTTCGAGCAGCAAATATCAGGAACAACTAATGATGATATCGACATCTTAAAGTACAGTGAGTTATTTAATAATAGTCGAATTTGAGTTATCTCACTCTCTGTAAGGATCAAACGTGATGGTCCAAACGTGCAGCGTAGGCACTGACACGACACAAAGATGCAACTGTTATGAATTATTTTACGAACATAGCGCCAACACCTCGAACTGACAATGAAATAACTTGAATAAAGGACAAGTTTCAGTTATCTCACTGTCACTATAAGGTATCGATATTGTCATTCTCACTTCTTAAATGACAGTGACCCGAGTTGTGATCGTGTGGTGGACAAATTCGATGCAATGGACTTTGTAACACAACTTCGAGCCTAGGAGCTTACTCCGTAAACATTTCAGACGATATGATATTTCGATACGGATATTGAACTAAATTTTTCTAATGTAAATAAAAAAGCTATCGTAGTTAAACCCCAAACGCTTATCCTAATACATTACATTAATATGTAACTTTTTAGTTTGATAGATATTATCCGACATGTTTACTAGGTGGTCAGCACTAGTGTTGAATTCAATTAAACAACAAGTGTCAATTAAAAAAATAATATCTGTATACGTAACGAGAATAACCCGATGAACGTTTTGTCTAGACGCGAGATGACAAGTAGAGGCGCTCGGCACAAGAGGACTGTAAACCCGTGTTATTAGATTTTGATGACTTGTTGACGGCCATTTTGAAACTTTCTTGTACCTTTTAGCTTTTTCATTGGGCTGTGTTACTAACATTAATGACCAATCTTGACGAAGACAATTTGTATTAGGTTGACAGGAGCGATAAATACAGTATAGATATGAAAAATTTATAGACTGAACTTGGTATTTCAGGAGTATTTTCTGCCAAGTTGCCAGGTGTGATAGACAAGGTACTTGGCCTATTATTGACACGCAGTAATCCAAAAGTAATAGGTATTCATGGACAATATTTACAGCGATCGTAAACTTTATGTCCAACAGTAGCATGGAGCGGATTTTTTTACCATAGTAAAATTATTAGATAGCGTCTGGAAAGTGGGGAAAACGCGGCCTATCTTATTGAGAGATTCGAGTAATGTCATGCCATGTACCTACTAATTGTTAATTTATAGACTGATTGCTCCCAAATCATAATAAAACTGTATTATGTCCAACATACATTTTTCCTTAGCTTGAAGAAAAGAAAAACGCAATAATTTGTGATCCACGTGGCAGCTGATGTTTAAAATGGAATAAACCTGTACTATAAACATCAGCTAAAGAATGTGGTATCAGATAAGAAGGCGAGCGGATGGGCAATCTCGAGTGAGTTGAGCAATTAGAAATTAAATGGACGGTATTTTATCTTTAAAAGAAAATGAAATTATAAACAATGTAAGTAGAAGCTTTATGTGCAAATGGAGGAGAACATCATAAGGAAACGAGCACATACATACCCCAGTTAAACACAGAATCTAATCACGAAGGACTGGATCCCCTACAATGAGATAAGGTAAAAATAATAAATAACGAAAGATACTAAACTATTTAATTTATCAACCGGACAGTGCAGGTACGACTAAAAAATATAAGAAATATTTTACAGAATCCAAATGCAAAATTTATATGGAATAGAAGCCCATGTGCAGTCGTGTATATTCTGGAGGCAGACCGTTGGGCCGAGTTGGTATCGTACTGTGAACGCCGCTCGCGTCGACAACCGCACTCAATTTCCGTGTTTTCTGTGCGGGAGACGGTGCTATTATGTATGGTATTTCCAAAGCAGTCGATATGTTTACTAAATATTTTTATAAATTCCGCACAACGGAATTTCCTGGTTAGCAGGCTGCAGGGAGCACCAATAGCATATACTGAACATGATTGCAAGCAGACTGGACTGCTCGTACGTGAAGCATTGCCGCGCCATATCGAGTGGTGGTGCGAAAATGACCACCCATGTGTAATATGTTTTACTACAAAGTTTCAAGTCTTACAGAGTGAGTTCTAGTTGCTTTTAATGACCATCTTTTCCATAAGTGCTTGAAATTATACAGATAAAGTCTCTGTCAACGGCTAGTTTCGCAGAGTATACAAAGCTTTCACATGAGCAGAGTTGGTTGAGCGTTTTACATACATTATAAAGATATTTTTTTAAAACGGTTATTAGATTTACACGTCATAAATTTCGCACTCACACTATGCCTAAATTCAATATTTAATCCTTTTTTAACTGACTGATAAAAACAACGTGGAATCTGCCAACATACCTACAGAATTACGATCGAAATTGAAGTTGCCCTGCTTTTCATAAAAAAATAAAATAGTTTTAATAACCCGACTCACTTTCTAGTCGCGTCTTTACAGAGTGAAGAACCGGAAAAAGAGTAGGTATAGATTTTAGGTCAGTTAGTTCCTTTTCTTCTTAATACAGTACAACTCGTATACGAGTTATATCGAACATATTTATAATAAACCCTCTATTCCGGCGTCCGCCGTCGACATGTGACAGCGTGATACTGTGGTGTGGTATGATAGGTTTCGGCAGCCGACGGAACTGCACGAAAACAATGGCACTTCTGATATTCAATTTATATATAAACTAGAAGCTACTCACTTCTATGCTCAAGTGATAACCGTTATTCAGATCCGGAACAGAAGGTAATCGTATATTTGTACAAAATCAATAATTTTCTTTTAAATTGTACAGTCATGCCTTGTCTTGTTAAAAACACAAATTATTGGAAATTTCACAGATTATTTGATAATACGTATCCTCTATCCCACACTACCTACTAACAATGTCCTCAACTATATTAGCAATCCGCATTATACGGCTTGAAACCCCGAGCTCTCGGCTTAATCTGGACATGATACGGCGGATATTGTGTTTGCGCTGGTCGTTGGCCGGCTCCCGGACTATACGGCTAATATCACTGAGGATCAGACTACATGCACATATGGGAGAGGTAGCAAGTAGTTTCCAAATAGAATTATTAAAATACTGTGTTATAACTAGGTATAGTGAATTTTTTATTTATGGTATATAAGTATTTAGTACGAGTAATATAGTAATTAGACAGTACGAGTAGGCCGAGATCTCTAATTCGCTTAGCAGGCTACGGAAAGAGCTATGCTCGGAGTGTCTCTAAGGGACAGGATACTAAATGAGGTGATCTGCCAGAGAACTGAAGTCGACACAGCTCATGCTAAAGTACCAGTGGGCTGGTCACATCTGTCGGAGAACCGATTACCATTGGGGCAAACGAGTTCTCGAGTGGAGATCGCGCCTGGCCAGGCGTAGCGTGAAACGCCCTTGGCTGGATGGAGCGACGATCTGCGTAAGGTGGCCGGCAGTGACTGGATGAGAAGAACCGAGGATCAGGTTCAGTGGCGAGCTTTGGGAGAGTATTATGCCTAGCAGTGGAATCTTGCAGGCAGATGATGATAGCACTCTCAAATTCCAACAAGGCTGCTACGACGTAGCACGCGTAGCATTGCGCAGTTTACCGCTGGAAGGTTTTCGTACTTATATTCCTTTCTAGGGAAACGACCTAACCAATGGTGAAATACCATTGAAATATGGATCGAAATGGATTAAGTAATACTAACTATTGCTTAGATTTTACACTGTGTATTGATTGATGATGGACGACCTATACGTGTATGCTACACTCTTATAGGGGTAAAATTGTACAGGAATTTTAAGTATAAATATCCAATACAATATGTTGTATGTACTTACAATTTATGGCAAATAAATGAAACGAAATGTAGATATTTAAAAACAATTTCAGAAACATAATTACGGTGGTTTTACAATTAGATGTATGTATAATTCATATATGGGCAACGCCCGGCCAGCCCCGGCTTTTGATACGGATCGCGGAACATATCGCGGAAAAATCGCGCTCGAAAAAAGTAAATATTCTCGGTTGAAGTCAACAAGAGAGTAATAGTAGCATTCTTCTACTCGTGTGACTGATTTTTCACGCAATTTCGATTGCCTTCGATTCGGTCACCCGCCAATTCCCGCCACCTGATAAATTGGACCCAGTTATGAAAAAAATATCCAATCCACACTTACTTATTTTTGACATATCAAGTTTTAAATTAAACCAGGTATTCTTCAATAAAATATTATAGGTACTCAAGTGTATCCATGGTGATAATATGTATTTGTGTGTTTTTTTTTATTAATTTAATTGATGTCGCAGGTTTAAAGTGCTATTGTTGGCGTAGAGTAAGAGATTTTCATACTTTTGTCAGCCTAAAATATCCAATGGTAACTTGTCCCCCTTTCACAGTTATGTTTTTCGTATTTTAACTAAGTCTAGATCACATTTATTTACATGTGGTTGTAGTACTTACTTTCATCTTTGCTCTTTAATATGATATATGACTTATTTCTTCAATTGCTATAGTTTACGAATTATAGATATTTCTATCTACTTCGTAAAACGTTACATTTACAAAATAGTACGTATTGTGTACTAAATTCTGCCTAGGTCATATTACTGAAATTCGACTTTGTTCAAAGTGGAATGACGCACACCGCACTTACCTTGAGGGCAAAAAGAAAGACGTTCCACTTTTCTGTTGACAAATTGTTTTGTTGTACAGAAATATAAAAATAGGTATCTTTTATAATCGGTTAGGCTTTAGCGCCTATATCTACATGAGAACATATCAAAGACGCATAAATACACATACAGACATAATGATCGCATCGCGTACCTTTACGCAGAGTAGTAAAAAAATATCACATAACATAATAATATTATGTGATATTTCCCCATAAATCACCATAATATATTAACCAACGTTCGTTGTGTGTTGTAAGTACATGATTTAAGTAAATTTCTTATCGCCCCAGGAGCGTAGAGCTTTCAAAACTGTATAAATAAGGCTTTATCGCAGGCTCTGCGGCGGCGCCCCCTGTATAGCGTGCAATCTCTATACATAGAGATAGCTCTTTTGTTTGTAAAAGTTGCTTACGATTTAGTGTTTCTTTTTTAATATGATTATTTTTTATTTTATAACCATTGGATACTCAAGACAAAATAATATTTAGTAGGTTCATAACCTAACAAGAAGTTTTTGCGGAAAGAAGTGGCCAGACGATAATGTGGTCCGAAAAAAGTGATATTACCCTCCACCATCCCTGACTATTTGACATTAAGGTTTTATTGGCCTAACCGCGAGGGAGGTCTCAGGTAGGTACTTGTGTTTGTGATCTTTCCCGGATTTTGCTTCCCCTACAAATATCTAGTCTGTTCCTGTACGTTGTACTGATTGTAGTTGCTTCTCTCCCCTTTCGGGGGTTAGACAACCAGTTACGCTTTCGTCATCGGGTTGCTCGGGCATATGTATTTATTGATTATTCACGCTCTCAAGTATGCTTCTTATTCTTGGCCAGCCGTGCGAAAAAGCCTGCCTTAGTACGCCTTCGATCTCACGAGATAGTACTAGTAGACCGGGCCTTCTTTTTCTCACTCTGTCCCGTTTATCATCTTTTGCCCGGGTAGCAAAAGGATCGCCTAAATGTACAAACGAAAATTCATTGTAGTATTTCCTGTGTGGGATACCCATATCCACCGGTACTACATAGGTACAATTAATTAATAATACCCTCAATAGCTGAAATTGTGAACTAGTCAAATTATATAAATAGGAGTGGTATTCCAATTAAAAGATCAGAGTTCACTGATACTTCCTACAGCACATATCGTTTTATTCATAACCATAAATCCCCAAAGTGGTGACCCCGATGACGAACGAACAGTTAGAACCAAACAGAAATCCGACAACTAGTCACTATGGCCCCTCCAGAAGATGCGGTGAACAAAAAAGAAACAGACCCAAAACAGAGTGGTGATATCATTGCTGCGGTATCCATCCAATCGCGGTTAATACCATTCTGGCGTGAGATGCCAACTATATGGTTCATGCAATTTGAAGCAGTCATCGAGCCTTTGAACACTTCTGACGACCAACAATGTCGTTATTTATTACAACAATTAAAGAATGAAGATTTAAGACACATCGCAGACATTCTAAAGAAACCTCCAGCAACAAAAAAGTACGACATACTTAAAAAACGACTTATTTCCGTATATGAGGAATCAGACGTACAGAATTTCCAGAAACTTATAAGCGGATTAGAGTTAGGCGACCAGAAACCGTCGCAACTACTGAGGAAAATGCGCGAGCTTGGTGGTGATATGATAACCGAAGAGGGTTTAAAGGTCGAGTGGTTAAAACAAATGCACACTCACATACGATCCGTGCTTTCAGTCAACGCAGAAGCGACTTTAGACACATTAGCAAACATGGCTGATAGAATGATGGAATACGCGCCGATCACCAATATTGCCATATTGCCCAAACCTGTATTTTTGTTATTCAATTCAAGTATTGGGTTGACCATCATAATCATCAGTCTGCAAAAGTCCACTGCTGGACATATACTTCTCCTAAGACGCGGCACTGAACCTGATCCTCGGTTCTTCTCATCTTCTCAACCAGTCGCTGCCTAACACAGATCGTCGCTCTTCCTAGCCAGGGGCGTCCCACACTACTGCTGTCCATGGCGCCTATTAATCTGCAAAGTCCACCCTGATAACTTAGTTGAGACCCCTTGTGTCTCCGTAATTCTCCTAGCTCTCTTCCCGTAGACAGATATGCATGCATTGCTGTATGGCGTCAAACACGTTTTGTTATTGAAATAAATGCGAGACTTTAATTTAAAAACTGTTATGGAATCCGACTGCATGTTTTAAATTTAATGTTGAAATAAAACCATACCTTCAACTATTTTAATAAAACCACCCATTAAATAAACAATAATAAGAAATAAGATATTACTTTATTTAAAGTTTATAACGAAACTTATTAAAACTGTCTTACTAACGAGTATGTCGTAACTAAAAAGGGCCATAACCCTTATTCGAGCCAGACTTAAAAAAAAATAAAACAATTAATAAAAGCCTCCTGTTTCCGGACAGCTGACAGTTTCACCTGCGGCTGCAGGCTCTGCGAGGGCTGTGTGAAAAATACTTTTAATAATTATACCTTGTTTACTCTCAGCAATAATGCAATATAGTCTATACATATAATAAAACAGTAGAAAAACAAAAGAAAAGCGAATCTGTACATAGAAACAAAAAAAATTCACTTCCCCGAAAATTACTTACGACCAGTAGAGTCCAAAAATATAATTAAAAAATTTCGTGTCTGTCTGTATGTATGTACGGGCTAATCTTGGAAACTACTGAACAGAATTTGACGGCGTTTTCACTGTTTAATAGCTTTGAGTTCGGTATAAATTATATCTCAATAAAATGTCAGGAGACTGATCTACAAGTTGACCTTTCATCTCATATCATTTGTATGACAGTGTAGTTCAGTGTTGTTCAACATAACGTAGCCGAAAGAATAAGTAAGCTGAAGTGGCAGTCGATGGGCCATATCTGTCGCAGTACCGTTTGGGCGGCCGTTGGGGCAGACGAGTTCTAGAGTGGAGACCGCAGATCGCCACGATGCCCCGCCGCCAGGTGGATTGACGACCTGAAGAAGGTGGCCAGAAGCGGCTGGATCCATAGGGCAGAGAACCGGATGTGGTGGCGTTCATTGGAGAAGGCATATGTCCAGCAGTTTGACAGACATTTTGTTGTAAAGTTAATTGGATATGCAAAATAGGTGTCAATAAGGGAGGAGTATAAGGAGGGGAAAGAAGTCGGATGGGAAAGAAGAGAGGGAAGGGGAGGGGAGGGGCAAGCTGGGAGGCTGAATGATAGTAGGAAGGTGTTAGGGGAGAAGGGGAGGAAAGATGAGATCGAGGCTAGCGGGAATGGGAGGTGGTAGGACAGAGGGAGGGGGGCAGTAGAAAATAAAGCGGAGGAAGGGTAGGGTTAGGGAGCGGGAAGGGGTTTTCAACGTGGTGGGAAGAGAATGAGGAAGGAATCTTTAAATTCATGATAGACATGAAGAATTTAAACAAAACATTAATTCTGTGGTCCAACGGGCGGAACCGCCGGCAAGCTAATTTTATGTATTTAAATATTTTCAATGCATAACCAGATTAATAGATATCTTTTAGGATTTAGTAATACATAATAACGTGTAGGTAATGTTACGTTGTCCACGCGAACGTAGTCGCGGGCAACAGCTAGTTAAAAATAAGTATATAACCTTTACCTAGGTCGTGCTAACTTCATATTAAAGTTTAAACAAAGATTTTGAACGGAACCTTCTACTGGCGACCCGCTCTGACCGCTCTGTAACTCGTGTAATGCATGAAAGTGAGTGGCAAGAGGGCGGGGAGCGGAGCGAAGGGAAGGGAACAGGGCGGAGATATGGCGGAGAGGGGAAGGGAGATGCAAAAGGGAAGTCGGAAGCAGAGGAGTGGTAAAAGGGGATTAGATATGTGAAAGGTTAAGGCTGTGGTTAAGGTCAGGAAGAGGGTTTAAGGGGATAGGGAATGTGTAAGGAAAAGGGGAAGAGGATGGAGGGGGAAGTGAAGGTGAGGAAGGGGAAGAATAAGAGAGAATATATGGGAGGGGGCGATGTGGGGTAAAAGGGAGATTGAGAGGGGAAAGAAGATATTCACTAACACATCTGTTGTTGTAGGTCTGACTACTAAATACCCCATTTTTAAAGGTCTTTGTTTTTTGTTCCCTCTATTTCGAGCATTGCCAATGTGGTTAAAAAACGGAACCAGTACTTATTTCAGTGGTCTGTGTTTATGAACTCGCGCTAGTCATACAATAATTCAACATTAAAACTCATTAAACTCTTAGAAACATTCATTTATGACATACGAGCAAAGTGAGAGCAATTATGTTAGAACGTGTCGAACCGAAGCTCGTAATTGGATTCATAATTTGTACGTTAAAGAACTTTGTCTAGCGCTTGAGGTTGGGATTTATTTTACGACTTTAGTTTTATTTCTTCTTTATTTTGAGTATCCATGATGTTAAACATTGGCATTATAACATTTTATACGTAAATAAAAAAAAACGGTTAGCGGTCACAGTAGCTACGTTCGGAACACAACAAGGAAGGTTAAGATACCTAGTATGTCGACAGGTGGTAATATGGCATGGTGATCATCAAGACGAATCCTTCTCTAGAATCCTTCCACCGACTGGAAATAGAGAAACAGACACAGACCAAGACAAGATGTTTAAGATACTTTTGTCATACATATTTTATTGCAGACTTCAAACTCTATTAAATAACAAATTTAAGACATAAAACCCCTATTTGCACAAGAATTGCAATAAACCCTCAATACATAAAGATAAGAATAAGACTAATATTATTTTCTCCAGTCCAATTTGCCATTGTACACTGTAACTTAAGTACCTGTATTTTTACGTCAAAAATGATTATAAAGATAAAGCCCCTAAGAAATTCGAGATAAGGTATCAAATTAATTTTTAACAACGCACCGTAAATACAGCCTCCCATTTTTCTTTTGTGGTGCATTACAATGGAAATTCGTTTTTTTTTTAATTCGACGTAACGTTCTAAGCCATTGCAGGAAAACAGTAACCGCTTAAGGGTGGGTCGGGTGACCTTCCAAATGTACACGAAATATGAGAAATAATTTCCGTTTCAATAAATTGAACGAATGTTATACCTTAAATGTGTTTTAAGTAACTTTCGGTATTTTCAATTTTTTATTTCCTTTCACTATCTTCAGGTTTTAGTTTCAAGCGCTGTTTGCTATGTTGAATGCTTTTTGTCATAATTTCGTATTCATAAAAAAATCGAAGTGAAATTATATTTTGTTCTTTATATGACAATATAGGCTCCAATTAGTTTTAGTATGTATGCCATGCCGATATCCCTCAAACTGTAAACCTTGATACACCCCTGTATCGAAGTAAAATAATGATTTATTTATGTCAATGGGCTATATCCGAGAGCGGTATGTTTTCCGTCTTAAATTGGTTATTGTTCGAATAAACTTCTTTTATTACATTGTTAGTAAAATGAGAGGTAGGAGTAGGGAGGTATTTTCAATTACCCCCCTACTTTAGAGAATAAAGGCGGAATTTACAGGCTAATCCGAGACTTTTTATGAAGGCATGAAAGCGTTTAGAGTTTTTTTTGTGTATTGATTTCCCTAGGAAAAGCATTGTTGTTTTTATTTGTCCTGAAGTCCAAAAGCCGTCTGGTTGGTCTAGTTGACTACCTATATATATATAATCATATTTTACTAAGACAAAAACAGTAGGTAAATACATTCAATTGTATCTACTATATACTAGACTTTAGTAATATGTGAAATTTAAGTCATGGAACCCAATATAACCTAGTTTGAGTAAATTCATCAAATGCAATCAAACAAAAAAAATTTTTTTACATAATTTGTTTGTATTTACTCTAAACTTTGATCTTAGTAATAAAATGAGGTATTAGTTGGACTTTCTTATTACTAAGACAATATGCCAGTCTAGACATTGCCGTGTGTGAAATAACCTGGCGAATTGTACACCCACTAATAAACCTTAAACGTGAACCGTAAAACTAATAGCGAACGTCACTCTGTCGTAAACCGTGTTATTAACCAAGAAGAGCCAGTGGCTGAGATCACGTTTCCACTGTAACATACGACACGGTTGTTAGACTTAAGAAAACATATTTTGTTTATCCATTTCTGACCTTTCGGCGGTGTGGCGGTATGACGAAACTTCAGTATTTCAAGGGACCTTTCTAAACGTAGGACAAATCGCGGTTTTATCTCCCGTTTTCAAGCCTAGGGAGGTGAAACAGGGGGTTACTTAACTACATTATTGTTAGGTACCTAAGAAAGAAGAATCAGTGAATACATTATTATTCATTTTTTCGAGACATAACGAACACGTTGGTACTTACACACCTTGCGTTCTGGTGATACAGTTAGCCATGGATTAACCTACATACATATTATACCATATTCAAAATTTTCACAGTTTTAAATTATACCTAATTAAACATAACAGTATTTTAAATTGTGAAACTTTGACAGATATACTTTGAGTTATATACGTGTGGCTTCAGGTACTACTCTAGTACATAATCGGCCTAAATATTCTTATACCTTTTTCTATACAATATGTTGTATTTTGTGATAACTCTATGAATTTGTGTTCCCTGTACCCTTCATCATATAAGAGTAGTGTTCTGTCTTACCCTTCGATTATATTATATAAGGTGCCTTTGCACGCACGCGCAATCTCGTGGAAATACTATGGCCTGCGTGATTGAGCGCGCAAAAGACAAACCACCTACCTACTATCCTTGCACTCGCGCAGTCACACAGTCCCGGTATCGATGCAAATCCTGTAGTCTCAGTCACGCGTGCAGGCAGAATTGTTGTTTTTCGCGCACGAATAAACTATGGCACCCTATAGACACTTATGAGGGTTATGAATCGCATGGTAAAACAGTCGCGCTTTCGCTCGGTCAATCATGCATGAGAGATATGAGTAACATTTGGAACACTCGCAAGACGCGCGCAAAGAAGTCACAGAGCAAGACTATAGTTTTTTGTGTGAAATGGAACCAAATACTTTCGTCAGAGTCAGAGACCACAAATGAATCGCCAATTTCTTTAATGCGCTACTCCGCATTTAATTTTGACTATAGTACCTACCACTTTTATTTGTATTTTGAGTTTATGTTTTGTAGTTATTTTTATAACTGACGACAATAAAGGAGGAGGTTCTCAATTCGACAGTATGTTTTTTATCTACATATTTATTACAAAATATATTTCCTACAATAGATTAGAAGAAATCCTAATTAGGGGTGCTTTTGCTCGCATAGAGGTAATGAGAGCAAAAGCACCCCTAATTAGGATTTTTAAGTCTAGATATGAAAGCTTTAAACTTTGTTACTTACAGAATGTTGACGTAAATAAATTTTCTTAAAGTATAACTAAGCGTATTAGAAGATAAAAAAGTTTAGGTTTACACAAAAGTTTAGCTACAGTTAGCGGCACGTAACTTCAACTCTGATTTGTAAGAGCAAAGAATACAAATCAATAGGCCTACTCCATAAGCACTTCTGCTGATATCCGTGGAACTAAAAAGCAATTTTGTACTCAATTAGATCAAATTTTTGGATATGGATTAGGATAAGCCTTGGGTGTCTAACTACGATAGTTAGATGCCAAACGCTTAGCAGAATATGATATGACTAAACCAATTATTAGTTCCACGGATATCAGCAGAAGTGCTCACGTAGTGCCCCCTGAACTCAAAGTATGTCCCGTCAACTATACGGTCGCCTCGAATTTATTTAAGCCATTTTATTTCGTAACAATAAATAATATATATAATATATCAAAAGAAACAAGTGTTTTTATTATAATGTACAATTTATTATATATGATAAATGCCTCCCAATGCAAACCCGTCTGGCCAGCGCGGGGAGTGTAGGCCAAATCCTCCGTCTGTCTCCGGCAGATGAGAGAGGGTTGTGCTCCTGCAGTGGACACAAAAATAACCTGATGATGATCGAGTATAGGTACTTCTGGGAGATTGTTATATCGTAAGCAGTAATATTATTGTTACCTATAAAACAAAGTAACAACGATACTACCCATTTACATGCACCTCTCTATTGCTACTTACAAACTTTTCATATTAAAAATAACAACCAATAATATTTTAAAATCACCACTGTGAACATCCAAGCCCCTGAGTCCGAACGATCAAAACTTTCAGGTGTTAACAAGTCAGCAATTGCGCTAAAACTTATCGCGCATTATTCTTAAGGGGACGATAAACGATAAAACCTCTCGGTCGTCTCATCCCTAGAATTCCGAGGATTCTCACAAAAGCTTCCAGATTACTCGTGTAATGGTCACCTTACGAAGATATTAATGACGCCTGCGTGACTGAACGATTGTTTAGCTCTTTCTTTCTTTAGATGAAAGTGGGAGTAAAACATTTTTGATTTATAGATTGTTCTTATTGCTTTCTGGTTTTTCTGAACAGTAATGTGCACATGATGAAAGATGAGAATTAATCAAATTAACTGCTAATTATGTTGTGACTGTGTGTCTCCCGGCTTAGAATAGGGTCACCCCCAATTTTTCCGTGGGCGTCGTCAAGGTGACATAGGTATTTCACCAAGGACGGGCAGCAGCGTTCTCCAGATCTTATTAAGATCATTATTGCGATCACAAGTCCACCTACCGAGCGTGGTATTATATCATATTCCCGAATGATCAGAACACCAAAAGTGGCAATCATTGGGTAGGGTTATTTATGTTCAGCAGTGGACGTATTTCGGCTGATGATGATATTTATTCGATGTTTCTAACATACTTGTAAGTTATACTCGTTAGTATGCTGCCAAGAGAATACAGTTAAATAATAAAGAAACGGATTTACGTGAAAAATGCAAAGAACTTAGTATTCTATTGGGGAGGCTTGTGTTCAGCAGTGGACATATTTCGGCTCATGATGATGAAACATTATATTACCTGTGAGGCTTCGCAATGGTTTGCAATGTCGGCACAGTAAAATTAAATGAAGATATGATTGAAGGTTACAAAGTTTTATGAGACATACCTACATTTGAACTGCTTTTCCGATAAATAAATAAAATTTTATTTATAGAGAGTTGACAGACCCATTTTTCATTCCCGAAAATCCGTAAAACAGAACCTGTTCAGTATGGATACTAAATTCTTCTGTAACTGTATATCTAAAGATGGTAACACAATTTGTATACTAGGTAGAATTCCCGAAAGTCCGTAAAACAGAACCTGTTCAGTATGGATACTAAATTCCTCTATAACTGTCTATCTAAAGATGGTAACACAATTTGTATACAGTGTACCAGGTAGAATCATTCTAGTTACAAACTTGATTTTAAAAGATGTGTTGCTGGTAGGTTGTCACACCGTTTTTTTTCACAACGAGCGCTAACACCAAGAAGGCGGTAGTCAGTAAAAAAATACGTTTATACATGTACCAAGAGTAAGTGTGTGTGTGTGTGCAATGATTTTAACATTTTACTTTCGAGATATTGCTGAATTTTGATAATTACACAACTCTCAATGTAGAATTTCTCAATTTAGAAGAGAATAATGACTCTTTCTTATAATCTACTTTAAGATGAAGCATGTCTCAGACGCGGTGCACCGACAGATGGCGCGAGAGTCTGGGCACTAATGACGCGGCGGCGGCGCCATTAAATTATTTTTACGACTACCCGCGAGACGCGACTACCACAACGTTAGAGATAGTTTGCACCGCTTTATGTCTCGCTTATAAATCATATCGGTACATAAAGCAACACTGGAAGGGAGTCGCGATACTCAGAATTTCCTCTCTGGCAAAGATACGAGACTAGCGGCCATATGCTTTGGCGAAATGTGTCAATGTGTTCGATAGATTATGAACGTGTTGTTCGATTTATTAGGTGTTTGTATTGTAGCAACAGCTTATATGTATAAAAGTGTGCGTGGATCACCCGGCGAAAAATTATATAGGGTGTTACACATCGGGAGAAAACTCAATAGCGTCTCGCCTGCGGGGCGAGCCGGCGGCCCCGTGTTGCTCTTAGTAACGATATAACTATGCTTACTGCTACTGAAATAAAATACATTTTTATCCCAATGGAAATACGTTTAGTGGTATAACCACAGAAATCATAACAGAATAGAATGGTGAAGTAGGCACGCTAACAATTTGCAATATATTGCAAAAACTATCAAACGCTTACTCGTTTCGCGCCGAGTCAAGATCGGGTAACTATCGACAAAAATCTGCAAAAGTAATATTGCGCGGTTTCTAACTGCAAAGCTGTATCTTCGCAATAGAAACGTGACCGGGAGGCTAAAGGGTGCGCGGGAGGGGCGCGCTGTGCCCGAAAATCGGCGCGCGTGGAACTTAAGTAAACCAATGGCTTTAACCGTTCTATCTTCATAGGATTTTTGTGGGTATAACAGTAGTACATTTGTTCATAACAAAATAGTTCCGAACAAACCCCGGAAGAGGTTTGTTACTAAGCGTATAAAACATTAGTCGAACTTTCTAAAAACTTCATTTATTTTAGATTTATTCTAAGCGTAAGTAGCTGGTTGTTCAATAAAACTGTCTCTTCTCGTAGACTCGGAACCAGCATGCTATGAGGACAGCCTCTCCTCTTATAAACTATGCTATGGCTATGATGTGACCACTTCTGTCACATTTATGCCCGGTCATTTCTTTAGGGTAGTTCCCTAACATAGCCCACTAATGTCTCAAATAAACAGTATAATCTATATGGAAGAGACACGTTTGAGCACTAAATTAAAGATCCGTAAAGCATCGCCAGTCTAGACTCCTTTAAAAACCCCATAAACAGAGTTAACAGAGCCATATGAGAAGAGTAACCCTCGTAAAGTTGTTGGGAACATTATGTTGATATACTCGTAATTACGGTCACAAACTCAATTTTTAGCTTTCAAGAACCTTATGCTGTAAAAATCTTACCTCAACCTGATCTGTAGAATCCACGCCATCATCAATCCATCCAAGCATAGACTCCCTTCTGACTGACGCTATGCGAAAAAGGTGGCAATAAGTAGAGGCCTAGTCACATAAGGTTTGAAGTTCTATTAACATTTTAAATTAAAAAGCGACTACTACAGCTTTTAACTTTTTAATACCACTTTTACTACACTCTGTGGTCTAAAGTTCGTAAAACTAATAAGGTAACGGCGACACCGTGTCGTAAAGTGAGTTATTAAGTGGAAAACAGCTGTGTTCTTATCGAAACTCTCTGGTAAGTACCTACGTGATCAAGTTTAATGATAATTAGAATCGAGCCTCCACCGCTATGGTATGACCACCACCTATCTGCTTGAAAAGTTGGAACTAGGAAATACCTAATGGGACGATCTCTTAACCAATTCCTGCAGTACTTTCGATTTACACCGTTTATTATAAGTAGGTAAAACTACGTAGTTCTACTACGTGTGCTACGCCGTAGCGATATCGAATGCAGATCAAACGATTGTTCCAAGAATTTTGGAAATTTATTTTTAGGTGGTTATATTTAAAGAAAAAAAACAGTATTAGTATGGATTGCCTGGCAGTTTAAGTTTTTTTTTATTGTTGATGGGTTTGCGCTTGACCTCAATCTCATTTGATGGTAAGTGATGACGAGGCCCAATTATCTTACGCAGAAGATGCCTATTTACTCTTCCTTTAAAAAGATCCAAATTGTACTTGTCCGGAACTACCCAAGCTTGCAGGGAGTTCCGTTATGAGTGAAGCAAAACGCTTCGTGCGAGAGCGTGGTATGTCTACTAAATAAGGATGAAGTCCCTCACCATGCCTGGTAGTCCGGTGATGGAAGGGGGATGGGTGATGTGATGGATGTGCATCTGTTAATAACATTGTAGCCAGACTAAACTCAAGGTTGATTAAATAATTATAAGGCGAGCTAACTGAACTTTACAAACAATTTCTTACTTAATTTCTTATTTTCACTGCTTAGTCTGTAGACGATGTGTGTCAAGACTTAAATAATACTACCTATAGACTGTTTGATATCAACAAAGATTTGCGGTCTCTTAGCGTCTAACTTCGGTCCATCATCTGTATACGACCTCCTCTCAGTTTGCTCCATCATTCATGGAAATGAATAGATAGGTTCACGTGTTGTCGTTAAACTACAAGTGTGAAAATGTAAGTGATCATATCTTTTTTAGAACCTTATTAGATTCTGTATTGTAGTTTAAAAAAATAGAGAGCCGAACAGATTTATAGTTATTCCGGCCTCACAATAAAAGATTATTTGTATTTGAAGTGAGAGTGTTGTAACAATTTTTTTTGCTAAATTATTTCAATCAAGCGGCTGTTCTGTGTTTTGTTCAAAATACTTATACAACGAATTGGTTTTGTCAAGCATATACAGCAGCCTATATAGTCCACTAAGAATTATGTTTTGCTTCCACGTCTATTGTATAATGAGAGGTTTATGCCCTGGGTAATAGACGAGTGTGGATCTCTAACGCATAAATACTTATAGTTATATACTAGTTAGTAGTATGTTGAGCAGCAGTGGGCTGGTCACATTTGTCGGAGAACCGAATACCGCTGGGGTAGACGAGTTCTCGAGTGGAGAACGTGACTGGGCAAGCATAATGTGGGACGCGATCTGTTAGATGGAGCTATGTTAAGGCGGCTGGCAGTGACTGGTTGAGAATAGCCGAGGATCTGGTTCAGTGGCGCACCTTAGGAGAGGCCTCTGTCAAACAGTGAACTCTTTCAGGCTGATGATGATAATGACTAGTTAATTGATTTCATACAGCGGAAACATGACATTAAAATATCAATATAAGACAAGAATAGGAAAGTTAATTTCCTTATATCTCTGTGGCGTTCGTTCCTTTCTATGTAATAAAAGCGCAATTAACAGAACAATAACAGAACATGTCTCGGTCGCTACAAGCGGTAATATAGGTAAGACTATGCATGCAAGCAAATGCAATAAGACGGCCGTTAAGCGCATAATCGTCGCCTAACATTTTCCAGCACTATAATTGCTTTGAAATCTAATGGTAAGGTGACATTATGTTTCATTCATTATGTTCGCTGTTCCGTGTAGATACGTGTGGTCTAGACTTTACTCTGCTCATTTCATATTTAATGAGAATAACAAAAAAACTATAAACAGGTATATATAAATTAACGGAGCCGTAAACCGTCTTCCTTCATTCTTTTGAAACTCAGCAACAGACTGTAAATATTATTTACGACAATGTATTGTAAGTGGTAAGTACTTATGCCATGATTACTTCTACTTTGACTGACTGGAGGTCTGTATCTTGTACAATTACTTATCTAAGGAAGGCTGAACTCAGAAGTGTATCATATCCATGACATTTTGTTGTAAAAATGATAACCTAAACTGGTGGTTTTAGAGTACTTATTCGTACAACTACAGGATTGACCTAATTCTTGGCAAAACTATTAATGTAATCTATGCCCAAGATTTGGATACAGAAAGTCTTTATTCCCATAATTACACGTTCGGAACAGGACATCCTTTTTTTTACTGATGAACCTGGCTTCCGGCGATGAAGCACGGGGTAAGTTACTATACTACTATGTGTGACTAAAATGTATGGCGCAAACAAAGTCTGACTGCCTACACTCACACAGCTAAACTTTTTGCGTACTACGCATCAGCCGATTTCTTATGTGTAAGTCGAAATACGCTAGGGGTTGGGGCATTTCGTCACTGACTGCCACGCCAAAGAAGACTACACAACTATAATATCTATCCCGTCGACTCAATAACGTCATTCGTGCGGGCTTTCATCATCATCATCGGTCTCCACACACAGTATAATCATCATCATCAGCCTGAAAGAGCCCACTGCTGGACATAGGCCTCTCCCAAGGTGCGCCACTGAACCCTATCCTCGGTTCTTCTCTCCAATCACTGCCGTATCAATCAATTACGTAGATCGTCGCTCCATCTAGCCAGGGGGCGTCCCACACTAGGCTTGCCCAGTTGTGGTCTCCACTCGAGAACCCGTTTACCCCAGCATAATATAAGTATAAGGTATTTTTACAGTACGCCCACTCCTATCCCGCCGGTTCGAATTTCCTTCACATCAATAACCTGTTGGTCATCTGATTAAGGACCGGGCTAAATGGCCAACTTGGGAGAGGCCTATGTCCAGCAGCGGACTCTTTCAGGCTGATGATGATGATTATACTGTGACTGCGGTTCGGGTTTGCTTGCCATGCTCGAGCGAGCGATCGAACAGGGATACAGTATACGAATGACAGTGTCGCCATTGTCGGACACGACATGGCCAGAAGAAACAAATACAATGTTATTTGTAATGTAATCTATATTTACGCCATTAATCTACTTTTAAATAACCGTCTTTAAATACAATACAATACATTACGTATTTGAACAGCATATAACGAAGGACGTTGTTAGCCAGCTTTGTTTGGCAGTTGTTCTGTAATGATTCACCTAGCCTTGAACCAGTCGCTTTAATTCTTCGAACAATACCAATCAAATATTATAACCTACTATTATCCTAACACAGTTTATGACGTTATAATTAACACCCGTAGACGCGGTACGCACAAGGTAGGTATAGCTTTTTTAGGGTATCGAATTGAATGAAGAAAGAAATTTAGATGAAATAAAATATCAAGAGACTTTGGAACTCCATTTATTTTTCTGTATCTACTTGACTTGAGCTGAGGAATGGAACTCTTTGTCAGCTGTATTTTTGGCTGCATTCACTAATACTTACTTACTGTTGTAACAATGTTGAAATGTTGGAAAATTCTATTTAATTCAATTTTTGAGTACATTGTATAAACTACGAGGTCTTATGCTGTCAGCTCTTTTAGAAAACCTTAGGGTAGAGATCTAGTTTTGAGATTGTTTCAGAGAAATGAAAAGTCACCTCAGTGTACATCGTGGACTATGTTTCCATTATGTTCCCTTTATTGCCGGACAATGTTACATATAAATATATTTCAAGTGACAGACAAACCAAGCTTAATATCAGATATGACGGGACTAAAAACATAGAAAAAATGAAAAGGTACAAAAAATCTGAAGCCTTAGTATCTATCATAAGGAACCCATAGTATAGCACTAATAAACTGGCTTAACAAAAAAAGCGGCCAAGTGCGAGTCGGACTCGCCCATGAAGGGTTCCGTAGCAGCAAGTAACATAATATAAAAGTTATTTAGGTAGTTCGTTGTACTTTGATCGATGTTTTAATAATAGTATTGTGGTTTACGATTTATGACGTATTAAAAAAAAACTACTTACTAGATCTCGTTCAAACCAATTTTAAGTGGAAGTTTGCATGGCAATGTACATCGCATATTTTTTTTTAGTTTTATCATTCTCTTATTTTAGAAGTTACAGGGGACACATTTTACAACTTTAAAAGTGTCTCTCGCGCAAACTATTCAGTTTAGAAAAAAATGATATTAGAAACCTTAATATCATTTTTGAAGACCTATCCATAGATACCCCACACGTATGGGTTTGATGAAAAAAAAAATTTTGAGTTTCAGTTCTAAGTATGGGGAACCCCTAAATTTTTTGTTTTTTTTTTTCTATTTTTGTATGAAAATCTTAATGCGGTTCACAGAATACATCTACTTACCAAGTTTCAACAGTATAGTTCTTATAGTTTCGGAATAAAGTGGCTGTGACATACGGACGGACAGACAGACAGACAGACAGACATGACGAATCCATAAGGGTTCCGTTTTTGCCATTTGGCTACGGAACCCTAAAAAGGTTGCCTCTACTGTCTTGTCAATATAAAATTACACACGCTCAACTCAACAAAATTAATCCTTGATTATTAAAATAGCAATACAACAGGGTACTATTTTATAACATGTTCGATACCTTAGCTTTTGTATTATTCGAAAATGTTTGCCTAATGAATGCCCCGGAGCGTCTACAAACTTTTTATCGTCTTCATACGTGAGAATAGAACGTTATGATTAAACTAAGTTGTACAGATGTTCCTGAATTTCCCCATTAAGGAAACTTTATCGCAAGTTTTATGGAGTTTAATAACGTATTATTAAAGCAATTAAACGATTAGAATGATGTTTTCACGTTGTTAAATTGATCTTTAACTAAACTTGATTTAATCTATTTTTAAAGTAGGTGTAGGTACTCTGATATATGACTTTTTATGGCCAGTAGACGTATCACTTGATCAAACTAACATTAAGTATAAAATGCGAAAGTGTAGATGTTCTTCATTTTATTTTTATTATTGCACAATCACGCCGTAACTATATAACAGATATTGATGAAATTTGGTAAATTAGGAGCTTACTTTTTTATTTTAATCAGAAACTAACAGCTTTTTAACAATAAGAATCTTATACAAAACTTATAGTTTTAAGAGCTATAATATGTTTCCCTAATTTTAATAAAACATTAGGTTGCTAAGAAAATGTACATAAGCAGAAAATGTACGAGCTTATATCTTGGAATACAGTATACTTTTTTATCACGGAAGCCTGAGGAAACGTAAGTGGGTTATTAAAATATGGCACTGTTTTAATGGTACGAAACTCCTCACAATAACAACATGACTAAGTAAGTACCTAGTTAGTAGATACTGTAGAATCTCTAGCATCAGTCTGGCTTTCAATTCAATGATGCTGTTTGTTTGAAAAGAACTAATTCGCTCTGCTGGCTGAATAGTCTGCAGGGACGTACCCAGGTGTGGGCAGCGACCCTTCTCCTCCGGGAAAGAAGATCGACCGAAATAAAACTTTGCTTATATTTTTAGGAAATTGTAATCTGCAATTCAGTTTTAGTTTGAATTTCCCACTAAATGTATCTCAGTAATCCAGTTTTAAACGTGAAACAATTATTTTACTAATAACTTACTTCCTTATCACTATATAACAGTATATATCAGTAGCTATACCTACTCATTTATTCTATGTATAGTACAATATTTTATTATAAAATTTCAATATCATCACATTTTATTTTTATTCTTTTGACCTACCGCTTGTTTTAGCTTTTCCCACAGTGAAGGTTGGCTGGAAGAGATCTCTTATAGAGATAAGTCCACCTTTGTACACTTTTATGTTATGCCCTCTTTTTTTTGTAAATTTTATGTGCTAAAAGAATATATATATCATTGTTAACCTATTAGCGTCGACTGCCTTTGAAGTCTTTGCCTGATTTTAAAACGTTATAAGAAAGTACAATATTATCGATTCACCTGCGACTCTTACTTAGTTAATCGGTTTCAGTTAACAGGTGAACGGAAGAAACCCTTGCTCAGTTTTAGTGCATCAGCGGTCATAGTGCATGTTTTACCATAGTTAATGGCCATACCATCAAGATTGTGATATGAACATAATTTAACTTATCTGTGACATTAAACGGTCACATCAAACATAGTGGTCTTCACCGTCTTTTATTTATAGATATTTTATATATTAATATTCACTCCCTGGCGAAGTCGTCGAGGTTGATACGTGCCATGGGCCCGTCCGTCTACAACCGAATACCCGAGGACATAACAGACGCACCTTCTACTCCCTCATTTAAACTGAGGCTGAAGAAGTAGCTCATCGAGCAAACTTTCTACAGCTTTGATGAATTCATTGAAAATTGTAAATGTAATTAGTAGTGTTTAATGTTTGTTTATTCTTTTTATATTATTTTATGAGACGTAATCATTTTATATAAAATTTATTACTATGTTATGTTTATGTTACAGATTTTAAAATTGTATGACCTGTAATTGCCAATTACCAAAAATAAATGTCTATGTCTATACCCCCTTCTGAATAAATCCTTGGCTACGTCCGTGTCCAGCCAGGCCATTAGAATGATTGCTGGCCCATCACATCGTAGTCGCACTGATGCTACTCGAAGTTTAACAGACGGCCTCTTAACGGATTGAATTTTATGAGACTCGACATGCAGGTAGTTTGTCTGCAGCTTTTAGTTATGTAAGTCTTTCTGAATTTGCTGTATCTGACTGAATTAATAATACTAGATGACCAACTGTCTGCCTAAAGGGATTAAGCAGTGCTAGATTATTTGGCTTTTGACTTTATTAAGTTTTAGCGATATTGATTGTGTAATGATCACCACAGTACTCATTAATGTTTGTCAATGGAACTAATTATCAATCATTCAAATATCTTCGTGCAATTGCAATGTTATTTGCAGTTCAGTAGTTGTAGAGCTTCTTCTACGGGATTCTATGTGGGCAAAGATATCAAAGGTGGTATCTTTTGATTTGAGCGATACTGCATCGGTGCTCTGGTGGCACAACCCACAGCGTGGTATCCATATTTCAGACTGTCCTATAATTGTCGCTTTTAAGGAAATGTTGCTGAAATGTCACGGTAGGATTTTACGATAGAGAACTTTAAAAACATAGTGAAGATACACTTGATATTGGCAAAATCCTAAGTAATTGTCCATGGCTATTATGGACTCTATATACGCATCTTGAGAAGAATTAAATTCATTTGGAGTACGCTTTAAACAAGGTGGTCTTATCGCTATATGCGATTTTTTCCAGGAAATTTTAGAGTAGAGGAATTAATATTTGAAAAATAGGCTGTGCGGTTTAAAAGTTTAAATATGTCAATAAAACAAACAAACATACATATTTAATTTTTTAAGTTATTATTATTAAACGACTTGGAAAAAGTCTGCAATATCATTACCGTACCTAGTTGCATTTGCATTGTGCAGTGAGCAGTCGACAACATTTGGTCCCAGGAGAGCGGTGCAAAAGAGGTGTTTACATGCATTTTATTCAGGCGCACCCTTATCAAGTTGCTACATTTGCACCCACAGGCGTTGTCACCTGTACCTATCACAGACTGAGACTAGTTTCCGCCGAAACCGAAACCGGAGTTAAAGTTTTGGTTTTATTGCCATTTTACAATCGTAAAGAATTGTCTATTGGTATTTGTCAAGGATCTTAAAAGCTTTTACGGTTTTTAAGCACCAGTTATAAACTTTTTTTACTACTTTGACTAAATATAGATAGTTTACTTTACTGAAAACGCATATTTGCTTTCCGACAAACTTACTTCAAAAACATTTAAATGAATTGAAGAAAAAAAATGTTTTGTTAAATGAAGTCTCTGAACTACCCGTTTGCTTTATGGTTTGGTCATAGGACTTGAGCGTAAGAGGTCGTGGGTTCTGTCCCCATTGGGATAAGACAAGTTATTACAATTTGTACACAAACTTTTGGAAAGACAAAATCCTTTATTGCACATTACTAAACTTGGTACATATATATACGTAATTTTTTTATCGAGTTGATCACCGCTTATTATTATTTAATAGTTTATTGTACACACAAACATGCAAAGAACAACACAAAGAAAAGAAAATTACATATACAAAAGGTATAAGCTTGTACCGCTTACTTAGTATTAGAGATGTGAAAAACAAAAACATTCGCGTTCACTACAACATATCTTTTAAAATTAAGTTTGTATACAATATTTGTGCGAACCTGAAGCAACATTAGTACAGGCATCTTTGTCCTTCAAACTTTGGCTTATTTACAAAGTGGTTTTTTAATGTGTTTCTTAAAATTTCTGCCCGTCATATTTAAGATTTTTTCTGGTAGGTTGTTAAAGAAACTTTTGCCCCGTGAACGATTTACTTACCTTACTAAGTTACCACGATCGATTAAGAAATCGATCATGGTAAAATAAGTATATTTTTCTTGTATCATGACTATTATTATCACAGTGCATCAAAAATATAGATATCATATAAAATGTTATCAGAAACTACAATGCCAAGAAACCGAAACCAAAGCGTCAGCGTTCATTCGGACTCTATTGTCATCTTCTCACAATATTTACTTCTGCAAGGCAGTTCTCACTTTATGTGCGACTTTAACTGCACGTGAAAATTGAAAAAGTTTATGTTACGACCTTTTTTAACGTCTCTACGAATGTTGAGGTCTAATTTGTTTGCAAAGCGGGAGGTTGGGGCAAATCGCTAACGCGCTAAGGTCGCACGTCATCTGAATTATTTGCCGACACAGATCGAAAAACCCAGTAGGTAAATTTTGACAAGCAAATATATACTTCCACAGTATTCTTCTGGGGCTATTTTTATATATATGATTTGTTCCTTGCAGTAGGTACTAGACTGCAGTAGTCGCTATGTGTATTTTTTTGTAACCTTAATTTGTTTAGATTGCGTGGATAGTGGGCCCGATTCTGAAGGCACACATTTAAAATTTGACAGCGCTAAAATTGGTTTCGTCTTTATCTTCATAATACTGTGTGACAAGGATAGCAACAGTTTTAGTGCTGTCAAATTTTAACATTGTGCCTTCAGAATCGAGCCCATTAAGTTAGTAAATCAGTAAGGTATTAGTTATTACATAGGTAGTTTGCTGGATGCAACAGTGATGGTGTCTATATAAACAGTGACAGCAGCATGAAAATCTAGCCAGACCTCAAAACGCTTCCATATAAATCACGAAGTTCTTTTTATTTGCTGATAAATAAATAATCAAGCAGTCTACATTAAAAGCACACTCCAAATGGAAATCCCAAAAGCGATTCACAAAATTGGTTTTCCCTGCACTTGGAAGCCGAGTGCATGAGCGCCATTACCACAAGAGATGGCAAAAGATAATACTACCATTACAACAATTTCCGAGGCGAATCGCAGACGCACCTCCAGCCAGACGAGGCGGTCGTAAAAGTGAAATATTATAACGTCGTCCACTGAATTTAAAAAATCGTATTTAATAAACTATAGCATATGGACGCTAAATCATGTGAATTCATATGGCAAGCTATGACTTTTATTTTTAAATTTTTGGATCGTCGTTAGTATTGGAAGAATACTTAGACGATACCAAATTATCAATTTGCGAGCAGAATTTGAACCTGGCCATTTCGGGCCCATTCATTGCAGAAGTTTACAAATTCGTAGTAAGTAGCAGTAATTGTCGTGACAGCTCCCGAAATGACGAAACTTTAAACTGTAATATTCTTTTAAACTTCGTTAATGGCTGTACAATTTTATAATTTTCATTTGTAATTTAATTGTGAAGTTTACATAATCACATAAACAAAATAAAAAAAATTGCTGGTTTATCTTTCAATTTACAATTTTTCGATTTATTTATTCAAGCCTACATATAGTTTACATACAGTTTCTAGTTCTCATATCAGCCCTTAGACGTCTACTACTAGACATAGGCCTTCCCAATGAACGCCACCGCCCTCCACAGCGGCCAAGCAAGTCCAGCGGCTTCCGGTCAAGTTTTAATGATTAGTAATTAATTATTTATTTTAACTTTTGATGGGATTCGAGTTTTAAGCCATTATAAAAATTTATCAAGCGAATATAACGGTTGACTTTGATTTAAAAGCAATTCACAGCTTATTGTTATAAAAAAAAGTAATACATTTTCAACAAAACTTCCTTTTCTTATTATTTTTTCGCTGGACAGCCTATAAGCAATATCATTGTACAGTTCTTGGTTATCTTAACACACCGAATTATTTAATAAATTTTATATAATATTATTAATTAATCCGAATACCTCCGTTCCCGTTTCCACGAGCCTCCACCAACCTAGACGTGACTGAAACACCAATACCCTCACCTATCCCAAATCCAAGACCAAATTCTTTTTCAATTCCTTTACTGTCCGAGCCGCGCAGATGTGGTATAAAATAAACTGCCGACGGTCATTCGAGTACGTCGGTGACATCCTTTGAAACTAAACTAAAAGAGCACTATCTGTCTCACTCAGTATAATATGTATGTATGTCTATTATTATTTATTATAAGTATTTACTATATATATAAGTGTAAAGTAGTTTCAGTATTTAGTTATTATGTAGTATATTATGCACTTTTTGCCCCCTCGCTCTTAGTGCCTTGTCTCACACCCTGTAAGGTTGACTGGAAGAGATAAGCTCGCCATTGTACACAAAATTTGTAACTGTATTTAGTTTTTAAATATTTGCGATAAAGAATAATCTTTCATAGTTTCGGAAATATCGCCTGTTAACACCTAAGTATCGATTTCACCCTTTATTTATGACAAATATAAAAATAAATTAGTTTTGTATGTTTTTCAGATTACTAGAGAGATATGTAAAAAATATGGAGATAGCTATATGTCTTAAAAATATGCATAAAACCAACAAAAATAACTATATTAAATTACTTATATACCAAAGCACTATTGCTACTAACTCACTAACAAAACTATGGACTAGGTCTGAATTAAAGTTTTATTTAATTTAATTGCATAATTGTAGACAGCCCACAATTCTATTCTACAATAAAAATTCTATTTACCTTTTAGAGAATTATGGATTGTACCTTTTCCCCCTTTTCCTCTTTTGCACAAAGTCAAAGTGAACACTTTCACAAAAACAAGAGAGGAAGGTGTCAAGTGCTCAGTTAAGGCTTGAGGTTGAGAGTCCTTAGCTTAGCTAAGCATAAGCAAGCTGAAAAGACTCGCGAATCTTACATTCACGGTACGAGAACTGCTTCCGAATAGCAATTTAAAGTAGAATTTGCACTGACATTATACTAACTAAACTACTAATTAACCAAATTAAATACTTTTTCGTAAGGTTTATTTTTGTACTGGCGACTGCGAAAGAGTACAATTTCTACTTTAATGGTTAAATAAGAAATTTTTTTCTTATTAGTTTGCTACGTCACATCAGAAACACTTCAGAAATTGCGTTCACGCAATCCCGAATTCTAGAATATTATATTCAGTAGCGAGCGGAAGATGGATATTATACCTACTTGGTGTGTAATTTCGTAACGATTGACTGCCAGTTCAATGTTTTCTTGATGCAATGTGGATATTCGGAGCTTGTGAGAAAAGAATCCAGCAAATAGGTTTAAAAATATTTGCTCAACGTCATTATTTCTTCATTCATTCATTAGCAACGACGGTTAAGCACACAGCAACTAGATAAAAATCTCCGCCATCCGAAGAAAAAAATCCATTCTCTTCCTTAAATTAATTACAGTACCTCCTGATGACTAAATAAACGTAATTAAAACTTTTGAAATTAACTTGCGCCTGATTTCTTTTTTAATTTGGCCTGACTTGCCTAATTTAGGCAGCGCGACGGGGGTTTGACACACCCCCTGCTCTACGCCTGACCCCTTTGTCATGGAAAAACTTAACGAAGGAATAAAGGTACAGAATTCTTCTTAAGATACAACAAGTATTGACACAGATTGAAAAATCATCAACCGTTGTTTACGACGTTTGTGCCTTTATTAAAACCCTTGGTTTCATCATTATTTTCATCAGCCTGCTGACGTGCATTGTTGATCATAAATTCACATCTTCAAAAAGATTACAGATTACTATTATTATTAAATTAAATATTAAATTAAATTAAATAAATATCTCAGACATTCACACCAATTATCCAGTCCTAAACTAATGGTTACTGGATAACGGATACACATACTTAAATAAATATATAAACATCCAAGACTTGGGTACAAACGTTCATATTCATCATTATGAACATTTGCCCCTAGCGGGGTTCGAACCCGCAACCTCCGGCGTGGCACTCCGAGAGCTACCCCACCAGCTACCAGGTCGTTTATACATCTGTAATCTTTTTGAAGATGTGAATTTATGATCTTACATGAAGTCTCTTACATGAAGACAGACATTCATCCATGCGTACCTATCAAAGATATAAAACACCCCTCTTTTGCGCCAGTATAGTTGAAAGAGGGGACATGACAGGACAGCTTTCAAATTACACCCTATTTTAATGAGGTCCATATTTATAGTTCAGAGATCCTTTACCTGTCCTTCTTTACCGTTCAGTAGTTTTACGACTCATTACTTTCGCTGACCATACGATAGCACGTGACCATCAAACTTGCACCGTTCGACCGTCACCACAGATGTGTGTGCAACATAAAAATTTTATAGTCAAATATAAAGTCTTGGGGGTTCATCAAAGACAGTGGGCCGTGTCAGGGAGATTGCAAAGCGATGGAACTACGGAACCCCAAATTTTATTGCGTGTTCCGCCCCATAAACAAAGTGCGGTTTGCTGATAATGTTGCCAGAATTTATTTCTCGACTATGTGAATAAAAGTTGTTTAATGGCTGATAGAAGAGAGGAGAGTGACATAACACTAAAACAGCGAACTACCCGACCTATACACGCATACTTATATACCTATAACAGGCCATTATGTACAGTAGGTTCGTTTCACTGCAAATATCTAATGGAAGAAAACTGTATCTAATGAAGTTTTCTTTACGTAGCACTACTAAAACTAAAAAGATTCTCGATAAGAGAAAACTTGTGTACTCAGCTACTTTAAAATACGAGGACCATCATCGTTTGGTATTTCATTCATGAAAATTGGATCCGATGCAAAATACGGAGCTCAAGATTTGAGTAAGAGGATAAATGGGATTACTTTTTGACTAAGACGTCATAACATTTATAGAGAGTTGGTAATTGTTTCTTTTTTTCGATTACAATAAATGTAAAAATAGTATGAAAGCATATAGTTAGATTCTTAATTAGTGGCAGTGGGCGGTCACATCTGTCCGACGGCCGTTTGGGCAGACGAGTTTTGGAGTGGAGAGCGCTGGTCGACACGCCCCGCCGATAGGACACACCGACGTCCTGAGGAAGATTCTGGGTGCGGAGGGCGGAGACCAGCTGATATGATGATGATGGTGATAACTTTATAATAGCCTCTTACTCATATAGAGATAACAGGAGATTATATCTACAAAGCTTTTGGATGGAAATTCAACTAAAGTACGAGCAATGTTTATTCAAACAGAGGTCCGTCCACTTTATACTAAATAGATGTACTTAATAGAAACAAAAAATGATTTTTATGTTATATTCTCCTGAGTTGAAACTTTCATGAAAGAATTTCAGCGTACTAAGCCAGTTGATGCACGGCCGTGTATATTAGTGCTCAACATTCTAGAAACACTAAAAACACAAAGCTTTAGGTAAATAAAAAAGGCACGATTCCAATCAACTTTAGTAAACAGTGGGGAAGTAGGGGTGCAGTGGGCAAATGCATAAAAACCTGGCAGTGAATAGCTCTGATGGAACTATAACTTTTGAGCCGTAGTACTTTGACAGAGGAGGTACCAAATTCAACAAAAAGTTATCTAATCCTAATATTTCTCTCGAAACTTTTTTAATACAGGTAACGTATTTGGAATAAATGTCATGTGAAGCAAAGACTTTAGGCAGTATACAATCATATACCACTAATAAATATAGAATAAATCTTCATAAGCGACAAGTATTTAAAACTGGTGCAGAGCTAGACCATTAGAAATAATGTTATAATCTTGGCGATCTGATATGGGTTAATTATGCCTAATAAAACCATTTGACGCTGGGGTCCTTGACAATGTTTTGGACTGCTATCTAACAGTAACGCTACCCTCGAACGGTGTGCAATAAAACAATTTTATGTTCCATGTGAAGGTTGGATAAAACACTCATGAGTCCCTTGACCATTGCCTATGTTTATCACCGTGCACTTTATGATTCTCAAATTTCTATCAAGTGGATTATTTATTAGTTATGTATAACTTGTTACAAAGTACCTTCTACCAGCCCTATTTCAAATTATATCAATGGGCACCATTTTGTTTTGTAATAACATCGTATGCGTAAAATGCCCACTACATTTTAGATGACTAAATTATACTGTTTACTCTTCGATATGACTTTTATTAAAAGAAAGGTTGTTTAGCTACATCATACCTATTTGTATTCAAAACACGTTTTAATCTTTGTTTACTGTAAAATACAGCAACTTCCAACAAGGCTCTTACTAAAACTTTAAAGGGCAGTTAAGCAAACTCTAAGTACTAAAGTCGGATCGACCAATATCGAGTTTGTACCATCTAGCCTGCTATAAAGATTAAAGGTACTTTAATAAATCAAGTTTGACCAATGGGGTCAGTAGCTAACAAACAATTTATGCAGTAGTTGGTTTACTTATAGGTTATTTGTATATGGGCAGTGTGATCTAGTAGGTAATATGCAATGTTAACTGAAATATTCTGATATTAAAACAAATTTTGTGATTTCATTCTACCATCAGCCTGCTTTACTAAATTTTCAGGTCTGCGAATCCAGTGTGCTTTGTAAATACTGTTTTTTTAAAGCAGATAATGTTAAATATTACTATGTAAAGAAGCGACACTTACTACCCCTTCTCTCATCTGCCGGAGACAGACGGAGGATTTGGCCTACACTCCCCGCGCTGGCCAGACGGGTTGGGGAGGCCTGATTGATGTTTTATAATGTATTCCCTTAGTCGCCTTGTACGACATCCACGGGAAGAGTTGGAGTGGTCCTATTCTACTCTACCGGAAACCACACGGCAAAATTATGTTAATCACATTAAACTAAACTGTAAATGTTATAAACAGTGTTAATATGTAAGTACCTACTAAAACATTTCCACAAATTGCTATCAAATGTTCGTACACAGTACATATCTATTCATACGCAATTATCATTAAATAGAATGAACCTTAATAATATTTGGAAAAACCACAGAACTAACAGCTAACCTGGATGTGTGGAACAAATAAAAAAATTGTGACATGCTCATGTCGGTAATTATAGCTTACGAACTTCATTACTCCAGTATTATTAAAGTGGGTGTTGCAATAAAATATATCGCTATGAAAAATTGCATCTATCTTTAAAGGTAGGTGCAAGGGACTCGTAAATGCTGTTGGCTATTTGTCTAGAAATTACTAGTTTATTGCGAGAGATAAAACTAATTGGTCCATTATGAGGATAGAGTTAAGAATTAATGACCAAGCAATCAGCGTCAGACATTTAACTGACGGTCGATAATTTAACACTTAACTTTACATTATCAGATTATTGCTACTTTATTATTAGGTATAAAGTTATTAAAAACGTAAGTATGAGTTTATAATCTGTTTACCTACATCAACAATATCTGTAAAAAAATACTGACCAAAACGGAGAACGATTTGGGGTAATTTTGAACTTTTGGATCGGTTGGGGATTGATTTGGGTAAAATATGACGCTATCTGTCCCAAGTATAGACGGAGAAGGTACAATGTGCCAAACATACAGCTCTGATCAAATTTTAACGTAAAATGTAACGTTTAAAAATGTTAACGTCACAATTATTTCTAATCTAAGACATCAAAAATGGCATCATACGAGTAGATGTACGCAAATCCAAACTCACAGGATTCTGAATTTTCTCTGGTGCGAGCAGCTTGCCTGATTAAAGAAGTTTGTTTGGCGCTCTCGACTTCCTCCGTCCTGGACAGTCAGCGTTAGATCTCCGTTAAATCGATCTCCGGTGGAGATACAAGAACTCATAATAACCTCAAATGTATGAATTTAAAATATTTCTGTAAATTCTGCTCGTATAAGTTTAAGTATATTTTTTATTTACTCTTAGTGAGTATTTGAAGCTTTAAAAATATAATAGTGTTATCGAGATACAACTCTAGTTTCAAACTAATGGTTTTTTCATAATTTTCCACTTACAAATGATAGTAAATAAGTATCAACTATTTTTCTTTTGCTAGTTGCACGATGTTCTGGACAATAACAATCCATTTACGTTAATCTACTCGTAGCCACTTATAGTTGGATTATAATTCTATCTAACAAGCAAATCTCTATGTAAAAGATGCGCGCTTTACCCAGGTCTACCCAATCAGGTAAGTGCTCCTTATTGACTCATCAGTATATTGAACAAATCCTTCAGTAATATTTTATTTACACTTCAATTCAAATTAAATCTCGTAACTCCACTTCCGCATGCTAAACGCATGTTAGCTTTCAAAGAGGCTGTACCATAGCGTTATCTCCAAATTAGTGACGGTGGGATTAGACGGTTCGAATTGCGTTTGAATACTCGACGAAATTCGGGACTTGCTTAATCCTTCGCAAGGGTGTACTGAGATACGACTATGGTTAAGTATAATTATGAACGGTGAGGTAACCATTAAAACAAGGTTGTATCGCAATTTCGGTTACATGGAGTCGACATACTCAGGCGTTTCCTTCTGCCAAAAGTACAAGAGCACCGGTCGAGCATATGCGTTATCGAAATTTATGAGCGGAAGATTTTCGATTTATTGTGTTTCGTAGAGATAGCATACAAGTGAGTATGTGTGCATAGATCCTCATTGGATATATGTATAATAGTTTCAACTATGTTTGAACTGCCAGTTTAGAAGCTTGTCTGTAGAAAGTGGAAATGCTCTTCTATCGTATATGCAGACTAGTTATGTTGTTCTACTGTATCTTTACCTATACTTGTAATTATGGTGTTTGTAAGCAGCCATTATTTAGTTTGCCGAAAGGTTGCGATATTTATTAACCATCAGAGCGTAAGACTTGGTTAATACTCGCATTAAGGAGATGTAGTGCTTCCGATAATGCTGGAGTCCCGCCTTTAGGATCATTTCGCTGACTTAAGTGAAGTAGTACGGTAATTTATGTACACACAATACAACTTCTCTAATCCTAAACCAAGACTCCATGTATTATGGACAGGATAATTCACGAGTATACACAGTACCTAGATACATACGCCTATACCCAGTGAATCGAGCCGACGACCTCTGGCCGTCGACTGTATAAAAACAGTGCCGAAGCTACTAAACCATATTTGAATGAGTTACCTACTTATTGAGAGGAATCTTGAAAAGATGTTGGCTTAAGTGAAGGAGTCACGAAGACTAATTGTGTTCGTTTAATTTTACTATTATAAAAAATACAGATACAGAAGTACTTTTATAAATCGTCTAGTGTAATTAATAAATAATACGTACCTACATACAATTCATACTCATCTTATCCTAAACCAAGACTCCCTGAATTATGGACAGGATAATTCACAAGTATACACAGTAGGTACCTAGAAGTTGTCTGTCCCAGTGGGAATCGAACCCACGATCTTTGGCCCTCGATAGTTAACTAGCAGTGCCGAAGCTACTGAGCCAATTTTAATTTCATGAAATATTGAGTCTTGAAAACATCTTTATTTGTAATATATATCAAAATCAAAAATGTACAATCCTACATTTTCTTTTCCGAGCAGAGAGCCACCGAAGCTGAGAGGTTACAAATTCACAGGTAGCTCAGAATAAAAATCAGACTTGCTATTATGGAAATTACGAGTAAAGAATTTTTGTGTCGATTGCAATCCAGTGTTGCCAACTTCGAACTAACAAAATAAGTGCGTTCGGAAACGCCACAATATGTCATATTAATTAAGTTTTACGTCGAACACAAAAACACATAGGAAAAAATATGTATATGCCTGACATTCTAAAATGTATGTAAGTCCTTCAATCACCACTGGGCTCGTTTGGTAGACTATGGCTCGCAAGCCTTTGCGAATACAGACGTCGAATGTCTGAACAGGTGGGACGAATTCAGGCTGTTGTTGATTTACTGTCTAGTCACTGTCATATACATCAGTACATCCTGTGCTGGGTGAACAAAATACCGTTCTAAACAGATTAATAATTGAATAAGTATCAGTATTTAAATATGTATCGACTTTTATATCCATTAAAAAGATATACACGATACTTTGATTGCGATTTTTACTCGTGGTGGTGATGGATGACACACAACAGTTATAGCAAATAAGTAATTATATAATATAAACTCTTGCTAATTTACCTCCATATAAGTATTAGACATACAAAAGAACAGTGTATGCCTATACGAGATATTAAAATTTGATAATTGTGAAACGGCACACATTTATGTTCTTAATACGAAAGCTCTTCAGGTTAACCTTTACCATTTACCTACTATAATTTATTATCAAAATATTGGTAGGATTTGTATAGCCGTAGCCACACGTAATCTGTTGTTTTTTGACGTTGGCTTTGCCGTAGTCTGGTAAAAAATAAATATTGGATTGCAACGTCCGAATATTTTTTTTTAAGTCAATGTGCATCTAACACTGTCAGTGTTTTGTTACATGCTGTACAAAGATGATGTGTACTAGATATTTTAAAATAAAAAATTTCGATTGAATTATAAAAATAGGATAGCATAATAAAACTCGTGTATATTTTTGAAGTTTTTATTGTATTTTTATAAAGGTTTTATTGTATTTATCATAGGTATAGTGTCATTTGAAATATACTTTATTGCTAAATCAGCTTTTCGATTGAATAGTGTGTAGTAGGCGATTAAGTATAATTAAACTAAAACAATGGTAATGTATGAAAATTTGACAATAATTTGCTGAACATGTTCACATGACAAACAAAAATTTACAAATATTGTACACAGTGATAATTAGTAAAGGAAATGATGGAAATTACAAGTACTGGGTTATTTTTGTGCATTAACTAAATAAGGTAAAATATTAAAAATTATTCTAAATTTTAAACTTAAATTAAAAGCTGCTAAACATAAATTGTAATCTTGTACCCTTGTGCGGCACACAAATAAACGCGTCTATTGGAAATTAATATAAAAGGATTTATTTGAACTATTTCCTTTATGTAAATTACTTACAACATTTGCGCCCTCCGCCGGCAATGAATGCCATTAATGTAGTCTGCCGATCAGCCAGTAATGTGGGCAAGAATATTTTTCATCGGACCCCAACTACAGACTCTGGACACGACTGAGGCGAACGCACTCTAAAATAATTTCCACTCAATAACAGTCAAACAAAATTGGACTAAACAACAAGGAATTTGTACTTTGGGAAATGTGATATATAGAGAATCGACTAGGTCCTCATCAAATGAATATTAAATACTTAATAAACATCGTATCCATAATATATAATATAAGCAATATAAAACGTAACATAATCGGAAATACTAGACAATAATATAATTCTGCTAAATAACTGAAATAAATCAGGACCATCGCCAGTATTGTAATGGATCCATTAAAACTTATTGACAACTTGAATTAAAGACGAAACGATATTTATTCGTAAGCCGATGAAATCGACTAGAAACGGCTTTTAAGTTATTAAATTGGAGATCGTTTAATATGTAAAATGTCCACTACAAATCTGACAACATAAATTGTCTAACAATATATTATTAATCGAAATAGAATTAAACTTCGCTAAGATTTTGTACCACGAAATGTATCTAGCGTCGTTACAAAATGATATGCTTGCGAACAGCAGAACTTTGGTAAAGATCACAACTGTAGGAATGCTGCCCGCTTTCCGCTCGAAACAAAAACAAAATGTCCCCCCTTTAATCTCGTACCCACTACACATTCTGCTATTGATCAGTGTTGGCCGCTTGTTCAGTAGTTCTGCGTTTTATCAATATCATATTAATAATAAATGTCACAACATCAAGCCGGTATAAAAAACACTAAGCCTACTAAAACTACTACCTGCGAAAACTCTTTTAAAGAGTGGACTTACAAACTAGATTCGTAAAGTAACACAAGGCCCGCGGCGCAGGGCCGGGCGAAATATCAGGATCCGTATAAAATATAACATGTTTTTTTGTCTCCCCCGTTTTATTACATTTTTCTGAAACAACCTTACGAGCTAAGTCATGCTTTCCCAACGTTACAAAATAGACAATACAACGCTCACTATCCTTACTAATTAATAGCTTTACAATATTTCAAATTGTTACAAAATGGAACTTTATCTTCTTTATCATAATCAGAATATTCTATTCTATACTTTATTTGTGCCAATTCCTTACGCATCGACGCCGAATGTACAAAAATATACGTTGAAACGTATCGAAATTTTTTAAAATAATATCAATTCTCAATGGTATATTATAGTGAATACTTTTAAACGACTTAATTTTAAATTCAAGCACTTAAATATTACTTAAAACTACTACTTGGCGTTTTCCTTCTGAGCTTCAACGTTCCTTTTCATTGCTTCCCTCGGACCATATTCCAGAAAAATTGTAAATAAACATTAAGAGATCATGGTAAAACTTACTTATGACACGACCACACTCAATATAATTATAGTTTAAAGATAATCAGCATATCTATCAACACTAGAAACAAGAGAAAATTTTAAATATATCAAAGTATTCATTCATCCAAACATACATTTACTTATAATGATGAGAAAAACAAGATGCTTTTAAAAGTACATTATTTAGTATTGTTGCGAAATTATAATCTCAGTTACGAGACTATGTAACTTTAGCTCAATTACATTGCAGTGATCAATTTGATCATAGTTACTTGTCAGACAAGTATAGGTAGCCCATGTTTTAACTAGGCGGCGACAATTTCTTAAAACTTGTCTTCTGGACATACTTAGGTTAGAATTTCGTACAGAATTTGGAAGCTGCATAGAAAATTCTTAAGTTTTAAATGGAAATCACTTTTATAAAGCATCTAGTGAGTTAGAAAATGCACAGATAGTTAAAAAGACTTACAAGCCTAGATATATCTATGACCTTGTCTTTGCACGTCCAATATCAAGAAGAAATCTCATACAAGATTGTTGTTATTATTTGTCATTAATTATATTCTTCAATTTGTCAAGAGTTCTTCTTAAAAATTCGACGAACAAGCGGTCTTTTACCATACCTATTATCGCTGTGATACACGTACGAGTTAACTCGTTTTTCTTACAAAAATACTACATCTACATTGCCAGTAAAAAAACGTATATTACTTGATTTTTAATTTACGCATTACATATATTTTAATAGAAAAAATGTTATCACTAAATTACTTGTTACTGTTACGAAAGTACAAAAAGTAGTTTTTTAAGTTATTACAAATTATGACACTCATACCCTGGTGCACCCCGCGCATTACGTAGTAAAATCATTACTCTAATTGCCACGCAATTACTTAATTATTATCTTTAACCAATTCGTAAGATTATCACTCTTAATTCTTACAAATTCTTGGCTTTTTACACAATTCAAAGTTTGTCCGTATTGACTTTTCTCCGTTATTTAACACCGGCTCTAAGGCCCATTTCGCGATCTGCAACTTCTGAAACTAATGAATGTAATATCACTTTTCGCATCCCCGCTGTATTTCATAGTTCGAGACGCTAAGTAAAGTGATTTCAGTAACTTTGTTACAATAAATGCATATTTATCGAAATGGTGTCCCATTTTGATAAAAACTGGTCCTCCAAAACTATGAAATGCAATCAGCACGCGAAGTTAATCCTTATCTACACAAGTTAATACAAAAGATTAGAAATTACTACATTAGTGTAGAAAACATCGAGTATCAAAATATAATTAACACGTTTTTTGATTTGCTTCTTTCACTAACCAATAACAGCCGTATACTATAATCAGCCAATGCGTTTGGAACATTTTGAGCTTAGATTATGGACGCTGGGTATCATTTTGGATGCTGAATGTCAAACTTTCGATTAGAGACCTGACAGTCTGCTCACCAGTTGGTATGGATTGCATTTTTACGTAAAGATGATCATATTTTTTCATTTATCGACTAATGTTATTATTTACCATTGCTCCTTTATTCAAAAAGGTTGATCAAGTTAATTTTCCTATTCAATTTTGTAGTTGTAAGAACTGTGTGAAGTACCTAAATATCTTTACACACATGTTTACAACGGTCTCAGTTATGATGGCAGACATATTCACTGAGTGCAATTCGTTAAACTAGAAATATATCACGGGATGATGGTTATGTTACTTTCACATACCTACCTATACGCAGTGCACGTGCATGCGCCTATGACCAGAATGTACACGATACATTAACAAAACTCGCTTGGCACGAGGTTATTAATAGCATTAAGTAGTTATAATGAAAATACGATGACTAAAATTAATGTTAAGTGTGACCACAAACACGCATCTCATTCATACAGATTTATTATTAAAGAAAACACTTTTCCTACCAATCAAAGTCACGAACGAAAACCAACTTTATTTGCGACTCATAAACAATAGATGGTAGAGCAAATCAACTGCAGAGTAAAGTTGGCAGTACCAACTTAAATATTGCGGTTAGTATAACTTTTATTTGAATATTTGTGGCTGTGTACAAATTAAGTTTGTATTCGTTGGTTAGTTTGGTTTGTAGGAAATGTACGAGAACCTACGAGAACACTACAATGGAAATGAGATTGATTAAACCTATGTTCAAGCGAGACACAATACCTAAATCAATGAATATTATGCCGACGATGAAGTCCTACTAACAGTGGGCTTCTACATTGTATGTAATCTTATAGTATTTTGATATAGTACTATAAGTACCGTTAAAAGTAATCAAATTCAAAAAATTAATACACGATATAGCTTTATAATAAGTAACAATTTTTGCTCCTAAATTTTTAACCAACGAAAAACAAAATTCCTATTATTAAAAGGAATACCTATAGGCGGTTACTTCTGTTAAGATAAACTGCAGTTTATACAAGGATTTACAGCAACTATTTCGTAAAGATAATCTAGATGAGTTACTTTTTAATATGTATTTGATTTACTTTATAAAATTTGCAAAAGTAACAAATTGTTTCTTTGTACTTTTAAGCAATTCACTAAATTACACCCACACGAAAATTCAACATGAAATGAATGTCGGTGTCTAAATAAATTGTCATTAATTACAAAATTTAACAAATATGTGCAAATAAACTAATAAATTGGCAACGTTTGTGTTTATTATTATTACATATTATATTAAAAGTATTAAAACTGAACAAGTAACTAAGTGACCAAAATATGAATAATTAAACACATACTTTGATTATCCATTGTTTATGAATGTAGGGGGAAGAATCAAATGATTACGTAATATATTACTGCCTCTTAGTAATCTATACAACCATTTAAGCGTCCGATACTGGTTTCAGTAGGTAAATATTTTTTGTAGAAGATTCAATTATGGGGTATTCGAATTTAAAATGTTTCTTGACAAACTGGTACAAAAATTCGACGCAGAGAAAATTTACGATCATAGTTATAAAAATCAGAATTTGACAAAATTATTATTATCCTTAGAAGATACAAATATATTTACTTTTTTTTTGTATATAACCAGGAGAAACAAAAAAATTTAGTCATCTGATGACTTTGATAGAAGGAATTTGATTTGAAATCGAACAAGGTAGTAACGTTCCAGTTTGTTAAGAGCCAAATCTAGTCTAGTGTACTATATACCTGGAACTCTATATCTGCGATTTAATGTATAGATAATTATGTAAATTTTAAAATATGGAATACTATTCTATTTAAATTAGAAGCCAAACCAGTTTGACTATAATTTACTATTTAGTATCTAGAGAGGTAATGACGTAGATCTTCATTCTATAAAATATTAAATAGACATCCTTGTTGTTGAGTCAGAGGACTTCGATATATTTATGGATTTTGTGTTTCCAAAATAGCATATTTAGATTTTGTACCGGAGGGGGTCAATGACCTGATTGATAGTTTCAGCGAGTCACTGATATACTATGATAAGATTATACATCTACTAAGATGGCTCTGTATTTGACTATTAAACAATGACTATAAATTTGTGTCGTTTTTACTAGAGCACCTACCGTAATGACATTTCACTTTTTATTTGTACATGGCCACCATCAGATGATCTGGTTCTTTTAATATTTTCCTAAATATACCAACAACAGCTCGCTTAATTTCTTTTTCAAATACTTTATTGGATACATACATTTATATTTAAATGTACTTACATTAAACTTTTAAATATACTTCTATATTAGAACGAGCAAAACTTCGATAAAATTAAAATTGATTAACATATGAAATGTCATCACGGTCGGGCGTGTTTGTAAAATAATTAGGGATCTTTGATATTGTTGACATTATGTACTATCGATTTATGGCTATACTAGATATATGGAATATTATATCTCAATAAACACTTTTTAATAAGCATTTCTGTATAGATAGACGGCATATTTACAATATAATACCATGTTTTGATTATGGTATTGATTTCGATATAACTTTCTCAATCTTAAGAGTAACCTTCAAGCGGGGGATACTAGTTTAATATGATTAAGGAGGTATTACAACCACACAGGGCAACTGGCAACTATAATCCTGACTTAATAAAAAGATTTATCAAAAGTATAATATAAAAAAAAACTAAATAGTCAAGAAAGCCTATTGAAGCAATAAACGATATTTTAAGAAATAAATAAATATAAAACCATAAAAGTCAGTAAAGTGTATGTCATGCACAATGTGCGGGTTCAGTCAATTAAAGTTAGTTTTGGTTTAAATTTGATATCTCTCTCTTTTTTTGGCAGTTTAACAGTTGTATTTAAAAGTTCAGCTAAATCGGCTCATTAGTTTTTGAATTATCCACGGGAGTAACAGTATTAGATTTCCTTGAATATCTCGGAAAATATTTTCCTATCATTGCAGTAACATTTCACATAATTACGTATTTTAAATTCTAGCTGAATCGGTCCAGTAGTTCTCGATTATACGCGCGGACAAAAACGGATAGAAAAGATTTCCTGTAAGAGTACCCATTCGTTCTGACGGATCTCTATTTAAAAAAAGTATTTTCCCTACATTTTTCCGTCACACAATACATAACATTTAAATATATTTTGACAAAAATATTAAATTTTTTGATTTCTATTAGAAGAGAAACAATAATAATTAATTAACAAGGAAAAGTCTAAAATGAACAATTAATAAAGGATATAGTTTGCCAGTCTGCCATCCACTCAAACCGTGCCTGATGACAACTATGACGATAATGAGGTGCAGTGATGCGGATGATCGCGTGACGTGAGTATGATCGATGAAAAAACTTCTAGGCGAGAGATGAAACAACTAAGTTAGTGATAATACCATTAGGCTAGCGATCATACTATTAAGCTAGTGATGAAACCACTTGGCTAGCAATCATACCACTAAGCTAGTGATACCACCACTACTCAGGCGAGTGTCTAAATCACTAGACTATCGATAAACTAGACTATCGATGAAACCACTAGGCAGGTGACGACTAATAACTACGCAACAGATACGAGCTACCTCGTACTCAGTCATTATGAACAGGTAGCATTACGAGGTGTTATTACTTATTAAATTCTTTATATTTGAAACACAATGCCACAAAATTAAAAGAGCACATACAAAGTATCGGGGTGTACGCCTATGGCCCGTTTGTAAGATCGTTTGACATAAATTCAGTAGCAGTTCTAAAAATTATGCAAACTGTATCAACGGGTGTGTCTCTGTGTACGTGCGTGATTATAAAGCGAAACTTTCTATTCTTAATTTCTTACTCTCCTTATTTTGTGATAATGTCATGGATTTTCTACTTTCAATCCGTTTCAAATACAAGGAATATGTAATATCACTTCACAATGACACACTTTTATTTATTTATTAAAAAGGTATAAATGGCAGTTTTCATTTTAGAAGGATAATGCAAAAAAATTTAACTATAAAAAGTGTCAAGTCTTTATTAGAATTATTGCCTAGCTTCCAGCGAATCTACGTCCGCCTATCACTTTACCCTAGTTTTTTTTTGTATACGAGCCGTTACGAAAGATACGCGCCTAGATATCCGCACCACTTGTTATATTGTAACCTAGTATTAAACACGCACTAGATACTAGTTTTTTATCACTTGTAATCACGTTGCGAGTAATAAGTATCAAATGTATAAAAATCTTACCTAAAATGTTAACGTTAAACAGTTACTGAGTAAATGTGCACATCACTTATACGCTTATTTAATGTCAAAGCGCTATTCACTTATAAATAAATAGACATTCATGATAATTATAAGAAAACCTTAATCTAAACAATGAAGTTAGCCAATTATTTTCAACCAAATAGACATTTTTTCGTCCTTATTCAAAAAACTAAATGTCTCAATGATTAGTGGATAAACTTTTACTTCAAAAATGTAATAAGTTTCCTTTTTGATATGGCACAATCCGAAATACAATACTTAGATTTTTTTAAATCATTTAAATCTCTGCCTTCTCCGCTAATCACTGAGATAATAGACAGATACAGAAGAAGAAAACACAAATTTCACAATACATAAATCTACAATAAATTGTAATACATAATATAGACATGCTAATCAGATTATTGGTGACACAGCAATGACTTAAACTTTAAATCTACCAATAATTATTGTTTAAATTATGTGAAAAAATGTAAGTAAATGAAAATGATATTAATGATAATGATAATAAACTAACATGGCATCTTTAAGAAATCCCTTTTACACGATTAAAGTGCCATTTTGGTGGGAAGAAACAAAATATCGTAATAGACCTACGAAAATATTGTATAACACTTAAGTTAGGGTTTAAAATTTTGCTAAAAGAAAACATAACTAATAAACTAAATTGAACTAAACAACACACCGCTCAAACTGCCCTATCAGATAGGGCGCCAGTATCACTGAAATTGAAGGTAATCAATAATTAAAACTCACCTTTAGCTTAGCTTCTTCAGAAGGAAACCTTTTGGATTTCAAATTTAAACGAAAAACAAAAAATGCAATTTCTGGCGTCACTAAATCGCTATTACTTCCTTTAAAACTCAACATCTAATTAACAAAGTGCAGAATAAAATTAAAATAAAATCAATAGTATCATCTAAACCGACACATAAAATTATTTTCAATAATACCAACTTAATTTAACAGAAATTATTCCTAGCATCTCTACAGAGACATCACTTTAAAAGTTCGTTAAACACAAGAGTTCAATAGACGCCGCGGAGGATTATGCGATTTGGTTCAAGTAGTCCATGAAGTCGTTGGAGAAGAGCTGGAGGTGCGAGGGGTCTGCGAAGGGGGTGCGGCGGGGGGCGCCACAGCCGCCCAGCATCGGCCACTCGAGCTCTTTGGGCCTAAGCGTTGCTAAGTACCGCTCGGCTAGGGATTCGCCTAGGCTCATCGCTAGCGTCTCCGGGCTAAGCCCTAGCAACGACAGCGACTCAGTAATACTAGCGAGTGTTGGTGTGAGAAGTTTGGTGGCGGGCTCATCAGCGGGCAGCTCCGGCGCGCGCGATGCCATGCTCGTGTTGACGACGGGCCGCAGTGCGGGCGGCGAGGCGCGGCGAGGCGGGGAGGGCGCCATGGTCCACTCGGACGCAGGGGGGGTGCCGGGGGATTGACCCGGCACCGCCGACTGTTATGGCCACTGCTGGTACAGCGGGTAGGCCCTCTTCGTGAAGCAGTACGTGAGAGGCTTGACGAAGTGGGTGTCGTGGACGCGGCAGTGCGGGCACGACACGGGATGCGAGTAGTCAGAGTAGTTAAGCCGCTGCTGCGGGTGGAGGAGGGGCTTGTAGCAGTTGTTGCACTGTAGAAGAAAAATTAATTTTTGAATCACAAAATACATTATCATTATACGCATTGACCTACGATCTTGTTATATGTTTAAACTTTATTCGATAAGTAACGAATGTTAAAGAATCAACTATTTTCCGAACTATTTTTGTGCTATTTTATCATAGATTCACGACTTAAAAACTCAAGAAGCCATTCAAAGTAAATCAAATTTACTAACCTTCAACCTCTCAGGACAGCATGGAGTGGCCATGAAGATATCGTAAGAGTACATGGTGCCAAGCACTAGAGAAGAGCCATCCCACTTTTGATCGCAGAATCGACACCTTATGGTTCGCTCCGGCTCGTAACGTTCCAGGCAACCCATGCAGACACAAGTCAAGTACTGCGTGCGACCCTCGACTTTCACCTGGTGACGAATGGTTAAAAATGATCAAACTTATATAAAATCATGATTGTATAAACATCGATAAGGTATTCACTGGCAAATACATTATCAAAGATCTGATAAAAAAATAAAACTAATTATTACCAATTTGTAACATAATGTTTGCAAATGAGCTAGAAAACATGTATTTGCAAATATACTGTAATAGAGTTCAATTTAATCAAAAGATAAACGGGAATGCGAGAAATGGAAATTTCACTTAAGGAAAAAATTTACTAAACAAATTATTATGAATTTTATCCTTTTAGAGGATAATATACTTTAGGGGTACTAAAGTTTAAAAAGAAGTCACATCCCGACTAAGAGCAAGGGGAACTGCATACTAATTCTAACGTCAAACATACAAGTATCCGTGAGCTCGCGCTCGTCTCCTAATTCGCTGAATAAACATCGTCGCAAGTCGAGAAGTTCATCGTATGAACCAGGGACGTTCGTTTCAACTTAAATAAACTCACAGAATCCTATTTAAGTTACGAAGACAAGGTTTACTTTCCTGTAATTCCGCTATTTTAAAACGACATAATTAACAAAGTTTGTTTCATCATTCAATTCAATATTTACATAGGGAAAGTAACATATAATTTAATTAAGGACTTTCAATTTCCTGACGCTACGTAACTTATACTTCAAGTTCAGTGAAGAGGCTTCTGCGAGTCATGTGACAATTATAGCATCTGACGACTATTGCTTTTATGAAACACATCCATAGTTTCTTAAGAATCATGTAGACTGGAAGAGGGGTTGATGTGGTTAGAGAGGTGAGGATCAGTTCAAAACTTAATTTTGTCTAATTACCTCAACAGCGCTGCTGGTGTGTTGACGCGGGCTGAGGAAGAAGGTGCCATCGACCAGCGGATACCGGTCGAACACGTGCAGGGTCTCCTTGCAGAGTGCGCACGAGACCTGCGGCTTTTGCTGTCCAGCCAGGGTCGAGAGGATGAACAGGCGGGTGTCGTCGTTGCCGTGGTTACCTTCATCCTCAATCTGCAACAAGGAGACTTAAAATTTAGAACATAATATTGCTAGAAGCATTTAAATTTTAAAAAGACTAATAATATGCCTGTCAATTGTGTCATCGACGCCTAGGTTGATTAAATATAGTAATATCATAGATAAATGGCGACAGAGGTTAAACAAGTGGAAAATTGTGATATTTTATTGCCAAGAAATGGAACTAAAGAGAATAGACGAGCAAGACTCAAAGGGTACAATCACATTATTCACCGAGAGGAAACAAAAGGTCGACTCCATTCGTTACCACCACTACATACGATATTGTTAAACAACGCTCGCAATTTCAATATTTCATATCCCAACATTTACATATTACGATTAATGCATCCACCCACGACACTTACCACAGCAACTCTCCCTTCGTAATAACGCAAGTAAATGACTGCATAAAGTTGAATAATGAAAGGCTGAAAGGCAATTACGCTGAATTCGGAGTCGAAGTCAAACAAAGGCCCACGAGCGAGATCGATTGTGAGCACAATTCGTTCACGTACGAGTAATTTGTGAGAATAATAATGAAAGTTTAACGAGTCACTGTTGTAGGTATGTAGATCACGACTTAATTAAATACATTGTCAACTGCCAAGTGTAAGAACGGACTGACAAATTTTTACACACTGTTTGTTTAGCTACTTCGATTGTAAATGCCAGTCTATTGTTCCAAAGGCGTAAATTCATTACAATTGTCTAGAAACGAACGTTGTTAATATTAATCAAGTATATTAGCTTCGACCATAGAATGCAGGACGCATTATCCACATGGAACTAATGCATTCCAATGTGCATAATATTGATATACCGTTCCTATTATTCTATTATTAGAGTGACGTGACACCAGGAACACATAAAACGTACCGAGCGAGAGCGTTGACCTGCGCAAACAAACTCAGTATGATTTGCAGTATAGTTTAGTGCAGTTTGCCAAGAGATGAGGCGGGGGCGAGCCATCCGGCAGGCAAACACTGCTATATCTTGCTTCCGAACTCCGACACGAGACGTCATCTATTCCGGCTACGTGAATTTCTTATTTTATTCAAACCATAATATTTGGGAGCAAAATTTCATCTGTGAATTGCAGTCAGAATTGTGACGTCAATATTGAGAATGATAAATAACTGTCGAGAGCCGTCTACTCCGGACGTGTGTGATTGATTTATTCCATATAACCAACAGATGCTCACTGAGGTATATTTATGATTAATGTGATGACATCGAATTGCGAGAACATTAAGTTAAATACCGTGAAAAACACGAGTCGCGCGTGGAGCTAATGAAATGTCTATGAATTGCTGAGTTAATTAAAACAGTGCTAGTCGTCGCCCTAGGACTAATGAGCGACAATTAAATTGTTAAGTGCGCAAGCTCGCGACAGTTTAGTGAGGTTGCAGGTCGCGGCCAACGAACCCAATGAGCTGCAAACTTGCACAATTTACTTTTGTGCTGCAAGATTGATGAGCACTCCAACACAGACTATTTATTTACTCAATACGATCAGGGTTTGTCTCGCAATCGTCGCCTTTTACAGTTGTCTACGATGACTCCGTTCAGACAGTAAACCAACACATAAAACTTTCTGACGACTTTAGGTAAGCACCGACGATATTACATCGTTGAGTACGCCGCCGCCGGTAGATATAGGAACAGAGCTGAAAGCTATTCAGACTACTCCAGAGTCAGTTAACAGCAGACTGGGCTATTTAACCGGAGTAGACGGCCGTAGCTTCCTCTAATTACGTCGGTTGAATTTACATAGTGTGGAGAAACTTGGCAGCCGGTAAACTCAGCGAAAATGACGTCGAAATGTTAGACCCGCCAAATTGTCAGGGGAAGTTTCAAAGCAGATATTACACAAAAACTAACAAAGCAGGACTGATGCATGAAGCTGGTATTCATTCTCGTGCAAATTAAATCGCGGTTCTGTTCGTTTGTTTCGATGTTCAAACAACAAAAGCAAGAGACGCTCGTTTCAACGAGGAGACGAGAGGCATGGAGAGTGCTCCTGCATCGTTAGTACTCCAAACGCCCGCGCCGCCGCGCCGCCCAAAATGTACACACATTAAAACTTTTCGAATTGCGAATTGAAGGTGACGATGACGTAATAATTAAAGAGTTGCATGGGGTTGCCACCGTAGGGTGCCTTTTAATGTGACTAAACCGGAAATAATAATAGAAACAAGAGAAGTGAAACATCTGCTATTGAATTTTTTGGCCAAAGCCAGTTTCGTTAGCTTACTGATGTAAATAAGATAATAATCGTAATAATCCCTGAGACATTCTCCTTATTTTGAGTCTAAAAAACAACTTATACGGTATTCTCTTTGTGTTTTACTGTAATTAACAGTTGGATTAACATTAACACTGTCAACGTCGTGCCATTGTTCTTAGTATATCTGTATTCTGAAATGTTTGTAAATGAGCGTTTAATATAAAATAGCAATGAGACCTAAAGGTTGAAAAAGAACAATAAATCTGGATTGTTCCCAGGGGTGGCTTATTTTTAATTAGCCAAATGAAACTTTTCCTATTATATTCCGCCGACGTCGGCACTTCGAACACAGCTACAGATAAAAATTAAATACGAAGCGAAGTTACAGTATGTTCAGGAACAGTAGAGATGCAAAGTTTACCTATCATAAATTCATAAAACAATCAAATAAAAAAAAAAACATATGACAAAATCGGAATGAGGGTCACAGAATTCGAGTTTTGCTTACAGGCAAGTTTCTTGACACTTGGTAACGACAATTAGTTGCCTTACTGTGCCTAATTATACGGCAGCGAAACGTAGAGAACTAGAGAGAGCTGGAAAACCGAGCAAAAATGAGAAACCTCGCCGCAAATCCAATTAGCCGCGACAAGATGTCCAATACTACGGATCTGATATCGGTTTAAATACGAAGTAATTGAATTTTAGGATCAGGTTTTTCTTGAAAAGTAATATGAGCTTACGAATTATTGGTTTTTAAAGTATCCAGACGTTGCGAAAAGTATCCAAAGAGATGGCAAGTGGACTGGACTAAGAAAAATCTTGTGTGTTGTGAAAGAGCACACTTTTGGTGGGAGACATTATGGTCTCCATTGAACAACAAAAAATATGTAACAAATTTAACGAAAGAGAAATGACAGATTCGTGATAGAATACTGGACGCTTCGCTGACATACCGTTTGTGACAGTTACCGCTGGCCCTGATAAAAAAAAGAGAAATTTGCAAGGACTCGAGGAAACACAGCTAAAGTCTGCCTTTGTTTTATACTGGAATAGTAGATAGCCTCAATGGTGAGCTCGAAGGCATGAGTAGCAATTTTTCAGCAGTGCCATCTCAAACAATAAGTCTGCGAGTGGATGGTATTTGCGGTGCTCAATACATTTACCCTGACGGTTACGTTTCGTTCCGCCTCATGTTTGCCATTGTCTGAGAGCTTCACGTTAATACTTTGCTCTTTGTAACAGAAAAATGAAAATGCATTGTGCTGTAATGCAATTGAATTGTTACATTATTTTTGTCGTGTAATATTTCTGGCAAATATTTTCGTGCTAGCATATTGGATAACAAAATCCTGCAATGTTGGAATTTACTGAAGACTCGATGTTAGGTTTAAAAACTCCACTCGTCTGATAGGTCTGACAGCTACAGTTGTAAGACCTATCAGACAGTTGTAAGGTGTCCTAAATATGGATGATCTGATGATATGGATGTCAATTGTTAGGAAAACGCGTACAGTTAGCAATAGTGTCTTTCTTGTCCCAAATGAAATCATGAATTCAGCCAACTTCATTTCATAACCAACAGTTACACAAAAAGTTACAGAGAGCCGCACAGGCAAAGATATAATAAAACTTTTCTTAAGAGATACCTATCTCTGCGCTGTACAAGGATTACTAACTTTCTAAAGAAAATTATGGCTTTATACCATAACAGCCATTACTCTAGTGCAACTAGTCGGTCTCATCAGTATTCGACTGTCAAAGGCCTGAGCGCGGTTTATGTAAATCTCCAGCATTTATTACGCTCGCAACTACGTAAACGTCGATACAGCAAGCTCGGAGAATTCATGAAGCGAACAATTTGTTAATCTCCGCTAAGAGGTAACTCAAAGAGAGAAAATCAGTCGGGTACTGAAAATGCCTCGCATACCGTGCTATACAGCGTTTTATAAAATTCGTCAGCATTCTGAGCATTTTCAACGAGAGGTTTCGCAAAAATATTGACGATGTGTTGTGCGACAGATATTTCGTTCGCGTGAATTAGTTGCGTCCCACACATTCCGTATTGTGCGGAGGAGCTCACGTTTTGTGAATTCCGCGTTTTTGCTACAAAATATTAGGGTGTCAAAATTTGCCACCCTTTAAAACACGTATACGTGCAGCGCGAAATTATATGAAAACTTCTAACAAAATACCTGTTTAAGGCAAACTATGCAGCGAAGTAGAGTCATTATTATTTTATTGCACACGGTGTCTCGGAGAATATGAAGTGACGAAGAAAGGCACCTCGTCAGAAAGAGAATGAAGTAAAATTTATATTCAAATGGGTGTTAAAAATGCTCTGGGAGTTAAACTTCGCACAGAGTGGGTGTACGAGCGGTTTGATGCGATTTTGATGAGCTCTCCGTCAGATATCAAGTCTCGGGGACGTTTTTATTAAAATTATCGTCTGACAATACGACTTGTGTTTTCTCAATGAACGAGACATCATAAATTTGTCCAAGGGAATTGATTACAGTGTCTTTATGGTCGACATTTTTGCGGCGGATTGTTGAGCAAAGAAGTTTTTTTTACCATTTCATTCGTAGCAGGGTTTAAAGTCGTGTTTTGCCGCAGTCGAGACGCCTAATGCTCGGTACATGAAAATCTACTTATCCTGACTTCGTTTTATCGTTAGCTGCATTGTTATATCAGTAACTACCTATTCAACTAACTCGTCATTAGTATTGCGTAGCTATAATACGTGGTACCATGTTTTACGGTTTGTATTTTTATAAAAGTAACATTAGTGGCGTTAATCGTTTTTGTAACGGTTCGTTGGGCACCTTGGTTTTTTACACTGCTTAGTATTTCTCTTTGCATTATACAATTCCAATATTCCTTTTGCAAGGTAGGCGAGACTATAGATCTAAACATATCAGAGAATTGATTTTTTTTTGTTTCTAGGTTCAAATACCAGTTATCACGATCATCATCATCATTCTTTACCACTCCACTGTTGTACGGCCTCTCCCAAGGCGCGTCATTGAACCAGATCTTCGGTTACGTCATCCAGCCCTTGTCACGATCTGTCTCATCATCACTTATTCTATGCGTCTTTTAACTACACTTTTTAAGTAACTTATTAACAGTGTACAGTAGAGAGATGAAAATAATCTGCCAAGTTATTACGTTTGTTAATTTAGATTTGGTTTAGACCAAACATCTAGGTATTAGTACCTAGATGTCAAGTTGATTGATTGCCATAACTTAAGAGACGTGTCAGTTGAATAAACATTGACCAAGACATAAACATTCCGAGGTTAGATAGGTACCTACCTTACTTAATTGTTATCATGATTTTAATATCTTTATACCTTTATCTCGCAAATGCTCTTTAGGTTATTTTTGGATAAAAACATGCGAAAAATTTCATTAATTAGTAAGTAAATTCTTGATTTTTGACTACTGTTTTTATACACAGAACTACCTTTTTAATTAATTTTTTTATGAAAAGTAAGTAGGTTTAGTTCAACCAGTCCTACTATTAGTTTTACCACCTTTTTTACTTTTACGAAAATGCAAGCTAAAACAAAGCTTAGATAAAAATTGCAACATTGATGGATAATGTTACGTAATACGTGGTAATTCCTAATGCAAATGAAGAAAACCACAGAAGTCTGAAAATGAATTCATGTCAATTAGCGATCTGCAAATGCAATTAATGGATCTACACTAAAAATCTGCAATATTTCAGAGAATGTCATAATCATGACATTGCTAAGGCATAATGCACTACTTTATCTAGTTACATCTCTAACAAACCTAATAGAGAGCTTCAGATGGAATAGAACGATTTTACTTTGCTAACTTATTTATTTTGGCTGCTTCGAAATCGCCGAACGCTGTGACTTTAAGCTTAAAGGTTTGTTCGGAATAGGGATATATTTAACAACTAGCTGTTGTCCGCGACTTCGTCCGCGTGGACAACTTAACATTACAAATTATTATGTATTACCCCTAGGAATAAGATGTTTTTGCGTTTTTGTTTATCCTACTTCCTATTCCAGCACGTATAGGTTAATACGTGTGCCAAGTTTCATCCCGATCCGTCCAGAGCTTGAAGCGAGATTGAGTAACAAACACCCAAATATCCAAACATCCAAACTTTCGCATTTACAATATTAGTCTAAGTCTATATTAGTTTACAATCTTAGGAGACCAGAAACGAATAATTTTGTATGGTCACCCTAGTCTATCCTAACTAAATAATTTTATTTTCTATCTTTTTAACTGGGATAACGACAAATTATTCGGTAAAAAAAAATAAGACTGTGTATGATATTATATAATCCAAAAGAAAATGAGTGTATGATATTATCTAACATAGGTTTTGGTGGGTAGTGAAGTTCTATAAAGGTCAGTATAATTAAGCTATATGGGATGGGCAGGCAACCATTAAACAGACACACACATTATCACTTATATCTATATTCGTGCACACAGGTATGTCATTGTTGCAACGAGCTCATCTACATCGGCAAACATCACTCTCGAACATTTGCTCTGCTCGTTTGCTTTCGAGCTGAAATATATTTGTTTTGCACGCGATGTCCATGAATAGTCTGCGAAAATATACTAATTAATTCTATGTACGCTAAGTATTGGTCTTTATTTAATACATTATTTTTGCAAGTATGTTTGTAGTAGATAACTTTATAAATTTTATTTTTCCTCGAGCATACACTAAGAGGTTTACAGTCATGAAGGAAAACATTAGTTCTTGGCGCCGCTGCTCCCAACATAACTGATTTTTACTTTCTTAGCCCAATAAGGCAGTCAAACATAAAAAAAACGTATATCATACATAGTATATGCCTAGCTATTTAACTTTTTAAAAGAGGTCATTTAACTTCTCATATTAAATTGCAGTAAAATAATGTCTTTGTGTCAGTTACGGTGGAACGCGCTGATAAGGGGCACGGTATCGGGACAGTTTACATTGAAGCATTGTTATGTCCCGGTAATACCACCGCGTTGGCCACGTGCATTTACAGCTGAGTCAACAGTCTGTGGTATGAAAGAAAAATATAATGTGTAAAGAATAATGCAAGCAATGAGAATTTATTGGTATTGGGGCGTTTGTGATAGAAATTGACTGACGGATCGATTAAGTAAGCAAGCCTCATTGCATAGTTATAAAAAATATGATTACCGATTTTGTTTACTTACGCCGTGGACAAGCTCTGAGCTGAACCTACTCATTCAATTCGTAAACATTACCCATATAAAATGATCTGTTAATCTCACAAGTTCAACTTTGCGCCCAGTGTGTACCAGTGACTTCATTTTGGGAGCATGAACTCCTGGAAAGCATTTGAGTGACTCACCTGGACAGTGAACGTCTATTAACGTAAATCTAATAAAGTTTTACTAAATGCTAAGTGGATGAATATCAAAGCTCTCATAAAAATTAAACACTAAGTATTTTTATCATCAATTATTAAACAAAAAATCGTGGATTAGATTCATTTCCTGAGTTGGCCTCTAACGAAACAAAATAATTATACGACTTCATTTGAGCTTCTTCTTTTGACTTCATTGACGTGTAATCCATCTTCATTTGAGCTTTATTTTAATTAAAACGGATTTTATTGTACGAAACAGTATTGCACAAACTGTCCAACGCAAATGCGTATTATATGTAAACACATATCGACGCAAAAAAGCGGAAACGTTGTAACCTATACCGATGTCAATCCATTATTATTGCAAATTAGGAATCAGAATAAAAAATCTACATCGAAAGGTCCAGGTCTCAGTACTCCTCCTGATAATAGAAAAGATATGGGATCCAGACCATTCGGTGTACATTCCGTTTCTAATTCCTAATTTGCAACAAAAGCGGATTGACATAGGTTACAGCGTTTCCGCTTTTGGCGTCGACATATGTAGTACCAATACTAAAATAATTAATAAGACATTTCGCATCCTCATCATACGATATTGACCCTCTCTGAAGCAATGACATTTAAATAAAATTTATCTCTTTATTCTTAGTGATTCACTAAGGATCTTAACAAGCAAATAATGATAATTAAATACGACACATTCCACTGGAATGTCACTATGGTAGGGTTAGCACCTATTTGGCGGTTCAAACTATAGTACATTGGCCCGGGGAATGAGGAGCAGATATCTCTTGTCCTTCGCAGAATAGATCCCATAGCGGGCATAAAGTATTTCACCATGTACAAACACCTGCATAAGTGGGGTCAGCTCTTTTGCTGGTAACTGTACCTATACCACAGACCGAATATAAATATTATCAAAGAGATTGTAATTACTAACAAATTTCAGGAGATAGAGAGGAGCTTTTGTTATAGTAGTAACAAAAAGCTCACAGGGATAGTCAACCCGAAGCTTTAGTATATCCACTTTTGACCGAAAGATAATTTTATTGCTATTACAAACGGCGCAGGCGCTTCAGGTTATTTTATTCAGCTGTACTACAAGTTTGTGATTATAGTCAAACTAGTTTATAAGGTTCTACTAACAAAAATATGGACAAAGTCTAAAATAAATTAAATTTTGAATTTGAATTAAACTGCATGTTATAGATTAGAATAACATAAATTAAACTGACAGTTACATCTATTAATACTGTACATTTAATAGACGCCCGTTCGTGTAACTTAGGTGCCACTGTAATCAAAGGTTATATCAAATTGAAATAAGTGTATAAATCGGATCGGTAATTAAGAAATATTTATTAATATTCATTGCTTGCTGACGCAACTTTACTATTGCAATACAGACGTTGCATTTTATAGTGACAATGAAAATTATACTAGGAGGTTGGCTCTGATAAATCCATACCTAACATTATGAACTTATAATAAATAAGTGTCCATCGTAAGTAGTGCGTACACTGTGCAACCGAAATGCTGTCCCCGATTGTTCTTCTGTACTTATACTCGTAGTATTATTTATTTTGTGATACAATGTAGCGACCATGCGATGCAAGCAAAAGTTTTAGCTCTTATCTTTAAATTTTACCTTTACACTCATTTATCGACGAGAAAAACAAAATTGCGATTACATTATCTGTAGTCTTAAGATATGAGTATAAACCGACCATTTGCCATACCTCGATAACCCTGCACTTAGATGCCACTATGCCACCCGGGGGCACACTTATCTACGGCAACGTTATCAATGTTTTGCAAAGTTGCCACAACAGCCTCATATGTGGTTGTAACCGCAACGAGAATAAGAGTGACAATAATGTAGATAAAGTGAAAATTAATAAATAACTCAACGAAATTACATATTCTCGTGATAGCGAGTCGTAAATAATAGTAGCTGTAATGAAAGATGTTACACTTATTATTGCAGACTGATTTGATGCTCGACGTTTGACCTGTCAACTACAAAGTAAGCATGAGCCCACTGACGACCGCTGTGGAACACAGGCATATCCTTAAATGCCTTATATCCTAGCGAGCGCTATAACAATCCGTTCTCTACGCTTGTCTTCTTTTTCAGGTTACGCCTTTGATTCATCTGGTGTTTGATTTAATGCCTTTCTTGATTTAGGTTTTAATAGTTACCATAGTTTAAATAAATGTACATGTTGGTCCCGGTCTGGATGTTATAATTGTTCTACCCTTGTTTAATTCCCACAGTACATGAGAAACTCCTAGTTCGGGATTAGACGAGTGTATGTGTATATGAAATATTTATTATTTATAATAGCATCATCGTACGTTCCAGAAGTCTTAAATTAAAACGCAGTACAATTGATATTTCTACAAAAAAACTGTACGAGTGGAGTCTAAATTAAGACAGATATAACCCAAGTTGTAAAAAAGCGAATAAGAGAGCAATGTTAATAAAACAGTAAATTGAACACATTACTCCGTATTCAACGCCCCTGAACTTAAGAACCAAGTCATGGAAGGCAAAGAAAACTAATAACAAAGTCATCTACAAAGCACTAAGTGGGTTTATTCGTGGTTCAGTGAAGCGAGTGTAGCGACGTAACCGCCACATCACGCGTCGCAGCGTGTGTGCATTTGAATCTCATTCGCAGCGATAAATGAGGTGTCATCGACAAGAGTCTGGTGTTGCCAGGCGTCTCCTTTGTCCTGAGATTTACCGTATTTTAGGACAAAAAATTACCTGCTGAGACAGTTTTTATCAGTAATTCGGCTTTCTGATTGAATTTAAAATCAATTGAACACTACATCACATGTATACGTACAGAAACGAGTGTCACACATATCATAACCATGCTCTGACGGATTCCTTTATAAAATTATAAACGTTTCGTTTCTATATGAATTGTGTTTATTCCCGTTTATGTCCATTTGTTATTTGTCAAAACACCTGGCTACCCAATAATGCACCGTTGACGTGAAGCTAATTTTCTTTTCAAATTTATGTAAATTTATTGTTGTTTTCATACGAGGCAAATAATTTGAGTCAGTTCAGCCGCAACGAAAATTTAAATACTACTCAATTTTTACGTAAATAAATATTCGAAGATTTGTTACTAGCTATTATCAGAGTAATCATAAATAAAAAGTTGTTGAAAATATTAAGCATGTGGGACATTTTACTCAGCACAATGTTAATGTATGAAAACACAATAAATTACGGTGAATTACGCACAGCGGCACGCACGATCCTACGGCAGATTTATTGATATTTCGCATTTATATGATGAAACTTTAATAATTGCATTTAAGATTGATGATTATGACCCAAAGGATAACTTTGTATCGATGGTTGATAGACTGCGTTGAAGGAACCCCACGCTTCGCCTACTGTGAAATGTGCTTTCATTTATTACTAGCTGTTGCCCGCGACTTCGTCCGCGTGGACAACTTAACATAACACATTCTTATGTATTACGTGTATTACTAAATCCTAAAAGAAATCTATTAATCTGGTTATGCATTAAAAATATTTATATACATAAAAAACATACTATCCAATTGAACCTCCTTTTTTGAAGTCGGGTAAAAATTAGCGTTCCGGCGGCGGTTTCGCCCGTTGGACTACAGTTTTTTAGGTTTCCGTAGCCAAATGGCAAAAAACGGAACCCTTATGGATTCGTCATGTCTGTCTGTCTGTCCGTACGTAAGTCACAGCCACTTTATTCCGAAACTATAAGAACTTACTATTGAAACTTGGTAAGTGGATGTATTCTGTGAACCGCATTAAGATTTTCACACAAATATAGAAAAAAAAACCATTAAATTTTGGGGGTTCTCCATACTTAGAACTGAAACTCAAAATATATTTTTTCATCAAACCCATACGTGTGGATAGGTCTTCAAAAATGATATTGAGGTTTCTAATATCATTTTTTTCTAAACTGAATAGTTTGCGCGAGAGACACTTCCAAAATGGTAAAATGTGTGTCCTCCCCCCTGTAACTTCTAAAATAAGAGAATGATAAAACAAAAAAAATATATGATGTACATTGCCATGCAAACTTCCACCGAAAATTGGTTTGAACGAGATCTAGTAAGTAGTTTCTTTTAATACGTCATAAATCGTAAACCAATACTATTATTAAAACATCGATCAAAGTTACAACGAACTACAATAACTTTTATATTATGTTACTTGCTGCTACGGAACCCTTCATGGGCGAGTCCGAATCGCACTTGGCCGCTTTTTTTTAAAATAAAGTTGACATTTACATTTTGTGCAAATTAGGTGATATTTCCTCCCCCCCCCCCCCCCCTCCAATTTGTCCTTTCCAGACCCTTTCTTTCTTTCCTTCTCCACCCCCTTCCCACAACGTTGAAAACCCTTTCCCCCACCCCTTCCCTCTCCCTACTCCTACCTCTCCCCCTTCCCTTAACCCACACCTTCCTACGCCCTTTATTTACCACTGCCCCCTCATCTTTCCTCTCCTACCCTAATCCCTCTCTTCTTTCCCATCCGACTTCCTTCCCCTCCTATTCCCTTCCTATTGTGCATATCCACTTAACTGTACAACAAAATGTCTGTCAAACTGCTGGACATAGGCCTTCTCCAATGAATGCCACAGCGCCCTACAGATTCAGCCGCTTCCGGTCACCATGGTCGATGTGGATGGACCACCTGGCGGCAGGGCGTCCCACCCTGCCCATGGGACGTCGCGTCCCACTCTAGAACACGTCTGCCCCAACGGCCGTTCGGTACTACGACAGATGTGACCTGCCATTTCAACTTACTAATTCTTTCGGCTATGTCGGTCACCTTCGTTATTCATAGGATCTCCTCATTACGAATCATATCCCTAATAGAGACCCCGAGCATTGCCCTCTCTATAGAGCTCGCAGAGCCACTTGAATCTTGTGGATCAGGCCCACCATCAGTGTCCTTGTCTCCCCGCTGTAATCATGACAGGCAGGACGCACTGTTTAAAGATTTTTGTCTTTAAACATTGTGGAATAGGTGACGTAAAGACTTGACGCAGTTTTCCGAATACTGCCCACCCTAACTGGATTCTTCTGTCAGCTTTTGAAATTGATCCTACCCAACTATATTGTCTGTCCTAGGCAGACGTACTCCTGAACAGCTTCGATATTGACATTGTCGACGATTACCGGTCTAATACAGGGCCACTAATTATCGAATAGCGAACTTTTTGTATCGAGACTTGTGGAATTACCTGAAATACATCAGCTAAAATAAATCTATAAATGAGCTTTAAAACATCTCTGTCACTTTCTGTCAAGTTCTTGCATCGACCAGTAATGTTGAACTACACTTTCATACAAATGATATGAAATGAGAGGTCAACTTGTATATCAGCATTCTGACATTTTATTGAGATATGACTTATACCAGTATGAGGCCCGAACTCAAAGCTATTAAACAGTGAAAACGCAGTCAAATTTTGTTCAGCAGTTTCCAAGATTAGCCCGTACATACATACAGACAGAAACAAAAATTTTGCGAAAGCGGGAGCGGAAGCGAGAGTGAGAGCGGGACCGGAGCGGGAGCGGGAGCGGAAGCGGAAGCGGAAGCGCCAGCGGAAGCGGAAACGGGAGCGGAAGCGGGAGCGGGAGTGGGAATGGGAGCGGATTCTGTAGTTCACGCGAGCGGAGCCGCGGGCACAGCTAGTCGTTAATAAATACCATTCACTGTTACTGGGATGAACAGTGTACACCCTGCCTAAAGTATGCTCTGTGCAGACACCATCCCCCAATTGACCCCGTCGACGTCGATTAAATAAACCTGATGGTTGTATAAGTAGCGCGGCAACTCGTCATACGACTTCTGAAGAACGCTAGAAGTGTGGTCTGCATAGAGTTTTCTACATGTTCCCTGAATAAATACTTTTCCTCGGAATAATCTCTTTTCAGATTTCTCAATTATTATTTTCTTTTTATATCAGTTTTGAAAATCAAAGACAGTTTAGCTGGTTTTAGTAGACCTCTGAAATTTATTATCTTTGTACTGCACTAAAGTTTTTGTTGCTGGTTATCTATTTCTTGGATAATTATGGAGATTTTTTTTATATATTATGTTATTCCGGGATATACACTGTCACTTTGCAAAGTTTCGTCAAAATCCGTTCGGCAGTTTATGCGTGATGCCCTAACAAACAAACAAACAAACAAATAAACAAACAAAAAATTTTTTAACTGTTCTAACATGTTCAGTTACTCATTTTAAGTCGCCCTGGTTGGTTTTTTTCCGAATATATTCAATGTACAGACTTTTTTGCATTTACGATTTTATTATATGTACAGACAGCTAAAATAAATCTATAAATGAGCTTTAAAACATCTCTGTCACTTTCTGTCAAGTTCTTGCATCGACCAGTAATGTTGAACTACACTTTCATACAAATGATATGAAATGAGAGGTCAACTTGTATATCAGCATTCTGACATTTTATTGAGATATGACTTATACCAGTATGAGGCCCGAACTCAAAGCTATTAAACAGTGAAAACGCCGTCAAATTTTGTTCAGCAGTTTCCAAGATTAGCCCGTACATACATACAGACAGAAACAAAAATTTTGCGAAAGCGGGAGCAGAAGCGAGAGTGAGAGCGGGACCGGAGCGGGAGCGGGAGCGGGAGCGGAAGCGGTAGCGGAAGCGCCAGCGGAAGCGGAAGCGGGAGCGGAAGCGTCAGCGGAAGCGGAAGCGGGAGCGGGAGTGGGAATGGGAGCGGATTCTGTAGTTCACGCGAGCGGAGCCGCGGGCACAGCTAGTCGTTAATAAATACCATTCACTGTTACTGGGATGAACAGTGTACACCCTGCCTAAAGTATGCTCTGTGCAGACACCATCCCCCAATTGACCCCGTCGACGTCGATTAAATAAACCTGATGGTTGTATAAGTAGCGCGGCAACTCGTCATACGACTTCTGAAGAACGCTAGAAGTGTGGTCTGCATAGAGTTTTCTACATGTTCCCTGAATAAATACTTTTCCTCGGAATAATCTCTTTTCAGATTTCTCAATTATTATTTTCTTTTTATATCAGTTTTGAAAATCAAAGATCAGTTTAGCTGGTTTTAGTAGACCTCTGAAATTTATTATCTTTGTACTGCACTAAAGTTTTTGTTGCTGGTTATCTATTTCTTGGATAATTATGGAGATTTTTTTTATATATTATGTTATTCCGGGATATACACTGTCACTTTGCAAAGTTTCGTCAAAATCCGTTCGGCAGTTTATGCGTGATGCCCTAACAAACAAACAAACAAATAAACAAACAAAAAATTTTTTAACTGTTCTAACATGTTCAGTTACTCATTTTAAGTCGCCCTGGTTGGTTTTTTTCCGAATATATTCAATGTACAGACTTTTTTGCATTTACGATTTTATTATATGTATAGATGAAGTCACAGTGGCACATAGGTACTACTCAATCAAGACTTGTAGCATCGTCCCTCCCTTGATGACGTTATGCAAAAGTCAAAGACGCTTCTCTTGGCATAAAACTAATAGGAGCTAAAACAACTAAAACTAAACAACCCACAAAAAGCAAGGCCATGGTGACAAACAATTGTGGCGAAGGGTCAACTGTATGGACTATCACCTCGTTGCATATTCCAAAAAAATACAAACAGCAAAACATAAATACCCGTCAATTACATAGCCGTGATAAAAATAAACTAGAACGATGTTCGAAGATTATCTGTATTATTGAGTGCACACATGCGTGTAGGCAAACAAGCGTTAAGGTAAAGAAGGCAGGAATGTTACGTGCGATAAGCACAGTTTTGTGAAGGATAACAGCGACGGCTGCCCAAGGAGACGCTACAAATAAACAAGAACCTATATTTATACGTTAAAACCCTTGGTTGGTTAGAATCTTACATATTTTAGGTGACTAAAACAAATATTACGTCGGTTTCGAAACAGATTTGCTTGCAAAATAAAATTAAATGAAAATCTTGGAGTAAATGAAAACTAAACAGATTACAGGATTTTTGAGTTCTATAGTCTGCTATATTGGAAGAGTCGTATAAAACCTGTTGCAAACGTAAATACTACTTAAGGAATATGAGTTTTGGTTTAAGGTAATAATTATACCCTTAAAGTGCATGCAACGTAAATTGTAATTGATAATCAATTATCTGTAAAAGAATATTCTCAATCAGTTAAACTAATTTAACTTAAGAGTGGATGTCGTACAAGGCGACAAAGGGAATACATTATAAAACATCAATCAGGCCTCCCCAACCCTCTGGCCAGCGCGGGGAGTGTAGGCCAAATCCTCCTTCTGTCTCCGGCGGATGAGAGAGGGTTGTGCTCCTGCAGTGGAGACAGGAATAACCTGATGATGATGAATTCAAGAGTAAAAAATGATCTAATGAATCATAGTAAAATAATCGCTTATCTTAGGTATATGTAATTAGATCCCACACTAATGCAATCATTCGAATGTATTCCACTTATAGCATTGAGATACATCCGGCGACCTTAATCTACATGAATATTAGCTAATATTATATGCAACTAAATGAACCACATACTAGTTACGAATGCAATACTAGACGAGTCCTAGAAACAAGTTTCTATCGGTCATTGTACTCATAATACGTGTTACATAACTACTAGCGTTATCATAGTAAATACCTACTTGAAACGTACAACGACTATTCATTTAAGTATTACCGGTAAGAGATAAGAAACGAACGTGAACTATTTATAGACATCGATATGGAATTTCGAAAACAATGTTATCGCACATTGCCCATACAACACATCGCGTTGTACACTCAGTAGTATATGTACTAAAATCTGATAAATACCCAATAGTATGTACATCTCAAATAAAAATAAATGTAGCTACATCATTTAGGAATACGAAATAGATTGAAACTCAGACTAGTTAGCCTTGAAATTTACTACACAGATAATACCATTCCATTCCCATAATGAAACCATTGATATGCAAATTGATGCAACAAATTTTGTTGCACACAATTTAGAAGCCTTAAACGCCCATAATAGATATACAGCCAATAAAGTATCACTATTCTTGTCATACAACTTGAGCAGAACCAGGATAACATCCAACTGTTTTAGATTTCAAACGTGTATTTAAAATGATTGAAAATATTTTTGATTTATGTTATGGCATGTTTATACAACTCTTTCTGACAGTTATACAGTTATACTATATTGTCGAAGTAGATGTGTATTAAACATAATTCAAATAAATATTTAGGGGAATGTTTTTCGAAACTGTTAAAACCTTTTTATCAATGCAACTATATCCAGTATTTAGTACTTAACTAAAGACAATGACAATATATAAAGAATTAGTCCTATTCTAAACGCAAAATAATTTATATTTGACAGCTGTACAATGACGTCCTTATGTTCCCAGTATTACCGAGTAAAAATCCAAAGAAACAATTTTAGAACTGTCAAAGTTAAGGCGTGTGATTTTATTAATGTTTATATGTCCAATGCACTCGTACAGTTATAATCCTGACTACTAATAAGTATGTTGCATATCTCCAGGATATTTCACAACAATTTGCGTTTCGTGTGACAAATTCATTATGGACTTAGTTAATCTGTAAGTACCCAGGGACGTGAACCGTTAGTTATTTTAACAATTAATTCAAAGTGTCGCAGAATTGAACCTTGTGTGATGATGTATATCTCCGTTTACATCGGTGCTCGACTCCCTTAATCCCAAGTCTTACCAGAGGCACCGACCCGCACGATTTATCGTTCCAAGACACGACTAGGCGGGGCCGAGTAACAACTTACACTGTTGTTTCACGGTTCACGCTGATATTTTACGATCAGGTTAATCGAAACGGGCTAAGCTATTTTAATATCATCATTTTCATTAGTAATAAACTAAAGATAATAAACTACGTTTCACGTTTTAATACCTCTAAATGTTACAAAAGAAATAAAAATGACAGATTTAGTTAATGCTTGACTCGAACCACAGTAAAATAATACTAAAAACATTTGGAAACAAGTTAAAGTTTCTTTAAATTCTGGTCATCAAATTTAATGTGATGTTCAACAACAATTCAAAGATCGTACAATATTGAACAGTGACTACTGGAAAGACAAAATATTAGCGCTTTTAGTAGAACGTTAAATAAAGAAATTTTAAAAGAAACCCTTCAAAGCACGTAAAAGACTTGAACAAGATTAAGCGAGTTTAAAATTTCATCCTGATGGTGTTGGCGCAGCCTCGTTCAAAGTGCTCAGCAGTGTTTAAGGCAGTTCAGTTTTATCCACAGCCGCCGACTCCTCGGGGATGTTTAAAGGATTTACAGACGGACAAAAAAACCGCTTCAAACTAAACCTGACGACTCCGTTCTGCGCTTAACCCCGACCGAACACTCCGAAAGAAAATCCGAGATTTCCGCCGACGATTCTTCTCAAGATAGCGTTGTCTAGTACAGTATTTATTTGTCTTACAAGCTCTTGAAAGAAGCTAGGCGCCACTCGAAGGATTTGGCACATAATCCAACCTCAATATAAAACTTGTTTGTTTAAAAATTCATTTAACGATAAAACATTGAGCGCGGTACAGAATTAAATAATAGATAGGGTCTATGACCTATAAGTAATTCACAGAATGGGTGAGTGAGCGTGAGGTGCGGCCGACACAGCCCGATATGGCAGGTGCGTTATGTAACCACGCTGTGCAGGCGCACGTCTCGACACAAAATGCCACTGCGCTATTCCTATGCAGACCGGGCTTGTGCCAAGGCCCAGCAAATATTGAAAGTAGATGTCCAATCAAACAAACCTTTAGACACAAAGGTAAATTGAAACATTATCATTACAAAATAGGTCAAATGAAAGGTCGAATCTTACACTAGTTTGATCAGATACAGCCAAAAGCAAGGCGGAGACATTCGTAAGTAATAAATATTCCTATAATGTAGGGTACATTAATACACTATTGTAGTCAATCGACCATAGAATCCTTCTTAAAATTATACCAGGTGCTGTCCAGACTAGCAGAGCAGACGCCAGACTAATTCATAATGTTATAACCCATTAGAGAAGACCTCATAACGGTAACCGTAGATAGCCGTTACCGTCATGTGCTTCGGAGAGAGAGAGAACTTTAAGCAGAAATTAAAACATAAATTAGATAGTACAATCTAAATACGGGAGGACACCGTGAGGTAGGCGACTACCGGGTGGTTAGGGACGATGAATAACGAAGCGAGAAGGATGGTGTATCGGCGATGGGGGGAACGTGAAAGAGACAAATGAGAGGGCGCGGGTGCAGCAAGCACTGCACACAGACAGCGATCGATTAGCGGGTTCGCCCGCCGCCCGCTGCGTCACGGCCAATCTATCGACCTTTGCCTTCCTCCTTATTTGAAAATAACTGTCCAATTGTTTCACTCATAATTAGTAAACAAATGATCATTAATTATTCTGTTAGTTTTTGGAGTCAGTGACAGTGATTAATTGTGAATGCTAATGTTGCATTATACAGAGTAACTGGCTGTGTTCTAGTTTCAAAATATTATTAGTTTCCAAATATTATTGCATTACCTCGCTTGCTCTATTCACCTGATCAGCGGACAAGCCACAAAACGTGAACCGCGTTCGGGGTAAGGAGTGTTGTATTCTGAACTCTCTTAGAAAATGTTGGCTCAAAAGAAGTCAAGCAAGGCTACGAACCATAAGACACTATTACCAAACAACTGTACAAATAGACGTACATTGTACAAACGAGTACTAAAAGCAAGAAGCGTCACGTATTCCGAGTTTCCAGGTGGCGAATAATTTTAACTTCAGCTCACGTCGTCGTCGCCGGACGGTGATCACTTATTTAACTTGGAGCTGCCGTGATTCCATAGAAATGCGACGTAGCAGACTTCGCATTTTTTATTTATGAATTTTTCTATCGCAATGGCTTGAGTAATGGAATAATTTCCAAGCTGATCAGTATTCAGCAAAAACATCTCGGTGTGTCTTCAGCTTTGCAAGCCCTGATCGGCTTGGCTATCCATTCCACAGATTAAACATTGATTGAATTTGAAATTATTTTCATTGCGGGACTTAAGTTCTTCCAGTTTGTAAATCCAATAAAAATCGTAGATACGTTTTAGAAATTATTTACTTTTATCTTTTGCTATCCCGTATGTACGAAGGAATTAAAATCAAGCCATTAAAACAATAGTTAGAAGCAAAATATCTCAGTACAGTGCATCAGTTTATTCTCTCTTGGCTTTGTGGACTGCAGGTCCTTTATTTGCAGGCTTTCAAAGAAATTGGCTGTGACTTACAGATTTGTGGAATTCGTAACGGTCCATTGACTTCACAGTTGAACAATGGTGTCTGTGGCTTTAGTACAAAGGATGCTTCCTTTCGATTCATTTAATTCATTATAATTCTAAAAGAGTTTAAAAATGGCACTAAATACTATGTATTATAATTACAATGATAGCAATGCTGTTATCGCCAGAAATTCTGTCACTACGGTCGGTATCAAAAAAGAAAGTTTATCGGCGTGTAACTAATTACAAATGTTGCCATGTGAACAATAAACTTTTACAGGATATGCAGGTTAAGTTGTGGAACTCAACATAAGTACAGGAAGCCAGAATATTACAACTGATAAAAAGTGCTTTTTCGAGAAAGTACAAACAGGAAACTTTAAAATATTTTACTCATTATTAAAGTCCCAACTACATGGGCTTAAATTTAATTTGTACATTGTTTATTTCAATGCATGAGTTTCGCAACGGAAAACGGCGCCTTTCGATATTAAATGTGACCCCAGAGATAAGGCTACATTTACCAGGACGCTTTTGATCGTGCCCGCGCGAGACCACGCAAACATTGTACATCGTTCAAGTGGACATTTTAATCTCGCATCAAATAAATATAAAAACCTTTTCATATAATCGATGCAACAAAGTTTCAAGGCAAGTTTATCTTGGGAGAAGGACGGTATTTTACAGTAGTGCAAATTACTGTCTCAAGTTCAGATTTAAGGATTCATTTAGCGTACATGTGTGGGATTCGAACAAAGCGTCGGCCCTCGACAATGTGTTTAGTTTCGAGATTAGAGCCAGCCCGCCCGACACCTAAACACGGATTTTAGATAACATTCAAACTCCGACCGCACTGAATATAAATGAGATTTTAGAACGCCACAGGCGCCCGTCTTAGGGCTCTCGCGCATAATTACTAGACGTTAGAAACGCTCAACTACATCTCAGCTCAGATGAATAACTTTAATTGATGCTTAGAATCAAGTAGCTAAGTTAGAACATAACTGGCATTAGACACAGTAAGTTAATAGCCACATATGTACGTGGTTTAGCTTTAGTACTAACCATTTAATGGTAATTGATTAGTGCTATGCCAATAATAAGTTGTCAATAAACAAGTTGGCGTGATTCTCAGGGAATTCTATTATACATTTTGGGGATCATTTTCAATCGGAACATTCTCTATATAATCTTTATTGAAATAAAAAAGGTAACCCGGCAGAGCGGGAAGGGAGACGCGAGGATTGCGTGCGTAGGGCCGGGCACGCACCCTCACTTCCCAGCTGTTTGTACGATTTCAATGTCAAGTCCGATCAATAACGGCCGGGGAATGCCAGGGATGTAAAATTTCGGCTGTTTTCGGCTCGTTCCGGGAGCCACGAACGACGGAGCCGCCATACTAACCTACCGTAATACGGGGTGCGTGCACTCGACGATCAATATAGGCAAGAAAGGACTGCCTTATAAATAGTCTTGAACTTCACCTCGCCAGAGATCGTGGGCGAAAGTATGGAAATATCTTTCGGTTGCGTCACGGTAGCGTGCCAACTATTTTTATAAACATCATAAAGCATTGCATCTTAATAAAATGTATTTTTACCGGCAGACGGATGGAGTAACAACAGCCACGAGCTGCGATGAAGCACAATGCGAGACATCTCATTATTCAAATTAGATGCACAAACCCCAACGGAGAGAAAGTTTGAATATCTCAATAAAACGCGACAATCGACAGCTGATGTGAATATTTCACTAAGATTCCATGTAAATCGCCTTTCTGAGGGTAGGTACGTTCGCTTCAATGGCTCTGTGAAACTCGCTGGAAAAACGTCAGGAGCTCGGATTGGAAAAACAACTGCGGCGAACATCTCTACCTAGAGTGTAAAGGCACTTGAAAAGCCAATATCAGAGCTTTATACCTCATCAGCATGCATATCGCACTTGAAATTCTAAATTCAATTCTAAATTTAAATTCCTAAGTTTATAAACATTTTTAAAGCGCCGGGAATACAAAACAGAGGAATTAATTAAGGTAGTACAAACTAAAAAGCGGCGAGATAAAGTGAAATCAAGCTGAAGGGCTATTAGAGTGAGTAAAGGGAGGGAAAGCGGTGATATTAAAGGACGAAAACGAGCGCTTCATTACTGGGAATACCGGCAATAACAATACGGCTAATGGTCCGCCGGCGATCGTCTCAATTCCCGCTCCTGCTTAAAAATATTCCCTTGTTACTTACAAATCTCTTGTATGTTTATTTAAAAAAAAGTGAAAAAAAGCGAGGTTTTATTTATCTAGACGGTTATGATTAAAGGCGACTGTGGTTATGAGCTAGTTCGTGAACCTTCGATAGTGCTCGAACAGAGGTGTCGGTAAAGAGCGATTATGACGTGGCATAAGAAGACGTATATTTCATTCCAAACCAGTAGTATTACGAGAACCAACGCTTTTTGCGTTTTGCTGTACTGACATCATCAACTTCACTTGACTTTGGGGGACATGGTATTTATGTTTAATCAGTAATCACCGATTCTTTTTTTATGAAATTTAAACACCAAAATACTAAATCTAATTATTAACTTGTATTGAAGATATAACTTGTTAGTTCTTTTTGCATAATTGATTTTAATCACGATTGACGCCTACGCACTCATACATGTATGCACATGTTATTGCCGTGAAAGTACGCTGTAACAACTGGAACTGGAAAAGTACATCGCTATTGTGACTTGCAGCAGAATAACTAGTGCTGTGTGTGGGTAGGTCACGTAGGCAATAATAATTTCAATTCAATTGTTTTTACTCTATGTCCATGACGCATTCGTCTATGCAGCAGAATGTTAATAAAAACATAACTCCCTTTACAGTTGTTTACATGAGTAGCATTAGACAGTAGCTGCTGTAGAGCGATGAGGCAATGTTTTTGATTTCTATGAAATGCGATGACTGTCTTAGTTCCTCAGTTTTGTTTCTTATTTTAGATCAAGTGACATTGACGAAACACGATCTTCGAGTATACTCTCTTCTTCTGCGAGTATTTTGAGATTTTTCGGATAGTCAGATCTCTATTTTCGACGTGACCTCTCTAATTTTTTTTCTTATGGTTTATATTGCCTGTCATCAAATGTTGAATACTGTATGACCTATAGCATGGTGAAATATTGTTGTGTCTATAGTACAGGTGTTAGTTTTTGAGATTTTGTTTTTCTAAACAGTTGTTCTTACGTTGTGTAGTATAAACTTCGAGCAAAGATTGTCGTTTGCGCGGAGATATCTAATTTTAGAAGCAGAGTTACAGTAACTGAGTCATTGCAGTAAACATAGTCATTTGGTTGTTATTATTGCTGTAAAACGAGGCGCCAAGCAGTTGAAACCGTGCAATTAATCGGACAATTAATTTAAACGCCATTATAATTATAGAAACACTCGCTGAACATGAAGTCAACCAATACGTGCGTGACTGCAGTACCTACCTTCTGTATAGTAATTTGCCAAGCTAAAGCAATAATGTATCAAGCTGGACCACACCTCGCAATTAGCTCTTGATTATGTGAATGGCTCACTATGCTAGTGTTATTAAAGGAACACATAAATTGCTCTGTATAAGGAAAGCTGCGGATAAAATAGCATCGAGCCTTTTATCGGATTCAATCGGGCGTAGAATATTTTGAGTTGTACGCACATTGGTTGCGTAGGTAATCGAATAATCGCAAACATGGCGGTATAAGTAGTTACGATTCTATGCGCTAGAGATTTGCAAACGTTTGTTGCAGCGTGCATTGTAAGTGGGTCGTGCGCGAGCGTCGACCCCGCGTCCGACTTCAGGGTTAACGCCAAGTGCTCACGATCTTGCGACTTCTCCGCCTACCTATGCGTGCCTGGTAGGTAGGTACTGCAGATTGTTATGTAAGTTATAGCTACTGGCCGAGAAACGAGATAGGTTAGATAGGTATCTAAAAACATTTTTCCAAGATCTGTCTTTTATGTTGGTTTCATTACATAACTCATTTTTCTACACTGATTATTTTGTTATATTTTTTTATTATCTTTTGAATAGTAGTCTTTCCTTAGAACAATAACAGTAGACTCCATTGGTCTACTTAATTCTTCATGTCTTTTCTTTGGAGTAAATTTATATTTGCTGCATTTACCTACACCAACTAACATACGAAATGATAGCTATCGAGACTGGAGTTCTCGTGTCCATTTCAATGTACCACAATCTCTAGAAAACCTCTGCGGGTCCCCAACTACTATTTAATGGACTGGTCGGTTCAGTTTGCCAGAGCCTCGTATGATAACTAGCGTGCACTAGAACAAGTATTGAAAATTAATTAACTAATAAAATAGGTAATTTTGGCATGAAATCAAGCTCATGTTTTCAAAACATTATTACCGTAGTTATTGAGATAATAACAGTGGCTAGGTAGTTCACGCACTGAGATCAATGACCGTTCTAGTTCTATTCTAGTATAGACAGCTAATACCTAGTACAAGTCAGTTGTGTCTCAGATATCGGATTATATTAATACGTATAATAATAATAGAAAGTAGGCGAATTAAATTAAATCTACTAATTAATCTGAAAGAGATATCTTATAGAGATAATCATTGTAAACTTTTTCATTCATGCCTTTTTGTATAATTTTCTTTATGCGCAATAAAAAATATACTATATTCCACAGAGAAAATTATTACATAATATATAATATAATATCTACATTTAACAACTTTAATGCAAACTTATAGTTATTGTTATTGGAACAGAGAACTTTAGAATTCCAATTAACGGAGAAAGGATTGCGACTATTAGTTGCTGGTATTGCATTAGGAGCGTGAAATTGAAGGGGAGGGGAGGCAGAGGTATTGATAATAGGTGTGTAGTGGTTTCATCTATCATGCGCACGAGTTTGAAACCGCGGGCGTGGGCGCAGGCCGCGGCGATGGCGGCGCGTGTGGGCAGACAACTCGCATTATGCACCTAGACATAGGTACTTTCAATGTTGGTATTTTGTTTACTAGGCAACTAGGATAACATGTCATCAATAATAGTTCCAGTAGTAAGAACTACGGGAAGTTTCGCGATAGCAAGCAATAAAAGTGTCGACATAGCCAAGTCATGGGAGCCGCTGCGAAACCACTACGAAATATACGTAAACAAGACGCACGTTTATCAAGATTGAATTCAATACGATGTTACAAAAACCGGCCTCGGAGTTACCACCTTATAAGGTGATACGGTCCTGCAAGTGGATATTTGCGATCGCAAAAAACTTGATCAGCAATACCGAAATGTTGCAAGTATCGCTGGATGAAGTTAGCACGTCTCTTTACCTTTTATAGCCCTTTGAGCAGTGTCGAAAGCTGGACATACTCGTACTTCTAGCAAAGATAGACAGCTGCAAGAGATAGACAGCAATTACATCACAACCAGTATGGTCATAAAAAGCTTGGTGACGAGATTCTAAACTTCTTTTTATACATTCCTGATATACTGTTATAGATCCATAATGTTTTTGAAGTTTTCTTATTTTATTAAGTTCTTTACTTTTATCGTAGATCAATCTTCTTGGTCTGATTCGATCGATTTATCTTTTCTGAGGATCGGTATCCGTAGTGATTTAAGGGTCTCATTACACTTGAGCTCTGAGCAATTATTTATCGCCTATCTCTGCTCAGCAATGGAGTAATTACATACTTCTTTCGAAATGGTCGATATCTCAGAAGAAGTTGTTGCACATTCTATCAGCAGTGCGCAACTTTTTGCGGCGAAGGAAAGTTACACCGCTACATATCAGGCATCCAGCCCTATTGTATCTATTAACTGGTTACTTTCTTATTTCTTGCCGTTTACGGTCCGCTGAGAAAATCGCGATACATTTGTTCAAATGCGTTATGAGAAGGAATGACAGCATAATCAAGTCAGACACTGAATTGACTCAACTCATATCATGTAACATGTTTGTTACTTTGTCTGTTCTGTAATAACGTTTCACCGCATCCAACCTGGGATTTTAGTAATCCTTTGAATTCTTTTATCAGAAAAAAAACCATGTTCTTTATTTGTTGTTTAGTCTGAGAAGTTTTCCAAACTTATCTCTTCAAAGTTTCGCAGTAAATTTTCGATGGCAGAATATTCAATCAATGCCAAAAACATTCAAACTCGATGTAATTTTTTACGTAGTGGTTTTAAAATAAAACAATAAACGAAAGGTATTTTAGTTTAATGCTGTGGTCGAAGCACAAAGAGAAAAAAACAGTGCTAATCCACATGGGAAGCCTTGAGCGCGGTGTCGGGTAGCCAAGCTTGGATTTAGTTACATGAACGACCGCCTCATCTCCTTCCTACGTGCCTCACAATGACGCACTTATTTCCTTAAATATTGACTTAACATTAAGTCTAGATTATTCTGTTTTTCTATACAATGTTGATGCCTTGAGTCAACGTGTTAAGCTGTGAACATGTTGACCTTCAAATGAGTATCGCAATGTTTGTCGCAAATCGCAAATGTAATCATCAATAGCGTCGATGATCGATCGGGCACTCAAACACTAAAACGATGATACGATAATCAATCAAAAGATAAATCAACAAGAGTAAGAGACACTAAGTGTCATCTACTAATCACTAATACCGAAAATTTTAATGTGTAATGAAATGAAAATCTAATTGATTGATAAACGATAAGCAAAGATTAAAGCAATTCAAAGAAACGAATGAATAATTTAATGTTTTTCCTTGAATGATCCTAGAAAATGGATCGCCGTTGTCGTTTTTACATCGAATAATCGGTATATAGGGCGGGGATGCATCAAATCATAGACCTACATGTAATATTTATGACAGGTACTTTAATGCTTGGGCAAGTTCTTAAATAAATACTCTTATTGTACTTGTGTCTACATGGCAATCAGTTCATCCTTGAAGAGCCTCAAACAAATTAAATCCTTCAAAACGTTCTATCAAGTCGTTGAGCTTGTTAGTCTGATGTTTGATCGTGAGGAGATACAATCTGACTCACATATAGGTATACTTGCTCACAGACGTGTACGGCGTGAAAATTGCCGGGACTATAAATTCATAAAGTTGGCTTTAGGGGGAGACTACATTAACACATGCACAGCGTTCAGGCGCTGTAGATACTTTATACAACGACGTAAGTATATGAGAAAATAAATGAAATTGTGAAATCAAGTACGATTTAATCAATATTCTTATCATATAAGCAGGAAGGATCTATTTATCGACTGAATTTATGAACAGCGCAAACGGCATGAGATTAGAAACTTGAAATTGTACATGGTGGCAAAAAAATACGAAATTTAAAACAAATGTGTGCCGTCACCGAGTATAGCGCCTAAACTAGTAAATCGATTTGAATAAAATTTTGTAATTAGGAGCATTTCGTAAATATCCTGAGGCTATTAGAAAAAATAAGAATTAAAAAGGAAGATTTTCCAAAATTGTGTCTCATCATCAGCCTAAATACGTCCACTGCTGGACACAGGCCTCCCCAATAGAATACCACGTTTGGTTAGATGTCCATTGGAGGATTTGCCATAATCACCACGCTTGGCAGGCGGATTGGTGATCGCAGTAATGATCTTAACATACACACACACAGGAGGACGCTGCTGCCCGTCCCTGGTTCAATCCCTTAGTCGCCTTGATGACATCCACGGGAAAGATAGGGGTGGCCCTATTCCAAGCCGGGTATCACACGGCATTAAAATTGTGTCTGCGATTTGCTTAAAAATTTGCATATGGCAAAGATTTATACAAGTCTTATTATATTATACAGTAATACCAATTAGTCGGGGAAGATTAACCATACAACTCAGACTTATGTGTGATGTACTCAGAAGCGATTATCCTCATAAAACATTATTTATGACAAAAATATGGTATACAATTTAGTTTTATAATACAAAATTTGTGCGATAAGTATACAAATTATCTTGTCTAAGTTAACTTTGTATTTGTAAACATTTCCAAACAAAATAATTAAATCGATCTCGGAACTGGGATAGACCTCTTTTAATTATTTTGGAAACCTATTCTTAATAGTAAATAATAATAAAACTCATTTTTCCAGTTGTGCGGTGTGGCCGTACCGTTTTATTATTTATATGAAACTCCACAATGAATCGCGATAACAGTTTGTTTAAAATAAACGTTAGTATCATATTGGTACCTACGGAGTTTGTAATTTCACCTCAGTTTCCGAAACTCTATCACCGACGCTCTTGGAAATAAGGTAATTCCTATCTCCTTTATTACTTCTTTGGGGAGCGAATGGTCTGTAGCTACAGCAGCGTGGGCGAAGTCGGCGCATAAACGACGTTTATGCGCTAAAATGGAGTCTCCCCTTATACAAAGCGTGGACGCAACCGGTCCGCGCAATCAATATGCTGGCAGACAGCGGGCCACCATAAATAGAAGAACTGGCCGGCTTTAATGATGCAGCTCGAAACGTGCCTCGCCTGTCGCTTTTATCAATCATGCTTATAACTTAGTATCTTTTCACTAGTTATAAGATTCCAATAGATCCTTACAAGAAGATTATTACAGCTCAAGAGCTACCAACCAGGAAATCATAAATAAGTAAGAGATCGTTATAAAAGCGTGTTGGAGATTTGTACAAACGTAATGGGGGCAATATAGTAGGGAATATGAACTTTTCCCCTTAGTACAAACGGGGTTTGGTCACGCGACGTCGAGCAAAACAAGACGGTAGACAATGCAGAGTTATTTACGCGATAGATAAGTGAAGAAAATGCTTTTAAATTATCTTGCTTCCACGGTGAGGTGCACGATTGGTCGCGAACAAAATGGTGGCAAGTGGCACGTACAGCGTCGTATTTTAAATAATTAGTATTTAAATCATGCTAAAAATACAGCGGGTCTAAGGTCTTTGTAGAATAACCTCTTTCGGTAAACAAAATTGGTAATCAATATGAGAATGTGGGTAGAGATTTAGTGGTAATATCCGACCCAATTTGTGAAGGCAGTAAAGCAGGTTTTGTCTATAGTTTGATTAATATAAGTACAGTAATGTCGCATAGTGCTCATTCGCGTCCCAATCACTACCCTATAATGATGATGACGTTTATAATGATTATGAATGAGCCTACGTGCGTGGTCACAGCTGTAATCTTGGATAGGAGTCATCTTCTGTCGAAGTGTATGTCTCCACAGCTATCGTATTTAGCTAGCATGTTTCCTGTGAAGTATGTGTAACACAATATACACGTCAAGCCTAATGTAAACGTGGTCGAAACTTTTATATTACCAGTATTACCACCATCCTACATCCTATAAAACTGTTTTTATCAATTTCAGAACTTAATATCTGCGATATTTTCGATTTAAGACTATTAAATATCCTATCAAAGGATAGGAAATCAAACTAAGTATATTTATTCGGGACAAATTAAATGGTATTAAAAACAAGTTGTTTCAAAGAAAAGGCGACGCGGTCTAACCAACATGACGAGGGAATGAACTTCTTCTGTTGAAGAAGCTTTTGAGATGTTAGAAAGTTCAGGAGAGTGAACGGAGTGGGATGGTTGCCAGCAGGGCTGCTGCGTGATCTCAAATTTGGTAAACAAGGTGCAACAACAATAAACGTCAAGCCACTGAATTAACTGCACTATTAATTTTAATAATCACGTTGCCGAACAGGATAATGCGGCCCACTAATGAACTGCACACTGCAATGTAACATTAATTAAGTCTATTGTATTAGATGCAATTATATTGTGTGTTGTTCACTGATAATTGCGGTTTACTTTGCTATACTAAACGAATAATTAACAGGTAGAATCTTATAATTGCATAATATACTTGTCAATAGTTTTCTCTTTTTGACAGCACGAATAGTACGCCTACATCAATTTTAATTATGAATTTATCGCTCCTTCTAAGTCGGATTTTGTTCTGAACTTTAATTTTAATTGATATACGTAATAAAAGTAGAATGCGAATGTTCTATTTCAGGACTTTGATAATTTTATTTCATATTGCACAATCTACCTTTTCTGGAAAATAAATGGTGCGTATGTACTGTGTATACATACGTGTGTGCGACAGCCCAGTCGTTTGTACTGCCAGCAGTGGCTCCATTTTGCGGGCGACGTTAAACTGGTGGGGGGAGGTGAGTGTCGCTTCTTTACGTTACGCTATTAGTAATATTTAGTATTCTCTGACCTAAGGTGTCTGAAATACTTGGATATTATTAGCAATTGTCTAGATTTATCGTATTTAGAAGGAAATTAAGTTTTTCTGAAGGTAGCTCTGTATTTAAGTCTATGCAATAAAGAATATTGGTCACATTATTTTGATTCCAGTATTTATTGATCTACAAACAAGCGTGTCGTATTTAAAAACTATATTAGATACAAATGGGTACATGCCGTACGAGTATTTAGCACAAAAAAATACGCCACCGAAAAAACAATGTAGCAAAAAACAGACGTGTCAATATTTAGCTCTGTCACACGATATAATGGGTGACACAGCAGTGGCGCCCGGACAGTATTTTTAAAAGCAGACTGCACAGTAACGCGACCTGTAAACAATTACTCAATTGTCGCGACAGTAAAAATAAGTAGGTATGTGTGCCCTACTGCAACATACGTTGACTTAGGCTTGTCGGCACAGGGCTGCCTTCATCGTCAGCGTTTTAACGCAATTTTTCACACAGATGACCAGTATTTATGAAGACTACTGTGTATACGAATTTACTGACGATAAAATAAATAAAGAGTGTTAGTATGTAATAATGTTCATATCAGCATGTCAGTTAATATGTTTCAGTAGATAATACCATCGTTTGGCCTGAGCCGGCCGGCCTTTACCAGTACAATAAGAAGTCATATCTTTTACCATACCATACTATACTAAACTAAAACCATAAGAAAAATATTCATTATTTTTAAAATTGCATTATTATCCCAAAACAGTGTTTTTCTAGTTGTTCCCTTATTAATCAAACTTATGCTATATGTGTGCCTAAAGTGAAAAAGGATCTAACTTAGAGAATTCTACTTTTCAGGAGACCAAATAAATTAGAAAACGGTTCAATGCCCCTTCATCTTCATGTCAAATTCAATAAAAACAACTTTGAGTTTGACCGACAACCTGGAGGCACAGATATGTATATTGGCTGAAGTATTATATTTGTTACTGTATAAGTTTTATGATGAGTGAACTGAAATTTGATGGTCATTTATTTGAAGCCAACGATGTTAATGTAATGATGAATGAATGTTGAGTTATTAATATCAACTGATTATAGGATAAAAAACGCTTACTACAAAATATTGTACACCTATTAGGTAAACTACAGGTAACAGGGAATTTGTATTGTAATAATTTAATTTTACCGATAGTTAAACAAAACATATGATTCCTCTTTGATTTCAGAATCCCGAATAAGGAAAGTTGTAGGCTGATAATAATTATCTAATCTTCAGCTATCTTTCGCATGGACTACAGGAATACTCCGATGTCGAATTTCAGTCTTCGTTTTTTTATGTGACGGCCCCGTCCGTATTAACTAACAGACGGGCAAGCAGGGAAAATCCTACACCACAATCTTATCCATAGAGAACTATTGTATATTCTGTGTTCATACTAGTCCATAGTCACTAGTATTCTTCATACATAGCAACGGCATTCACCTATTATGCAGCATTACGGCCCATGTTGACGATGTTTGCGATTCCCCATTCACACTAATGCAATACTAGCAACACTCAAACATAATTATAGACCAGAAGGCAGCCCTACAATGGGCACTAATAAATAACAAACAAAGTGCGGGTAAAAATAGAAGCTAGCCAGGCGAATGACCGACGGTTGACATACAACTGGCTCAAGGCCTAGCGATTAGATACCACACCGTATAAGCTACAGACTGGCAGGGAAACAGTGGGGTCTTAACCCCAAGATATCCCACTGGCTCTACACAGCCATTGTGAGGCCGATAATTACATACGCCTCTGTGGTCTGGAGTAACAAAGCCAACCAGATAACTGTAATCAACAAACTAAGCAGCCTACAAAGGACTGCCTGCCTCATTACCACTGGGGCAATGTCCTCCTCACCTGGAGCAGCTCTAAATGCACTGCTGAATATACCGCCTCTTCATCTGCATGTTGAACAGGTCGCGAGATCCAGCATGTACAGACTATCTGCCCTAGAGAAGGCAAACTGGATTTCTAAGACGCTGAGTTCTGTCCTAGACTCGGTATTAGAAATTCCAATCCTAAACATGGTATCGGATACCATGCTTCCACTGTTCAAGTTTGAAAAACTTTTTAGAGTGGAACTGCCGTCCAGAGATGAATGGTTGAACAGCCAAATTCACTGGGAGGCCGGTAGCCTGAAATGGTTTACCGATGGGTCCAAGTCAGGCCATGACGTAGGATGTGGAGTCTACGGAGAGCGCCCAAACTTCGGAAGAAGTGTAACTTTGGGGCAACACGCCTCCATTTTCCAAGCGGAGGTATACGCCATTATTGAATGTGCGGATATAAACCTCCGTAAGAACTACGTCAACCATCACATATATATCCATTCGGATAGTCAAGCAGCTCTCATGGCACTAGCTTCGGAGACAATAAACTCTAAGTTGGTGCAGAACTGCGTGACAGTATTGAATTCCCTGGGCGAAAAGAACAGGGTGATTCTGCGCTGGGTTCCGGGGCACGCAGGAATCGAGGGCAATGAAAATGCCGACGAACTTGCAAAGGCGGGAGCCAGAGGAACGCTATGCGGTCCAGAACCATGTTGTGGCGTTCCAACAAGCCTGGCACGCCTAACGCTCAGAAACCTTTGCCTAGAGCAATCCATCAATCACTGGAATTGCACGCCAGGGTTGAACCACTCCAAAGCACTAATAAAGGCTTACAATCGTAAGTCTGCTCAAGAAGCGCTAGCGCTTAGCAGGAACAACTTACGCATAGTAGTGAGAGCTCTCACAGGACATTGTGGCCTGAACAAACACATGTTCAACCTCAAGCTCCGAACCACAGGAGAGTGCAGGCTCTGTGAGGAAGCAGAGGAAACCCCCATGCACCTCCTGTGCGAGTGTGGACCACTGATGCGTAAAAGAAATACATACCTAGGTAACTACTTGCTTCACCCTGACGAAGTAAAACAACTCAGTGCTAAAAGCATAGTGCAGTTTCTAACTGCTGCAAGGCTTAACACGGAACTATAGTATGGTGGCGATCACAATAGACCAGAAATGGTCGCAGTGATACAAGGTCTAAACTGAGATCTTGAAATAGCCCCAACTCGAATAATAATAATAGATACCACACCGGCGCATAGCAAACATGAACAACGACAGGAATTGCAAAATAATGCGACGGCAGCCGGCAACAGGGGAATGAAACGTAGGTATTAGCAAGTTAAAGGTGTGTGCCAAAGAAAACAAACTGAGCATGGCCGCGAAAAATAGCATATTCCGAGACAGGTTATGCAGAAATGCTCGTCACATTCATCAAAATTAAAGAAAATTATCTGAGAAGTGGTGTGGTGGCTTTCAATGGGGAAGGCCTATGTCCAGCAGTGGACGTCTAAGGGCTGATATGATGACGAATGATCTGAGAAGTCGAACTTAGGTTTTACATACAATAATTATAATAATATTGTGCATTTGTGAATTGTGATGTCCTTGTCCGTCTGATTCCCATGGTACATACAGGAATACTCATTTATAATTAAACAGGTTTACGTTATTTTGGCGTTATTGTCATGTTGTTAGTAATTTAATTAAATGTTTAGGACGTGAAATCTTCATTCAACTAAAACGCATACTTAATATAACCCAAGCCAAATAATACTGATTGACACATCAATTGAGCACTTCTATGTGCTTGTTACTTTTTCATATGCACAAAAATAATTCCTCAACTCGAAATGGCTTTATCAACCCTAAACGGTATTTTCTTGCAAACTGAACCTGCTCAATGCACTTTATGCGTCTATTTCACACACAGACCACTAAATCAACACATTAATAATCTAAACCATGCAAAAACATACAATTCTTCATGCAATTTATACTTCAGTCAAACCCACAGGAATTGAAAATAGTTTTGTTAAGCATGACACCATGTTACAATGTTTACAATAACATCAGTTTTCACATAAAAATACAGAACGAATGGAACTATGTTGTAAAATAAGTATCTACGACAAATATACAGAGGTTACATTACCAATGTACAGAGTGCCCCGCCCAGGCGCCTCTTGTGACGACATTTTATCGCGAAAAGTGTCACCCTGTTTTTATGGAGTCGACAACAAAAGCAAACTTTCACCTTTGCGAACCTTTTTACCAGTTAAAATATTTTATAGTCAGTGTCCAGTTTCCAGACACCTATATCACAGACTGTCGTGGAAAAAATGTTAGATTAAGGGTCTTTTAATTTATGGTGTTACGATAGACTTTGGAGACGCGTAAAATTTTTTGCACATTGTAACGAACAGACTGGTTAAGAAAAACAATACTGTTAACTAAACTTCGAAAGGTTTGTTTAAATTCTGCCACAAATAGGAATAAATAAAATTTTATTTCAGATTCTAGATCCAATTAATATTAATATTTCCTACATTAATTATAATCCCCAAGAAACAAAATAAGGTTAGTAGTCGATTCTGTTTTGATTCTCACGTTATAAATGGCCAGCTTCCTAGATAAGCCTCTTAGTTTTTTATACACAAAAAAACTAAATTGACTGACCTTAATCTGATATGAGTTGACTTTGTGCTTTGGCAGAAGGTTGAATGTCGAGAAGTCGATTCTCCTTGAGAATATCCCATTCGCTCCTGCGCCGGCTCTGTAACAATAAAAATTAAAAATAGTAATAAATATGGGCTCCGGGCAATGAAGGGAGAAGTTGGAGGGAACATCAAACCATAGAACACCTAATGTCAAACTTCCAAACGCAGTACCGTTATATGTAATTGTTAACATTCCTCTGACGGTATTTTAACTCGGTCTCACACTGTAAGTTATTAATTAGATCTGACAGTATGTATATCCAGATCTTAAAACAAAGCCATACTGAACTGTCTAGCAAGCGCAAAGATAATAGAGAAACAAACACAACAAAACGAAACCATTAATCGCAATTAAGAACTCAGCTCTAAATAGTGCTTTTTGTATAGTTCATCGTTACGGTAATGATAATGAATGAGAATCCAATTTGCGGCGGTTCCCTTTGCGGGGCGACAGACATTTCGTACTGTCACTGTCACTCTGAAACGGTTTACAATCACATTACACGGATTTACAACGAGCACGCAGACGTAGCATTTATTATCTGTTCTGTGGTCTATACAAGCAAGATATTGATTTGCTTAATCCGATTTTATTCGCGTGAGAAATGTATATACGTTTCTGTTTTTAATTGTATTGTATTTCATTGTAAATAAAAAAATAACTAAGCTTTAATAATTATATGTAACTAGTTGTGCCCGCAGCTCCGCTCGCGTTGACTACAGAATCCGCTCCACTTCCCACTTCCGTTCCCGTTTCCGCTCCCGCTTCCACTCCCGCTCCCACTGCTACTCCCACGCCCACGCCTACTCCTACTACAACTCCAAATGTAGTCCAAACTCATCGCAATCTGAATAGTACCGAACATTATAATTATACTTCTTAGTTATATTGCATACTAACCTTACCTACTAATGTATTTGAAAACTAAAAATGTTCATAACTTTTGATTGAGTAAACCGACTGCGATGAAATAAAGCCTATATTTTACTCCAAGTTAAGCCCTATGTTTCTGTCAAAACGGCATCAATTTCATTCAGTAGCTTTTGCGTGATGAGGTAACAAACATACATACATACATACATACTCGTACATACAGACAGACAAAAATTCTAAATACAATTATTTTGGCTTCTATTGGCCATATAAAGACCCCTCATACACAGTTTTCTACACTATCTCCCATGTACACACATAGACCAGTTACAGTTTTATTATAAGTAATGATATTTTATTATAAGTAATAGGTAGCTTGAATGCAATAGTGTAGTGAGAGTGTATAGCATTGACAAGTTAGTTACATAAATTCATTATCTAAATACATACTTGGAGTAACAGTTTAGAAAGTCATAATTCATTTTATTGAAAATCTTGGCCAAATAAATTCAGGAATTCGTTTGGGCTATTAATTTTTTTTTTGACTACTGGCGCCATCTAGTGTAATTCAACTACCATGTAATTGATACTACGCTCTACCCTAAATTAAATGTACTAAGAAATTATTACTACGACTTGCAAAATAAAATCGAAAAAATTATTACTACGACTTGCAAAATAAAATCGAAAATTTGCGAAGTAAACTCTATGTAAAGGAATTAAAAACTAAAATAATTAATATCGTTAGGCTAATAACATCTTTTTTTTTTTGTCGAAACGGATTAACTATCGGTACTTGGTTAATTCGTTCATGGTACGACGCGATGCACGATATGAAGTGACACATATAGCGTAAAACGTATTTACGTGGCGTCTGTCATCCCAGCGTTTAACAAAATTTATTTTTCTTTAAAAAATAAACATCGTCCTCTGCACGATGGCAAAGAATAAAATGTTTATATGCCCTATATTGGAGTTATATAATAGTGCCAAACGCGTTTTTGCGCTCACCGCAGCGCAGCGCACGGCACGTGCAAACAGCATAATAATACAGTCTCAAGGTTACGTAAAAAAACTTGTTGTTTTCATTGCCAAGGCCAGCCGAATTAGATACCGGCTTTCGTATCTCGCCGGGCCGGGCGTGTCAACATAGCATTGTGTTTACATACGAGTGTAGATAAAACAGGCGATTATATGCTGTTTATGTGAAGTTTCATGAAAAATGAATTTATACATTGATATGACTTAGTGTTTTTATTAGACGATACATTATTTGACACAGTTAACTGTAGTTAACTGACATACCTACATAATAATACATTACTAAAATGATTATTAAGTAATACTATGCTATTTTCATTCTAAAATTAACGTCAAAACAAAAATACGTCTACCTAGTAGTTATTTATAGACACATTAGCATAACAAATAACTTGTCTATATAAATGTGTACCGTTATTTATAAGTATAGTAGTAAGTAATACAAAGTGAACGTTAGTTGACACATTACAAATTGTTTTAATGGTAGGTAGGTACTATACCTGAGTACCACAAGTACACAAACGCAAGACTGTGAGTCAACGGAAGTGCGCTCGACTTAATATGGGTAACCTTGGATGTACAATGAGTTATTTTAATTTCATCAACAACAAAAAAGCCTATAACGAATGCTGCGTGTGCGCCAATTTACGTAACATGATCCTTAATGGTCATTATGCTTACACGCGTTACAAAAATTGCCACATTATCAATAATAAACACCCCAAAACAAGTACAATCACGGAAAAAATATAGTGCATATCATAATATGACAAAAAATCTTGTTTACCGACACACAGCAATGCAATATGGCGGTTTGGCCTTGGTCGTTGAATAAAAATAACTATGTTTTTGTCGAGTCGCTTTATATCAGAATGAGGAGTGCGGGCGTCTCGATGAGTAGCCTGTGCCTGTGTGTGTGCACTCGAAATGCGCGAGGCGAGCGCAGCGCACCTTATCGACTCATACAAGCATACTCTATCTATAAATCTGGGTGATCGCGCGTAAGGTCTATTTCTTTGACACAGAGTTCTAATTTCTTGGCGCACTTTTTTTTTACTTTTTTGTATAACAGATTAGTTTGCTATAAAAAGGTTTCAAAAACATTCGCGATTTTTGGAGATATGTATAATTTTGAGCCGTTTTCATAGCAAGTAACTCCATTTTACGCCAAGGACAGAACACTACTTGCACGTCTACACTAGCTTTTGCCAGCAGCTTCGCTTCTACAGTGTTCTGCCTACTTTAAATATTGCTTTTTTGTAGTGCGTTTGCGCACTTCCGTTTTCTGAATATTATTCAAAAAGTTCTTATGTTAAAAAATATATAATTGTAAAACTGTCAACGAAAGCACGATGTTTACGTCCTGAGCTTAAAAAAGACGGGGTTTGTCGATAATACTCTGCTATTACTTATACATATAATAGAGACTATAACTAAAGCGCTAAAAGCCTTTGCAGCTGTCCACATGACGGTTTTAAAGATGTATTTATAAAGGCGTCTTACATTTGTGTTTAACAAACACACTGCCATGCCATCACGAGGCCAACCGGTCCATAAAGACTTTTAGGTGTATGTATTTATACCTATCTTAGCTAGACACCCGAAAACATTTTTAGCACAGCAAAAACATTTCAGCTATTTAAAAAAAATTATATACGGAACTAAATTAAACCAATGCATTCTTAATCCAATTAGGATAAAGAAAACATACAAATTCAATTTTAAAATAAGGCCAAGTACGGTCAGATGAAAATGTAAGGTCAGTTCATGAGAACTACTAAAACAATAACCGTTTAAAGTTACGACCATTTAAAATGTTTTAATGACTACAAATATCTGCGCCGATAAAATCATTTTAATAACGTGCTAGTAGAGAATACTAAACGGAAGCCGTCGGTTCAGTACAGCTAGGCTATTGTGATTTGAAAGTAGACACTCAGTGGGAGCATGGAACCGGTTCCAGACTTTCTCATTCATGAACGACCCACGTCGGGCAAACCGGGTGGGAGACGGCATTTCAAACCTGATCTAATACCCAATACTTTTCACCCTTCAATCAGACCTTGAGCTTGAGACGGGAGTGTAGTAAAACCAGAGGTTTACACAAGTAGAGTAAGTAGAGTAAGTTTAGACGCAGAACTTTTACTAATTTAATTTTTAATTCGTTGCCTACACAAGGGCTTTATCGATCAACATACAAAAGTCGACCTGATATAACAATTAACCAATAAAGTGCGCAACAAAAGAAACAAAATCAATAAAATGTTAAAAACAGACTTCAAGGTGCCTTTGTGGCGCCATTCAAATAACGTCGAGACGTGCTTCGAAATTTCCTACGATGATAAACACCTATACATGGTACGGATGTTGACAAGACACATATGCCTAGCAGGCTATATTTTAGGATAATTCAATCGGCATTAAAACATCAACAGATAATGCAACGAAGACGAATATTGAACTTACTATCAGCGAATAGAAATTTAATGACCTTCGGCGCCAAACGTGGACACTGACAGTGGGACTAGTTCGAAAACTCAAGTTCGCTCAGCGGGCTATGGAAAGAGAAAGCTCGGAGTTTCTCTAAGAGACAGGATCCGAAGTGAGGTGATCCGCCAGAGAACTAAAGTCTTCGACATAGCTCAAAAGTTAGTACGCTGAAGTGGCAGTGGGATGGTCACATCTGTCGGAGAACCGATTACCGCTGGGGGAAACGAGTTCTCGAGTGGAGACCGCTACTGGGCAAGCGTAGTGTGGGACACCCCCTGGCTAGATGGAGCGACGATCTGCGTAAGGCGGCTGGCAGTAACTGGATGAGAAGAACCGAGGATCGGATTCAGTGGCGCACCTTGGGAGAGGCCTATGTCCAACAGTGGACTCTTTCGGGCTGATTATAATGATGATGATGAATAGAAATTTATAAACACTAAATAAACAAAAAACATAAATTAAAATTATGAAAAACTTACACACTAACAAAAATACGGGTTGTTCTAGTTGGGTTATAAAACAAAATTTTCTTCTAGATTATAAAATAAATAAATCTTTTAAGTTTGTTGATTATCAAACTTAATAACTGATCATTATTATCATCAAACTTAATTACCAAATAATATAACAATCTAAGCAATTTCTTTAAATCTATATGTCTTAACTATGCCTCAGTAATTCATTCTCACTCAATGATATTACATACTCTATCTTCTCAATACTTGTATGTCCCTCGTATAGATATTTAAAGATAATGAATGAACTATTTATACGTATACTATATATAGATACAGAAAATTAAAGCGATACTTGCAAAAACATAAACAGCAAACGTTTTTGAGGGCGATGGTAAAGATTCACGAAATTGGAAACACTATAACAATTATTTCTCAGACGAAGGAATAAAAACCTCTTGCAATGAATTCAGTATGCGAAGAGATGAGCAATAATTTTTTATATTGTTTATTTCCAGGAGTATAATGTTCGCCTCTATAATGGTTTGCAGTTGGATAAATATAACCCTGTATATGTATAACGGCATTTAAGATAGGAATCACAAATTGAGAATTTAGGCACTTCTTTTAGCGTAGCAAAGTAATAAAGCCATTTGCCGGTAGGCATCGCACACATCCATTAATCTCGCTCGGGGAACGAGATTATAAAATGTGTGGGTGTTGTGTTTGTCAGCACTCAGTTACTCTGTTGCATCATTAACTACACCACACCACGCCACCTTAATTAAAGAACAAAATATTACATTTAAAATACAATAAGTTTAATTATCAAGTCTGCAACAATAACACTGCACTAAAATGTAAATCGTTGTACCTAAATGCGAGATCGTAATCGCATTTTACAGCTGTATACAGAAACATAATGAGTTTTACGGCCGTTTAAAACAATTGATGTTATTATTTCGTAGCCAAGGTCAATGTCAGTACCTACCTCCAATGTATTAATCTTTGTCAGATTTATATGATTACATAATATGCATATATGATAATTATACTTGTTAGTGTTTTTGCAAATAGCGCGGTCAGATTTTTTTATTAGGTACAAAAAGTCACACGTGGTTTTAGAGGGCCTCTAATGCATCTAAACCGTGTAGAGTGCGTTGTAAACAAAGAAGGCCTTGGCCTCGGCCGAACAATGGGCCCCACTAAATTCGATTACCTAACAGTCTCGGCCCGGCTATTTCGCTCACGATTTTTACCATAAAAGCAAACTGCCCGCCGGCACTCCGCTCCGCCTCTCTGGTTATATTTGTAAAAAAGAAACAAAAACTGCAACTAGACGTTAGTCGTACCGCGTGATGATAAAATAAAAATAAACCCCAATATTTAGTGCTAGTTTTCTACCTTATCTGCTTGTACTTGTGTTATACATAATATACTTTTAATGAGTGCAAGGCTTTTTGTTGAAACCATAAAATTAATAAATATAGCCTGTTATTACAGCGCCGCTTTAGGCAAATTCAAGGCTGGCTTGTTGAAATAGAATATAATTTGACAAAAAACTTGTCTAGTAAATATTTACTACTAGTTTTATTTACGTAGCTGCGTGCAAAACGTTTATTCGCGTACACTATTATTAACTAGCTCTAAAGCATAATTTATTTCATCTATATTCGTGTTTATCTTATCGTTAAATCTTATTTTAACCTGCACGCACTAGCATACAAATACAATATATATATTTATCATCATGGTACTGGTGCACTAATTTGGTGGTAATTTCAGAAGATTTTAGATCAAACATAAGTGATTTCTCAAAGTTCAAGGTCTGCAGACCCCTCATTATAATTCCGCAACGTTCCATGAGTGTTGGAAACAAAGGGGCCGGTCCTCTCTTGACTACTAAAAGATTATTCTTGCCTGGGATTCCAATAAGTAAAATATTTCTTTGAAATATGCCACAAGACGAAATGTTATTTTGTAGACAAAGGAACAATAAATTTTACGTAGAATTTAAACCATTTATCACGCTGAGAATCTAGCAAGTATTTTATTTTAAATACTACAAATATAGATCACCCGGAAAGGAAAAGAGTTCTATGTTTGATGTGGCTAACAGAAACTTTGAGATCTGCTATTAACATAACAGATACATGAATTTTCTTTACGACTTCTGGAAATACCAGAATATATGGCAATAATATAAGCATGCACTTCTTTTCTAAAGGTATTCACAATAGTTGGAGAAGAACCGGTAGTTATAGAGGGCAGAATTCTTATCAGTTCGGGAGTCTATGTTTGCATAGACTCCCGAACTGATACACAGAACTGATGAACAGGACACTGATAACTGCAGTATCAGACATTACGACGTTTTCAACCGTTTTAAAATAAATTGGAAAATTAGCTGAGATGGATGAGCCCCAAACAAACGGGTAATAAAAATAATTAGGCAATTAGTTCAATTGTGCGCGGGGGCGTGGCGTTCGATCTCGGCTATCTTCATTGTATGCTAAAAAGAGATAACTGGGCTCAACCGACCGAGACCGTATCGATGGGCTTTTTGGAATGTTTTACAAAGAACCGCAATCGATTAGTAAAAATAAATCTTTCAAATGTTATTTGTAATAAATATTTATCTCGAATTAATGATTATTATGAGGGACATAAATATTAACATCAGCTGCTCAAAAGCGGAAATAACGACGAATGTTATTAATGGTATGAATAAGTAGCATGGTACTGATAATTTAATCTACAAATTATACGTACGTACTTAAAATGTAATAAATTATATTACATTTTTAGTACGTACGTATAATTTGTAGATTAAATTATATACAGAATTACATACGCCACATAAGCATATAATATTTAATTTTATTAGTCTCTTCTTAAATAACTATGTCGATGGCAGCTCGCTATTTAATTTCAAAAATATGCTAAGTATTTTTTCCTTGAGTGTCCAGCCACGTAATACTACTGTCGACGTCGAAACCGGTTCGATCGTATAATATTTTTATATTGTTATATTTATATATCTTGAGACGATTACGAAAGAATGGGCCATAAATTAACGATCGGATTAAATTGGTTTTCATACCAAACATATTTAATCTTTTATTTTCGCAGACGGCTTCATTATATTAATTTAATAATTTTACTGTGCTCATTCTGAGCTGGTGATCACGTGTTAGTTAAAATTCGCCGAATTTTATGTTTCTAGGTTCAAGTTTTATTAGGTTGGCATTATGTGCCCGTCAGGTAGGAAATGATTCATGTTGCCATTATTCGGCTGAAAATCTTTTTCCAGATAACATATAATAGATCGAGCGGGCCACAGGTTGAGTATCACTGGCATTGATGACAGGTACACTATTGTGAAATCTTTATGGCTATGGAATATTAAAAAAAATGGTTCGGCTTAATAAACCTCACTGGGCCCCATCGATTTTAGAAATAGATAGTCGTTTGTGTCGAGATCATCGACGTTTCAAATAATTATGAGCTCTATTAAACAATTAAAATCCGTTTTTAGGGTTCCTTCAAAATGGATACCCTTAAAAAAAAACAAAGCTCTTTTGTTCGTCTGCCTGGCTATCTGCTGAATCACTCGAAAGTATTGGATGATTTAGCTGAAATTTAGACTTAAATTTAAATATGTAAAATGTCCCAGCAATAATGGAACATTATGGAAAATTCAGAAAAAATTAAAAAATATTTAAAAATATTATTAAATTCCGAACAACTATTTATAATATTTATTTTATCAACAAATTTATTTATTTATTTTGAATAGAAAGGCAGCTGGTGTTTCCATATTACTAGTCTAAGTAGCCTGTATGTATTGAATGTATTAAAAATATTTAAATTGACAGAACCCACACACTGTGAGTGTACTACCTACAATGTACTGACGTTTGGGAGGTAGGTTCATTGTGTTAGGTGCTGGTAAACAGTCAACCTTTCAACTCAATTGTAGACTAATAATTTTCCTTTCTTGCGTAAATTACTTTTTAATTGGATGGAAATTTCCATTTTTTTACCCGACTGCGGCAAAGGTTAGGATTTAGTGAGTTTTAACACTCAATAGACGTTATATATATTAATAATTTTGGTTAAGGGTTGGTATATAATTCATCAATTAATTTTGAAAAGTAAAATTAATTAATTAAAAATGTATAATCAATATTCCAGTTGAGGTCAGAACAGAGGATATTTTTCACGCTAAAAATAAATTCCCGCGGGAAACTCGTGAGGGGGGGAGAGGGGAGGGGGGAGGGGGGGGGGGAGAGGGAATCCTGTCTACTATCTTGTCTCTCCTTAGACACACATTTAACAAAGGCACTCTAAAGCAAATATTCACTCCGCCATCGCAACATTACCAAAATGTCACAATAGACGTCGTCGTTCGTTGTTCAGACATAAAATCAATACCTACATCCGAAATGCAGTAAATCTATATTTACAGCTCCTGTTATAACAACGTGTATAGGTAATTGGTTCGCTCGTTAAATAGAGATAAGAAATGTCGATATTGAATATTCAATTTATATGTCAAATGTCACATGTTTGACCACAACAAGGTGCCATGACCACCAGAATTTGATGAGCCTTGTGTATTCATTGTTTCGTAAGTAAGCGACTGTTTCATAAGTAATCAATAATCATCAATAGCTTATTTTTATACGGTCTGCAGTGGCAAACCGACAGACATCCGGCCTGATGGTAAGCGGCCACATTCGCCCATAACCTGCAGCAGTTCAAAGGCCACAAGTACCACTGAGAACTATGTCAGAGAATACTAAATATTCTATGAAAAGAAAAGAAACGGCACTTCTCCCTGCAAGTTTAACGTCGCCCGCAATACAGAGCACGGCTGGCAGTACGCTCGCGGCGCCCGCCGGTATAAAGTTACTACTCCAGCGCGATATCGACCAGCGCCGAGAGATCGTTATATAAATAAGTTAGAAAAAGAAGAACATTGTTGTTGACGTATAACATTAACCCTATTTCGACCGAATATGTTCGCGCGCAGGGTGCAGTAGCCCCTCTATAGTTTACGCACACATACAAACGTGTGACGCCCCGCCGCCGGGTGGACCGACGACCTGAAGAAGGTGGCCGGTAGCGGCTGGATGCGGAGGGCGGAGGACCGGGTGTGGTGGCGTTCATTGGGGATGGCCTATGTCCAGCAGTGGACTTCTAGGGGCTGACATGATGATGATGATGAACAACTGGTGTGTCTGTAGTTTTAATCTGTTCGCTTATATGGATGGGACTATGTTAGCAAGTCTCGAGTGCCTAAAATTACAGTGCATCGCCTACCCTTCGAACAGGAACAGAGCAACATTAAAATGGTAAGATGGTGGTGACCGTTCGCACGAATCCTGCACTAGAATCCTATTACTAGAATGACATGTTGACGTCCGCTGATAGACGACAGCGTTACCCAGTTCAGCACAGATGTGCATTAAATAAATATGTAATGTTGAAAGTCAACTAGAATAAAGTAACATAGTTTAAAAAAAAAGGTTTGTTTGTCTGATTTAGTACTTATGTTAGGAAGTGGACTGTAATGTGAGTCAAATGGAATTCTCCGTCAGATATCAGGAGCTACTTTGTAGAGTAACAAAATAACAAGTCCCAATTGATAACATTGCAGCGACTGATAAATTTAGAGCTATGCGTGTGGGGCGGGCGGTTTGTGAAATAAAAATAATATAAGATGATTAGGTACATTACGTTGTTGACAATGTATGGGTATTGCATAAGTTGCTGAATATTTGGTACTCACATAACTTAACGTGGACACTGACGGTGGGCCTGATCCACAAATTTTAAGTCGCTCAGCGAGCTATGGAGAGGGCTATGCTCGGGGTTTCTTTGAAGGATATGATTCGTAATGAAGAAATCCGAAGAAGAACGAGGGTGAACGACGTAGCCGAAGTGGCAGTGGGCGGGCCACATAGGGTTCTGGAGTGGAGACCGCGGATCGGCACGCGCAGGGTTTGACGTCCCGCCGCCTGGTGGACCGACGACCTGAAGAAGGTGGCCGGAAGCGGCTGGATGCGGAGGGCGGAGGACCGGGTGTGGTGGCGTTCATTGGGGAAGGCCTATGTCCAGCAGTAGACGTCTAAGGGCTGATATGATGATGATGACATAACTTATAGTACGGACTTTTGGCAAATAATACTAAATATGACTATGTAAAGAAGCCACAATCCTCTCCAGCGCCACGCCGCCCGACTGTACAAAGTTACTAACCCAGCGCGCTATCGACACCCGACCACGCTAGAAGACGCGAGAAGCACTTCTGTTTTTGACGTAATCCCTCTCTCGGTCGACTATGCTCGAGCGTTCGGTGCTGCAGCCCTACAATAATTTACGCGCACACTTACGTGTACGGATAGGCTGATACTTCTGTAGTAGTTGTTTGTAATTAAATCTGTTCGCTTGTATGGAGTGCCGGCGATGTGCTTATGGGTTTTGTGTGGTCGCTGGTAGTCACAAGTGTTTTTATGTTCTACTATTAATGATATGATCATTATCATGTGGGATTAAGGCTAAATCTGTCTGCACGAGTTTTGCTATCAATAAACGGCGTGCTATCTTCTGGAACGAATAAATAAGGTTGAGTAATCGTTGCGCTCGTGTGTTTACAATAAAAACTATGTCATTCATATTATGTAGGTAAGTATGTTTTTATTCCACAGAATGAGAAAACTGATATTTTCGTGCAAGTGGCAAATGACTGCGATAAATGAGCCACACACATTGTAAAGGAGTAGATATTACATAAAATTAGCAGGTAATATTATTTGTTAACTACGTATGTCAATGGTTAACTACAAACAACCTGATTTGAAATCAAGCTGAGGACGACTTACATCTTCAAGAAGTATATCTATACATTTTCATAAGTGGGATCATAAGTTGTATTTTCTTTTTGAGACAACAATCTTCACATTAGACCAGCGCAGGCGCAGGTATGAACAATTTTCACATTAAACCACCGCAGGCGCAGGTATTGGAGCCTATAAATACATCCTCTGCAGTGTGGGATACTTTACGTAACCTAATGCGTGTGGTTAATGACATTCAGAGTCGGCAGTCGAGGATGTTAAAAATAATTAAATAAAGTACTTCCCGACTTCATTTTGACCGACACAACATAATAAATTAATCTATTCATTAGGTGATTACTATTACGTAACTAACAAACAAACAAAAAAACATCCTTTCGTATATCTAAAATATTAGTAAGTAGGTGTTAGTTTCTTTTTAAAATTCAAATTACCAATTTTTTTTAAAAAAAACCATTGTTATGTCACTCATTTAATGTTCATAATTTTTACACATGCTTGTCAGTTATGTAATTATCTGATTAAATAAACACATATGCCTATCAGAAGTGTGAAAATAGTGTTATAGCTGCGAATGTCCTTGCTGTTTAGGATGTTTTCAAATTTCACCAAATAAAATAATGTTCGCAAGTAAATATCATTTCATTTCTATGTACAAAATAAATAAAAAACTTACAATCTTATAAGTTTATTCTAAACAACAAAAAAGAAAGTTACAATTATAAAAGCACAAGGAATGTCGAAAGCTAATATAGAAATAGCAATTATACAGCCTCATGATAACCTGCTACTTGCCCTGAGATAAGACTAAGAGGTAAGGAAAGAACTTTCGTAAGCATAACAATAAACAAAGATAATATTTAATAAAAGTAATTTACCCATTAACCCCACACACAAGTCTTAAGATACATCAGAGATTAAAGAATTGCCGAACGGCTTAGAAAAGAACCGGTAAAATAAACTAAATGTATAAGAAGAATGATTTCATTACAATGAAAAGGCTAAAATAATGGACTGAATCAAAACAATTAGATGTTCTGATGGTTGTTTGAGTTTTGTAATCTTTTGTAATTCTTCTATGAAAGTTTTGTTTTTATTAAAAAATGTATATGTTTTGGTGCACAATAAAGAATATTTGATTTGATTTGATTTGATTGTGCGGGAAAAGCGACAAGCAAAAGCGAGTCGATAATTATCTGTTATTATTATCGAACAAACATCATCTTCGCCATTGTAATAAAATAATAGAAGTAGAGGAACACACTCCTGTTAAAAATGTCGAAGATTATTCCAAGAAAAGGCAATTTATGTATATAAGAAATTTCAAGAAGATATCACAAAAGACCTTTTACTGGAATCAAATTCCATAGAAGGAATAAGGCAGGTTGCGACTGACATATTTTAATATTTTAAAGTCTAAACTACGTGGAGTTTTTATAATAGTTTTGTAGAAAGAGATGATTCAGGACATTGACTGTAAAGATTTCGAAGAATTCTGAATATCTATCTACATAGAAGTAGTTGTAAAATTCTCCACAACTTTAATTAACAAAAAAAAAAGGGATTAACCCACAAATTTAATTATCAATAGGAATTATAATATCAATATCAATTTTAATTATTAAAGACAGGAAATGTATCTGCAACAAAGTCTCAGTTTTCATGAGCAAACGCTCTGTGGTAGCTGGCAGCTAACACGCAACGCGCACAGTGTTGGCAACTTGTACGGGTTGAGTATGGTTAGTGTTTCGAGAAATATTTTATCATCGCTTACGCAGCCATCGGAAAACTGCAATTATGTATTTGTTAGGTTCGAATACCTAAATGTTTACAAAATCGACTGCCATTGCGCCGTTTTGTAAGAAATTCCGTACGAAGACATCAAATTCTTTAATATTTTGCTTAATATGCAATTTGCAGTCTGAGTGTACTTAAATTGCAATGACAATTTTGTTGCAATAAAATAATTAATAATGTTTTCCATCTAATTAAAACAGCTTATGAAGTTACAAAAAGGTTTGTTTTATCATAATTAAATGAGAAACTCTTCCAACAACAGAACTACCAAATGTATAAGTTTATTTTACTATCTATTCGTCTGCAACTTGACAAACCTATGACGTACATACCACACATGTGTGCATAATTGTACAAATGTAACTTCAGACACTACATAACAAGTGGCAGCGCAGAACTTGATATCAAGTTGTCAAGTCAACGCGACCATAGATTTAATAGTAATTGCGTCTATAAATCTGCAGTAAACGTCATTTCCAACAGTACGCTGCAGTTTATATTACAAGATCGTGCATTGCACTATTTGCACTGAACTTTACTAACTAATGTAACCTTTACCAGTGCATGGAATGGACAACAATAATAATGAAGTAAGAAAGTTGCTCCGAATTTAAAATGATACGAGTTAACAAAATGAACCAAATTGGAAGACAGAAAAAATAAGATAAGATCAAGAGCAATGGAATGGGTGTTATCTTTAGATAATGGCACTAAAGTCATCAATCTTTTTGACGGCCAACCGCTGTTGATGGACGCACGCACCAAAATGTGACTCGAGCTAAAAGATGAAGGCCAGAGACTTGTCAATAAGTAAGACAACAAGAAAAACAGCACTGAAAAGTATTTCGTGTAGTCTACAGAAAAACAAGACATACTCGTACTTCGTTTAAATACTGAACTTTATATAAATTGTAACAGTAATTGAAAATGATAATTATGACAGTCACAAAAGTTAAAAACGAATTCACGTTTCTGCTTTACTGTAAAAGTAGATTTGACCTTTTGGGGAACAAACAATGAACGCGATAGGTTCGAGCTCATTGAACTACTGAACTTTGCTTACGGCAGCCGATTGCTACATAGCGATCACATTCCCACTACAATGACATTCATTCAATCGGGTTTGTTCAATTATAATTTCAATTTAGCACTGTATTTAATTTGCATTAATCAAGGTTCAAAAACCGTAATAATTGCATGCAATATTTGAATATTCTAACGATTCAATATGCATAACGTTTCAGTTATTATTATCGATATAAATTAATACAAACCGATACGTCGTCCAGTCGAAAAAAGATGCGCCAGTGAATAGAAGAAAAAGCAGACCAAAGGCGAACATTTTAACAACGATTGTTGTCTACTCGTCAACACTCAGAGATGTCAATATGCAACAGCGAAAGTGTCCGTCCATAATCAAATGGTATGCAATGCACCGAAAGTGGCATTTCGTTGGCACGGCAACGTCGCTATCGGCTTATATTTAGCCCGGGAACATAAAGCTTCGCTTACAAATTTAATTGCATCGACGATCGCCCGCCGCGCGACGCAAATAGCCCGACTCGTCCCTGAACCTACCCGCACTTTCTCCCCGCTGCAGTGCAAACGAACGGAAAATATTTGTTTTTAAACGTAGAATGAAACCGACGTTCAGGAATTATTTTGTTTACGAACGAACTCAGACTCGAACGCAATGCAGCGTTTTAACGTGAGTAATGGACTTGCACCATTACAGTTTCTCTCGTCTCGCTTTCGCTCGACCCTAAAGTTCAGTTGCGAAGAGAGACGATTGCGAGAAAAGTTGCATGTCCATAAAATTACCAATCACTGGGATGGGAGTATGGGACATAATATAGATGGTTTTTAAAGTTTACTCATTATTTCAGAATAGATTTATCTCAAGGATTGTAAAGCTCCAATGAACAAATAACTCTCAGAAGTTAATTCGTATTGATCCATCGATCTAACAGCTCATTAGAGAAGTCTGATTATGGGGAGCATCTGCCGCACCACAGACATAAAAGTTCAGCAGTTTCTGAAGTTGCATCTAAAGCTGAAGCATACATATTATAACGATGGCCAGTCCCGTCTGGCGGACGCAGAACTTCCAAGAGTCATTTTGAGAATTAATGGTTGAATTATGCATAGTCCGCTCTGAATTGTCGTTGCTCCGCCGCTCGACTGCGTAATGAACTTAACTGCAATGCTGACCATGTACGTGGGGTGGTGATAAAATATGTTCAATTATATCTTTATTCGCTGCAAACCGATATCGTAGCGAGCCATAACTTACACTCAAGAATTCAGACAAGCGAATACATAATTCAGTGGAGCTAAAAAGCCAAGACGAGAATTTGCACAACACTTAAATGTTTTCGAAGCTGCGAAGTGCATCTGAGGGTTGCATCGATCATTTTACTCAGACATTATCGCATGGAACGTAACGCAGAGGGGAGTGTATTGTGCTTTAGCATTATAAATCGGTAGTTGGTGCGTGCCTACACGCGTATCCAACACAATGCGTACAATGCACACGTAAATACATCTTTGCCCGACTCCACTATGCATAATCATGTAAATTTGCAAGTAAAATGACGCGACACGGCACTTTTTAAGCTTGGCAAATGTATAAACACGGCATTGTATCGGCTAAGCGGTGTTTTCGAAGGCGCGTTCCCTTATTGTAGTCCAAAAATTGATACAAGGTCACAGCACAATGGCGTCGTGCGTGACGGTGCTGGTTTTGTAAGAGATGGTTGTCTTCGGGGTTCGGGGTTTTTGGGTGCAATTTATGCAGGCATGCGCCGTTGCGTCGATCACGCCCTGAAAACGGCACTAACGAGCCATGCCGCCGCCTCCTCGCTGGTCTGCACCGGGCATGGGAACGGAAACCGTAGTCTTGCAGACGAGACGGGGAACCTCCCCCACCAGACAATTACGTCAATATGTAAGCCAACATAATGGTACACTTAATGTTTTTTTTTAATATGGGACATTGTTCTCGACTAGTAAGATTTAAATGACAACTACTTTTATTACATTATCTCCTGATAATGTAATGTAATGTAGCTTTTATAAAAGGTTTGATGTTACAATTACACAAACAATAAGGACCAACATTTAAGATTCTAAAACAGATAGGAAGATCTATGTTTCTGGACAGAAAGGCGGTGAAAGTAATAATAATTATAAACCTGTCAAATTAAAAAAAATGTGGTATAGATTTGAAAATGTCACGAAGTGCAGAGTCGCAACTAAAATAAAAATTTCAAACAGAATAGTGTCAGATGTTGTGATCTATTTAACTTTGCATTAATTTATATTTTAGACTAGCTTCTGCGGTTTATCCATGATCAATTTATGTAAATCCGGCACGTTTAATAAAAAAAACACCAGCAAACAAATTTAATATTGGTAAGGATTAGGTTATTAAACTTATAGGTAACTTACCATACCACATTGCATTTTACTATGAAGTTTTCATTATGGTGCGATAACCTAATCGTAAACCAAAGAGACACTGTTATATTATGCTAGTACTCGTATGTACAGTGTACGTACGTATAAGAATTGTACAGTAGGTACACATGGTCTCAGATATTCAGCGATCCCTTTAGCGGCCTCCGTGGCTAGTACCGCTCGGGTTAGTTCACGCACCACTGGCGCCTGACTCACTGTGGTCGCGCCTCAGACGATGGTTAAGGGGTTATGTATGAATGATTCTAATATTTAATTGAAATTATGAAATACCCAAGTAAAAGAAAAAATATACAGATATATGTACTACATAAAAGTAACACATAGTGGTAGAATCAGTCTGAAAAGCAGTTAAAGAGGTAGTTCAGTTAGCTATGCATGAACACCATTTTATGTCAAAACTAAATTCCTGTTCGCATGGCATTTTCCAACTATAATGGTTATTTTCAAAATTACAATCGCAATAATTCAAAACGTTCCTAATAACTTGACTGAAAATACCTAAATCGGCAAATTCATGAAGTCAGAAAGGCCGATTAAAACTCGTGCGTTAAAGCACGTGGCTTATGTATTTATTGCACCTACAGTATTTCTACCTACCAACTAAATTTGTATCTACTTAACACTTCGACTGTATTATGTAAGAGGGATTTAAATACCTATCAATTTTCAATAGTAAACAAGTCGTTTATCATATCACATGCCGATGCTCTAACGACAACATACCTATTTGCTTCTAAAGATATGCTGAGCCTTAATATACTCGTGTAGCGGTGGCTAGTGGGCTCGTCTCAAGGTCACTACGGACGTGATCAGACTGCTTTTTGTGTGGCGAAAAACATCACAAAAGTATAAAGGCACAGTATGAACACTTCCTATTATCGTTAGTTTCGCCCAAACAAGACCACGCAATCAACTTATAAGCTTTCTGGATTTGGATTTAACGATAGTCAAGTAGTTTGTGCTAGTTTTTCGCTCCCGGCGTTGTTGTTTGTGGTTATAGTGTTTAAGGATCATCATGTATTTTGCACGTTTGATATTTTTTAGTATAAGTAGGTCAATCAATGGTTTGGGTTGGGCATGGTGAGTCAGTAAACTTCTCTTTATAAGTTGGACTAGAGATGTACAAGTAAGTACTATAAACCAATGCTAAATACTACGGGACCACACCCCCGACACTCCATACAAGCGCACAGATTTAATTACCTATTATTATTACATGTTTGTATGCGCGCTGTTGCAACTAGCGAGAGAGGGACAGCATTGTACGTCAACAACATAAGTGCTTCTCTTTCTAACTGACGCTTCTTTACATACATATAAAGATAGAAATGACTATACAAACTCAACGGTTGCGTAACAGATTTGTCTGCCTCTAACATGTTTTAAAAGATCCAATCCATTAAAGGTTTTTATGGTAAATTGAGACACGCCTACCGATTGGCTGATAAATAAAACAAACAGGTTTTTTATTGCCATCATAATACGAATAAATTAAATTAACATATCCTGCCATATAAAATGAAATTATTTATTTATTACGCAGTAATTAGGTCCGTAGGTGGATACTAGTAATTAAATTTTTTGGCACATAAACATAATTACGATCGGGCAAATTAATTTTCTTAAATTTATTAAATGTTGAAAACAGAAGAAATTAAAATGTTTTATGGTATACTCCTATTATCCCTTTTGTATGATCATGTTTAATAAAAATCCTAAACTATGTCCAGCATTAATTCAAAGTTAATTAAACATTTGGATACTGATACGTGGGTATAGAATCAAAAAGTACTCGTATAATGTAATAAACAATTTTTTTTACTGAATATTTATTACAAAATAATTACAATTGTCAGTTGTGTTGTAGATACGTATGTAGTAAACTGATAAAAATGCCGCAATGTCTAGTGAAGTTTTTTATAGCCATAATAGCATAGTTTATATTTATGACTCACGATTGCCTTCGAGAGATAATTCAGAGAACATTTTTTACAGCATACTTCTTTGTAAAGTCATTAGAATATCATAAAAACTTATTGGATTGGAATAAAATTCAAAAAGTAGAGTATAAACGTGAGTGAGACGCAAGACGGATTTAACGTTTTCTCATTTCAAGTTTCAACATAGAAAATATCGGGTTCTAGTCATTAGTAAAACAAAGAGTGCTTTTATAGCTGAACCGTTTTATACATTCATACAAGATCGCCTAACGTGTCTACACAACGAGCGAACAATGTGGCGACGATGCCGTGGAATGCAAATAGCCTTATTTTCCAATAGCAATTTCCTCTCCAAACTTATTAAACATGCTACATTTAAAGTCTATAGAATAGATAATTTATAATTCTTGTACCATACTCATCATAACATTTATTATTTTCATTGCTAATTTAGAATAATGAAACTATGAGTTTGTCGTACGATACTTAATACTTTTTCGTTTGATCGAAACTAAATAAAGTAGCTACTTACTACTTGTTTTCTCTGTTTGATGAAATGGAAATTTTTTTATAATAATTTTAACTTACAAAATGAAGGTATGTGCACTTAACTATGGTAACAAAATTCGCGAATATCAATAAATTAGGTAGGTAATAGTATACATGATGAGTTTGTAAAATAGCTGATTTATCAGACTAATAAGCCTATTAGAACAGCCGTTCTTCATCCAATGGTACACAACAGTTTCCAAACAGAAGCGACAACGCATACCAACTGCCTCATTATCGGCGTCTGGAACGTAACAATTTGAAACGTCAATTTGATACGTGTTCGTCATCATTGAATTAATTCCAAATTAATAATATTTTTCAAACATATCCAGTGCATTTTCAAAACTTTTGATTTACAATCATATTTATAGTTTAACAAACTCATGGTGCCATCGTCGGCTTTGCTTGAGAAGTCTTCAATCGTCGGCTTTGCTTGAGAAGTCTTCAATCGTCGGCTTTGCTTGAGAAGTATTCAAACTAAATGCAAGTCAAAACCTAATAAAACTATCTAAGTATATTTTTACAATTCTCAGTTTTAACAAACTTACGAAATAAGGAATAAGTACGAATGAGAATAAACCACTTTTTCAACCAACTTGTGTTGTTTTGATTGCTGTATTTTTGGTAGGAATTTAAAGTGATTTGATTATAGCTTTTACGTTTAATTAAACATGTATTGTGAAGTGGAAAAAGTCAGCGACTCTGACATCGCACACAATTTGCAGATTCCGTCAATGAAATAATTTTAAGTGTTACTGAAATATCTCAGAAAATACTTTTATCTGAAATTTCCATAGGCAATTTTACATGATTAAACATTTTACGGCGTAACATTAGGCGGATGGCAGTGACAGGATGAGAAGAACCGAGGATCGGGTTCAGTGGCGCACCTTGGGAGAGGTCTATGTCCAATGTAGCTGCCGCAAAAACGGACAAAACCCTCGCTATAATGGTATTCATTTTGAGGATCCCTAAGTGACCTTTGTAAATGGAATTATAATAAGTTATGTAGTATACCTACATATAATCACGTAAGTAAATTATACAATAGGTATTATAAACAACTTATAATAGGTACCTATTTATATAAATGAACCTTACCATAACAGAACAATGAATCCTTGAGGTTATTTTTCGGCTCATCTTTTTAGGTCAAGTTAAATTGCTTTAAAAGAGTCATCACATCATCGCATACAGACTTCGCCCACGATTCAATCAAGGCACTATAAAATACCTACATGCTAGGTACGGTCGCACCTACACTCGATGCCCGACTAGATAGATACACTAAAACAAGTTTTACATCATTCGCTATGCAAGTTTCAATTACATGAATTTTAATTTTGTAAACTTTGTAATACAAGAAGATAAAGAAAAGATATCATCGCTGGAAAGGTAAAATTGCTCAAGCGCCAAAATAGGATTTTCAGTTACATAATAATAATCCCTTTCTTAGTTCTGATTTGATGCAATATGGCTGGGGTCACATCTTTGTATATTTTTTTATATATGTACATAAATATAAAGTTATTGCTTTTTAAACTATTGTAGATCATTTTAACATCTAAGGTGAAACATGCAATGGATCATAATCAAAAATAAACTATTCATTTACCAAATAACAAGCATTAAACGTCTTATTTTGGTATGTATGGTCTGTGATTTCACTATATTTTGTTTTCGGATAAAAGCGTCCACCAAAATTATCATTACAAATTATGAAATTAGTTGTACCGTCAAAATATTCATAACTTTCAGTTTATCATTGTTATTTCATTTCTATCTAAACCCCCAGCCAGAGATAAGATTACCTCCATAACGTTGTTGACTTTTTATATTAAAGTTTTATTGATAGGTACACATATCTTGTATATTTTTGCAAGGCTAAAGATAATAGTCGGACGGCATACATATTTATATGCAGCGAGGGACAGACTAACTGATACCAGGTTATCTGTTTGTGCATGTATATTTTTATCTGTTGAGTGTTTATTTTTCGAATATTTCACCAAAGTTACTATTGTTATCAATAAAAATCTTTTTCTCTCGTACCATTTGTTACAATGTTTCGCAATCGCATGTACATTGTATCTTGGCCATTATATTAATTAACAATTCAATAATTTAAGTAAGTATTTATTTAAATTATTATTACTCTATTAAGAGTAAAGGTTTTTATCAATCAATCTAGGTCAATAGCCTTAGTAAAAACTATCGATCCTGAACATTATATTATTATTAATAAAACAACGATATAATGTAAAAAAAATAACATTTGCTCTGGATAAATCTATATTTCATTCCAGATTAATAGTCCTATGAAAACAAACGCATTTGCGTCTCGAAAACAAAATACACAATAGATGGTGTTCCTAAGTGGACCGCAAAGTTTACTTGGTAATACAAACCTATTTTTGCTGCTGGTGACCCTTTCATGTATATGTTACCGAGACGTAAATAGCGTTGGTTTTCATAGGACTATTAATCTGGAATGAAATATAATTTAAGTGATGTTCAGTGTGTTGTAAAAAAAAACGAAGTTATTACATTCAAAAATGGGATATAAAAATATCTGAATTTAAAATTATATATAACGCAACCAACCATGGTTTTAAAATAACGACCAAAATCATGAATGCAAAAACCTTGTGCAACTCGTAAAACCAACCATTGCCATAAAATATCCAACCGACTTTTTTGTGTTGAAGAAACCGCAGCAATTTGAATAGGGCGGCAGCTGCAATTTCGGGAAAACGCACTTTTGTCGGTGCATCGGCGGAAATGGGAAACCATCTGTGCACCGGAGCGTGGTTAATGTATGGAACCGGCGAAATTGCATTTTAGGGCTTCACCAATTTGGGCTGTTCCTGTGTGCGAATTAAAACAGTTCACATTTGGGCTAACTGCGGTGTCAGTTGGCTTTGGAATGATAACGGCGGCGGGGATAGTTTTGAACATGCAAAAATAAAAATTCTTTTTCTGTTGTACACGTACGTATTGCAGTTCCAACGAACATATGAGTATATGGATAGAAGTTTGTTATGTAGTTTAAAAGGTTTTTACTAATATTGAAACCGTATCATAAACTTTATAATTTGTCAATTAATAACGTCCTGAAAAAGAAACTAGATAATTATAGCCGAAATATTAAATTTTCCGACTCCACCACACTACTAATCACATATTTTAATACATTCTCACGAGAGAAATATTTGAAAAATAAGTTCAAATAGAGAGTTAATAAAAAAATATATAATTTTGTTACAAAAAATCTAATATTAATCAATAATGCTCTTAAGTTGGAAAAATCAATATTTCGGACAAATAACAAATAACGAAATATTATGTCTAATTATTTACTATACCTCCTAAACAAAGAATGAGACCACTTATAATTTCCAGTCTGTATAAATAAACGTGAATGTTTATTATATTTATAAATATAAGTCGAGTTCTTAGTAAGCGGCTAGTCCAAAAAAAAATATGTTTTAGAGATATGTATGAGTATAATTGTTGTGGTTATGTGTACTTGCCTATAATGCCACTTCCTATGTTTTATTGTGCCTTCTACTAAATATTTATAATTCCTATCATTTATGGTATATTGTTTATGATATGAATTGAGTGCTCAGGTTCAGTTGTCTGCTTTCTATGTCCTTTTCCCATCGTATCCGTTTCTTACAGGTCAAATTACTTTGCAAGGTATGCCAAACAAACAAGTTTGGCTATCTTATTAAAAAAGTATCACCTAACTGTGAAATATGCGGCATGGTAGATGTCCAACACTTGCTGTTGGAGTGTGTCCGAAACCAGGCAGAGGGAAAAGTTGATAAGAACATTAAATGTTAATATAATGAATGTGGGCATATAGCAGAGGGCATCCTGACAGAATCTTGTTCGGACTTGGTCAGAATGTTATATGATTTATTCATATTTAATTCAAAGTGTATATAATTTAAAAGACTATGATGGGGCTGTCATATACGACAGTATAAAATCCCCTAAATAATAAAGATAAAAAATGCCCACTGTCGCCTGCGCCCGTGCGCATAGGTTGCGGTGCACGCTTCTGAAGCAGACAAACAACATATTTTTCTTTTATTCCAAGGCTGTATCACAAATCACATTGTCACAAACACTACGCAGAAAAGTCGATAATCAGGAAGTAGGAAGTGAATGCATGAATTTTTGAATAGACAATTATTATTCGGGTGACAATTCATTGAAGTTATGAATTTTTCAAACAATTCATAAGTAGAACGTGGAACTAACTGTAAATATTTTTGCGATAATCTTGCCATACTTACCCACATTTATACCCATCGATTAACTAGAAAGGATTTATACCGATTGCCACACAAGAAAGGGGAGAATGTGTTAACTACTGGTAACCTAAAATGTTAATCTATATCAAATTTTTATGTCCCTATCTTTTGTAAGTATAGTCGAGTGTTGAAGATATGAGCTGCGGTAGTATAACTCGATCCAACGTCAGGAGGCAATGGCTGAAAACCACGTGCAAAAGCTAGTAATAAAATAACGAACGAAATACCGACTAATTTTCGTAAGTTTACATACCGTACAAGTGTATATTTAAAGTTTCAGTCGTGGAAGAAAAAGGATAAGCAAAGTTACTGTTTTATCGATTACATATTGCCAACATTAATAAAAATGTATAGGTTCTTTTTACGCGATCTCTACGTATAATTTGAAATATGTAATAGCAATCTATTTAGTAGAAATCTAACCAAAGAGAAGACGACACTGTATGTTAGTAGTCATGGAGGTTGTGGCGTGCCGTTTTGATCTTTGCTATCAAATAATAAAACATATGTTCCCATGTTATGCTTCAGTATGTTCTATTTAACAGTTTAAAAAGTTAACATGGGACCGCCATGTGGGAAACGATTGAATTTGAAAACTGAAACTCTTATCGTGCCGCGACTGTATGTAGGGATTTGCATGCACTTATGCACCCTTGTAATTTTAACATAAGAAACAGCCATTTGCTGTACGACTCGTAATGACTATTTGCATAGCTAGAATGTGGATAAACCTAAATGTAACAAACACTTGCAGGGTGGCGTCGTGCGGAGAATTTATAGTTGGGGGCACGTAACTTAAGCTCTGATTTGTAGCAAATCAAATTTGTATGAAGTGGCGCCAACTATACCAGGGTGCATTTTAATTTAATTAATATTAAGTTGATGTAGATACCTATATTAAGTAATTCTAACAGCTGTGGATGCACAAAATAAAATCCCGATAAAATTTTATTATATTCTTTTATAAAAGGTAAGTTAAGTGCAGTCAGTACCTACCCTATGAAAAATGACCAAGTTCATACTAATTTTAACTTTATCATCACTGAATAAGGTGCTAGAGATGGTCACTTAATTCAAAACTTAACTTTAAGTAGTGTAAGTAAATATACTTCTTACAGAATAACTTACTACATTTGCATGTAAACGCTGTATTGTACCAAAATTAACAATATCAAATAGGAATAAAAGGACAAAGGCGGACTCAAAGTTTCTTCGAACTTTGTATACAGTTTGACGAGATTTCAATACTTTTATCAGACCAACAATTATCCAATGAGAACTTGGCCTCTTTTTAGTAATAATATATTTGGTGGGATATCTTCAACACAGACGATTAGATAAAAGTGACCGAAGCTCGGACCGATCGCGTTCGGCCGGTTTTGGAACTTGTCAACCGACGAAAACCAGTTCTGCGCAAATAATGGTATGGCCATCCATGGCTATAGGATATACAATACGATACGACACAGTAAAATAAACAATCATTATGATTTAGATAGTCACTAATTAAATAAATAATTAAATATCATTTACATATACCTATGTATGTGATTACATACACTTGTCTAATCCCGAACTAGGATTTACTCACTGTGCTATGCAAAGTAAACCAGGATTAGACAATTCACAAATATAACCCCTAGACCGGGACCAACTTGTACAAATTGTTCAAAGTTGGATGTCCCCAGTGAGAATCGAACCCAGAACCTCTGGCGCTCGAATCTAATGACCAAGCCACTAGGATTAATTGATTCTTATTTTATTATGCTTTTGAAGGCTGATACGACAAATAAATAAAAAAAAATGCATAGGTATGTAATGTAGGTAGAAAAGCTCCAATTGATAATAAATATTATGCCTATAATGCAATACAGGTTGTTGGTACCTAGGTAGGTATTATTAGGTACAAAAAAACGCTAGCAATGGAAATTAGGTACTTATAGGTAGGTAAGGTAATTATGTACACGCGAATTGAATACGGTTTACGGTCCTAAGTGTTTAAATCACAAATATGTAGGTACCTATTCTTTTTTATTTTGATCAATCATTGAAAATCAAAAGAATAGTTTAAACTTTTTCATGTCAGAAGTGTAATAAACAAGTAATATTGTTTTATTGGTAATCATTTTTCCCGTTTTATTTTTTTCACACGACAATGTTGATGAGACAATAGCAAAATCTTCCTGGTAAGTAAAACAAGGAAAAATTATTTAAAAAAAACATAATTTATATCAACCCTGATTTGATTTAATTCACGTATAAAGTAGGTAGTTACGTGTGTTCCTAGCAGCGAAAATAAACAAATAATAAACGCATCACTTTGTAAATATGCGAGTTATTTCGTCTCCAATAGGCGAGTACATACTTATAGTAGGTTCTTCAGAAATGTCACTAATATCTAGTAATAAACCAAATTATCTTACCTACCCTACCTACCTTATTGAGCGACTGCCTCTTCTCTTGTAGTCTGTATTCTGCTTAAGCTAGCTAAATAATGATAAACTCGTATGATGCTTACCTACTACTACGTGAATGACATCATAAGATGATAGAATGGTAGGTAATGTGATGTGAGTGTAACGGAGATGTGACATCTGACATGACTTGTTGCAATTTTTTTACACAATATTGATAATGATAAGGTCGGGTACGTCCCTACCTAGGTTATTCTATAAATTCGAGGTACCAATTTAATAATTCCCAGACATTCACTGATAGTGATGTAAGGTATCCAGTAGATGTACCCTACCTACCCAAAGAGTAAATAAATGCACTTATTTCTGTAGTAACTAAATAATAGTTAAGTAGGTATAATAAAATGTTTTAGTTCTTACGGTTCAATGAAGTTATAACCTACCTATCTAATCAACAGTTTACTAACATGCAGGTTATTTATATAACTTTGAACTTCAGTTAGGAAAATAGGTAAGAAATATAAATATGACTTCGATAATGTGACCTTTCCACAAGTCGTTTTGATAGTGCTGACTTACCTGATCCTGTCAGACACGATCTCGGGCTTGGAGTGCCTCTTGGCTGGCGTGATAGCGTGAGTGGGGCTGGTTGAGGGTTCAGAGGGCGCTGATGGTGGCGAGCAGGAGCCTGAGCTGGACAAGCTGAATGCTCTGGGGCGGCCGTCCGGCGCCGCTGGAGTGCGACCGGAACGTGTGCGGCGGCGTCGTTTCTTATCGTCGTCGGCCCGCACTGTGGCCCCCGGGGGTGCCCAATCAAGGTCCTTCTTCAAATGTCCGCGACCACACCGGCACCCGCATGCCTTAAATGCCAAATCGTAACCCTTCTTCGTCCATAAATTCTGATGCCGCTGCCTTTCTGACCAGGAGCGGGCCCTGCCACAGGACTTCAAATAAGCGAGCACACCGCCCTCCCACTGCTCGAAGCATTCGCGGTGCATGTACCGGCCGGCGGCGCACGTGTCGTTGTTGCATAGCACGCGGACCGCGTCTTCCACGCGTACCGATTCCCGCGGGCGCAAGCACTCGCCGGGCACGCAGCACCCACGAGTGTCCTCCGATTCCCGCTCGCCGGTAGCGCCTTGCCGACGCGGGGCCATGACGATCGACTAACGAAATCGAACGTGCGCAAGTAAGGAGCGCGTCACGCTACAGACATGCTCGCCGGAGCGCGCGCGGCCGACTAATAACCGCGAGTGAACGAAAGCGAAATTTCAAGAGCGCAGCGCGTCGCCGCACCGCGCCGCCGCCGCCGTCGCCGCCGCCGCGCTCCCGTCCCGCCCGCCTGCATGGGGCTGACCTTGCGGCGCGCGGGGTACGGGGCGCGGGCTGCAGCGAGGGGCGGGGCTGCGATGCGGCCGCCGTGCTGGGTGGGGAGAAAGTGGCTGCACAATTTTCACTTTCGCGAGGAAGCGGGAGAGGAAGCGAGAGCTATTGATAGGTCTCCAACTTAGTCAAAAAAACAGTAAAAATAACGGCCAATTTAAGCCGACTCCAGGTAAGTATATATTCGACATGAACTGAGACACGCGTGGAAATTGTTTAATTCCACCCTTTTTTGAAATTGAGTCACCGGTAACAAAACATGCCACTAAACCACTAGTAAAACTACTATACTTTCTTTTAAAAATTTGATTTCAAGATAACTTGCGTTGAAGTTGCATCGAAATGGCCAAAAGAGAATGATAGGTATACCTATTTGCTGTACACAATGAGTAGGTACACTGGAATGCATGCATCAGTTATAAGAACAGAACTTATAAGAAATCCACTACTGGACCTTATTTGGGGGCCTGACTGAAAATGGGCTTTTGCCCTGATCACCATGTTGTAAACAGAAACTAGGTAACAAACTGTATTGACCCTTGCTACCTTTCAGGAGACCAAACAGGATTTAAATTTAGAAAACAAAAAAAATCGGAACGTTATGTTCCGATTTTTTTTTTCTTTTCTAAATTTAAATCCCTTTTCACTGGAAGCACAGGTTTTATTTGAAACCGGGGTCTTTTATTATTTATTAAAAAAAAACCTCACCTAACTACCTCAGCAGGAATGGTTATTGCATGGCTTGCATTAAGTAGCCCTCGCCTTGCTGCTACTTTTCGTACGCCTAACTCTTCGTGCAATTTTAATTTCCTGACCTCTATTTAATAGGTATTGTGCTATCAATCAAATATGATTGTTACAGCTTGTACATGTAATTGCCATTGATTATGTAGTTATTTTAAACGACTTAGTCTAGTGTTAGTAATAATGACTCGTTATTAATGTCGTACAAGGCGACTAAGGGAATACATTATAAAACATCAATCAGGCCTCCCCAACCCGTCTGGCATGCGCGGGGAGGCCAAATCCTCCGTCTGTCTCCGGCAGATGAGAGAGGGTTGTGCTCCTGCAGTGGAGACAAAAATAACCTGATGATGATGATTAATGAGTAAGCTGAAGTGGTAGTTTGGCGGGTCATATCTGTCGCAGAATCGAGCCGTTGGGGCAGACGAGTTCTGGAGTGGAGACCACGGAACGGCACCCGCAGAGTGGGACGCTCCGCCGTCAGGTGGACCTACTACCTGAGGAATGTGGCCGGAAGCGAAGGGCGGACGACCGAGTATGGGGGCAGCCATGCGAGAAGGCCTATGTCCAGCAGTGGACGTCTTAAGGGCTGTTATGAAGTAGGTACCTACTACATTAAAAAAAATATGTGCATATATTGGTACATGCCTTAGAGCAAGACGGGGCCAATGGGGCCATAGAGCGTTTTCTATCGATTAGAAACATCCTGTCATGTATCGCGGGGGGATCCACGCACACTATGTACTTGTACGCTGTCGCTACTGAACACACATATAATAAATCGAACAAAGCATTCTTCTCGCATTTAAATCGACCGTTCGAGACGGCGCATGACCGGTGGTCTTGTAATTTTGGCAGAGGGGAGTATACCCTGAATATGACGCCTCCAGTGTTGCTTTATTACATACACTACATACGTCCGCATCAATGATCAAACAAAATCTCGTTCAATTCACCATTCATAAGAATTTAATGGCAGTTCTCAAGAGCGCACGTGTTTTTTAATCTTTGAAAGAACTATGGGGATAGCTAGTTAAGCCACAATGAGGACCGTTCAGAAACCGGTCCAAGGTAAGAGGGCCCGGGAGGGAATAAAGGAACTAGTAGTGGCGCAATGTGTGACCCAATTTTTATTCCCACTAAGGGGCCTTCCACGAACCACGTAGGCCGTTTGCAGTGTTCAAGTCTGAGCTAAATACTTACTACAAAATAAATTATTAAATATGTTGAAGAGTTCCTGAACTATAAAGAAAGTAAGGAAATATTATAATGAAAGAATATATTTTTAACATAAAACAATTGAAGCTATTGTAAATAACAATAAAACTAATACGTACCTACTTTACCAGCCATGATTTTATTATTTGTTTTCTTTTTTGCCCTTGAATGTAAAAATAACTACCTATACAAAAACAAAAAAAAAATGTTTTATGAGCAGAGCACTGAAAATTTTAAAATAATTACATTTTTTTCATTATGCTCAGAAACGTTTGCCATACTTAAAAAAGGACATAGTGAACCTTCATATACGGCCACACACTAATTTACATATATATCACATATACATACACTACACATTTGTGAGAGCTGCATTAAACCAAGTTACTAAAGTAACAAATGTCATTAAAGAAACTGTAGACTTAAAATTGTAATGTTTTTCGATTATGGAAAACGTACGTCCAGTCAAATTGTCTAGACATTGCAAGAAACTTTTATTTGACACATATTGTAATACTAGCTGTTGCCCGCGACTTTGTCCGTGTGGACAACTTAACATCACATATTATGTATTTAGGAAGGTAGTATAAAGTATTATGTATGAGAGAATGGGATGCTTTTTCGGGATAAAACCATCCTATATCCTATTCCAGGACCTAACTTATATGTGTGCCAAGTTTCATCACGATACGCCCAGTGGTTGAAGCATGATTGAGTAACAAACATCCAAATATCCAAATATGCAAACTTTCGCATTTATAATATTAGTAGGAAGTAGGATAGGATAGTAGGATTAATATTCAAGAATTTCAAGTTTTAATAATAAAATGACAAATAAATATAATACATTGCTATTACTGCTATTTGATGCTATACTTAATTATAATAATTACATGAACAATTTCGGAAAATAAAATCAAGTACCTAGTAATTAACAAGTGTTCCCGGAAAAAAACTATAATATTTGCCTTTACCAGTTGTCCTAATATGAGCAACATATTTAATATTAACTCAATTAAACGAATTATTTTCTTTAAAACGATCTCTTTTATTATTTTCTCACATTCTTTAGAAAAAAGCATCCTCGGCGGGAATGACAATTACTTTGCGGCTCAGCCTTATAACTCATACTCGTCCAGCAATTGTTAACTTCTCGACCTCTGCATCTATACACTATTCCTTTCATTGCTGTACAAGTTAACAGAATCCCGGAATGATCAGAAAGTAACATAGCGCCTCCCATTATTCGTAGACACACATGCATTCTGTTAACTTGTACAGCTATAAAACATTTGGTATTTAAAGATGTCATTAAAAAAAACGCGGGGCGCACGTATGTGTTAGGCGATTTGTTACATGCCTGTCATAGTGACAGCTATAAGCATGTATGTGTGCGCAGGTCGCGCCCGCGAAGAATGACAGAATGTTTTGCATCGGAAGAACACGCTACTCTGGTGGGAGCGGCTATACCAAATAGCCACGGGAGGGGATCCAAAAGTAACCAAAATTAGGCCACGTAGTTTATGTAAGCATCTTAATACAACCATCAACACAGATTCCTCACTGATGCCCTAAAACGTGTAGTATTACATTTTAAGTCCTGACACGTTCAAATAAAGGTCATAGAAAGGGTGTATGGTTTAAAATAAAGAAAAGCTTTGCTGAAATTTGTACCTTATTGCCAGGTGATAGGTGCATTTCGATTTGCCAAGGGGAGTTGAAAGGAACACGTGTATCGTAATTCGTGTACCAACCGAATTATAAACATGGATAAGTTTTCCATCCTGTAACGTCGTACTTCAAGGTTATGTCCTTTATTTGTGAGCGATAAGGAACCATAAGAGAGAATTGGATTTTGATCAGATGTAATGTTAAATTTGTAAAGGAACTGCGTCTCAAAACAAGTCTTAGCAATATATTATTATGAGCCTTTTGTCTGTTGTCCGCACATCTGCGTGACCTCCTCTCAATGGCCATTGAATTATTTTCAATAATGATGACGTATAATAGAAATTCGCTTTGATTTGGTTAATTTCGTGTGAAAATTTCATACCTAACTTTAAATAAAAAAATTATTTAAAATTTTCCTTTTTTTCGGAAAACAATTGCAGTGTGTCATATATACAGGTTGCACAATATCAGTTTTAATTATAAATCGGTGCCAACGACATAAGATTTAATATCGTTGGTCGGTGAACTAGAAGTCGGGACTGCAACGGGAAATTTTAAAAATAATCAAATCCAATATTCTTAATCTGCGTAAACTAGAAGTAATAATATTTAAACTAACAAAAGTAAAACCAAGTGAATTCCGCTAACATGACATTTCACATAATACAACCCTTAAAACTCATAAGCTATAATTCTAAAAAAGCAAATTATAGGTATTCTAGCCCAGTACTTGCCTGTACAGAGTTCAAGAAAGCGCTAAATAATAATTAGACTAATTAGTGTAAAACAATTTTATGATTACTACTTAAGAAGCCAGTATTTACATAAATATTATAAAAAACATTATTTAAACTGATAATGCATATTAGTATAATAAAAACAACGGCAGTTGTAAAAGTTCTACATACAACCCCCCATTTCCTTTAGCAGCACGGCGGATGCGTTGTAAAAAAAATATTGGTCAAGTAACTCAAGTTCTCATTCCCTTTGTTCGTTTATAAGAAGGTTCCGTACAGCAGACAGCTTAAAACTTTGCAATAAGAGATATTACGTAGTTACGTAAAAAAATCGCGGTTGTGTGCTTGGCCTTACATAACACGATGATTCATTGATCAAGCGATGAAGGTAGGTAATATTTAAGTGTTTTTTTCGGACGCTCCGTAATATTTATTATCATTCTCACTGTCAAAACGTAAATTTAATAATATAGGAGTTAGACTGCGTAAGTGAAAAAAATTGTGATGACGTAACATTTGTAGAAGAACAATCTACTTAGATTTAATTGTTTTACCACGAAACAATAACTTAATATTTTCGATGTAGATTCGTTTTGACAGAAAATCGAATTATTTGTATTTATTAAACTTTGTTCTTGTGTGAGAAATCCATAAAAGTTCCCATAAATTCATCTCTACCATTACGTCGAGCGTGTCCGAAACATGAACTGCAGGGGCAAAACCGTTAGCGAGGTACATCCAGTTCTGAGTTCGAATAAATTGTCAAGAATACCTGAACAGCAGCATAGAATACTTAATAATCGTGTTTAGTCTGACTTATTGGTGTTGCCAGATATATGTTTCCTTTATCGCTATATATCTTATATGTACACTGAAAAAAAAAACAATTGTCGATTTGCACAAGATCTTGTTAACCTTAAACAGTAGTCTTAACTCCATACGAGCGCAACAAGATTTTGTTCCATTTAACTAACACGACCCCTTGCACTAACTCAACTTGTTAAATTGCTCATGGTTTGGTTTCAAATAATCATTAATATTATTACCTACTTTAGCTGACATACAGCAAAGAAGACAAAATGCCACTTATTTAGTTGACAAGCATTCTTTTCAGTATAGTAAATAGATTACTACTGTATATCTGAAAGTATGAGAAGACCGATTGAGAGTCAACCAGCCACGGGTCCAGATTATTATACCATTGTTGTGAGGATAGGCGTAATAAATAATAATAATAAAGAAAAAACATTTATTCATCTCTTCAAAAATCATTCCGAGGATTACTTCTCATTAGGAATTATTTTTCTTGGTACATTACTAGTAATGTAACTTGGTTATGTACGAGGAACAAGCGATAATAACTCCGCCAATCTGTATAATACAGTTTGTTAGCAGAAATTGCTCTCTTACTTTATTCCCATTTATGGCAGAGAATACTAAATATCCCTACGCAATGGTGAATACCATAGCAAATTACAAAGTTTAATTTTGATATTAGGAAATAAAAAGGTTGAGGTTACGGTCAGTTGTGTGGTGTGGCTGTTTAATTTGAATAATTTCTAATTTCTCAACCTATTTCTAACTTCATTTCGATACGAAACCCTAAAACGCCCCCTTATTTGACCCACATCTAAGGGATAATTGTGAAATAAATTATTTAATTATTACTTTTATAGGTCACTGCATAATGCTTGGCAGGTGCATCGAGGCGTCACCTGCTAGTATAGGGGGTTTCAAGGTCTCGGCGCGAATGTGAACTTTTTGTTCTTGTGGCCACTCGTGCGCAAGTGCCGGGTACAAATAGGGCACTAAACACACGTTTACTTGCAGCACATGTGTGGACGTTTGTTTATTTTTTATTGAGTTGCTTGACGTCAAAATGAGCGGGTAGATATATTTAAAAGAAATATTGTGCAGGCCAGATTGAGAACTTTCTGATAAATGGATAATACCATCTATCCTGTACAATAAAACAGTAAGTATATTTAATATTGCCTTAAAAATATGTCGGACTGTAAGATTGAAGTAAAATGAGTTCTACTTCAGCATCATCATCAATATCAGCATTTAGATGTCCACTGCTGGACATAGGCCTTTCCCATAACTGGTCCTCAGCAAGGTCCAGAATTATGTTAGCGAAAAGTTAAATGATTAGGAATTGAACGTTGTAATATATACTCGTATAAAGTATAGATGTTATCCCAGTAAGTGTAAGTACAAAAAACGACAACAAAATTACATATTAATAAAAAATTAACCTTTAATATTGGAACAAGATAAAAGCTTTTCTATATATATTTTGCCAATTCAAGTCTAAAAAAAAGTCAAATAAACTAATTTACAATTTCACTTGTCGTAGCTTTGTCAATGTCATCTTCTGAATTTAATTCGGTATAAATTAAAGTTCCTTTTGTTTCCTTATTAAACAAATGGATAGAATATATTTTTTTAAGAACATAACTAATAAATAACATTGAAACGAAAGTCTATAGGCTGTAAGTCTTAAATCCTTAGGTATTTTACTATCCGCTTTGAAAATTCTGGCTCTAGGTCATCATATAGAAATAATATGAGATACGACACTTGGAAGCTGTCTACATAGTTCAAGAGGAAGTTCTTGGAATGCAACTCTAAAACTATATATGTAGTTAACTATACTCGCAAGTTAAATATCTTTTATTTTAAGAACCCTTTTCAAGGAAACATAAAACCATACCTAGTCATTTTCATTAATTTCCAAAAGAGTTGCGTCATCATAAATCTCCATCATGCGTGCGTTAAATAAGTAAATAAAATTAAAAAAGCAATCAAAGACTACCATTAAATTAAATTACGTCCTACCATTTTATTTACTGCAGTTACCATTTCATATATCATTGCGTCGATCAATACCTTGCAAAATATCATCAATAATACTTATGTAGCAGGAAAATGTGACAATCAGTGATTTCGCAATGTACTGTTTTGTGTGCCAAAATAAAAATCTTTCTATTTTGTCCAGTGACGTGAACATGGAAAACTAATGTTAATATAATGTTAGTAATAAACTAATTATAGTTATAGAGGCTTATAAGACAATAGTTTCCACCTGAGGTGACCGTAGCGTAGAAACGTTACAAGTAACAACAAAGCCCTAAAGGTCCAGAGAAGCCAATTTATGTTGTCCATATAACCTTGCTGCACAGTTTTCGACAAAACTGATTTCGTCGATGCTCTGCGACGTATACATGCATGCATGCAGTAAGCATCCAGAACCGGTGGACCTTGATCTGGCAGGGACCCTCTAATCCGCTGCCGGGCTAACCTTGAGTTATTTTTAACCACGCCTGCATTCGAATCCCGTCAAGCAAGTTCTTCCGAGTATTATATAATGCGAAAGTATAGTTCCCTTTTTGTTCCTCACAACTCCGTGAAAAGCGTGTGGCCCTGTCATTTTGCTTTTACAGCCTTTGTTTTGGGTCGCACATATTTTTATTTCTTTTCTCTGAATCGTAAAAGGAAGAGGCAATGAAGGGTTAGCGTTTTTTGTGTAGTGGATTATTTATGGTGCGGAATAATGGTCTCTGAGGTCGCCGCAAAACGATAACAGCTGCAGAATTTCCGAAAATTTTTGATGGGTTCGCGCTCCTCCGGTCAGTCGTATTTTTCTTTATTACGAGTCGTTCGTACATGTCATAACTTCATGAGGTAGGATTTAGGAAGTTCCGGGCATAGTGAAGAGAAGGAAATTGCATTTTACACAATATGTAATTAACTGTAGTAAGTGAGCATCTACAGTTAGTGATGCATCGAAAGATACGATATGAGAGGGCGCGGCGACCTTTGGCGCTATAAGAAAAACCTCTTGAGAGAAGAATTTCTGACACTGCTACGGGTAAAGCACCCGCTTCATATTTCGTACAGGAGCAATTAGAGTGCAAATTGTCATGATGGGGTTCCCAATCGTGTAGGAACAGAGATAACGTGCATATTGAGAACAATTTTTTAACACAGTGAAACAGTACTATTGATGAACTCGTCATCTGCTGTGTGGTTATGTGATGTCCTTGTCTATTTACATAGAACAGAGAATCTCGGTTTGAGATGACACAAGTGAGTTTTTTACAATGACCTTCGTCGGATTAATTTTTCCATCCATTGTTGGTATACCAACACATCGATTTCAGTTATTGAACATTTTTAAGGAGTTATACAAGCAAATTAAGATTTATATTTAGGATTTATCTACATACAATGCGTGGATAGCAAACAAATCTCTTATTTGTTACCTTGATGTTTCTGAAAAGAGATATGGCTCAGTTGAGTCTCATAATGCCTTACAGAAATGTTTGGTCGCAAAAGTAGAAGTGAACAAAGACTAACTTTGATATTACCCAAAGTAAACAAAACAAGTAAAGCAACGGCTACCACTATTTTTACCAATTTATCATCCCTCAATGTGCTTTTGACGACCCACAACAATAAACCCACGCAACCACTTATGTTAATCCTGGACCTCTGTAAGACTCGCACCTATAAGAAACTTTCTAGTGGGACAACATTCCATCAATTTGAGTCGTAATTTTCCTTTGTACCTTAACATGATGGTATTATCACGGTAGCTTGCATCCCCCTTTCATTGCGTTATTTGTGCAAGTGATAAAAAAAATGAAAACCTTGTACAAAGCGATGAAAATACCTAAGACTTCAATAACCTGTTTCGTTTTAATACATTTGTTTTCTCGTTCCTGTTCGATATTTTTTTTGCAAGGAATCTCGAGATTTAAGTATAAAAGTGTTTTTTATTTTCATTAATACTAATTTAAGGGAACATGACATTCAGTTTGTATCGTATTTTAAATATTAATGAAGTTATTTGCATATGAATTTGAGTGCTGACATTGAATTGTTGTACATTTTCAAGGTAGGGTACGGAATTTGTGTAAATTGTGTATGGCAATTTGAATATAATGAAGTTTTAAATTAGCTACTTATACTGCTTGATATGTACCTACAAAACAAAACAAATAGGATACCTAGTAATGGAATAAAGATTTTAGCAACAGTTACATGAATTAAACTATTTATAAATCACGTGTATTTTTAACAATAAGGTCCTCACTACAGTTGTTCAGATAGAATCTATGCATATCTTTTATTCCAAATATTTAGAAAAGTAAATAACAAACTTTCATACATAGTTATTCGAAAACAGACAAAAAATACTAATACTACTAATAACTCTGTCGATGGAATGTAAAAGCTCATATCCTCAATACCGATCTACCAATTAAAAGTGCCTCATTTCACAAAACTGTTGCAGCTATGCTCTGAATCTTACAAATGTTTCCATATCGTATTCCAATCGATACAACCACAGATGAAAGAATAATAGGAGCAACATCTAATTTATATGATAAGCGACTGCGCGACGATGAGGCTTCCATATTGGGTTTTATTTTAACCGTCTTCCAAATTTACATAACAATCTATAATATAAAGTATATTGTTCATACGGGTAATCAGGGCTTAAAATACCGGTATTTTCAGAAACCGGCACCACTGACCTTGGAACGGCACAGATACTAGATTTGGAACCGGTAAAAATCTGTTTAACCGGTAGATAATTATGTATAGTATCGGTAATAAACCAATACTTTTACCAGTATCAGGTAACTAACTTTGTGTGCAGTAAGAGTGAGATGCGACTCCGCAAACACCAAGTGGCGGGCGCCCTTATTACGAGTGGGGTATTAGCGCCAAAGTGCAGCAAGTGAGTAGCGCGTGGCCGGTTGAATAACAAGGAAAGTTAACGGGTACTAGAACTTTGAGTACTTATCGGTAAAATACCGGTTCTGATTAAATACCTGTAATTTGGTATCAGTATGGAAAATATCGGTGCTAACCGCCATTTTCGAAACCGGTATCAAGCAAGCAAAGAAATAATCTTTGTGAACCCTTTCCGAAGCTGCTTGTCAGTTCTAAAGTATTTAATTTTTTTAAGTATATTTGTACTATATCTTTCTCGATACAATTAACACTTCATCACCTTGCAGGTACGATCTTAGAACCAAGATATATTATGTCAAAAATAAATAAAGAACTGTTTTTTGTTGTCCATCGACATCTATAAGACTTTTAATAAGCAGGTTCAAAATGTATTTATTTTAACCACAAAAATTAACTATCATTTCACAGACGTGTTTTAGTATATGAACCCAGTACCCACACTGGGCCTGGCTTTAGTGGTGTGATTCATGCATGATACGAGTACATATTGATTGTACTTATGTACATAGTCTAATAGTGTTTACCACAACTTAAAGCTGCTAAGTGTAGGTACGCTGTACACAATGCTCGCAGGATCGGTATAGTTTTCTTTTAATTTCTAAAAAAAAAATATGTTTCTGATTTCTCCTTAAGTTTCCCATCATTGCCTGGTAATTTTACATATATGTTCTAGTGCATAATCAATCCAGTAGTTTTCGAATTATCCTGCTGACAGACTGACAAAAAAGGTTCTCTACAAGGTTCAGTACTTGACGGAATTTTAATAAAAAAAAACTTTAGTAAATCTGAATTTTATCATACTTTTTGGTTACCTTTCGCGCATAACTTAGTGCTATTATTGAACCACCTATTTCAACGATTCGACTCGACCGTTAAACATAATTAGTAAATTCTCCTCCTATCCCAGCTCTATGTTATAAAACCTCCTATGTTTTTCTACAAAGCACGTTTCTCGGAACTCTTGTTTGTAGTGGCTCTAAAGTTTCAACGCCGTCTTGCATAACCATAGGCTCTGAAACAGTGTACACATTGTCGCCGATTATTGACCCGACCTTATTCAAATTCGTGGAAATGAAATGACAAACTACATATATTATTTTGTTGTTATCTGATGATTATAAATAGCATTAAATTGTGGCGCAATTCAGCCAAAGAGTATAAATAAAGTTTACTAATGTAAAGTAAATTGAAATCTGCTATTTAGACGGCAAATTGTCACATAGGTGCTTAGTGAATTAGATCAACATCCTATTAATATATATATTATATGTTGGGGCACAGACCGCATGGGATCACCAAGTCCACCAAGCTAACCAAGGCTTGGTTGGTAAACTTCACATGTCATAAGAATTTCATTAATGGAAACAGGTTTCCTCGAAATGTTTTCCATCAACAAAAAACCTGTGGAAGGATTTAAAGTTAATTAGTTCCTTTTTTTTAAAACACGTATGATGAAGAACTAGGTAGTCATTTAACAGCCATGAAAGTCTTAAGTATTAAGTGAGGATATACCTACCTATAACGCAAAAGCACTTATATATATACGGTATAGAGATCTAATTCGATTGTGTCTATCTGTTGATTTCTTAAGTGTTTCTTTTCAGTATCCAATAATAATATTCAAGTAATACTTAGTTCATTGCTTTCTGTTTCAGACAACCTACATGTAAAACCATCAGCAAGTAATTATCTTTATTTAGCAAAGCTAAGTCCTACTTCCATTATTTATTGCCGCTTGCCGTTGACTTTACCATTTCTATTAATCCAGGTTTTCTGTTATTCTTTGTCCCTCTGAATGTTTTTGTCCAATTGTACTGAACATTATTACATGTTTATGAATCAAGCTTCGTTGTCTCTTATATCGTATTGGCTTTTATGTTCTCACGCTGTTCGGCCACATGTTTTTCATTGCGTATTTTTTTACTCTTATTGAACACCCAGTTTGTCCTCTTTATTTATGTGTGACATCATTTAACTATAAATAAGAGCATTTTTGAATCAACTCGTGTTGGCAATAAAGAATTATTTGTTTATTTTATTACTATAAATCATTGTGATCGCCTTGTGCTAGCTACTGCTGATACCAACTGGCTATTAAAAATGGAGTAGGTAACTTACGAAATTTGATCAAACATTTTCATAGGTTAAGAACAGATAGTTAGCTTCATTTTTGGTTACTTAACGTAAACTTTATAAATTAATAAATATTACACACATACATAGATTTGTCTACACCCAAACTATGATTTTCTAATGTGCTATGGGAATTATACAAGGACTGGAGAACATCCACATCCAGACCGGGACCAACATGTACAAAGTGGGAATCGACACCACGACCTCTGGCGCTCGAGTCCAATAACCAAGTCACTAGGCCAACATGTTTTGACCTACAAGAAAATTTACTAAAATATGGACTCATAATAATAGACTATATAGCAAGCTAGCATACAAGTGCTCAATATTTCCCTTAGTCTATGGAAGTATTAAAATGTAGTGAGGATATTATTAGAAACATTATAAACATTAATAATAACAGCCTCTCAATCCTGTTAATTCTTTACATGAAAATCAAATTTCAGTTTTCATGTTGAAAGATGAAACGATGCAAAGAGCCACATTAAAACACAAATAAACCATTTTATAGTGCCACCGTGCAAAATTGAAAAGGTATGGCCTACGGGGACGCAATAAAAGGGAAGTGATTAAAAAGAAATAACATTTTTTATTAAAAATTCTTTTGAACCACCGCTCATAATCAGTGTGACAAGAAAAAAATATGATGTCAGTAAAATTATAATGGGCCGGGTCGTAAAGTTCGTATTTGAATAGAAACGTTACATATCAAAAATTTTCAGTGATCCGTGCTTTACGAGTTTGTCGTAAACGTGTAGTTAAAAGAGAGAATAAAGGGACCCTCGAGTTCCTCTCTGTGTTTAAAGATCTGTGTGAGCACACGAGAGGAGGGTTAAAATCACATCTGTAACTAGGTAATATGAGGAGTATTAATAATATGACGTTCTATTCACTTACTAAATTATGGGGTTAGACCTAATACACATTTTTATTTATTTTACAAAATTTTCCCTAGATACCTACTTAGAATCATCAATTTCAACATTTCATAACATTGGTAGGTCACAGTTAGTACCTGTTAAACTAACGTGGAGGAATGCCACAATAAATGTTTTCATTCATTTAGTCAACGCCAAAATTAATTATTAATTCAAAATTAAAACTAATAATTCATAGTCGAATTGTTTGTATGTAAATCGTACGTCAAGTCTACTTTTTTCTATTAGACAAGTCAAATTAAAATAAAATTATAGTATATAATTAAACCATATATGAATTAACCGTTTATGGTAACCAACGAAAAACATAATTACTGTTTGATGGAAATTGCGAGAAAATAAAATTTATTTATTCGTTCAATGATATTGGTAAAAAAAGTATTAAGCTACGGTAATACTCACATATACATTTATTTCTCTTGATTTTATTCATAGTTTTCTTTTCATAGAGCAGCACAGTATAATTTATTAAGAAATGAAACCATTTTAAAGCGAGTTATAAATACTAAATGAACTTCTACCCTCAAGTAACTCGATGCCCATTGACGAACATAATAAGATTTACTTACGTCAAACTTAACCAAAGAAATACAGGTGGAGTAACAATACATGGGTCCCTGGAGAGTTCCTCCCTTTGACTATTTTAATAGAAAAAAAATGCCTCTTTCAGTGAATTACTTTGAAACGAATAAATAAACGAACTAGAGGATAAGAAGATTGAATTAGAAAAGTATTCGTAGGTAATAAAGAAATCTTTCCATTCATAAAAGTTATGAGGGTTGAGTACAATGCGGAAGTCGAAGGTAGATCTGATGACAATGACAGCAGGTATCAGGCCGGAAAGGGGATCAGTTTTCCTTTTGATGTCGCGGCAAAAAGACATGTAGTTAACTAAAAAGATGGACTGAATATTGAAAGAAAACTTTTAAGTTTCCGGGTTAATAAAATTACACAATTATTTTTTTACCTTGATACTAGAATCAACTATACTTTGAATAACATACATAGTAAATATTATTGTCGTGCGAAATGCAAAACACACTCGTGCATATGCGTAAGTAGGTACATGAATTCAAGGCCCTTCCTAAATTGATAAGAATACGTTGTTTATTTGATAATACCAAAATAGCATACGAATATTTGTTGTTTCCGAATTTGCGGACTGAAAATAGTTTTAAATCAACATCATACATAACTTAGTTCACTAAATTACTTTTCTAAGAAAACCTTATAGTTTAATTGGATTTGATATCGCCTTCATCGCAACAGTCTTGTGGTTGCCAGCATTATAAATTGCAAAATATTTTAGTCCGCTAGTTTTTGCATTCTTAGTTACCAAATTTCATCCAAAATAAGCACTATATCTTTTATATTCAGACATATTTTTAAGAGCCATGCTACAAAAATCATATTTTCGCCTGAGCTCTCACCCTGGTTTTATGTTTTTTTCATTGCAGCCACTTTACGAGCACCGGTGATGGGCGGCACTCTTCTTTTATACTCAAGTAACTGTATTCTGAGACTCGAAGATCGCGTGTTTGATACTAATTAAATGTCTTCATGGATACGTGATTCGTCTGGGTGCTGAATAATGTGCTTCTTACGGCGTTTTTATGACTTTGTTTTACCAGCACTACAGTTTTGGAGCAGCGTTTTTGTTTGTTGCAGATTTTATAAGTTTTAGATTTGCTTACTTTATTTGTTGTTACTTTCCAGGATATTTACAATGTAAGTTTATAAGTAGGTACGTCATTATTGTCAAAAAATACGAAGCAAAAACAAAATTGCATAACTATCAAGTACAACAAATCGTCACTTTGATTGATCTGCTCGGATGAGGACACCTTTAAAGCTTGTGTCAAAAAAACACGACTTATTGATGATGCAACGCAAACACAAGGAGGGTGATTTTCAAATATAACGCCTTATGTCATCAGAGTTCTTTTTAAATTAATACAGACTGTAAATCTTGTCACGCATTACAGCCGTCGCCTGTAAATTGGAAACACCTCGACTTCACGCTGTCGGGGGTTCTATTCCTGTTTCTGACATCGCCCCAAGATGCGTCTTTGTCAGATGTTGCTTGCTGCTTGTAATTACTTCCACTTATTTTCGCGTCATCGTCACAATTTGTTATAAGGTTCATTTTCATTAGTCAATTGTCACAGTGTTTGAAAATAAACGGGTCAATTATATTAGGATTTATCTTTCTTTATTTGTCGAGTTTATTAATATTATAAAGGCTGTAACTAAAATAATATTGTGGTTCCGTTTTGATTGGAAAGGATTAGTCCTACGAAATATTGGCCATACTTACTATTTGTACCAAAAAAAATCGAAGATTCTTGTTATGATATTAAATTTGTTTTAATTTAAACAATATGGCTTTAAATTTTAGACTCCTTTGGAATCATAAATAGTTTGCATACTTTGCCTCTTCAAGAAGCTAGTGATAAATGCCTGTACGAAATTAGTTGGAACCTATAGTTTGCGTAGGAGTCGAGGTTACTTCTAAGCCTCGAGCAATCACTGTTCCATACATTTTTATTCCCATTACGCTCTACCCATCGCCATTAAAAGAAATATCTCTGTTATTATTACAGCCATAACTCACGGTATCAATTGCAAAATTGGTAAGGCATTTCACTCTTACAGTCTTGATTGACGAGTATTTCAATAGCTTGTATCATTATGAGCGAGGTATCAACATTTATTTTCCTTTTAATCAGACCGGCACTCGAGCAACTCTCGGGGCTCTCACGAATGGATATTTATCTTGGGCCTGTACAAACAAATGCAGCCGCGAATCCATTTCATCATTCGGCACATCGTCGTCAGCAAACGCGCTGAGGACTGACGCAACTCTTGACTCCTTCGGGATAGGGTCGCTAGTCGTGCTAACAGTTCAGACAGTTATTGGAGTCGATACATCACAGTACTAATCTTTGGAACAGTAATTGTTATCATTGAAGTTAAATCATTGTTGTCTTTAGTTTCTCGTATTAATGTATTAAGCTTGTCATGAGAGGCATACATCACAATGTTACATATCACATTTACACGTTAAATAACCTATATTTTTGAAACTAGTTCTTAAAATTGTTATTTTATTTATATTATTTATTACTCATAACACCGTAAAGGGTAAACTTAATTTAAACACTTTAATAACATAGGCCCGATTCGAGGATTACAGATTTTGTTGTACTTAAACTTTATCTTTTAAAAAGTGTTACAGTTTTATGAGGATTACCAGATTATCCATCGCTACTACTATTTTTTACAAATTCGGAGATGACAGCCCTATTGCAGACAAAGAATCAGTTGAAAAATAATATTTTCTCAGTTCGGATTTTAACGCCACGCCTGTCACTAGTGGAGATTTACACCATATCTGTCAGCTCGGAGACAAAGGCACCTTGTCGAAAATGTGGGATCGTGATGTCATGCTCAGGAGTTTCGACCACGGCTTCTAATTAATAGACCGGCTTTTATGGCTCGCTAGGTTTTAACATTCTGGCGGTTTCAAAGAAAAATAAGAAATATGTGCCAGCGAGTGAAGTTTACGACCCGTTGTTTGTTGTGTTCTAACCTAAGCTAAAATTATGGGGAACCAATTCTTTGTTTTCGACAAAATACATGGACGAGTTCAAGGAGCCAGGTCAAGTTTTAAATAAAATGGAGTTCTTAGAATACAGTTTCACCTTTCCATATTGTAACTTGGTTTATTAATATGTGGTTCGCAGAACGATATGTTCGTCGTAATTAATTCTTAGAATCCTTTGTCTCGAACAATATTATGCTTATTGCTTCCGACTTTACTTTGAGGATGAAGTTGTAGACGAAGAAAATGGCTAAGGTAAAACATCAAGTATGGTTTTTGATGCACCGGAAAGATGTAATTTCTCTTTTTATTGGTTAATAAATAAATTAATAAGTAAACCACATTAAAAAGAAAGATATAGATGTGGCATTAACATATTCAACTACCTTAATAAAAACTTAATAAAAAAACCAAGAAAATCCGTCAAAAAAATTCAAATTCTTGTCATAAACGAAATGATTAAACGGAATATAGGTTCATGTTTACCTTTGGAAAAATTGTTCCCTCAGGAAATAACAACTTGCTTCACGCGGGCGAAGCCGCGGGCGTTTGCTAGTCTTCTATAAAGCAAACCCCCCAATGGACAGCCCACCAAAGGTAGCATTTCTTATATAAAGGCTTATGCTCGGCAGTGAACGTATTTCGTCTGATGATGAGACTAATAGCATTGCAAGATGAACTCTGACAGGTTTTCAATGATGCTGCTATACCTTTAGATAAATAGTTCTCATGTTCTACCACTTTTTTGTATACAGTATACTTATATAATATTTAATGACACAGCGACAAAGTTGTACAATGGGACTAGTCTAGCTTGTCTAAGCTACCGTGCTCCAAGCTTTATCTTTCGGATCTGAGTCGAGATCGTGCAGGAAAATCCGCTGGCAAGCTTTTGTATGTCGTATCAAGATTGTAGAACTGGCGAAATCGTGCCCCGAGTATTAAAAACTACTGACAACTGTTTCGAGGACAGATCCGAAATTGAAAACTATCTGATATGATACTTTGATACTAAAGAATATCAGTCTTCCGGTTCGCATTTGACTTGATGACGGTGATGTAAACTCCGGAATATTTCGGAAACTCTCCGGAAATTATAGTAAACTTTGTGAAGTATTCCGGAATACTTTCTAAAAAAATTGCAAGCAGCAACCTCTCTAATAATAAATAGTCTCTCTTGTAGTAGGTAAACATTTTGGCAAAGCACTAAATAACTGGCTGTTAAGTAGGTGCTTTTATGGCTTAAAAGTTTTTTTTTACTATATTTATTTAAAATAATACGCTCTTACTTATAATTAATGAATTAAAATTTGACATCTTGATAAATTTTAAATAACTTATATTGTACTAGCTGTTGCCCGCGACTTCGTCCGCGTTGACAACTTAACATCACAAATTATTATGTATTTCCCGTAGGAATGGGATGCTTTTCGGGATAAAAATATCACATGTCCTATTCCAGGACCTAACCTATATGTGTGCCAAGTTTCATCCCACTGTTGAAGCGTGATTGAGTAACAAACATCCAAAAATCCAAACTTTCACATTTATAATATTAGTAGGAAGGATAGATTGTAATTTAAAATATTGAAATAGATGTAGAATAAATCTTATGTTACTTTTATTTATAAATGTATGCCCAAAAGGGTAGATTGTGAGGATTTATTTATATTTTGTAAGACCTACATTTGTAAACCACAGTTTGAACAATAAATCTTATCTTATCTTAATGTAACATACTTATTGTTCCATTTTTTTGTATCTTTATAAAGCTGTTATTCATTTATTAAGACAAGCAGGAAAGATAGAAAAAAAATATACAATTTGTTGAGGAGGATGAGGGCCGCCCTACAGACTGTTAGTTTAGTTCCTTGTATTTTCCTTGTCAAAAATTAATTTTTTTATAAAATTCGCAAACATTAAGGAAAATTCCCAAAGATTCCGGCTGCGTTGGAAACTTTCATGAATAGTTCCTTAGAAAACGATTTTTCCCGGAAGTTTTCAACTCTATTAATGACGCATTTGATGACGACTCGCTTAATATGTACCTAGGTATAACGGGGCTAATTCCTGTAAATATATGTTTGATTGGTATTCATTCAAACACGTATTTAAATAACGTCTATTAACTGTTATTTAAGTGTAAACCTGTTATGTTTGAAACATGTGCCTAATAAACGAAAACAATATTAAAAAAAACGTGAAATAAATAATATGTATTTACATATAATGTACATACATTATAAAACATCAATCAGGCCACCTCAACCCGTCTGGCCAGCGCGGGGAGTGTAGGCCAAATCCTCCGTCTGTCTCCGGCAGATGAGAGAGAGTTGTGCTCCTGCAGTGGAGACAAAAATAACCTGATGATGACATATATACATAGGTGAACATGTCTGATCCTCGTCCTTGTAGGATTTACTCCTATGTTATGGGAATTAAACAAGGATAGGACAATTCACAAATGAAACATCTAGACTGGGACCAACTTGTACAAAATTGTCTGTCCCCAGTGGGAGTCGAACCCACGACCTCTGGCGCTCGAGTCCAATTACCAAGAAACTATGCCAACGAACATGTCAACTAGTGAATAGTATTAAAAATGGTGTGTACAAACTGTCACAGAACACATCGTCTCATCCATGGTAAAGTTGTGAATCAGTCATATTCACAAATAAGCTTTCATTTGTGCAAAGCGGGCGAAGGAAAGCCATTTTGCGACATTAGATTGCGCAAAGTGGCCATACATCGTCTCTGCCTACCCCTCTGGGACCAAGGCGTGAGCATTATGTATGTATGTAAAACGTTTTAAAATGGTGCAATATTTATGTACTGGAAAAGTTACGTAGCTGTGAGGAATATGAAGATACGACCAGCCTGAGAACAGGTGCGAATATGCATAATTATTGTATACTTACTAGCTGTGCCCGCGGCTCCATTTGCGTGAGATACAGAATTATTGTTATTATTTTAAACAAAGTTAATATTTAACAAGTGTTAATGCCTTTTCGATTGTGCTTCGCCTCCCCACTCCAACTGCAACTGCCGCCGCCACCTAACTCATCGCAATCTGAATTCCACCGAGGGTTATACTTCTTTCAGCACGTTTTTGAAAACTATAAATTTGCATAACCGTTGACTGAGTGACCGATTGCGATAAAATAAAGACTAAAAGTTACTCCAAATGAAGACCTATGCTTCTCTGAAAATTCCATCAGAATTGGTTCTTGTACAAACAAACAGATAAATCCTCCAAAATATTATCTTTTACATATTCTTCATCCCCAAATTTTTTTATCCCAAAAATATTCAATGTACAGACACGCGAAGTTTACGTTTTTATTTATAAGATGGATTAGCCCACACTCCACATATACTTTAACTCTGCGTATTCTCGACGTTTCAGATTCACAACTATGCTATGGATATGACGAACTGTACTTAAACATATTTCAATATAATTATTATATCTAAACAGCTTATTAAGCAATGTCAATTTATTCATCAAACAAAATAGTTTCTGCTTCTTAAATACAAATTACATAAAGGATTTCAGTTTATGTAATTTGTCACATGTATAGGACTTACCTGGAATATGACATAGGATAGTTTTAAGATACTCGAGTCAATCTTAATAATAGTAAATTAGTGATGTCTCCATCTCGATCCGAATTAGCAGTTTAAATACTTCAGTTCAGGTTGAGATCATTCTGCAGATAAGGACGCCATTTCGAGATTATCTGGTCATCAACAATAGAGTTCAATTCTAGATGTCTCATTGTTTCTCAGAAGGTGTACCTAACCTAAAATGGAACACTCTTTATAAAGAGTGAAAGTGACAATTGACTATGAACGATGATATCTACTGGCTGTAGTAAAATGTAATTTGTTAGAGAAAATAAAAGTTGGTAAAGTTTACCTTCATCATAAGTACTAGCCTTATTTTTATCCGCGGTCGTGTTTAATGGACTGTTACTCATGCAAGCCCACGGCTGGGTCGCCGAATTATTTTGTCCAACCAGTCTCCAATTTCTGTCTGAAGTTTTTAATTACTTTATTTCTATATGACAGGCAAAGTCTCATCGCTAATAATGTTCATACATATTATAACTAAGGTCATAATATGTATGAACAACGAAAGCATGAACGAGAACTTTATCATTTTCAAATACATTTTAAGCATCAACTTAGTGATTCAACGCTCCCTGACAAAGTTAACGGCCTGATATTAGGGAACTAAAATCCATTTAGGGGGATGTTGAGGGAAAATAAATCAGAGACGGCGGCGCCGTTCGACGAACTCTAGAGTTTGGAACAATCGGAGCGGGGATGTAAATTAAATCGAGTGGCTGGCTGTGCCCGGGACTAGAGAGTTAAGGGTCAGCGTACCAATACCCAAGCTAACTGCCAAAGCGTTTGTTGGAGTACCTTAAACTACGCACATTATCAGCAGCCTCACCAATAGAATGTCACTTTTGGTGGACTGTTCACTGGGGGATTTGCCAGTATTACCACGGTTGGCTGGCAGATTGGTGATTGCAGCAGTGATCTTAATATACAAAAGAGAACGCTGCTCTCCGTTCCTGGTGCAGTCCCTCAATCGCCTTTGACGACACCATCGTGTAGATTGGGGGTGGCCCTATTCTAAGTAGGAAACCACACGGCTAAAGCACCAAATTACGCACAATATCGATAATAGATTCATAGGCTATTAGATGATTATAACCGCGTTGCCCACGGTCCTGTTTTTCTCGGATGACGACGTTTTGACGGAGACTGATGACGGATGATGAGACAAATTACTTTGTCCACCGTCCGATCCCAGACGAACCAATACTCGAATGCTGTGCCTACTGAGGTGTCGCGTGCACACACATAACACATCTTCAGAACGAGCTCCGATATGGCGGTTCAAATGAATTGATGACTGATCCTCGACGCCAACTCAATTAGACAGATGGTCATGTAAATTTAGGCCACTTCTTCGTTCGCCGTGGAGAAAGGCCTACGTTTCAAATGGTAGGTTAAAATAGAAGGTCAGATAAACAGTTGCACAAAGCAGTCTCCTCCTCTCACTGCTGAGGATCGTGACGAAACACTGATAGAATTACATTTTAGACTTTATTTGTCGAACGACGAACAGAGCAAACGCACAATCAACCAATGCCATAATACAACTGTAGAAGGTAGTATATTATTAATAATTATGTGGTTTGCAACACATCACGTCAAGGAGTATCACGGAGCAAAAAGCGGGCGAAGGAACAATGCGAACATTGGATTGCGCAAAGTGGCGATACATCGTCTCTGCCTACCTCTCTAGGACCAAGGCGTGAGCATTATGTTTTTTATGTACAATAGATCCTAGGTGTAAAATTGTTTCTTGATAATAAACAAGAAACTGATCATGTATTGCATCTTTATGTCGCTATGATGTTGCAATGCGCGGTCAGCGGTTGTTCCAGCTCCAGTATGCGCTAACCCTTACCCTAACCCGAGACCCGGGAATCTTCCCAACGAGTTCTTTTTACTTTTCTAACAAGTTTCACGGAGTCTCAAACGTTTGTCACTTAGAGTGGACGTGGAAATCTCCAGTTGCGAACTTTTAGAGACCTATGTGTTCGGATTGTGCGTCGCGTGAAATGTAGTAGTTAGGTTAAACTACGGCAGGTAGGCAGGATTTTTTAGTATTTATATTTCTCCTTGGTAATATTTTAGTAGACATTTGATAAGTTTAAATGCAGACAGGATGATGTCGTCAAGGCACAGTAAACGCTCTAGGCAGCAGCAGCAAGATGAATTCATAACACATTTAACATAGATAAAGATCTACAAATTAAGCCATGCCGTTAGGTTCCCGGTTTAGAATAGGGCCACCCACAATCTTCGAGTTGGTGTCTTCAAAGCGACTAAGGGATTCCACCTTAAATACGTTCACTGCTGCACATCAGCCTACTCCATAGAATACCACTTTTGGTGGACTGTCCACTGGGGAATTTTCTATAATCACCACGCTTGGTAGGCAGATTGACGATCTCAGTTATGGTCTTAATATATACAGGAGAATGCTGATGCCCATCTTTGGTGCAATCCCTTAGTCGCCTTAATGACACGATTTGGGGTGACTCTATTCTAAGCCGGAAACCACACGGCAATCAACGCCAGGAACCAAACGGATATTTCACATGCTTTGACGGCAGATTTCATTCATATATCGCCATTTGCGAATACAGGATCCATCGCCAAGTAGGTATAGAGTCTGCAGTTTGTAGTGAAAAAAAAAATACATATAGTTAGTTTGATGACCTCCGTGGCGGAACGGATGGTTCTCGTTCTGCCACGCCGGAGGTTGCGGGTTCGAATCCCGCTAGGGGCAAATGTTCGTATGATGAGTATGAATGTTTGTACCCAAGTCTTGGATGTTTATATACTTATTTAAGTATGTGTATCCGTTATCTAGTAACCATAGCACAGGCTCTGCATAGTTTGGGACCGGATCATCATCATCATCATCATCAGGTTATTTAAGTCTCCACTGCAGGAGCACAACCCTCTCTCATCTGCCGGAGACAGACGGAGGATTTGGCCTACACTCCCCGCGCTGGCCAGACGGGTTGGGGAGGACTGATTGACGTTTTATAATGTATTCCCTCAGTCGCCTTGTACGACATCCACGGGAAGAGTTGGAGTGGTCCTATTCTACTCTACCGAAACCACACGGCAGGGACCGGATAATTGGTGTGAATGTCTGAGATATTTATTATTTACCTATTTGACAAAATATACTCATATCTTGAATAAATGTCTGAACAGATGTCAAAATAGAATAAAACAAGATCTCATGCAGTCTCTACATGATACGCCTCGTCTCGTATATATTTCTTCTCGTATGGTTATCTACATAAATATCTTACAATAATTTACTTGCGGCTTGAAAAGATTTCGTATTTTTGGATATTCTAATATCGACTAGTCTCCTTATTCTATATCTTTACCTTAAAAATACAACATTTACGTAAATCTCATTTGGCTGAATGAGCTTTTCCGATGACATTATATCAAGGGCGCTACTACTGAAAATGATTACTACAAAGTGTTTTCGCTAGCGACAGCGAATGTTTCAGTAATATTTGGCAAATTTTGATTAGTTTAATTAGAGAACCTGTATTACCCATAATCAATATGTGTATCTGTATGTTATATATATATAATTTAAATAAAACTCAATTTTAACTATTTGTTTAACTAATTATTTAACATGTGGCCGTGTGATTCCCGACTTAGAATAGGGCCACCCCCAATCTTTCAATGGGTCTCATCAAGGGTTTACACCAGGGACGGGCAGTAGCGCTCTCCTTTGTATATTAAATCAATACTGCGATCACCAATCGCCTGCCAAGAATAATGATTCCAAATCCCCCAATGGATAACCCACTAAAAGTGGCATTCTATTGGGGAGGCTACGTTCATCAGTGGACGTATTTCGGCTGAAGATGATGATATATTAGATTATATACAATAATGTATTACACAATGTGATTGATAACGACTAAGTTCTAAAATAAATGAAATAGGGGGTGAGATGATCAGTCAGCAAGAAATGTTCCTTGACTAGCTGTTTGAACGCGTCTGAGGATTGCGCGTGTCTGATCGAATCCTAATAGATTTCCACAAAACGAACATTAGGGAAATGAACAATACAGCATTATTTATAAATTAAATAGATTAATTTTGGGCAGATATGTACAACCTGAAAAGTTATTATACAAGTTGTAAAAAATTACCAAATTGAAATGCTACTATTCCTAAGAACTGTTAGTAGATTTTAACAATAGAAGTAAGTATTCTTTAGTAGAATCCTAAACACTCCCTAGTAGGGGTAATATTTGAATATGAACGGCTTACTCAAAAAAGCCCTCATATGAGGATTTCCACGGCATAAAACATATGAATTTGGTAGCGAGATTCTTCTATATAAAGGAACCTATCTGGGAAAATTGGCTGCGAACTACAGCGGCTTCGTCTAGTCTACGTTTACGTCGAGTCTAGAAAGTTTTGTATTCCTAGGCAAAAGTTTTACGGAAATTGGACGCCGCGGAAAATGGATATGCATGTACCCACAGTAGCTATAGTTAATTTGATTCGAGTTAATTTGAAAATTATCGTTGTACAGTTCCATTGGCTTAGTGCGTTATGCGGTGTATCCCCTTCTGTTCGGGCTCGAATGCCAAAGGTCATGAGTTCGATTCTCACTGAGCTCAGAGTCAGAACAGAATGACTCACTACTATTACAGGCACACCAGCTTGTCCGTACACGTTTGCGTGTGTGCGTAAATAATAGTAGGGCTGGCTGCTGCACCCAGCGTCAACAGCGTCAACAAAATAAGCGCTTCACGTTCTAACTGAAAGCGTCTATCGCTCGACGCCAGCTCAGTAATGCATACGGCCAGCCGTGCTTTGTTTTGCTGGCGACGATAAACTGGTAGGGGGGGGGGGGGGCGTCGCTTCTTTACCAAGTAATATGGTCGTATTCTCTGACATTACTATGGCCCTGGGTTTTGATTTAAATCATCTTTAGTTGACGTCTTAGATAGAATTAAACTTTAAATTATTAGAATAGGTAAATTACATGTCTCATGTACCTAACTCTCTAACATCTGCATCTGCATTAAGCAGAAGCAGATATAATATTTAAACAAAAAAACTAATTTCTGTTTTCTGCTTCCAATCTATTCAGTAACTTAGTGTGAATAATGCCAAATGTAGAAAAATCTGTTTCAACTGAAGAGACCGTCGCCCCAAACAGTTTCCTCACTATAGAGTAAAAAAATCAAACATATCACAAAATAAAAAAATCGTGATTAATTACGATTTTTTGAAAAATACATGAAATTTTCCAACAGCTAGTCTCAGACTATAGGTATTATACGGGTACTACAGTATTCTCTTCCAGTCTCAGTAGTTTGACAGTTCAACTAGTCATTAATTCTAAGGATACTTATTGCATGAAGCATCTTTCTGTCTATCTGTCTATCACTTACCTTGATAACTCAAAAACTACTAGATCGCATGATGAGTAAATTACAGAAGTTTCAGAAAAAAAAAATATTTTTCAGGGTTCTCCAGAACAACTAAAAAAATATCAAACCCGCATATTGTGTATACATCTTATAAATAAAAACGTAAGCTTCGCATGACTGTATATTGAACATATTTGCAAAAAAAAAATTAGGGGTCTAAGGATAAGTAATAGAACACATTAGGATCATTTTAAAAAAAATTGTCTGTCTGTTAGTTTGTGCACGCATCACGTGCTACTGAACCGATTTTGATGTACTTTTCACAGACACATAGGGCTGAACTCGGAATAACATTTAGTCTTTATTTCATCCATTCAGCATACTCAATCACACTTTATGGAAATTTTTAGTTTAAACATATTGGTAGGTATGTAATATAACAATGTTCGGTGCAATTCAGGTTGCGATGAGTTAGGACTACTTACATTAATTGTGTGGGAGTGGAGGTGAGTGTGGGAGCGGGAGTGGACGTCGGATTTAGATTGAGATTAAAAATAATGTAGTCCACGCGAACGGAACCGCGGGCACAGCTAGTTAAAAATAAATTGGATAGTTAACATTATTATAAACTTACATACACTACAATCTAATATTATTTTTGTGATGAATGAGGCTAAAACATAAATTAAAATACAATCAATCAGATGAATGCTATTTGAACAGGAAATCATATCTACAGTGGAATTATACTAGTAAAACCACTAGCGCGCCATTTAGATCATACAGAAAAAATTTAAAGTTATTTTTAATATAAAAAACCGTATATTTATGAATTAAAAAAAAAACTTAGAATGTGCAAGCCAACCCAGTGAAGAACGGAGACGCCTACCAAAAAGTTTTCACCTTCATGGTTTAAATACGATATAAATTAATACAACTTATCTTTTACTTATTTTCTAGCATTACCACACACTTCTCTTAATTATCAAACTGGCCACTACGATTAATAAAAAGTTTGACACCGCAACTCAAAATTAAGATTAAATTAGTTTTTGTTTTTTTTCTAAATGATTGTTGGCCAGTGCTTTGTAAAGGATGCAATCAATACACATGAGCTAATTTATGAAGACTGTAAAATATTCAATAAAATATGCTTGATTCTTTATATAAAACCTGCATAATTTATAATACATTTGGTTTATATACAATTTTGTTACAAAAGAGCATTCTAGGAGCTTATCTGTAACGTTTTTTCATATTTTTTATACTTTTATAAATACCTCATACACTACAATAAAATAACGGTAATGGCCACTTCCCATAAATTTGTGGAATTTAAGAATAAATAATAATTCTTTTTAATTTGGTTTTAATCAATGGCCAGTGCTTTATAAAGCATACAATACACTAAGGACAAATATCTACAGATTGTTGAGTCATTCAATTCATGGAATCTTTTTTTTTTAAATCTTTTTATTGAGCTGTAAGCAAATGAACTATACTCGTATTAAAGATTTTCAGAGCTTTGCTTCAAAACGCCTAGACTGCTTCTGTCGGCAACTCAAAAACTACTGGACCGTTTAAGTTGAAAAACGTATTTCAAACTGGGCATGTGGTTCTCCCCCAATCTTCCCGTGGGTGTCGTCAAGTCGACTGAGGGATTGCACCAGGGACGGGAAGCAACGTTCTCCTGTGTATATTAAGATCATTACTGCGATCATTACTCCTTTCAAGCGTGGTGATTATGATAAATTCCTAACGGAAAGACCACGGAAAATTTGCTATTATGGTCAGCCGTGGACGTATCTAATAAATTAAAACGTAAACTTCGCATGTCTGTATGTAAATTGAAGATATTTGCAAAAAAAATGGATGGCTTTTTGTAAAAAGGATAAGTAATGGAACACATTTTGATCATTTTTGTCTGTTTATCTGTTTATCTGTTTGTTTGTGCATACATCTCGTAAAAAGATGGAATTTTTAGAAAAACCCTATATATTAAATATAGGCTTTACTTCATCGCAATCGGCTCACTCAATCAAAAGTTATGCAAATTTATACTTTTAAAAAACTTACATTACGTTGGTATGCAAACAAGTAAATTGCTAGGTGGGATTGCGATGGATGAGTTATTAGGACTACATTTTGAGCGACGAGCGTAAGAAAGAAAGATGGTTGAGGAGAGGGTTGAGTGAGGGGAGTGTTGAGGGCAGGGTTGAGAGCAGAGTTCAGCGCTGGGTTAAAGGCAGGGTTAAGGGGATTAGATGCGGAAGCGGGGGAGGGAGGAGGAAAGGGCGGCGGAAGGGGAGAGGGCAGGGAATTTCTCTTAGTAATTTTCAACTTTTTAAATTCTGTAGTCCACGCGAGCGGAGCCGCGGGCACAGCTAGTTGTACATATATATTTATTTATATCATTTATTTCGTACAAATGATATTGCTTTTAAAGCAAATTGGTGTTGCCATTCAAAGGTTGGGCCACAAGCTGTACTGAACTCCGGTTATCGGCTTTCAAAGAACCTTTAATCTGTGTAATTACTGGACTCCGATACTTTTTCAATGCGACGCCGACGCCTGCGGTTTTATTTATAGCAGAATGTTCTAAAATTTGCTTTGATTTACTTCGTATATGTTATTTTGTTTTGCTGGCAATTTATTAATTAATTAAAACAGGTTTTGCTACTCATAAATGAAGATTTATGGGTGGTTTTTTGTGTGAAGACAAAAAATGTGATACTTTGAAAAATATAGATAATTTGTTAAACAAAACGAATATAGAATTAGTAGATAAGTATAATTCAATAAGTGCCTACCTATTTGGCCTCTGGAGTAGTTTGACCTAATCTAAATGAATTTAAATTAATATGTTTAAGCTAATTCTTTTATGACTATCTATTGCTCACAGCTTCACCCACTTAACCTAAAGAATTGCGCAAACTAACGATTTTCTTGAAATAGTTTTATATTGGTTAAAATCGTTATTCTTCCTTTTATCATAGCGTAATATTTTATACACTAAAAATGTATTTTTAATAATAGTAGCAGAATTAGTTCATCGGTTTTCGATTTATAAGCGAACAGACAGGACAAACATAGTGAGAGTGAACAAGGTTCATTTTGTGACTTAATTGTCTTTGTTACCCCAATTAAAAAAAAAACATAGATTTTCTATTGTTATCTAACTACTAAGTGACTTAAGCTAAATCAATTATTTAGTATTCTATAACTAAATAGAGAAAAATATAGCTAACTACTAACAAACCTAAATTTCTAAGTAAGTAAGTTTCAGATGCTTGTGATAAAAGATGCGAATACGTCGTATGAACTACATTTGAAATCCAATAATTTGTAGGGGTGTGACCCGTTGACTCACTTCCCTTGCCTAGGGGATGGCATGACGTCACCCTCAGCCCCTGCAAGATGACATCATCCATGCGCCACGCTGCCTCTCGCTACTTGAGTTGCTACTTGGTAACACATAGGCGCTTTGCAGTTATGTTAGGTACTCATTGCGTTTACGTAAACTTAGTAGTTATTTCTATGTTTCTAGACTTGTGGTGAATCTAGGACAAAGAAGTTATGGAATGTGCCAAGTTATCGAATTTTAAAATACTTAAATTAAGTACGACTTAAGGTTGGACTTCACATGTAAATTAGAATCAAAACTCTTAGCTATGAAGAGTTGATTTGCTTTTATTTTCAAATTTCGTGGAATTGATTAATGTTTGGAACTGATTGCTTCTGTAAACAGGGAATACAGTGGTTTTTACGCCCTTTATAGGATACCAGCTGTTGCCCGCGACTTAGTCCGCGTGGACAACTTAACATCACAAATTATTATGTATTTCCCGTAGGAATGGGATGTTTTTTCGGGATAAGAACTATTCTATGTTCTATTCCATGACCTAACCTATATGTGTGCCAAGTTTCATCACGATCCGTCCAGTGGTTGAAGCGTGATTGAGTAACGAACATCCAAACATCCAAACTTTCGCATATATAATATTAGTAGGACAGGATTAGTAGGATGATTATATTTTATTGGATTTCATGTTTCATTCGGCTATGGCTGAATGAAAAGATTAAGAATTCCATTTGTTTGCTTTGTACTAACTACGGTTAAATAAGACATAGATAGAGCTACCACATAGTAAGCGCCTTTCGAAGATCGTTGGAATTGTTTACATAACAAATATTAAACTTCAATGGACTATAACTATCTATAACACGGAAGTAAGTAGGTATACTAATACCTTACTGGTGACTCTTAGTGGAACCGCAGAAGAGAGAGCCTCCTTGGAATACTGACTTGGTCGTTAAACTCTAAGAGGTCGTGGGTTCGATACCCACGGGACTTAGACCTTTGTACAATTTGTAGTCCCAGTCTGGATGTTACATTTGTGAATTGTTATATCCTTGTTTAATTTCCATAGCACAGAAGAAAATCTTAGTTGGGATTAGACAAGTGTATTGTAATAATATTAATCGTATTCGGGTGCGCGTGCGTTCTTAAAACCATTCACTATTTTATTATATTATTTCATCATTCATCATCAGGTTATTTTTGTCTCCACTGCAGGAGCACAACCCTCTCTCATCTGCCGGAGACAGACGGAGGATTTGGCCTACACTCCCCGCGCTGGCCAGACGGGTTGGGGAGGCCTGATTGATGTTTTATAATTATTCCCTTGTACGACATCCACGGGAAGAGTTGGAGTGGTCCTATTCTACTCTACCGGAAACCACATTATATTATTTATTGCACATTTTAAAACTAAATACAGTTATAAATTTTGTGTACAAAGGCGAGCTTATCTCTAAAAGAGATCTCTTCCAGCTAACCTTACAGGATGTGAAACAAGGTACTAAGAGCGAAGGGGGCAATACAAATGCATAATAGACTACTTGACGAGACTAATATTTTACATAGGAATTAAGACCTAAATATTCTTAACAAGCATTAAGTATTAAAAGTACTCACTTAACAAATACTTCCACTTGTTTCTATTTCCGAACAATTCATTAATTAAAGCTACTGCTTTAATTAATGAATTGTTTAATTACTACTATTAAAACGTTACTACGTTAAATATTAAAATGCCCTTATCCCAAAATACAATTACGAAGAAATATAGCAGTAACAAATTCAGACAGCATATTCCGAAAACTCAGTCGTGCAGAATTTAAAATCAAATAACAATGATAATATCAAACTAAAGCTTTAATGTTAATTACCAGTGAGGGCTCACAGCTACACATTAATTCCGTGTTTTGATCCCGTCTCAAGCCCTAACCAGAATTAAATTATTATTGCATTTGTAAACTGTTATGACTAGCGATTAAAACTAACCACGAAGCGAGAATAACGCTTGTGGCAAAATACAATAACATAGCTTTATAGCTAATATCTTCAACAATGACATATAAAACTGACATTAGAATATAACCCTTACTTCAGCTCGTAATTTTAATGCCACCTTAGATTTTAAGTGCGTTAAGCGAGAGCTATTTGAAATCCAAAATAAACTCACCCTTTCTCGAAACAGCCAATTCTCTTATGGATCGAGCGTTAAAGGTATAAAATGTGTATTTTTCAAATGGATTTTTGAGTGCCCCAAACTTTGATGGCCAAATCTAAGTGTTCGAATCTACTGAGTCGAGGAAGGGTGGGCTTTTACATTCTTTTTACTTTTATAGTTAGTGATAAAATGGCACATTTGAATTTTGTGTTATGGCCGGCTAAGAGCGTCCTCTCCACACCTATGTTCGATATAGGAGGCATAAAACGCCTTGAGAGTTGATTTCTGCAACAAAATACACACCTAACTCTGGTCATATTGATTCAGAATTGGATAAAACCTACTATATTCTCAAAATTTACCAAATATCTTAGTTACGCAACAATAACTTGACAGATTTTAGTATACCATTGCATCAAATACGTTTTTAAACTTTTTTAAGTCGTCGAGCGAATATCCAACTTAAAAACTGGAAATTTTTGCAGTAGGTACTCTTTCTTATTTCTTTCTGAGAAGACAAACTCCATAAAAATACACTTACAATAACATATCCCTAAATAAATCGAAACAAATTGAAGTTTATACCGCTTCAGGTTTATAGAATCGATAACTTTCAATATCTCCGTATATATCTTCGGGGCTTTACTCCAACTATAAGGTTGGCTATCTGTCTGCCAAATCGCTTTGCGAAAGAGCCTTATTAATTCCCCTTTATGTCTGAGAGAGCACACACGCCCGTATAAGCGATTTACGTTACATTTTACAACGTTAGCTTTCTTTATGTTACTATAAACTTAAAAGATATAGGAGGTAAACGAAACGAAGTACGGTCCCTGTAATATCCCAATTTAATTGTAGCCACATAGCACCTGATGTCGAGATTAATTGGATGGTAGGTCTCTTTGTTTCTGAAACGGACGAAGTTGGAATAATGAGTGGGTGGGTTTGACAAACCGTCGATAAGATTCTTGTTGTCATTCTGTCAAGCGAATGAATGAGGCAGAGAGAGCAATGAAAGAGAAAACGAGAGAGAAACAGAAAACAATCCTTGATTTTGTGAATGAATAGTATTTCACATCGATGCTTATCAATATCACCAAAACTTGAAACATAGGTGCCTCCATATTTGATATAGGCACTAAACTGATGAAGTTGGTAAATTGAAAAATGAAAATCTGAACAGTTCTCTTATTGAGTTGGCGAAGCAGGGCCGTTTCGAGGTGTGGGTAACTTGTAAAGCCCCAACCCCTGAAATCTATAAACATAAAGTACCTAAATAAATGTCAAATATTTAAGCATTATAATCGATAACGTGGCGTGATAAGATGATCCCAATTTCATATAATTTCAATTCCATTTCAATGTCTAGTAATGTAACTTGGTTAGAGCAAGGGGAAAAACCGATGTTCTGTGTGAAATTGAAGTACGTGTCTATATAAATTGTCGCAGCAATAATATGTATAAACCTATAAGTATAAATACAAAGATATTATGACATAATATGGCTTTATATAATATGTAAAGAGACTATTGTCTTCTGAATTACTCATATCAGTGAAAGGTTTTTAAAACAGAATAGTAACTTATTAACTTTAGTTGTCGTCATTTGACTTAAATAATCGTACGCAGCGCCTTTTGTGTTTAGCTTTGGGTTTTTATATCCATTGCTATAGGAACGAAAACCACTTATAGGTAACTGAAGGCTGATAAACAATTTGTTCTATCATGGAATGTCTCTGGAACCGGCTCTGGTCTACAAACACCGCCGGCAAACTGCCATCAAAGTTCGATATCGTTCGAGATGCGCCTTTTGATGTCTCCGAGTACCATGATATTAAATAAACTCTTTACTTGTATGTGTTTTTTTATCTATACATCCAACCCCCACGTTTATGAGGAGTAAAGTAAATGGATTGAGATTGATCTTCATAAAAGCGGTTTTAGAGAGTCGCCATCTCTTTAGGGTTCTTTGGGATTTGAGTTTATTTGATGGTATTACATATTTCCAATGAATGGTTTTGATCAACTGAAAGGTTATTAAAACTCGTTTTGGTTCGGATGAAGCATATCATATTTTTATGATGGCTCTCGGGAATGAGAAGATAGATGGCTCTCTGTATCTTGTAAATCAAATACCAATAAATACCTATTTCTTTGTAAATGGTATATGAAGACAGAGTGCATATAGTGAAATTTGATATAAAGCCCTGATATAACTAGGTACTACGACAACACTAATGTAGGATTCGTCTAGATGGGCACCACCCTCTTACCTATGTTTACCGCCAAACAGCAATGCCAGCATTGTTGTTCGAAGGGTAGGAGAGCCCGTGTAATTACAGGCACTCGAAGCATTCTAACATAGTCCTCAGGGTTCGCAGCACTTGTGGATTTTGGACTGCAGGTTTATGTGGAACAGTTACCTCTTAGTATCAAGCGGCCTCGTCCAGAACGTAAAAAAACTTATCGACTTCATCACTAATTCCAGTCTGTCAGGTATAGTGTTAGGCATAAGTGTTACTGTTAGGCATAGGCCTTCAGGGAATACTTATGCCCAACAGTCGATATCGCATTAGCATGCGCTTCACGACACCTCCTCAACCAGCTGCTTCGGTTCTCTTTTTCAGGTCATTGTCGATGCATTTGGCAAGCAGTGTTTTATATTTTCCATTCTTGTTAATTACTAGCTGCGACGCCGGCTGCGCTCGGTTAAACATGAGCATGCTGTAGTTACATACGTAGGGAATGGCTTCTTTAGTGAATTAAAAATAGTTAAGTATGCAAAATGACCCATTAACAGTCCGGAGGAGATTACTGACCGACTGTGTAGACTAATGTAGGTATTCATTCCCATCTCATTCCCTCCCTTCCTCCCTCCCTCCCTATCTCCCGCCTTCCCATCCTCCTTCTGTCCCCTCACTATCTATCTGAGTATATCCTTCACTCGCTACCAAATTCACTCCCTCCCTTACTTTTTTCCTTCTCGCCTTTTCCACCTGTCCTTCTAATTAACTGTTATTTCAATTGATTTCTTTGCTTAAATATACTTTGTTTCTAGAGCCGTGAAAAATCAGAAAAATCAATATGTCGAATTGAATAGGATTTCCCTCTGTTGACATGAAAATGGTGTTATATTACATGTTATGGTTGAAATTACTCGAGTATTCGAGTTTTGCCAATGTTTGTGTTGTCGACTCAAAATAACTATAAGTCCACTTAATTTGAAATAGATTTTAGTAGTATTTTCTGTAGGGCAACGATATTATTAATATACGTTTTTAATGTACTCTAAAAGACGGTCAACCTTATGCTTCACTAAGCCATAGATTACATCAAAAGTTGTACCAGTTTACGAAATTATTATATTCTCCTACCTAAACCTTCTCTATTTCGTTTATAGGTTCCATATAGTTTGCGAACGGCAGTAGCGACAAATGCTATGCTGTATAGGTACTAAAACATAAACGAAAATACGAGCCAAGTTTCGCCAATAAAAACGAAATGAATCTATAAAACTTGGCTAATTTATTCTGGCGTTTAGTACATTGCGGGGAGCAATCGGCGGGCATCATTACCGGCCCATTTGCAGGGGCCAATCTAGTTAAACATTGACGTTAAATAATGATTCCTATTTCCGTTGGTTCCGACGCGACGTTCGCCCGAACTCGGCCCCAACTGAAAATTTTCCGAGACATCGTTCGGTAAATGAGTGAGAAAAATAAGAAATGTAATGTAATTTGTTGTGAAATGTGTGACGATTTTAGGTAAATAACTTTCTTTTGCTTTTTAAGGTTGAAGAGAACTGATATTGACAGTATACTGGCTACAACAACACTTATCTTTTTCATACATACATAATGCTCACGCCCTGGTCACAGAGGGGTAAGCAGGGACGAAGCATTGCCACTTTGCGCGATTTAACGTCGCATAACGACTTACTTCGTCCACTTTTTGCTCCACTTGGCGTAATGTGTAGCGAACAACATCGCCACCTCCGACTCGCCGTATTATTTTCACGTATATATAATATTACTAGCTGTTGCCCGCGACTTCGTTCGCGTGGACAACTTAACATCAAAAATTATTATGTATTTCTCGTAGGAATGGGATGTTTTTTCGGGCTAAAACTATCCTATGTCCTATTCCAGGACCTAACCTATATGTGTGCCAAGTTTCATCATGATCCGTCCAGTGGTTGAAATGTGATTGAGTAACCAACATCCAAATATCCAAACTTTCACATTTATAATATTAGTAGGATTATGTAGGTATGTATATTTCATTCCAGATTAATAGTCCTATGAAAACAAACGCATTTGCGTCTCGAAAACAAAATACACAATAGATGGTGTTCCTAAGTGGACTGCAAAGTTTACATGGTAATACAAACCTGTTTTTGCTGCTGGTGACCCTTTCATGTATATGTTACCGAGACGTAAATAGCGTTGGTTTTCATAGGACTATGAATCTGGAATGAAATATAGTAACTTATATTAGTATCTATACCTACTCAGTTTATTCTATGTATGGTACAATATTTAATTATAAAATTTCAATATGTCCATGTACATTTTTTGATCTCCCGTTATTTTTTAGTTTCTCCCACAGTGAAGGTGGGCGGGAGAAGATCTCTTATATAAATAAATCCATTTATTGATGACTTTTTGGACAATGCTTTATGAATATAATATGTTCATTAGGTAATAATAAAGCAACACGGAGGAGAGGCACCATAATCAAGTGTTCTGCCTAAGGTACAAGCCCATTGGGCTATGCGAGGTATGGACTAGTATCGATATGTACGGTAGGTTATGTATGAATGTGTCGTTTGATTTATTATGTGTATGTTTCGTAGTTAGAGCATACATGCGAAAAAGTACAGGATATTTCGCATAGGAAGAAAATGCTATTGCGTCCTGGTCGAGTCTACCTGTCTTGATTTTAAGGTACATAAAACAGTGGCACCTGCATCATAACCCCTACAGCTCATACCATGGAGCAAAATAATTTTTCTCACCTCATAAGTCACGTCAAAGTTTTTTCATTTTTAAAATTAGGTAACAGATGCACATTTTAAAATCATCTGTTATATGTAAGAAATCTCAGCAGTGTATTAACATGCTGTTATTTTTACACTGTGAGAATAAGTTAATTCTGATTCTGGCGACCATTATAGAAGAAGTGAGTCAACTTACCTTCAAACTCGATGAAATTGTTACTAAGAATCAAATTTATATCATTATCATTAATCTCACGTGAGGAACTATGAACGGTATTAATGAAACAAGGTGTAGATAAAATATATACGGAATGGAAACGATGAAGAAATCTGACTCGATTTATTCTGTAGTTTAAAAAATATATTATTTTTAATGATATTTAAACTGCGTCATTAAATTAATAATTTGACTTTAAAAACTTAAAATATTAAGTACTATACAATATAGAACAATATTAGAATTAAGGGCATCAGAGAGAAGCATTTACTCGTAAGCTTCAGACTTAGTGATCCTAGTTTAGGATTAGACAGGTGTATGTATATTTCATTCCAGATTAATAGTCCTATGAAAACAAACGCATTTGCGTCTCGAAAACAAAATACACAATAGATGGTGTTCCTAAGTGGACTGCAAAGTTTACATGGTAATACAAACCTGTTTTTGCTGCTGGTGACCCTTTCATGTATATGTTACCGAGACGTAAATAGCGTTGGTTTTCATAGGACTATGAATCTGGAATGAAATATAAATATAGTTATTTATTTAAAGGAGATCTTAGCGAGGAAACATTTTCGTAACAAAATAAAGTTCAACATGTTTACCTTTTCCCCCATTTGGTTGATTGTCCCCCCGTCGAGCTAGCGACGTGCACCGCGGGAAGACGAGGTCGGCTTGATTGGGAGAATGAGAGATTCGCAATCGTTTATTACAGCGGACAAGGAACCAGAGGCGAGTATCTCATTCCCAGATAGGGCTTAATCACACTCCAAAAAGACAAATGGCTGAGGACAGGCTTTCATACAATTTTAAAGAAGTAGACCGCGACTGAAATGTTTGATCCGCGACTTAAACCGAGATAGCACCCATCGCACCCCCCTCGGGATGTCCTGGAGCATTCTGTTCACAGCTTCTACAGCGTTCTTGTGCGCCATAGTACACTCATTCCAAAGGATCAGACAGCAGTCCTGCATCACCCGGGCATTGCCACTGTTACGTGACGTAACACACAGGAGTTTCCGTGCTGTCTAAATCGATGGGAATCTTGAAGGTGGTATTTTGGTGGTGGTGTTTTATTGCCAGGAAGCAGTGTGGCAGCTATCCCTGATTCCTGATCTTCCCTTGTCGTCTGAATTCCAAAGTTTATATTTTTATTATTATTTATTAGATTACAATGAAGATAGAGTTTGTTAGATGGTCAGTCTGCATAGTATCAGTCAATTCAAACGCCCTAACCTAACATATACGTATAAAAATAAAATAAAATCAAATAATAATGTCTATTTCCCAATTTGTGAGATATTTGTATTACAATACATTGCGTTTGGAACTCGTTATTATCAACACGATATTACTAACACGATATATTTTTTAGCATTTACAAACAATTAACTGCGAAATCCTAATGAGTCAGCCCAAGTGGCATTCGGGGTTCTATATAAGATGTATAGTGGTTCACATGTACTCCACAAGCTGTGTAAGTCAGCTGTATAAGACCATTATAGAACCAGTTTGGGCACAAATAAGACAGCCTTAAGTTCACTATGGCTGTACATTAGCGTTATATTAGCAGTTTAAGTAGTAACATCGGGCTTAAAGGCTGACTTACGGCGCTATATGGGACACATGTGAACCATACAACGTCCATGAGCGTAATAAAGAGTAACAAGTGGTTAAATACACAGCCTTCACAGTTATAAAATCCCACAAAAGTACTCCAGTGCTACCTAAAGTTCACGTGTGTCCTAAATTATTTCTTTTATTTATTAATTTTCCTCATTTAGTTTGGTTTTGTGTGTACGCCCGGCCATCAGAAACATTAACTCCGGCGGATATCAATTGGATAAAAATTTATGATAACACGCGGTAAGTATACCTGTTTTAAATACTTAATAATGTTAAATGCCATGGGAATGCAATTTTATCGTGAAATGTATACATATTTACAGCTAAAATATTCACGCGCCTCTGTAAAAACGCGATATTCATTTTAAAATATTTAAAACTGGCTGAGAGGAAATCTACAATTTTCAGTTTTTGATATTATATTGGCATTATAATTATACTACGGTAATTAATTAAAACATGAAACCAAAACTCAATCGCTCTATCTGCGTATTTTGTGATAAATCTGCATGATAATTTTGGAGATTTATATGGTAAATATTTTAGGTTACGTGAACAAAATGGTGGAAATGAAATACGGCTAGAGCGTATATAGGTTCACATGTGTTCTGTTAGAATGCTGTTGGCTATATGAAGTCCCACATTTGTACCACTACAGAACCAATGTCTATAAATGTATTCTAATGTGAACTTATGTACAGCTTTAAGATGTAATTCAGGTCAATTGTGATCATCGTTTTATTCTTTCATATACTGAAATTTTAGAGATCCGCAATAATAATTATTGTCCGTTAAATCGCCTAGCCCAGGTACTAAGTCAAGTATGAATACCTAAAGTACAAATTTTGTAACAATCTAACAAAAAACACTTTTTGTTTTCGTTTGAGCCACACAGTTTGGTGTCAGAGTATTTACACTTACAAAGACACTACGTTGTTCAAGGAGGTATTTAAAAGAATGTAAACAAACTAGATAAAGAGGGACGAATTTGCGAATATTCTTTTGCAATTTTTCTTCTTATTCCACCGGTTCTCGCTCTTATTTTCCAAGATTTTTTATTCATTTTCACAAATTTTTGCACGCGACGTAATAAACACAATACACGTCAACTTGTGGGATAAGTGTAATAGAATATCACATTCACATTCATGTTCAGCTTACAGCAAATAAGAGTAGTACTTGTGGACAAATAAACTGCTATTGAAGTTAATGGACAACACATGTAGTCCTTTTAACAGCCTACAGTGCACATGTGAACCATTTAAACACTTCTATACAGATAGTAAAAAAGGTTATTTTAATGACCACAAACAACTCCTACTACAGCTACTAGCTGTATAACAGTCTAAAACAAGTAAACATAACAGCCTTTGGCTGTATAAATGACCACGTGTGTTCTATTAATATGCTAGCTGTATAACAGCGTACAAGTAGACCGTTAAACAGCGATTGCCGTATCTCTACCCTCCTATAATGCTCTTAGTCAGACGGCTGACTAAAGGACAGTTGTTAGAGTATTATAACACCAACAACCGTATAAAAGTATAACTCTACACTCCTATAAGTCCCTTAGACAGGTATAGGTGGTGTTAATCGCAATAATGCAGCTTATACATCACGAGTGAACTGTAATAATGCTTTAAGTTCACATGGGAACTAAATGTGTACTCTTAAATGGAGTAAAATGCTACTTGGGAGATTCTTTAGAATATTTTAAACGTGTGTCTTCAGAATAGGACCCAGTGTCTGCATATTTTCTCGATGTGAATGAGCCCTAACACTTGATTTATGTCCAGTGTTCGACGGGCCGACGAGCGTCATTTGTATCAATATACGAATTACGAAGCACTCTGAAAAAAGCTTTTAACGTAAACGTATTCAAACCAAACAGGCTCTCTAATGATTGTGCTCATTCAAACAACATTATTTGAAAGGGAAACTTTACCCATTTAACATCTGCCCAATAATTATTAGTAACGTCATCATTAGTAATTTGATAAGACCGGATTGTATGAACTCTATCAGGTTTTTCGTAAAAAAAATGTTGCATATTTTTCGTTGTTTTTGTCAAGTTGTTTTATATTGTTGCATAATATAATCCTGTCTGTTAAGAATACTCCAACACTTAAAGGTCTTATTGTGAATTTATTAAACATACAAGTTGCAATGAAACGTATATAATTAACTACTATAATACTAATAGAATATTTACATACAAACAAAATATTAAACACTTAAATAAAATTGGAAAAGTATCTGAAATATTTTCAGTCAATATAAAACCGAATACATCCTGAACCCACCCTTTTAGTTATGGAATGTCAATTACTAAAATAGTTTGTTTTTATGAAAATAATAATATTTTTTACTACTAAAAGTACTAAGGTATCATAAATCAAGGATAGTCGGGAGATGTTTGCGCAAATAGCCGTGCGTCAAGCAACGAGCGCTGGCCACTCGTAGACGACGATAAATAATATTTAGGTGCCATCGATAACGCGACTGACAGCACCCGTTGCCGATGCTGAGGTATGAGCTAAATCCCCTGATGGATTTCAATATTTATTTGTGTCTCAAAAAGTGCGTTTATTTATCAGACAATTCTAATATAATAACTGTACATTTAAATAAATTCAACTAGACGCAAAATACTTTTAAATATTTAGTTTATTAACTATTCATCATCAGCCGAAATACGTCCACTGCGGAACATAAGCCTCCCCAATAGAATGTCAGTTTTGGTGGGCTATCCATTAGAGGAATTTCCAAAATCACCACGCTTGGCGGATTGGTCATACAACAGAAAGGTTGCTGCCCATCTGTGGTGCAATCCCTTAGTCGCCTTGACGACACCTTCGGGAAGATTGGGGATAGCCCTAGGCTAAGCCGGTATCCACATGGCTTAACTATAATTATTCACATTTATTAATATATTTTTATTAGAATATATTTTTCATTCATTTATTTTGAACACAACAAAGTGACAGTCAGAAAATAAAAACACAATTTTATTAGTATTTGCGTAGGTAGATTAATATTTCGATCCTTTGCGTTCACGCTACAACCAGTTCCTATTACTAAAAGAAAAATGTAAGTAGATGCCCATACATAAATTATTAAGACAAAAAGGTCGAGTGCTTCAAAGCTTACAGACTGCAGTGGAAGGTAAGACGCGGTCTCGTTAAGAAAACCCTTTTCAGATGCCTGGCTGACGTAGTATCCACTAGTTGTTTAGAATTATTTACGTAAGCTTTTGAGACAGTCGAAGAGGCCACAACCTCTCCAGTGGCTCCTATCGCCAATTTATCATGCCGTCTCTCCGTGAGCTTGAAGCTAGGGGGAGTATTCTCAATTTTTTTACTAGATACTACCCTTTTTTTCGTAAAAACTAATTTTATTTAGAGAATGTGGTGGCATGATAAATACTAGTTAATCATGATATTATAAGAGTAGACGTGTTGGGGAAAATATGATATGCGCGAATTTTTAGCTGTTTCTACAATTACAGAAAACAGTTTCTAAGACAACGGTGAGTGCATTTTAATAATTACCTTTTCTTAAACTGAATGTGGTTTGTCCAACAAATGCTTGTACTTTCTTCAAAAAAGTTTACATAGTCCAAAATTTTGCCCTTGAATTCTCTTAATAGGTATCACTGTGGATATAAACTCTCTAAGGATATCGGTTTCCCTAATCAGTAAAACCTATATTTTCTTAAGAAATTGATTACTTCGAATTTGAACTTGGGGAATTTTCAACACCAAACCCTAGATCGTCAAGGATTTGGTGTTGAAAAACTCCCCAAGCTCAAATTTGTAGCAGTCATCCATGACCAATGTCAGGGATTTAGGACGATACATCATCTTCAAAAGATAGTACCTACGTGATATTTTATGTCTGGATATATATTTGGATATAATGTAACTCTAATATCGAATGAGCAAAGCTTCTTTATTATAAGAAAAAAAGGAGATATTCAGGTTTCAGACCCTAAAATCAATAGAGTAGCTTTGACTTGTCTCTTTCACCCAAAGGTTTACTGGAAGAAACCTCGTATAGTGTTAAGTGCGCCTTTGTACATCATATGTTTAAATAAGTTGTGTGACTTGTATTTGTGTACAATAAATAAATAGAGTTGTTTGGATAATAGCCCCCCTAGCCGGTTGGTGTCCGTCCGAGCGTTCGATTGAATACGTGCTTCACTTACAACACTGCGATTTGCCCGGGAGTTTGTTCTGTGCTCACTATTTGTCCAGTATTATGTTTTACTATCTTACAATTGTGAAGGAGTTCTTAAAAATGTACAAGTATATTTGTGGTAGAATAAAACATTTGTGTAGGTAAGCTGACCAGACAAACTTTATAAAAGACATAAATCTTTCAATGTTTAAATCATGTATCAATATATCTAGTGGTTTGACAAACTTTATTAACTTATACCTTGGACGCACGGTCGCGGCCGTCCCGGAGTTGAACTGTTGGACTAAAGAGAATAACTAATAGGATTTCCGTTTCATCGGAACCCTAAAAATCACTGCCCAAATCGTATAATCTCGTTTTATACAGAGGTACGAGTATATATTTATCGCTGCATCATTTTCTCCCAAACGAGTGTATAATCGAATGACAGACGAAACTGGGGGCCCAATACAATTAGCCTACGAGACATGAAAGTTAATGCAGTTAATCCTTAAGCGAATTGCCAAGGAAATTGCGTCCCACTTGTCAGCGAATTGCCTGATTGGGAACTGGGTCGATGGTTGTAATTTATTGTGTGTAATTTTTTTTATTTTCTGCAGTAACATTGAAAATTATGGTTAATTATTGTTCGGAAATTGGGCGGTTTCCTCAATTAAGTACGTGGTTTACAATGTGGAGAGGTGTTAATTTGTCCAATTATCCGACGAATGTATGCTCTCTGTCCTTTTAATAGAATTAAAAATACTTAGAAACAAGATACAACTTTTTGATAATTTTTTAGCTATTGGTAGGGACTGTAAAATAAGATACAGTGATTCTGCGTGGATTCTTTCGCACCCTTTAGCAAAGAAGTAAATTGACATACAATTTCTTATTTTGACTAATATATCTAAGCATACTTCAAACACTTGAGCTTAAATTTATGGCACGAAAGCAGTCTACCTAACACATATACACCTTTTGTGTGCACAAACTGTGTCTTGCGTATGTGTTAGTAAATACGCTAGGGTTGGCGCCTTTTTCTTACTACCGTAAAGAAGGACTACGCAACTATATCTGTCCAGTTTACTCCCGAGCGCCATTCGCTTCGAGCGTGCCTTTTCTTTCTTGCATTGAGTCTTTGCATTATAAATGTAAAAATAAAATTTTCATTACAAATGAAGACTGGCAATAACTTTTGTTTGAGGATTAATATTTGTCATAGTTTTTATCATTGTTTTCACAGATATCATTGTAAATATTAATAACGCTTAGAGCAACACGGGCCAACTGACTCGTCCTAGAGGGGTCATAATGTTTTCTTTTCCTTTTATTCTTCCAGAGGCTTCCTCGTACACACTCGTACCGTACTCTGTCGCTATAAAACAGACACGTAATAAACCGAACAACATATTTACAACCTACACATATGAACATTTCGATACGGCGCATGATGGGTGATCTTGTACCTTTGGCAGAGGGGAATGCTAAGTATGTCGATTCCCCTCCAGTATTCCTTCATGTTAATATTTTAATCTTCTAAAAATTGCCATCTTTACAATTTCGTAGATAATCTTTAAAATTTGCATTTACTAAGCTTAATTTCCTTACACACCGAAACAAACACAAATGTTTACTCACTATAAGTAGGTTTTTTAACTCGTTACGCGCGTCCCTTATCGCCGGTAACCAATTGGTCGCTGATTTGCGGGGGAAGCGGAATCGATGGGAGGCAGGGAGCGGCCATACTGTACGTACTTAGTACTAATTACTATACTGTACATTATCTAAGTACCTATCGTTTGTTATTACCTTAATACAAAAGAGATGTTTTGATTTAAAAACAATGTAAACATGTAGTAATTGTGTTCTTGTCTTTGACCGCCTCGTATAGGTATCTAGTGGCTTAGTTATTAGACTCGAGCGCCAGAGGTTGTGGGTGTGATTCCCACTAGGAATGACGGACTAAGACCATTTGTGTAAGTGGTCCCGGTCTGAATATTATATTTGTGATTCATTCTGTCCTTGTCTAATTCCCGTAGTAAGTACAGGCGAAAATCCTAGTTTGGGATTTTTGACCACGCCATATGAACGTTGCGCTACTTTATTTACCTAAATATTGTTAGTGTAACTTGGGTATTAACCTATTCCGTTGCTCAGCTAAATATAGAAATAATAATTGGATTCTATTATTTTTATACCTATACGTCTTCCTAATACTATCCAATAATAACAAAACTACTAATTGGACCGCAACGCTGCCTTGAATCATTTTAAATAGATATCTGTTATGTGATGTCTATTCAGATGTAACTATATACTCTTGTAATGTTTATAAATTTTAATGATGCTATGAAAATAATTAGCATTTTCCGGTTCTAGACTGTTATTAGTTTTTAGGTTTTATTTAATTAATTTTTAAAAGTAATTTATATTGACAAGGAATGGTAAATAGGTCGTACCGGAGCCTAAACTAATAATGAACGAATGAAGAATAAGAAAAAAAATCGTCGTGTTTGGCGATACATCTCTGTCTACCTGTTTCGACTCAAGACGTGAGCATTATGTACGAGTATGTATGTTTTCTTTACGAGTGAAAAATTACGTGACGTAAATGACAAAATATAGACCAAATGTTATATACACATAGTTGGTCTAATAGTGAACTAGGATATTCTCCCGAGTTGACAAAAACCCGGCCTGTTTGGAGAACAACTTCTATAAGCTGCCCAAAGTTCTATGTCTGCAGTGGGAATCGAACCCAATACCTTCTAGCATATGCAACTTACTTATTCTAACATTCTCCATATATGTAGGTATTTAACCGTATGTATGTGATGTATATGTCATTTATACTTTACATATGTAAGGAATATAAACACACACGGGAAAAGTTATTTACCTACTGAGTACTTATACTTAGTCTAGTCTTAGAAATAACAATATATACGATTTCTAAGAATTTTGTCCTCATTTTTATATTGCGATTTATAATTATAGACCCTGTATTGATAAAAATATATCATATAAAATACGTGGTATTTCTTACAACCGGTCTTATATTACAGATGTATTGATAAAAGGAAAACATACCTACAAATTATGATATAAGATATCTATAGTTAGAGCTAATTGAAACACACGACGAACGGGTAAACCCGAAGGATGACGCAGTCAATCATCTACGAAATAAATATACGAGAACACAGGTACGGTCACCATAAAAATTCTAATACCATTAAATATCAAAGGCAGAAAGTCATCAAAGTTTACTTCGTACATAATGTGTGGATTTCATAAGTATCACTATTTTAATTTTTTTTAATTAGATTATGGGCTCGATTCTGAAGGCACAATGTTAAAATTTGACTGCACTAAAACTGTTGCTATCCTTGTCACACAGTATTATGAAGATAAAGACGAAATCAATTTTAGCGCTGTCAAATTTTAAATGTGTGTCTTCAGAATCGGGCCCAATAAATAGGTCCCATTCTCAAGACACACATATAACATTTGACAGCACTAAAATTAGTTTCGTCATTATTATTCATAATACTGTGTAACTGGGATAGCAACAATTTACGTGCTGTTATATTTTAAATTTGTGCCTTCAAAATCTAGCCCAATGAATTTTAAACAAATTTGAAGTATAATATTTTTTTTGCAGATAAAAAGGTTCGTTATAAGGGTATTCATTATAACGAAATCCTGAAAACTAAAAATTATGTTGTGTCAACTGCAAATCAAACATATAACTATCGTACTATATGTCATTACTCATTATCATTACACACATTACAAGCTTGTTAACGTACGCTGTTTTATAGGCCTAGGCCTTCCTCCATGCATGTATAATGCTCATAATATAGACGTACTCATTACTCCTACTACTACTGATATGAGGCGTCATCAATGTAACAGGTCACATTTCAAAGCGGTTATCATTAAAGTGTTTCGCCTAAAACACTGAATATACATTTGACAGTAATTTTTACATAGCAATTGAATATTATACTTAACTGAGAAATGTATCCAATATTTCTTTAGAGTTAAGACCATTTAAAAAAAACCGTTTGCGAATATTTCATTTCATAAGAATATGTTTTTATAAATATGTAATTGTAACCAATTCTTATTTGTAAAAACAAGTATATATTAAGAATTTTACGAAATTAATATACTAAATATAATTATAAATGTAAATGTTCAACAAATACAACGTAAATCGTTAATTAAATGATACATTATTTTAAAACGCATTGTGTTTAACGTATCTGCGAACGGTACAGATTGAAAAACAAAACATAGATATAAGTACATTGGACTTGACCTCCAAGATCCAGTACAGAGCCGTATACTACTATGCGAACATCAGAGTTCTCGCTGCGCTTCTTTGGTTCCCTATAACTTATGTGTTGTTTAAAAAACAAAATAAAATATATGGAAGTAATACTAACTACCTACTATAAATATATAATGTATTGAATACTTATGTGAAAATCAAATAAGTGATAATTAAGTGAAGCAAAATGGTGAACGGACTTCGTTTTTTTGTGTTATCACTCTTGTGGAGTTATACACGTATGTATATATCTATATTTTGCTTTGGATTTGTGTTCAATATCTGTGTTGCAATTTGGTTACTTTATAAATATGAAGAAGTTACTTATATACTTTTTGAAATTATATAGTTTATTTAGATATTTTATTTCATATGTATCTGTGATCTTGAACTTTGATTACTTATATGATAACCTTCACAGCTATTTTTATCAGTATCATACAAGTGGCTTCAATAATTATTAATTACAACAACCCACAATAACATTACACTGGGGTCGATTCTCGAGGCACAAATTTAAAATTAAGCACTAAATGTACTTTCGTTCTAATCCTCATAACTATGTGGTTCAAACATTGTGGTTGTCGCTAATAAGAAGGTCAATAACATCAATGTGAGCAGAATGCAGAAAGTTGGATTAATATTATCAATTCTGATCTCAAAGCGTATGGTTTATTAAAATTTTGCTAGTGACATTGTTAATATAGTTCTGGAATTTGCGGGATTGGCATAACAGTACTCACCAGGTGATCATGATAAATAAATATTTTATAACTACATAAGTATATAATAGAACGCACTAATAGTCATTGATTATTAGATTTGCTTACTTATAAAAGATTTTATCTAAACCACAACGCCACCACACCCGGTCCTCCGCCCTCTGCATCCAGCCGCTTCCGGCCAACTTCTTCAAGTAGTCGGTTCACCTGTAGGCGGGGCGTCCCACCCTGCGCGTGTCGATCCGCGGTCTCCACTCCAGAACTCGTCCGCCCCAACGACCGTCGGTTCTGCGATAGATGTGTCCCACCCACTGCCACTTTAGATTACTGTAAGAGAGTTAAAAGTACTTAATTCAGTTTCAGATACCTGCATCACTCCTCTAGGAGCTAGAAGTCAATGCATATCTCTTTACGACTGCTCACAACTCCTGTCAGCCTTCGAGCAACGGCCTCTACCTAGTCATGTCATTAGTTTCCTGAAGAAGTCGCAATGTGGATTCGAAGGATATGTGCCAAGAGTGTGTTGCGGACCATTACCGCCCCAGCCGCAAAACGTGCAGACTACTACTGTAAGGACATAATTTAACTATCAAACGCCAATTGACAGGGACATGCACGATATGCATGCCGTCGAAACAACGAAAGATGGGATAAAGGAGTTATATACTAGAGAAAATACCGTACGGAAAAACTTAGTATTGGCAGATTCCATCCGATTGGTTGATGACATTTAGGTTAGAAATCCCCACGTCTGACCTATACCAGAATAGCCTAAAACTGGTTAGGATGGAGAAACGATAAAGAGACAAATGTCTAGAAACGCTGAAAGATATAGTATACAGATATAAAAGTTACAATGTAAACTACAGAATCAGTAATGGATAGTCTAGATAAAGTGATTTTGAAGCTAGGTCTGGAAAGGATACTGAATTAGAAGAACCAAAAACTGCACTATATAACTAACAATATATAATAACTTGAAGTCACATGTGCCTGCTCATTTACTAATCAATCTGAATCTAGGAATATATTGATAATGGGGACAGTTCATAACTATTAACCTTTATTTATACTGACTGATTTGCTACCAGCAGTATATGAGAATGTAATTAAAATCCATTTACGCACGTACAAAATGACGAATATGCCAATATACCACATTATATATCAAATAGCAAGGATATTATTAAAGGTTTACTTTTGCAGCAACGTAACGCCCGGCCAACATGGCCGTCCTCTGGCACCGGAAGCGAAGTAGACCCAGTTTACAGTGAAGACTCATCACCAGAGCCACGAGATTCATGTGGTGTGGATGACCAGGATCGGATATTTGGAGGGCAGATTGCGGATTTAGACGAATTTCCATGGATGGCGCTCTTGGGCTATCGCACTCGTATGTATTGTCTTTCATAGTTATTTTCTGTTTTTATTACATTTTATTTGATAGCTGTAGATCTAGCAAGTTTGTAAGATAATATCATAGAAAGATCTTAATTAATTAGCATTGGAAATACCAAAACAATATCGCTTTGTATTCCTGAAAACTCGTCTCCTGTTGAAGTGTATGTCTTAAGAAATAATCATGGTAGAGGGTTCAAAGATAAAGTAGGGGTGGAATTATATTTGGTTTGGAAAACATTAAATTTAATTAAAATGTGGATGATTTCAGGTAACGGATCATTGACGTATCAGTGTGGTGGTGTGCTAATCAACCGCCGGTACGTACTAACAGCCGCACACTGCGTCAAAGGGCAGATTCAGCGTGATGTTGGTACATTGTAAGTATTTCATGGATTAAGATGCCAAGGTGTTTCTAATGTAGGTTTCTTTGATTTGAGAGAGTTGATTTTGTTCTAGGGCCACAGTTCGTCTCGGTGAATACGATATTCAGCAAGATATAGATTGCTTGGCTGACCTATGCGCAGACAGCCCACAAGAGATTGCCGTAGAAAACGGCTACCCTCACGCTGGTTTCTCAGACAAGAACCTAGACAGAAGAGACGACATAGCTTTAGTGAGACTTTCAAAGAGAGTCACTTATACTGGTAAGTCTTGAACTATTTATTTAGCTCATTAATTTACGTATCTTTGTTTTTCTAAAACAAAGTGTAGTGTCATACATTTGAGGATACTTAACAAATTAATATTTGTGAATTTGTTAATTTTAAGTGTTTTATTAAGAACTAGCTGTTGCCCGCGACTTCGCCCGCGTGTACAACTTAACATTACAATAATTATATATTACTAAATCCTAAAATAAATCTATTAATCTCGTTCTGCATTGAAAATATTTACATGTATACATAAATTATTGTTCTTCATTTTAAAATAAAGTAGACATTTACTTCATGTTTATCATGAATTAAAAGATATCACATAAAAAAATAGCAGGTTGTATTTTCCTTTCCCATTCCCCCTTTCCACACCCTACTCGTTCTTTTCTTCCCCATCCCCTTCCCATCACGTTGAAAACCCTTTCCCCCAAAGGACGCAGAATACTGCCCAGCCTAACTGGATTCTTATGTCAGCTTCCTTATCGAAATTGATCCTACCCAAATGTTTGTCCTAGGCAGACGTACTCCTGAACAGCTTCGATATTGACATTGTCGACGATCACCGGTCTAATATAGGGCCACTAATTATCGAATAACGAACTTTTTGTATCGAGACTTGTGGAAATACTCTGAAAAACAATAGCTAAATTAAATAAAACTGAAAATGTGCTTTAAAACGTTACTGTCACTCTCTGTCAAGTTTTTGCGTTAACCAGTAATGTTGAACTACACTGTCATACAAATGATATGAAATGAGAAGTCTCCATTTAAATTAGCCTCTTCACATTTTATTAAGATATTAAGTATACCAGATTGTGTCCCGAACTTAAAGCTATTAAACAGTGAAAACACTGTCAAATTCTGTTCAGTAATTTCCAAGATTAGCCCGTATATACATAAATACATTTGGCCTTTCTTTAGTTTTTTACTGTTTTATTATATGTATTGATATACATACAATTTCAGTAAATAATATTCGAAGAATACTGCTGGGATTGACTTTAAAAATGCATACAATCCACTTTAATGCACATATAAAAAGAAATAAACAAGAAATCTGTCTTCTTGTGCCCTCTCAACTGTTAACGTACAGTTTACAATAAACATGTATCATATTCATACATAACATCACAACTAGGTTAAATACTAATGCTATTAACATTAATGTTTTACATAATCAGACTATATTTCGTTTTGTACAATCTATTGCCTATCAGTATATTGTATGCCTATCTCATGAGTTACTAAAAGCCAAGTGTTTTTTTACTGTTTACCAAATCATTAGCAATAAAAACTGTTTCCTCGAATATCGTATCACCTTGTAGCAAAAGTCGTTGATCTTTGCAATAATGACTTGTCAGAAGTTAGATCATTCAAATAGGATGCTGCGGCATGTGGATCAGGTTTGGTTAGTTTGACAAGTTTTACTAGTAAAGCGCCATGTAAGATCATTGGTCAATAGTAACGTTAAGAAATCGGGGGATTCGTGTTTTGCATTATTTTAAATTTAAAATGTCACAAGCGTCATTGTATGAGAAAACCATTATTTATAAACAAGTGCTTTGTGCCAAAATGTATCATGTTTCAAAATAATTTATAATACACACAATACAATAATATTATATTATAACCTTGTATTTTTATTGTTGTTTTCGTAATTTAATAATTAGTTACCAAACGTGTGCTCCGGATGAAGCGTTTTATATAAAGCCAATTGCTCGTTTATTAATCCATCTGTTGAATTCAGAAATAGCTTATATTGGAGTTTAAATCATAAATGACCTAGAATATTTTAGAAACATTGTTCTGGCTGTCCATTAAATAGTATCAAAATCAAAAAGTTATTCAACATAAATAAAAATAAATAAAACTTTTTATATTTTCGATATCGATATTTGTCACCTGTTTTATTATAAGTAGCTATTACATTATCATTGTTTTCTTTTATTTTCAGATTACGTACAACCAATCTGCTTAGTGGACACCAGTGCCCGTTTGGACGCTGGGCATTCAGTTTACGTGGCCGGGTGGGGGAAAACCCTTAGTGGTATGTTTGAACCTCGATTACTTATTGATTTTGTGGTTTTCTATGTCCGGCTGCACTCTATATTTCCAAGAATAGCATGGAATTTTACCTGGTGAAGTTTAAGGTTAACCCGTTTGTTGAGAAAAGAAAATGGGAATATAATGTCCCCGTTATACTGCGAAAAGCAGTTAATTCCCAAAAAAAATCTGTTTTGAAATAAATGCAAGTGAAATTTCTAGATTTTATAAATTTACAAATCCAGGTTTCAAATAATTGTTTTTTTCTGTTGTCGCAGAAAGTATGCGGTATAGCGTTTAACGGGGTTTTAACGAAATAGGGCGATAAGTAAAGTAGTTTGGTACTGTCAAATTACTTTTTTTGGGAAAATTTCGAGACAATTGGGTTTCCCAGTATACGACGATATAAAATATAAGGAAGGAAAAGTTCTGCGAATGCATTCCATTTCTGTATACAGGTTGACATTAAAGAATCAGTTAATTATTTTAAATAGAGGATAAACCATTGGAATATTTTATGAAAGAGGTATATATGTATTTTTTTTTTAAATAAAGGTTTACTTCATCTCAGTTATATTACTACGTGATTTATACTTTAAATGATTTAATTTGCAATTTTGTAGTGCATTTATAGAAACAAATAAATTTCCTCAAATTACATTCCTCGCTTGTCTAAGCAAATGATGTTAAGTGATCTGAACTTATAAGAATATTAAGACAATGGGAATAAGAATAACAAGAAAAGAGTAATAATATTTTGATAATATTTCAAAACCACTTTTATTAGCAAATTTTTTGACGTTCGTTCGTCTGTATCGGTCGGTCCTACCATAACTCTAAAACTACTTCGACCAAATAAATTAAGTTTGTAGGCACAAATAGCATAGATTGCTGTAAATATAGCCTTGTTATATTTGATTCTTTGAATTGACCCATAATTTGTGTCATTTGAAATGTTGTAATTTTCCAGGAAAAAACAGCCCAGTGAAACTCAAACTGACTCTGCCGGTGTTTGACAAAAATGATTGTGAAAACAAATACAGACCACTTGGCGCCGAGCTTGGTGAAAAGCAAATCTGCGCTGGCGGTGCCTTCGCAGAAGACACCTGCAGGGGTGACTCAGGAGGTCCCCTCATGAGGAGAAGACCCCAGGGTGTTTGGGAGTCAGTTGGAGTGGTATCCTTCGGCAATGGATGTGGAAGAGATGGCTGGCCAGGCGTCTATACTTCCGTTGCGAGTTATGAAAGCTGGATCCGATCGACGTTACGTTCAACTAATGTTTAGTTTGACTGATAGTTGATAAGTAGTAAATATGATTATAGATCTTTAATAATTAGCAATTTACGTTGTTTGTGCTTAATAAAATAACATTTTAGCGTAAATATTAAGAACCAGTGTCAAATAGGTGATATTTGACGTGATAAGAATTATAATGAATTTATAATATTATGTATTAAAATTCAAGTTTTAAGTGCCAGAAACGTGTATTTGTTACTCGTGTTAAAATATGCGTGAAGCAAGTTTAATATTTGATTTATCAATTTTTCGAGATAAATTCATAATTTAGAATAATGTTACAAATTTCGCGTATATTATTATTCACTTCGATATTTCAATTTACCATCCCTTTTAAGAGATGTGTTGTCCTTTACGCCTTACCCTGTTTAAAATGTATTCTCTGCCTACATTAGGGAGAGATATCCCAAAAGTCATAAAGTAGATGCTCAATTCCCCACACTCGTCGAAACAAAGATATTCAATTAGTCGTAACTCATTTGCATATAGGTAGGTGTCAGTGACAATCAAATTAAGTGGGGCGCTGACGATTCTATGCGCATAATTAAATCATTTACCCTTTCCAAGTTATGTGTTCCTGGTATAGCCTTGAATTTTAACTCGCCTTTGTTTGGCGATTCAAATAATGTCGAAAGGAAATATTTGACACAAACCTGGCAACTAGTTCCGACAAAATATACTTTTACAAAATTAATAATGTTCAATGAGAAAAAAATGATTGATGTATGATAGGTATCATATGTAATAGATATTACCTATAGGTAGTCTCCTGAAGTTGCAATTAGATAATAAATCCTAGAAACTGTGAATTTTAATTGAGTTACATTGGGGGACCGAGTTAAATTGCTTCGGGGAATGAGGAGTGGCACGGTACGATATGATTGAAGAGGTTACGTCAGTCATATCGCACAGCACTGAAGAATTACAAATACGATTACCTAAACCTACACTTATAAAATTGCAAATAGGTTTTCGCATTAAACAACTACATCACATTTTAAAACATATCTCCTTTCCAGGACCAAAATATACCTCTAGAAACTGTTCAAAGTTGTGATTTCTTAGAGAGCTAAAAATCTAGTTAAAAATAAAAGATTCTGACGTATGACTTCACTTATGATTAGAGTTGATTAAATTTGACGGAAATATTTACACTTTCTAAAAGTAATTTTTTTTTATTATCAGTGTATACGACAACGTAAATATTTCAAACAAGTTATTGCTGAATAGTAAAAAGTAAAGTTAACTGCGAAGTCTGATGTTGTGTCGTGGAATCCTGCTGGGACTTTTCGAAGCGAACTCAAAATGAATGTCTTCCTGTTACATGGCGAGAAAGCGATCTTATACTAACATAAATGAAATGTGTGGCTAGGAGAGAAACTCATACACAAACAAACATACAAGTGTGATAAAAATACAGTAGCGAAAAAAACAGCCTGTAAATCAAAACTGGGAATATATTCATTTGTTTCCGAAAGATAACAAATACGCGGAGGGGAAACTCCAATCGGAATATAAAAATTACGACAGTTTAAAAGTAGGCGTCATTTACATAAAACTACTATATCGGAAATGATATACTCGCTACTTTCGCACCATTTGTTATTTTATTTCTTGTATGAATAATTTAGCTTTTTGGGTATTGTTTGGGGCAATATTATTCGATAATATAACGAGATGTTTAATATTCACTCAGTCTAGTATACCTGATTACCATCAAGAATATATTTATTCCAAAACTTGATTTGTATCTAGTTGCCTATGTGGGTGCATTATATAATTAAGATTAAAAAAAATTCTGATAAAAAAAAAATTAAAAAAAATTCTTATAAATGCATATAAATACATCTTGTCATTGAATTTCTAATAACACGCAAACGGCATATACTTAGAATCTAGTCATGTTATACTTCTATATTTCGTTTTTTTTTCTATTTATGATTGCCATAAATGTATAAATATGGAAACTCAGCATTATATTACAACAGCATATGTGCTTAGATCAGATAGTTTTAATATGATTATAAATATTCTCTTTTGATCAGTACACGGAACCACACGACAAAACCACACCCCGACACTCCATACATACTACTACTTTAGGGAATACTAACATGTCCGTATACTGTGTGTTTGCGCTTGAACTATCGAGACACGGACAACGTTATACGTCAACACATAAGTGCTTCTCTTTTTAACCGACTTCAAAAAAGGACGAGGTTCTCAATTCGACGGTATTTTTTTGTATGTCTGTTACGCGATTACTCCGCCAGTTGTGAATTGATTTTGATGATTCTTTTTTTAGTTGGTAGATCATACTTCAGAGGTGGTCCCATATAAATTTTATCGAAATTGATTCAGCGCTTTTTGAAGAAAACCACAAAAACAATAATATACATAGATGACGATTACTGCGCCAGTTATGAATTGATTTTGATAATTCTTTGTTTGGTAGGTTTGTTCAGAGATGGTTCCTTATACTTTTATCAAAATTCATTCAGCACATTTTTTTTAAATACAACAAAAACAAATAAATATATACAAAGATGACGTTTTGGTTTGTGGTTCCATTCTGCAAAATTTTTGAAAAAAAAAAAAGATTTCAAGGCTATACTTACAATGTACAAAATTAAACTAAAAATTGAAAAATAAAGCAAACTTTTAGAAAATCAACTAAACCTACTTCAAGACAGTAGCTACATGTACAAACTGAAACTAAAAAGTAAAAATAACATTCAGTTGCTTCAAAGCAAAGAACATTAAAGGACAATCAACGAAATTATTGATACTCATGTACCTATTTACAATTTATAATCAGGTATTTTTGGAGTCGGTGCCGTGTCGCTTTTTGGTATTCTCTGGCGTAACTGTCACAAGTAAACTATATACTATATCAATTGACAAATTAAGAGTTTAAGGTGACAAAGTCAAAATATCACCGACATTTCCGCAAGTCGACCTACTCGTAATTCAAATTTGACAACTTTCTAGGAGTTTATTGAAATGAAATATCTTTATTGTGGATCATAGGTATATAAACGATTACATGTCATAGTTAGAACTCAGCTATGTCCCGCCACGTGGGCATACAACATTGTGTCGCAGTAAAGTATGCATTTAAAAACAAAGTTATAAAAAAAATTAAGTTAATTAGATACAGATAACCTTAAATTGAACCGTCACCAAAAAATTCTTCCAAACTATAATAACACTTTTCTGTCAACAGATCGTGGAGTTTTTTTTAAATAAATTAATCTCATCTACATCTCGTATCGTTTTAGGGATTTTATTATATATGTGAGGTATCCTGCAGAATAGGCTTTTGTGTAACAAGGCAGTGTTTGCTGGTAACACTGCCATTTTATCTAATTGCCTCATACGAACTTTAAATGTAAACATGTTAATATTAGATTATGCAAAAACCGCCGATTCATATATATATACGAGTATATACACGGGAGAGTCATTATTTTTAGTTTTATAAAATGCGACCTACATGAATTTATTTGTTTCAAATTGCATATTTCCCGAATGCATTGTTTTTGAGCTCTAAAAGCAAGTTCTTTGTTTGTTGAGTTGCCCCAAAATATGACACCATAACGTAAGATAGACGTGATATAACCATGGTATGCAGTTACAACAGCTGAATTATTCGCAACTTTGTTGAGTTTATATAGTGCGTATGAAGATTGCTGCAGTCGCTTGCATACATGGTCAATATGGCTTTTCCGACTCATTTGACTGTCAATATGTAAGCCCAGGAATTGTTTTACCTTTATTTGTTCGATGGGCTTACCTGTATAATTAATGTCAAGAATAGCTAAGTTATTAGGTCTTTGTCCAAAAGTCATTGTTTTTGTTTTGTCTAAATTTATTTTTAGATTATTTATATTAAGCCAATCAATTATTGATATTAAAGAATTGTTAATGTCAGTATTATAAAGGCGAAAATTTTGATATTTGTTACTCAATCACGCTTCAACCACTGGACGGATCGTGATGAAACTTGGCACACATATAGGTTAGGTCCTAAAATAGGACATAGTTTTTATCCCGAAAATACGTCGCATTCCTACGGGAAAGCATATTAATTTGTGATTTTAAGTTGTCCATACGGACGAAGTCGCGGGCAACACCTAGTAAAACATAAAAATTATAAAGAACTATGAAGTAAATTTCAATTTTACAGAAAAAAAAACAATGATTCTATTCAACGGCTAATTTATCTAAATAATTATTTTTATTATATTTTTCATATTATATTTAATACATAATACTTTAATACAGACATAGCCTAAAGAATTAGAAAGCTGAAGTGGTAGTGGGCGGGCCACATCTGTCGCAGAACCGATGGCTTTTGGGGCAGATAAGTTCTGGAGCGGAGACCACGGATCGGCACGCGCAGGGTGGAACGCTCCGCTGCCAGATGCATCGAAGACCTGAAGAAGGTGACCGGAAGCGGCCGGATACGGAGGGCAGAGGACCGGGTGTAGTGACGTTCATTGGGGAAGGTCTATGTCCAGCAGTGGACGTCTAAGGGCTGACATAATACATGCATTCTTTTAGGATTCAGTTAATACATAATGAATTGTAATGTTGGTCCACGCGGACGAAGTCGCGGGCAAACAGCTAGTATTAAATAAAATAAAGTTTTATTGATAAAAAATTGAGATCTTTTTGCTCGCCTATAAAGCTACAATTTTGACTTACGTGGTATCTGAACTTCAGAAATGATACGGATGTTTTTGATATAGTTACAATTGATAAGTCAACTAACAAATGCACTGAAACGAGGAAGTAGCATGCTTGAATTCAGCACGCATAAATCATTATCCGTTTGTATGTTTTATAACTACAAAATGATATCTATCTGACATGTTTCTAGCTGACGATATTTATCACGGAATGTAGTAAATTGCTCTATATAAAACTCTATGAAAAAATCAACGTTATTTTGTTACTGTGGCACTTCTGTCATTAATCATGGTCTCTCACATTTTATTTATTAAGAGTTTTTGTATAGTTTCTATAATATGGTTCGAAATTGTGTATTGTTGTAATGTACGTATTGCAATTTTTATAAAGGAACTAGCTGTGCCCGCGGCTCCGCTCGTGTAAACTACAGAATCCGCTCCCATTCCCACTCTCGCTCCCGCTCCCGCTTCCGCTCTGGCTGCCGCTCTGGCTCCCGTTCCTCTCCCGCTCCCACTCCTGCTCCCGCTCCCACACCCACTCTCCTTTTCCCACGCCCACGCCCACTCCGACTCCCACTCCAATTCCCACTCGCAGCTCCAAATGTAATCCAAACTCTTCGCAATCTGAATAGTACGGAAATACTATTATGTGCAATATATTGCATACTAACCCTACCTACTAATGTATTTGAAAACTAAAAATGTCTATAACTTTTGATTGAGTTAGCCGATTGCGATGAAATAAAAACTAAATGTTAAGTCCCATGTTTTTGTGAAAAGTCCATCAAAATCCGGTCAGTAGTTTTTAAGTGATGCGTGCACAAACTCACAGACAAACAGATAAACAGATAAAAATTCCAAAAATGATTGAAATGTGTTCTATTACTTATCCTTAGACCCCTCAATTTTTTTTGCAAATATCGTCAATGTACAGACACGCGATGTTTACGATTTTATTTATTAGATATAATTAATACGTACCTGAATGTATGATCAAAAACTACAATTCCTTACGTTACCCAACTAGTACACTGGCGAAATATGCTACTATTCTATAGCTTAATAGTTCATAGTAAGGGTATATCGGTGCTATATGCACTAACACCGATATACTCTTACTATGGACCTATTTAATAGCTTTCTGAACTCTAGATGGCACTACCTATTTCCAATTCCTGGTTATCCACGAAAATATCTTTACATTCTTTCAACTGATACGGATTAAATTTTAGTCTCTGACGTAATTTTGGGATTGAGAAATAACATTCGTATGATTTTATTGCAGATTATATATAAAGGGGACTTTGCTAGTAGTATAGTATCCTGTGAAAACTTTGGAAACGACTATATTGACTCATCGGATATTAAACTAGCCGCATTGTCCGGAAGTGAGGAGGGTGAGGGCCTCATGGGCCTGAGTGGTAAAATGTGTATATTGAAAGATATTCCAGAAGGCGTGGAGGTAAGAAATGATAATCAAATCACATTATACTCGTATATATTAGTATTAGTTGCAACCGTCACTCCGACAAGCACAGACGCTACCACACAGCGCCGCGCGGCGCCGGACCAAAGTGCATCGCGAGGGGTTACGTCACGTACCTACTAGCGTTACCGACATGGCGCAGCCCAGAAGGATCGACACCATCGTGGTCAACGAGCTGCTTGCCTTCGTGCAGAACAAGCTCAATGTGATGGACGAGTTCAGCCTGGAGCAGATCTGTCTGTCGAGCTATACGGAGGCGGAGATTTACGGTGCCAAGGTGGTGTTGAACGACACTGCGCTAACGACCGCGCGCCTATTGATGCGCAAGAAGGACGGCAACGGGAAGAAGGACCTCCGGGATATCTTTAGGGTATTCAAGGAGACCGACCCCGACGACGTCCTACGTGGTGAAGGACCTAAACAAGCTGCCGCCGGTGACTTTTGACCAAGTCGACGTCACCAGACTGCTAAAGGACATCCAGCTATTGAGGACCGACATCGCCGACATCCGAGGCAAATTGGAGACTTCGGAACGAGTCAGTGCTGACATGCGGCGCGAGTTGACCTCATTGCGTATTGGAAATGTGGCGCATACGATGACACCGCGCGCCGATCGCGGCGTGCAATGTGACACCATGCCAGTCAGCACTACGAGCCCGCCAACTTACACCGGCCAGTTGAGGGATAATGACCCCCCAACTCCTAAGCCCCGCTTCACCGCGCCGTCCCCCGCCCTCGCGCTGTGTCCTGCTGGTTTGCCTGCTTCACCCCGGCCACAGAGGGACTCATACGCGCAGGTGTCCCGCCGCCCCCGCCGCATTCCGCCGCTTCGCGCCCTCCGCCGCCTGTACCCGGCGGGCGTCGCCCGCGCCGCTCCCGGCTCTCGCTCGTGGCCCGCTTAACGTGGTTGCCGACGCTGATGGTTACGTCGTGGTTGAAAACTGAAAACGTCGCAACCGCAACAAGCGCAGCACCGTACCTGCAGCCTCGACCAACCTGAAGGCTGCAACGCCAACGACGTCGATTTACCTCTCCCGTCTGGATGCGGCCACAACACCTGAAGATGTAACGCAGCATATACGGGCGAGGCTTAGAGGTCGGACTGGGGAAAGCATTTCGGTCGAATGTGTGATCCTGGAGTCTACTATTTGCTAATAACTTTAGGGCCTGTAGACTCCGGGTTCCCACTAAGCACCAGGGTGTATTCCTCAGTCCCGACTTCTGGCCCGAGGGAGTCGTCTTTAGACGCTACAGGGAGGCGAAGACTCTAAAATCCCTGAAATAGTGTGTATTTAATGTGAGGTTATATAATGTATGTATTTCTAGGCTAAGGTATTTGTCTATGGGCAAAGTTGCCTGCAAATAAATGATTTTATTATTATTATTTATTCCAATGCAAGAATAATATAGTCAATAAAGTTAATTTCTTAATAAAACTGCACACCGATTCCAATGACATGTTGTCTCAAACTTGTTACAGTTACATTTTCTGTATTATCGTAAAACAGACTCGTCTTTTGCAACCTTTTTTCAACAAGTTTTAGACTAAATAGCTTAGTTTATCGCACTTTTAAATTGGTTCATAATTTTTCAGTTGGAAATAGAGATTAAAAAGCAAACAGAGCATGGGGACGAGTATATGTTCAATATTATATTCGATTTATGCGCCAGCCTAAACGATCAAGATGCACCACATTACTCAATTATGAAGAATTTGAATATAACTAAATGTCCTATATTGAAGGTAAGGTCAAAGCTAATAAAACAAAGATGCCATCATTGATCAGCATGCCAACTGAACGTAGTGTTAAATAGATGAAGGTAACTTCATTCTTTTTCTTTCACCTACATCTATTTTGTCATAGTCTATCTCTAGGACATCTGATGGACTAAGGTTTAAAATAAAACTTAAGTTAAAGTTTAAATGGCTTAACTGTCGCAGAATTTAGATCTAGATACAGTGGAGGCCGCCTAGTGAAGGTTTACTAAGACTTTGTAACGATATCAGATGAATGGTTTTTATAAAGATTATTTTCATGATACTGCTCAAAAATGTTGTCGTTCAATATATTTTTTACATCGCTATTTATTAATTACATTGGGTCATCACCATTATCGTCATCATCAACCTAAAAGAGTCTACTGCTGGACCTATGACCTATGCCTCTCCCAAGTTGTGCCACCCGATTCTCGGCTCTTCTCATCCAGTCACTGCCAGACGCCTTTACGCAGATCGTCTAGCCAAGGGGCCAGGTCTAGCCAGAATCCATCTAGCCAAGGGGCGTCCCACACTACGCCTGTCCACCCGCGGTCTCCACCCAAGAACTCGTTTACCCTAACATTAATCGACTCTCCAACAGATGTGACCACTTCCACTTCAACGCTGTAACTTTTTGAGCTATGTCGAAGACTTTAGTTTTCTGGCGGATCACCTCATTTCGGATCCTGTCCCTTAGGGCAACTCCGAGCACAGCTCTTTTCATAGCCCATTGAGAGATCTTGAGTTTTCTGACTAGTTCTACTGTCCTAGTGACTTTATGTCCACGTGTCATTACACTGGGTAAAAACATATTTATTTATTTCTATATTTTCTGCGGGGTATATTTCTCATTTATTTTAGTACAATCTCTATGTATATTATTTTTTATTGATTGAATCTGGTGAATTTCCTAACAGAACATCAAGTGATTACATTAAATATCCGAGTAACTTGTTTTATTGTAAAAAAAAAAAAAAATTTCGCGTTCAGCACATCAAAACTACTAAAAATTTCGTGGTGCATAAAATGATCCCCTGTGTTTAAGTGCTGATGTAGTATGCACATTTAAGATGTATATGCTGAAAATTAATAAATATCAAACACATCTAATTTAAATAAAAAAATTCTTGTATGTTATACTCATATTCAATAAATAAATTTTACCGTCTTAGATGTATATCAGCACTTACCTGTAGCTATCAGAATATTCTTTTTGTTTCAGAGCTGTTACGAGGCGCATGATATGTTGGTTCCACTAGACTGGGCTAACGACTATTTAACCAATACATACGTAGCACAATACAAAATTATCATTACTGTGATTAAAACGCTTGAATCTATTGTTTGCCTCATATTAGGGGTTGCGATATACGAAGCTGAGCTTTGTGACGAGTAACAAACAGCAGGCCTACTCCGTCCGTAAGCATTTCTGCTGATATCCGTCGACTTAAAAATCCATTTTGTACTCTCTAACGGGTCATTTGACATATATGGGTACGCATTTGGCATCTAACTACGATAGTTATATGCCAAACGCTTATAAGAATATGTCACGCATAGAAATCCTATCAAGATAGAACGGTTATAACAATTTTTGTCAGTCTCGCGCGTACCGATTTTCGGACACAGAGTGGCCCCTCCCGCGCACCATTTATGCCTCGCGGTCACATTACTAGTGAGGAAATACAGTTATGCAGTTAGAAACCGCTCAATTTGCAGATCTTTTGTCGATATATATCCGACCTTGACTCGGCGCGAAACGAGTACTTAGTTAGATAGTTTATGCAATATACTGTATATTAATTACTGTCACGCCTGTATCATTCTATCTTGATAGCATTTTTATGATGCCAGTCCCGGTAGAGAGTACAAAATAGCTCTGTAGTTCGACGGATATTAGTAGAAATGCTGAGGAAGTAGGTGCGCTGATCATATTAACTGGCTTAAAACCCTGCAGAATCACATATCTTAGTTTTAATTGATTGTAACCTATTAAAAATTATAGAGAGGCATAATTTCATTCGAAGTTCATTTCGTGTATTAAAAACTTATCTAAAATGATTCTGTGAATCTTTTTATAATAATATTTGAACCTTGTTCATTATTATTTTGGAATACATTGATATACCTACCTGTACCTAAATAAACGATCAACTTTTTTAAATAGCATATAAGTATTCCAATTTGGACTTTAATTACGAGTACCTCTTCAAAATGAGTTAGGGCCAGGTATATAACAATTCTCAATTAAATAAGGATGACATACTAAATTTCACTCACAAACAGATACCGTACATAAGCATAGTTTATATTAAGAAGGAAAACAGGAATTTACAAAGTTATTTCAGGACATTTTTCATGGCATAATTGATTACTCGTTATTTATGTCTAATACAGCCAATCTACACTTCTACACTAATATTATAAAGAGGAAAGATTTGTATGTTTGTAACGAATAAACTCAAAAACTACTGGACCCATTTCAAAAATTCTATCACCATTAGAATGCTACATTATCCCTGAATAACATAGGATATATTTGGGATTGGAATTGGAGGTTTGAGTGGGAATGGAAGTGGGATAGAGAGCGGGAGTGGTAGTGGGAACGTGAGCGGATCCTGAAGTACACGCGAGCGGAGCTGCGGGACAGCTATAGTTATATATAAACACCTGCAGTAATCGTTTAGTTTTAGATACTGAAAAACAATAACTTGACCCATAATGTATGAATATTGTAATTTACGATGATATTTACTTCTCATCATCACCAACTACTACTCCTAGCTTACTCAACTTCTGAACTTATGTTCAGAAGCCTGGGAGGCTTAAATAAATAAATAAATATATCAGACATTCACACCAATTATAATCCAGTCCCAAACTAGGCAGAGCCTGTGGTATGGTTACTAAATAACGGATAGACCTACTAAATATATAAACATCCACGACTTGGGTACAAACATTCATATTCATCATACAAACATTTGCCCCTAGCGGGATTCGAACCCGCAACTTTCATTGAGAATACCACTTTTGGTGGGCTATCCATTGGAGGATTTGTCATAATCATCACGCTTGGAGGTGGCCCTATTCTAAACTGAAACACACAGCCAATTATATTTACTTATAGACATATATTTTGCCAGTCTTTAGCTACGTATTTTTAGACCTGGCCTAGTGTTTTAAAACACTAGCATAAGCATTCATGCTTGCTTAGGCATTCACTGGACTCAAACACCAGAGGCTGTTGGTTTTGTACCTTTTGTACAAATTTGTCCTAATATGGATGTTATATTTGTAAATTAACCTTGTCAAAATTTCCATAGCAAAATCCTATTTTGGGGTTAGACCAATATCATCATCAGGTTATTTTTGACTCCACTGCAGGAGCACAACCCTCTCTCATCTGCCGGAGACAGACGGAGGATTTGGCCTACACTCCCCGCGCTGGCCAGACGGGTTGGGGAGGCCTGATTGATGTTTTATAATGTATTCCCTTAGTCGCCTTGTACTCGTACGACATCCACGGGAAGAGTTGGAGTGGTCCTATTCTACTCTACCGGAAATCACACGGCTATGACCAATATGCACATGAATATTTACTTATTAGGGGTAAAATACATATCCTATAAAAATTCTAAGTACTTATTATTTTATAATTTTTCAATAAAACAGAAGCTTGCGATGAAAAAAAGGTTTAATAAATACCTACATAATATACGCAAATTCTATGAGAGATTAAATTCTGGCTAATGAGATTATTCTATAACAGTAGATCTGCACGTAAAATGCTTTCAGTTCATATATTCGTTTTCTTTGTCCAAGAAAACGACTGTAGTTGGATATAAGTGTCGTACCCGAGATCCGGGGACCAACTGAGTGTCGCTTTGATTTTCTCTTTCTCGTCAATTTGAAGAGTCCTCAGCGGACACGGTTTGTCGATTTAGTAAATAGTTTCGCTCTCTAATTTTGTGCCTACAAACGCTAAGTGTCTGAAACTTTCTTAACTATTTGGGGCGTTGATTTATTTTGTTAATGGATTTTATATAAGGGTTTAGATACTATTGGGAAAGTTACAGTCGCCAAAAAAGTTAACTAAAATACATTTTTCTTTCAAGCGGTATAACATCAACAGTACATCTCAAAAACAGAATTTTCAAAAACGTCCGTCCGTCCCCCGCGCTTTGCCTGGCGGCTAAACCAATTGATCTGATTGACACCAATGACCGAGGATTCTTAGTGGTTACCACTGGCTCTCGATTTGAGGGTAGCTGTCATAGAATAAATATAAAACAGTCAGAAAAAAAAACATGAGGTGCCAAGTTGGAAATAATATGGAGTCGATGAACCGATTCGATTAGGTGTGTTAGTTTCCTCACGATGTTTTCCTTCGCCGTTTAAGAGCCAATCAGTAAATGCAGTTATATTTTTAAAAACCCATTGTTGTACAGTCATGGCGTGACTGAGGATCGAACTCGGACCTGTCTACTTACGTACAATAAGTGTTTATATGGAGCGTTGCTGTAAAATTTATTTAAGTATGGCCATCATAGAATATCTGCAAAGAACTCTAAGCTTCATCCGTCACATTGTGCGATCTCCCAATCACGGCCTGGACAAGCTCATCATTCTGGGACAAGTGGAGGGCAGGCGTGCCCGAAGGACGAGCTCGGACGAGGTGGTCAGACCCGGTGAAGAGAGTGGCTGACGGATCCTTATATGAAGCAGTGTGGCTGGCCAATGACCGCTATGCGTGGAGGCGCATTTTATACGGTCGCGATCCTCAGCAGTGAGGGAACGACAGAGAAGAAGAATCATAGAATAAATTATGCTGTGGCCGACGAGGGTCTCGCTTGTTCTAATTAAGTGTCAATTTTAGAGCTGAATTAGGTACACTATAATCGACGAAAACAATATAGTCTCAATAAAGTATCCAGTTGTTTTTTTTTTTTTTTTTTGGACTTTTTTGTGATTTGCTGCCTCACCTTACGTGGTACACTATATAAATGTATAAGTATAAATACGCAGAAAAAGGCCGTTTGAAGTGGACAAAAAGCCGCACGCACATCAAAAAATGTGATAACTAGCGTAAGGGAGGTGTCAAGAGCCCTTCACACTCGAGTTCTTTCAATAATCCACGGAGACTCGGGGAGTTCGCAATAAAATTGTCGAAGAGAGATCTGCTAACGACGCACTTCGAGATATCCGAGACTTTGAGAGTTTCGGATGGAGGTAAACACGTGTTGAGATCTCATATCTACGAGTACATACGTTTCTATGAAAACTATATTAGTATACGGCAAAATGTGACAAATTTATCTAACATTGAAAGTGCTTTGGGTACCAATATAAGTAAATTCATACACAGCGTTTTATTTTAATTGAGATTTCTTAATAGTTTTATAATATTACGGCGCAGGTGGCCCTGATCCACAAGTTTCAAGTCGCTCAGCGAGCTATGCTCGGAGTTTTTTTTCAAGAATCTGATTTGTAACGAGGAGATCCGACGAAGAACGAAGGTAACCGATGTAGCCAAACAAACTTTATATAGACATGTAGTTTCACTTATCGCTTGAGACAGTGATAAACAGACCCAGATTTTTATCTAGCACGATAATAACTTTCTAAGTGCTAAGAATCAGATAAGGTAAGATATCTCTATGACATTTTCATTCGTGAGCCAAAGATATCACACCAAAGCGCCCTATAGTAACCTGATCACACACATACTTCCTTGTATGTTCGAAGAGGCCTGGTACAAAAGTGGCATATTATACGCAGTTCTTGTTGTTGCTTAGAGCTGTCTATTATCCACTGTACAATAAACCTTTAACATCTATAAACGCTTGGTATGTAATTTTTGTAAAAAGATTTTAATTAATTAACGTAAAGTCGTAGTAACTACCCTCTCTTCGATCCATTACGGAAGTAATCTGAATGTAGACAATAAAATGTTCCATTTCCTCTTATAAAGGAACATATGTAGGTAGTTATATATGTATGGAACCCCACACGACACAGACATTTAGGAAAAAAGTTAATGGTGCTTAAAGCTCGGACGTTGTCCTGTAATTACGAATTAAAAAGTTGGTCCGACGGACCCCGGTTTTTTCCCATTTATTTGGATGTAAGATAATATTGCACCCCCAAATCTAAATGCAATCCTTCAACCCAAAAAACCTCTTATTTCTTATAAGATAAAGTTTAAAATCCTTTAACAAACAACCCAATTACTTTATTCACATATAGGATACGTATATATCAGTTTCTGTTTTCAAAAGAGACGGAAAATTAACTTTTACGATGTCTCTCGGAATTGCGGAGGTTTTCTAAATTTAAATGTGAAGTTAATTTGAATTGCATTTGTTAAATGTAGGCATAAAAACAATATGGAGGGATATTTGTCTAACCGAATACAGAAATTCCATGTAGGTTATTTTATTATATTCCATTACTATGGCATTATAAGAATAATTTAAGCGCATATCACAAATTATATAACTTCACGTCTTAAGGGTAGGATTATTTCTGCATAACTGGGTTCAGTTATCCCATCACAAAAAAACCTTCTTAAACAGCATTTAAACTCAATGAATTTTAATTGATATGTTATTTTGGTAACAATGTAACATGATTATGGTAATTTGTGATAAAACTATTTTATTACACTTAATTGTTTATTTTGTCAATATTTGCTCGCTAATTTTTTTGGGATGTGTGCACTATGCAAATACATAATTAAACATCATATTTGTAATACAATAACACCCGCCCCCCATGACCAATTTCTAAAAATTGGACACCGTTGTCCCCAGTGGGAATCGGACTCAGTATTCTGTTCCAAATCGTATGTAAATTACATAAGTAAAACTTAACAATTTGTGTATGAATTGCGAATTCAAAAAACTCCACGATATTCAAATGTAAGTTTTACTGTATTTTTATTGAGACAGTTAATAAAATTCCACTGATTATTAGCCATAAATATAACTTCGTCTAGTCAGCGTCTCGTTTTCAGTTAGCAATAAAAAAACCGCATGTGACATCATAAAAACTTGAATTACAATCAGTAATAAAATGTGTTATTGTGACAATCCGTGAGCAGAGATTAGAGGGGGGTCCAAACCCAGATTATTGTAACAATATTATTTTGTTGTTTTACGACAGGAAAATAATAAGCGTTGCATTTATGACTGAACAATAAAAGTGGTATTAAGAAGGGTTCCAATTGTTCTCTGCTCTCCTGGTATTCATTACAGCGTATGAAAGAGAAAATAATATTTCATTTCTCATAATTGTACGTTGTCATAAAGTTATGTGAAAGGAATTTGTTAATAACGAGCAACAAAACCGAATAGGATTCCATTGAACTGAGAATAAGAAATTATTTAATGACTCCAACAAGTCTATGATGGCTCAGTTGAATAAAAATTAATATTAGATATGTATGTAAGTGTACATATGTATGTATATTATGAAATTAAGATTTTCTTCTGCATAGCTAGGATAGCACATTTCACAAAAGTAACATCTAGACCAACTTTTACAATTGTATAAAGTTGTCTGTCCCGAGTGGGAATCGAACCCACGATCTCTAGTGGTCGAGTCTAACGACCAAGCCAATGAGACGGTCAATAATCCTACTAATATTATAAATGCGAAAGTTTGGATATTTGGATGTTTGAATGTTTGTTACTCAATCACGCATCAACCACTGGACGGATCGTGATGAAACTTGGCACACATATAGGTTAGGTCCTGGAATAGGACATAGGATAGTTTTTATCCCGAAAAAATATCTCATTCCTACGGGAAAGACATAATAATTTGTGATGTTAAGTTGTCCACTCGGACGAAGTCGCGGGCAACAGCTAGTATATGTATAATAAAATGAAAATATTTATCTACATAGTAACTATATCTAAGGATATAACCCAATCTAGATATAAGAAACCAAGTAAGAAGTTTCAACTTCCAGAAATGAAGTAAGTTAAAAAACTATTACAATTTAGGATAACTTTTCATAACGACGATATACGTATACCACGCGAAGCAATTTAATTAGCAGCAATAACGTTATTTTTTTTTTTCAAACATAGTCATAACATAACAACATAATCTCTCCGGAGCGATCGGTCTAACAAGCTATGCTTTAAACGCATCACAAATGACGGAACCCTGCAAACTGTTATCACTCGCAGTCCGGCAAAACAAAAGGGGTAGTCATTGTACTGCAGATCAATGTTGGCCGTGGGCTCAATGGCGATGTTTCACGGTTTACTGCGCTGTAAATTTGCCGATATCTCGCGTGCCCTGGGGCACGTCCACATAAGCGCAGCAGGATAAATGCATACGTACCTAAGTAAGCTCAGTAAACTTTTTCGATATGGTTATATTGCGAAATCTGCGTAAGGCGGCTGGCAGCGACTGCATGAGAAGAACCGAAGATCGGGTTCAGTGGCGCGCCTTAGGAGACTCCTATATCCAGCAGTGGGCTCTTACAGGCTGATGATGATGATGGAAAAAATAATAGCTAATTGGGGGATGAATGATAAGTAATGGATTTGGAATTTTTGACTGTTTGTTTGTGCACGCAAAAACTACTGAAGCAATTCTGATGGAGATTTCAGAAAAACATAGGGCTTAAATTGGAATAATATTTAGTAATTATTTCATGGTAATCGGTAGTTAGGCGAATTTATAGTTTATAGTTGTTTTATAGTTCGAAAATTTACATACACTGCATTAGTATAGAACAAAAAAGTGTAGGGTGCATTTGATAAGAAAAAAAAAATTTTTTTTGTGGTGCGTACATCCATTCCAAAACCATGATTGGTTCTTCAATAAGTTCGAGCAAAGTAGATCTTTCTCCAAGAGACGTTCATAGAGGGCAGGAATTAATTTTGAATTAGGAACTTGAATATTGTTCCTTAGTATTCCGCGGCCAACGAGACTGAACAAAAATATTGTATGAAAAAGACTGGCCACCTGTACTTATTTAAAAATAAATAAAAAGAAAAAAATTAAAACGCGCGAACTACATCCTCGACCTCTACTCTGTCTACAGTGTAATTTAAATTGCAAATAACACTTGAAAGTATTAGGACAGACGCAACAAATGTGATACAGAATGTATTACTAAAATATTTTTCTCTTTGAAGGAAATGAAAAGTAGGAACGCAAAATTATTTTAGCCTCGGGCGACGTACTCTGGATTTAAAATAGCGCCCTCGCCGTAAGAAATATATATTTTACTCCCTTGTATTACAGCCTACTATCGTACATAACGTCTATAATTATTAATTAAAGGAGTGACAAACAAAGTTTGTATTTAAGAAAGTAAGAAACAAACGAGAACCGGAGTGCTCACTACTCATGGCGATGGCGTGTCACGGGAAAGCAAATGTAGTTGTTAAGATTGCAGCCATGTTTCACTAATTGTGCGTAAAGGTGTTTTTACACTTGCAGTTAATTGAACAACAACAGACTCTTCCGAAGCTGTAATAGAGTCTGAATAACAGATTGATACCAAGTACTGCATGTAACGTTCACAAATCCATACTTTGTACAAATATTTAGAATTAATATTTTTGTCTTTGCCTTTTGGCATTTAGAAAAATATTGACTTCCTATTGATTTGTTTAACTCAGCATATACATATCATAAAACTATATCTATATTTATAACAAAACAAGCTAACGTTTTTAAATAAATCTGAGCTTAGAAAACAAGTTACAACTTCTTTTAGTTTTTTTTTTAATTTCAGTAAGTTTGATAAAACCTACCCAACCAGCAGTTATAAATTCACATTAAATTTTGAAATTATCAGTACCTACCTGTCCATTGCTTACTTGGTTGATCTAACAATTTGTTTGAAATACTAAGTAAAAACATGCCTCAACACAACGATCTCTATGTACTACTACATGGAGCGTTCCAAACAATCGCCCTGTTCCACGCAAGTAGCCACAACTCTTTCACATTCGCAATGAAACTTGTGCAGTTACTATGCAGAACATTTAATTATTACTAAATATTGACGCTACGGTTAAATAATGTCAATATTTAGAAAATAATTAAATGTTCTGAGTAGTAGCTGCACAAGTTTCAAAGTGAATATGAAAGAGTTGTGGCTACTTGCGCAGAACAGAGCGATTGTTTGGAACGCTCCATCTAGTAGTATATAGAGATCGTTGCCTCAAAATGTATTATTTATCTCACTTTATAATGACTTCTGACAATTCAACCAACGTGCAAGCACCCTAAAAAGAAAGCTCAAGACCGTTCTCCTTTGTTAGCTTAATTAAATTAATTGCAAGGAAATATTTAAATAGCGAAGAAGTTGTGGGTGATTCTCCAGCGTGCAATTGGCAAACCTTACAACTTGCCGTTGTCTAGACTTTAACTAGTCGGGGTTATATTAAAACACACTTTGCAATATCAAGTATTAATTAGATCACGTTTCTGATTAATTGAAATCGATCGTTAAGTGTGCTGAACATAGCTTAATTTAAATTAATTAATAGGACGGGCTTAATAGAAACTGTAATTCAACGGTATTAAACTTAGAGAGATATTGCCATGTCAGCATTCCATACTTGTTTTACGGCAAATAATCTGCAGATATACTTACACAAAAAAAAACCAATGTCATGCTCTTTAAAACTACATCTAATAAATAAAATCGTAAACTTCGCGTGTTGAAGATATTTGCAAAAAAAAATGGGAGGGGTCTAAGGATAAGCAACAGAACACATTTCGATCATTTTTGTCTGTTTATCTGTGAGTTTGTGCACGCATCACTTAAAAACTACTGAACGGATTTTGATGGACTTTTAACAGAAACATGGGGCTTAACTTAACATTGAGTCTTTATTTTATCGCAATCGGTATACTCAATAAAAGTTATGGACATTTTTAGTTTTCAAATACTGTCAGAACATTTGTCTGTAGTTATACTGATTATACTGATAATTAGTAACGACAAAAATTTTCAGTATATTGAAGATATACTATTGTGGCGAATTAATCCAATTAATTCAATTTATCAAATTCAACGAATTCTATTGGTACATCAGGCCACCGCTGAACTTAGGCCTTCCACAGTGCGCTCCATCACCATGTCCTCTGCCCTACTTAGATAAGTAGGGCAGCTAGATAGCTGTTTTGGCAATTACGTTCTTTTGTCTACAAGTATTAATTTCTAAACTGCAGTGTAAAAATCGCAAAATAATTGCAATACTAGACGTGAGCTATCTGCGATCAGTCGGAGACCACTGGCGGCTGTGCAACGCCAGCAATATGGCAAAATATTCTTCCAAATGACCTAAGATTAAACATACATATACATATATGATTAATGTGCGTGAATAAAATTACTTTTGAAATAATTTTGAAGATTTTGTTAAGAGTTCATTGCCTATTTTTTATATTTAGTAGGTCAATGGTTTGTGAAAACCTTTTCAGGACAATTCAAAGTGCCCCACTAAGGTTAAACAGCAAAGTGTTACGTCGTACACTGACGTCTGGGTAACCTGATATTTATAGGATTTTTTTTCTTCTGAATTTTCCATAATTTTTTCATTTGTATAAAATTAACCAATATTACATATATGTTCTATATTTCCGCTCAGAAATTTGCTTTCCTTTTTAGAACCGATTACTGAATAGAAAATAATTTCCCATTTCGTTACGAAATATGGTTACCAAATGGGATGAAAGGATAGCTTTGACCGAGTTATCCCGCGGTTAGATAGACAAAAAGCCTCGCGATGAGGTATTACGTTTTGCAGTAGGTACCTATTTAATTATTGTAAATTCCACTACTTATAATAATCAAATAGCTACTCAATATTTACATTTGTTTATATTAGCTGCGAGCGATCATCATCTTCACTATATATGAAATTATATTAAAAAGTATCCTTACAAAGTGTGAATTATAAAAAAAAATAAAAAAAAAATACAATGACAAAATGACTATGACATCAAAAGTCTAGGCGATAAACAAAAATTCGTATACAACCTGAGCAGCGGTCTGGAAAGCTACGATAACAGATAAGTAAAGTTCAGTATTCAATATTCCTTTTGTTCTTGTAGCACTAAGTTTGTCAATATATCTTCAATGAAGGTAAACAGATAGCAATATATACAGCCCTGTACATACATATTATCATACCTGTCCTGCATAAACTTATAGTAAATATTGATTAAGTACCTTTGACATTTGCAAAATGAATTCATCATCAGGCGAAACTGCTGAACATAAGCCTCCCCAATAGAATGCCACTTTTCGCGCGCTGGCCATTGGGGGATTTGCCATAATCACCGCCATTGACAGGCGGGTTGGTGAACGCAGTAATGATCTCAATATACACAGGAGATGCCTTGATGACACTCAAGGTAAAATTTGAGGTGGCCCTATTCTAAGCTGGGAACCACACGGCAATATATTGAGTAATTTAATATTAATAACAAAATTAATCAGTTGACCATGTTTTATAACATATTCATCAAATTTTTGAGCGTAACATTCTATTGAAGAAAAACAGGTTAGTCTTTAAATATTGATATTCGGAAAATGACTAAGTTCGGATTAGATCATTTCTGCATATTTATATTTGGACCCATTTGGGTCCAACTGTTCGACCCACCTTAATTCCGGCTGAAAATTAAGTATAAACGAACCTAACTTTTCTTTAACGTCTCTTCGGTAATCATTTTGTTTTTGTAATCACTTTCAATCAACATGAATAATTTCTGTAAATTATGAACTGAGGTAGCCACGTTTTTAAAATTCCTGAAAGTCAATAACTAAGTTCCATGTAGGTTAGCCAAAGCTCGCTCTCTGCTTCGTTTTATGTAGCTATCTATTAACAATAGTGGTGACAAAGGGCTATACAAATAGAATATATGGCATCGTAAAAGCCAATTATAACGTCCCCGCACTAACGTCAGACTATCAGACAGAATCTGTAGTTTGTGTCCAGTACGGATTTAATGGATTAAGTGCCTTCGAGCTTCATAGTCCGAGCCGAAATTTCGTTAAGCCCACCCTGCTTTGTAGTGAATGGATAACTGCGATTTATAATCCTATCTGATTAGGTATCTATTTTATTAAAAGATTGCAAAAAATTGTACTGTCCATGAGCTCTTAGAATGCAATTCGTGTCTCGGGTAAAATCGGTTATATTTGATAATAGACTATAATATACTGAGATCTGGGACTCTTTCATATCAGAAAAAAGTAAACTATCAAGGAGTGTAGTTGTGTTTATCGTAATTGGAATCTGTAGAGCAGTTAATACCACCACAATTATTGTTATATTTATCCGAATGAATTCATCGTATTGGTGTGGATAATCAAGAAATTAGTGCACGACAATGGGGTTAGACTTAAATTAGTTTAGCCAGAGTATTACGGTAATATGATATTCGTGTTTTCCTGTCAATATCCGAAGTCTCCTCTTAGACTTGAATTTTAAGAGCTCACATACTGTAGTTGACGTGAAATTATTTAATTAACATTAACACCTATCAATAGCCTCTGACCATCTTAAAGAAAAAAAAACAGTTCAAGAAAGATAACGTTGTGTGCTGTGGCCCAGAAATAACGCTACAAATGGAGAGAAAACATATTTTGTGACCACCTTATCTTGTCACTATTCTGACCCGCAGTTGCTAGATTTTTAAAATATGAATACGAATTTTAAAGTTCGCCAAGTTAAGAATGATCCGGTACATTATTAAGTAGAGAAATATGACAGTACGTTAACACATGAATAAATCCAAAAAAGATGTTCTCAAACTCAATAAAACTTTTCAATAGAAATCTTGAAAATTACTTCTGAATTCGCACAGCGTCCAAATTACCGACCGTTGAACCCTAACTTTTTAAGGACCGGTCACAAACAAAGTCCATCTGATTAGGCATTGTTAGCTTTGTCTGCTTATCTGATTGCACCTGGACAAATTCAGACGGTCGCAATCCTGCAGCTGTAACTTTTACAGCCACTACGACTGTCGAATACAAATTGTTTCTGAGGAATCGTAAAATGCAAAGCGTTACCTACACATTTGTCGACCGTAAATAAATATTACTTTAGCCGTGTTTGCAGACCGTACGTCTTGCTGAATTTCGAGGAGGATAACTTTGCAAACAACATTAGCTAAGTATATGTGATGGCTCTTATGCAAGCAGACATCCTGGTATGATACAGGGGTCCAATATTCGAAATAATTTCAGTAGGTACTTAGAAAAGAGAATCATTTTATTTTCGTTCTATATATAAATAAAAACAAAACCTTCTTCACTGTTGGGGAAAACATACAATAGCTGTGTGTGTAACTTCGTACTCACAGACCACTGAAATAGGTACTGAAGCCGCAGATGTGTAAGTTATGCACATTGGTTGATTTCCTGCTATTTTTATTCTCTCCCACAGTGATGGTTGGCTGGAAGAGATCTCTTAACATAAATCCACCTTCTATATATGACTTTATGTATTTTTATAATAAATAAATATATTAATCAATTCCTCCCCCCACAGGTCTTCCCCCGTAGGTCCACACCCAGTATGTCAACTGTGTAAACTTTTAAGAACTTCTTATAATTATGCAGTCAAACCTTTCAATTGAAGGTAACCTATTTAATCTACTGTATTAAAGTATCCGAAGAAGGTGGACTTTCCGTTTCCTTCAAAAGTCCCCTAAGGCTCCTGATAGGTAACTCGCATGTGTGAACTTAATCCGATCGCGAGTGTACTCCGGAAAAAAAATCAACGCCTACTATTACACTTTTGAAAGCCTTCCTGTGTATTTTCGTTGAGCTGCAAACTTTTGCAATACCGTACGGCTCAACTTCAAATACCCGCTGAAAGGGGATCCAACGATCATCTGACTTTGTCTAATAAAACGCACGGCGTTTGTGAAATATGTTGTCACTGCATAAACTTTATGAGTTTAGTTTCGTTCAGTCATATAGAAATGCGAGAAGTTTCGTATGATGAAGCTACGAGCATATTTTTTGTCACTGGCAGTATCATAAAAGTAATGGATGGAGTTTTCGTGAAAACAAAGCAGTGAGTTGTGAAGATAAATATATAAATAGCACAAGTAATAAGAAATGAAATGTCACATTAAATAAGCAATTATATGAATTTATATTTCCAATCGGGAGCGCTACGCAAATTTTATCGAAACCAATTTCGATAGTGCGCCGTTATGTCACTTAAGCGAAATAAAATACGAACAAAGGCTATAATTTTTCGATTCTTGAATGGTATTTCCATAATTCGGCTTATATTTCTCGAACCGTTTGTCACAACCGTTTGTCACAGGCAGGAAAATATAGGACTATACCCCGCCTCCGTTCGACACGGATCTATTATTTCAAGTTATTTAAAGCGGAACCCATTCGATAGATTTGCATACTCGTGATTTACCGTCATGTATTAATGGTTTTGCGGAATCGTTTTATAGTACAATAATAGCTATGACTTTAATTTTTATCGTCCCTCAGAAAAGAAACAGTCGAATTAATTTTTTTATAATCTATGAGAAAACGATGCAAATAGTCATGTTACCTTGGCATTCCCGTATCTGAACCGGATATTATTTATAATATTATAAATTTAGTTTATTTATCTAACTGGTGAAGGCAAGAGGTAATGACATCGTATAATATATATATCTGGAGTTTTTAGGTCGTAGCGTTACAATAATATAAGGAAAATTACATTTATAAAGACACGAGAATGCGAAGGTAACATGACGAAATGGTAAAAGGACGTCCCATAGCTGTAACCTATAGATGGATAAGTGTAAGAAGTAAGACTATAAATGGGTAAGTGCGTTAACGGCCGGAAACGAATTTCATCGTCATCGTAATTAATTGGCCCGCTTATTTACATACTCCCCCCCGGTTTAGAATAGGACCACCACCAATCTTCCTTTTTTTATGGAAATTCCCCAATGGACAGCCCACCAAAAGTAGCATTCTAGTGGGGAGGCTTATGTTCAGCAGTGAACGAATTTAAGCTGATGATGATTTATTTAATCACTTGATCTCTAAGATCTACCTATGATAATAGTTACGTATCTTCCAATTTAAACTCTGACCTCAGATACATTATTGTATACCGACGTTATTTTATTCTGAGTTTTGATTGACATAAGATTTATTGTATTCAATTGACGATCCCTTTTATGGCTAAAATAGTATATAATTTTGTATATTGTTTTATGGTATATTAGCGAAATAAATAAATCTAAATCATCAAATGTACTTGATACATTTCTAAATATTCCTGGCACACACACACCACCGCGATGATCCGCCAGTATAAATACAAATTCCAATTTCGCATCAATAGCTGTGATTTAAAGTATTTCCCGTATCATTTGTTTCTGCCTCTGCCGTCTCAATACTCGCGTTTATATTTTTTAAATTGCTTTCTTTTGTACCGTATCCCCCTTCATAAAAACACGTGTGCCTGTTTCTACACAGATTTGTTTTTAAGGATTGACGTTTATTTGTTTTTCGCTCACGGCGAAATTGCTCATTTCTTTCGCAATCTTCTTAAGTTTATGTGAAAAATCGACATAAAATGCATGCAATATGCTATTTAATGTAGTAAGAACAATATTTATAATTATAAAATAGTACAATAAAAGCTAAATATGTAATATTTGTGACTAACACTAAAGTGGTAAGTAACACTTACAAGTGGGGAGCATATGATTTCTTAATTTTGATTATAATTTGGGAAGAAAAGATCACCCCATATTTTATAAATCGCAATCTACTCTCCTGGTGATTGATCAGACTAATTAACTTCCAGGTTTTTGGTATACTAGGTACCTATAAAAATATTTTCCAAAAACTAAACTAAGAATTAATATAAATAAAATCAAAGGTAAAAAATGACTCTTAGGCTCCCCATTGCTGGGAGAGAATTTTATAATTAAAGTTAAATATTGTATTCCCCATATACCTAATGCTTTTCCAACGTAATATAATAAAAATAAATATTGCAGGCATAAAAACCCATTTTCTACATTGGCCAATATAAATTAAAGTATCTATAGGTAGAATAATTAAATTTATTAGAAAATATAAAATTCTACTTAATAAAATACGCATATTATACCTATTTTCTGTTGTGGGTCTGGTGAACAAAATGCCATTACTTTACGATAGGACTTGAGGATCCATTGCAAACGACACCGAGAATGCCCGCTTAGTTTTTATTCTTAGTTAGTTTCCTAACACGAAAGGTATTTTACAGTTAGCTGTCACACGCTTAAAATAAAAACTTTCTATTACATTGAAATCACTCCAAAATCGCTTGACAAAAGCACAAAGTAACAAAGCAACATAAAATTAGATGTTCTTCTAATAAATCCTCATGCAAAACTCATTTCAGATTGCTCACTCACATGAAAAGTGATGTCATATTCAGCTTTTTACCCGACTGCGTAAACGAAGGAGGGTAATGTTTTTTAACAAGCAGAAACACTCATGTCAGCAACGATGCAAAACATCATTCATTACGAGTCGGTCGACAATAAATAGATTATGTGACGTTACAGAAAAGTGCACAGTATACAATTTTCCATGATAAAAGTAAAAAAAAAAACCTTACAGGACATAGCATAGGACGTAACAGCAATTCAATTTAATTACTCTTTACTGTACAATAGAAATACACAAATTTTATCGCTAAAAGCGATTTCTTCCAGTCAACATTTTATAACTTAGGCTAAATTTTCCTTTACATATGATATGTTCAACTGAAAATTATAGATAATTCTGTTGAATAATGTAAACATACTTGACTATATGGCGTTTTTTTTAAATATCAACCTATATCTCATAGTTACTCAGTTTATCCGTCGGTTCAGGCATCGTCCTATTTTCACAGTAAATTACCTCTAAATTATGTTAACCACAAACAATTTACAATTTAAATGTATCTCTGTAATTTATCAAATATTAAAAGTGCTGTATGCACGACTTTATTACATTTTAAAACCCCAGTTCCATAAAGTTGTAGCAATGCGCTCTCACGTAAGGCATGTCTTACCTCTGTGCGATTTTTTTTCTGCCCTCGTTTCGCTCGTAATACAATAATCAAAGGAATATGAGGGGGGAATCAAACGTCTACATATGCGAGAAACGATAAAAGAAAGATTTGAAAAGATCGGGGTCATATTAGGGGCGTACGCATAAAGAGACTGTTTAACATAAATTATTATAAGTACAATAGAGTATTTACAATATACTTTCCATTGAGAGATCTATAATTTGTTATAATATAATACAAATAGAGATTATATTAATTATATTGCGCTGTTATGGTACAATTCTCATGCAATTCAAGGTCTAAAAATTCAACCATTAAACCCGTTGATTAAACCTAATTTATAAAAAGTTAGAAACAATACTTATATATTTATTACAACTGTTGTAATCGTTCATAATCAACCTAAATACGTCCACTTCTGAACACAAAACAAGCCTCCCCAATAGAATGTCACTTTTGGTTTAATTGGGGATTAGCCATAATCACCACGCTTGGCAGGCGGATTGAGGAGATCGCTGCTGCCCGTCCCTGTTGCGATTGGGGGTAGGTGGAAGATTGGCGGTGGCCCTATTTTAAGCCGGCAACCACACATAAAACTTCATTGTGTTCTAATTATAATAATTAGCAACAACTACAACTTTAGACCTCATTGCAAATTAAAATTTAATTTTCAAATCATTTAGGACAATGATTTCTATTGACATATTTCTAGTTAGTTTAATAATAAACAAAACCCTTGCTTTCATATACCTGTCGTTGTGTATCGCAGCCTAAGTACCAGGGTGGCAGAGCTCGACGCAGCTGTCACGCATGAGATAATCTTCCCATACAGCGCAAAGCGCGCTCTCAGCGATTGTGACTTTGCGCAACCCCACCGCGCCCGACCCACCTACCAGGCTCACATGATAATGCGAAAAGTAATTTTTGTAATCTTTGCCAAAACATAAAAGAGATATTCTTAGAGCGTATTTTTTCGACTCGGTAAATATGCCGAATAAATTAGTTTTTCCGGAGATTGTTTGTTCATTCGAAGTTTATTGTTTTTCTATTTAATTTTAATGTTTACGTTATGAGCTTCTTTAGTTAAACATATGTTAGACTACAGAACCTACACAAAATAGTAAAATAAAATAAAAATACAATGAATTTTATATACAAAAGTTTCTACCAGACGGGTCATTCACCCAGGATTTAGTTAATTGCATAGCCCGGGTCTGAGCTAAAATTGTGTTCCTGTATTATTTGAAAAGAACGTGTACCATTTATGGTAATTGAAAAAAGGAAGATGAGTTTTGTTAATAGAGGAAGTTGCTGGCCAGTAATTAATTAAAAGCTTAGGTGGTGCTATTATGGGTTTTATGCTAATAGAAGGCGGCTAATATGAGAGCCTTTAAAGGGTTGCGGAGTACGTACGTAACGTACGGTGCGGGTCAAAACGTTAAATTTCACTGGCGAAGCGTACGTTATAAAGCATCGTCCTGCGGGCGATGCCTGTTACCTCTGCTATGCCCCAAATTAGATTAGTAAACGTGTTGTATATTCTATGTTAAGAACTATAATAGAACTAAGAAGAGTGACAAAATATATTGTACAGCGCTAATGTGGAAGGAACTACAAGCTAGAGGACGTTCAAGAATCAAATTTGTGACTTCTTCAAAAAGGTTGTGGTCGGCAGTAAAATAAATAAAAGGAAGGTGCATGAATAGGCTAGTGAGATGAGTCGGAATCGCGCAAAGTGGCGATACATCGTCTCTACCTACCCCTCTGGGACCAAGGCTATTATGTAATATTTTAGTATATTGTGAATTTAATTTGGTCTCAAGAAAACAGCACTGAGAGTAGCAGGAAAATAAAATGTTAACTATTTATTTATTTATTTATTTTATTTTAAGAAAACTTACAGCTATTATAACTAAGTACATTACACATATAGCAAAAAAAGAGCCAATTAAAAGTTTTCACTTCTAGAAATAAATTAAATAATAATTAACATTCATAATAAACTAATGGTTAACTATAAGTCAATTACTTTACAATTTATTTTTAGAATTTTAATGTTAATCGTAATTATCGCTATCATTTTAACTATTTGATTTTATGAGATTTTTGTTATTTTTGCAAGATGATTCTATAATATCTGCATGTATTGTAGACTTCCATTCAATATGCAGACGCAACTTAATGGCAAAAAGTTGTATGAGCTTTTATACTGTTTTCATTTTAAAAAGCTTATTTTGATAAGGTGCTTATTGTTTTAATTGGCAGAGAAAAACGAGCTCGCAGAGGTTCTAGAGGTGAGCTCATTTGCGATCAGTCGGTAGCCGGAGTGCGACGGAGTTCGACGCCTTCTAATTGCCAAGGTATTCAAAATAGAAAGTAAACATATATCAGTGAATTAGAATGGAAACTGATATTATTATAAATCATATTCACGCACTACTAAAGTTTACTTTATATATTTACACATGCAATACTTACTTTGGACATTCTCTAATGAAGATTTTGTTCAGAATAAAATTCATTGTAAAGTTTAAATAGTTAAAATGTTAACTATGTAGTTTTCGTAAATTAAGTCATAATTAGCATGTACATCCTATTTGTTTTCAAAAATTAATAAAAAAGAAACAATTTAATACTTCCACGAATAGGGCTTTTCTAATACAGCATTTTGCCATCCGACCGCAGCGACAAGGACGTGCGCAACCGACGCCAGGCGGCGGAGCGAGTGCAAGTTAAATTGAGCACTGCTCCGCCCAGACTCTCATTTCCTCCATCCACCATTGTGCGCCGTTCACAATACAAAAACATTTTTTTATGAATTTCGACAAAAAGTGCTTTGAATTTTTTCCAATCTTCGCCTCTATTCAGCTCATAAAAACTTATTGTCTCGTTGTAAAAGAGTAGGCGTCGCGTGTGGGAATTATGTGCTCTCCTAATGTTCTATAATTTGATTTTGACTTAAAAAGTTCTTCAGTGAATGTCATACTTGACATTTGAGGTTATCTACAGACTAATTGCCTTAATAAAACATTAATATATATGTTAGTAGGTAATGAGCGGTTTCAACATGAAACGAATAAAGTAAATGTAATATGGACCTGAGATATGTACAATGAAGTTTAATATGTGCCTATAGGTACTTTACAAGTAAGTAAATATTTATTATTCTGAAAGAACTAGGCATAAGGGATTGCCATAGCTAGCGAGCACTACATTGTAGTGCGCTCATTGAAACTAATTAAGCTTTTCAGAGGAGTTGACGGAGTGACCATAATAGTCGACTCATGACTTCATCATCATCATAATCCCGATTTTCCTGACTTAGTCGCTCGTAATCAGATATGGTGTTTTTATCACTAAATTGTAATCTTTCAAAGCTTTTTGCAAATTTGGTGATAAAATCAAACACATCCAGTGAAAGTTAAGACCTATAAGGTTTATGCCTAGGTTTAGGTACAAATACTTTTTGCTAAATCCATACCAATTTCTTATTTATTTCAGACCAATATTAAATCCTAACAAATAACAATTTAAACCAACAAAAATATATAAACAAATTGAATGAAGCAAAAATGAACAAGAAAATGTTATCTATTATGTAGATTCTAATTGACTAGATGTCGATATATATTTATTATAATTTTACAAATATATACTATTTCAATTACTAACTTTTATTACATTACATATATTGATTAGATGTAATTGATATATGTAATTATCACTTGTTAACTTTTCAATATCTCAACATTTTAGTTTAGTTAAAATATATTTCCAGATATTTTTTTTTATATTTTTCCTACTTACAATTGTTACACATTCTAAATATGTGACGAACAAAAGATTACTAAATCGACGACAAATTTGTATTTTCAGCCCACACACCCTATATACGAGTACATGCATTATCCAATTAATGTTCAGCGGGATACCATAAAGCCATGAATAATAAAAGAATTTTGCTCCTTAACCTAACTTTTCAGAATAATTTTCTGTTTTCATTAGCTGCGAAATTCGCAAAATATGTAAATAGGCAGGTTATACAAGTATTTTTATTGTCCCTTGGGTAGGTTATATAATATAAGAGTAACTTATAATTTAGTACTAAGCCATTAAGAGACCAAGTTTCTTAATTTTATTGCAGTGATAATTAGAGGGATAATAACTCTTAAAGAACAAACATAACTCATTTGAGAACTCTATGGAGATTTTGTTTGAAATTGCTGTATTATACTAATTAATTGTCGTAAGAAGGACTTAATGGCAGTTATATATTCGGAGATTTAAAACAAGCTGGGGCTATGTTTAATTGGCTATGAGATGTTGCATTATAATTGCAAAAATCTTTTAAGAACAGGAATCTGTTTTTTTATCAACATTTAATAATTCTCTTCTATTTCCTGTTAAATCGTATTTAGTTGATTTATGAAAAGAACCGTTATTATTAACGAAACATGACGGCATTCGGAACATTAATTATAAAAAAAATTATATACTTTACATTAGGTTGGAATTTTTGTCTCTTAATTTGGTTTTTTCTGTTAGTACGTGTCTGAGTGGGAGCGTGAGGGAGGAAAGGAAGGAAGGGGGGGGGGGGGGGGAGATTCACAACAAGGTTTCAACTTTATGTAAAAAAAAAAACATTAATCCAAAACACAAAAGCCGCGGGCACATCAATATACACACAAACTTGACAGCTAAATCAAGAACTAAGACTTTTATATATAACTTCCGGATAGCTAACGAGATACCATTTGTTACACCAACAGTATGTTTATTGTCTGTAGTTTAACCATTAATCTCTCTTCATCCCCACTCATATTGGTAAGATTATAATCAGTTAAAGGGAACATTCACGTGGAAAGCACAGTTTCCATTCCACTTGACTAGCCTTATTGATATATGTGCGGCGGAGACTGCTGTGAGATTAATTGGGAGGTTTCCCGATGGATGCCGCACTATAAATCTTATAGTGTTGCAGAAAAAGTCGATGCATAGATTATTCGTCAGTTTAGGATTATCGATACCGCATGGGTTAGTCAGTGGCTTGGTAACAGAAACGAGCACCAGCGGTCGTGAATTCGATACGAGGCAGAAATCTTTGTACATACAAGTGGTTTCCCATGGCACAGTAGAAAATCTAGATCTAGTTTCGGTTAAAATAAGTGTAATATGAAACATTTATTTATTCATGCTATATAGGTGATCCATTTTCAGTTTAAAATAGGTACTAATATGGTATCAATATAAACAATATCTGTCTGGACAGAGTATCGACTAGTCGTCAAAAAGATGACGGATATAGGATGATTGAAGAACGAAATATGTTGTAGTAATTTGATTGTAATGAAAAAAAAAAATGTTTGGTACAAAATAGTAAAGATAAAGTATTAGTAATAAAACTTGGGAATAAATATTTTACAATTGAAGGGTGTTCCACAAAAAACAATAGGTACTTGTCCATTTTTTTTCTATAACACAAAGAAAAACTTGTGTTATAGTAATTTTACTTTACAGTTAAATACCTTTTTTATGATTTAAACATGATTTCCGTCGGAATTGTCAAGTGTTGTTTTTGTGAAAAAGCCTTTAATTGTTATCGATAGTAGTGGAGACTTAAAATCATCGATAGTCTACTCTATCGACAGAGTATCGATTTTCTAGCATCACTATCTCCCAGTCTCAGTGACGTGCGCAACGATCAGAAGTCTCATGCTACTGTCTCTTCGCGATACTTGTTTATCCCTAAACGAGTTACGCCTCTAGAGAGCGTGCTCGTTGAATAAATCGTAAGGCGCAAGGCACATTGGGCGGAAATAACATGGGGTAGGCTCCGTAGGCTGTACTCTGTACATTCGCAAGTGTTTTACATGAAACGTCTTTGTTGCCTTTCCTTCTTTCCCGACCTTCCCCACATTACCTTAAATCTGGCCTGATCTGGCCGATGTGACTCGAGCCAGTGGAGCACCACTAGTGGTGAGTCGCCATGGATGGTGCAGCTCCCGTTTTCGCCTCGGCCGAGCTGTTCCTTGTGATCCCATCTGGATACATAAGTACTCTAAAATAGATGTGAACACTTTGAAATTGCTTCTTACCGGCCCAGGCTCTGGATCCTATTTCCTACACCGCTAAAGCACTCCCCTGGCAATTAATTACCTACTACTAATACACGTTTGTGGGTGTGCGAAAATTATTTTAGGGCTGCTGTACCCAGCGCGCAAACATAGTCGATCGAGAGAGGGACAACGTTTTACGTCAACATCATAATGATTCTAACTTATAGCGTAGCGCGATAGTGCGCTGGCGTAAGTTTGTACCGGAGGGCGGCGCCCAATAGTGCGTACAGCCAGCCGTGCTCTATTTTGCGGACGACGTTCAACTCACGGGGGAAGTGAGTATCAATTTTTATGAAGTGATATTTAGTATTCTCTGGCTACTTCTCTACGTTATAAAGAAAGTTCAAACTGTCGATTACGTTTATTCTGCTCGTAAAATATAAGCATATTTAAAACCCGAGTGGGTAGTATTTGTAGACTCATCTTAAACATAAACATCAAGTGTAGGTAACTTTGATAGAAACGCCTTGGAAGGCGAGACGTAGTGTGAATGGCGAATGCAGGTGGCGGTGCTTCGACAACGAATAAATCTAACTCTCCGGTGGGGTATAAGTACGTGCCAACATGTGCATTCTATTGCATACGTTAGAAATTACAAAACCTACATATTACATATACTTTATTGCATATATTACTAAATACAATTATAAAATTTTGTGTACAAAGGCGAGTTTATTTCTAAAAGAGATCTCTTCCACCCAAGGGTGAGAGACAAGGCAGTAAGATTAAGGGGGAAAATAATAAACTATGCATGTAATAAACTATAAAATAATAAACTATGTGGAGAATTTAATGAATAAAACGTCTAATAAGAAAGGTTTCTCCGATTACTTTTATGAGAAAACTAAGTTTATTGTTGTTCCAAAGCGTGAAGTTTAATAAATTTTAGTGCAAAATTGAAGTTTTCGGTCACGTCGGTTCGCTGCAGTTCTGATATTACTACCTATAATACCATTTCCAAATGGTTTATGACCATTGCGAGACGAGAACTCATACTTTATAGGTAATTCAGAGGAATGGTAATATCAAACCTTTTTAGTGTCGACGTGAAGTAAGTGAGCTTTGATAGTTCTCGGGAAATAAAATGCAGAAGGAATGGCAAGTCAGTGGCATGCAAATGGAAATGCATTGGAAATGCGAAGTAGGAATGACAACGTGTTTTATACGTGGTTTAATAAAATACCGTCGTAATATACGATTAGTATGTGAAAATAAACCCAAGTGGTAAACCTGCTGACTAGAAAGTAACAGCTAAAAATAATAAATTTTTTCTATTGCTTTTGAGCGAAACAAATTTTCTTCGCATAATAAAACCTGAACTATTTGTAAAACCTGTGCTTGGGCTCCGGAGGCCAAGAAGTTTGCATCGAATATTGGCAAACTTCTGAAGGAAAAGTCCGGCGATCGTCGAGCCACATTCTTCATTATTATCAGCCGCGTCCGCCTGGAGATTCAAAGGGGTAACGCAGCGAGCATCCTCAGCACTTAGCAATCTGTAGGGTCCTTCCCATAATTTTTTTGTAATTACCTAGTATATAGCAAATTGTATATTTTTATTTAATGTGTATGTTAAGATAATAAATCAAAGTTTGTAAAAAGTGTTTATGTACTCATTCACTATAATACGCTAATTGTATGTCAGTACCGACGAACGATCATATAATGCTTCTATGTTAAATCCTTTTTGTTGCGCTATGATTGGTCAATTTTCTTATAACACCGTTTAGATAACCAATCAGCGATTAATGTTTCTTCTTTTGATTCGATATCTTGCTGAACTCTTCACTATGAGTTAGTCCGCAAATTACCGACAACTGAATAAACTTTGCTTAAATACGCTGTAAAAAAAACTTCCCGCGCTATCTTTCTTTTCTATAGTCGTCTATAGTCGTTCGTATATAGGTGTTTTGTTTTATTTATTTATTTTACGGTCGTATATAATGTAATTGTGTGTAACTAAATATCATTAGTTAGTACGTTACTCGTGTATAATATTAAGAAATTCGTTTCGTAATGACAGTCTCTAAGTTACCTACAGTTGCATAAAATGCTATTTTATTTCATTCCCGAAAAAAGCACAACTTTTTTATAATACTTGAGGTTTAACAAATATTATATAAAAACATACGAATGCCATACGGAAAGACTCACAATTTTGTAGAAATTAACATTTTAATTGATTTAATTGCTAAATCTTTCGCATATGCCAAAATAAGCAGCCTAAAATATAAACTATTCATTAAGATACATGCGATTGTAAAAATTTATATGAGGTAAGTGTATAATGATGTCATAAGTATTAAATTCGTACCTATATTATATCAAAAAGTGCCTCTTTCTGTGTAGTCTCCATTATGTTCTGATAAAATAGATTTATATAAGAAACGAATAATTCTGTCATTTACCATTATCAAACCCACGTAATTTCTCTATGTAACAGTAAACACTTCATAGTACGCCTGTCAATGTCCACTATTGGACATATAGAGTTTTCCTGATGCGAGCCACAACACTGTGTCCAACACCTTTAACGGTTCGCAAACATTAACTAGAAAGAAACATATATTTCTAAAGTTTTAAATTAAAGACTCTTTTATCTTAAACAAGGGGTAATTTAGTTAATTGCTCAGTCGATGGGTAGCTGTTTCAACTCTTTACGAGCTCCCATGGCCGCGATAACGTTCTAATTGACGAATAAAAAAGGATTACCGCTAATCCTTGTTTAATAAAAATGTTAATCATGAGATTTTCCGTCGCAATATGTAAATGTTATAGCACCCACCCCGTTCGCGATTGACGGTCGTACCTTCTACCTCTACCTATGCTAAACATAACATAATATATGCACGTTATTTACTTAGGTTAAGTAAATAAAATTGTTTAGTTATAAAAAAATAACGTTCCACAATTTTTAGAAATTAACGCCATGTCCTATCATAAATAGATCATAAATAATTTTTTCCTTTTTTTTCCTTGTCGATCTGATTTATGCGTTTCCTCCCATTGGGATCTGTCGAAATGTCTGTCTGAAGGGGTAAATTCAAAACTCCTGAACCGATTAAGATTAAATTTGAAACATACCTACCTACATGTAAAATTGGACATCAATGATATGCAAATTGTGGACATTTTAACAAAATATTACTTTTTAGAGATATTTCAGGAAAACAAAAAGAATTGAAACCCGCATATAGTAAACGACTTATACTTTGCTGACTTTTATTTGGTACCTGTACTTCATATAAGTACAAATATCCATATGCATATCACGTCGGAAATATTCGTTTCTTTACTATTTTACTAGTTGTATAGTATATCGAAATGAGACTTTATTGTTTGGGAAATAGTGTTCATTTCATCTTAGTACTGTAAATAGCCCAAGATTACCGACGTGCCATATTAGTTGCCTAGTATACTGTGCCTATTAAAGTCAGGTTACTTGCTGATTCTGGCGCTTCATGTATGTGAAGCTGCAGCAGATGCAAGAAACTGGACATAGACCTATTTCCACTGAAGCAGTAAAAATTGTTCCATTAAATATTCAACATGATTTATTATTTATATATTTTTTTAAAACCATATTTAGCATAATTATTTCAAAGGTATAAAATAAACATATTTATTTTAAATCCGGCAATAAATCGTATCTCATTTCGCAATATTTTTCAGGGCTCTAATTAGAAAAGTTGCGGATCCAAAGGTAAGGATAAAATAAACGTCCATATATACAAGCCGACGGATCATTAGGGAGAGAATTCTTAGGGATTATAAAAAGGGCTGCCAGTGCTGGGCACGTAATTTTTAAAGTGTGGTTTTACGATCTGCATACGTAACTTGCAGAGATGTGCCTTTACAATTTGGTGCGCATCGATATGTCTTTATACATTATATATTTTCTATGAATAGTGTGTTTGTTTTTCCTATCTAGTATCTCTGTGTTATTGTTCTATCGATGAGTTCTTAGTAATGCCATTCACATTAAAGAGACGGAATTATTATAGGGATACTGAGTTAAGGATACAGGGTAGAGAAGTGGTCAGTGTACCATTTGTTACCATTGGAAACCAAGATTTAGGTACTTCGAGTCATGACTCAGGACATATAATTATGATTCAAAACTTTTTTTAATTATTAATTTTAGGAAGTTTTGTCACAAAGTTACAATGCCATTTCTTTCTACTATGTTGGTATTACTTCTTTAACTAGTATATTTTCACCTAAGTAGCTTAATTATATTGTACAAGCGAGCACATGCTCAACTCACAGTTCCCTGGTCGTTTCGTCTAAGGAAAGGCTAGGACACGGTTACGTCCACCGGCTTCCATAATAATGTTATTGAAACAATAACTGCATTCTGTCTATTCGTTCCGGACACATTCATTAACATGTCATGACAAAGCGTCTTCAACTAAATACTTCGCACATAGAACAATCTGAATAAAGGTATTTGACCATTAAAATACACAGTTCAGAGGAATGTATTCAAACCTTAGTCTGAAAGCAGTCACTTCCTAATATGGTACATTAGTCAAACTCAAGAGTATTCCATGGCCCGTTTTGCTTGGTTCAGTAACATACTTTAAAAATAATCAGGAGTTTATAGTAATTAATGCGATTTCATTTTTTTATGTAAAAATATACGTTATCGATAACTCTTGTAGAAAGTCATGCCTACCCTAAATTCTTCCACGTCTGAAAACGAAATTTATTCTAACAATTCATGCGCTCGCTCCCACAAGTCGGATTATTGTAAATAAGTATTACGCCCGACACCCGAATTAATCCGCGCCGCTTTTTAACGAAATGCGAAAAAGTTGGTTAACTAACTTTCCTTTCGACCCGTGCTGACTTTTGTAAAACCTCCGGTGAAATATCGCTTTCCCTCGCCAGAATTATTTGTATCAATAGAGTGTTTGTCGAAAATTTGCCTGTTCAAATACAGGCAAGTTCGAATATTCAGGGGTGCGAGTTTTAAAAGGTATATTTGACTTCACTAATAAGTATGCGGGCTGAACAAAGAGAAACCATAAATTTCGAGGGTCGACTTTTACATATGAAACAAGTTTTCTCATGAGTTGCCACATTGAAAAAGCTAAAATGAAAATTCCGAGTCAGCTCGTCGGCTGCCCAAGTGAAAAATCCCTTTTTAATAACATTTGTTAATTAAACACATTACACTTTAAGTTTTCGAGTCAGTGAGCGCGCCGTGGCCTATATCGTGGCAAAAGCTATCTCGTTAATTGACTGCAGGGATAATTTAAATACATTGCGGCCGAAGGCGATATTTCAACGGGATATATAAATCAAAGGATTAGGCGGACAGAACCGGGTAAATGGATACTGGCAATGAAGATAATACATGTTTTATTCTGCATACGTTACAGGGCGATAACGACAATATAATCGCGTGGGGAGCGAGGGGGAGGTCCGGCTCAGCGGGGGGCGTCGGGCAAAAAGTACTAAGTGCGAGTTAAATACCCTTTGTGATGCCATGCTCTCCTGTTACCATTCATCGACGCACCGAGGGTCCTCTCATTATTCAGTAGAAATTCGATTATTTTCCCATTTCGTAAAATATCCATATCGTCCCCGGCTTTCACTTTAATTGAAAATGGAGCAGTATTTTGTCCGTCACAGTCATGATCGCGCTTAATTCATTTACACTCACCTTTCGCCTACTTTGTATCGTTCAGATATTACGCAAAAACATTAACAAAAACTTTTACTTTAAACGCAATCTATTTCCTCTATAAGAATCCTTTTAATAAATAAGAGGTCATATATCAGGAGAACATACGGAAGTAAATATCCTGTCCGAAAATGATTACTCGATGCGAGCAGTTAACCGACGTTATGTGCGGCTTATTCCCCATTCCGGGGGTATTAGTCTCCTAGCCACCAATTTCTGTAATTTATTAACAGTTTCGCCCACGTATATTTTTGGTGGCTTCGCATTTTCTCGCTTGAGGCCAGCAGGAAAGAAATGCCAGTTAGCCTTGTGTGATCAAAGACCTTCCTGGGGCGGGCTGATCCCTAATATTTCACTCATAATTGGTTTATTCTAAGCTCGCAGCGGTTCCGTATGTGAGTCCTTTGATCCATCCACTGTATTAAGTCGTAGCCAGAGATGTATGACGGACATTATTCGTTTAGATCTAAAGCTTTGCTCAATGGAGTCATTTGCTGTTTGAAAACCAAGGTATTGGTCAAAGGTAATATTGCAGTCATCCTTTGTTACTTGTTTGCAATGTATTGATTGAATTTTGTAAGGTCTCCTGTATTATATTTGAAAGAGTGAATGAAGTAGGTAAAGTATACAGATAAGAAAAAAATAAGTTTTGTTTTCTAAGTGATGTGAACCTATTTTGCCCAATGTCTTCAGTTATATTTATTTCTACAAAATCATCAGCATCATCAGGTTATTTTTGTCTCCACTGCAGGAGAACAACCCTCTCTCATCTGCCGGAGACAGACGGGGGATTTGGCCTACACTCCCCGCGCTGGCCAGACGGGTTGGGGAGGCCTGATTGATGTTTTATAATGTATTCCCTTAGTCGCCTTGTACGACATCCACGGGAAGAGTTGGAGTGGTCCTATTCTACTCTACCGGAAACCACACGGCATTTCTACAAAATGGCCATCATTAAATTCACTGAATCTTCGATCTCACCATCTCTAGATGACAATCAATTGGGCCTGGGGTTGGTATATTTTTTTTACGTAATGAAGTCGCAATCGGGCTGATGGTAAGTGGCTACTGTCTCCCATTGACCTGCAGTCCATGGCCACAGTGCCACTCTGAGCACTATTTTAAAAGGTCTCGTGTGTCTGATGTCTCCTTTACCTTTCAAACCGGAGAGGCAGAAATTGGTAAGAGACATTTAAACGGCTCGGGGCGGGGTAAATATTCGAGCGTGCCAACCGCCGACATACTGTAACGTTGATAAAAAATAAATCATTCATCAATGCAGAATCTGTGCTGGGACAAGAAACTTTTTGTATAAAATGAAGACGAACTGGTATTGTCTCTTGAACTTGGAAGATGAATGACAGTTAAAACGGTCGAATTTACCCATCCTATACTATGGTACATCCTGTTACTGACTCAAACGGAGAGGCAGAAATAGGTAAGAGGACCTATCTAAAACTGATCCGGGTAAATGTTCGAGCATTTCAACCTCCGTCATACTGTAATCCCCAAAAGTTGATGAAAAATAAATCATTCATCAATGCAGAATCTGTACTAGGACCAAAAACTTTTGTATAAAATGAAGATGAACTGGTATTGTCTCTTCAACTTTTGAAGATGTTATGACGGTTGAAACGGTCGAATTTACCCATCCCGTAATATGGGACTATGTTTTATTATCGGGAAACAAAATGGCCATCCAGTACAAAATTATTTCTTTGTTGAACTTCCTAACAAATTGCAAGTTAATTGTTTAACATGCTTATCCACTACAATGATTTACGTATATTAATTTCCCTTCGGGGGTCAGTCTGAGAGATTGTTTTTGCTTAGTTGTCGCCATTCGTACCCTGTCCCTCCGGACCGGAAGCTGCCTGCCCTTGTCCCTTCCATTTCCGGCCACAAAGTTGCCGTCAAAGCCTTGCGAAACTTTATGTTGTCATAAAATGCATATCCTTTGTCCGTGTATTTTTGACCAATTACTGTTATTTGATTTGCAAATGGCAGGGCTAAAATCAGATTTAGAATAAAAAATGCATATTTTGTATTGAATCTGGACGAAATATAGACAGGATTTTTGTAATTTGGTATGAAATTTTTGACGTGCCTACTCGATTTTTTGTTACGCGAATCGTGCGCTTTTCAGCCGGGTTTAATACCCTTAAACATGATTCTAATTTAAAAAACACGTTTTGAGCTAGTGGAATATAATACCTTGGTGTAAAGTTTGGTTTGGTAGGTTTAATATAAATTTTCAGCATTTAATTTAGTTTTAATAACTAAAAAAGATAATTGAATTGAATTATTCACCGCAAAATGCTGGAAATTTTATTAAAATACCTCGAAGTGGTCGCTCACGGGTTGAGTAGCACTAGATGACTAACTGTAAATATATTTTTTAATTTTTCCTCGATTTATTAGGTCGTAATTTTCGAAAAAGAAAACAATGCGCTGGCTTTAGATTGTCTCGTTGGCCTAGTGGATTGGTAGTTAGACACTCGAGCGCCAGAGGTCGTGGGTTCGATTCACATCAGGGACAGATATTTTTGTACAACTGTAGTACAAGTTGATCCCGGTCTGGATGTTATATTTGTTAATTATTCTATCGTTCTTGCATTCCTATCAGACAGACGAAAATTCTACTTACATACATACAAGTGTATGATACAGACGTCTATGATACATTTATTTGTAAATTAAACTTTAGCACATACGAGTACCTACCTAGAGTTCATTTGTAAAAAAAAATGAATTTATCAGTGCATCAACTCACAGAGTACAAGTTTTTAGCATTCAGATATATTTTAGCATTTAGGAAAAATTAAAAGTTATTTTTTCCACTATTGGCGCAATCTAGTGTTACTCAACCCGTAAGCGAGTAGCATAAGCAAGGGCCTTGTTCTTAATGACTTAGTAATAGCGTCTGCAGTCGACTGTACGATAATAGATGAATACCAGGGTAGTTTTAACGCCCGATAGTTTCAGTTGGGGCTGGTACATACAGGGCATTTTGTACTAGCACAGGCACAGTCATAGAACAGAGAATCCTAGTTTGGGAGCCATCTCCATAAAATAAAAATACATAAAATCCACCATGTACCTTTTTAATGGATTTCAGTGGACAAAGGGAAAATTGCTCGCCTTATATATTATATACGGCTTAATAGAAACAAGAAAAAAATTGACATAAATGCTAACTGTTGGACTTGGGTTTTGCCTAACACTCGCTATCTATCAATAGAATTGTTGATCCAATTTGTTCACCTAGAATTGGCTTCGAATTTAAAACTCGTCTGTCCCACATTGGTTGTTTGATATATGTCAGTAGCCTGTCTAATTTAGCTTTATTAAAATATTCTTTATTATGAATCAAACATACGAAATTGTAAGCAATTTTAACATAGGTAAGATGAAGCCAGCGTACAATGGCGACCATATCTCTTTCAGCATTTCTAGGCAACTTAAACTTTGAATACCTACTGGAGAAGGTTGATACTCTAATACTTAGGCACAAGAAAGTAGTAGAAATAGATCACCCTATATTGACGTAAATTATGTATCAAAATCAGCTATCTAACAAGTTACATTTTGGCTGTCTGAACTAGCCTTTAGGAACGTATTTCGCATTTTGCCCGGGCGGGCATTGTGTTAGAAAATGAAAGACTCCGCGCTGATTGGAAGCATTTGTGAGAAGCACGAGTTTTCCAGTTCTTTATAAAAGCAGCCTTTATTGGACTGATTAATGTTTACGGGGGCAGTTATGGACAATTTAGTAGTGGAATTTAAATATTCCAATTATATTTTGAATGTGTACGTTTTATTTGAATCAAATTAATATTATAAACTAGCTGTGCCCGCGGCTCAGCTCGCGTGGACTACAGGTTCCGCTCCTATTCCCACTTCCGCTCCCTATCCCACTTCCACTCAGACTTTAAATCCAGGTCCAGGTCCAGGTCCAGGTCCAGGTCCAGGTCCAGGTCCAGTCCAGGCCTGGTCCAGGTCCAGATCCAGGTCCAGGTCCAGGGTTTACCCCGGTAAAGGTCCAGGTCCAGAATCTCAACTCTCCCCTCAACCCTCCCCTCAGCCCTCCCCTCAGCTCTCCCCTCAACTCTCCCCTCAAACCTCTTTCCCTGGTCTCTCCAAATGTAGTCCTCGTAACTAATCCATCGCAATCCAAATTCCGAGCAACATTACTTTGTTGCATACGTACGAGTATACCACAAATTTATCGTAATCGGGTAACTCAGTCAAAAACTATACGAATTTTCAAACACTCGTATTACACTGGTACCATACCCGCTCCCGCTACCGCTCACGAATTCAGTCGAACATTTACACCCTACATTCTTCGCAGTGTATCGTCCAGGTCCAGGCCTAGGTCCAGGTGACCTCGGCTCGCGTGAACTACAGAATCGCTTCCATTCCCACTCCCGCTCCCGCTTCAGCTTCCGCTACCGCTTCCGCTCCTGCTCCGGTCCCGCTCCTGCTCTCCTCCCGCTCCCGCTTCCACTCCCGCTCCCACACTCCCCCCCCCTTTTTCCCACGCCCACGCCCACGCCCACTCGCACTCGCACTCCAAATCCCACCCGCAGCTCCAAATGTAATCCAAACTCATCGCAATCTGAATAGTTCGGAAATACTATTATGTGCAATATATTGCATACAGCAATATATACCTTACCTACTAATGTATTTGAAAACTAAAAATGTCTATAACTTTTGATTGAGTTAGCCGATTGCGACGAAATAAAGCCTATATGTTACACCAAATTAAGCCCCATGTTTCTGTGAAAAGTCCATTAAGGTCCGATCAGTCGTTTTTAAGTGATGCGTGCACAAACTCACAGACAAACAGATAAACAGACAAACAGACAAAAATGTCAAAAATGATGGAAATGTGTTCTGTTGCTTATCCTTAGACCCCCCAATTTTTTTTTGCAAATATCTTGAATGTACAGACACGCGATATTTACGATTTTATTTATTAGATGCTGAATTTAGATGTTTTTGTTGCTCATTCTCATTTCACCATAATGGTCAAACTAAGCTTGATATCGAAATAGCTTATATCCTAACTAGCTGTTGCTAGTGACTCCGTTCGAGTGAAATTTAAAATCTTTAGATGGGAAATGAAAAAAAATATATGTCTTCGTTGTTTACGTCATTTGAAGAACTTCTATTCAAATTGAATTTCATGTTTCTAAACTCAGCGGTTTGAGCTGCGCGTTGGTATACCTAGCTATAAGTCAGTCAGTACCTATATCTGAGAATCGTTTTTATGTAGATTTTCGGCAAAGGTTTCATATTAGTAAGTATGCCTACGTTATACGCCAAAGAAGAATTTCTAAAGCGTATGTGAAGTCCACTAAATCAGGTTGGGGCACCGTTGGTGGACAGGGGTTTGGCACAAAAGATCCTGAAGGGACGAAGTGTCGCCAGGTCTTTCTGGCCGCCTAAGAAGATAAGATACCTACGTTATAGTTTTCCATTTGGTGTTCTGCGTTTTTCTCTTTATTATTCCCAAAACGTCCAGAGTAACTAAAAAAAATCCCCAAATCCGTGTTTGCTCCATTTATTCCATTAAGTTTCAGATAGGCCTTTACCGGAAATAATTACGCATCCGAACAATAATTGGGACAAAAACCCTTGTTTAAACCGGCCCAAGACCTGCAGGGGACACCATTGTTACACTCGGGGAGATTCTAACTGACCGGGAGAATTCCAAATTGTTCGTAATGGACGGCTAGCTGATTTGCCCTATTGTCAACTAGGTATGGCAAAGATGTAGGGGATATTAGGAACAATCTGGCTTATTTGTAAAAGATTTTCTGATTAGCTTAACAGTGAAAGATAGTAGTATGTCGACTTGTGGTTTTCGTTGATACACCTCTTAATAGTTGTTTATTCTCTGTTTATCTCATAATGAAGAGTAAAAATCAATAGTGCTTGTTTGTGACTGAGACGTAGCCGAGAAGAGGTTTAATATCTAATTATTTGCAGTTGCACACATAATTTTTTCCACGACATACAATAGTTATAATAAAAGAAAAAAAGATGAAAGGAAATCTATCATTTACTACGTATAATAACTGTTTGTTTATCGTATGCTGTTTAATAAAAGCAGGACGCACCGCGTGCTAGTAAGGTTGGTATTTGTAGTATTTGACTTCGTAGTGCCTTTTAAATCTATATTTTGAGTTTATTTACAGGCAAAAGGAGCATTCTAGTATTGTCGGGGTGTGGGCCTTTGGAAAATACATCAATAATACTTATAATGTCTTTTAAAAACACTTTTCCATCAAATTAGAACGACTTAATTGCTGTCTGCGACATTTACTCGCAATTAATAACTGAACATATTACCTATGAACTTTCACTTTATAAATCTATTACCGATAAATCAATAGGCTTTTAGGCTCCGAAAATTCAGGGCCATTGACTGTTGCATTTTCCATTAGCGAATGCCGATATTACTATCAGAGAAGTGCTTATTAGAGCCAGGGGGAGGTGTTTGCGAGGAAGGGGGTCGGGGGGCTTTGAAGCCACCTGTCGTGCCCTCCAGTTTCTAATTCAGTTAATTTGGGCTTTAAATCTCATATTGCAAAATGGACGTGGCCAATAATTGCGTTTGGTAAACAACAGGGCATCCATTAAGAGGTCGCATGTAACAGGCAGGCTTATAGAGTAATTGTATTGCCCTAATAGGAATAGAGGCTATTTTGTTTACTACCTATTAATTTGAGACAGTATTTCAGGGTAGAATTCTAAATAAAGTAAGTATCTTAATACACATTTTCAGGTTATATAATAAGCGCCTATACTTTTTGATAAGAAGTTTACGGAAACTAGCATTTATTTGTTCAGAATATAAATACAGGCCGACAACAGGAAGAACACATTTTTTCCCTAAACCAGATATTCTACTAGTCATCCTGAATAAAGTTTGTTATCGGTAGAATTTCTGGTTTCACAAACAAATAGTTTTATTTATCTCTATATTAAATGGACAGCTCTTTATTATCTTAATTTAGTTGTGTTTTTTTTACCCAGTGGCTTAGAAAAAATACATAATAATAATAATATAAATAAACGCTATTCAATAGAATTTTTAGTTTTTGGAAAAAAAAACAATTTGTTAGCACGTCACGTACTAAGTAAGAAGTAAGACTTGAAATTCTTGAACTAAAAAATAATGACTCTTCATCATCAGGTTATTTTTGTCTCCACTGCAGGAGCACTACCCTCTCTCATCTAATCAAATAAATGACTCTAGTCCAGGTCCAAAAAATAACAATGAAAGAACCTAATTGATACATTTTATTAGCTCTAAGAAAATATTCTTATCGTTATCCTCTAGAAATGAAATAACAAGCACAATGCTCTTATTATTTATCGTTCGGCATTAAATACAGGCCCAAAGAATATTATTTTCCACACGATTCGCCACATGTTATTAGATCAGGGAGTGCCTATAAGCATCATGTTACATTGTTGGACCTGTTTCCTCCCTCAGTGTACGCAATATAGGACTTGGGGACCGTTCTATGTCAAATCACCCCTAGTAAATATACATGGTGTTTTGTGACGTCAATTATTTGCTCTGGTTTGGTATTTATCTACGAAAAAAATATTCTTTTTTGTTCGTTGTTATGTTATTATTTATTTCTGTTTGAATGTGTAATGAAATAGTACGCATACCGAAATTAAGCATAAGAGTACTGCTGGGGCTCGAACTTAGGTATAGCAATGACATGTGTCTAATATTCATTTAAATGAATTGACAACCGATTTATGCGTTTCTGTATATTTCAATTTTGTTAAAAGACCTCAAAATTCGATACTATTGTATCTTTTTACACCTGCAAGCTGTAACCATAGACTTTTTTCCGATATTCACCACAATGCAACTATTTTTCCCATTGTATACTAGCGGCGGAGAATACTGTATTTAATACGGAGATAAGGAGAATACAGATAGAAAAGATAATATATTAAATAACATAAACAAAGATACATTGTGGTAAGTATAAAAAGGAATTCAGCCTGTATTATTTGTGGCACAGCACTCATAATCACGGTATGTCGTAACATATCACGTCACAGAGGGCTAAGAGCTAACAGGCCACTGTTTTGGACAAGCCTCGACCCACATCTTGTTATGGTCTAATTATAATTATTCCTTGGGTAAGTATAAGTAAATACAGTTTATGCAAGCAGTTATAATTGTTAGGATAAAAATGACAAAACAGTAAATTTTAGATATGTTTTCTGTTTACGTGGTTCAACAATTTTCACGCGGCAATTTAATTACCTGCATATACAATTTTATATAGACTTATTGAGTTTTAGAAACAAACTTACGTAATATTTTCATAGTTTCGATTGAATATCACAATACATGCGAAACTTAAGCTTAGCGGATTACGATCTGCGATCATGTGCTTTTAAAGCAGGCTGTATAGATACTCACTTATCTTATTCTTTCATAAAATAAATCTACAAGTACCTCTTTGAGTTGAGAGATTCTAAAAAAGAGCCCATCGACCGAATAAAAGATCGTCCTTATCAAATAATTGTCTCTATTTTTCCAAAGTCGAAATACGTTCGAGAGGCCTGCTCACCCTTGACTCTAACAATGCCAATCAATGAAACATAAAACCCGTAAGCAGATGCAATGATTCTTTCATAAAATATCTAAATGCAAACATGTTTTGTATTAAAATTTTCGGTAAAGTAAAATGCGCTTTGGTCATTTTGATTACAGTGCGTTTTGTAAGGGCAGTATTTGGAGCTTGTAGTCTTATTCTACGTTTGTAAATGTAGGGTTGCTAAAGTCGAAGTATTTTTATTACGCGTTCACTACTCCAGAACTTCTACGTCGACGCCCCTCACTGCTAAGAATCAATAGTGCATGTTGTTTTTCTTGATTTAATTCGTAATTTATTGAATCCGTAATTTAAAGTGAAGTACATAATGTACCTGAAAGAGAATGAAACAAGGACTTGTCTTGGAATCCTCAGTCTTTGCTTGGATGTTGTGTTTCTAAATGGTCCCATTCTTATTTAATACTCGCTTACCTTGAGAAAATCCTCGTTTGGGATTAGACAAGTGTATATGTACATACATACATAATGCTCACGCCTTGGTCCCAGAGGGGTAGGCAGAGACAATGTATCGCTACTTTACGCAGTCTTATGTCGCAAGGCGGCTTTCCTTCGCCCGCTTTTCCCACCTTGATACCCCTTGACGTGATGTGTATATGTCTGTATATATAAAATGATGAAATATTAATAAGTGTGTATTATGAATTTATTTAAAAAATATATTTGATGAACAAAACCGTCATTAGACTTTTTTATAGTATAAAAACAAATATATCTCAAAAGTTAAGGAGGTAAGACTGCCAAATAATGACAACTGTGTGATAAGAAAATATAGCTACATTTGTATTTAACATAATCGAGCTATAATAATAAATAAGAGCTTATGAGCAGTAGTTTGCCAGAGTCCGAGCTCCGACGCGATGTTCCGACTAGATTAGGGAGGCAAGGTGAGGAAGACTCCATAAAGCGGTACATATGTAACAAAATTACCTATCTACAGACGAAAGAAAAGTTAATAAAATTAGCATTCAGAAATACATGACATACTAATATTCCGAGGCGAAATTAGGTTTTCGGCAGCCCTGAAAATGGGGTATTGTTAAAGCAAAGCCGGCCAATCAGTTCCATCAGCACTTGAGAAGCCAATGAAGCGTGTCTAATGCCACACTCAGGGAGGGTTAAGTCTTTACCACTCTTTACGCAGTTGGTTTTGTCATGTTGTCAACACAGCCCGCTATCTGTTGCTTTTCAGAGCGCTTTCCGAGTGTAGAAATTGATACGAGAATTGTGAAGATTTTCACTTGAATGGCTGTTGAGTGTAAATAGAATTTTATCGAAAGCCACAGCGAGTGTAATACAAGAATATACACTATCCACATTTACTATGAGTTTGTCAGTATTTATTAAGAGATAGAACATTTTATTTATATACAAATTGCGCTAAACGAGCTTTGCAAATGCATGCTTTCAGTGATTTGTTCAAATAACCACGCAGTGCTACGCATCCGCAGCAACTAAAGTGTACTACTTACCTATTATAGTGCCATTATTGAAATATAATATTAACTAAGAATAATATGAGGTAGCATCACTTATATATGGGCCTTGTAATTGTGATAGGTGCTATTCGCTAATAGAAAATGTCCCAAATTGCGAATGTCTGATGCTTATAATTATAATCACTTTAAATGTAGGCCCGATGTCGATGCTCTCTATAGAAAGTTCAACGTCCTTTAAGTCCATAAACAATCAGAGAAACTATTGTCTCGGATTGAAACAAAGAAAAAATATTTAGGGTAGGGTGGTTTAAGAGTGCGCATTTTTTCTTTAGATAGTTATAAAATAATAATTAATATATTTAAAGAAATAAACTATATCATTTTGAATACCTTATTTATTATGCAACAATTTACTATATTACTTTTAAAATTATAATATAATATTTTTGAGTTATATCAACAAAAACACAAAGTGGGAAACGCGCGCCCTTACACATGTTTCTGTGTTTGTGGTTTTGTAAGAGTACGCGCTGATATCGATAAGAGTGCGCAGGTAATATCTCTTCAATGCGTTTGAAATAATCTTCACAAAGGTTACAAATGACTATAATTTAATAACTTTTCCTTTTCCGTTTTAGCTTTTTTTGTTATAGTTACAGCCAGCGTTGAGACTATTGCGTGCTTATTCTATCACAGGTGGTATTAAATTTATTGTTCAGTTTTTCTTTTCCTACTAGAAGTCATGCTTCAAATAATTTAATAAATAATAACTTTTTATTATTAAAAACACGATAGAAAAAAACCGAGCGCATAAGAGTGCGCTACGACCCAATAGTGCGCACTCTTACACAATTTGGACTTGAAAAAGAAATCATAATATTATCACAGTCTATTCATATACTTGAATTTATATTGTTGGAGATGATAATTAAAGGTTTTTATCTGTTAGGATAACATTTCAATTTTTTCAGTATACTTCAAATTCTTTAGTAGTAATACTTTCAAAATGAAGAAAAATAAGATCAAAATGTGGTTTGAACTTTTAGTTTCTGTTTTTCGCGATAAATGAATAATTAATTAAAATGAAATAGAGTTACAGTGACATCTACAAAATACAATTATAGTGAAATCTGTAGGTCACTGGTGTTTCGAGAAATCACGTGAGCGTAATCTTATCGACCGCGCACTCTTACACCAGTCTACCCTAGCCTATTTTTACTACACAAAAGATGTACGAAGAGTTGCTAACACATATTGATATAACCGTATGTATTATAAACTATAATAAACAAGGTAGAATATGTATAAGAATAGAGGGGGCAATTAGAATAGGATTAGTTTAGTGGTTTGTTGCCTAGAGACGTCACCGCTTCCGAACGTAATCCGATTAAGATAATTGCCGAAATCTTATCGAAAGAGCTTGAGTTGCCTATAGAATCACGTTGTAGAAACAGGTGTATGTAGGTTAATATGGCAACGTAATCTGAACATTTATTAAGGAATAAATACCCTGAAGTAATAATAATAAAACCGTAGTCCTTCCTAATTTTACGCTATGAATACAATTAGTAGAAAGGAAAAAATACTGTTGTGGGATTATCTTGTGCTGTAAATTGATATTTAAAGAAAAATTAAATTTATTCATGACTCAAAAAAAAACATAACAACTCCGCCAACTAAATAATACAGTATGTTGGCAGAAATTACTCACTATATACATATGGCAGAGAATACTAAATATCACTCCGCAGCTATGGTAAATAGCAAAGTAAATTAATAAAGGTTTTATTTTTGATATTATATAATATTTTTTTTGTAATTAATTTTATATATGTAATCTCACACAATAATTAATTACCAAATTAATGAATATATGAACTAACTATTATGTTATTGATATTGTTATTAAAGGACGGTCTTTATTATTTACTTACTTCATACAACTTAAATATTCTAAGCATTATAAAAAATGCTTGCTTTATATTTTAATGTTGTAATCTTGGTTTGGTTTTTAGATTCGACAATTTACATTTTTATCAGTACAATACTTACCTATATTGATTTGCATTCAATACAAATCGTATGGTAAAGTATGCGTTTAGTATCCCTCCCAATTTAAAAGATGAATAAAAAACTAATAAATTTTAGTAGGACCAACCCTACGATTAATTTAGACCAGAAAATATCTGATAAATAAAAAAAAACTTCAGCAGTTATTTACAAGTTCTTTACTCCAAACAAAGTTTGCGAGTCGTTCACTTTTTTAATCTCCGCAAAGTCGCAATTCCTTTGTCTTCTAATCCGCAATAGATCGAATACCTTCTTGCAATGTTTTTATAAAAAGGAAAAGAAATTGAATGCTTTTCTATTCCATTGAAGAACTAAGGAGAATGCTGAGAGAGCATTCTTAAATAAAGCGTGTCAGGTTACTTTCCGTTGCCGACACCTGACCAGGGACATCACATAATTGGCAATCAGAAGGTTGGTCACCTCTGGATTAGTAAACCTAGCAATGGGAACGTAATCAATACATATTTGGTGCTGTGACTGCAAAAAAGATACTAAAAATTTACAAAACGTATATTCGACCAATTTCAGAATACGCAGTTCAAGTCTGGAGCCCTACTTTATCTAAGATATTGACCCACTAGAGAAAGTACAACGCAAGATCACTAAGATACCCCGACATCTAAAGAAATTATCTTATGAAGAGAGACTAGAAGCACTTAAACTGGCTACATTGAAGAACGCAGAAACCCTATTGAAATCTACAAGATCCTGAAAGGACATTACGACTAACCGAATTTAGATAACCTGTTTACGCGCAACAAAAATGCTTGATTAAGCGGACACCAGCTAAAACTAACACAAAACATTTTCCAATAACAACTCGCGAAAGAACTTTATAAGTAACCGAGTAATAGAGGCTGGAACACACTACCTGAACAAATTATAACACCAAAACACCACCATCACTGAAAATGTAAACCAATTAAACACAGACTGGATAAATTCATGTACAGTAGTATGACACCAAGAAACAAAAATAGTGATGAGTGAAAATAACTTAATATAAGCAAAATCAGTTGCACAACTGCCTGCTTATGAATAACATTAATAATATTATTTTTAAAAAGCACACAACGAACACAGCCCCACTTGTGTTTTACGTACATAGAAATTAGTCGTGTCCACCTCACCCCGGCACTCCACACAAGCGAAATGATGTAATCATCTACTACTACAGGAGCACCAGCCTGACCGTACACGTTTGTATGGGCGCGTAAATTATTGTAGGGCTGTTACACCAAGCGCGCCAGCATAGTCGATCGAGAGAAGGACAACGTTAATACATCATCAAAATAAATGCTTTTCTTTCTAACTTCTAGCGTTGATCTCTCGGTGCCGGTCAACAGCGCACTGGCGAAGAAACTTTGTATCGGAACGGGCGGCACGACGGGACCTTGAATGGCGGCAGCGCAGTAGTGCGTACTGCCAGCCGTGCTCTATTTTGTGGGTGACTTTAAATTAAGTGTCGCTTCTTGCCATAGTAATATCTAGTATTCTTTTCCGGTGCGGTGGGGTCACGAGGAAATCCTGTTTCTTTCCTCCAAATCCACTATCAATGTACAAACGTGATCCACCAGCAGTGAACTCTGTATATAAGGTTTTCCCACTGCTGATGATGCTGATGATAGTGGGATCACAAAGGCCACACTTGTGTTCTCAATAATTTTAGGATATTTTATTTAAATACGTCTCCGTCTAGTTTACTATGCAAATTTAAATACATACTTTACATATATAAATACCATAGAGTTCGTATATCTCTGGTTTATTTAGGTTTTGAGTTTTCGCCAAAGTTCCTTCAAAGAAAAGCTGGATATAATCGATATTAATATTACGAAAAACGGTTTTGTTCGAGCTTTGGTTCGCATTTACGCAATGTGAAAATAATTAATATGATATTGAACCGAATACAACGAGCATATAATATAGTTAGTATATAGCATAGCTCCTTTTGATTAGCACGTGTTGTTTGAACTTAATTAAGAGAACACGTCGGCTGAGAATGAGCGTCGCCTTAACATCAAAGCACCCAATGCTAATATTTGCAAGAGTCTATTGAAAGAAGTCATTGGCACCGTACATTCACTCATATATGCATATGTACACAGTACTATAAATGTATATAACAATGAACCTCACCTTCATGAACGTTGAATTTGAATTGTATAAATTTAAATTTTGATTTGAATAATGCAGTTTCGGGGTTCCAGTGAAACTTTTGGTCGTGTATATTTAAACCTTCTTTTTTTGAAATTAAATATTTTTCCCACGTTAATTTCCTTTGTTACTTTCAACCTATAAATTGACTTACGTAATGTTAGTCCCTCTTTTTAAATTTATTTTTATTTGTAGCTAACCTCAAACAGAGGTGCCACATGCCCACAGCTATACCTTTTGTGTGCACAAACGACGGCGTGTGTGAGGCAAAGTACACTAGGGTCTTAATATAGTCTAACTTAAAATAGTCTTAATTTCGCCACTCAATTTCATCAGATATTTTCGAAAGTCGATAAACTTCAACGTGCAATCTCTAGGCATTTTTCTTTTCGCTATGAAAGTTCCGGAGCTAGTTATGTGATATGTGATATCAATTACCTTAGACATAATTAGAACATTAAAATCTACCTTAGTATCTGTTACAGACAAAGTGACTTGACTTACTGACTCTGGTGACAGACAGTGACAGGGACTGTCATGGCAAACTAGATAACAGGAGACAAGCGACTTTAATGACAGACTGGAAACAGAAACTTAACAGTACGTATAAAAATGAGTTCCTTTAATCATTTTATCATCCAACTTCCAACTAATATTTAAATAAATAAATGCGATAATATATATAATAACGACTGAACAGATTATGATGAAAAATAGTACAATGGTAGGTATCACGGGGTGAAAAGCGGGCGAAGGGTAGTCGCTATGCCAGGACCGCGCAAAGCGGCGATTCATAGTTTCTGCCTATCCCTCTGGGACCAAGGAATGAGTAGTATGTATGTGTGTTTGTCAGTACAGTGACCGTTAATATTCTGGACTAACATAAAGGATACTCTTTAATGCGAACGAAGTCACGGCGTATAAGCTGAAATGAAATGAAATGAAGTATTTTAAATTATTTTTAATACATAAACGCGACACTTATATAAGTACTTTTTGGGAAATATTTTATATTCAAGATCTATAAATACTTACATAAGTGTCGCGTTTATGTATTGATTCATGTAAATCTTATTGATTTAAGTATAAGACATGCATTAAGGATATATTTTATTATCATAGTTACTTTAATTTGTTAAGTTTCAGATTAATTAAATATCTATTTCCACCAACACTTTAGTGAAATAAAAGCACTTTATATTGATATATATACATATATAGGTATTTATATATAGCAAGCACCTACGTAGACTTGGGTGTCAACAATCCCAAATCCATTTATACTTCGGTGCACACGCTGAAGTTAGATACAAGTTGACATGCGACCGACGAGATCACATCCTGTATTATGTTGACATAGGAACTATTACCCCTACCACGGGTTCTCTCGAATGGATGTCGCATATCCCTATCGTAATGCATAATATACCACCTATCGATAACGAAACGAAAAAGTGAGAAACTTGCTTGTAATAAACATCAAACATAATGTGTTTTTACCGTCTAAGAGTTGTACCACTGTGGACAAAGACTTCCCCTCTCTTTTACAGTCTTTTACAGTGTGGTAAAGTTCCTCTACATAATTAGCTGAAAATTAACAATAAGGCTTAAAAATAAATTATTTTACCAAATATGAATAAGACAAAAATTAAAAATCGCATAAATTGTCAGATGACCAAGAAAAAGACAAATGACTATTAATTTAGAAATTTGGCTAAATTAAAAGACAGGCAGTACATATATGTTAAATAATTCTTATATCTTTGAAATATTTATGTGGAAACCCATGTCTGGTTGTTATGACATTTAAATCATGTAATCGAATAATAAAGCAACAATTTCATTTACACATATCGAGAGCAAATAGTAGACCTTCTTCAACGTCAAGTCTCAAAATCTCGCAATAAAGCGCTGAGACGATCCCATACAGCCGGCGGCCACAAGTTTCCAATAAGTAATTAAAATCCCTAGACAGGAGATTACGTCCTCCTGTCACAAAAGGCGAGTATGTTTGCTCCGTGCGCCTTGCTGAGCGCTTCAAATCTCATGATTTCCTGGTAGGAATCTGCACGATTGTTACCAGTGTTTAGAACGGAAATTAAGGTCCATTTTCTTGGTTCAGGGTTGTGTCACATTAATTACTGTAATAAAAACTAACCAATGTGTATGTTCGTACAGAACGTGGGAGTCAATTAATTAACTAATTAAATATCTCGAAAAAAAATTTTTTTTTTCATAATTTACCTGCCATGGCAACGATTTGCCAGGCAAGTTTATATAAAATGTTAAAATTTTAGCTTAATCAATAGTAGTTTTCGGGTACAGACAGACAAAAAAATTTCGCTATTTACGTAATTATATGAAAAATACATTAGAAATCGAACAACAATACAGGCTATTTAAAAAATCTTACACCCAAAAACTTACTTTTATCTGTGGATACAACAGGAATAGAAAACAAAAGCCTCAGAAAATACAAATACACAAAAACTTTGTACGTATTTATTGAGGGCGAAACTCACTCATTTTGAAGAAAAAAAAAATATATTTAACAAAAATGTAAAAGATGAAGGGTAAAAATTAAAAACTAAATTAAAACTTACTAACATAAGAAGCAATAAATTTCCTCTCATATAAAGCAAAACAATCCTGAAACTCGCAACAATAAATAATCCAAATGCAAATTGCAGTCGCCTCGCAAAAGGATTACAGGAGATAAAGTCGCAAAACACACCAAATGTTATTAAACCGTTGTTTATCTGAACTTCGGGACCATTTTTATGAAGAACCGTGCAAATAACCAGCACAAACATTAATCTGCTTTGAACAACACGGAAGATGTAAAGGGACGGTGGAGTCAATATTTTCTTAGGGGACAAAACTCTGGTAGTAGAAGCCAATTAGAGCGTGATATAATTTTTAAGTAAACTTAATTTAAATAATTCTTGTTTTGATATCTGGCTAGAGTGTTCATTAACCACAAAAATACAATTATCGGATCGGGTATAATGATAATGTAACTACAACTTGATATCCTAACGAGTCAGGTTAGGTTGGTATAACACTTTGAGAATTTAAAAATGCGAATAACCCGTATTCACGCGTTTTTGTTAATATCGTTTATTAACAAAAAGCGAATGAATACGGGTTATTTAGTATTTGAGACGCACTACTAACAATAGGTGTAAAGTTTACGTTTCCGACACATTTCTGTGGACAATGGTCCAAAATTAAGGCTTTAATAATATTAGATTAAAGTAGTATTTACAAAATATCGCAAGAAATAAGCAAAAATTATTTCGAAGCAACGGTAATGTAAATCAGGAACTTAATCGTTCAACCCTTTAATATATCACGATGACGTACGCAATTCAATTACGGAAGTCGTTAAACAATCGATGCGTGTCTTCATTATTAAATTCTAAGTTTAAAATGTGGTTCCATAACTACAATTTATTATTGCAGCAGTTGATTTATTCGGTACAGTTGAGGGGGTAGAATCACGGTGACTCCGCGAATTTGCTGTGATTTAACCCTAAATTAATGCTGTTTACAGGCTGTTAACTAAATATTAATACCTTGTTTCGCGATACGCGTTTATTGAATATGAATGTTATAATTTCTATAATATATTATAATTAATCAACTGAATTTATTAAACTGTCATTTGACTAAAATACACCTCTACAATGTGAACACCTGAGATGCAAAAAAAGAATATAGCACATTGTAATTAAACGAATGTTCAAATCAATAATTAAGTGGGATAGGTAGGTTAAAAGGTAGACCGTAGATACAATAGAATTAAGACTGATAAAAAGATTTTATATAGCATTACATTATAAACATTAAATCTCAATTTAAGTAGGTACCTGACAATCTTGAAAACTAATAATCTAAAAATATAAGTTTAAATTAAACTGTTTTTGTTTCTATCACAAACACCCTGTATAATAGAATATGCTTCTGCAAAGGAGATTAGAGAAAGTTGGATTTCAAATTAATTTAGCGGATTATTAATTTTGAGTAATGAACTTGGATCTTACCTTCGCGAACAAGAAATTACAGTAGAAATTAATTCAAAAGTCTTAAGTAAAGGACTTAGCAGAAATCAAAAATTTCTAGTAAATGCTTGGCAGTTCTGGCTTAAAATTTGCAAGATTGTCAGAGAAAATTTCAGTTATTAACAGTAAATTAAGCGAATAACCGATTCAAAAATGAATTCAGTAGAGGCTATCGAAACAAAAGACTAAAACAAGAGAAATCATATTTACAGAACATTTTGTCACTGCGTATTTTTAAAACAGCTTGAATCGTTTGAATTATTCAAGATTACTTTAGCTACAGAACGTGGGGCTAATTGCAGTTGTAGGGGTTAGCGCGGATCTCACGGATTTGGCGGATCTGGCAAATCCGGGAATGAGTGTTAAAAGATTTATATCAGTGGGAGATAGCGATTTGGGGGCTTAATCTGAGAAGTCCGCGGCGAGCGACGCAGGAAATTAAGACATTGCGGAAATCTTCGCGCATTTGCACCTTGTCGCGCGCTACTTAAAACCATTTGCGAGGAAAATGAAAAACGGGTTACAAACTCTTAGATTATTATAAAATTTTTAATTTCAATTAAAGCAACTCATTAGATTTTTCGACCATTAAAAAAGGAGCTTAGATATCTAAGCTCCTATATACCACAGAATTTTTTTAAGGATTAGGTATGTATTTTATTAAAGAAATTCTCAGATAGACGTTATTATTTGTAGACGTTTCCATTGAATAGAGATATCGTGAATTTCTGCATCAAATACTCTGGTATTACTTTTCCATTAGTATGGTATAGATTTTTGTATGTGATATCTTTTCTTTTCAATATTCTGATCCTGATAAAAGAAGCCTTCTTTCTTGTAGTAAAAGAATAAATGTATGAGACTGAATATTTTGTTCTATAATCTTAATCTTATATAACGATTCGGTTGAATTCTGTCTTTGTCAAAGTGCATACCTACAACTTGATATTGTGTTGTGTTTGCGTAATGAAAAGGTAAACTTCTAAAATTTCTTTTGTACGCAAATTAATCTTAGTCAGTTTTTGAATCCAATCTGATTTATATTTACCTCCTGACTCTATTTGCTTCTGTCTGGATTTCATATACGAATGGATTCAACTCTATTCCATTGTTTGCTGTCATAAATTTTATAAAAAAATCCTACGGCATGAATTCGTAGGTAATGTACTCAAGTTCTGAAAAACTCATGCGTACTGGGCCGGATTTTAACTTTCAAACCCTCAACCTCATTTTATTTATATAATCGACTGACAACGATTTCAGAGACTAACTCTATTAATCCTTTTAAGTCTAGATACTCAGTCCCGTTTACCAATTATACTGAACACAATCGTATAAAACTATTACACGGTGTGACACATAACGCCACGTTGAAAACGTCGTGAAACCGCTAACGCAACGCTGATTCGATTTAACGTCAGACGCTCGTAGTTTACGCTGTAAATCCCAGTCGGTGATGTGATTTACGCTAATTTAATTTCGCATCAGCGTTTTCACGTGCCCGCTCTAGTCTAAACGCACCTTAATCACGCTTAAAGACACCCCGAAACGCGCGTCGCAATTATTTATTAGTCTGCATCGTCGAGTTAGTTACATCAAAGATTAAATGCTAGTTCTGAGGGTTCTAATGTCAACTACTATGAGTACTCTCAAATATACCTCTTGGGACACTTCAAGTGATTAGTGTATTTTTATGTTTTTTAACTAACTTAACTTTAAAACTGTATGTATAAGTATTAATTTTGACTTTTTATTTGTCATTTTTCTTTATTATTTGAATTATTAATTTTGGCTGACATGATTTACTATAGTAATTGTATATTTTTATTTACTTGACATTGTTATTAATTTATTATTGTTTAATTAACAATAGTGCAATGGAATGCAATTTTTATTTTATTTTTGACACGTAATTTAATAATTACCAAAAAAAATTGATTATCATTATTATGATTATGATTAAAAAAATCCTTCATGGTATGAGCTGTAGGAACCGGTAGGACGACAAATCTCGCAGTTGTAGACTCAACCTACATAATTTCAAACAACGAAATGAAATCAACCGTCAAAAGTAACTATCAAGAATTCTTCTTGAAGAACGACTAGAACCCAACATTTTTGACTTCTGCCTACTTACGTTACAGTCCTTACTTCATTTATGAGGGCTTTAGCTCTCTGCAGTCTTTTGACGGTCCCGCCAGCGCGACTTCAGATGCATTTTGTATGAGCCCGGAAAACGTTTTAGATTAACTTGCCTTAATTATAGTCTGAGCAAACACGCTTGAAGCGCGTGTGTAATCACGATTAGTAATTAGGTGGAGCATACGCCGTGGCAAGGGGGCTTAGTTGGGCCACGAGATATGCGAACCCCAAACAAAGAAAGCGTCGGTAAGAGAGAGGGCATGGATTCGGGAAATTCAAGCTCTGCTAAACAGGATCGAATCGCAGAAACAGATTTTCTGAGTGTCTGGTGACTTTAGTGGCTTGATCATTGGACATGGGTACGATTCCCACTAGGGACAACTTTGTACAATTTATACAAGTTGAAATGTTTCATGTTGTTAGTTGTTTAACTAAAATTGTAGTACTGGAGAAAATTCTAGTTGGGTAGTATATGTGAAGTAATGTAAAAAAATGGAATCTAAATTGTATTTACAATTATAAAAAAAAAGTTATACAAAAGAAAGGTAAGTTACCTCACGTCCGTCATTCTATTCGTATTGTCACGTTTGTGGTATATTGATGGTAGTTTAACTTTTGTTAGGAAATTTACGCTGCCTTAAGCTTTGTTTTATTTATTAATTAAGTTCATGATTATGATTGGAAGTAATGTCTCTCCACACGATATCAATAAATACACAGTATATGAAATATTTATATTATTTACAGAACTTCTTTCTAATGGTGTGAAACCTTGTGAAAAGGAATAGAAGAATCGCGTACTATATTTATTTATACATTCTAAAACATCAGTCAGGCCTCCCTAACCCGTCTGGCCAGCGCGGGGAGTGTAGGCCAAATCCTCCGTCTGTCTCCGGCAGATGAGAGAGGGTTGTGCTCCTGCAGTGGAGACAAAAATAACCTGATGATGATGATGATATACTATATTATATTCTCTATATTATAATACACATTATTAAAAAAAACGATAGAAAACTAGAAATCGCATCTTATAAATACGATTTCAATAAATTTTTCATATCCGTGGATTTCCTGTCGCTTGCTTAGTGGCCACAATTACCGTATTGCTCGTTATGTCAGAAAATCATTGCGTGTGAGTCAGAAACACATGTTAATAAGAAAGTTTGTTAATATTTAATGAAAATGCGCGGAAATGGCGTTGATTTGTAGGCGCTTTGCGTTTAATTTTCGCCCCAAAGCCACAAACCACTAATTCAATAATTTGACAAGTAGGCATTGCAATGTTTACTTGTACCCCCAATCATAAAAAATCGATTTCCAAAAGAGGCTGCGAAGTGTGCGTCGTATACAATTTACGGGTCATCAGCCGAATTACGTCCACTGCTGAACATAAGCCTCCCCAATAGAATGCCAATTTTGTTGAGTTATCCATTGGGGGATTTGCCATAATCACCACGCTTGGCAGGCGGATTGGTGATCGCAGTAATGATCTTAATATATACGGGAGAACGTTGCTGCCCGTCCCTGGTGCAGTCCCTTAGTCACCTTGACGATATTCGCGCGAAGATTGGGGGTGACCCTATTCTAAGGACTGGATTCCCACGAATTTTTTTAAACGTTCTGTCGGTTAATATCCGTCGTACTAAAAAGCCATTTTGTACTCACTAACGGGTCCCGTGACCCATTCTGATAAGCGCTTGGCATCAAACTACAATAATTAGACCATAGACATAGAATTAGGCACCCCTAGTCATTGGCGTCGACTATGATTGAGATCGTTCTCTATGTCATCTCAGCTTAAGAAATCGATCTAAAGAATCCACTTTATATACAATCGGCCTCCATATTTTAAATTTGCACACACTACAGGCCCGATTCTGAAGGCACAAAATTAAAATTGAACACCACTAAAACGGTTTCTATGCCTATGACACAGTAAAGCAAAACTAATTTTAATGCTGTAAAATCTTAAATGTTTCCTTGTATATATTTATAATTACAACAAAGAAACAACAAATTTTGACAGCAAGGGTTGCAATATCCAACTACAAGGGTGGAATTCAAGGGCAAATAAACATTTGTGGCTTTAAAAACCACACGATGCAAACAACCTCTTGTTAAATAGTAAATGTTAGACGTAGACAGATGATGGACGTACATCATGTTTAAGAAATAGCTTCTTAATAACATGCTTGGCTGACATGTGAGTTATAGGTGCGGTTTATGCTTTGCATAGAAAGCTTTTATTTTATTCACGTCATCATCAGACTGAACAAGTTGTCACAATATTTAGATCGTAAAATTAGCAAAAAAAAATTGGTGTGAAATAAACTATAATTACCGCAATTTTATAAAACGAATGATCTCATCCTTTAGTTTTCTTAAAAAAATTCTTTAGCAATAAGACCGCCTTGTTTTTAACTATAAGTTATACCTAAATATCTATTTTATATGCAATAAAGTATACTGAATTGATCTCTCTGACAAACTAATAGATATGTATTAATAATTATTGGAGGGGTCAGAATGAGAAGGGCGTTACATCTATTGAAAAACAAGGAGGAATAAAAATACATTATATATTATAAATAAATCAAATGTTTCATTATATTTGCTTTTATTCCGCTTCTTATATGTCTTATAAGTTATAAGTCAGTTTTGAGATAAAAATCGTATTTTTTTAAATTATCTTAATCGACAACTACACCAAAATTAATAAAAAGTGTCAATTGGGCCCTTCTCATTGTTTACCCTTTTAGTTATTAGTTTTCAAAGCTTGCATGTTATCTGAAAATTAATTATTTTAAGATTCGTGGAAGACAATTTCAATTTTAATAATTCTTCATTTTAGAATGAAATATATTTATTTTACATAAAACATAATTAAACATCAGACTGTGCATCAGTGATATAATACAAACAACAAAACGTATACCTAGCTAATGAAAAGCTCCAAAAAGGGTTGCGTCTAAAAATTAATCCCCATATGCAAAGGGGTTCCGAATTCAAGGTCAAATTAAGTCTATAGTTGTATTGTAGGTGTAGCTGTATGAAACACGGAACCCTTGCGCAATATATTTAAAATACGATATAATATGATTATCTGGCTGTCCCCCTAACACAGACAAAATCAATAGCGTCTGCATGAAGGTAAACGCAAAATAGTACGATACAACATAACCGAATGAAATAATGCCTTTTAGGTAGTAATATATCATCTTTGCCTTTATGTACTTACATCATCTTTAAATGTTCCAAGATGTGTTAACTTTTATGGTGAGCGAACCAGCAGATATGTAATATCTAAAATTTTGAATTCTTTGCCATATGAATTAAAAAATATTGAATCAAGTAATTTACTAAAACAAGCACTCCAGAAGTACTTCATGTCGATGGATGTGGATCACGTGAGCGCTGTTCACATACAAATGGGCTTTCGTTTCTGTGGACTTTACCGTTAATTATATGTTATAAATTTGTCAAATAAATTGATAAAATAACGCGTGAATTGTCTTTTGGAATCTACAAAATGGAATCTGAAATAAATCTTCCATACGAAATATAAAAGTAATCGTATTCACACACATTAAATAATGTCTTGTCTGTTTAATTTCTAATTTCTTAGGAATTTGGTAGAATACGTTAGTTATCTCAATCGCATCTCGATTGAGAGCTCACCTCTAATATTGCAAGTTCATTTTCGTTGCCGTTTTTTCACTGCAGATTAGAAATCTAGTTACTTACCTATAGAACGTCATTGGTTGAACTAGACTCTTAATATAGGCAGACGAGTAATGTCCATCGCAGTACTAGGTCTTTATATCGGTGGTATTGCTGTGAGGTACCGGTACACGTCGTTGTAATCGCTCAGGTCCCAAATGACCAGTGTCTCAAATAGTCTAGTGTGCGGAAATGACCAGGATACCAAAATATCCAGTATCTCAAGTAATGCTCTCTTACACCATCAACATGTTGTTTATTTATTTAGTTTTATACTAAAGTTGTCAGAGATCAAATATTTATACACACTTTTCACATTTCATTAAATATTACAATAATGCAGAGTATGTGCAAGAAACTTATTGTGTAACAAAATCGATGAACTAATATTTTCTATTCATCTCTTGAAGTTGATGGTAATTACAGCTGTTGTAGCGCCTAAATATTTACCGTTAAATATTCTCAGAAACACGAATAAATAAATAAGTTTTAGAACATTCTGAAAATTTCGTGTTGTCGCGCGACTCGTGCTTGTTTTATGGCTATGTACCTGTTTGGTGTACAGTTTAGTATTTACAGTGATTGTGTCGTATTTATGCGCGGCGACACGCTTTGCCCGTGACCGTGGGGCGGAACGGTGCGCGTTTGCTTCATAGAGTTTAAAATACAGGGTGCTTAACAGTATTGTTTTGTGAAAACGAGTCTTTATTTGTATTAATTACTAACTTCCATTCCTCAGCTCCACTAGCCGTTTATGTTTTCGGAAAAAATTATCTACAAATATATTACCGTATTTTGCGCTGAACACCTACGTGGCACTACATGGTCGTTGTCTCACACACGAGAACAAAAACATCACACTGACATATTGAACTAGTCAATTCAAAATAAACCAACTGTCACGTAAAGTCATATTTTTAATAATATATTTATAGCCGCATCTGTCACTTCTAGTCGACATTCAGCTGACAGTTTAGATATTTTTAGGAAATTGACTTGCGCGATAGTAGTCCAGCGACTAATCCGCAATCGTTTATCTACTTGGTAGGATCTTTGGTCAACAAGGCCCTGTGGGACCTACGTTTTAGTCTCATGAAGGTTTGTCAATCTAATATAATGAAAAATACTAGCGTATATTTCGTTTATAGGCAAAAGCGGTGCGCAAGCGCATCTGTCAATATCAATGTACATTACTCAACGTCCTTATTTACGTTTTTTGGTAGGAACCGTACCAGATTCCGGAATAAATAGTCATTGATGTGTTAATCCATGGCATATTTAGCTCTATGAACCAAATTTTATCAATATCTGTTCAGCCGTTTTAAGCCGTGATTGTACGACAAACATCCAGACTAACAAAATACGTCCATGTTTATATTATTATAAGTTTGATTGCTTGATTTTCCATTCGCTGACTAAACAATAGTATTTTTTATAAATAAATATTTTATACATACATATACAATACATATATTTGTCTAGTCCCAAACTAGGATGTTTCTCCTGTACTATGGGAATTAGATAAAGATAGAACAATTAATAAATATAACATCCAGACCAGGCCCAACTTCTACAAAGTTATCTGTCCCTGGAGGAAATTGAACCTACGGCCTCTGGCGTTCTAGTCTAACGACCAAGCCACTTGGCCAACGAGCCGGTCGATTATTACAATACAATACAATACACTTTATTGCACAAACAAATACAGTTACACGTTATACAAGTTACAAATACTACAATTTAGGCGGTCTTATCGCTTTAAGCGATTTCTTCCAGACAAATTTTCATAAACAGCGATTTTTCTTCGACTTATTCGTTTATTGTAGACTGAGAAACACAATTTTGACAAATTATTTACCTAAATTTTGTCTCTCTGGACAACTTAGACCCGTAACTCATTATTTTAAACGTATAACGAGTTACTTTCTCTTCTGAGGTTAATGTGTTTTGCCTCTAACGGTCCCCAGGTGACGATTCCTTTCAAGAAACTGTACTCGGGAGAACTTCTTTGTAATTCCAACATACTTCTTAATTTCGTTACTTGGAGTCTAATTTAAATAAAATACACGTTTGTGTATTGTATTCTAGCAATTTCGAAGTTATATTAAAATTAGGTGCAAAATTATAATAATATTTTTGTAAAAATAGACGGCTAAGAAATGAGAAAAATTGACAAACTAATTTCAAGTTCTACTTTTATAATTTGCTTGGGGCAATTTATAGGCCTCTCAAATGAGTTTGCATGAGTCTAAGTGCCTGCCTACTATTTAAATTAAATTCTAAGTGAGTTTTGATCTAGACATACATATATTGAAAAGTTCTATTTATTTTAGAAGGAGACTATAAACATAAAATGCAATATTTTTCCCCCACACCATCCTTTGATCCCTCCCTTTAGTTAGAGGAGGGGTTTAAGAGGTCACTAATCTGGGTCATTTTGCGGCGCAATATGAGAAGTATCTGTCAGAATACATATATCTATAAGTACGTGAAGTAATTATTGGGGTGTCTTGTTTAGTTGAGTATTAATCTCCGGTGTTAGAAGTTGATTTTGTTGAATAGATATTGACGTACCTATTTATCATTAATGTTATGTTTATAGAAGTTTAATTTATTTTCAATTTGGCCGAAAGACAGATTAGATTAGTTTTTTTTCACTGTTACATCTTAATAATTAAATTTACCATTCATTCTAAGAAGGATCCTTATAAAATAAATTAATATACGAAATATAAGGCCTCATCATCACATAACCATCAGATGAAATTGATCAGAGGCGCAAACATGAACAAACCGCTGCCAGCGCCTCTGGTGGTGTATTTAACAACTATTCTTCGATCTGCCTAGCTTATATCATGATATGCCTAAGCGAGTAGCAAGGCAGATCGTCGAACGTTCGTCGTCGATCGATATGCCTGGTTTTAAATTAGCCTTATCACGATATGGCTAAGCGTTAGTCAGGCACATCATGAAAAGGCGCCAGATCACGATGTGCCTAGGCGCATCATGATCTGCCTAATTTTAAGATCGGCCTGCGACATATATACAAATACTATGTCAGTATATATAAGAATGTAAAAAGTAATTCTTTCTCGTGATTTTCTCTTAATTATAATTTGTAAACACTATAGGAGTATGTATAATTGTGATATATCTGACACCAATATTCATTAAAATATAATTTCCTGTACTAGCTAGCTAACATACATATTACATAGATAAATATCAAGAGCTATAGTTTATTAGTAGAGCTTTTTATACAGGTCTTCATTCTACCCGATTCAACAATAAAGATAGGTCCATTATGCGAAATTGGCGCACTACGCGGCCATAACGCATCGTTTGAGGGACGTCGCAAGACAGGTACAGCCATTAGGGAATAATAAAATACCCCTTATCGGGACCATTAGATGCTCGTAAAATAACAGTTAGTCATACAATAACGTGATGGATGTTAATAACCGTGTTTTTCCGTAGAGATTGTAGACGGAATTACGTAAAGTTCGTAGCGCTGCTACGTGGCGTAGCGAGTTTTGTAATCACTTTTATTTTAGTCTATTTCAAAGATAATGGGCAAATTCGAAGTCCACACAAGCAAATAATATGAACGTATCGTTGGTCTAGTGGCTTAGTCATTGGGCTCGAGCGCCAGAGTCGTAGGTTTGATTCCCACCAGGGACAGACAACTTTGTACCTACAATTTGTACAAGTTAGTCCCGGTCGGGGGACCGACCATTATATTTGTGAATTGTTTAATCCATGTTTAAATCCTATAGCACAGGAGAAAATTGAAGTTAGGGATTAGTAATGTCTAATAATATTTATTTGTTTAATAATATGTAATTAGGCCGTTTATGCTAATAAAACGTTTATAATTAAGAATCACTTGACATCACGGTCTAAAATACGGTAAAAAAAATGCTGTGCTAAATCGTGACGGTGCTGAATCATGAAATATCTAAAATGAATTTTAAAATGAAACTCACATATTTAGTAAGGTACTCTACAAATAATCTTTTCTCCCCAAATAGCTTTTCGAGAGTATCTTGGATTTATACGATATAAGCGAGCAACATCAATCACCATGTCACCTGAGAACGCAAAATAGTTTCGGCACCCTTGTCCCCCTCCCCCCCCCCTCCCTCTTTCGTCGCAGGCATCCGCCCGTCAAATTTCACGCAAAATAGCGAGTAATGCAAGGAAAACATACATCATGCGGACAATGCGGCCGTAATAGAGTGCGCCGATGCTCTCCCGCATTTGAAAATTCACTCGATTTTCGATTCTTCCCGTCTGTAACAACAAGCTGTGGTCGATAAAACGACTTCGTGTTAGCTTCTTACTTATCGCTAATGGTTTTTAGGGCAAGAAAAACATCGTGAATCTAAAATATCCCAGTGTGTAAAAATTAAATTATGACGAAAAAAATTTACGAGGTACATAAATGTTTGCTAATATCTCGTATGAACACCAAATTTTACATACCTACGAGTTATTTTTCCTGGCAGTGAAGTTTGTAACGCAAAGCTTTTCTAGATAGCAGCAGTGGCGACAAGTTCGCTATCCAAAATTAAATTAATTAAATAATAAGAGTTTAGTTTTATTACATTTTATTCTTTTGCGTCAAAACTATTCTTAAATTGATTAAATAAAATTAATAAATCTGTTTTAATATTATCCCATTTCCTATTTGTCATTTGTCTTTTGGAAATATATTTATATCCGCAGACGCAGGGTGGGACACCTCGCCGCCTCCAGATGTACCGAACGGCCTGAAGAAGGTGGATGTAGAGAGCGGAGGACTGGTTCAGATGAATGTGGTGTTCATTGGGGTGCTCTATGTCCAGTAATGGACGTCTAAGTGATATAGACAATAACTGATGATGATATTCCCTGATAAAATTCAACATATTCGTGATAATATGATAACTGTAACTACAGCATATGATTTATTTTCCATTACGTTATTACAAGATACAAATCCCAAATTGAAATGGAAAATTCGGATACATCCATTACAATTTCGATTTATATTGAATGAGCGCATTCAAATCTTATATCGATTGTAATCTTTTTACGAATCAAATCAGCTTCAATTTCACAAATGAAATACTAAATCACATAGGTACCAGTATGTCTACTGTGTAAGTTAGGAATGTAATGCTGGGATCGCAATTGGATAGCGTCGTTTATGTACTTGCGACGAAAATATGCCACGAAAGATTAATATGGACCTTCATTTTCACGGAATTTTACTGTTTTAGACAGATAGATAAACACTGTATTGCACAGAAATTAAGTATCACAATAAAAATAGGTACAGATTTTTGGAAAATGTACGGCCTTACCGCTTAAAGCAACCTACTCCAGGTAACCTTTCAGAAGGAAAATAAGAAAGACAGCACTTTTAGAACATAGTAGGTAAATACTAAGTAAAACACTATCTAATTAAATTTACATAATAAATACTATTAAATAAATATGCTTTAATAAAAAAATTACTTTTATTTTATTTATTTCTTTATGTTTTAATGACTATTCTGTGACTCTTAGTAGTAATAATTAAAAAATATATCCAATTACCTAAGAGATGATGATTTAAATTTATTTGTTTTTTATTTTAATGGTAATTCAATTATTCATATTTATATTAATGTACAAAAAGTTGAAAAATTATTAAGAGTTGATTTCCGTCCCTCTTCCCTTCCGCCGCCGCTTCATCCTCCCGCTCCCGCTCCCGCTCCCGCTCCCGCTCCCGCTCCCGCTCCCGCTCCCGCTCCCGCTCCCGCTCCCGCTCCCGCTCCCGCTCCCACTCCCGCTCCCGCTCCCGCCTTCGTCCACGTCCACGTCCACGTCCACGTCCACGTCCACGTCCACGTCCACGTCCACGTCCACGTCCACGTCCACGTCCACGTCCACGTCCACGTCCACTCCCACTCCCACTCCCACTCCCACTCCCACTCCTACTCCAACTCCAACTCTCACTATCACTCCCAAGCCCATGGGCCCACGTCCTCTAACAGCTAGAGTCCTACTCGTCTATCTCGTCAATCTGAATAGTACCGAACAATACTCGTACTTCTTTATATTGCTTACTTACTAATGTATTTTAAAACTAAAAAATCCCATATCTTTTAACTGAGTAAGCCGATTGCGATGAAATAAAGACTAAATGTTAAGTAAAGCCCCATGTTTCTGTAAAAACTCCATTACGATCCGTTCAGTAGCTTTTACGTGATGCGTGCACAAACTAACAGACAGACAGACAAAAATTCCATAAATGATCGAAAAGTGTTCTGTTACTTATCCTTAGACCCCCAATATTTTTTTGCAAATATCTTCAATGTACAGACACGTAAAGTTTACGTTTTTATTTATTAGATGAGTGAATAAATAAATGAATGACAGGCAAATGATGAAATTGTTTTTTAAATTAACATAAACATTTCGTCGCAAAACAAAAGTTACACTACATATTCCGATCCCTGGTAATAAGTCAATCGTACCTAATATAAACTTAAACTCATAATATTTTCATGCGCTGTCAAATATCCGCTTATTGCCCGTACAACACGTTAACTATGAAATTGTTTTAGTTTTACAAGAAAATAATCCTTTTGTGCCATTTCGTAACCAAATATCGTAACTGACTACGAAATGGGATTTTAATTACCATTCTGTAACCGGTAACGAAATGGGAATTACGTCGTCCCAGTTGGTAATTAAGTAACTTTCACAACTGGCTACGAAATGGGAAATTAATTCCCATTCTGTAACCGGTTGCGAAATGGGAACTGTGTCGTTCCAATTGGTAACCAACTTTCGTAACTGGCTACGAAACGGGAAATTAATTACCTATATTTTCTTGATTTATTTAGAACTGTTACTTCTAATCTGAAAGTTGTGGATTGGGAAACTTGTCGTAATGCCTGAGCCAATTTTACCAATTATTTTAAACCTATTTCATATTAGTTTGGGTCAAGTCGACACCTCATAATTAAAAGTGATAATAATACTAGGCTTTGCAGGTTTATTATTTAGTATTATGCATGATTGGTTCCCGGCTTAGAATAGGACTACCCTCAATCGTCCCGTGGGTGTCGTCAAGGCGACTAAGGTGCACCAGCGTTTTGCTTTGTATATTCAGATCATTACTGCGATCACCACAGAAGTCCTATTAAGATAGAACGGTTATAGCCATTTGTTTACTTCAGTTAGATTTTCGGACACAACGCGCCCCTCTTACGCACCCTTTATGCCTCGCAATCACGTTTCTGGTGAGTTGATACAGTTATGCAGTTAGAAACCACGCAGTATGGCATTGTTGCAGATTTTTTGTCAATATTTAAGAGACCTTGACTCAACGCGAAACGAGTAAGGCATTGATAGTCTCTGCAATATATTGCAAATTGTTGGCACGCGTGTGCGCCTGCTTCACCACTCTATTTTGATAGGATTTCTGTGGCGATCACCAATCGGTCTGACAAGCATGGTGATTAGGATTACGGCCCAATGGATAGCCCACCAAAAGTGGCATTTTATTTGGGAGGCTTGTGTTCAGTACTGGACGTATTTCGGCTGATGACGATGTGATAGACGATACATGATTATTATCGTTATTCACTTTACATACCTACTACAACAAGCACGCAAATTTCAAGCTTTTTCATTCAAAAATTAGTACGTTTAACGCAAAATCCTTTTTTACTATCATACATAAAGGAAAATCGAACCTTCCAAATTATTTTTATAGCAACGATTTAATGTCGTACCTACATCATCCTACTGCGGGCGACTACGTAGTTAGATAAAAATGTCATTAAAATCTTTATCGCTTACTAAGAACGTAATAAAAACGTAAGACATTTTTTCTCAGAATAGCGAGGTGCTATTCGAGGTGTCAAGTCTCTTTAGATTGTAACAAGATTTGTTACAGGTTCACAACTTCTAGACTCGGGGTGAATGCTCTGAGCCTTACCTGTATTTATATTTTATTTCTTTAGGGTGAGATTTTAGTGTTTGTGACGCAAAATAAGTAAGTAATAGTTAGCAATAAAAAGCTAAAGCATCATTTCTAGTACCTTGTGCCCGCGACCTTGTCTAATTTATTAGAGTCGTTTTAATTTTCGTATAGTTGGTAACTATTTCCTTGTATTTTTCAGACGTGCGATTCAAAAGGACACTACTGTTGCCTAATTTATAGTATTTAAGAAAAATGCCGTGTGGTTTCCGGTAGAGTAGAATAGGACCACTCCAACTCTTTCCGTGGATGTCGTACAAGGCGACTAAGGGAATACATTATAAAACATCAATCAGGCCTCCCCAACCCGTCTGGCCAGCGCGGGGAGTGTAGGCCAAATCCTCCGTCTGTCTCCGGCAGATGAGAGAGGGTTGTGCTCCTGCAGTGGAGACAAAAATAACCTGATGATGAAGAAAAAATGACACCAAACGTATACGGAAGAGGTACATTGGCTCGCATTTACATACACTTCGTTAATCTTATGTATGATTTCGTTTGTATAAAAATGTAAGTTAGTTTCGAAAATAATCAAATGGTAAATCATGTCCGTTCTTAAGTCTGATCAACACTATTATAGGCGCACCAGCCTGTCCGTACACGATTTTTGTGTGCGCGTTAATATTTGTAGGGCTGACTGCTGGACAGAGCGCGATTGAGAGAGGGATAACGTTATAATCAACAATATTAGTATTTCTCTCTCTAACTTATAGCGTCGATACTAACTTTGTACCCGCAGGCGACGCGACGCGAGCTGAACGGCAGCAGCCCGGTAGTGAGAACTGCCAGCCGTCCTCTATTTTGCGGGTGACGTTAAATTAGCGACGTTATATTATAATACGCGAAAGGGTTCCTTATACTCTATTCATGTATTATTTATTTAGTACTTTCTGTTACAATAATAAATAATAATAAATAAATATCTCAGACATTCACACCAATTATCCAGTCCCAAACTAGGCAGAGCCAGTGGTATGGTTACTAGATAACGGATAGACATACTTATAAATATATAAACAACCAAGACTTGGGTACAAACATTCATATTCATCATATGAACATTTGGCCCTAGCGGGATTCGAACCCGCAACCTCCGGCGTGGCAATCCGAGAGCTACGCTTTCCGCCACGGAGGTCGTGAAACAATAAATAAAGATTACATTCCGAAATGATTTTTCTAACCCATTTGTCTCTGAAGCCCCGAAGATGACAAGGCGCAAAGCCCACGCTTCGCCAGCACGCGCCCACTTCCCAGCATAAATCATCCGCGATTATCTGTAGAGGTGACTCGCTCTGACTGATGTATGAATAATTTATACGGCGACGACTTTCCCAAAATATAAAACATGGTTTTGACATGCAACCCTTTTAATAGTTGCTTGCTATGTCATTTTAGATTTAAAAGTTATGGTATTACGGTTGAAAATAAGCCTAGTGTACACTTCTGACAAATATTAGTCCCACTAATATTATAAATGCGAAAGTTTGGATATTTGGGTATTTGGATGTTTGTTACCAAATCACGCTTCAACCACTGGACAGATCGTGATGAAAGTTGGCACACATATAGACTAAATCCTGAAATAGAAGATATGATAGTTTTTATCCCGAAAAACATCCCATTCCTACGGGAAATACATAATAATTTGTGATGTTAAGTCGACCACTCGGGCGACGTCGCGGGCAACAGCTAGTAATAAATATTACTACATAAAGAAGCAACACTCACCTCCCCCCGTCAGTTTAACGTAATCCGAAAAATAAACTACGGCGGGTAGTACGAAAGAGAAGCACTTATATGTTGACGTATAACGTTATCCCTTTCTCGATAGTTTACACACACACACAAACATGTATCGGGGGTGCGCTTCTGGGCTGGATATTACTTATCAGCAGGGGTCGGAATATTAAAATGGACATTCCATTTCACGGGATTTTATTAACTATTTTAATGAAAATCCCAGGACTTGTAGTATTAGTAGTATTGATTAAAAAGTGTATTACACAGTTAAGAAAAGATAATTTCATATTATTTGTATTTTATTTTACGCGGTTGCGACGAACGTCTCATGACACCCATTCATCATCATCAGCCTAAATACGTCCACTGCTGGACTTAGGCCTTCCCAATAGAATACCACTTATGGTAAGTTGTCCATTGGGGGATTTGCCATAATCACCAAGCTTGGCAGACGGATTAGTGATCGCAGTAATGATCTTAACATACACACACAGAAGTACGCTGCTGTCCGTCCCTGGTGCAATCCCTTAGTCGCCTTGACGCATCCACGGGAAAGATAGTGGTGGCCCTATTCTAAGCCGGGAACCACACGGCATACCCACATGGCACCCATTGCGGTGATATATTTACGTCTATCTCGTTGTGCGAATGCCCTTTATTGAATGGGCCTTTATTTCTTACGTCTGCTGTCATCATCATATGAGCCCTTAAACCATGCAATCTTAAACCTTCAGTGCTGGAGATTAGACTTCCCAAATAACATCCACCACACACTGTTCCGTATACTTTCGCATCCAGCCGCTTCCATCCACCTGCTGTTATGAGTTCTTTATTATTTTACAACATTTTCCATAATTTTTCATAACTTTCTCATCATTGCCGAACTAATCTACTCGTATATTATTTGTTCCAAAGTTCAGCTCAGTCGGTTCAGTAGATTTAGAGTTATCCGGCAGACGGAAAAACAAGCTTCGCTATAAAGGTATCCGTTTTGACAGAACCCTAAACGCACAGAATTTTTTTGCCCTATTTCAAAGAGATAAAAAGTTATGAGTGATACCATCGCATTTTCATTCGCAAGGCTTTCAAATGAAGTATTATGTGGTGTTTCAAAACCGCAGTTTGTATTCAAAGGCTGTGACGGCCCTACGTCGTCGGTATTGAGCCATTCATAATGGATATTGGAGTGTGATCACACTCTAACCGATGTGTTTTTTTTTTAAATTAAGCTCCCCGCGTGTGGTTTATGGAGGTTGTATGATGTATAGCTTTGATTAGGAAGTCTGCGTATAGGATATTGGCAATTATGTTGGTGGCAATATTTTGAAACAAGGTTGGCTGTGTATGCTTTAGAGATTTTTCATACTGTATTTTTTTGCTTCGTACAAAATTAAGCATCTAATCACAATGTAATCATAATCGCAGACTAACCTTAGGTCTCATCATCATCATATCAGCCCTTTGACGTCCACTGCTGGACATAGGCCTTCCCCAATGAACGCCACCACATCCGGTCGTCCGCCCTCCGCATCCAACCGCTTCCGGCCACCTTCTTCGGGTCGTCGGCCTCCCTTCGCGCGCCGATCAGCGGTTTCCACTTCAGAACTCGTCTGCTCCATAGGCCGACATCGGCCGACATACATCTTAGGTCTATAACTTTTAAAAAGTATTACCGTAAAAGCATTAAGGTAAACACTCTTTGGTGAGCGCCTCCGCTGCCCTATGGAGACCGCATGTTGCTATTTAGCATGGGGCGTGATTTTTTCCTTTATGCGTAAAGGTACCTATATCTTCTTCTCTTATTACTGATGATCGTGACCATAGGCAAATCTATTCCATATGGTTCTATCTTGCGGCATGGCGCAGTTCTGAACTGCCCTGTGGAGCCGGAGGAGAGGGAGGAAGCTCTCTAAGGGAGGGATCCCTTAGAGAGCTTCCTCCCTAATCTGATCGGACCATCTCATCGTAGCTCGACCTCTGGCTCGTGTGGCCTCTATCTGACTCATGATGATAAGCGGTAAATAGCGAACAGCAGTTTTGTACGTCAATTGAGTTAGTTCACACAATGTTTAAAATATTACGTTTCTTTATATTTGCTCGCCATTTGGCGCAATATGTTTGGAAACAATTTCATCATATTTATATCCGTATTATAAGCGAATAAAGTTCATTTTAATTCTACTACTTGTATACTACTGTGAATAGTTTTCTTCTAGTTTGAACATAAAACTAAATCAAAAGATTTATAAGCAAGAAATGTCACTGACTAATAATAAACAAATCACTCATATAGAGTATAAAACGAAATAGTATTTACAAAAATAAATTCGTGCTATATTTTCGATAGTAGCTTTATAGAAATTGATACGTATGATTCAAAATGTTGACTCTTTATTGAAATGAAAGGCTATTTTGTTTATTTCACACGACTTTATTGGTGGCCATGCGAGTAAATCCGGGATAAAATTTCAATTGCCAGTACCGCAGACAGCGGCCGCGTGTCTTCTCAGTTTATTTATTGAGTTGAACCCCAAAGTACTGAGGTTATTGGAAATTATAAAAGAAACTAGAAGTGGCATGCGATATTAAATAGTAGCTAGCGATATCGGACTTTACAATTGTATTCTGTGATATCTAGAAGACATTTTGGAGTTGAATAAATTCCCTCACGACTATCGTTGGGTACGGAGAATCCAGAAGGAGAGGGAGGATGGTTTAAGTAAGCTGCGATTCAGTTTTTCTATTTTTTCTCCTTTTCTGTGGTGCTGTAGATAATATCTAGATATACCAAATGATTGCAACACATAAAGACACACCGCGCACACCTAAGCTAAAATGTATGGTAGTTTAACTGCCTATACTCGCAGCCACCCCTTTCATATACAAAATTGACGCTTGCGTATGTGTGTGTAAGTCAAAATACGCAATAGTTAAATACGGTACGGACATACACATAAAAACAAAAGGGATATTTTTAAATGCACATCAGTATAATTTTCCAGCACACTAGGTAACTGCACTAATTAACTAAATGCATACCAGAAAAATTAATGCTGTACAAAAAAACAATTGATTAACTAAGCATATCCTACAAAAAAATCTCAAAAATCACACAAAACGAGATGACTTTTATAATTAAATTCACATCAAAAATGTGGTTTGTATACCGGATATATGATTTATAAAACAAAAATAAGAATTTTTTATCAAAAATACTAACTTGCGCACTAAATTGTACAATCTTAATACGGAATTTCTAAAACTGATATCTAAAGGTGCACCACAATAAAGTAAGTTTCCATTCTCTACAAATTGACTAACCGTGCAACTAAAATGCTTAACACCTAACTTTATTTTCTATATATTTCTCTGTTTTACTGAAAAACATGTTGGCGCCTGCACATCGAACGCCGCGCTCGCTCCTTCGCGCTCGTTCTTTAGCGTCTAACGCGAGTGCGAGGGAGACCGAGCGATACGAAGTAAGCAAACGGTCCGGTGGCGGGCGGGCTGGCAGCGCATGCATTTGTTATTGTTTATATAGGACGTCGGATTCACTCGGAGCGATCTCGCTCGTAGGTAATTAGTGAACTAGTGGCTGTTTCTATAGACAAGTAATATGGAATTAAACCAAATACGATTAGAAGCCAGCAGCAGTAGTGGTGTGCAAAACCAGGAAAATGGTCCTATTTATTGTTCAGACGAATCTGAAGTGGAAGAGGAGCCTTCTGTCAAAAAGAAAAGGTTAAGAGGCACTTGGACAAGAGTAGAGTTCTTTTGAAGAATATAAAAAAGTTGCTTTTGCATTTTGGACGGTTGAATTGCCCATAAATAACGATGATTGGCAAAATGGAGAGTGTAACTGCCCGTGGTTTTACAAACATTATATTTGCAAGCATATCATCGGACTTGCAATCCGGTTGAAATATGCCTCACCGCCTGTAGAGGCCAAAAATATTCCTATCGGCATCAAGCGTAAACGCGGACGTCCTAGTAAAGCAAGACCAGCCCTAATTATCCAATAAAACTCAGTGTAAATATAAATTATATGAGCAACAAAGGTTAAAACTCACGTATTTAGTCACTTCGCGCGACATGTTTCGGAGAGTCTAGGCCTCCATCTTCAAGCACTGAGCCCGGCGTGAGCCAGTGCACGTGGTGTCCTACCCCTAATCCTACACTTATCCTACACCTACCCTACACCTACCCTAACACCTGCCCTACACCTCTCCTACACCTACCCTACACCTACCCTACACCTACCTACTCCTACCCTACATCTACTTTACCCCTACCTACCCTTTTTTTCTTTACGTTTAAACCTTCTTGAAGCCTTCTTGAAGCGATGACTACTGCCAAGTTTCATCAAAATCGGCCCAGCCGTTCTCGAGTTTTAGCGAGACTAACGAACAGCAATTCATTTTTATATATAAGAAGAAGAAGAGAAGATTACTACCTCAGTATTGACTCTAAGCTATAAGGATTGTTTAGAAACTGAGTTACCACTCAGTGTGCATTTGTGTGCAGTGTTTTGTGCATTTGATTAATTTTTTGTGTACTTAATTATGTGAAGATGACTGATAAAATTGGGTTTTATTTAAAATAAACGATGTTCTTAGAAGTAAATTAGGTGACGATTTTCCTTTAAAAAGTTTTAATATGTTTGTTGAACTAAAATATTGTTAGATATACTATTTTAATAATAGTTCAGTTAAACAGTTCTGCAAATACCATTAAACAGTATACTTAAATTGATTTATTTAGTGTAAATAATTAGTGTGCAAGTTAGTATTTTTGGTTAACCTTTGATAAATTTTGTTCGAAAAAAGAGAATAAACAGATATCGATTTAATCACATGCCAAAACAAAATACGAAATCTGTTGACCCTCCGGATGGGCGCTTTTTTGATATGGTTTTGTTATTAACCTAATCATTATATTATATTAATTTTAATTAATTTCTCATTTTTCTAATCTCCTTCAAATGACACTTCTTGTTACGTACATTTTGTTTCAAGGTAAAAGCCCTGTCGCTTCCACTTGAAAAATTTCAATCGTACCTCACCGCAGAGAGAGAGAGAGGCCGCAATGAAAATCCCTAGTAAATGCGAGAATACTTTAAAAAGTTGTGTGGGCAATGAGATACGTTAAAGCCAGGTTCTTAATTAACAGTACCTGCTTTGGGAAATACAGATACTTACAAAATAAATAGTTCTAGTTGTTGGCCTCGAATAACAGTAATAATGAGTTTGATTTTCAATAGGAACAGACAAATTTCATATCTCTGAAGGTCGACGGCGGCACCGATGCGAGGTGCAGTACACATGACATGAATGATTAAATCATCCTTGTATGTAACTGTTTGTAGAATAATAAACCGTTATTATACAAACAAAAATAGCAAAAACACATATAAGAGCCGTCTAATACGCAAAAATAAACGGCCAAGAAAAAAGTGTCAAATGTAACGATAAATAAGCTCGGGGCAATAGGAGTACAATTTTTATCAGAGCGTCGGTGTCCATAAATTTGGGCTTACACCCTTAAATTGCTACTGCTGCAAACTGAGGCGCCCGACACGTGTTTATTCAGATAAATCTGCCTTTTGCACCAGTTATGAGGGCGATTATTAAAAATGAGATGTCATGTCATTTGAAAATATATTTTAGGCATAATAACACAAAATGTGTGTTTTATGGACCCCTTTGGAAACTTTTTACTATTACAATTTTTGTTACCATTGAAAACTGTTTTTAGTTTCGTTTTTTAATATATAAATAAAACTGGTTTATTTAGGAACAACAAGGATCCACAATAGTGTTTACTAACAACTTCTAAAATATGTTAGTATAAAATAATAAAATTAAAATAAGTCGTATCCCATCCCGCTAATATTATAAATGCGAAAGTTTGGATGTTTGTTACTCAATCACGCTTCAACCACTGGACGGATCAGGGATAAAACTTGGCACACATTTAGGTTAGGTCCTGGCATAGGACGTAGGATAGTATTCTCTCCTCTCATTCCGTTAGTCGAATGGAATATTTTGAAATTCAAGATGTGTAAATATCGTAACCTACGTGGACTAAGTCGCGGGCAAAACTAGTTGATAATATATGAAGAAATAATAAAACTCAAATAAATTACATAAAATGCATTATTTATTATTGTTTAATAAAAAAATTAATTAGATAAATTTATCTTGTTCAACTTATAACAAACTGAATCACAATGAAATTTATTTCCCGATATTTCATTTTGATAGCACGATTGAGTTGCTTGAAATTTCTCTTTCACAGAGCATATAACTTAGACAAAACATTGCAAATACGTGATATTCCACACTAAAGTACCTCAATAGTACTTTATGTACGAATAACTTAGTATGATAAGGTGTCATATAATAAATTATTCATGCCCAGACCAAAACATGAACAGAGAAGATGCTTCTAAGATAATCTCATATGATTTACGATGAGAACTCATGAATTTACAGTCCGCTTCTATTTACACTACAAGTTATCAAGGGTCTCGTATTTCAGCTTATATAAAACACTATCTCCGTAATGTAAATAAGTTTCAAAAGATACGAAAACGTCATGAAACGTTTGAAGTAAAGTTTTGAATGTGATATCTTGTTTTGTTTATCTCTGACGCTTTAACGACTTAATGCATATGTATTTTTTATGTGGATAGCTCCAAAGCTGGGAAGTAAAATAATAGATTAATTAATTTTTACAATACAAAAAAAGGTGGCATCATTTCAGCATTTTGAGTGTATTTTATACCTATCGTATTTTCGTTTCGTACACTCATTCGCCAACTCTATTTAATTAAATTTTGTAGTTTTCGCTTTTCAAATTTCACGAGAAATTATAATTGATTTCGGAGGTTAAGGTACCGATAATCCTATCCTAACCTTTCTAATATTAAGGGTTGATTTAATTTCAACCAACAGATATCGAGGTCTGGATTTAGTATACCCAAGGGCACCTTTTGTTACAAACACGTCTTCGGTGTATGCTAAAGGTAAACTTAAGATAATGTTTTGTCCTAAGTTCACTCAATCAGAGGGAAAGGTTCAGGGTTATAAGAAGGGTAATCCATATTCGCGTATACCACAGTTCTTCTGTAACTAGTGCGTCCTATCTGTAATGACCTACGGCGCCGAAACGTGGACACTGACAGTGGGACTAGTCCAAAAACTCAAGGTCGCTCAGCGGTCTGTGATAAGAGCTATGCTCGGAGTTTCTCTAAGAGACAGGATCAGAAATGAGGTTATTGGCTAGAGAACTAAAGTCTTCGACATAGCTCAAAAAGTTAGTACGTTGATGTAACAGTGGGCATTTCGTGTCCGTTGATGTCACATCTGTCGGGGAACCGGTTACCGCTGGGGTCAACGAGTTCTCGAGTGGATACCTACTGGGCAAGCGTAGTGTGGGACGCCCCCTGGGTAGATCGAGCGACAATCTGCGTAAGGAGGCTGGCCGTGACTGGATGAAAAGAGCTGAGAATCGGGTTCAGTGGCGCACCTTGAGAGAGGTCTAAGTCGTATGAGTAAGTATATTGTTTCCGAGGCCGTTAAGTCGGCAATCTTGGACGAATGAGGAATAAGGCCGAGCCTTGGTAATATCTTCTTAGAGGTACGAGTCCTATGCGTTTTGTGTCTAGTAGATTGTAGTTTTATGCAAAGCAACCTGATCAGATCAGGTCAGATCAGTCAGCCACTGAGATATTGATTCTTTCAGAAATATAGCAAATCTGATTGGTTACATAAAACACGACATTAATAAACCATACAGAATTCAATAATGACCTGCTTCCCATATCGTATTCAGAAAAGTAAACATTTGAATCCTCATTATAGAATGATAACGAGAATATTTTCTAAATAGTGAATCACATCAGTGGCTGCGATGACTTTTTCAATTCATTTCGATGAAAATACCTATCTGAAAGGACGTTTACGTGTAACAAAACTGGTATCTGCGAGTGAAATGATTCAATGACGATAACTCATATTACTAAGAAAAGGAAACATAAGAGATTAGTCCTGAAGCAGCAGAACGTGCTAAAATCTCTATCCCGAACCGAACAGTACAAATATTATTACACGCTAAGCTCAAAAGGGTCACAGCCAATCCTCGGGATTTTCTAAATCTCTCTTATAATATAGAAACATACTGTACAAAAGATTTAAACCCCTTTCTGACGAAGGCGGACGTGAAAATTCTTATAATCTAATACATTTGCACTTTCCATTGGATTTTGTACATCGAATCGTATTTACGTCTCAAAGAGGTCTGGAAGATTGTGTTTTGGCGAGCGGAACGATCCGATAAGAGAAAACTACTTTTAAAACCCAAAAAGGTATATGCACTTAAATCTATAGAAGTGTACTGGATGAAGTTTCGGATCTAAAAACTTATAGAAAAAGGTTGAATAATTATATCCTTGCCTGTGATGGAGATGTTCTCTAAATTTCTTGAGAAAACTCGGTCTGGAATACGCTGCAATTACACTGTGATCGCGCTTCTTAAATCATTTGAAACACATTTCTACAAAACTTACTGCATCACATTTATTATTACCCACTTTCAGATTTCATTTAGTTGATTAGCAATTTCAGCGAGTCACCACAAAACATCGCCCTATACACAACGAATGAAGTCACGTAATCATTGCCACAAACTATAACCAAGGATTAAAGATCCTAGAATGTTACCAGAAGTTACCACGACGTGAGCTGCAAATCGCAGCACGGTATGCACTATTCTGCAGTGGTGTTCCAGTGGCCTAGTGCAGCCGCGCGCATCTGACCTCGAACGATGGCGAAAGTGAATCAATACGGCACTTGGCTCTTCTTGGCTGACACCTCTTGCCTTCTATGTTGTCCTGGTAGGTAATTAATTTACACAGGGTGTTAGAGGACAAACAACAAGTTGTACTCATATAGAACAAATTCAAGGCTTAGCAACGAATTAACCTTTACTTACAAATTTCAGTCCCTTTCTCATTTTTAGTGCTGAATTTTTAAACCCATTCTCATTTTTTCTTTCTTTTACTGATTTTTACCTTTTAAAGTATGACGTCGCATGGAAAGCATTCTCGAGGTTCGAGTTCACCACATGAGGAGTACCAGAAAATGAAAGGCAGATGTGGTAGATCTACTTAATAGTATAATCAATCCCACGTATGAATGTTTTTCATCGGAGACACTACATCAACCGCTTACTTTATCATGTCGAGTGGATAAAAGTCTTTCAGATGAATAATAATCTAAGCTATTGATCAAAGGGTGCAGCCACATCTCTCTAGACTTTAGGGTCTATTCAGTCATCCCTAATCTCACGTGATCCAAAGGATTTAGGTATCATTAACTCTGAAAGGTACGATGCCTCTAATTAGGTACAGTAAATCCGACCGCTAACCTTTTGATTGCACCCTAGTGTAAGGTTGGACATAATTTCAATGACAATAGGGTTGTCTGTAGTTTTTCCAAATTTTGCTATTGAATTTTCATGACATAAAATATTATGATGGTATAGGAATTTTGAAAATAAAGTATTAAAAAATACTTGACGATTTTTTCTAGACGGGGACTGATATCCCCAGGTGACTTGCCCTTTAAGATAAATACAAAAGAAAGTTTGACGTCTCTGGCAAAGTTGCGAATGTGTCGTTCGAGTATTTGCCATATAATACCTTTTGCTGGAAACTGTTTAATTTCGTAGTGGAATTTCATTATTCTATAGGTATTTTAACTGTCATAAGACGCGATCGCCAATCAATTCTTGCAAAGAACTAAATCAAAAAGAACAAGGAATGGTATTAGAACTCTAATGTCAATTTAAAGCAGTTAATCTCGACCACCGACATATGAGCATCAATTGTTAGTAGGCTGATAGGCAATTGAGGACGACTTTTGAACTTTTTATTGTGAGAACTGCCAAAATATTTCATTAATCATACCTAATTCATAGCTAATATTTTTACTATAATAGGTACCAACAACAACCTGGGTAGAGCCACGAGTACAGCCGAAGACCGTATGTGAAAAAGGCCTCCAAAACAGGACGCTAATTAGCAACAATTATTTGATATTAAAACAAAACATTTCCCTGTTCTCATTGAAATTTCAAACTCGAACGATTTTTACGCGACTCCTAATTAAACACCGTGCGTTAATCTCGTTATCTGTGTCTGCCAATTCATAATTAACAACAATAAAATTCTTAGAATAGCTTCATGCCCACTGAAGCGTACAGGATTATAAGGGGCGAAAACTGGTTCACTGCCCTTCTTTGTTTAATCTACCGTGTACGACGATGGTACAAAGAATTAAAGTATTTCTATAGAGATTAAATCGGAATCATGGAAGTGTGAATTTACTGCACGGCGGATTTATTACGGTGTTTTTAAATCAAATGTTATTTTTACCAAACGCTCAAAATTCGTTGAAAAGTCAGTTGAGAAACGTTGGAAAGGCTTTTAGTTGATGGATTTGTAATTTTGACAGTCAAATTTGGATTCTCAAAATACCCGAAGACCTATTGTCTAATAGACAGATAGAATCTTAGTGATAAATTGCCTTAAACATTTTAGGTTACAAGGTTAGTACAATGTAGCAAAGTTTACAACGTTCATCATCATCATCATTTCAGCCCTTAGACATCCTATTCTGGACCTAGGCCTTCCCCAATGAACGCCACCACACCCGGTCCTCTACTCTCTGTACCCAGCCTCCTCCGGCCACCTTCTTCGGCCATAACGTTCAAACTATTTAAATAAAAATTAAATTCTCATAACAGCTCTATAAATCTGTAATTCCCTAGCTATGAATTATCAAATCATAAACCAAAATAAGAATATCAATTTATGAATCAAATGGCAGATGATTTAAGTCCTTTCTTCTTTTGTATATCTCTAAAAGTTCAAGTGTAAATATACAAGCACGACAACAAACCTGGATACAGATTCCCAATCTGAAGACTACCTCCACCCAGTCATGTGGAAAGTTTCCGATTTCGCATTGTTAGTAGTATGGAATACAGCGGTCCACACAGCTGCGTCTATGATCAGCCAATTATGTAAAGCAGTCTAGGCACTATTACTTTTCGATAAGGACCAGAGTGGCATAAAGTTCATATGCTGCATCCATTGGTCCGAATGCTGCGCTCGGATCGAATTTGTCTGCAAAGTTTGAATGTTTCTGTACATGGAGTGAAGTGAAGTTTAAAGCGATTGTGTATGGGCGTTGAAGGCACGAGTTATTGGAATTATTTACATAAACAATGCGAATGGTATGTGACTAACTTGCTTTATTTGAAAGACTCAAACTGCCAAATATATACCTAGTTTACCACACAGTCGCGTTCGTACAACGACCCATTCGCAAATGGTCCCTGCTCAATACATTTTGTTCTCAAAAAAAAAATCGATTAAGTAATTAATGGTTCCCAAGACTTCGGCCCGCTGTGCCAATCAAAATCATAATCTAGTGAAAGACTGTAATTCTAGATTCAGTAGGAACCTACCAAAGAATCCATAGTGCCGTGTGGTTCCCGGCTTAGAATAGGGCCATCCTCAATCTTTCCCTGGGTGTTGTCAAGGCCACTAACCGATTGCACCAGGGACGGACAGCAGCGTTCCCTTGTGTATATTAACATCATTACTGCGATCACCAATCCGCCTGCTAAGCGTGGTGATTATGGCAGATCCTCCAATGAACAGCCCATCAAAAGTCGCATTCTATTGGAGAGGCTTAGTTCAGCAGTGGACGTATTTCGGCTGCTGATTAAAGCATCCAAATCTTTTCTTGTTTTTGTCTGTTTTGAGAACGAGGACTTTTGCGGAAAAGATCGCCATATGAGAGAGAAATATATTACTTTCGAGCTCATATAAGTTTCTTCTCTTCACACGACAATAGTAGTTCACACGCCACAATGTTAATAAGAAAACATAAAATTTGTTGGGTAAGTGTTATTTAAAACTATTCTTTTGTCGCTCAGTAAAGCTTGAATAAGAATTAATCAAGTCAGTCCCTATTTTCTTAATATAAATTAACAATTAATAAAAGACGTAAATTTGGAGGCACGACCGTGAAATCGTGTCAGAATCAACTAAGATTCATTCGAGCAAAGCTTTTGATTAGGTTTATCTTCAAAAGCTCCTTAAAGACGTTATTTATTGAGCGAAATTAATTAGAGAAAACCAAAAATTTATTAAAAAAATCTTTGTAAAATATTGTTTAAATGTCCTAGAAAATTTCAAAATTAAGATTTTCAGATAATTCGTATATTTTACATTTTAGTCTGCTTATAGTACCTGTGCTGCGTATAGTACCTGGCTATTTTACCTTTAGATAGTTTACATTATTCAAAATATGTCGCCTTATCAATCAGTACTATTTATATCATAACTACCTATCTCATCAATAGGTAGACTATATTATAGATATCGAAACACTCTTCTAATAGACCTGTCATCTAAATGTATTTCGCGACTTGGCACTTCTCTGAATGTGGCATAACGACCAAATAACTAAGACCCCTAAGCAGTTCTACCCCTCACAAAAACCACTCTTTAAAATAGACACACGAAAGGTCTATTTAAAATAGACGTCTGCTGTGTACCCGTCAGGCGCAGGTGATAACTGGATCCAGTAATTAGAAACTGACGCGTGAGCGCGTGTCTTCAAGTTAATAACCGAGCAAGTTTGACACTTACATGCACTGCACACATTGCTACTCGTAACTACGAATAAGTCATTAACTGTACCTATGTTCCATGGAGGCTGTATCTACATATGATATGTTAGATATTCATCAATATGTAGTAGACATACCAAGCTCTCGCACGAAGCGTTTTGCGTCCTCTTTCTTAATGCGAACTGCTAAGGAATGGAACTCCCTTCCAGCTTCGGTATATCCGGACAAATACAACTTGGATCTTTTTAAAGGAAGAGTGAATAGGCATCTTTTGGGTAAACGTGCTCCACCTTATGCCTCATCGCCACTTACCATCAGGTGTGACTGAGGTCAAGCGTAAACCCATCAGGAATAAAGAAAAAGATTTTCGTGTTTATTACCAATATTTGACCGCTGATTTGGCTTAGTGGCTTATAAGGAATCTGCCTGGGTGGTTATATCTGTAAATTATTCTGTGCCTTTCTGATTATTACCATACTACAGGTAATATAATATGTGAGATAAGCGTATGTTTATCGTAATAGCGGTAAAGCGAAAATCGACCCCATATCTCTCAATATACAAAGACTGGGGGATTATTTGTTTGAATATACGATTAGATAGCATATTCTTACGGTTTGAAATACTTCTCACACAAAGTGAAATATAACTATTTTTTGATAAATAGAAACTTTGAACTTTATTTCTGTGAAATTAACAAAATATAACTATAGGAATAGGAATAATATGCCTACGACTACGACGCGACAGAGTAGCAATGGCTGTAACTATAATTTTATTTTTATTTTGTTTATTGGAGAAACAATATATATAGACAACAATTGCATTAAATACTTAACATAGATAATAAGGTATAGACTAATGACATACATTTATAAATACAATTTGAGTGTAAACTACACTAAACATACTGCAATAATGGAAAGATTCAAATATAAAGATGATTAGAAAATAGATATTATATTTTAAACTTAGGCTTATAGAGTACAACGAGGTCAACTCATGCAGTCATTGTGTGTTGTAACATAAACTTGAAAATTTTAAGTTAAATCCTAATCAATAATATTCTATACTGCATAGATAAACAAATTAATTACGTTTTTCGAGTCCAATGTCAATCTAGCTAGACAGTTATTGTTAAATGCTACTTCCAGACACGTTACCAACCCAACGTTAAAATGTTTCAGCCAGTCGTTCAGTCAAGTTGCGTCCACTCCAAAACTGGTCTGTAACGACGTCCAACGAAATCATTTATATCAATTCACTCAAGTCGTTGGACCGTTGGAAATTATTAAAACCGCAGCCGAACCGCTCAGCTCTAAGGCTTCTAATTAACTCGGGTCCACGTAGAAAGCTGAGCAGCTGCTGCTGACTTATACATTTTCTGATATGTGGTCATGGTACTCTCTGTAATGTAGCTTAAAACAAGCTAACTTAACTCAGTTTTATGGTATCGATGTATTTAAATATTTATTAGTGTTTTCTATAAGCCTCAGCATGAGACTCAGCATTGGACTATTTTTACAGCTAACGGTCAATGTATTCCACCACAGTCTGTTATGTTAATTTTAAAACACATTTAAATAATAAACACAAGCCGTTGTTGTTGCAAAGAACTTTAGTTGAGACACTGAAAAATATCGTTTACAAAGAACAGAAATCAGAAACGTTTTATATGAAAATAGTTTTCCTTTCAAATGCAAATTGGAGCCATTCGATATTCCTTGTTCACCGCCAACAATTAAAAAAGAAAACATTCGAATTTTAAACGATTCAATTCAATATTTGTTTTTTTTTAACTGTTTCTGAATATACATAGAAATTTTTGCGTCCAATTCTATTGGGTTTTCCCCGTTATTTGTTATTCAGTTACGCACTTGTTATTTTAGACTAACTGATTTAATTTTTTGAAAGTTAAAAAATATATTTCGTATTTCATCAACTGTTCAATAGTTCTTAATCAATTCCAATAGTTCTTGGTGCTACAATCGAGTAGTTATTACGCATTACTCAAGAAGGTACTTGAGATTCACAACGTGCCCCCGGTCAACTACGGGCGAGGTCCAAATTATACGTGGCGAGCAAATTGTCTCCCCTGGCCCGTCTGATTTGGAAATGTCTAAAAGTACGGTAGGCACAATATTTTAACATTCGCTTAATCCAAATTTTTTGTGGACGTAATATTTTTTTTTCCTTTTATTGGTATTTGATTGATAACATGATAAAAATTTATATGCAACCAAAAATTTTGTGATGCCAGATGCAAATGTAATAAAACCTTTTCAATCTATCGCAGAGTTTGATAAATAAAAAATGTGATTTAATTTGCATGGGATTTTTTTTTACTTTCTACGTCTTTCAACAAAAATACTGAATACTCTGTGACGGATCAAGTATAAACCAATGTATTGTTACACCTGCATACAAGCGAATTATTTTACAGGATTTATATGCAACGAAATATAATTTATTCGCAAAGACTCGTCGTGTTCGCAAAATGACAAGCTTGTTAGAAATGTTAGACGCACTTGACAAGAATTCTACCCGCCTTATATCCCGGCGGTACCCGCGAGTGCACTCCAAAAGTTAATAATTCCAAACCCGTTCCGAGCACTTGTCTGATTCCCCATTCATATTCATATTTATTTCGTTTCACCTATTCGCTTTCAATAGGGCTGGCTACAAGATTGACAGAGCATGCCTCAAACCTTAAAAGTCGTGCGATCGATTCCAAAGGAGATCAATTACGTTAATGAATTTTTTAAACCCTGTTCTAAGTGTAACATTTGTGAATTATGCTATACATGGTATCCTAGCTATAAGAATCAGAAAGTTACTCGTACATATTTTATATGTATTCCGTACAAGTAAAACAAATTGAGCATGTTATACTGACCAGAATAATTAACCTTGCTATATCGGATCTCGATATTATATTATTCATCATCATCATCAGGTTATTTTTGTCTCCACTGCAGGAGCACAACCCTCTCTCATCTGCCGGAAACAGACGGAGGATTTGGCCTACACTCCCCGCGCTGGCCAGACGGGTTGGGGATTATATTATTATTTCGCAAATAAAAAGTTGGTTATTTGGAATTAGATAAATGCAATGCTCCACAAAAAAGTTTGTAAAATTACGTCGTATACAATGTGCGGGTTCAGTCAATAAATTATTTTTTTAGTTTCCTGAAAAGAAAACATTTTCTGAGCAGAATTTTACTATTATTTGGTCTAGTTATGCGCCGAACAAACAGGCAGCCGGACAAAAAGCTTCGCTATGCAGGTTTCCGATTTGAGGATCCTCAAAAATCAAGATAGATTTAGAGTTCCCTCTACTTCAATATGTAGAGTACCTATACAAAACAATAATGCTAAAGCTTCTGACTTAAAAGTCAAGCAAGGGGTTTTAAGAAATTTCTTCCGGGGTTTGTTATTTTGTGATGACAGCCCTACATAGTTTCAGTGCTTCTCAAATTTAAATTCAAATCTTTAATTTCAACAAGACATACAATTCGCCCATTCAGACGAATCGTTCGACGGCCCGGAAACAAATTTACATTGTGTTAACTCGATTTTGAACAAGCAACATTTAAGTGTTATTACTCCAGAAAATCTCATATTAATGTAAATGAGACTTAAAATGAATGGAATTGTTTGGTTGCCTTAATAATGTTTTGCAATCTGTTTGTTTATACAAAGGCGAGCTCTTTTAAGGCGAAAACCGACATATGGGTTATACCTGTTTTGCATATCTTGTGTAGGGTTACCATTCTGCCCGGATTGTCTGAACTGTCGGCCTTCCTTAAGGACTATAACCGGCTTTTTAATTTGTCCGGATTTTTTACTGATATGGAAACAATTAGAACTAATGTTATTAAATTAAATCGAATTAAATTACTTAGAAATAAATCATAAGTTTTAAATCAGTAATCAATCTTTATTAAACTACATACAATTAATCAAACTAGTTAATCAGTTTCATCTGAACTTATAAAATCAACTTCTAATAAACTGTGAGCAAAATGTAATTTTTTTTTAATTTCGGCTTTTTGTGAGGGCTTTTCAAATTTCGAAATGGGTCCCTAATCGTGTGACTTGTTTACGTTCGAGGTAAGATAGCATTTCTTCATTTACGTATTTGTATGAAAGAAACATTTTTTATGTCTGATTTTATTATTTATCTTTAATTATATAGTCTACAACCCTCTCTCATCCGCCGGAGACAGACGGAGGATTTGGCCTACACTCCCCGCGCTGGCCAGACGGGTTGGGGAGGCCTGACTGATGTTTTATAATGTAATCAAAAATATATCGCTAATAATTAACTAATATAATAAAGCATGTATAGTAGATTCTTATGACAATTACGACGAATAGCCATGCCAACCGCAAGAACAAGGAATGCAATCAACATTCAGTTAATTAATAATTCTAGACCGCTCTGGGAACATAAAGTCTGCGGTTCCGAGGACTCCCACACTCCCCCCATTTGTACCCCGTTTTAATACTGCCCACATTTAGGTGGAACCACTTCTTACATATTAATTTAGGAGTCTCCCAGACAATTGTACCGAGATGTAAGAAGGTCTTTTATTATTGTTCTGCTTAATTAAGTTAAACTTTCCTTTGACGATTTTCCTCGATCCTATATCTAAATGTACGAATCTATAATAAATTGCAGTTTTTAGTTTCAGCTCTGATGAGGCGGATAAGTATTTCCTTAGCTAATAAAAGTGATTGCACAATGTGTCTCAACACGGAGGCGGCGATGTTGTTCGCCACACATCACGCCAAGTGGTATCACGGAGCGAAGAGTGGACGAAGAAAGGTCGCTTTGTGACGTTGGATCGCGCAAAGTGGCGATGCTTCGTCTCTGCCCCTCTGGGACCAGGGCGTGAGCATTATGTGTGTATGTTTTTTTTTTAATTTTTATTAAGGGGTTTAGTCATTTCTGACTATGTCACCCCTGTGGGAAATGTGGGCATGTTAGTTTAATTTTTTCAGTCGGCAAAGTATACTGAATATATCCTGATTTCCATGATGCCGCCGTTACGGATTAAAAGAGATAGTGTGTAAGAGTGAAATGCTAGTGTATGGCCAAACCAAGTAGGAATGTATAAAAATAAAAATAAACTATATATGTTTAATCCACCTTTTTGGTAACCTAGGTGTCACGTCTATAATCTTTTTTGTTTATTTAAAAGTTATAGTTGTATATCGTTAATACAAAAACCTAAATAATTCCCACTAATTACTGCAAAATAAATTAAAAGGACTAAAGTAAAAGAAAACCTATATGAAATTAAAAATAGTTTTAAGAAAATAATAAACATTTTTACAATCAACATTCTTCATTTATTTATATATAATACATAGTCAACCATTTATGTTGGCCGCGAGTAGCAAAGTTTTTAATTTAAGTATCACCATAACACAATATATCTCTGATTAGCCAAGGTTTACCCTTTCATTACCTATTTCAAACTACTCACTTTTCATTGTTGCATTTTACTCAACGTTAAAGATCAAAGGCCCTTTCACATCCTTGAAGATTATTATTCGCGAAAGGTTATTTTCCTTGGCACTTTAATATAAAATAACGTCTGACGTAGTCTAGCCAGACGCCTTCCTTGCAGGGTTTTAATGAAACCACATCGTAACGTATCGCGTTATGTTATTATGACGTTGGAATGCAGCTGGCATCAGAGAGCTTGGCTTCAACCTGCTGATTTCATATTCTGCACAAGTGTGAAGGAGCTTTAATAATTATATTTAGTCTGCACATGTGTCGTAAGTAGAAAGAGCATGTTGCATACTAAATGTCCTTAGGAATAATTTTAATCGTTTTTTAAATAAATAAAAATAATATGTTTGTTTGTGAGTGAGGCTAATGAGGTATGTCAGGATCGCGTGTGGTGATCCATCGTCTCTGCCTACCCCTCTGGGACCAAGGCGTGAGCATTATGTATGTATGTAATATATTTGCGCCTATCCAAAATTAAATATATGAAATATCTAGTAAAATTTGCTAATATCAAAAGTAAAACCTTTTTTTATTTGCTTTGCTATTCACCATAGGCGCGTAGTGATATTTTGTATTCTCTGCCATTGGTATGTACATATAAAGTAAGAGAACATATCTGCCAACAAACTGTATTATACACTTGGCGAGTTATTACATGTATCTTATTGGAGAGATGAAAAAATGTTTTGTTTTCGTTTATTTTATTTAAATTGCATAATGTGCAGCTTGTTAAGGTGTAATGTTGATCGGCCTTTCATCGTGAGGAGTTTAACCATATAGTGGCGTTGACGACTTATGTCTTACTTGTACTTTATGGCCTAGCAGGTAGGTTAATCAAATCACTTATTTCAAATAGACCGCTTGTCCATTAAATAAATAATTATGCTACTACCTGCCCTAACAAGTTATGAATACGTCATAAAATATTTTTTGAAGAACTCATCGGTTCTGCCCCGTTTGCAATAAGTGAATAAACTAGACCCTATAGCTAGTTTGGTTGTACTACCAATGTTTTATTCGTTCGACAGAGCCTTGTCCCTAGCAGGGTGCAATATGTGCACGTAAGTTTGAGTTGCGGATCATTTGATGCTTACATGCATTTCACTTTTTCTTTCTTATACATAAACACAACATGTTTGAGAACTCCTTGATTACCTTTGCTCCTAGTATGCATAAATACCAGAAGCAGGAGATCCTTACCCTTTATTGCAAAACTTTAATACAAATTATTAAATATTTAGTGTTTAAATTAATGTTTAATATTTTAGTTAACGTTAACTTTAATGTATACTATCAAAAGGTATATGATAAATAAACAATAATACAGATTAAATTTAATCTAAGGCAACCTCTGTGCATATTTGTGGTTTTAATAAATTCGTCTCTATTAGACTTGGATAGTCCACGAATCCTTGATATTAGAATTCCACGGTCGTCGTGGGGTCGGTTTGGACGTCACTAAATACTTTAGGAATCTGTTTAGAGTTTCAAATGTTTTACCCAACAGTTTGATTCTCATACTTTTATTCTGGACACACACTGTCTGTCGGTTCGCATGCTCAGCCCATATAGGTATTGTCTTAGAGATAAGACATTGTGTAAATTGATCACTCCAATGTTATGCATCATCATCAGCCTAAATAACACTTTTGGTTAGATGTCCATTGGGGGATTCGCCATAATCACCACGCTTGGCAGGCGGATTGGTGATCGCAGTAATGATCTTAACATACACACACAGGAGAACGCTGCTGCTCGTCCCTGGTGCAATCCCTTAGTGGCATTGACGATTGGGGGTGACCCTATTCTAAGCCGGAACCCACACGAATGTTATGTAATAAACGAACAAAAAACTTTAAATGGAAGAAAATAAGTAATAATATAAACTCAATTTTTAAGATCACTTTCCCTTTAGTAAGATTTAAACAACATAATTACTAAAATACTAAAAATACTTATATATAAAAGAAGTATTGATAATTTAGTATTTACAAACAAAACATTGAAACTTTAAATTGATTTTGTTTTAAGTACATCCCATCAGTATGCACAATTAATTTGGAAAGTTGATCGCGTGCAGCATCTACAACAGTAGATGATACGTCATCATCTCTGTTGTAGATGATGACGTATCATCTACTGTTATGCTTTCTTCCATTGTGCTTGATGTCCATTCTACTTTCCAAATTAATTATGCATACTGATGGGATTTGATGACAGTCAGTGGTAGCAATGGCTACAAGTGGTAGCAATTGCTACGCCGTAGCACTTTGCCATAGCCACAGTATTATAATGCAGTTAAAAGATTTTGTCAGCACCTTTATACCAACTATTAGACGTCCACTTCGAGACGTAGGATTTCTCCAATGAACCACACAAAAATGGGGTGTTAAAATGTATTCCAATCACCTCAATTTACAATGTTTAAAGATTTACTAGTGACGTCTAGCTCGCTAAGTGAAATTAAAAAATCAGTAAAATAGACCAGATTTTATTCCTGATTGTTCTTCTGTACTTATATAATTCTGTGGTTGTAATAATAGGTATTTATTTATTATAAGCATGCCTCAAAAATATCAAGGGGAAGATATTACAACTCGTACCTACCAATGTTAGCTTAATATAAGGCCTTTCAAAGTAAATAATCTGATCTGATGAAATGGAAATCTTATTTTCAGGCCTATTCATATTTTGACGGAGTCTGTAGCGTGAAAAATCACTATACAGCATATCAGGTTCAATCATCTTACAAACGGGGAGCTAAAGTAGTTTGACGAGCAGAGGAAAATGTTCTGAAGGAGTAAGCTAGCTAGAGAAAACAATTAAATTTTCGTCCCATATAGTTTTCTCATCTGCAAACAAAAAATAATATCCTTGAAGATTGTATTGTTTATTATATATTACTAGTTGAAGCGTGATTGACTAACAAACTTTAAAACATTAAACATCCAAACTTTCGGTTTTATAATATTAGTAGGATTATTTATTACACAATTTATAACTAAATACAGTTACAAATGGTGTGTACAAAGGCGAGCTTATCTCTAAAAGAGATCCCTTCCAGTTAACCTTATAGGGTGTGAGACAAGGCAGTAAAAGCGAGGGAGGAGGTGGCAAAATAAGTACAGAATAAACTACATAATGGGCCCGATTCTGAAGGTACAATGTTAAAATTTGACAGCACTAAAACTGTTGCTATCCTTGTCACACAATATTATGAAGATAAAGACGAAACCAATTTTAGCGCTGTCAAATTTTAAATGTGTGCCTTCAGAATCGGGCCCAATAATTATCTAAAATACTTATGTAACTAAGTTACAGCGGAAAATCTATAAATAACTTAAGGTTTCGTTTATTTATAACTTAAGGTAAAATGAAAAAAAAAAACTACATACCTTACTTTTGCACCTCGATTCTCGTTTAATCGTGTAGCTTCTCCTGCATGATGCTGCTACAACTACATGTTTGGAAGTAATATTGTGCGTGACAGCTCGCGAGCTAAGATTGCAACTGTCGTGCGTGTGACGGAAGCCGAAATGTCGTTCGTGCGACAAACGTTACTACGCTACAACTATTGTGTTCATAATATAGATAGACCTGGAATCAGTCGTCGTAGGACCTTAGAATAATTATGTTATTTTTTTGCCTTATTTAGTTAATGATTGTTATCATTTTAAAACTTTTTAGTTGTTTAATTTTAATAAAAATAAAAAATAAAAATTTATTACATGTACTTGTCTAATCGCAAACTAGGATTGTCTCCTGTGTCGCTATAGAATTAAATTGTGTTGACATCCGCAGGGTAATGCGCTTCAATAATGTTTCATCGTCTTCCTGATTCAGCTTGCTTACGGTCTATGGTTTATTCCATATGTAAATTGTATCTCATTTTAAGATGCTTAAATAGTTCCGGTGAGCGGGCCACATCTGTTGCAGACCTGGCGACTGGTCAGGAGTTCTGGAAATTAGACTGGTATGCATAGGTACGCCCTGCGGCCAATGGACAGATGATCTAAAGAATGTACCTGAAAGCGGTTGGATGCAAAGGGCAAAGGCCCGGGTGCAGTGGCTTTCGTAAGGGAAGGCCTATGTCCAGCAGTGGACGTCTATAGGCTGATATGGTGATCTATTTCTACCTTACTTATTATTCATCTGAATACTAAGGTTGCATAAACATATATGTATAAATGTTTGGTTGTTAGTTTATTATAGACCATTCCAGTGCAATCCAATGACTTTATGAAGATTTAACATAACCAATAATAAATTAAAATATTATGTTCCAGTGTGCATACCAAATATCCAGTTTTATCCAGACGTCACGTCAAATGCAAATTAAAGCTTTAATCCAGCAGTTAACGACACCATATTGAAGCATAGCCTTAAGAACCATAAATCGCGCTCTGGGACGCGACAGGACATTATTAAAATACCGCATCAGTCTGGAAAGGGTCCTAATTAAATTTCACACAAGAGCATCGAGACGTTAAATTTTACAACCCCTTTAGTTCTCATCAGTACAGTGTTATTGCTGTTTTATTGTTGAGGGATCCTTATACAGCTGTCTTAGCCACCGGTGTAGAATTCATTGGTACTGACTGTCTGCATATCATGTTGGTTGCTTTGTCGTCTTAGTATTGATAGTTTTACTTGGGCATACGTTCCTACGTCTTTCAAGGCTAGATTTTTGCTGCTTAAGGGCTTTGTCTAGTGGAATAAATTTTCCCATGGTAACAAGGGAACCCTATAGTCGTCTCCGTAATACAGGCTATATGTATGCTGGTGGAGATCGGTTGAATCGAGCCAACAAAAAGAAGCAACATACTAAACATAGCATTTTCGGAATCATAATAGTTCGGATCATTATACGGATCTTATTCTTTCCATATGTTGCTAATTATTATGAGACTGCTTACTTGGGCAAAAAAATATACGGAAAAGTGAAAGAATGAATACTAATTACTACAAAAACACAAAGTTGTATGTTCGAATCGTATGACATGACTAGCAAACGCCCGCGGCTTCGCTCGCGTGGAGCAAGTTTTCATTTCGCGAGGGAAACATTTTTCCAAGGGTAAACATGAACCTGTTTTTATATAAGTGATGTTATGTGTACAAATCAAAAATTATGGTGATCAGTTGAATAGCCGACCCGTGAAAGCGTAAGAAAGAGACAAACATAAACACTCTTACAACTTAATTATATTAAAGCTGTTGCCTGCGTTTGGGTTTGCATCCAGTCTTAAAAGAAAAACCCGCGGTAAACCAAGCTATCCAACAGTGATAACCACATTCTAATCCATTTACTGGTTCTGGAGAAGAAGCTGGTGACGTTATCATTATCACAAATTATAATGTTTTCATCGTTTTATACATATAATATAGTTCATCATCATATTAGCTCTAGGACATCTACTGTTGGACATTGGCCTTCCCCAATAAACGTCACCTCACCCGGTCCACCGCCTCCGAATCCTGCTGCTTCCGGACGCCTATCTAAGGGCGTAATCCCTTTTTACTTAAAAATGTATCTATTGGTTTGGAGAATATTACTTTTGAACTCCATTTCATCCCATCTTAGGGCATGATTTTCTGAAACTGTAAAACCGGTGTGCAATCATTAAATTTACAACTACTCCTACAAAGTTCAGTGGGTAGAAACATTTAATAGTTTTACTTCATACAAACTCTGAACCCCAATTTTACTTTGGGGTGAATTTTGAAAAACATTTCATTAGTGTGTAGCTATGTAAGGAACCTTGGTGCAAAATTGATGGTTCTGAACCCTCGGATGCAGACTACTACTTTGGAACCTACCTTAGGGGATGGTTTTGCAAAAACTGTAAAACACGTGTACAATCCTTAAGTTTTTAGAGTAGTCTTACAAAGTTTGAAATTGATAGGAACCTCTAATCTACGTTATTCATACAAACTTTAAACCCCCATTTGACCCCCTTAGGGAAACAATTTTAAAAAACCGTTCCTTGGTGCTTGCCTATGCTATAGAAGGTACCTTTGTCAAAATCTCAAGCGTCTAGACTCAGCGGTTTGGGTTGTAAGTTGATATGTCAGTCAGTCAGTCAGTCAGTCAGTTTCTTCTTTTATAGATATAGATATAGTTATTAAAAATCCAATCATAAGATTCGTGTGTATAAAACACGAAAAAAAATTTCAGACCAAGACACGCTAAAAAAATCTAAATATTAAATGGACCTTAAATTTTACATTATTTTCTTTAAACGTGTGTGGTCGTAATGTCCAACTGTCAAATTAGTCCAAATTTGACAGATTGTCTAAATGTGATGTTGATAAACATTCAACTGGTACACTTTCTGCCAAGAAAACATATAAACGCTATTAAAAATATATTATTATACCGACCTATTATACACAGCATTAGAAACACCATAAACGTACGTTCAAAAGTACACAGAGGCAAGAGTAATGAAACCTCCAGAGGATAATAAGCCAACAAAAGAAAATCTTTATTTGTTTTCCGTATTCCTTTCCCTCGCTGTCGGATCACGTCATTATTCTGCGGATCGGCTTTATTCTTTTTTCTCGTTCTCCGTGTAGTAATTAAAGATAAATATAATATAAAACGCTCCACTTGACTATGAAACGTCTCCCGCTTCGGCTTTTGTCTTCGTAAATGGACTCCTGTTGATAGATTGTCATCTATTGTTTTCTTAATCTGAGACTGCCAGAGGATAAAATAAATAATTCATAAGTTGCAGCGAGTCCTGTACGTCCGTATAACAATAGAATAATAGAAAAATATTAGGAGGTAAAATACAGTCAATTAAAACTGAAAAAAGTACACAATGGGCACAATGAAAACTGCAGAGCAGGGCTCGGAACCGGTTTGAAATAGCTGTTATGTTGTACATAAAACCTGTAGGTAAATGTCATTCATTAATTTACCGGTTAATTCAAGAACGGCTACGACTTTACCGAATTCCTTTCAGTTTCACCTAGAAACCTAAACAAATGGTTTACATTGAAGGAGAGAGCTTAGTCACGTGCAGCCGCCACCCGATGTGTTAGAACCAAATTATTTCGGTTTACGGTTTCGGTTTCATTTGTTTAACCGGTTAAAGAATATATCTTCTGTATATTCCATTCAATTATGGTAAAATAACCGGTTAAGTGTGACAGATAGAACGGTTTAAACATAGCCGCTAAGCGCGACTCCTTACGCGTCTACGAAAACACAAGTAACTCTTAGAACAATTAATTTAAGTTTAGGATTATACATGTGAAGGAGTTTTTAATATTTCTAATGTAAGTGATGCTAATATTAAATAATAGTATCAAATGTTGACAACCTGATCAGATTTTTACGATTAGAGGAATTGGTGTATTGGAAATCTTTTTCTTTTGCTACGATATAAGCGAAGCTTCCGTAGCACTAAATTGTTTTTCCGTTTTTAATTCGACTCAAAAAACTGTTATAAAAACTAGAGCTTTTTCTTCCAGACAATCTTATTTTATACGCACTATTTCTTAAACTAGAACGTAATAACTCACAAATAATAACTAAACTTAATATTTATTACTTATTTCCTGTAATCATATAAGTACCTAAGTATTTATTAGTTAAGTTCCCAAAACCGCACAACTTACATTTTTCTCTGGCATAATATCTTCTACCCAAAGGTTGTCGAGACGAGATCGGTTAAAGGTTCCGCCTAAATTGAACAATTTAATCTTATATATAAAAATAACTAGTATTTTTGTGTACAGTAGAGTGTATTGTATTGTAAACGTTAATACTGCTTGATGGTTAAATTGTATTAATTTCTAAGTAAATATAAATACTTTCTTAAGATCTATTGAATATGATACTCGTATATCTGATAGAGAAGAAACTTGGGTACCAAAACTGGCTATTCTACTTACCTATATGGTTAGGAAAAATAAGTAGCCAGCTAAAGTTGCTCAGTTGCGCAGTTTCTGTTAACAAAGTTTAGCGTCGTCGGTGATAGTAAGCAGACTCAAGTGTTTTGTTCCCACAGTCCGAAGATGGATGAAATAAACCGCGTCTATCATGTTTTGTCTGACCGTTCGTCTGGGATGATGTAGGTATAAATAGGTTTACCTATGTAGTATATCAACATTATCATTTTATTAGGGATCCAGATCAAGACAGATAAGTACCCTAATCGAGAAGACGTTTTTATCCGTCTGTCTATCCACAGGATTACTCGAAAACGACTATCGATTGACCTGAAATATGGAGAATACATGTAAAATTGCCCGTCAGTTATTATGAAAATTTCATTAAAGATGTTATTACGAGTAATTAAAGGAAAACTAAAACTTTTCCATACATTAGACGCTATTTTAAGTCCTTGGCTCTCCGCTGAGTCTGATTTGGGGGACTACTGATCGCCGGCTAACACCAATGCCTCAAAATGACCTCGAATGTATTAAAAAGGCCTCCCTGTATCCAAATTTTTTGTTGGGAGTGTATATTTACTTTAACTTATACATAAATTCTTTGAGTTTACTTTAGAATTATTATCTAAGTTAGTAATTATCTGATATGCACTAACCAAATCGAATTAAATGCACAAACTAAACTCGTCTATCGAAAACTGAACGCGCTACATACAATGTGAACTAATGTCACAGGTGTTCACATAATATCAATTATTCACCTCCCACCCCCACCACCATCATTTAAGCTCGAATTTATTTACACGTTCAAATACTCTATAAAATGTTTATTTTCCGACCAATAGGGCTGGCGAATCCGCCGTCAGTTTGACGTAAAATAAGCAATTTCCTTTTGTATCAACGAAGGTGTTCGCCGTGTTTATGACCTCTGCTTTACGATTTGTTTGTGTGTGCATGCCTTGTGGCGGAGTGGTTTTAAAATCGAATTTAAAAACTGCTCTCAATAAACTTAAAAGTCTGGTAAAGTTCGTAATTCAAAGTACAAAAGCGTCATATATACGAGATTAACATTATTTTCTGGCATTACCTTTCATCATAGCAAACCTTGTTTGGGAGAGAAGTCTCCTCAAATTTTTTTTGGTGCATCTCAATCGTTTTGTCAGCGTATTTCGATAATACGGACCGGTGTGTTTCTCCATTACCTAATTTTATTTGAAATCATCGTCACTGCTCGACTAACGTAGGTAGTCTTACATTATAGTTATTATTTATTTATCGATGTATTTTTTAGGTCTTGTTCTGTAGAGATTCTATATCATTTAAATTATTGTCAAAAGCCGCTAGACGGCGCTAAACGTTTTGAAATTGAAAAATAAACAATTAAAAAGGCCTTTTGCGTCGACTTAGGCATTTTGCGTTTTAGACGTCGCGCTCATGAGGGTTTATTTCTTACTAAGAATAGATTCTAAACATAATTTATTCAACCAATAGGCCTTCCTTTGTTAGACTTAATACTATGTTAGTAAAAATAATAATTTAATGTTTAATTTTTTTAATGTTAGTAAAAATAATAACATTTTAAATTAATTAATTTTTATTCAGTACGTGGATCATTTCTAAAATTAAAATAAATCACGTTAAAAGCGGCGGCGTAGCGTGTAGCGGCGTAATGTGATCAAACTTTTATCACATCCACACAATTTCATACATATAGCATTCCGTAGTTCATGACATGCTACAGAATAAGCAAATCAAACCCGTGAACGTCACAGATAAAAAATAACTATAATTTTAGTCAGGGCACACTCGTTGCCTCCCTTTTAAAAAAGAAAACAGGCACGTGGCCAGAATCCGTTCGGTCGGGGACCGGACGTCCAATGGACATGGAATATATTAAAGTCGAAGACAGGGTAAGCGACGAGTCTGCACTTCTGGGTAAACACCGAGAATTCGGTGCAAGACGTTTGGGTATTAGTGGTGGAACTGGGTATTTGTGTACTTTGTACCAATTGTTCTCACTGCATATTGAATTGTCTGAGAAAGGATTTAAGTAATAAACTTTAGAAATATACGAGACGGCAAGCAAACACAGCGTGAAATACGGTGTTGTTTCAAGATGGGTATATTAGTGGTAGAACTGCATATATTATGTATAATTATCCTAAGAATATGTAGGAACATCGAAAATTAAGATTTTTTTTATGTTTGAAATGTTCTTTTACTTAAAGCTTATAATTTTTGTTATATTTTATGGATGAAATATTTTCCATATGACTCGACATAAATAAAAAAATAAAGATGTGTATATTCTCGTAGAATTAAGTAGGGCCTGTTCAGACTAACTACAAAAAAATTGCCTGATACTTAGTAGTCGTTACATGTGAATAGCAATACCATATTGTAACCACAAATAAGGAGTCGCGCTATGGTTTCTAGTAATGTAACATGGTTATTTACGAGCAGCAAGGGGTCGCGTGTCGTGGTTACCAGAAAAGCTTGTAGTTTCAGTGACAAATTAAGCGCCGGTACCAGTGGTTAAGATGTGGTTGCATGTGGTCGATATTACTGACACGTTGCGACAGTCGTTGTGGTGTGGTAAATGATGTATCGGTTTTTCGTTATTCATTTTCATCCAAATTCGTGCGCGACTACTATTTTGTGGTTGGCGTGTGGTTGTGGTCTGGTTTGTCTGAATAGACCCTTAATCATAAGCTAGCTAGACGTAATAAAAGCTAACAAAACCAAAATTTTCTTTACAAATCCTAAGTCTATAAGACGTTCCTATAAGAAGATTATCACTGAAAGACTATCTTTTATTTGCTCCGATGAGGATTGTGTTCGTATATTATTGAAAAATAAATGGCGTTGCGCTCATCCGAGCGATCCCTATGGGTACTGGGCCAGACATGATGTCTTTTGTGATATACGGTCGAACACACACCGACACGATTACAGATACCTACTTACAACAAAAATACAATGCTTTTGTAAACATTTTCAAAGTCACTGGTGACGGAAAATAATTTTTCGCACCTTATAAGTCACCTCAAAGTTTTTACCTTCATGGTTGATACTAATTGGTTATTAAATTAGATAACAGATGAGTCTGTTCTTAAATAGAGAAAGTACAAGAATTTTTCCACTATAAATCTCGTCAGAAGGTAAATCGAATGCTCACGCCTTCACGATTTCAATTCCATCTCCGAATCTCTAAAATAAACCAAAAATCAATCGAGGAGTTCTTAGTATTCATAGGACAGAATGGGCCTTCAGGGTATATTCGACGCAGCTGGGCTGGACAGCGCTGCTTATCTACAATTATCGATGGTTCGTTTGCAACGTGGTTGGAATACACTCGATGTCTGTAGAAGAGAAAACATAGTATGATAATGTTATTTACAATGCATTTATTTCTCTTCGGCTGCCTACGAAACCAGTGTCACAAAACCAGTTTTGTCCAAAGATTTTTTTAATCTTCCTACGTAACAATGGCAAAAACGGAACCCTTATGGATTCGTCATTTCTGTCTGTCCGTCCGTATGTCACAGCCACTTTATTCCGAAACTATAAGAACTATACTGTTGAAACTTGATAAGTAGATGTATTCTGTGAACCGCATTAAGATTTTCACACAAAAATAGAAAAAAAAACAATAAATTTTGGGGGTCCCCATACTTAGAACTGAAACTCAAAAAAAAATTTTTCATCAAACCCATACGTGTGGGATATCTATGGATAGGTCTTAAAAAATGATATTGAGGTTTCTTATACAATTTTTTTCTAAACTGAATAGTTTGTGCGAGAGACACTTCCAAAGTTGTAAAACGTGTCCCCCCCCCCCCCCCCTGTAACTTCTAAAATAAAAGAATGATAAAAGTAAAAAAATATATATGATGTACATTGCCATGCAAAATTCCACCGAAAATTGGTTTGAACGAGATCTAGTATGTAGTTTTTTTTTTAATACGTCATAAATCGTAAACCACAATACTATTATTAAAACACTGATCAAAGTTACAACGAACTACAATAACTTTTATATTATGTTACTTGCTGCTACAGAACCCTTCATGGGCGAGTCCGACTCGCACTTGGCCGCTTTTTTTATTCTTCGTACGACACTAATGTTACTTTCTACATAACTAAGTTCGTATAATCCATTATTTATAGATATAGCATTTTTTTTTAGTTTACTTTTTTTTCAAACCAACAAATAATTTATTTTAAATTATATAAGCATTGTAAATGTAATCAATCACATATAGCTAGGTATTTTGTGTCACCTTATCAGTACAACTAAATCTAATTTTATACTTACATAGTTCAAAGTTGCTACTAACCAACACTACTGTGGATATTGTTGTCCCTAAATAAAGCATTTTATTTATTTTTGTCAAAAAATAAAAGTCGTCGTATGTAACTGGATATGTGGGAAGTTTGAAAATTCTTTGTACGAAACTGGTTACATACAGTAGGCGGCCGAAGGGATTTATTTACACGAAATATTGAGACTTTCAGAAATGTCTAACTACTTATACTACTGACTGATACTGACACATACAGATACTTACTCTTTGGCAGAGTTGTTTACTTATTTACCGACTCCCAAACAAAAGAACGAGAAAGAACTCAATTCGACCTTTAGGCCCACGTAACTTCGTTTTGTAACCAGCCACGAAATGGGAAATATTTGTTGCAGTTTGAAGCCAGTTTCGGTATTGTTGGTTATCAGCTAGAAAAACATGTCCCACCGTAGCTGAATTTAGTGGCTTTAATGTATGTATGTACACTCATCGCAGCGAGATTCGGAGATGGATTTTCATTGTTTTTGTGTTACTTCATAGAGAAAATTCACGAATTAGTCAAATTTTATTTTTATCTGTTAGTCTATACTTTTATGGGAATTCAATAAAAACCAAACATATTCATAATAATTTCGAAAGTGTCACCACATAGTAGTCTGGGCTCTATGATAAATGTTGGTCATTTATTACATTCTGATTTTAAGTTTATCACCATTCTATAAGGTGCTAGGGCCCTGTCACTTAATTCGGAATATGATGTACTCTAATTAGCAAATCTCAAATTTGGTTCAAATATTATTTTTCATACATTAGTATTTTTTTCTTAGTTTTTATATTATCAAAAAAAAACCACTTCCATTGTAATTTGAATTTGTTTCATGATTTATGCGAGATACCTACATGTGACAAGATAAGTTTCGCTTGTTTTTTGCAACTGATGTAGTTTGTTTTTGTTTGTTTTTATAAAGTCTTTATTAAACATATATTTAAATATAGTACATTGCATGACACAGTCAACAACACACAAAGCTGAAAAACTTAAATATTTCACCAGCAACAAGCTATTTGGAAATTTATAACAATGTTATGGCATATAGAACAATGAAGTTGTACATAATAACTTACGCTGATACGTAATACAAATGATGTATTTGTTTATGGACTCCTTGGAGAGTTACATTTATGGCAAGTAACTGATGTAGTGATTTTGGTTGAGAATGGAAATAATTCGATAATTTCCTGGATTTTGAGTAATCTGGTGAGGAATTTCAGAAATGTCGGCTTTAATCAAAAAGAACACCATTACGCAACCGAGTTACGAGTCTATGTACGAATCGTAATTTGTTCAAATCCGAGCGGCATTTTTCTTCCGGTGCACTGTCACCGTGTAATTTACGAGGGTCCCGCCCGTTTAATACCTTTTCATTAACAATTTTAAGGTTCACTTTATTGTAGTCGTAAATAACTCGCACAATTGCCACTGAGCAGTGACACCCAGCTGTAATTTGGAAAAAAGCTAAATTACTCATTTCGGAAGTGCAATTTGAGACTACCTTTTTAATTGTTTCTCATTTGTTTGGCAACGTGTTATTAACGACGGTCATGAGAAAATTCGGATATTTAATGTTTATTTGCAGAATTATATTTAATGTTTTAATAATATTTAATTATATTTTTGTAGTTTTAGTAGGTAGGGTAAATATCAATCTATTATAAAAGACCCCAGAAAACTAATAGTTGAGACTAAACTTAAATACATTTAAAAGTACTTAGTATATTTATTTTCGTATAAAAACGAAATTATTCGATTTGCTTAGAATCCAGAAACCTTAACCTAGTGTGAGGAAGACCTCTAAGAAATAGAGGTAAAATACTAGGCACTAAGACTCATGGTTATAAGTGTGATAGTAACTCTTATAACCATGAGTCTTTAGAGTCATGTTCTTACATAGTTTTACTTTGTTTTCTCCTGCGGCTTTATTTTTGGGATTTGTATTGTACTGGTATTATACATAGGACACGTATTTATGTGGAAAAATACGTCAAGTTTTCGACAAGATAGAAAAGGATAAAACTAATAAACACTGAAAAGCAGTAAAAGGATCCCCCAAAACGATTTTCGAACTCCACAATATTTTACTATAGCTATAAATTGTTACTCGATTTGACTAACCCATCTCACCTTAGCTTATAACTTACTTTAAATTATTAATTAACCCACCGCCGCATCGAGGGAGACGAGAAAGAAATCACATAATGAAATCAGAGCCACGAACCACCGGCTGAATACAAACGCTTGCCACTCCCAATCGCATTCGGCCGAGCGCGAAATCGTCATTAATATCGTATTCGCGTGCGTAAATACCGCCAGAATAGGTAGGTACGTGGACTACATATTGTGTTGTAAAGAAATTTTAAAATAATATATACGTTAGATAAGGTATTTATTACAATCTAAGCATTATTATGGACTAAGTCTTTGTTCCTAAGAGAACAGACGGTACACTTAAATACGAATTCTGATCATCAAAATCAAGTTTTCCAATCAAATCATATTTATTGTTGAACTACAGGTAAGATTTAAGATGTAACGTTTTATTGCCTCTTTCATTCTATTTATTATTATACTCTATTATAGTTTACCTTTAAATACATTTAAAACATAAGTTGTTTACCTTTTAGGCGAACAACTATTTAAACACAATTTGCTTTATAATCATTTGAAATTAATAAGTAATTTGAAAATCATTACAATGTCATCAAAGAGAGTTGTCATCTAATAAATTTAGATTCATAAATTCATTCTAGGTATATTACTTATATATTTTTGTGTGTGTCACATAAATAGTTAAATAAATAGTGTAATAATACTGGTAAGTGTATAGACAACAGTTTTTAACTAAAGCAAATGGGTGCCTGGATCTCACCTGATTTTAAAATATCTACAAAGTAGTGATGTAATAATTAATTAAATAATCAACAAAAAAACTACACCAGTTCTACGAAAATACGTCTGTAAATTTTTAATTAAAAACAAATTAAGTTTTCTGTTCAAATTCAAAATTAACTGACGAAAATATCCTAAAACTTAGTTAGGTCCCCTATATTCAATTACATTTTCGATTTCTGTGCATACGACAGACATTCACTCATCTAAAATATATAATAGTATTACAATCTCATAACACTCGGCCATCAGGTCTAAGTAACAGGGACACGAATCGATTACGCAGTACTTCGTTATGTACCAGCCTCCCCTAAAATAATTGGATAGTCTATACATCTGGTTATAAAACTTCTGACCTTGGGGAAAGGGCCCCCGTAACCTAGCAACGCGGTATTGTACTCAGATCCCCTAGCCAGTCTAATCTGCAGATAATCATACATACAGGGTTCCTACAGTACTAGATTGTGAAGTTAGAAAGGGATTTAAATGGAGATCCCACTCTGACGATTAAATTGAGAATAAAAGCTCACACTACTTATTCACACCATAGAAACGTACGGAACACTTAGTTACGTCTTAAACTAGGTACCTACATCTAAAGTTACAGTGGAACAGTAACTGTACAGTACATCCCACTGACTGTTGGGCCTATCCTCCGAATGAGAGCGTGCAGGTCTACAACGACTGTCCGATGTAAATTTTTGGACAGGCTTTGTAGACATAGATATTATAAATTAATAATTATAGTCAATTGATTACACAATCATACACTTAACAATTATATATAGTACAGTTATATATTTCCATCGATGAATCATCGAATCTATAGAAAATTTACTCTATGAGCCACTTCTTAAGAATCATTTTAAAGGACTGATTGGAATGCGTATCAATTACATGCTTGAGTATCCTGTTGTAATCGGCCAGGCCCGTGGCATGTACCTATTTAGACGTTTGTATTCATCATCATATCAGCCCTTAGACGTCCACTGCTGGACATAGGTCTTCCCCAATAAACGCCACCACACCCGGTCCTCCGACCTCCGCATCCGGTTACTTCCACGATTGTGATGGTGTGGTTTAATTAACTTCTTTACAATATTAAATTTATTCATGTAAATTGGATATCCACATTTAATGAAAATTTAATTAAACTAAGTACTTATAGCACGATAAAAATATACAGATACGATAATAAAGTATAATTTTTACAAAAAAAGCGATTTCTTACAGACAACCTTCTACTTCGACTACTGCCTCTCCATAATCCCTTGTCTTCACCGCAGGTTAGCTGGAAGAAATTTCTTTAAAAATAAGCTTATCCTTTTGTATAATTTTCTTTTCTTTGTGTTGTTCTTTGTAAATTTGTGTGTACAATAAACTATTAAATAAATAAATAATAAATAAACCTTTCGGTAGAGGATAAGAATAGTAGAGAAAGGTAGGTTATGGTGTAGTTAAATAAAGGTAGGAGTATAGTTTAATAAAGTGCATACTCATACATACTCAAATAAATAAATACATACATACATACATACATAACTACATACATACATATATGTTATAAAAAAAACAATTGACAGCTATGAGTGCTATGCTCACCGAAGCGCAGTTTTAAATGGTTTCATATTTTACTTTCGAGGAAATTTGGCGGAAATAGGCAAATATACGATGATACATTAACACATTAAAATATTGTATTTTTAGTTATCACATTGACAAATGTAACTAACAATTAAATGAGCTTTAATTGTTAGTTACATTTGTCAACGTGATTAAAAATATTTACTTTCAATCCTTTTAAAAGCCATATCCATCTCAATTTATTTTAAAGGCGTTTTGCGTATAGGTTGTACGTATATGGCAATGCGTCAGCCTCCCCTGCCTAGCAACAGCGGCAGAGTTGCGTCATCCAGCCAGCCCCTCCGACCCCAAGCTGCGATACAATCATACTGATGAATACTTTCAACACCGTTCTATATCTAGATGTACTTGACGAGGCTGTAAAGTTTGACGTTTGACGCATGTTTGTAATAGAATTTGTTCTGAGTAGGCGGTAGGTCGCTAGCGTTTTGGAAAAATCGGAATATTATGCAAAAATAATGTTAGAGATTTATTGTCAATGGATTATAAAAAAAATGTGATAACTACTTGAAAATTACTATCATATTTTTTTATTAAAAAACCTGAACTGTGCAGCATTGACAATAATATGGTAAGCATATGGTATATGGATAATGTACTGCATATTTTATTGTAATAGTAAGTTTCTTCAACAAGTTTCCAGAATTTTTTTAAAAGTTTTAATAAAAAATACGAATCATAATATAAAATTATCTTAAACTGTACTGTCTTCTTTCTTAATTTACTAAATTCGAATCTGTCTGACTCATTTTGAGAAAATTTAAAAAATCTGACCAACGACTTATCATAAAAATAACACAGGCGTTTCTTTGAATATATTTTATATTAATTCTATTTAATTACTCTTGTAATTGAATAGAATTAATATAAAGTATATATATATACAAAAGCGCGTATTAATTACAAAACTTACCTACTTCACACAATATTGAATGGACAGCGAAATGCAAAACTTGGTGTGTTAAAATGCCGCTCTTTGGTTTGGCGATATAAAGGAACAACGGGAAAGGAACATGTACCGGAGGAAAATCTTTTGTTATTCTTTATATTCAATTGCAAGAGTAATTGAATAGAATTAATATAAAGTATATTGCAATAAGGTGGCCGGAAGCGGGTGGATGAGGAGGGCGGAGGACCGGGTGTGTTGGCGTTCATTGGGGAAGGCCTATGTCCAGCAGTGGACGTCTAAAGGCTAACATGAATGAATGAGTATTGCAATAAAGATATTTCACTATAAAACACGTACAGATACGGTAATAAAGCAATTTAGATTAGTATATCTACGCGGTCTAATCGCTAAAATCAGATTTCTACCAGACATTCTTTTGGTTGAAAATAAGAACAGCAGAGAAAGGTAAGTAGATGTGCAATGAAATAAAAGAAGGGGTATATAGTTCATGCAATGCTTTAAAATTTAATACCTATACATTAGTAGTTATTAGTTTAGTTCTGATGTAGGTACTCGTATGTAGTTTGTTAAAAGTTTTTGAGATTAATTCTTATCCTTTAGCATTCTTAACGTGGCAATTCCCTAAAGTCATACATAACCTATACTATTTTCCCCAGCCCGCCATCCACTTGCATAGTTGCCAAAACTATGCCAACAAAAAAGTAGTCTCACTATACACACCTATAGAAATACACATCTTTAAAGATCAGCAGTGACACAGTGAACTGATGCGTTCCCGGCACATTTACCTCCTGCTTCCAACCCTCGCATTTTTGTCCTTACAACACACTCTCCCTGTGACACACTTGATGTTCCCCCTGGTGATTACTTCCCTCTCTTCCCCTTCAAACCCTAGATCTCATCTAGGTATAGCTGCGTCTAGATATGGGATTTGCGAGGGGAGTCGTAAAAGGGCTTAGTGCATATACCTAGAATGATACGGTTATATCAGTTGGGAGTTGGGGTGATGGTACTCTGTTTTGTATTTTAAATGAAATTGGTACTTTTATGTGTAACAATATAGGTAGGTACTGGAAAGTTACCTTTGGGCTTTGTTCAAAGAGAAATATAAACATCTCATGTAGGCTACAAGGTATTATTTAAATTAGTAAGAATTTTGACAAAGAATTTTCGTTGGGAAATCATTAAAAGGACAACCCAATAGATGCTTCGGTAACTTTAATGAATATTCCAGTCAACCAAATAAATTGGGAGTCACCTAAAAAGAGTATCCATTAGGAGGAATCGAAAAGCCTCAAATTAACTTGGGCTAAAGTTTACCCTCAAAATAATTAAGGATTCGCCGCAATTATCGCCGCAAAATCAAACTTCCCTTTGATCGCTATCTAGAAAAAGCTTTGGTGTCGAATTCGGCTCTAATATCTTAAACTAACGGTTCAAAATTCGAGAGCTAAATGTTGTTTAGACAGTTTTGTAAAGGGAAAATTTTAATAAGCAAGAGGGCGTGCCGAAAAGTTGTACACTTTGCCTTTTTGTCAAATCACCAAAGGGAACTGGAAGACCCAGTGATAATTATAATTATTTACCAATTGTGAGTAAAGTTTTTAAAGTCACAGTAATTGCGAGTCGCTTAAAGTATCATTTAAATTAATAATGTCCCGTTTTCTATAGGGAGGTTCGAGTCACCGCTCTTTCAAGAGTAGCCAAAATTATTGAGAAGAGGAAGCGGATTTTAATTTTTCAGTCGCGTCGCCAAGTCAAATTATTTTGCATTGCGTGTTTCTATAGGGCTTTACAAATTGTAAGTGAGTATATCTCTCGTCGTTATTATGCAGAATCCGATTTAAAAAGACTTTAACTTGTTTAGAGGCCGATTCAATCTGGGGAATTATTACTGCCACTTGTTTCTTCTTCAATATTTAATTTGGTATTTACCTTCTATTCGCTGAGTAAATGAGATTATTTTAGATATATCAGTAATATCAAATGAGTGCGCCATTAGAGGAACACAGTAATTAATTTGTATTCTTACCGTAAAATTAACTTTTTCATTTAGAATTTACTGCAAATAATAGGTGCGACAAAATTATACGTCTAAATGTATTAGCAAAATTTGTTTATTTGTACATAATCTTAAGATTTTTGATATTACATTAAGTTACTGGAAATAAAAAATATAGATTTTTTTTTTATTTAAACATCATAAAAAGATATTATATATTTATAAAAAGATATTATATGTTTTGTTAATTCTCTACTGTGAAATCCAAATTATGCGCTTCAGCAATTTTTCCCTTCCAGCGACGATTAACTAACAGCTATACATGATGTGCAGGTATCACTTAAAAATTAAGAAGGTAGTCGCCTGGAATGGCAATTCCACATTATCCTCAACGTCTGGTAACAGTATTAAAATTAAAATCCTTTATCTCAAAACCACTTTCAATTCTGCCAATAAGCAATCCATCATATGATCTAAGCACGTGTAGAGTTTGTCATGCACGAATTTATTCTGTAAAAGCCATGAAATGAAGCCGTCAAGCTGACTGGGAAGGTACCCATCACCATCAATCAAATACCGGGAGCTTGTCAAACCTTATCTATCTCTATCTCTTGCTAACCAACGGAGCGGGTAATAGCTATTTACCTGCTGCCAACCCGTAGGATTATCGTCTCTTTCGATTTGATTCTTTTTCTGATATGAAAGGAAGATTAGCGGGGGTCGGTCGTTTGTCGCAATTCAGGAATCGACGAGGGTTAAAAATGTCAAAAAAATTTTGTTTGTTTATAAAATTCCCTGTGGCTTTGTTGGGAAATAACTTAATTATTGAAATCATTTATTATTGTTTAAATATAATATTTAATATGGTTAAAATATAATATTTAAGCAAAATACTGGAAAATCTGTTTTATGTTACCTATTCTAAGTATTGAAAATCATTTATTGCACAAATATATTTGTTAGTTTAGTATTGTAATTTTTTGTAAATTCGAGTTTCAGTTTTTGACTAAAAACTATTGGATTACACTTATACATTGAGTAAAAAAAAACAAGAAAAAATATTTTTTATCCGAGAGTCTGGCTTATAAACTAATGGAGCTATATAAATGCTAAATGGAGGTAAATATAAAAAAAAAATATTTATGAGAGTTTCATAAATATCTAGATATTCTTTTCTTTTATTTCAGGTTTCAATTAAAGGCACCTCCGATACAAACAAATCGATTTTCTAAACTACTGAGACGGCAATTTGATTAAAAGCTCGTACATACGAGTATGTGATATATACTCAAATCATAACTGTCTAAAATACAGTAATATCCGTGGGTCAGGACAAATTAGTTAAACCTATACAAACTTAATCATCATTATTGAATTCATGTATTTTACATATAGAATTAAATGGCATCACAGGTTTTTGATTAAAATCCGACTAAAAAGAATAATATAGTAACACCCGTTAAAGCTGAAAACTATACATGGGTAATAGGAAAATGCGATTTATTTGATAATATATTCGTGGCTTTTTACATAGCATCACTTGGCGTTACTTAATAAAAAATTTTTTTTTTTTACTTACACAGAATAACTTATGCCTACAACCCTACAAGTATGTTTTACATATACAATATATAAAATTCAACCTCAATAAATACTGTACCTTTTTATTAACATTAATTTCCATAGAAATTTATCATTTGTTTTTAAATTCCGATTTCAAATAGTACCTGGAATTTTTAAATATCCGTATTTTTGATTAACCACCAAGTCCAGCTACACGGCAACATGCATTGGTTTTGTATGTGAGAAAGTTAGTGTGGTATGGCCGTACCTTTTATTTTCGTTACAATTGAAACATTTATTATTTTTTTCTCCATACGAAGTCCAATAAAACTAAGTTCTTTATATACGTTTTTTTATATACGTAATATGTTTTTTTTATATACGTAAAAACAGCAGCAGCGTTCTCCTGTGTATATTAAAATCGTTACTGCGATCACAAATCCGTCTGCCAAGTGTGGTGATTATGGCAAATCCCCCAATGGAAAGCCCGCCAAAAGAGGCATTCTATTGGGGAGGCTTATGTTCAGCAGTGGACGTATATAGGCTGACGATGATACGTAAAAATACGAAACAAAGATAAAAAAAAAGTGAGGTTTTTGTCGTTTTTGTCCATACTTGTTGTACCGTGTTACCGGTTTAAACAAAACTCTCAATAGTGTGAATGTTTAAACAGCAATTGCTTTTGAACACATATCGCATGAATCAGGAAAGCCATTATCCGAACCCTCAGATTAACACTAATTCCGGTCCCATATAAAATACAGCGTTGTAAAGTTATCAACAAGACTCGGACTTCTGAAATAAGCGGTTAGAGTTTGCCTTACATTAATTATTTGGTCGAAATCAAAACCGAATTTTGTAGTTGCACCAGAACAGATCATGCTGAATTAATATATTAGGTATAATAGTATGTAGTAATATGAATTTGTGGCCTTATTTGAGCTATCTTATCTATTGATTTATGATGTTAATAACTATCAACTCACGACGTACGATCGCAGACGAAGAATAGAAAACAATCTGACATTTAGAAAGTTAAAGGAGAAAGTCATATTTTGCTGCTGTTATTCTCATCATCAATATTGATTAACTAAAGTCTAGTTTATTGATGGTGGAGTGGACAAAAGCCGGTTGTTAAGACGATTGTATGACTCTGCGATCCTTATGAGTAGACGAATACTTATTATTGAAATAAAAATCACTTGACGAAGAATTCAAAAAAATTAACAGTCGACTTACAAAGGTGCAACTATAAGATAAAGAAAGAGTAAAATTACTAGTTCGAACAAGCCAAAGCCGAATCCGAAACTGTACAAGTAGACTCTACTGGTACTCTAATGGGTCGCCAGGGACCTCTCCTTTAATGGCCACTCGTAAATTGGACGAAAATAATTAAAATCGCGCGTCCGCACCGACTCGACCAAAACATAGCCATTAGGAGCGAGTGGATTCCAATGCATAAAAGGGTTTTCCATTCAATAAATAAACCAGAGGCTCGTTGGGGACAGTCAAGTGTAGTTGGTGCCCACACTTTAGTTTTCAAAGCTTTACAAATTTTACGATCCGACAGTTTTATTATATAGGAAATACAGGACGGAAGAAGAAATAACTACATTTTGACGCAACGTCAATACATTAGGAGAACCAATTATGTATCGGAAATATAGTAGGTAAGAAACTAAAAATCATTGATAAAACTTAGATATATTATATTTTTCTATCCCTCTATTTTTTTCATTCATCAATTTGATTATGTATAAATTAGTGAACCTGCTAAGCAGGACAGAATTCAGTCTCTCGAACATCTTCAAAATTCCGTTCCGCTCTCGTCGCAGAATTGAGGCAGACTTTTTACGCACAATTGAGTAAATGTCATGTAGATATAGATCTGACCTCGCGTCTGCAAACATGCCTGACGCGGACGAAACTCTCGGTGATGCAGTCGTAAGTATCACTATCCAAAACGTCTGCGCAATTTGTTCGCTATGTTCTGTGGGCTCTCGAAGCCAGTGCAACTGTGGGAGAAGTATCGTCTCGAAGAAAGTCTCGGGGAATTCGTTGTGGCGTGCTCTGAGGAACTCTGAACTGGACGTAGACGTATCTAATGAGAGGGTTCTACTGCCTTACTATGCTCGAAGATGTTGTCACTTATATCGGCGGAGACACGCCGCATAGACCGTTGCGTATACCGTACCGTATATAAAGCGTGAGTAAGCGTAAGTATAAAGCGTAAGCGCTTTTAGAGATAAGCTCGCCTTTGTACACAAAATTTGTAACTGTATTTACTTTTAAAATTTGTGCAATAAAGAATATCATATATACGCTGCGGAAACCGATTAACTGAACCGTCAACGATAGTGAGTGATATGTTGATGATAACATTCCAAGACTCACAGTTGGGCAAAGAGGGGTTTTCAACAAAGTTGTAAGAAGCGTGGAGCTTTAGCTTGGATATACGTTTTCTCTTGATGTCCGGAGATGCACTGATAAAATCATTTCTCACTGGCATACTTCTGGTAGAAATCAGACGACAAGGGAAAATCGCCTGCGCTGTAGTGTGCTCAGGGATCGCTTCCACACTGCTTTCCTGGAGGTAAAACGGCCCATACCACAGCCACCACAGCACAGAAACGTCCTGTGTGTCACGTTACGTAACAGTGACAAAGCCCGAGTGATCCAGGACTGCTATCTAATCGTTTGGGATAAGTGCACTATGGGGCACAAGAAAGCTGTAAAAGCTGTGAACAGAATAGAACATCTGGCCGGGGAATTGTGCAATGGGTCCGGTCACGATTCAATTTTACGGTGGTTTTCACCAGGCGTTGCCGGTGGTGACGCGGGGCACCACTGCCGATGAGGTGAACGCCTGCCTCAAGCACTCTGTACTAAAATGGCACCTTACGCATTATATGCAGCTCCAACTTGGTGTTAACTTACACGCTCAAGTGTTTTCAGACATACTCCTCAAGATCGGACAGAGGCGATTACCGAACACCAATGGACTGATTGAGTATGCAAAATATTGAGAACTCTGAAGGGAGGAAGGGGAGAAGGTACGGATAGGGGGAAATGAGGGGGAGGGGAAGAGAAGGGGATGGGGAGAGGGTAGAAATTGGGGAAGGGAAGGAGGAGATAGGTGGGGAGTGGGAGGGGTGAGAAGAAGGATGTGGGTAGGGGTTGGGAGAAGGGGAGGGGGGGGGGGTAGAGGAAAGGTAGGTAGGGGTAAAGGGGAGGTCAAAAAAGAGGAAAAGGGGAAGGGGAAATCGGAGGTAGAAGAGGAGGGGGAAGAGGAGGAGTAAAGGCATTGCCATGGCGATAAAATATTTAACATACACAGGAAAAATACTTAACTTCCTGCAAAACATTTTCATGTGGTAATAATGTGTTATGTTAATTTATCCACGCGGGCGAAGTCGCGGGCTACAGCTAATTCTATAATAAGAGTAAATATGTCGACATAACGTAGTCTCCGTACTGCCCTAAAAGAGTGAGATTGTTTGGGCGTTTCGGACTACTAAATAAAACGAGAAAGCGTGGAACGGACTGCGACAGGATCGTAAAATATCGTCAATCACGGCGACTGGCACTCTACGGGATTAAATTTGAATGTAGTTAGGGAAATACGATCAGCACTGCTATGCTATAAACAAAATAAAATAAAGGTGAATGCGAAATGTCTCCGAAGATATTGTATACGAAGTACATAAGGGATACTACCTAACTCCGATCTATGCTTACAACATTACTCTTACCAAGCAAAGTATGCTTGATCTGACTTCAATTTAATACGAACTAACTTAATCAGAGAAGTTAGAGCTGGCATTCGAAAACTTTAAATGAATGAGCAAATGAGGATGGAATACGAACCATACGAAAGAAACACTTTAGTAAATATTACAAAAACAATTTGCAGAATGTTTCGCGGCGGCAAACATTCATTTTGCGAGGAATGCGTGGGTTAATTTTAGCTTTTCTCATTTTTAGCTGCGCCATAATTCAATAGAGCACATAAATTTGGCGTAGAGTACTTTTCGACTAGCGCGCTATAGAAAGGGGAATTAATTTGTTTTTCTCACAATGGGTTGTCTAGACAATCGCGTATAATTCAAGTTTCACTTAGTCCTTTGCAGACGCTAATGGCCGAAAGCCGAAGCGCACATTAAGACTACAACACTTGTATATCATTTTAGAGGTGACTCTGAGATAAGATAATAATATTCCAAGTTTACATAACTAAATCTTACATAAACTTGAATATTTTAGAGAATTGCAAAAGTATACAACCTCATCTTAACTTTACATAATCTACAGCCAATCGCCTTCACTGCTGGACTTCCTGGATAAGCCTTCCCAATGCACGCCATTGGGAGTTATGCTTGTAATGGACATCACTTTATTAAAACCGCTTCTTTAATACATTCCATTACTGGGAAAAGGCACAACCCCAGGGCTATTATATAATCAGCCTGACCTCATCATCATTATCATCAGATTATTCTTGTCTCCACTGCAGGAGCACAACCCTCTCTCATCTGCCGGAGACAGGCGGAGGATTCGGCCTACACTCCACGCGCTGGCCAAACGGGTTGGGGAGGCCTGATTGATGTTTTATAATGTATTCCCTCAGTCGCCTTGTACGACATCCACGGGAAGAGTTGGAGTGGTCCTATTCTACTCTACTGGAACCACACGGCAGCCTGACCTAGACAAACCTATTTTCATATCGATAATTTTTTATGGACTTCGGGCTCTACCCGGCCCTATTGGGTGAACCTAGGCAGAAGTGTGGCTAGGGCGACCTTAGTAATAATTTATGTACCCACACACCTAACGTTACCCGCTACATATAGTTAAACATGCAACTTTTCCCTATCTTTTCTTTCACTTCACTTCACTTGTAGCACTTTTAGTGACTTTGTCGCTATTCAAATAAACATTAAACTTATATTTATCATTCACTTTTCCTATATTATTATCTCTTTGTATTTTATGTTTTTATCTGTGACCGACTCGCTGGTTTTACTACCAAAGTTTGGAGGACCTATTTTACAAATGGCGACGTATAAAACATTAATTCTATAAATGAATACTAGCCGTCGTCCTTGTAGGGTTAGATTTATAAAACACAAGGTTACGATGTGGCAATAATAATGGGTTTTGTATTTACTGCATGTAGACACAACAATCTAGCTTATTCAATTGTTTTGTTCAATTCTAGTTAAGGGTTTCAGAAAATATGATTGTGTTTTGATTATGATTACAGTTGACGCGTTAGCTTAAAGTGATCAGATCAGACGCATGTCTAATTAACGTTGAGTGTGTCTTTATCTTTAACACTTTAATTAAGATATCACCACATTTGATTTGATTACACTTTAATCATTTCATTTACAAGTTTAATATGACATGTAATATGTGTTTAAATTACGTGTCTTAAATATAAAATTGTTTTAAAGTGCCACAAAATACGTTGTGGTGTCTATAATCATTAATATTCGAGTTTAAAGCCGGTCTTAACTGCAGTTTTACGTCTTATTAAAGGGTTGTAAAATTTTATGCGACACTAGAACTTGGCACGACTTGTTTAATTAAAAACGCCATCTGAATAATCATAAGGTTTAATATGTTTTCTATTTTATAGGTTTAAGTCTACGCGATATTATTAAGATATTAATAGTTATGAGGTACTAGTTATTTCGTTTACTTGAACTCCTGAAAGTAGGACGACATGGTAGGCCGCCAACTATGCAACTGCTTTGCTTGCCCACATCCAAAAAATAGACATAGTTGGATACAACTCGAAGGACATCATTACGTGTCACTTGAGGTCTATTACTATTTATGAAAAATATCAAGTTTCTAGACTTAGTTATGACTGAACTGTGCGTTCCCATCTTCTTGTGGGTTGGCCAAGGCGACTAAGGGATTTCACCAGGGATGGGCAGGCAGCGTTCTCCTGTGTATATTCAGATCATTACAGACTACGCCAATACGCCTGAGAAGCGTGGTGATTATCCCAAAATGGCAAATACACCAATGTACAGGATTTGCACGACTAATGACAAAAAAGATAAATGTTTAAAGCCAATGTCCAAAAGTAAAAATGTGCAATAGTAAAAATGACCAAACAACCCATCAAAAGTGTCATTCCATTAGAGAGGCTTATTTTCAGCAGTGGACGTATTTCGGGTGATGATAACTGTGCGTTGAATTTGCAGACAGTCACTCAGGGTATCCTTTTATACCGGGTATCCTTTTTAGGGTATCCTTTGAAGAGCCGTGGTATCCGGTTGGTTGTGCACTCGCCTCACGTTCATGAGGTCGTGGGTTCAAACCCCGCCCGTACCAATGAGTTTCACGAAACTTAAGTACGGTTTATTTATAATACCACAGGCTTTTCGGTGAAGGAAAACATCGTAAGGAAACCTGCATATGCCGAAGAAGAAATTCTGAAGCGTATGTGAAGTCCACCAAATCGGCTTGGGGCACCGTTGGTGGTCAGGGGTTCGGCACAAAAGATCCTGAAGGGTCGAAGTGTCGCCATCTTCCTGGCCCCCTAAGAAGATATAAGATATAAGATCCTTTTATACAAAAGATTACTCAAAGTGAGAAGGTAAAGAGTAGTTCATTAAGATTAAACACAGGCGGTCTTGAGCACGTACATGTACAAAAGATATTTGAGAACAGCTGCCGGCTTCAGATTGCCAGCATTTCAGAGTGCTGTGCTCGTTTCGTAACACGCTGCTGTTTGTAACTTAATTTGAAATTTTTGTAAAGTAATTTTTCATATAAATAGGTATACGGTTCCCGCTACTAATGTAGTAACAACCAAATGGTGACTTTTAAGGATAAACGTCTTTTTTATAATTTTTATTAGTATTTTTTCATTCTTCGATAGCTATAAAAATATCAAAATACCTATTTCTTGGAATTTAACGAGCCTTAACCGCATTTAATTTCAAACAAGACAGAGCTATATTTATAAAGTTAGCTTGCCTTCTTTCGTCAAAATAGCTCTTACGACCTTTGTAGGACTGTCGCTATAGGAATATAAGTATTGTGTTCCGGTTAAGAGTATGTTATCCCGGTTTAGAGTATCCCGCCGTCAGATGGACCGACGACCTGTAAAAGGTGGCCGGAAGCGGCTGGATGCGGAGGGCGCAGAATCGAGTCTGGTGGCGTTCTTTCTAAGGCCTCTGTCCAGCAGTGGACGTTTAAGTGCTGATGTGATGATGATGAAAAGTATTTTACAAAGTTTTGATTGCTATTTTGCTGGAAGAAATTTCTGTTATGGATAGGTTTGTTTAGTGGATACGCGTTTGCAATACCTTAAGTCAACTCTAATTTCATACTTTATTTTAATAGCTGTCCTATAGTAGCTTTAGCTATATTGAATTCTTTATAAAAAAACATTAACACGTAGGTACTGTTGCTTTTATACTCCGACTATTTTCTCAATTGAAGATAACATTTGGTGATGACGTCCTAATCTTAGAAAACCAGCCGACTACATTTTAATAGCGTCTCCTTTAAACTCTTAAATCTCAAGTAAAGTTACGCCCTACGTATTAAACTCAAAAGTTGACGCGAACGTATTTGGAACAGTAGAGAATTACGTACTTACCCGTAGAACTACCGGATGCCATCTCACAAAGTATCGTTTGATGGTCGTAAAAACATCCCTTAACGATGGTCCGGTATCACTCGCCCTTTACCCTGGCGGTAAATTCCCATCTGATCACGAACTATTACTATTTTTCACTTCTCATGCTCGTAAAGTGTCTCATTGTGCCTTCGGGTATTAAGCCTAAAGTTTATTATTTAACCCTTAAAGGCTAAAGTAGTTCTTTAAAAAAATGTTATTAGAAGAATTTGTCATTTGTGATAACTGCATGGGAATTTAGGTTCATATAGCCTTTTGAAACGTTGGCCAAACCAGGCCAATTTACTTATATATTTTTTTAATAATCACCGACGATAAGTGCAACAACTGACATTTTCAATGCTTCCGCCAAAAGCATTTTGTTAATTTTTTAATCTTAGAAAACCAATTTATTCCCTAATGACAAAGTTCCCAAAGACAAAGAAAGTTTAAAAAAGTCGCAAAAACTCTTAAATTTTCATTGTAAGTTAACATTTATTTATTTGTAATTATGTGTTTATTTGTTATTTCCTCTCAGTGAAAAGCAGAGTGTTTAACTGGAGACTAAAACGCCATATCACACACTAACTATAGCTGCCCTTGGTTCGTGCTGGCGTCTTATCATCTCGTGTGATATGGCTTGTTTTAGTATCTAGTGGAACAATCTACTATTTAATGACGTCACCGCGGCCACTATTACATACTTTGTATAAGTATATTTTTTACAGGAACCGATTACGAATTTTTAGTTCTTTGAGTTTCGATGGTATCCTATCATCAATAACATCATAGTTATCACTGGGATTGGGGCGAAGGGGGGGGTTAAGAAAAATGGACTTGAGGATGACACTGTGATCATATTTTCGTGATCAGATGGGAATTAACCAACTCCGCCCACCCTCTGTAGTACAGCTTTTATGCGCTGTTCCCGTCTTAACCCCAATAATAAAATGCGGGTTGTAAATAGATAATAAGGGTGGAATACGCACCAGACACATTAAAGGCGCCGTTCAGTATAGTTTAACAGTAGCCTTCTAAATGTGCTTATCGACATAATCAATATACTTAAATTTTAGTGACTTAATTTTTTTTAACTTAAAAATACCTGAATAGATTTTCATTTAGTTTAGACTGTGAGTGAAACAAAAGGATTTACAATATAATATACAGGCTGTACAATAAAATAGACGACCTGCTAAAATGGTAAAAAAGGTTTGTGTTTAAAAGTTCTTTAAAAAAACTGTCCAAAGATTGAAGTTGAAGAAACACTGACTTAATTTAATCGCAAGATAATGTAGTGTCAAAGATTTAACGTGTATTTTTCTTTGTTATTAAAAAAACATCATTAATTAGGGTCTGTTATTATAATTAATTTCCCTTTAAATCATACCCTAATTTTATAATGCTTACTGTATGCCCCTTAATTTATTACTATTAGTTTATTTGTACAAATGTATAAACGATCAAGGTATAGAAGGAAGCCGAGAACGGTAATACGATTAAAATGAGTATATTACTGTATACTATATAATGTAATGTACTGTGTAATGTTATGTACGGTGTAATGTAATGTAAACAGACTTCCTACTCATATTATAGGTAAATGTAAAAGTTTGGTTAATAAGATGTTTAGATATTTGTTACTCAATCACGCTTCAACCACTAGACGGATCGTGATGAAACTTGGCACACATATAGGTTAGGTGCTGGAATAGGACATGGGATAGTTTTTATCCCGAAAAACATCCCATTCCTACGGGAAATACATACTAATTTGTGATGTTAATTTGTCAGCTGGTGTAATAAAATGTGTTTAAAAAAACATTTCTTGCTTACTCAGTATATTTCAATAATAATGTTTAACATATTTACGCTTTGTACGCCAACTAATACCTACACCTGTATAAATTTTACACCATAATCTTGCTTTGCTTTAATTATATAATGTATACCACAGCTATACTCATTTCACCGCAGGGCATTTCGGTATTTTGACAATTACCGCTATCAACAGATTTCAATAATGTATGTTGGTAAATAAGTCATTAACAAAACTTTTTGACAGTTTGTTGATACTCTCCACATATCAGTATTTAACTCGTAATCTTAAATCATCATAAAATAGGCAGTTCAGATGAGCCCCAAGTATACCGGCTAGAGTTTTTTGCTGGTATCTAATAATCGTTTTCCGTTTCCATAGCAAATGTCAGCGAGAATGCTCCCTGTTGATCGTAATCTTCACCAATTAGGCTGAAATAAAAATGTTTAATTTAATGGAAAACCGCAAATAAAAGCCTTATACTCAACGTGTAAGTATTAATTAATAAAGTAAAAGGAAGTGCATGAAAAGGTTGATGAATGTCAGTGAGGCTAGTCAGGTGTGCCAGGATAGTGCAAAGTGGCGATCCATCGTCTCTGCCTACCCCTCTGGGACCAAGGCGTAAGCATTATTTATGTATGTATGTATGTATGTATGTATGTATGTATGTATGTATGTATGTATGTATGTATGTATGTATGTATGTATGTATGTATGTATGTATGTATGTATGTATGTATGTATGTATGTATGTATGTATGTATGTATGTATGTATGTATGTATGTATGTATGTATGTATGTATGTATGTATGTATGTATGTATGTATGTATGTATGTATAATTGAAAGTCTAGATAATGTATTTCTATCTTTATACAGGTTGTCCAGTAAATAAACGTCCAACTCAGCAAGAAGTTATAACTTTGTACCAGTGTGAAGCGGCTTATCGCTTCTTTACGTAGTTACATTTAGTATTCTCTATAATCATCAGCATCCAACAGTGGACGCTGATGATTCATCATCTTCAGCGTCCACTGTTGGACATAGACCTCTCCCAAGGTGCGCCACTGAACCGATCCTCGGTTCTTCTCATCCAGTCACTGCCAGCCGCCTTACGCAGATTGTCGCTCTTTCTAGCCAGGGGGAGTCCCACACTACGCTTGCCCAGTGGCAGTCTCCACTTGAGAACTCGTTTACCCGGTAGCGGTAATCGGTTCTTCGACAGATGTGACCATCCCACGGCCACTTCAACGTACTAACTTTTTGAGCTAGGGCGAAGACTTAAGTTCTCTGGCAGATCACCTCATTTCGGATCCTGTCCCTTAGAGAAACTTCGAGCATAGCTCTTTCCACAGTCCACTGAGCGACCTTGAGTTTTCAGACTAGTCCCAATGCTTGTGTCAATGTTTCGGCGCCATAACTCTTTTAGATGATATGACGTAACTTCCCAAATGCTGCCCAGCCTAGCATAATCCTTCTGTCAGCTTCCTTTTCGAAGTTGTTTTTACCTATATAGTTGAAGCAACGTGATCCTAATCTTATCCAAGTTCATTCCGAGACCGACACGTCTCTGTTATTAGTATACAACAAATAAGTATAATGCTGAGCGGAATTCAGTTTGCGATTGGCATGTCCAAGGCGTACGCGGGCGCAGCTTGTTTTACATATGAAATAAAAATAAACTATGTTATTATTATAATCACCTTTGACACCACTGCTGCTTGGCGGACACGGGCACATCGAAATCCTCGAAGCATAAACCCTGGCTCGGTGTTGTTGAACTATAAAAATTCCGAATAAATTGTAAATCCAGTTATCGCATTATAATTTTTTTTATTGACAACAGATTTTGAGTCGGACAAATTATTTAAAACTGGCAGTTATGTAATCAGATATTCAGACCATTTTAACATTTTTGGTAACTACAAAATAATATTATAAGTACTGTCCTTAATATATCTACCTATATATCAACTACATATATTCAGCTGGATAGAAATCACTTCATAAGACGACATTTTGTTTCGATAACAATTTTGTTTAATATTTATTTTACACGTGGTTCTTGTGGCACATAATTTTGGTAATTTTGTGTACAAAAGCGAGCTTATCTCTAAAAGAGGCATCTTCCAGCCAACTTTATAGGGTGTGAGGCAAGGCAACAAGGGCCGTAATGTACCTCAGGCTCGTTATGGCTAATCAGTAATTAATTACACAGAAATCACCTTAAGACTGGACAGGATTGGCTTTGACCGCCTCCTTTTTTTTCTTTTAATCCCCGTTGTAGAATTTATCACGTTGATATTTTTACAACTTTGAAAAATTATTCCTTTCCACTTGCTTTTTCCACTGTTAATTCCAGCCCAAATTACCAGTTCAATGACAAAATGTGACGTGATATGACTTTGATAAAATGCGACCAGTACGTTTGGAAAAAATGCGACGTAGACATTTGAGTTTTTGTTTGTGTTTCTTTTAAATAAGTTTAAAAAGTTTATTTTACTAATATTGGGCGAATAAATTATTTAGAAAAGTCAATTCCAATACTCACTTCTAGCTCTCATTTTCTTGATGTAAGGTCTAACTCTAGTAAAGATCTCATAGCTTATTGGTTCACTGGAAGTTGATTCAGACGAACTAGATTCTTCACTTCTATTAGTATTGCTTGAGGCGGAGGCTCCTGCGTTAGACATTGCATTTGTGCCAGAACTGGAAGCACTTGCAGCTGTAGCAGAAGACGACGAGGAGCCTGTGTCGGAGCTAGAACTGCTGGATGTGGCAGCTCCCGAGGCAGATGATGCCCCTCCACTTGAACTAGACGATGTTGTAGTTGCAGAAGAAGAAGATGCGCTCGATGACTGCTCTTCCTCGCTACTGCTCTCGTTGGATGCTCCAGATTCGCTACTTTCAATAGAACTGGAATTGTTTTCTGATGTTTCAGAACTGGCACTGCTCTCGTTCGATTCTTCGGATGACGATTCTGTAGTGGTTTCGTTTGACTCTTCAGATTCCGATGAATTGCTAGCATCGGATGATCCAGAATCAGATTCTTCACTACTACTGGAATTGCTTGAGGCGGAGGCTCCTGCGTCAGATATTGCATTTGTGCCAGAACTGGAAGCACTTGCAGCTGTAGCAGAAGACGACGAGGACCCTGTGTCGGAGCTAGAACTGCTGGATGTGGCAGCTCCCGAGGCAGACGATGCCCCTCCACTTGAACTAGTCGATGCTGTAGCTGCAGAAGAAGAAGATGCGCTCGATGACTGCTCTTCCTCGCTACTGCTCTCGTTGGATGCTCCAGATTCGCTACTTTCAATAGAACTGGAATTGTTTTCCGATGTTTCAGAACTGGCACTGCTCTCGTTCGATTCTTCGGATGACGATTCTGTAGTGGTTTCGTTTGACTCTTCAGATTCCGATGAATTGCTAGCATCGGATGATCCAGAATCAGATTCTTCACTACTACTGGAATTGCTTGAGGCGGAGGCTCCTGCGTCAGACATTGCATTTGTGCCAGAACTGGAAGCACTTGCAGCTGTAGCAGAAGACGACGAGGACCCTGTGTCGGAGCTAGAACCGCTGGATGTGGCAGCTCCCGAGGCAGACGATGCCCCTCCACTTGAACTAGTCGATGCTGTAGCTGCAGAAGAAGAAGATGCGCTCGATGACTGCTCTTCCTCGCTACTGCTCTCGTTTGATGCTCCAGATTCGCTACTTTCAATAGAACTGGAATTGTTTTCCGATGTTTCAGAACTGGCACTGCTCTCGTTCGATTCTTCGGAAGACGATTCTGTAGTGGTTTCGTTTGACTCTTCAGATTCCGATGAATTGCTAGCATCGGATGATCCAGAATCAGATTCTTCACTACTACTGGAATTGCTTGAGGCGGAGGCTCCTGCGTCAGACATTGCATTTGTGCCAGAACTGGAAGCACTTGCAGCTGTAGCAGAAGACGACGAGGACCCTGTGTCGGAGCTAGAACTGCTGGATGTGGCAGCTCCCGACGCAGACGATGCCCCTCCACTTGAACTAGTCGATGCTGTAGCTGCAGAAGAAGAAGATGCGCTCGATGACTGCTCTTCCTCGCTACTGCTCTCGTTGGATGCTCCAGATTCGCTACTTTCAATAGAACTGGAATTGTTTTCCGATGTTTCAGAACTGGCACTGCTCTCGTTCGATTCTTCGGATGACGATTCTGTAGTGGTTTCGTTTGACTCTTCAGATTCCGATGAATTGCTAGCATCGGATGATCCAGAATCAGATTCTTCACTACTACTGGAATTGCTTGAGGCGGAGGCTCCTGCGTCAGACATTGCATTTGTGCCAGAACTGGAAGCACTTGCAGCTGTAGCAGAAGACGACGAGGACCCTGTGTCGGAGCTAGAACTGCTAGATGTGGCAGCTCCCGAGGCAGACGATGCCCCTCCACTTGAACTAGTCGATGCTGTAGCTGCAGAAGAAGAAGATGCGTTCGATGACTGCTCTTCCTCGCTACTGCTCTCGTTTGATGCTCCAGATTCGCTACTTTCAATAGAACTGGAATTGTTTTCCGATGTTTCAGAACTGGCACTGCTCTCGTTCGATTCTTCGGATGACGATTCTGTAGTGGTTTCGTTTGACTCTTCAGATTCCGATGAATTGCTAGCATCGGATGATCCAGAATCAGATTCTTCACTACTACTGGAATTGCTTGAGGCGGAGGCTCCTGCGTCAGACATTGCATTTGTGCCAGAACTGGAAGCACTTGCAGCTGTAGCAGAAGACGACGAGGACCCTGTGTCGGAGCTAGAACTGCTGGATGTGGCAGCTCCCGACGCAGACGATGCCCCTCCACTTGAACTAGTCGATGCTGTAGCTGCAGAAGAAGAAGATGCGCTCGATGACTGCTCTTCCTCGCTACTGCTCTCGTTGGATGCTCCAGATTCGCTACTTTCAATAGAACTGGAATTGTTTTCCGATGTTTCAGAACTGGCACTGCTCTCGTTCGATTCTTCGGATGACGATTCTGTAGTGGTTTCGTTTGACTCTTCAGATTCCGATGAATTGCTAGCATCGGATGATCCAGAATCAGATTCTTCACTACTACTGGAATTGCTTGAGGCGGAGGCTCCTGCGTCAGACATTGCATTTGTGCCAGAACTGGAAGCACTTGCAGCTGTAGCAGAAGACGACGAGGACCCTGTGTCGGAGCTAGAACTGCTGGATGTGGCAGCTCCCGAGGCAGACGATGCCCCTCCACTTGAACTAGTCGATGCTGTAGCTGCAGAAGAAGAAGATGCGCTCGATGACTGCTCTTCCTCGCTACTGCTCTCGTTTGATGCTCCAGATTCGCTACTTTCAATAGAACTGGAATTGTTTTCCGATGTTTCAGAACTGGCACTGCTCTCGTTCGATTCTTCGGAAGACGATTCTGTAGTGGTTTCGTTTGACTCTTCAGATTCCGATGAATTGCTAGCATCGGATGATCCAGAATCAGATTCTTCACTACTACTGGAATTGCTTGAGGCGGAGGCTCCTGCGTCAGACATTGCATTTGTGCCAGAACTGGAAGCACTTGCAGCTGTAGCAGAAGACGACGAGGACCCTGTGTCGGAGCTAGAACTGCTGGATGTGGCAGCTCCCGAGGCAGACGATGCCCCTCCACTTGAACTAGTCGATGCTGTAGCTGCAGAAGAAGAAGATGCGCTCGATGACTGCTCTTCCTCGCTACTGCTCTCGTTTGATGCTCCAGATTCGCTACTTTCAATAGAACTGGAATTGTTTTCCGATGTTTCAGAACTGGCACTGCTCTCGTTCGATTCTTCGGAAGACGATTCTGTAGTGGTTTCGTTTGACTCTTCAGATTCCGATGAATTGCTAGCATCGGATGATCCAGAATCAGATTCTTCACTACTACTGGAATTGCTTGAGGCGGAGGCTCCTGCGTCAGACATTGCATTTGTGCCAGAACTGGAAGCACTTGCAGCTGTAGCAGAAGACGACGAGGACCCTGTGTCGGAGCTAGAACCGCTGGATGTGGCAGCTCCCGAGGCAGACGATGCCCCTCCACTTGAACTAGTCGATGCTGTAGCTGCAGAAGAAGAAGATGCGCTCGATGACTGCTCTTCCTCGCTACTGCTCTCGTTTGATGCTCCAGATTCGCTACTTTCAATAGAACTGGAATTGTTTTCCGATGTTTCAGAACTGGCACTGCTCTCGTTCGATTCTTCGGATGACGATTCTGTAGTGGTTTCGTTTGACTCTTCAGATTCCGATGAATTGCTAGCATCGGATGATCCAGAATCAGATTCTTCACTACTACTGGAATTGCTTGAGGCGGAGGCTCCTGCGTCAGACATTGCATTTGTGCCAGAACTGGAAGCACTTGCAGCTGTAGCAGAAGACGACGAGGACCCTGTGTCGGAGCTAGAACTGCTGGATGTGGCAGCTCCCGAGGCAGACGATGCCCCTCCACTTGAACTAGTCGATGCTGTAGCTGCAGAAGAAGAAGATGCGCTCGATGACTGCTCTTCCTCGCTACTGCTCTCGTTGGATGCTCCAGATTCGCTACTTTCAATAGAACTGGAATTGTTTTCCGATGTTTCAGAACTGGCACTGCTCTCGTTCGATTCTTCGGAAGACGATTCTGTAGTGGTTTCGTTTGACTCTTCAGATTCCGATGAATTGCTAGCATCGGATGATCCAGAATCAGATTCTTCACTACTACTGGAATTGCTTGAGGCGGAGGCTCCTGCGTCAGACATTGCATTTGTGCCAGAACTGGAAGCACTTGCAGCTGTAGCAGAAGACGACGAGGACCCTGTGTCGGAGCTAGAACCGCTGGATGTGGCAGCTCCCGAGGCAGACGATGCCCCTCCACTTGAACTAGTCGATGCTGTAGCTGCAGAAGAAGAAGATGCGCTCGATGACTGCTCTTCCTCGCTACTGCTCTCGTTTGATGCTCCAGATTCGCTACTTTCAATAGAACTGGAATTGTTTTCCGATGTTTCAGAACTGGCACTGCTCTCGTTCGATTCTTCGGAAGACGATTCTGTAGTGGTTTCGTTTGACTCTTCAGATTCCGATGAATTGCTAGCATCGGATGATCCAGAATCAGATTCTTCACTACTACTGGAATTGCTTGAGGCGGAGGCTCCTGCGTCAGACATTGCATTTGTGCCAGAACTGGAAGCACTTGCAGCTGTAGCAGAAGACGACGAGGACCCTGTGTCGGAGCTAGAACTGCTGGATGTGGCAGCTCCCGACGCAGACGATGCCCCTCCACTTGAACTAGTCGATGCTGTAGCTGCAGAAGAAGAAGATGCGCTCGATGACTGCTCTTCCTCGCTACTGCTCTCGTTGGATGCTCCAGATTCGCTACTTTCAATAGAACTGGAATTGTTTTCCGATGTTTCAGAACTGGCACTGCTCTCGTTCGATTCTTCGGATGACGATTCTGTAGTGGTTTCGTTTGACTCTTCAGATTCCGATGAATTGCTAGCATCGGATGATCCAGAATCAGATTCTTCACTACTACTGGAATTGCTTGAGGCGGAGGCTCCTGCGTCAGACATTGCATTTGTGCCAGAACTGGAAGCACTTGCAGCTGTAGCAGAAGACGACGAGGACCCTGTGTCGGAGCTAGAACTGCTGGATGTGGCAGCTCCCGAGGCAGACGATGCCCCTCCACTTGAACTAGTCGATGCTGTAGCTGCAGAAGAAGAAGATGCGTTCGATGACTGCTCTTCCTCGCTACTGCTCTCGTTTGATGCTCCAGATTCGCTACTTTCAATAGAACTGGAATTGTTTTCCGATGTTTCAGAACTGGCACTGCTCTCGTTCGATTCTTCGGATGACGATTCTGTAGTGGTTTCGTTTGACTCTTCAGATTCCGATGAATTGCTAGCATCGGATGATCCAGAATCAGATTCTTCACTACTACTGGAATTGCTTGAGGCGGAGGCTCCTGCGTCAGACATTGCATTTGTGCCAGAACTGGAAGCACTTGCAGCTGTAGCAGAAGACGACGAGGACCCTGTGTCGGAGCTAGAACTGCTGGATGTGGCAGCTCCCGACGCAGACGATGCCCCTCCACTTGAACTAGTCGATGCTGTAGCTGCAGAAGAAGAAGATGCGCTCGATGACTGCTCTTCCTCGCTACTGCTCTCGTTGGATGCTCCAGATTCGCTACTTTCAATAGAACTGGAATTGTTTTCCGATGTTTCAGAACTGGCACTGCTCTCGTTCGATTCTTCGGATGACGATTCTGTAGTGGTTTCGTTTGACTCTTCAGATTCCGATGAATTGCTAGCATCGGATGATCCAGAATCAGATTCTTCACTACTACTGGAATTGCTTGAGGCGGAGGCTCCTGCGTCAGACATTGCATTTGTGCCAGAACTGGAAGCACTTGCAGCTGTAGCAGAAGACGACGAGGACCCTGTGTCGGAGCTAGAACTGCTGGATGTGGCAGCTCCCGAGGCAGACGATGCCCCTCCACTTGAACTAGTCGATGCTGTAGCTGCAGAAGAAGAAGATGCGCTCGATGACTGCTCTTCCTCGCTACTGCTCTCGTTTGATGCTCCAGATTCGCTACTTTCAATAGAACTGGAATTGTTTTCCGATGTTTCAGAACTGGCACTGCTCTCGTTCGATTCTTCGGAAGACGATTCTGTAGTGGTTTCGTTTGACTCTTCAGATTCCGATGAATTGCTAGCATCGGATGATCCAGAATCAGATTCTTCACTACTACTGGAATTGCTTGAGGCGGAGGCTCCTGCGTCAGACATTGCATTTGTGCCAGAACTGGAAGCACTTGCAGCTGTAGCAGAAGACGACGAGGACCCTGTGTCGGAGCTAAAACTGCTGGATGTGGCAGCTCCCGAGGCAGACGATGCCCCTCCACTTGAACTAGTCGATGCTGTAGCTGCAGAAGAAGAAGATGCGCTCGATGACTGCTCTTCCTCGCTACTGCTCTCGTTTGATGCTCCAGATTCGCTACTTTCAATAGAACTGGAATTGTTTTCCGATGTTTCAGAACTGGCACTGCTCTCGTTCGATTCTTCGGAAGACGATTCTGTAGTGGTTTCGTTTGACTCTTCAGATTCCGATGAATTGCTAGCATCGGATGATCCAGAATCAGATTCTTCACTACTACTGGAATTGCTTGAGGCGGAGGCTCCTGCGTCAGACATTGCATTTGTGCCAGAACTGGAAGCACTTGCAGCTGTAGCAGAAGACGACGAGGACCCTGTGTCGGAGCTAGAACTGCTGGATGTGGCAGCTCCCGAGGCAGACGATGCCCCTCCACTTGAACTAGTCGATGCTGTAGCTGCAGAAGAAGAAGATGCGCTCGATGACTGCTCTTCCTCGCTACTGCTCTCGTTGGATGCTCCAGATTCGCTACTTTCAATAGAACTGGAATTGTTTTCCGATGTTTCAGAACTGGCACTGCTCTCGTTTGATTCTTCGGATGACGATTCTGTAGTGGTTTCGTTTGACTCTTCAGATTCCGATGAATTGCTAGCATCGGATGATCCAGAATCAGATTCTTCACTACTACTGGAATTGCTTGAGGCGGAGGCTCCTGCGTCAGACATTGCATTTGTGCCAGAACTGGAAGCACTTGCAGCTGTAGCAGAAGACGACGAGGACCCTGTGTCGGAGCTAGAACCGCTGGATGTGGCAGCTCCCGAGGCAGACGATGCCCCTCCACTTGAACTAGTCGATGCTGTAGCTGCAGAAGAAGAAGATGCGCTCGATGACTGCTCTTCCTCGCTACTGCTCTCGTTTGATGCTCCAGATTCGCTACTTTCAATAGAACTGGAATTGTTTTCCGATGTTTCAGAACTGGCACTGCTCTCGTTCGATTCTTCGGAAGACGATTCTGTAGTGGTTTCGTTTGACTCTTCAGATTCCGATGAATTGCTAGCATCGGATGATCCAGAATCAGATTCTTCACTACTACTGGAATTGCTTGAGGCGGAGGCTCCTGCGTCAGACATTGCATTTGTGCCAGAACTGGAAGCACTTGCAGCTGTAGCAGAAGACGACGAGGACCCTGTGTCGGAGCTAGAACTGCTGGATGTGGCAGCTCCCGACGCAGACGATGCCCCTCCACTTGAACTAGTCGATGCTGTAGCTGCAGAAGAAGAAGATGCGCTCGATGACTGCTCTTCCTCGCTACTGCTCTCGTTGGATGCTCCAGATTCGCTACTTTCAATAGAACTGGAATTGTTTTCCGATGTTTCAGAACTGGCACTGCTCTCGTTCGATTCTTCGGATGACGATTCTGTAGTGGTTTCGTTTGACTCTTCAGATTCCGATGAATTGCTAGCATCGGATGATCCAGAATCAGATTCTTCACTACTACTGGAATTGCTTGAGGCGGAGGCTCCTGCGTCAGACATTGCATTTGTGCCAGAACTGGAAGCACTTGCAGCTGTAGCAGAAGACGACGAGGACCCTGTGTCGGAGCTAGAACTGCTGGATGTGGCAGCTCCCGAGGCAGACGATGCCCCTCCACTTGAACTAGTCGATGCTGTAGCTGCAGAAGAAGAAGATGCGCTCGATGACTGCTCTTCCTCGCTACTGCTCTCGTTGGATGCTCCAGATTCGCTACTTTCAATAGAACTGGAATTGTTTTCCGATGTTTCAGAACTGGCACTGCTCTCGTTCGATTCTTCGGATGACGATTCTGTAGTGGTTTCGTTTGACTCTTCAGATTCCGATGAATTGCTAGCATCGGATGATCCAGAATCAGATTCTTCACTACTACTGGAATTGCTTGAGGCGGAGGCTCCTGCGTCAGACATTGCATTTGTGCCAGAACTGGAAGCACTTGCAGCTGTAGCAGAAGACGACGAGGACCCTGTGTCGGAGCTAGAACTGCTGGATGTGGCAGCTCCCGAGGCAGACGATGCCCCTCCACTTGAACTAGTCGATGCTGTAGCTGCAGAAGAAGAAGATGCGCTCGATGACTGCTCTTCCTCGCTACTGCTCTCGTTTGATGCTCCAGATTCGCTACTTTCAATAGAACTGGAATTGTTTTCCAATGTTTCAGAACTGGCACTGCTCTCATTCGATTCTTCGGAAGACGATTCTGTAGTGGTTTCGTTTGACTCTTCAGATTCCGATGAATTGCTAGCATCGGATGATCCAGAATCAGATTCTTCACTACTACTGGAATTGCTTGAGGCGGAGGCTCCTGCGTCAGACATTGCATTTGTGCCAGAACTGGAAGCACTTGCAGCTGTAGCAGAAGACGACGAGGACCCTGTGTCGGAGCTAGAATTGCTGGATGTGGCAGCTCCCGAGGCAGACGATGCCCCTCCACTTGAACTAGTCGATGCTGTAGCTGCAGAAGAAGAAGATGCGCTCGATGACTGCTCTTCCTCGCTACTGCTCTCGTTTGATGCTCCAGATTCGCTACTTTCAATAGAACTGGAATTGTTTTCCGATGTTTCAGAACTGGCACTGCTCTCGTTCGATTCTTCGGATGACGATTCTGTAGTGGTTTCGTTTGACTCTTCAGATTCCGATGAATTGCTAGCATCAGACGATCCAGAATCAGATTCTTCACTACTACTGGAATTGCTCGAGGCGGAGGCTCCTGCGTCAGACATTGCATTTGTACCAGAACTGGAAGCACTTGCAGCTGCAGATGCTATAGCTTCGGATATAGAATTTGTACCAGAATCGGAACTTGTTTCACTTTCTGCTGCAGCTTCAGCGGTAGATTCTTGATTAGAAATTGAACTAGTTGTTGCTGCAGATGACGATTTTTGCCCCTGACTGTTTGAGCTAGACGTGGCAGCTGCATATGAAGTTGCTTTACTGTTACTAGATGCTGTAATAAAATGAAAGATAATAAGACATTATGCAAGAAATAGGATATATTAAGTTGGCATATGATACGGAACCCTTTATTTACAAGCCTGACTCGCACTTGACCCAGTTATTTCACATGATGTCATCAAATAACGTTAATTCAGTCTAGTCTGGATATTACATTACACATTAGGGAACGTACCCAAACTACATGACAAATTTTTATTAATTTTTTTACCCCCCTTCCCCCCTCGGTGACCACCCCCGTATATGCCAATAACCCGTAGCGTGCATAATATAGAAGTTATAAAGTATCTTAAAACTGACCCGAAATTATACAGAGCTTCTGTTTATAACATTTAAATTTATTTTAATATTACAATAATACCTATATTTTGTGATTTACTTGTTATACATTTAATGCTCTTGTGACATTGTATTCAAATATTAAATCAAATAAAGTATCAACGCCAAAGGCGTGCTTGTGGTTCAGTAGTCTTTCTCCCGTTTTGGCTCTAACATGCAATAAATGTACATCCACAGTAAACTTACCACTTGATGAAGCGAATGATGATGCAGTAGCACTACTTCTGTCAGACAAATCGCTGAATGACGATGCTGTAAATTTAATAAAAATTAAATGTGTTTGACTACTCAACTGCTATCACTTTTACGAATCTTGACCACCACTCATTATGTGGTTCGCAAGAAGTCATGATCCTCACATATATTGTCTCTCGGTCTGAGGACTTGTTTTGGATGTTGGGAATTATATGCGTGTAGATTACGATTGCGTTATTTTCTGTGTTCCGATGCCAAACATTGTTGCAAATAATTATAACAAATCAAGGTCTAAATATAAGACCTTATTGTGTAACATTTTATTGTACAAATAAACTATTACGTATATGCATAATAATAATTGCCACACACATACACATATTTTCCGTCGTCATCATCATCGTAAATACGTCCACTGCTATAAATAAGCCTCCCAAATTTAAAACCACTTTAGGTGGGCTGTCCATTGGCGTAATCACCACGTTTCGTAGATGGATTGGTGACAGCAATAATAATCTTAATATAGATTAGATTAGATTAGATTTATTTATTTCACTTTTACATCTTAAAAATTCAATTTTACATGTCATTCTAATATGGTAAAAGGGATCGTCATAAAATAAAATAATGTATAAATTACAATGTCAACAATTCAAATAATGTCCTAGTATATAACATACTATCTTTGTCAGTATATAATATTAAAATAAAAATTTAATAATACACTTGGTATTAAATTATCACAAATTAAATTAAACGTCAGAGGACCCACCAATTTCATTTTTTAGAAAATTCATTTATGGAATAATATTCATTTTCCAATAAAAGGTTTTTTAATCGTCGACTAAACGTTTCGTCATTGGTCACATTACGTAGATCTGCGGGCAGGTGTTCGTAGTACGTGGGACCGATGACGCGGGGGTTTTTGGTGGCAAGTGCAGTGCGGCGCGTTACTGTCTTTAATCGACCTTCGTTACGAAGTTCGTGCCCTCCGCCTATACGTCGCCCGAAACTGGACATATTTACACAGGAGAATACTGCTTCCCGTCCTTAGTGCAATCATCTAGTAGCCTTGATGACACCCTCGTGATTAGGGGTGGCCCTATTCTAAGCCGTATTTATTTTTCCTTAAAAGTCTTCTAATCCACAATTTGCAGTTAACGTCAGAGGAGCTGTATTTACAATAATAGCAAATAAAGAATTTCGCGTTAAATTTTTTTTGGAATTAATTACCCAAAGAATAAAAAGGGGCTCCACCCACGAGAGATATCTTTCTTCAGTTAAGTGATAAAAGCATTTTTTGAAATTGTCGATACTTTTTTAATATTCAAAATCTTAAAGGTAACAAAACAGTTGCGTTGCCGCTGGCCACTAAAGAATCAGAATCAATACATTCGCCTTCCAAAAAGAATAGAAAGATGTATCAATTCATTACAAGTAATTCATTTGAAGAATACAGTTGGGCTGGGCTGCATACGGAAAACTGCGGCAAGTCTTCAAGTCACCCATTCCACAATGTTTAAAGACAAAATACCATAATCAGGGCGTCCTGCCTGTCATAATCTACGAGTTACGGAAACATGGACACTGACGGTGGGCCTGATCCACAAGTTCCAAGTCGGTCAGCGAGCTATAGAGAGGACTATACTCGGGATTTCTTTGAAGGATATGATCCGATGAAGAACGAAGGTGACCGACATGATTAGCAAGCCGGAGTGGCAGTGGTCGGGCCATATCTGTCGCAGAACCGACGGCCGTTGGGGCCGACGAGTTCTGGAGTTCGGCACGCGCAGGGTGGGATGCCCCGCAGCCAGATGGACCGACGACCTCAAGAAAGTGGCCGGAAGCTTTTGGACCGGGTGTGGTGGCATTCATTTGGGAAGGCCTATGTCCAACAGTGGACATAAACGGTGATATGAATAAGTAATTCATTATGTGCCGATTAGAAGTCAATAAACGAGTTTAATAAATATCTTCATGACATGCATATTTAGTTTGCAACATTTCTTTGGCAGTACGTCCTATGATTTGCTTTATATAAGAGTACTGAAGGTGAGTACAATTTCGAACCAGTTATGAATTGTTGACATTCCGATACGGGTCCTGTTTCTTTACCTGTTGCTATTTTCAAATCACTCAATGCATTGTTGCTGTCGGCTGCTGGATATTATTATTTCTCAATGCAGCTAATTACGAATATGTAAGAATTATAATAAACATCTCTCGTTGTCGTCTCGCTGCAAGCGCCGTGCGGTGCGTGCGTGTGTTGTGTGTGCGCTGCGCCCGCGCGACTCGAGAATAAACAAATTACGAAAATTGTTATTATGGAGTGTCAAATGTGTAAAAAAGTACTGTCTAAAAGGGGATCGCATTTTTTATGTCAAGGCCCGTGCGGGGGAACCTTCCATAGAGGATGTGTGAAAGGATTGACGGCAGATTTGAAGGCAGGAAGAACCCGTCTTCGCTGTAATAACTGCGAAGTCGATGACGAGTTGGAGGACGAAGACCTAGAAGATGAAGCACAAGGTCTCAGCCTAATCTTGAAGGACATTCAAAAAAAGGTCAGTTCCCTACCAGGCTTAAAAAAGCAGCTGGATTCGATCAAAGAGAGCATGAGCGTCCTTTCTGACAAGTATGACACTTTGCTAGCTGAGCACGAAAAGTCAAAAGAAAAATTAATAAGCTGGAAAAACTTGTCGTGAGTACTAATAACAAGTGTATTTACTTAGATAAGTGCAACATTGCACTAGAACAAAAATTACACGAATTCGAACAAATGTCGCGTAAAAACAGTATCGTGATAGTAGGGGTCGAGCAATTACCTGGCGAAAACGTAAAGAGCCTGGTCAACAAGATCGGCGAATCAATGGGTGTTAGCTGTGTGGACATTGAGGCGGCAATACGTACGCGGCCCTTAAAACCAGGTGATAAACCAGCCTCAATCATCGTTAGTTTCAAAACCTCTGGAACTGAATCTCGCGACAACTGGCTGGTACAAAAGCGTAAATTAGCTGAAGTAACAAGCAACACTATTACGGGCGGGACGCTTGTAAATAAGATCTATATTAACGAAAACTTAACGAAGCCTACACGAGCATTACTATGGAATACGAAAAAACAGTTGCACGGTATCTACAAGTACATATGGGTAGCTAATGGAAAAATCTTGATAAAAAAAGCTGACGGGGACAAGACAATCTGGGTACGAGCTGAAAACGAGATTCCTGAACTACTCAAGAACAAGTGAAGTGCCTATTATAGGTATTCGGTGTTTAATTTGATTAACTATTTTTATAAAATTCACTGCTTTGGACACTATTGATGATACTTCAGTAAACTATGTGTGTGTTGATAACATACAAGGTTGGGTAGACTCTTTTAGCCGTAGGAAAGATTTGAATTTGTTACATGTAAATATTCGCTCAATTAAAAAACACTTTAACGAATTATTGGGTACTTTAAACAGCTACATTGAAGAATTAGATGTAATAGTGTTAACAGAGTGTAACGTTAGTTATTCATTATTGTCATTTTACAAAATGAGTGGGTATAGCATGAATGTATACACCCGTGCGGGGCGCGGCGGGGGGGGCGTGCTTGTGTACTCGCGCGCGGCACTAGCGGCGCGCGAGAGCGAGCCACCGCTCCCCGCCATGCATACCGCAGAGCGCGTGTCCATTACATTCGCAAACAATGGAGAAATGGTTCATGTTGTGTCCATTTATAGACCGCCTAAAATCAACAAGAAAGATAAAATTGTACAATTTCTAGAAGAGTTCCGTAAAATGCTACACAGCATTCCTCAAAACAGTAAAGCTGTTATTTGTGGAGACTTAAATATTAACTTATTAACTGACCGGTGTAACTATGTTATTTCTTATGAGAATCTATTAGCGGAATACGGATTTACTAAATGTATTAATGACATAACACGTAAAGAAATAGTTAACGAAAGTATTGTCGAATCTTGCTTGGACCATATTTATATAAGAGACCATCTGGCCATTATCCATTCAGCGGTAATAAAACATAAAATATCCGATCATTATTACATAGCGGCTGCGGTGGAATGGAAACGCGGCACCGCTGCCGAGCTACGGCGGTGCGACGGCGGCGGCGACCTTGGCAACAAGCGCTCGTCGCGCGCGCACCGTCGCAGTGGCCTAGCGGGCGATCGGCACGCATCCGCGTCCCTACCTACTGCTAACACACGGCGTGTACTCGACAATCGGATGGTCAGAGAAAAGTTACTATCTATAGACTTCAATGAGCTTTTATTGATAAACTGTCCTATTAAACTGTACACGACGTTTTGCCAGTTATTTAAAAACACTTACGATGAATGTTATAAAAATATAACGGTGAATAGTAATAGAAACAAATGTTGGGTTAACGATAACTTGAAAGCAATGATAAAAGAGAGAGATAGACTATTTGAGATATGGAGTTGTGATCCTAAAAATATGATTAAAAGACTATCCTATACTAGGTACAGGAACAAATGTTTTAAAGCTATTTCTAAACGTTGTTATGAATACGACAGGCAATGTATATTAGACTGTAATAAAAATATAAAAAAAATTTGGGATAAAATTAATAGCATGTTAGTCATTAGATTCAATAATTTTAAATAATATGAAAAGTAGTTTAAAAAATAAAGATATATGTGATAAATTTGCTCAAACTTTTTCTAGTGAAATTGATCTCATTAAACTTGTGTGTGATGTTAACTGTTTGGATAGAAATGAGTATGTTAATGAAGCGGAGGTGAGTATGAGGTGGCAGCCGGTGACTAGTAAAGATGTCCTCCGGATAATTAGTAAAATGAGCGATAAAAAGTCCCCCGGATGCGACCTCATACGCATGTCTGACTTGAAAAAATTAGGTGATAAGGTCAGTCCTGTTCTAGCAAAATTAATTAATTTATCTGTTGAGCATTCAAAATTCCCAAACGAATTAAAGAAAGCAGTTGTACGCCCTATCCATAAGAAAGGTAACAAAAGAGAATTTTCCAATTATAGACCCATAACGATATTATCAAGTGTAGATAAAATTATTGAAAAAAGTATTGTAAACCAAATAGGTAACTACCTTAATAAAAATTCTATAATAAATAAATGTCAACACGGATTTCAAAAGAACAAAAGCACTAACACTCTTTTGTCACGTTTCACAGACGAAATTAACTCATACCTAGCAGATAAAAAAATTGTAGTATCCATATTCTTTGATTTCAAAAAGGCGTTCGATACCTTAGAAATAAAAATGTTACTGAGGGCTATGGATGAGTGCGGGGTGAGGAAGCCGCTCAACCGATGGTTCCGCGACTTCCTCACTGCGCGCTCCTACCGCGTGCGGGTGAGCGACGAGTACAGCGAGGACACGGAAGTCCGGAGCGGGGTGCCCCAGGGCTCCGGCTGCGGACCTGTGTGCTACTTGATGCATGTAAACAGTCTGTGCAGAGTGCTGCGCCACTGCTCAGCGCATATGTTCGCAGACGACCTGTGCGTGCTGCGCGCCGGCACTGACCTCGCTGACACTTGCCGCTTGCTACAGCAGGATGTTGATGCGGTGGTCAAATGGGCACACGATAATGGCATAGTCCTCAACGCCGATAAAACTAAGCTCATTGTTATTCATTCACCGTATCTCCATTTCAACGAATCACCTCCTTCAATCTATACACATAAGCACTTTTGTCTTCATGCCAATGTGAATATCTGTGATTGTAAACCTATAGAAGTAGTCAATAATGTCACTTACCTAGGAATGATAATAGATATACACTTTTCATGGGCAAAACATGTAGATTATATATGTAGTAAACTTAGAGTACTTTTAGGAAAGTTCTACCACTTAAGCTACAAAGTGCCCAAAGGCACTTTGAAATGTTTATATTTGTCGCTGGTAGACTCTATCGTGGGGTATGCTCTTGATTGCTATGGACTAACTTTCAAAACAAATATAGATAAACTAGAAGCACTACAAATAAGGTTCTTAAAATTACTTGTGGATAAAAAAACTCAAGCAAGATGCAATGATAATCACAGAAAGCTATTTAAAATTTGTAAAATTCTACCGGCAGGTCTAAAGCATAAATATTTACTTCTGACAAACCAACATAGCAATCATGAGACTAACCTATCACTAGTAAGTCACAGCCACATTACTAGATCAGTAACCGGGGGCAGGTATGACGTACCTAGGGTGGGTAATTACTATGGCGACAGAACCATAAGAAAACGCCTACCTTATTTACTTAATACCTTGCCCGAGGATATTAGAATGGAGTGTAACAAGCGTAAATTTAAAAAAATGCTGAAAAATTATTTGTTGGAAAGCATTTAACTCCATCATTTTTAATTATTAATTTCACTTAAACATAAGGAGACTATGATCCCCCAGTCAAACCGTCTAGACGGTTTTGGGAGACAATTTTTGTAAGAAAATGTTTTATTTTATATGATTAATAAATTAAATAAATAAAAATAAATCTGTGTAAACCGTAATGTTAATAACAATAAACAAATAAAAGCAACATCCTATTAAAATGTTCCAAAATGTATAATTGGGACTTAGATCTACCCTGTCAATGAGGGCGATACGGTTATATAAGTGGACTATATAGGCCTTACACCTCGTTAGTGGACTTCACATGAGAATTATAATTCCATCATATGCAGGTTTCCTCACGATCTTTCCTTTCACCGAAAAGCCTGTGGCTTGTGTAGTTAAGTTCCTAAAAACTCAATGTTTGGGACCTTTTGAGTCCACGACCGTAACGTAAAATAAAATATAATTGAATTATTTATTTATTATACATAATTGAATGTTATGAACAAGAGAAAACTTACCAGAAGAAAATGCACCTTCCGAATTTAAAAAATTAAAAGAAGGAAACCCATTTTGACCCAAAAGTCCCAAAGGCAATACTAGAAATAGTATTAAAATGGAGAAGCCTTTGGTCTCCATTTTCGCCATTTTAGGACTGACGATTGTTTGGTAATCACAGGCTTATAAAGGAGAAAAGGAGTAAAAATATAATAACCTTTAAAAGAATCGTGAAATGAATTTGATAAAATTTATTGATATATCAGGTTTACACGTGACATATGTTTATGATATGGTAATATCTAGATAATAAGAAAAATCATAACACTATTTTCTTGAAAGTTCTAAAAATTAATGGACACTTCACGAAGTATGATCACGTGTAATATAACGTAAAACAAACACCTACTTATTTATATCATATGTTGTAAATTTAAATATGAGTAAATCCAGTTAGTACATCAATTTGATCATTCCATATGCATTGGCTCTAAAACATTAAAACAAATAAATGTAGTTGTTGTCTTTCAAAACAAAATTTCTCCGTTTCTCTCATTTATAAAAAAAAGTTCAGTTTCCCCTTGACAGCATGTTGATGCACATGCCAAAAAAATCTAAAGTCCTTTATAATGACATATGTGAATAAATAAGTATTTGAATAAATAAAGATACACTTGTCTAATCCCAAACTAGGATTTTCTCCTGTGCTATTGGAATTAAACAACAACAATTGGAAGATTCACAAAAAATATAGTTACTGGTATTAGTTATTACTTAAGCAATAGTTGTGAGTTGCCTCCAAATAAACTTGTAATAAACTAAACTAATAAAACTCAAATAAAACTAAAGTGTTGCCTAGGTGAATAAATGGTTCTAACATATGCTTAATTACTTACTACACCGTTTATTTTGTGTCCTAGAGTCTATTGAAAGTTTTAAGAAATGCTTGCTACATAGTTTATATTGAATCCTAGGGAAATTACAGGCGTTATGGTTGCTACAATATCGTTATAAACGTATCCTAGGGTTAATAAGAGGTTTTAAGATAGGCTTGCTTACACTGTATTCTTTGGATGATACATGGTTCTAAGTAAATTGAAGAACTGGTATGATGATCCACAAATCTGTAATAAAACAATTATTTTAGAATAGTTGTTTAAAATTACTAATTATTTTCTCACAGAGTGCATTAAAACTTGAAGAATCTACCCGAACATTGAAACCTACTTAGAAATAGTGATAACAATAATTCAGATAATTTAAATTCTACATGCTATTTAGGTAAGATACAAATAAATAAACAAGACAAGTTTACAGAAATATTGCTTACTCGGTTAAATGTGCTCAAGTCCATAGTCAAGTATCTTATAGCAGTTAGTTTAAATGGTTTCTGGGCACGCATCATCAGCATCAGCATAATTTTCTTGGTTTCATTGTCAACGTAAGTCCACTCAGACGTATAAATTTTTACTGATAAGGCTTCGCTCTGTAAATAATTTTAATTATTATATCGTACAATACTTCAGAACTAATTAATTCAACATGACTAGGACGAGTACTTACGTGATCCACTAGCACCTGCCCAATCATACATTGTACAAACATTTCTAAGATAAGAGAAAGGAAAAAAGAAAAATAACGCAAGGATTTATAGAAATCGTCAACAACCTGAAATGAGAAGAAAACTGAAAACGAATTTCGATCGTTAACAACATTCCAGTTCACATTTTAAATCAATCATAGGTACGTACCGTAAAGGAAAAAGCTGTTAGACATATAAATACGGATCCAAAAGTGTAGCTGAGCATCATAGGAGCTCCAAGAATGCTGTCTAAACTCGACGATATTCTAAAAACAAGACCTAACGTTATATAGTGCCCGTACTTTATATAAATAAAATTCATTATAGTCTGACTTACTTCTCCAAAACCTCATGTCTTTTTATGAATAATTTGAGGTGCTTTCTAATATTGTCATTAGTTTCTTTGTATCTGTTCCTTTTATTAATATCACGAACGTATTTCGGGCTTATTAGTCCCTCTAGACAGTTGCCTAATAACTTTAGTTCCATACACATATAAACAATGACTGACACATGTATTAAATTTGAAAATGCATATATGAATATCACTGCAGCTGTCATTATACTTTCCCAGAAGTAAGCTACGCCGTACCACTTGACTCTATCGAAAGGATACCAAGCATCAAAAGGGCTCAAATATTGTAAATTTTTACCAAGAAAGTATTTTTCGTAGGTCATTATAATCCATGGAAATGAATCGACAATTGTTATCAGTATTACAGCAAAGTTCATTAAAAATCGGTTCATAAATTTTGAAATTTTGGTATATTTTTTTATAACTAATACGTTTTCTTCAAGATGACGTGGAATTAGTGTCCATGTGTTTTCTTGAAAGTGGTCAACTATTTTTTTGTAAAGTTTGTTGTTGGTGTGAAGTTTAGTGTATTTGATCAAAGACATCAAACATGCACCGATGTTGGGAGCAATGTTAATTATTTCCAACATATCACCATGTCCAGTAACAGTCACACAGAGAGTCAAAAACAATTGAACGGTGGTCAAAAGAAGAAGTAAGTAGATGAAATAGTAACTCAGGAGCGCTCGTCTGGTTCTTCCGACGAAAGGACACAAAAATATTTTGGAACCCATATTTTTTATGAATTCAAGCTCGAATAAAAATTCTCGTTTCAATTCTCTAGTATCCATTTTGTTTGCAAAACTTTTACGGACTGAAATGGAATGATCAAAAGAAGTCTACGTTTTATAATTAAAGATTCACAATCATACGATCCTCCGACGTCGAATTTAAGAATTTATGTGATGTGTTTATTCTTATTTCCTGTTTTTCTTGTGGTCCTGTAGGGATATTATTTGAAGATGTGTGTATTTCTAATATTTATGGTGGCTGTGTACTGCTTGATTACGCAAAATCTATTTTGCAATTCCCACGACGACCTTTCAAATCAGATCCCTTATTACATCGTTGTCGGGTTTCTGCAATATGTGTCTGATAAGACATGATACATCCAATTATGTACGCATCCATTTCTCAATTCCTTATTCGCATTTCATTAATTTTATTTAATCTTCACTTTATCCGAAAACAAAATCGGAACATGTAAAACATGTAAATCGGAGCAGGTGTCAATCAATCATAGTTTTATAGTAGGCTTTCATTTTTTGATTAAAGACTGTTCATATGCGGTACCAGGTAGACTCATTTCATAAATTTGATTCATTTGAATTCACGCATCAAAATTGAAAGCTCTAAGATATAATGACCAAAGAGTTAAACCTCTCTGTAATAAGGTGTCACATTGACAGGACAGGACTGTAATCTTTACTTTTACACGAATTGCGATTACATTATCAATTTAACCTTTATCACTACTGCATATGGTTTCAAATAGAACACCCCTGCTTAATCCGATTTGATTGTAATTTAATATTGACAGAAACGGGTCAAGAAGCTCTCAAAGGTAGCGATTGTATTATAATTTGCTGGCATTGTTCAGGGCTAAATCACAGGAGGGCCTCTTCACAATGTGAGGCCTTTGATGCATGACTAATATGGGGATTAATTCCAGTATGTCATCCACTCCATGCTAATGTAGGCACAAGTATGGCTTTGCGATTCTCTTTGAAAATTCGTTGTGGAACAACTTTCTAGTATGGGGATGGTAAGAGATGGTGAGTTTAGTAAATATTAGCTGACTAAGTATGTTGATTTTCAAAATGAGGATGAGCTGTACAATGTTGGTAGGTATGTGAATATATCGTCGCCAAATGGTTAAATCAGTCACTCGATTGTATAGCTAAGCAGTTCATTAAATTACAGTATTCAATTGAATGGCAAGGTCGTTCTTTAGCCCAACAACATACATATTTTTAAGTTTTAGTAAATATGTCTTAAAAGTATTTTTCCCATTATTATCGAAAAATTTGTCATGTGTTCCAAATTGCAGTTAACCGGATAGACAGACATAGGGATAAAAAGCGTCGATCTACCTGTTTTTATGCATCCCTAAAAATACAAATACGAGTACCTTGATGTCTCTTATAGAATATTAAAAAAAATTTATGACATCCAGACCGGAACCAACTTGCGCAAAGTTGTCTGTCCATAATTAGAAACTGAACCCACGGCCTCTGGCGCTCGAGTGTAACAATCAAGCCACTAGGCCAACGAGGCGGATAATAAGACATCTAATTCACAACATTGGATTATATCATTATTCTTACCAAACACCGGCTTCACAAATTCAGAAGAAATATAGTAGAACATTGCAAACGAATGAACGGTACCCAAATGTTCATATAAATTGAGAATCTCCGAACGCATTCATCTTCAAATTGTGTTCATTTGCGGAATGCGTTCCGAATCCATATAAATGTGAACTACACACTCTCAATCGTATTTCCCAAAAACCATTATAGAATGACCCACCTATCTTCCCTCTGTCTCTGAACTTTGGGATATATTAGATGAACTCAATGAACTGTGAGAGGTCTGTGTGAATTGGAAATGTAATAGATGGCAGTCGTATTTGAGCCCTTTATATGTATTCTTTATTCACACGCAATGGGATACGATTTCATACGAAAAGATTATATAGAGCTGTCTTTCCTGCCTCACAGTTTATAAAAAATCAGTTTGTACTTCCGATTATTTTCTAGTCAATGAGAATTTGTGCGTAATTTTTTTAAATTAAATTGCCTACATGTTACATTTTTATCATTATTATAATAACATTCTTGGTGACTTTTTTATTTACAGGTAGCCCGCTGTTTATAGCTATAAACTGCAACCCAAAGGTAACAAGTCCGTTGCCACCTTTAGAACTTCTTAGAATGCTTCGGAACGATTATCAATTTAAACTTTGTAGAATCACAAAACAAGAAAAATCATTGACAAAATGGTTAAAATAAGTAAAACACTCATTGAAACTAACCAATAGCTCAAAACTATAAATAGACAGCTAGGATACTGATCAAAGTAACTTGGTGTTGAATGTAAGTTTAAATCATATTTAAATATCAATTCAACAGCTTAATAAATACGCCCTACTCCACTTTAAGAAGTATACTTTTAAAAAATGAATAAAATTACATCACGTGAAGGGGTATTCAACAGCTCTGCATACATAAAATAAGTTTTCCCGAGAAATGAAGACGTCACGAAGAATAATAAGGATCTCGAACGCTATGAGGTAAATATATCCCACCTCCTCATTCAGCACAATGGTATTCTCCTTATTCGAGCCGCTGGGAGAGGTCTCACACGTCAAATTTCACAACCTGAATAGCTTTCCACCCTCCACCGTGGAATCTTTATAAATAGTTGTGCCAAGACGATGTTTAATTTGATGGAAATCCGTTGTTGGGCTCAATGCGTGCCAAGGACTCAACGGATTGCGAGCGAATAGCTTAATTTAATTGGGACGCTTGATTACGCTTAGGGATTTTATCTTTGTAATTGGGTTTGGTTATTGGGTAGGTATTTGGCACCATCAGCATTCTCATCGTTTTTTTTTCTATTTACCTGCCTGTAATCCTTATGTTTACAAATATATGTAAAAATATTAGGGAGAAAAAGAATAATAATTCAGAAGAGAAGAATCCTGATTTGCCTTATTTGTTCCATTGGGAACAAAATATTTTTTTTAAGAAATTCCTGTTATCTTCAACAGGACTTTCTAAAAATATTCATGTTGCTCCCACTGACTTGCTTAGTGAAAGAAGGAAAGATAAATATTTATTCACTAAACACAACACATTAAAAGTACATTACATTCATATTATTACACATAATAATTAAACTAAATAAAATTATTTCTTATACTAACTTAAAGTTAAGGGGTGGACGATGGTGTGCAAGAGAGAGGGTGTAGGGATAGTAAGAAACTTAAATATCATTAGGTATTTCAGAAACCATTCAACAGTTAAAACTCCTGTTTTACCCACCCTACCAACGAAGCTGTCCTGTGATATTCTGACATCCAAAAATATTATAAATGATATGTAGTAAGTAATTTATTTCCAAAAATATAAAATTGACAAGATACCACTGATTACAAAATTTGTTTCTTTGTTTAATCATAATATTATGCATTTAGATTTTCCGTTTTTTCGGATAGTCCATAAAATCGGATTACACTAAGATGTTTAGCATACTTCGTCATTACTACTCTATTTTTGGCAATATATATATATTTCTGTCAATATCGCTGTTATGTAAGCCTACTTGTTGTACCTAAATCCATAAATATGAAATGATTCTAAAATTTATTTTTCTTAAATTGGTAGGTTGCAATGTAAATGATGCTCTACACAAGTCAATGATAAAATAAAGTTTACCTGAGAACTATCATTGTTTGGACGTGAGATGATCATGATCTTGATGGATATGTACTTTATATACCTACCACATGCTCACACTAATCGAAAAACCTCTGCTTTTTACAGGTGTGTTCTATCTGTATACAGTTACGATGAAATTATCGTAGAAACAATGGTCCTCTTAACTTGAAACACTCAGTTCACTTTGGCCTGGAGTACACGCTCTTACTTTAAGCTCCAACGAACGTAAGTATGCGCATTGTACTAATTAAAACAGTGACTGCAACTTGAGGACCTTTAGTGGAACTAAAGCGGAATACGAAATGCTTTCGTAGTAAATAAAGTTGCAAATGAATTCTATTTTTTTTCTTTGTTGCTTTTTGCTTGACTTGGCTACAAATAAAACGATAAAGTTCCTATTCGTACATCTTTATTAGAAGAAAAAGTGTACTTGCACTTTTTAATAAGTATATATTATTATAATATATAGTATATCATCATAATCATCATCAGCCTGTACGAGTCCAAAGCTGGTCATAGCCGACGATACTGAACCCTTATCTTCGGTTCCCCGCCTCCAGTCACGTCACAGCCAGCATCCAGCTCCCTCGAGTAACTGACTCTCTAGTTTCCACTCGACAATTCATCTACTATAAATTGGGGTGCCGGCAGATGTGACAAGGTCAATACCACTTCAAAGTACTAGTTATTTTATAAATATTTAATGCGTAATACGTTTATAAAAAAAGTTCACTTTAAATTAAACTTTTTGTTTTTGCGCAGAACGTTCTTGAAAGCTACATTTATATATGTATATGTATTTATGTATTTACTAAAATAAGTACCCAATTTAAATCGTTTCAAAAATTAAGTGAAATTCTTAAAAAGTGACTAAACCCCACTAATTTACTGTGAGAGTGTTATTTTATATTTAAAAAAAATGTCCACTAGATAATACTTCGGCAGATTTAAAAAAATCGTATTCCTTGTTTTTTATGCTATATTACATAATATTAAAATGAGTCAATGACATAGAACATGCTGAACAAAACTCTCAGAACAAGTCAGTGAGTAAGTCACAATTTATTAGTTTGAACTTGATTCCAATAAATATGAATATCAGCAGCCATAAAATATACATGTCGATCTTTTATAATGCTGTACAACATATCCAAAAACAAATCAAATCGGAGAGGGACTCCTTGGGAACTGTCTCCATAAGTCTTAATATTTGAAACTGCCTAATTCGCACATTGCTCCACACATATGTATACACATCTATAGTTGTGAAACAAACTAACGGAAAACTGAAATTGCTCGCGTTAGTCATACAGGGAACCAGGACAGTACCGGAGCTAGTACAATGGCGCCCAGTTAAACGTAACTAGAAAAATTAATACATAGTAGTTTCATTTCCACGGGTTCAATGACTGTTATTTTGGACGTTAACAGTAGATACGTAGAGCCCATTATTAATACATATCTTTATTTATGACGACAATTCTAACGCATAGTTAGTACTTATATCGTAATTTATTATGTTATTATATGTGGATCCAAATTAACTGCATTGTCATGGTGTCATGTATATTTAGGTAATGTTGCGTAAGGATAACCACCCATCACCACCTAATAAAAGAAGAAAACTCATCGTCATCACGCTTTAATTACTTAACTAATTTGATTTTTTTAAGTCACATAAGTAGCTCGTAAACCGACGAATTGTTGAATTTTTAATACGGGAAAGTAATTTCCCACAGGAAATTCAACCATTTTTAATATAGGCTAGGCTAACATTGGTAACTTTTAGCGCCCTATAAGTATTTAAGCGCCCCCGATGTAGCTCTTTATTGCCCTGTCCTAGAAGCGGGACTGAGTACAGATGCAGGACCTTATTAAAGTTTAAAGGTCTGAGCCATTATTCACGAGGATGGAGTCGCGGTTGATTCCCCACACGTAATAGTTGCAATAAATTGGGCGAACTTTATTGGCTATTAAAATAAGTAATGAAACAGTTTCATGTTCCGCGTGTAAAAGCTCTTATTCTATCTATTTATTATTGTTTTACTGTTTGAACAATAAAGTGAAAGTCACGAACGGAACGTTAAAAATATCTTTAGAATTAGATAGGTAGGTTAGGAAGAATAGCAATAAACTACACACACTTTCATGAAATTTAAATAATAAATAGGACATAATTTTAATTTGCCGTGTGGTTTCCGGTAGAGTAGAATACGACCACTCCAACTCTTCCTGTGGATATCGTACAAGGCGACTAAGAGAATACATTATAAAACGTCAATCAGACCTCCCCAACCCGTCTGGCCAGCGCGGGGAGTGTAGGCCAAATCCTCCGTCTGTCTCCGGCAGATGAGAGAGGGTAGTGGAGACAAAAATAACCTGATGATGAATGAATTTTAATTATTCAGAAATATCAATTAATGACAACGCAACACGTATAATGATTTTTTATTTAGTTTAGTTCAATAGGCCTTGAATTTAACCAGAAACTCCTTGGACCAGTATATATAGATAATTGACCTGGTCCAAAGCCGCTATGTAGGTACATTTTCGAATAAGAACATCTAACGTAGAGCTTAGATCATAGATTTAGACCAACAAAACAGATAATCCAAAGCTGCTAAAAGAGGTCGGCCGACTGTTTGTGGCGGTGCTCATAAAATAATGTCAAATCTTTCATACAATTAGGAAGAAAGATACGACGTCCTTTTACCAAGATCTATGTTTATTTATATGTTCATGTGCTATTTGAGTGATTAGTATATTTTAATAGCATGTTTACTGTTTAATTTTCATAAAAGATTAAAGTTTAGTTTTTATACATAAAATAAATACAAAAAATTAAAAAATACTATTTCAGAAATAATATAACTGCACTCAAGTTTACAAAATAAAATATCATGTTTAGAAATTAAATTATATTCACTTCAACATATTTAAAAGTCAAATTGTGCCAAAGCTAAAGTGAGAATTGAATACGGGCAAGTTTCAGAAAACATGAATATTCAACTCTGACTACCTTCTATTCAAATACTGACTACCTTCTAACAAACCTCTTGTTTTTAATAAAATATTAAGATAGTGCTAAATTTTTGAATATCTTTCGTATCAAATATTTAGGTACATAGATGTAATAAAAGAAATTCAATACTTCATAAAAAATACTTTCAAAGTACGTAACTTCACAAAAAGTCAGACAAATTATACAATACAATTCAATACACTTTATTGCACAAACAAATACAGTTACACGTTATAAAATTTACAAATAGTACAATTTAGGCGGTCTTATCGCTTTAATCGATTTCTTCCAGACAATTATTAGATAAGTCATTACATATATACCTATAGACCATGTGGGTTAAGATTCACCATATCATATCAGCTCTTTAGACGTCCACTGCTGGACATTCCCAATTAACTCCACCACACCCGGTCCTCCGCCCCCCGTATAAGATTAGATTAATCTAATCACAATAAAAACAAGATATCATTTAAAGTAAAAAAATATGTACTGGAATATACATATATCGGAAGGGTCGGTATATGTTCTCGGATCGACCGTTTATAATTGTTTACCCGGGACGTAAAAAATGCTGCGTTCATCAGATCATTTAAAAATTATCAAATCCTACTACTCAGTTGAGTTCCTTAACGGCAAAACAATATTTTACATGTTTTTTTGTATACTTTTTTATGTCATTTCTTATTAATTATGACATGTACAATTTAACTGATTAATTCTCATCCCACCTTCTGACTTGTAAATATTGTTATCAATAAGTGTAATTATAAAATGTAATTAAAAAATTCTTATATTTAAAATCTTTAACACCACGTCATACAGGTGGTTTTATTTCAATTAGTAAATTTCAAAAACTGTTAGGAATCCGCTCCCCAATACAATCCCCCCTGTATCCGCACCAGGTTTTGTGAAGAAATTGTAGGTACATTTTAGCAGACGGGAGTGGAAACCTAGGTCTCCCGTTGCACCCCAGAATCAAATTGCAAGCAGGTGTACTGAACTCTATTACCCAAAGACTCGCAGTCGATTCCAAGAAGCCCTCGATGAGCCAAAATGATAGCACCCATTAATTTCCCTCACCATCGTGACACAAATGACAATCGTGGCGTAAAAAACGCATCAGTCGTTGAAAATAACAATAAAGAAGCTAAGAAAATCGTTATTATATGACATTATTGCTGTGTTTCTGGCCTGAGTTATATCGCCGACTGAGGGACAGATTGCTAACATTACAATAACGAATTGCCGTAGACACGATAGTAAGGTGAATGAACTTTGAACAATAACCAGTCTATAAGAAGGGACTGTGATATCTAAGTAGCCTGTAGAGATATAGCAGCTGGACAATATCATTCTATTATGAACAAGGAGACGGGAACTACCAAAAATCTAGGTCTAACTGATGGCGAGCCCACCTTCGCCTAAAAAATAGCACAGGGCAACGTTGACTGTCCTGAGCTCCTCAGTAAAATTAATTTGAATATTCCTTCTCGCAAATTTAGAAAGCCAACTTTACTTCGCGTTCCTCCTAACCACACGCAATATAGAAAAAATAGTTTCTTGCCTCGAAGCTCAATTCAATTTAATATGCTCAATCATGACGATCGTTTCGATTTATTTGCCAGTAGTGTCAATGTTGTAAGAAGTGCACTCATCAAGGACTTCGAATCGTGTGTCTAATTATATTCGTTTGATAACAACTTAGTGTCAACATATATACTTTATTATTTGTAATTATTATATCCATTTTAGACCTAAGTTTTTCCATCCATTTGTGAAAGCTTGTTATTGGCATATTATTGCACAAGTTTAAAGTATATTTTGTTTCTTTAGCCTGTAAGCTTTCCAAATATAATTAAAATAAAAAAAAAATGCGAAGACAAGTTAAACTTATATTTTTTTAAGTTTTAATGGACATAAGACACCATGTAACATAAACAAAACATAACATTGTAACAGCATTCCCTTTCTGAATCGCCTGGCTGATTCTTTGGGCGAAGAAGCTGCCAGCTCTACGGTCTTCAGAAGCTTCGAAGAGGTGCTTTGAAAGATCATTGGATAACCCTCGGTCACAGACTCTCGTTGAGGCTCTGTTCAAAGCGCCTCTTCGAAACTTCTGAAGACCGTAGAGCTGGCAGCTTCTTTGCCCAAAGAATCGGCCAGAGCATCAACGGCACAAACATAATATATCCTTGCCTAAATATAATATATATTTACTCTTTTTGGCTATATTTGGCCCGCAGTCGCGCCTGCAGAACACGCAGATACACAATTAAACATTACATTACAACCAATGCTACTGAGTGAACTCAATTACCCCTAACACGTACTGCAAACAAGTAATAGTGGCGATCCAATGAATTTTATTTCCCCAAACAAAAAAATCAATTACACGTATCGTTTCCGGCAATATAAGGTTGTTTGGGCAAAATTATAAGACACAAGATAGGCACGCAACAAAGCGATTCCATAGCGGAGCGTGCTCCGATTTTTTTGTATTGTTAGATTTAGTATGAGCCACGTCACACAGAGCACCGCCGCGGGAAACGGGATTTGGTATGGAGTGTATCGCTACCGCCACGCCTCCGCCACGCATTTGCCTTCTGTGTCTTTAGCGCTTCAATGAAAAATAATATGCTTCCAATTCCAACGCTGACTAACCATAATTAGGTATTCGTCACTCGATCGAACCTACTGTGACAAATACCTACCTTTTTTAGTTGTTCCTTAATTTTCTAGACGTGGCAAAATAAATGTTGTATAAGCGAAACATTTCATAATAGCATACCTAGTGCAAACTCATGGCACCACACCTCTACGTTATTAAGTACATAGCCGAGACAACTCAATAAAGCAACTATTGCAAGAATGCTGTCAAAAAGCAATATAATAATTAATTGCCGGCCACTATCCCCTGCTAGACGCGGTCAGCGCCAGAATTTATCGTGGAATTATTATTGAAAAGCTCCCTTGGTCGGGACAAATTGTTCTGTTGCTAGAGGCGACGCTCGGTTTACTTACAGTGACGTAGTTGTGGGGAGGCAAGATGGTTTAGTGACCTGAGATATGTAGCTTTAGGCTTTATATTTTAACACATTAATAACAACCCATACTTCATTTTAGACACGAATATTGTTCCGTTTATAAAGTGACTTTTATAAAACTAATTTGATTATGTTTGGTCTTAGTTACGTAAGCCTATTTCTCATCTGAAAATTAAATTGTGATTGTAAGTTTTTTTATGTAATATTCAGATTGCGATGAGTTTGGACTACATTTGGAGTTGGGAGTGGGAATGGTAATAGGCGTGGGCGTGGGCAGAGCGGAGGCGGAGGCGGAGGCGGAGGCGGAGGCGGAGGTTCTCTTTCGTTGTAGTTTAAACATGTGATGAAAACGTATGAGATGACTGTACCGATTATTTATTCTTACATTTACATAACATGTAGGTGAGTGAGTACCAGCTTGTTATTTATAAGTTTCTACATTTCCAATTTAGTAAACCAAAACTCAAGTCCCTTCATCGAATATTTAATGAATGTCAATATTGAATTCAATATATGCCACCAAATATGCCCCAACATCATTATATCTTCCAATTTACCTACCTACATACCTGTAACAACGTTACACCCTAATCAATGCCCAGACAGAACAATAAACGTGTGGTCATCCTCCCGATGAAATTCAATAAATTTGGACAGTTGGGGTGGCCACGTCTACCCGTCAAGTGGAAACTTTTGAATCGCCGTCAGCGTCCATCGTCCGCGCTTTGAGGGGCATCCTTTTGTCCGCAAAATTGCCTTATTTCGTGTCCTAATAAGGGTTTTCTGTAACTATCAAATTGTAATTGAGTACGCTTTGTAGTCTTTTGATGTCGTCTGCATGTATTGACATTTTTGATTCGGTTTCTGCTTCACAAACATCAATTTTGATCCAATTCCAGATAGTTTGTCTACGGTAATATCTGTTCTCGTTGGGGATAGCATTATGTAAATTTGAAACCATTGGAATATTTATTGTGCGCATCGAATTTGTAATTAGATATCTCGTCTTGTCGGGACTGTCCTTTGGGAAATCGTATTGGACTCAATCCACATGAATTTGTATTTGTATGATGAGGTTTTTCCGTTGTGCCATGGTATCCTGATGATATTTAGAAAGCTTTCATTAAATAAGTAAAGTACAATTGCAACTAGGGAACAAATGCAACTACAGAATTTATATCTATGACTTGATTGAGAATATCATTGTTCAGTATGTAAATTTACTATGTAACTCAGCTCATTATTTATTATAAAATCTACTTTAAATCATATTACGTAAGCAATGGACTTTCTCCATCCTGTTATAGATATAAACTATGTAGTTACATTTACTCCATAGTTGTAATTGCCCCAGGGTACCTTAAGTAATTGTTCAGTGTTCATTTATACGTGCTTACTTTCATCATCTTCAACCTATCCGACGTAGACGGCATTCTCTCTACACTTCCTTCTCTATCCGTCTTCCTCGTTAGACCACTGCGTACTAAAAATTTTAGGTCCATCGATGTAAACAGCTGGGAGAGGCCGTCCCTGTTTGCTTCTGCTAATACATGTCTCTACTTCAGCGCCAGAACTTCCAAGGTTGCTGGTTCTAAGCTTACATTTAAGCTAAACCGTAAGGTATGTGCACTTACTGTGCATGTTCTACAATACTAAGTCCATGGGCTTGGTTTTGCTCAATCTAACACAGAATGATGGTTGATTGCATATTTTTTAAGTTCGCTTATTATTATTTTTCTTATCAAACTGCTTCTTGTGCATTTCATCTATATTTTATCAGTCACTATCTTACTCGCACGAGTGTTCCAGCAGTCTGTCACACTATCTCTGTCTATCAATTTACGAACGTAATAGTTCAGCTGTGTAAGTCGATATTAATGTACCTAGTCGTGCAATTAGCAGTTTCATGTATGCAGTGTATAGACACATAATATCTGCCCCCATTGCTTTAATCTAAGATTCTGCGATGTATTATATAGTCTACTACCATTTCGCCTTACTTTATACCTATTGCAGTGATCTTAGCTGATATCATCATAGAATACTTACCTAACTAACCATAACCGGAAAGGTGCCAGCATAATAATACTGATAAATTAGAAACGGTCTCATTAAATTACACACCCTTTTGTGCAGTGAGGGATATTCTATACAGTATCTCATAAAATGAGCAAAATATTACAAATTGGTCAAATATCAGGAGGGTTGCATTAATTAGTGTAACTATTCAAAAGTCCTTTAATTGGAGCGAATGGTCAAGGGGTAGTCCTGGCTAATTAGGGATCGTGTATTGACTTGTATGCGATGGTCAGTTGTTACCTCGCTGACCATTGCCTATACACACCGTTGAGACAAATAGTGAACACTAGAAAATAAGACATTATGAAAGTATTCTTATATACCTATCTGAAAGGGTATAAGTTTTAATACAACCCTAAAACATGTTTGTTCAGTTTAAGATTGGATGAAAATGACAGTTTTGAAGACATACGGTAAAAGATTTAGTACCTTTATTATAGCTCAATATATGAAGCTGTGGTTGTATCGTGTCTATTTTAGTAACTTATCATTTTTCTAGATTTATATGGTTTCATCAGATTTCCTTCCTTCTTTCCTTAGCTGTCCATCTCTCTACCAGAAGACTAGAAAACTAATGGTCTGAGTAAAATATGTGTAAAATTTCCGGAGAATGATAGGAAAATTATAAAAATTTCCTTTTTTTCGTAGTGTTAAACATAAAAATACATTTTAATAAAGGAATAAAAAATTATATGCACCTACACAGCAGTCTCTTTCGTGGAATAGTAACAGTAGGTAGTCAAAAGATGAAGCAAAGTTCCTGTGTGTTGGAAAAACATCATAACCATTAGTCTGTGTGTCCCATAACATAGTGAATTGCAAAACGAGCATCGCCCAAGGTGGGGTAAGTGGACCTAGTATTGTTACGCCGGGGATTTGGATCTGATATAATCCGAGATGAGAGGCCCTTCACGCCGTCAGCCACCGTCAAATCCATTGTTAATGAACGAGGGACCGCTGGCTAAAATTGCTGAGGCGTTGAGAATAAAATTTTATTTGGCAAGATTGCGTACCTGATATTTTATTACTTTCAAATAATTAGGTACTTTGGGAAGTCACTAACTTGACCAAATGTGTCTTGCGTTACTAGGCCTTCAATTTTGGATATATTTTTATAAATACAGGTAAAAAGACAACATACGAACATTAAATCCACGAATCATCTTCTCATACAAACTGGTCATTTAAATGGCATATTTTTAATGAATTTTAAAAAATGTGATGCAGATCTCAGGTGCTGGGTAGACAAGTAGACATCGTTGTACAGGATTGTCTTTCTACATTCTTCTTTAGCTCATACTAATATTAAATATCGAAATTCTCTTTCAGCCTAGACCTCAAATAGACACGACTACGACGAATAATAAATTTAATACAAGAAATATCTTCTGTCTTAAAAATCTTAATCAATATAATCTTAATACATACTTTAATAAATAATTTTATTTAATTTAATTATTCACCAATGATTGATTATGAGATGTAAGTATCGTTCGTCTCTCTAAAACTAAAACGATCAATTCAGTTACTCTTTATTGCACGTTAAAAACAAAGATACAATAATAAAGTCGCTTACACATGTACATGTAAGCGGTCTTATCGCTAAAAGCGTTTTATCCAGACAACCTTCATTCAAACAATCATTCGAACAATGTCCGAGCAAATCATTACGAAGTGGAAAATGAAACGTTCCCTCTGTAGTGCTTGTGGCCTCAGCTTATCTTTATTCCGACACGGTCAATCCGGTGCGAGTATCGCCTATTTATCACCGCTCGCCTCGTTTGTTAGGATATTCGTAAATATTTCAAGCGTTATTGCCGCCATCAACATAATGTTATGGGGCGAAATTTTACAAAACGGAAACAAAAGATATAAAGCTACGACGTGGCTCCGTGTTTCTGTTTCTGTATTAATGTTGCGGAGAGAAATGATATTATTTACAATTGGCGCGCTGTCTGAAATATCTCGCGCTTGTTTTCGCTCGTAAAGCGATAAATATGCTAAGTTATCGCTCGATAAATATTTGAATCAGGTCGTGATTGCGAGTGGTTTAGGGTCAAACCGCATTTACACTAGCCTACTCGTCACGACAAGTTCGTTAAGAGTTCCTCACAACTTCTCAATAATCGACTTAACTGTATTGTAACATAAGATAAGGTTTCCAAAATACTAAATGTAGAATATTTAAAATGTGTGTAGTTTGGAAAAAAATGCAATTTAAAGTCAAAAACATCAATATTCAAAAACTTAAAAACTTCGCACAAAGCAACACAGCTCTATTTTAGTTTCGAGATCGATATATTAAAAGGACATAAAATCTTCCATGACTATCATTAAATGTTTACAATGTGATTTATTAAAAAAACCGGCCAATAGGTTTATTAAGGTCAGGACAGGTCAGATTCCATCCAATTACTGTTTATTGCACAATAAAAAAATTACAAATATAAAAATATCTTACATTGGTACATCTATCATCAGGCGGGTTTATCGCTAAAAGCGATTTTTTCCATACAAACTTTTTACGATTCTTTACCACATGCGAATTTTAAAACAAATTGCAAGGATAATTTTTTTTTATTATTGATGGGTTTGCGTTTGACCTCAATCTCACCTGATGGTTAGTGATGATGAGGGCTAAGGTGGAGCGCGCTTACCCAGTCACTCTTCCTTAGAATCGATCATTTTTAGAACAATGTCTGTGTTTTGACGCTGTGTACCTACACACACGCGTAGTAGTGATTTGTATGTGATTCTTAATTTTTTTGCATTTGGTATGTTGGAAATCAATCTTCGTTTCTGTTATATAAATTATGATAAAACTCATTTTTCCTGGTGACGTTTTTTCGTTATAATAAAATTTGTTAAGTCGTTTAGTGAGAAAATTGCGCGATGAGACCGTGCCGTTAATTTATTTTTTCAGAGTCAAAGTACTTCGGCGTTTAATATCTGCCTTTTTTTAAAATGCTCCAACGAAGTGCAAAAGACACCCAGGATTTCAGAAATGCATGTGAATTTAAAACAAATTGCAGTAGGTGCAAATGGAGCGTGGTGCATTATTACAGCGTCGCTGCAGCCGGGACAAATGACTCGAAATTGTTCCGATACGACACCTGAGCATTTTGCGCCATTCTGGATAGGGTTGCTAGATTATAATAAGAAATATATACTTTATTTATGTATTCATATACATACATTCTCCACTCACAGAACCGACGGGTAGTCCAACTAGTTATACCACAGTGTGACTATGAACCTCTGTAACGTACCTACGCTCTGTTAAACTTCAAAATAAAACTAAATCCTGTAGATTGTAGTACTCCCTTGTATCTTGCGCCGTGTGGTTTCCGGTAGAGTAGAATAGGACCACTCCAACTTTTCCCGTGGATGTCGTACGAGGCGACTAAAGGAATACATTATAAAACATCAACCAGGCCTCCCCAACCCGTCTGGCCAGCGCGGGGAGTGTAGGCCAAAACCTCCATCTGTCTCCGGTAGATGAGAGAGGGTGTGCTCCTGCAGTGGAGACAAAAATAACCTGAGATGATACATACATAATCCTAAAAGTAAGATTTTGTTCCGGATCAGACAAAGATAAAAAAAAATTACAAATATCAAATCTAATCCTTCATCTTCATCCTTATGTAATAGACATACTATGCTCTCGTACGGAGCGTTTGGCACTTCTTGTATCAAAACATACTACAAAATTCTAAATACAAATTTACATAGAAGAAGAAATCTATAGTACAATGGCGGCCTCATCGCTTTCAGCGATTTCTTCTAGGCAACCTGTGGGTGATGAGGAATTTTTTGAGGAATGGTGACCAACGAAGCGGTTGAATGGTATATCGCCTCGTGGGTGTTGATCGAGGTCTGAATATTATGCTTGTTTTATTCCTATAGCACAAGAATAAATGCTAGTTGAGATTTTAACGTAATATAAAAAAAACTATAGACAGTTTCAAGCTGCTATGTATTTGATAGTGTTGTGTAATAGATGAACGGATGTCTGTATTGATAACCGGAAGCGGGAGGGCAGAGTAACCAAAAGGGATGTAAGCCTAGACTTGGACGGCTTACATCCCTTGAAACATACTCGTCTATGGGAGGGAAGGAGTGAGGCAGTATACATACTCGTACACATCTGCGGTCGTAGCTCTGGATACTACTTAACCATTTTTTATTGTCTTTGTTTTTTTTTACTTTGTTACATTGTTACGTATGTCATTCACGAAGCGATATTAATTATAATAGTAATAATGATAGTAATTAATCAGTCAATATAATCCAACCATGGACCGTAACGTCACATGAGTATTAATAAGCCTGTCGATAGTATAATTTTTTTTTTCAAATACTATCGATATATTATCTATCGAATATCAGACAACACTAGGTACTCTACGAATAAAGCAATGGCTGTGAAAATAGAAAAGTCGAGTTTTGTGAGTCTGTCTGGATTTGCCTATTGTTAGTTCTTACGCTTCTGAACAACGTTTAATGACCTGAAACCTCGTGTTGAAGTAGGCAACTAATAGAAATCTTATTGTTAAAAAGCTGTTGATTTTTTTTATAAAATTATTTTTTTTGTAAAATTTAGTATTTTGTAAATTTATGGTCGCTTACGGTTTGAGTAACAGTATCATCTAGTGTTACTCAAATCGTGAGCGAACATAAAAAAATACTACAAAAAAAATTTGTTCATTAAAAAAATCAACAGGCGCTGATAGGCGCTGGTTTTTTATACACAATTTTCTATAAAAACAATTACGGCGACTTTCTACACTACCATTTAAAGAGTCCAGTGCTTTGTCACAAGATTTAACATTTAGATAATGAATTTATGTGCACCGCCTCGTTGGCCTAGTGACTTGGTCATTGGACTCGAGCGCTAGAGGTCGTGGGTTCGATTCCTACTGGGGACAAACAATTTTGAACAGACAAGCTTGAAACCACCGAGTTTATCGTAGGGTGGTTGGTCACTACTATACAAGACTTATTATGGTGCTAAAATAAATACTTGAATGGAGACTATCTAGATCGCATTGCTGCTAGCCAGATAGTATCCCTTCATAGCAACTTTTACTTTTCGCGCATTGCCCCCTAACATGTCGTCCATCAAACTTTTTGGTTATACAACGTTCACACAATTGTCATTTTAACCTTGTTAATCACATTCACAACCTTACAATATTTAAACAGACCTTCCTCATCCTTTGTGTATTTTGTTGTATAATATTAGTTTTAATTAAAGAAATGTCTACGAAAGGAAATCAAACATTGTGACTGTTATATGGACCTATTCCGCATATTCCTACTGGTCTGTCCCTACTAGTAGGGTAGAACGGAATTTTTTTCCACTCTTTTCTTCTAGGGGGATACATGGAAATTTTACTTCCACGTATTTCTACTAAGATAAAGTACAGGTAAAAAGAAAAATCTTTTATTATAAGACTATTTGCCTGTGCCGGAAAAATGTATTTTAGTCGTGCCACAAACTGTCCGCTTCAGAGCAACCCTGCTGGGAATACTTTGTCTTTCTTTTCGTTTTACGCTCTAAACTTTTTTATTATGTTTCGTTTTCCAATAAAAAATTAAGCAACATCTCCGTATAGCACTTATAACAACACACCAAGCTCACCCTAAACAAAATTGCTGTTTAAAAATAAATAAACCCGTAACAGTTAATATAACGAGAATAACCATAAACTGGGAACACCGCAGCCGTACCACATAAAAGATACGTATACATTCTAACCCGAGACCCGGAATCCACTGGCCTATTTGGAGGCCCAAATTAGACATTATTGAGTGAGTTATTTAATACGCGGCTGAGTCCACGTACATTTTTGCTTATTATTATTATTGGGGCTCACTTAAGCCCAGTAATCCAATGAAGTCTCATTACAGGGCGTTTCGGAGTAAGTTTATTTGCTCGCGCGGCTCTACCGCAATCCTCTTGGTGCCCTTAATAAGGACGCCCTCTGATAGACAATGTTAAAACATTTGGGGCAACGTAACATAATTATTAAAAATTGCTTTCAATATTGTATTTTTTTCCATTTAGATATCTAAGTGCCTTTTACCAAGATTTATACCTGCAATCTTATTTATTATAATAAATAACCACTGGCTTTTCAATAGTAATTGCCATTTCGTATCATATACAACCAAGATGGTTGTATTTATATACCTTGTATTTTACCTAGTGAGTCATTTAAATTGAGAAGACTTAAATATTTCATTTATGTTTACAGGCACTTTATTAATACTGTTTTTGACACACAGGGTTATTTTTTTACCAAAGCCAGCTCGTTCCGAAGATAAAATGCGCCTTTAAAAATTAAAACTCTAATTTAAGCTGGCTAATGGTTAGGGAAGCTCAACATTTTCTCTGAGCGCAGACCGGTGGCGGCGGTGGCGGTGGTAAATACCGAAATAAAATTGAACTTTTACCGTAGCGGGGCAGGGGTGCAGAACCTACGAGCTGCCCGGCTAACCATCGTGTTTATGACTTCTATAGGGAAATAGAGCTGCGATGTACCGCTAAATGGAAAAACTTTTATTCTCACACATGTAGGTATTAGGGCATTCTCATATTTCTCTCTCATCTCCCTGGATGGTGGCGCCGATGAGTTTTTTATGTTTATGCGCTCGTAAAGTTGCTAGTCGTTTTACTTCACGCGACAATGTTACCGATCTGTTTATGTTCCGAATATGAAATTTTCAATATAAAACGTATACGTGAAGTGTATATTTATTGCTAACACATGATTCAGTGTCCATATATTTAGCTGCCATTATTGTTATATCTGCTATTTTTATGGCATTGGCTCGTGAGGGCATGTCCACAAATATTTTATTAGAGTTTTATGTTAGCACTTTACACTTGGACAAATTCATAGTTGCTATCTTATCCTTATATGTAAAAAATAAAATATAAGTCTTCATATTTGTCCCTACAAAGACCTACTTATAGACTATTTTTACTATTGACTAACGTAAAATTTATCATGTCCTATACCTTTTCTTAAACGCGACAATTTATCCTTAGTTACATCTCTACATTTGGCCTTCTGCTTAAGCATTTTGGAAAATATCGAAATAAAAATAATGAATAAATATTACATATATACATATGAGTACACTTATCTAATTTTAAACTAGGATTTTATCCTGTGCTATGGTTGACAAATATAACATCCAGACCGCGGGACCAATGGTAAAAAGTGGTCTGTTCCCCAGTGGGAATCGAACCCACGACCTTAGGGTCTCTGATCTAATACCAAGCCATGAGGCCAACAAAACAGAAACATAACGCTCACGCCTTGATCCCAGAGGGTTAGACAGACGAACAAGGCGATCAATTTTGCAAAACAATATAGGTATACAAGCCTTTTATAGGCTCGTATAACATGCTATATTCTGGGTAGTAGAGTTTCTGAAGTAGAGTTAGAGTTAGTAATTAGAGAGTACAAAATAGCATGATGTTTGACGGATATTTTCCAAAATGCTTGTGGAGTAGGCCCCCAGGTATGAGTCAAATTGTATATACAGCTAGGCCGGGAAGTATAATGTCTACTTTTTACCGTAAAATAAATTATTCTACGGAAAAAGCTACTATAGCAGGACCATTTTTCCGAAAAGATTAAATTAGATTTTAATGTCCCAGCTGTCAGTAATCAGATAATTTGAACGTACCCTTTTAAAATAATCAATTCTCTACAGTCATATTTAACAAAGCGACACGCCACCCTAAGAGATTACTCTGGCTATTGACACAGCGTCCCATCCCGATGGCACTCGAGAACAAACACGATTTTAATCAATACATCAAACAAACTTGGCCACTAGCAATAATAATTAAAAGGGAATGATTAGGTGGAATATTTGTGGAGGACCAAAGGGGTTGCAGAGCCTTAGGCTACCGGTCTATTGCATAAACTAAGACATAGTTGCGAATAATCTTGCGCCCCCATGTAATCCTGGCACGCAAGATGATGATTGCGACCCATTTTAGTTTACAAAAGGTAATCCTTAAAGGAAACTATCAGGGAGTTGGCCGTTTGATAGAGTAGTTAGTGTTTACGATGTAAATTTGACTGTAATATCATAAACCTCTTTGATTGGGTATGTTAGAAGTTTGAGGGATAAGAACTTTGTGTGTGAAGGTAGTTAGAGGGCAGTTTCTGTGGGTATTTGAACTATATAACATACTATTATTACTGTGGCAAAATTATATGGCACTTAAGAGTATAACCTATCAATTAATACTAGGTCTCTTTGAGAAGGTAAAATACCTCAAAAGGTTGACTTTAAGTAAAATGAAGCAAATCAATTTAGATTCTTTCAGCCCAATTATAGTTTTTTTTCCAAATTTGTGGTGTAATTTTTTTATTCATGTACTTGTATGTTAGTTATCTTAATTGTGAAATTAAATTGTTTGAAGACGAATGCTAAGACTGCTACGTCGTAGCACTCGTAGAACTATGTAGATTGCCCTATATTTGGTTTTACAAATGAGATTGTACAGTGCTCTAACAAAGTAAATTTAATTAAATAAATGAATAACAAATATGTAATGTCCAGCTGTAATTATTATGTTTCTTAAATAAATAAATAAAAATCATATACTTATACACTTGCTTAATTCCCAAACTAGAATTTTCTTCCGTACTACGGGATATAGACAAGGATTGGACGAAACTGAAATATAACATCCAGACCAGGACTAACTTATATAAATTGTGCAGAGCTGTCTGGTCCTGGTGGTAATCGAACTCATGACCTCTGATCTAGATATAGTTAACATAACATAGTTATTAAAGCCCTTATTTTCATCTAAAACCGCTTGTTAATATAATAACCATAACCTTAAACTCCTTTATAAACAAATGAGCGGTATATGAATAAAAATGTCAATGTCAATAGCCCCGTGGAGTGGAAATCATAGCCTTTTAAATATATTTCAGAACAATTGCGTGAAGCATCCACGAAACCCTCATCAGAAAGCGTTATTTTATCAAAACGAGCATTGTCTAAGTCTGTTTTTGTAGGCCCCTGCGTGTTTCCGACGGTAGAATACATCTTCTTGAAATATAAAAGCGCATTCACGTTGGTAAAGGGTAGCTTACAAAAGCTTTTTATAATACTTTCGGCAGGCATATAGCGTATAATAAACCCTCCCTGCCGCTGTTCGTATTAAACATTCGGTATGCATGCTAAGAAATTATTATGATGAGTTTTATTTATGTACGTAGGTATGTTGTGAGTAATTAATTATATTATTTGGGTAAGAACCATGAACATATTTTAACAGAAAAAATAAAATCTTGTGCTATCTATATAGAAATAACCTTGAGATAATTTTTGAATTATGTAATAATTTCTTGTACAACCGTTTTTAAGTAACTTTCTTTGGTAGTATTTTTTTTCGTAGTAAACTTTACATTTCAGTAAAAATTTGCAAAAAAATATTAAGAAGTATTTTTATCTCGTAAAAACACAAAATGTTTCCTCCATAGATCGAAAAAGCAATTCAAACTTTATTTATCTGACGCAAAGATACCAATAACATAGAAAAAGAAAGAGTAAACTATACATAAACATTAAACATAAATAGATATAGGTGAGTACGTAGTATCAAAGGAGCGTTCGATAAACAGGAAGCCAACCATTTTACATGGAGAAAACTGCGGAACGAACCCGACGGGTGGTTTTAATATCCCACAGGAATAGACTGCAATTTCTGAAGTATCAGTAGGTACGGCGACGCAAACAAAAATATTATAAACAGGCAATAAGAATAAAGAAGCCTTCAACTTCCAGACAACACTTGTAATAACTTATTGTAAATAGCGCTATAACAATTTTGATGTTCATCGGAGTTAGTTGGTGGCTTAGAATATGAGTGAGGCAAGCTGTTCTTCGGCAAGCGGCTTCAATTCAAGCTTTTATGTAGTAGAATACTTTAGTATATATTATCTTTGGTTTAATATACAGTGGTTTTAATGTTCTCCTTTTTTATTAAGTTAATTTGTTTAAACTTGTTGTATTTTTACAAGTTGTACTAGCTACTGTAGTGTGTAGGCAAAGGCGCAACGGAAGTGTATGTAGGTCACTGTCCGTTGCAACGTTGCGTTACGTAGTTTTAAGTAAAATATATATATGAATTGTATTACGATTAAGGGGCTCTTCAAATATAGACATGAACATCGTCTTATTTCACCCCATCACCTACAACACTACAAACCGCAGCTTTAGCCGCGTATATCAGATAATATAAAAGAGCAATAAATAATTTTTCGGGTACTTAAGTTCATCATCATCATAATCATCAGCCTAGATACATCCACTGCTGGACATAGGCCTCCCCAATAGAATACAACTTTTGGTAAGTTGTCCATTGGGGGATTTGCCATAATCAGCACGCTTGGCAGGCGGATTGGTGATCGCAGTAATGATCTTAACATACACACACAGGAGAACGCTGCTGCCCGTCCCTGGTGCAATCCCTTAGCCGCCTTGACGATACCCACCGGAAAGATAGGGGTGGCCCTATTTAACTAAAGTTGGAAAATATTATTTTACTTTCTCATAAATTATGTCCATGACAGATAATATTAATTATATTCATTCTGTCTTTATTGAAAATTTTTTTATTACAAAAAAAATGGCCAATAAAGGCATTTAAAAAAGTGTACATATTTAGGTGGAATGGACTTCGCTACAGTTAATTAATTACTTAAATTGACTGAGTCGAATCGAAACCCTTAATTTTTACCAATACATTACTATTTAGTATATTATCAGGAGACATAGGTTTTTACAAAACGAATAATATTTTCATAATGATTTTTTTTACTGATAACACAATGTTATACGTGGGTTCAGTTCTCACCGGAGACTTAGCTTTGTACAGTTTGTACAAGTTGATCCCGGTCTGAATGTATATTTGTGAATTGTCCTAGCTTTGTTTAATTCCCATAGCACAGTAGAAAATCCTAATAAGGGATTAGACAAGTGTATGTAAATGTATTGTATCTGTAATATTTAAATTTATAATATGTGTAGTAAATAATTCATTAGTTAGTACTTTAGTTTAACACTCTCCATTTCATTTCGCCTGCAACAAAAAGGGATGCGAGATTTTTCTTAAAATTACCTATGCATTCTTGTTAAACTCACTTTTACACCTTGTTTTTTTAATTAGTTCATTTTTATGTTCTCATTTTTCAGTTCTCTTACTATTCTTCATTTCAGTTGAAATAATTCTTTTCACATCTAATTTTCTAATCCCATCCTAATCCATCCTAATACATCCTTACATACATACATGCTCACGCCTTGGTCCCAGAGGGGTAGGCAGAGACATCCAGAGATATCTCATCCTGATATGATTAACTATACAATTAATATACTAATTATGAAATGCAAATCTGGGAAGCAACTAGTTCTCCACAACAACAGTTTAATCTAGTGTGGAGACTAGAGTGCCAACGATAATACTGTATATATTGTATTATTTTATTTTTATTATAAAAAAAAACGAGTATATTACCAAAAAGGTTCCATTATATTAAAAGTTTATTGTGTATGTTATTTGCGTTAGAATAATATCTAAATCTGATGATAATGTACATTTGCTGTAACTACTACTACACTGTGAGCTATAGAACTCACATACATACAAACTAATTATAGTCCAACAAACACATTGGTGAACAGAGCCAGCGGCGTCATCCGCACCTCATCAAAATATCGCGTTACCGAATCACAAATTCATTCGGGTGCCAATTATCCGCAGCGCACATTTTCCGACTCATTCCCCGGTGTAATGATCGCGTGGTGATTTTGACAGTTGTCTCTACCCCCACCTCCCAAAAATAGGGGCCGTTCCACCACTGTTCGAATAAATTTGCTAAGTTGTTCGGGCACATTCCCTCGTCGAGACCATGAACTCTTCTTGATTCATCATCATCAGCTAAAATATGTCCACTGCTGAACTTAAGTCTCCCCAATAGAATGCAACTTAGGCGGGCTGTCCATTCAGCCCGGATTTGCCATAATCACCAGGCTTGGCAGGCGAATTGGTGAGCGCAGTAATGATCTTAATAGATACAGGAGAACGCTGCCGCCCGTCCTTGACGCAATCCCTTAGTCACCTTGACGACACCCATGGTAAGATTGGCGGTAACAGTATTCTAAGCCAGAACCTCGCGCTTCTAGGTTATCTGACAAACCTCGTACCTAGTTGTTACGTCACCGTAATTGTACATTGGGCCCGATTCTGAAGGTACACATTTAAAATTTGACAGTGCTTAAATTGGTATCGTCTTTATCTTCATAATACTGTGTGACAAGGATAGCAACTGTTTTAGTGCTGTCTTTTTTTCATCATTGTGCCTTCAGAATCGGGCCCATTGTCATTTTATTATTTACACTACAGTTTACAGACTACAGTTTTTGTGCTTGTGAGCTTCGACCACATTTTCTTTTTCTGCTTTGCTTCTTCCAACATGAATGCCACTCAATGACTATGTAATTAGAAAAATCCCACACTAGTCCTACATTTTGGACACCCTCATTGGCCTAGTAGCTTGTCGTGAGTGGTCGTGGATTCGATTCCCACTGGGAACAGACAACTTTGTACAATTTGTACAAGCTATAGTCCCGGTCTGGATGTTACCTATATTTGTGAATTGTCCAATCCTCGTTTAATTTCCATATGAAAGGATAAAATCCTAGTTTGAGATTAGACAAGTGTATGTATATCTGTAATATTTATTTATTTTCCTTTGTGTAACGAATCGTGTTGTATATTCGTTCTGCCATTAGCTGGCTCACGCTGTGGAAACGGCCCTGACTACAGGGTGGTGCGAATGCAAATGTCACTCGTTAACATGCATTGCGCGAAGTCGGCCGTCTAATTAGGAGCCCGCCGCCGTGACACGGACTTCAGTATCATCCTGTGAAATGGTTATGAGGTTCTATTGCCGTGTTTATGAAGAATGTTCTCATTTTAGGGGTTTTCGCGCGTTGTTAGCTTTGCGCGACTCTTAGATAGAATGTCTCAATAAACAGCTTATAAAAGTCCACTGCTAAACATTATTACCTAAGCATAAACCTAGCATAATGTTTGGAGAGGCCTCCCAAAATTATGCTAGGTTTAGAATCTAATCACTGCATTGGGCTGACATGATCGGTGTATATAAACTTGCATGATCTCGGTATTATATTACCCTATACCCTATACATGACCTTAACCTGAATTATAGCTATCCGAGACCTGACAGAATACTTATTTTTTTGAAGCAAGTGGGAATTATTTTACATGGAAGCAAAAAAGTTCCGAATGAATATTAAGTAAAAAATTTGTGAAATGTATAAACTTGAATAACGTCAGAAGTGGATATGTAACTATTGATCTACACATTTCTTCCTAACTAACGACCTATTTCTGATGACTCACTTCCAATCCTAATTAGGCAACGCACAAGTAATGGCTATTTGGTTCGACTTTTATTTTCTCCCCTTTCCAGGAAATAGAATCAGTAGCAATCAAAAACTGTAAAGAGAAACTGTAAACTTTGCGTGTCTGTAAATAAAAATATTAGAAAATATTTAATAATATTTGGGGGATGAAGGATAGGTAAGCGACAAAAGTATATTAAGATACATTTTTCTTTGTGCGTGCATCACGTAAAAACTACACTGACTGAACACTGACCAACTGGCTTAATAAATAATACTTGAAGAAACATTTAGTTTTTATCGCAATTGGTTCACTCAGTCAGAAGATATGCGAATTTAAACTTTTCCGTAGTCTCGCTTACTTAATCGCGGGCTCAGCTAGTACCTACATTAATATTGTTATAAGAAGTGAAAACAATACACATATAATGTACATAAACAAAATGGAGCATAAAATAATATAGCATTAGTTGTGAATTTATTGAAGTGGCAGTTAGGGGACGCAGTTAAATTAGTTCTTCAAGCTTCTGGAATCGATGGAGCAAGTTTCTGCCTCCCTCACCCTATCCCCCACCCTTTCCACCATTGCATTTACTAGCAAAACGGGCATACGTTAAAAGTTTCCCGGCAAAATATCAACATATTACGAACTTCTAATAAAAAGCAGTTCATTTTAAAAGTTTTCAATCTTACTGTATTGTTCAGAAAATCTCTGTATTGTTGTTTCTGAAAATAATGCAACTTTAGCAATCTGTCAGTACATTTGGTATTAATAATATAAATAGTTTTTCTTAAAGAATGCAGCTTTTCTAGATATGGTAACTTAAGTTAACTTAAGAATTTAAGGTACTTTAATTCTTGGTGAAGTTCAAATTTCGGAGATTTTTTCGCATATCCGGACAATAATTTCGTCTTAACATCTATCAAAGTCCGCCTTTAGTAATGAAGATCATTACAGTTAATTGTTTCATCATCCAGCCCTTAGAATGTCCACTGCTGGACCAATGGCCACCACACCAGGTCTTCTTTAGTTCGTTTGTCCACCTTGCGGCCGGCGGGGCGTCCCACCCTGCGCGTGCCGATCTGCGGTCGCCACTCCAGAACTCGTCTGCCCAACGGCCGTCGTCGTCGGTTCTGCAACAGATGAGGCCCGCCCACTGCCAAGACAGCTTGCTAATTCTTTCGGCTAAGTCGGTCACCTCCTTTCTTCGTCAGATTTATTTATTAGGAGTCATATCTAGACTTCGTTATATCTCGCTTGTTATGGCAGCAGTGTACAGTTAGCAGATAATTATGGCATAAAATATGGTGCTGTGACATAAATCATAAACAAATAAATGTGAGATTTTTCTATTCAGTTCAATAACTTTTTTATGGACGATAAAAATATACAGGTACAATAATAAAGTAGCCTATATTAATAATTGTATCCAAGAGATTAGACGCTGTTTTGTAAAATTCTACTTCAAAAGCATCAACTGTGGTTGAGGTATTTGATGATGCTGTTGATCAGTAATAGAATACTTTTAGCATTTGTAAAAAAATAAATTGTTTCACCATAAAACTTCTTTAATTTTATTTTATTAAAAGTAATCGTAAAACCTGATCTAATTGATTTGAGCCACCAGTAACGAAGAAACCCCGATAAAATTGTATTAACAGGATTAATTGTATAGCTAAAAGTAATCAGAATTTTTAGTAACAACCTAACAGACCTCGTATTGCACCGCTCAGTAGGACTTACAAATATGTAAATTGTTATTGGCAATTTGTCGAATATATTAGTTCTCAACGACCCCATAAGAGCACTCTAACCTTAGTTATGCGTATTTGAACTATTTTAGCTCAGTAATTGACTTTACAGACTCTCTCGTCTCGCTGTAATATAAGAGGCAATAGCTAATCTACATTCGCAAATACTGTTAGCCGTTAGCAGCGCATGCAGGGTAACCATTGTTTTGTAAAAATGACAGACTTCTGATGTCAATTCCATAATAAAGAAAGAAAAGTTAATTACTCTATGGGCTCGATTCTGAAGGCACAACGTTAAAATTTGACAGCACTAAAACTGTTGCTATTCTTGTCACACAGTATTATAAAGATAAAGACGAAACCAATTTAGCGCTGTCAAATTTTAAATGTGTGCCTTCAGAACCGCGCCCATTATCTAACTTAAAATTATATAAACTTTTAGAAAAAATGTCATACTCTAAAGATACTGTACCGATAGGAATGTTGTTCGTTTCGTTCTATATTAAAACACAAATAAATTAAATTAACTTCTAAAGAATAAGTTTATTTCAATGCTAGTACTTTATTTATAACTAGCTGTTGCCCGCGACTTCGTCCGCGTGGACAACTTAACATTACACATTATTGTGTATTACGTGTATTACTAAATCCCAAAAGACATCTATTAATCTGGTTATGCATTAAAAATATTTATATATATAAAAAAACATACTATCCAATTGAGAACCTCCTTCTTTTGTTGAAGTCGGGTAAAAATTAACGTGCCGCAAAAAAAAAAAATTCCGCCCCTTTGGACTACAGAATTACTATTTTTTTTAAATAATGTTGACATTTACTTCATGTTTATCATGAATTAAAAAATTATAATATAATTATTTATATTTTTTATATTTAAAATTGTGCAAATTAGGCGATATTTCCTTTCCACCCTCCAATTTGTTCTTATCATACCCCTTCTTCTTTCCATCTCCTTCCCACAATGTTGAAAACCCTTTCCCCCACCCCTTTCCTCTCCCTACTCCTACTTCTCCCCCTTCTCTTAATACACCCCGTCCTACGCCCTTTATTTACCACTGCCCCCTCATCTTTCCTCTCCTACCCTAACCCCTTCTCACTATTCCTCCTCCTCCCAACTTGCCCCTCCCCTTCCCTCTTTTCTTTCCCATCCGACTTCCTTCCCCTCCTATTCCCTTCCTAATTTGCATATCCAATTAACTGTACAACAAAATGTCTGTCAAACTGCTGGATCCAGCCGCTTCCGGCCACCTTTCTCCAGGTCGTCCATTCACCTGGCGGCGGGGCGTCCCACCCTGCGCGTGGGACATCGCGTCCCACTCTAGAACTTGTCTGCCCCAACGGCCGTTCGGTACTACGACAGATGTGACCCGCCCACTGCCATTTCAGCTTACTAATTCTTTCGGCTATGCCGGTCACCTTCGTTATTCATCTGATCTCCTCATTACGAATCATATCCCTCATAGAGACCCCATTATAGCATTGCCCTCTCTATAGCTCGCAGAGCCACCTGAATCTTGTGGATCAGGCCCACCATCAGTGTCCACGTCTTTGCGCTGTAATCATGACAGGCAGGACGCACTGATTAAATACTTTTGTCTTTAAACATTGTGGAATAGGCGACGTAAAGACTTGACGCAGTTTTCCGAATACTGCCCAGCCTAACTGTCAGCTTCCCTATTAAAATTGATCCTACCCAACTGTATTGTCTGTCCTAGGCAGACGTACTCCTGAACAGCTTCGATATTGACATTGTCGACGATCACCGATCTAATACAGGGCCACTAATTATTTATCGAATAACGAACTTTTTGTATCGAGACTTGTGGAAATACCTGAAATACATCAGCTAAAATAAATCTATAAATGAGCTTTAAAACATTCTGTCACCTTCTGTCAAGTTTTTGCAATGACCAGTAATGTTGAACTACACTTTCATACAAATGATATGAAATGAGAGGTCAACTTGTAGATCAGCCTCCTGACATTTTATTGAGATATAACTTATACCAGATTTTGCCCCGAACTCAAAGCTATTAAACAGTGTAGACGCAAACAATTTTTTTTAACTTCAATGTACAGATTCGCTTTTCTTTTGTTTTTTCTACTTTTTTATTATATGTATAGATGTCAGAGTTTTGTTGTGTTTAAACTTTGAAAAAGAAAACAGTGGGATCTAAGTACTTATAAATCATGGTCACAACTATTTCGCGAATAAAAATAACAGAAATCTCACAACAGCGTGTATTATTCAGAAACTGTAAATACCGACCATAATATGATTTTCGTTTCAACATTCATGACAGTATACTTGCTGGGCGAATGAACTTATTTCGCACCAACACAAAATATTCGTACTTAAACCCGGAGTAAAATTAAACATAAAAATATCACTTTCATAATTTATAAATTTAAAAACCATAAATCAATTACGACCAATAAATTTAAGTGGGAAATTAGGCCCACAAATAATTCACTAACAAAGGAATTAAAGGTAACATTACAATGTATATTTTCCCATATTTTCCTAGATGTATGGTAACCTCACATACATGATGATCCCAACCAGTCAGCGTGACCTCTGAAATTAAACTGTGTTGTTAAAACAAACATATATGAAGAAGAAGACTATAAATGTAAGAGTTCATGATAAGCTGGTCGGTTTTGCAATATCTGTATGTCAGTATGAATAGGGTTGCTATGAACACCGGAGATATCCATTACAGTACGGATATTTTTATATATTATTATTATCGTATTTTATAAACTAGTAGAACAAATTAGCGGACCATTTACTCAAATGATGAATGGTAATCGTCAGCTTTAAATACGAGTAATATCAGATCTCCACAATAACACATCCCACTTGAACTTAGTATTCTGTGCTTGAACCCCAAACTAAGATTTCCTGTGTTATGAAAAACTAGTCAAAAACATTGCAATTCAGTAATTACAAATTTAAAACAGTTGTAATTACGGGTATCCGTTAATTTGATTTTAGTATATCCAAAATGTAGAATCCGATGACGTCGGATGCTAAGCCACAGAACTTCCCTAGTCAGTATAGGTAATTTAGTTACGCAGTATACATGAAGGGTCTATCTAGAGCAGGTAATTAGTTTATGAAACGCAATTGTGTTTCACATTGTCGGTGCAGATGGATAAATTGTTACTTAACTATCACTTAACTAGCTTGTAAAGTTTACATAGGTGTACGTCGCTATTTTAAGCGTTACTTATGTTCAAATATTAAAATAAATAATTTAGTTTCTGTGTGAAAAGATTTTATTACTTACGACTTAACTAGAAATTACGCATGGCCTATCCAATACTTCTGTTCGGAAACTACAAAATTATGAAACTATTTTTGATGGTGAGGGAAACAAGGGATTGGTGAGTTGTATTGTAGTTGATTTGATCTGCAGCGTCATATAACCTATAGCGGGTTAACAAAGACTAATGATGTTAATAATGATAATTGACCGCTTCGTTAGCCTAGCTGCTTAGTAAACTCTACCGTCAGAAGTCATGGTTTTGATTACCACCAGGAATAGACAAATTTTTACAACTTTATAAAATTTATTCAGGTCTGGATGTTACATTTGTAAATAGTTCTATCCTAGTCAAATTTTCACCGTACTGGAGAAAATCTTAACTTGGGTATAGACATCTAATAAATAAAATCGTAAACTTGGCGTGTCTGTACATTGAAGATATATGCAAAAAAAAAATTAGGGGGTCTAAGGATAAGCAACAGAACACATTTCGATCATTTTTGAAATTTTTGTCTGTTTGTCTGTTTATCTGTTTGTCTGTTTGTCGGTTTGTCTGTTTGTCTGTGAGTTTGTGCACGCATCACTTAAAAACTACTGATCGGACTCTGATGGACTTTTCACAGAAACATGGGGCTTAATTTGGTGTAACATATAGGCTTTATTTCATTGCAATCGGTGCAGTCAATCAAAAGTTATGCGAATTTATAGTTTCTGAAAACTTGCATACGCTGCGAGGAGTGTAGGGTGTAAATGCTCGATTGAATTCGTGAGCGGTAGCGGGAGCGGGTATCGTACCAATGTAATGTGAGATTTTGAAAACTATAAATTCGCATAACTTTTGATTGAGTTAGTCGATTACGATGAAAAATCTTGAGCTGGATCTGGAACTAGATCTGGAGCTGGATCTAGAACTGGATCTGGACCTTTAGCTAGACCTGGATCTGGAGCTGGAACTGGACCTGGATCTGGACCCGGACCGTGACCGGGAACTGACCCTGGACCTGTACCTGGACCTGGCCTGGACCTGGACCTGCACTTGAACCTGGACCTGGACCTGCTGGACTTGGACCTGGACCTGGACCTGGACCTGGCCCTGGACCTGGGCCTGGGCCTGGGCCTGGGCCTGGGCCTGGGCCTGGGCCTGGGCCTGGACCTGGACCTGGACCTGGACTTGGAGCGGGTTTGAGAGTGAGATTGAGAGTCTGAGTGGAAGTGGGATAGGGAGCGGAAGTGGGAATGGGAGCGGATCCTGTAGTCCACGCGAGCGGAGCCGCGGGCACAGCTAGTGCGAGAATAATTTAATGACTAGAGAAACGAGATTTGAAATTAGTTGCTAATGAACAATGGTTAGTAACTTCTATAAACCAGTTTCTACAATTATTACAAATGGAAATATTAAACGGGACGGGAGGTTTTCGAGCAACTTCTAAGATATGGGAGGGTGAATACACAAAGTGGCCATTCTGCACAACGCACGTGGTGGCCAGACCCTTTTGCCAATTATTATAATTAACTATAAGAGGAAGTGACCTCTCAGGCTTAGGCGAAGGGTAACTTTGTAATACCTTCGCCATTTGACGAGATTGATGGCAACAAGACAAGTAACTTAAGGCTTTATTGCGTTGTTCGGCAAGTTTGCATAAAGTGCCTTTATTATGTAGAGATTGGTAGGCTCATATTTAGTCATCTTATGGTTTAATAAGTAAACCAATAGTAAGCTTTACGTATTTTAGTCTTGGACTAAAATTTGAAAATAATAATTAAATTACATTAAATTACACAACGCATTTAGTTATTAGTTAAGGTAGTATGTCAAAATGTCAGTGGTCACCAATTTTCTTCTTCATCGTCATCATCATGAGCCGAAATACGTCCACTGCTGAACCTACCCAAAATAATGCCATAGTCACCACGATTGGTAGGCGGATTGGTGATCACATTAATGGTTTTAATATACAAATGAGAACGCTACTGGTGCAGTCCCTTAGTCGCCTTGACGACACCCACGGCAAAATTGGCGGTGGCCCTATTCTAAGCCGGGAACCACACGGCTATTTTTACTACTTTAATATTTATTACAACCGTGCTAAATAAACAATAATAAATATATATTACCTAATTTCTTTTAACTTTAATTGTATTTTTCTATTGACGGGGTGCAGAAATTCTAATGTTTTTAGGGCCCTTGTTTTTAAGACAATTGAAATTAAAATGGAAGCTTATTTTATTTCTATATTAGAAATTCTTAGGTCCTATCGTTATAATTTATGTTTTCAAAGGTACTTTAATTAATTTATAAAATTCAAGATGACTATTCGAATTAATAGAAAATTCTATTAAAAGAGTATGAAAATGTAATTTTTTGGAGGTCCCTCGACAGATGACAATAAGAAAAGTTAGCACACTCTCGGTGTACTGCCAGGGCATTTGGGAGTTCAAACTATTATTCTATTCATTCAAAATCTCTTTCTGAAACCAGCTATCCAATAAAATCCGTCAGAAAATTAAACAATTCAGCAAACTCTAACTCATTTCATTGTAAAGTTCTGCGTAGCTAGCACAACCTCAGAGTCATTATTTCGCATCTCAGCTCGCAGACGAGCAAATATTTGAAAGATCGACTTGCTTCATTATGTAGTTTTTATTTTCGTTTTATAGCTATAAATGCGATTGACTCTAAACAAGAGCGATCCAATTGAACTTTGTTGAACAGAGGTATAATTTGAGGTCTGGAGTCTTTGAAATGCTACAGGATCACAGTTGGGGCCCGTAGGTACTAAAATAATAAGTAATCGGTACATAAAACTATAGATTTGGAAACATGCAAGTTATTTTATTTATGAAATAAACGTGTTTAACACAGAGCACAAATGATTCATCTACTTTGAAGTTACTGACAACGACTTTACTGGATCAATAAAGATACTCTGGAAAACTTTGTCATATCCGGTCATCCGAGAGTTTGAGAGTAATTCAGATTTTTGGAACCCTTCTTGCTTACAGGTCTCAAATTGTCAGCTACGTCACTGTTATCCAAAGAAGAATAAAACGCTCACCGATCAATGTTGGCTCCTTGAGTGGAAAACTTAGGATTGGCGAACCTAAACCTCTCAAATGTTTGGTCTAGACGAGTTATTAAAAATTTATTTTTCATAGAATTTGTGAATGCATTCGAGATGCTTATCGAATGCTCGGTACGGTTCTCAAGTATATCGATGTTATTGCGCACTCGACAGTCGACGTTCTAAAGTAAACCAAGAGTTTCTTGCATTTTGAAAAGTAAATAAATAAAAATGTGTTTCTTTTAAGAAGATTTATTGCAAGGAGTTTCATATAGGAGATATGAATTCTTTGGTAATAAACTAGACGCTATTGGTTATACAACAAGTATCTATCTAAAATAGAAGTTCAAAGTGAAACTTTTTGTGTTACATGCCTTCAATGTATAATTTTGTGTAAAACGTTTTTACCACAAATATTCTACATTGGAATATTAACAGTTACGTTAATTCTTCATTATATCAGCGCTTCGACATCTACTGCTAGATATAAGCCTTTCCTGGTATGGTACACCCGGTTCTCCGCCTTTTGCATCCAGCAGCTTTCTGACATCTTCTTTTGGTCGTTGGTTCCACACTGCGCGTGGTGATCCGCGGTGTCCACACCAGAACTCGTCGCCTCAGCAGCTGTTAGTTCTTCATCAGATGTGGCTCGCCCACTGCCACATCAGCTTAAAAAAACGCCTAAAGAAGCTAGATCAGCAGCTCTTCGGATTCCAGGACTTGTGCCGTGATTTTAGTGTTTATTCAGTATTTCATATCCTCTAAATTAAATGGTTTACGGGTAATCATTTGAAAAGCATTTAAATACATCATCTTGATAGCCCATTTAGTATCAGAATCCGTTAATAATTCACCTACCCGATGCTCTTCTCAGAAAGATAGGATTAAGAGGGATTATGGTCTTGCTTTGATCACTTAATGTTGCTGCGCTTCTTAAACCCCTTCACCACTAACACCACATACCAGTTACAGTCATAATCTTTATAAATAAACAAATCACAGTTACTTATATTTATCTGTGATGAAAGCAAATAATCACAAGTAAATTTAATTACCAAATCAGATATGAATTTGAAATCTAATTCATTAGTAAACTTAATAATTAAAGAAGATCTAATGAATGGACTTAGTCTGTGATTCCAGATGTCTAGCCCATTCCGAGATGGGTTCTTACAATTATCCTAATGAGACATATTAATAGTTATGAGGGTGGAAAGGGTAACGTTAACTTTACAAGTCCTTTGTCTTGCTTTTCGTGACGTAATCAGAATAAATGGAGAGGCGGTGTGTGATTTGTAACGTCATTAAGACATTCCTTGAAGCATGGTAGAGGAAAACAGTAGGGAAATATTTATGGGTGACCGTTAAAGGTCATAAGTATAGATTGCTTGACCCCGTTGGCATAGTGGTTAGGACCACCAGATATAGAGACTGATTGTACAGTTTGTACAAATTGGTCTTGTAGTACGCGTCTCACGATGTTTCCTTCAATAAAAGCCTATAGTAATTATAATATTAGCCTATGATATTTAAGTTCCAAACACCTCATACGCCCAGATCTACTTTCTCGACCTCACAATCTACTGAATTCATTCAAATACAAATCATACTGTTAACGTCCACTGGACATACACCTTTCCTTAGGAGGGTGGAAGTAACGCATAGGATGGCTGTTGGATATGACTGTACTAGGTTTTAAGTAAACAAAGAATGTAAAAAAAACTTTACTAGGAATATTATTAATACCAATAATTATTAGTAATTATTTATTTCATATTTATTCATCCACATGTTAGTAAAAGCATAAATACTATATATTAGTAAACTTAATAACTAGTTTCTTAAATAACTAAAGATAAGTTTTAACAGCCCCACCCAGTGTCTGACGATGGGACCATCAAACCTCTCGTCCATCAACTTCAGGATCCCGTTAGCGCCGCCCCGCGGCCTGCGCATCAGGGAGCTCACTTTGTTACGCATTATTTGCAGTCAAATCGTCTGTTCGAGTTTCTGCATAACCCCAATGGCCTGTTGGGATAAACTGAAACCGAAATACCTGTTATATCGCAACAGGAACACTCAGTGAAAATATCTCGAATTAAAAATATGTTTTTTTTTTGTTCTAGTAGTAAGTAGAATGACCTAAATGAGAAGGCTCTACAACATCGACTCAAAAAAGAATACTTAATACTATTTTTAAGTGCTGTGGATTTTGTGAAGATAAATAAAATAAATAAAGCGCACAAACGCTGCAACTCGCATAGATGTAAAATTGTTGTTATCGCAAATTCGGATTCAGATTTTTTTACGTCGAATGTCATGGTCCATAACGACGCAAAAAAAATTATAGTCACTGAGTATAGTCACCAGAAAAAAACAACACATTTTCAACAGTTTTACAATCGGGTCAAAAATATATCTGATTACGAATATACTTTACCAAAAGTTTGTGTTTCTAATTAAGGTCAGTATGCTATCATGACATATAGTTGTATGTGTATAGAATTTAAGTGATGCTTAAATTAATTAATTCTTCTAATGGATACTCAACGATGAATTTGTAACAAACTGTGGTTTTACAATATATTTACTATTGTAAATTTACATAAATTAATGTTTTGTCAATGAAACGATATATTTTAAAGGTTCATTTGGAAGGAAAGACTAGGAATTGCTTAATTTCTGAGTTCTTTAAATTTTCTAAACCTATATCGCTGGACTTAAACTTTGTATGCTTACTAAATTGTATGCATGTGAAACTAAACAAAGAAACTTAAAAATAGATTTTCACATAAGTATTAAAATATTAGTTGGGATAAACTTTATTTATTTAAGCTCTAATTTCATTTTCCTGCAGTTTCTGTTTTGTTATCTTCCGTCTCATCTTGTCTGAGAATCAAAGGAAATTCGATTTAGAGGGTTCGTACGTCAACTTACTACAAATAAACAAAGCAAATTCCAATTTAGTTTTCTAAAAAACTGTGGATACGAGTTTGGAAACATTGACTAAAGAATTTTAGTAAACTGCATCTAGATTCTATAGATTGTTGGACATCAAAATGATATGTCCAACGAAGGCACGGGAAGCGGTTTCTCTTTCTTTAGTTGTCTCTTTTTTATTTTAGTCGCACTGCATGCTTTAGACAAGATAAGACCGAAATATATTTATTACTAGTGGTGCCCGCGGCTCCGCTCGCGTGGACTACAGGATCCGCTCCCATTCCCACTTTCGTTCCCTATCCCACTTCCACTAAGACTACAAATCCAGGTCCAGGTCCAGGTCCAGGTCCAGGTCCAGGTCCAGGTCCAGGTCCAGGTCCAGGTCCAGGTCCAGGTCCAGGTCCAGGTCCAGGTCCAGGTCCAGGTCCAGGTCCAGGTCCAGGTCCAGGTCCAGGTCCAGGTCCAGGTCCAGGTCCAGGTCCAGGTCCAGGTCCAGGTCCAGGTCCAGGTCCAGGTCCAGGTCCAGGTCCAGGTCCAGGTCCAGGTCCAGGTCCAGGTCCAGGTCCAGGTCCAGGTCCAGGTCCAGGTCCAGGTCCAGGTCCAGGTCCAGGTCCAGGTCCAGGTCCAGGTCCAGGTCCAGGTCCAGGTCCAGGTCCAGGTCCAGGACCAGGTCCAGGTCCAGGTCCAGGACCAGGTCCAGGCCCAGGTCCAGGCCCAGGCCCAGGCCCAGGCCTAGTTCCAGTTCCAGGTCCAGATCCAGATCCTCAACTCTCCCCTCAACCCTCCTCTCAACACTCCTCTCAACCCTTCCCTCAACACTCCCCTCAACCCTCCTCTCAACCCTCTCCTCAGCTCGCCCCTCAACCCTCCCCTCAAACCTGTTTCCCTCGTCTCTCCAAATGTAGTCCTCGTAACTAATCCATCGCAGTCCAAATTCCGACCGACATTACTTTGTTGCATAACTATACCACAAATTCATCGTAATCGGGTAACTCAGTCAAAAGCCTTTACGGGGTGAAACGTACTATGCGAATTTTCAAACACTCAAATTACACTGTACCATACCCGCTCCCGCTCCCGCTCCGATTCCGCTCCCGCTCCCCTCCCGCTTCCGCTACCGCTTCCACTCTCTTCGCACCACCACGCCCACGCCCACTCCCACTCCCACGCCACTCCCACTCCCACTCCCACTCCCACTCCAAATGTAATCCAAACTCATCGGAATCTGAATAGTAGGTACGGAAATACTACTTTAAGCAATATATTGCATAATAACCTTACCTAACTAATGTATTTGAAAACTAAAAATGTCTATAACTTTTGATTGAGTTCGCCGATTGCGATGAAATAAAGACTAAATGTTAAGTTAAGTTAAGCACCATGTTTTTGTGAAAAGACCATCAAAATCCGTTCAGTAGTTTTTAAGTGATGCGTGCACAAACTCACAGACAAACAGACAAACAGACAAACAGACAAACAGATAAACAGACAAACAGACAAAAATTTCAAAAATGATCGAAATGTGTTCTGTTGCTTATCCTTAGACCCCCCAATTTTTTTTTTGCAAATATCTTCAATGTACAGACACGCGAAGTTTACGATTTTATTTATAAGATGTGCGGAGATTTATGAAACAAGTAATTATAATAATGATAATATGTAGCGGGAGCTAAGAAGAAGAAATAAAGAAGAACGTGATTTTATTATTATTATACGGTGAAGAATGGGACGTTGTTATGACAGAACATAATTGTACTAATCACTAATACTGGCCACCGCATTTGCTTTTTTTGCCATCGGTCAATCTGAAAGGCTTTCGTACGCGATCTTTGTTACTTGAAACTTGGTGATCTACGAGTAGGTGGAACAAACGACCCAACTACCACCGGCTCTGCGAAAGATATTTTATTTTCTAGACAAAAGCAAACTTAAGTATTCATACAAAACAATAATATTAATGCAAAATAGAATATTCTGCAGTCGGTTGAATAAGACATTTTTATAAATTGACCGCCTCGTTGGCCTAGTAGTTTGATGATTGAACTCGAACGCCAAAGGTCGTAGGTTCAATTCCCACTAGGGACAGACAACTTTGTACAATTTGGTCCCGGTATAGGCGTTATACTTGTGAATGGTCCTATCCCTGTTAAATTTCCATAGCACAGGCGATAATCCTAGTTCACCATTAGACAAATGTCTGAGATATTTATTTATATGTATATATTTGATTTTACCTTTTAAATCACACTATGCTTTGTCCACTAGTTTATGTATTTTCCGCTCCCCATGATAGTATAGTACGAGAATAACATATGCAGTGCAGGTAAGGGGCGGTCCTGTCCTAACGAACACAGCGCGTCCCTCGAATACTTGATCGTGTCAACTTAATTTTTGTATTTTGTTTTTTTGAATAGCCTATATACTTGAACATAGTTTTAACATTTTACTATGGTACGTTTTAATAATAATAACCTTTAAGTGTAGGTATTTATATGTGGTATTTATTCCAATAACATTTCATCGTGCACAATCAAAAGAAGTTCTTAATAAAATAATCCATTTATAAGTATATAATTACACCGCCCCCACCGCCCCGTTGGTCTAATAAAATAAAACGTGCCGTTACGAAAAAAAATATTAAATTTATATAAATACTAATCATTAGTCATTAATCAGTTTTTTGTATTTAGATATGATTTAGTACTAACTACTATACCACGCGACATCGCAATAAAGTTGTTTTTTGGTACGCCGTAACACCTAAATATGCTGTTCGACTTTAAAATTGTGAATGTGATAAAAAAAATTCAAACAATTAACCATTTTATTTTAATCCGTAGTAAAACTTAATTTATCAACATAATGTCGTCACCAAAGGACGTTAACGTTAGTCACTTCAGCCGTAATTTATATTTTCGAGAGTAGAATCGTCATTTATTTAAAGAATATGTAAAAAAACGTAGCAAGATCATAATCTGCACGAATTGTTTGAATTCACGCGAAAGGTAATATATAGTTTATTGACAATAACGTGAGTTTAAATAAAATTTAGGAACTCTTATATCTTGAATTTTATTCCCCCCCTCTCTAATGTTACTGGTTCAAACACTTACCTACGCTAAGTATAAAAGAAACATTTATTAAGCTAATTATCAAACTAATAATATAAATGCGTAGAATGATTCCTTAGAGCGTACCATCAACGCCATCTTTTGACAAATGGGGGAAGTCTCGGCTAAAAACTCGTAGACAACTATACTATATTTACATGCAATATAAATGTAAAAAATATATATTATAAAGGTGGCCAAGACATTCGCCAACATTACCTTCCTATATATATATTTTATATGTGATACATATATTCGCGGATCACATTACGCAAAGATCTTAAGACCCTTTGTTCATTTAAAAATACGCTTCCTATCATCAAAACACTCCAGTAGGAACTCTCAAACGATCCCAAGATTTGCATGTAATTATCATTTTTGATTCGCTCTTCTTTTGTGTAAATACTCGTCTAAAAGGTAACACCGTAAATGACATAATGCGGAGAAAGATATGCTGAATTATTTATACGTTAATACGTTCCTCGGGCTTTTAACATCTCCGCTTTAATGTTAAAATACGCTTCAATGAATATTACTTTTGGGGATTTTTGTTGCCTAAATAAATTATTACATTTGAGTAAGAATACGTTTTAATGAATTTTGAACGGCACGAAGGAGATAGAATTTCTTATTTCATTTTGTTGCCGCAGCGACATGAAAGGGGATTCTCTTGTGGTTTTGTTAATGTCTCGAATATTTATGGTTATTGAAAGATATTATATTTTTTTGTTATGAATCCTACAACCTGCATTTTCTCGATTTTTTATGTTGCTAAAAATCTAAAATTTAAATCTAATCAAAAATCACGTCGAAAAAAGACTTTACTTTTTCGTCGGACGTGATTTTTATTTTTTTAAAACCTATATCTAATGTATAACATCTCATCATAGGATTTTCTTAAACATTTTCTATACTTACCTACCTACCTAAATATCAATCTCATTTCGTCAGGGTTGACATTTCACTCAGCAGTCATTGTTGCGACGCGATATTGTGTTTGACATAAAATTATTTGTTCGGAAACGATGCAGGGTTCCGAATCAAGTTGAAATTGAATTTTCTGCCAAAATCTGCGACTGCACGTGATAGGTTCTTCAAAATTACTATTATACCTGCTTTTTGATGGAAACTTACTCAACTACTTTAAAGGAAACTCTGTCAGTGTAGTAGGTACTAGTCCTTGCACCGGTGACGTTACTGCCCGTTACTGGTCTTTTACATTGATCGCTTGGCTAGTTTGAACATTTGTATCATCGTTGGTCTCCAAAGCTTTGTAGGTTAGCTATCATGGTGCACTGCAATGGAGAATACTTGTTACTATCGTCTTTTATTAGTGCGATCCTTGGCGATCTCAACATTGGTATCTAACATAACGTTGCTTTATGGCACAGGTTTGAGGTGCAGGTTTTAAAGTCAAGATACCTACTACTCCATCCAGACCTCCACGCTCATGTTATGCTAACGCTATGCTGACGATATGTTGACGATATGTTGACGATATGCTGACGATATGTTGACGCTGTGCTGACGCTGTGCTCATCTTCATCTTTAACTTTGAGTCATCAAGAAAGATCAACTTATTTTAGGGTTTTAGATATTAATGTTGTTTTTGAAAGGAAATCAATGACTATGTGGGCAACTATATCTTACTTTGTCTTGGGACAACGTGGCCGACAAGATGACGGCGGCGGCGACGCAGAAAAACTTATTTTACGATTTCCGTTCTGAAAACTATTGCTCCATTGAACTGTTTGTTCGAAAAATCTTTTATTTATTGCTTTTGTTACAAGTTCTTTATAGAAAAACTGACATTATTTATAGTGACATCATCATTTCCGGCGAATAGCATTTTAAGAAAAGATGTCGCGGGAATTTTGTCTTTATCCGATTTGGCTTACTTTAGTCGTAGCTTTAAAGTTAGTACTCTAACTTTAAAGCTACGACAAAGCATTTCACTTTTTTAAATACAATGAGAATTGCGTAAAGCAAGAGTCCTTAAGATATAAGAATATTATAAATAAAGTATTTAATTATGAAATTTTGTTTGTAAGTAAAAAAAATACATACATACCTATAGAAAACATTATGAAATTAAGATAAGCTCTAATATACCTACTGTAATAATAGATCAGACTTTTCATGGGAAAAATATGGCATTAATAGTGCTCGAAGCAATTTAAATTTTTCTATCGATTGACTAAATTTGTGAAATTTAAAATTGTGCAATGTCTTTCTTATGGAAATGTATATTCCTATTGTCCATACGTACAGACGATAATTTAAATAAAATTACTTTATTTTCAGACAGCATAGTCTATTTCTTAGTAATTCAAGTTGGAATGACTTTGTTTCTACAATATTAAAGTATAAGTACCGTATTATAAGCATTAGTTAGCGGCGGTAGAAATAAGTGAACAAATAAAAAAATCAAATTGCTTCACGCACTATGAACGTTATATTTTTGCTATGGAAAGTCCGACCTATATAATTAACTGAGCTACTACTATATGGGCAGTATTAACTATGCAGAATTCTTCAAGTAAACTAGCTGAATAATATGTGTGAATATTGAAGCGGTTATACACTTTTAGAAGGGAAATTTTCCACACGATAGCACTCCTGTCCCAAGTTGACATTGTACGTGTTACTTTTAACAAAGGACCAATCCATGTGAAATGACATAGGCTGACAGCATCCAAACGACCGTCGAACATTATCGCAAAATACCCTTAACTCGATTCGTTCATATAATATTCATGACGCGGTGCAATCTTTCAAAAATTGACACCTTTTTCCAGGGGTTCAGAACCCTCGGGTCGGGACGAACAAGTTTTTTGTATTTGAGTCGGTGAATAAATTACGATGGACACAATGGGCGTCGTGCTTTACGAATACGCTAATTTATAGTATTGGTGACATTTGTGGACAAAGTGATAGATAATGCTGCCCTAAAGACATTATATAATGTATTCTTAAAGATATACAGCGAGGAAAGTCATTGGCATCATGATAAAGAATGATGGCCAGAGCCGCCTGCATAGTCAATACAAACCTCAAGAAATATATACCACATGAAAGCTAATATCATAAGCCTCATTTTCTATTCAGGAAACAAGACTCTAACAGCCCAGGGAAGTGAGATATTAGACCCTAATATGTAGGGTAACAACAGTAGTTTACTAGGTTAAATGTCCTGGTTAACTGCCATAGTAAAAAGCGAATCAGAAGAAAAGGTCTTAAAAATAACTAAGATACTCTAAAGTTCTAGGGAAGTAGATGTTTTCCTTAAAAGTACTACAATAACCAGTATATTTAAAATACTAAACAACTGTACACGCTATTGTGTCAAAGGATCCTAGTGGACAGGGAGTAACTAACCAGTATTAACTATAGTGAGATATACTAGTATACTAATAACCAGTACAATTAATTAGTTAACAAATAAAGCAAATAAGGTGAAATACCATATTCTAAAGGCTCACATTGAAAATTTTACGGTACTAAAATAATTCTTATCTTTATCTAGGTAAGAACCTAACACTGTTGGAAATAACGTTGCTCTGTGAGAAATTTTAAGTGTGTGCGTTTAGTATCGGGCCAATGTACATGTACAATTATATTAATTTGTATAATTAAGTTGAGTATTACTGCATATTGAGCACTCTAACGCTCCTGCTCCACTTCATATATTTGTATGTTAATAATAACATTATAAGGTATCTGTTACTTCAACAGATTAATACCAAAAAACAAATTCAGGACTAAATTAAAATGCCTCCGTACACATTAGGGACGAGTGGTACGCATTAAAGATATTGGTCAATACTAGACCCAAAGGAAATTTTTAGAGGGCTGACCTACGTACACATTACTTAGTAATAAAGCTTTAAAACAAATACCGAGGTCCCAGGGGAGTTGTCTAGTGGAGAGTAGATCAAATAAGGTGGGTGGAGACAGTCCTACGTCACTCGGGGCCGCGTAACTCAAGTTGATTGTTTGTACTACGGACATGGATTTTTCCACTTGGTTGTCTGATTTGATTTTCTCTAGAGCAGCTTTTTAGGTAGCCGTGCAAACAGATCGAAGATAATAAGTGTTGCTGTGTGTGCTCGGTATTAAATGTCTTCATAATTGAAAGTATACGGTCCATTAAATAACATTGTCTGATATTATTTCATCAGCCTGTTGACGTCTCTGTTGAACACAGATCTTGATCTAACTATACAGAGTAAAGAATATAGGATTGAATGAAATTGACTAATACTACCATGAAAGTAATGGTTGTCTGTCAGAAATAGCGATAGGAACAGCTGATTTGCAAAACGAACTCAAAGTATTTTTTTTGCAATTTTATATGTGTAATAAACTTTAATGTTTTATTCGCACTATTGGCTCTACGCCTGTTAGCGATGATCTGTCATTTATTTAGTATTTTTTTGTTCACTAAATCTCACATTATTATGAATTTTAAATCATACATTTTTATTAAAAATCTATTAACGTATATAAAATTTTGTGTTTCTGTTATACAAATGAGTGAAGCAACTTTTTCTTGTTTTTTTTTTAGTATTCCTCGAATATTAGAGTCATTTTTATAAAAAGAACTAAGGTGCAGCCACCACACTTGCAATACTGAGGTTTTGATGAAGACCAGATAAACAGTAACAGGATCTTGAGAATTTTAATAACTAGGAACTTAGTTATTTTATTTATTTCATTTAAACCTTAATGTCAATGGTGCAGCTCCCACTCTCGCAACGATACGAGTAGCTATTCGAGCAATGTGTCACGTATCCAATTTATTATTAAGAGTAAACAATCCATTTCTAAAATCACCGCCCTAAAAATCACATTACCTATTATAATCATTGCACCCAGTATTCTATTAAGGATTATAGAGACTTATTCCTCTACCCTCCAAAAAGCTTTTCTACATTCTCGACAAGCGTTGCGAATCCCTGCTATTGTCCGGTTGTCATTAAGTTTTTGTCTTTCTCCCCATCTTACACTTCAGCTCTACGACTTATAATAGAGGGGCATACAGGCAATCAGAGCAGCGATCAAGAATTAACAATTTAAAAAGTTGTTGAAACTCACATTCACGTTTTAATATCTCAATAGTAGACACATATAAAGTTCCAGTTCTGGGGGATTTTAAAATGTGTCGGTACCAAATTAGAATACTTATTTATTTCAAAAACTATATACCTAGTTTATGATAATATCTTCATACAAATGTAATTAATTAGATGTAAAATTCAAGTTATTTTAGCTAATTTTGACGTATAGCTGTAGCAATTTACTGCGTGATTTACAGATAGTATCTACATTCACATTTCGAATTGAGGGACCCAAACACTTTATCAAAATGATGATAAAGTTAAAATTAGGTTGAACTTGGTCATTTATCATAGCACACTGATTCTACTACAATAAAATTTTCTTGATAATTAGGAAATACTTACATAATTTTTTCTCTACTATTCATCGTATTTCGGCACCTCTGTGTTTCTAATCGGAATTGTTTTAATCTCGTGAACTTTACAATTTGTTTATTATTAATTGCTGAAAAGTTAACTTAAACTACACATACGCAAATTAAATAATCGATTAACTATAAATCTGTTCCAAAAACCTATTTCACACACTTTTTAGGACACCTGCAATATTTGTAAAGTAAAACTGCTTGCCAACTTTAACAACCATGTGTCGCAAAATGAAGCCAAACTCTCTACGACAAATAGTCTCGGATTGACATCACATTTATTTCACTGACAGCCGCTGGTATTGTGCAGATTTATTTGTAGCCGACAGAACTAGGAAACGCTATTATAATGGTAGCACAGTCTGACAGTGTTCTTAATATGTCACTTTATATTAATGGGTATGTTACTTGCAATTATTAATCATACAATATTATAAGACATTAATATCATAGACACATTATATAATAAGAAGCTCTACACCTCAAACTATGACTACTGAAAGAATTGCTTCGCTGGTTCTTGTGGAAATGTCTATAATAAACAACCGACTGTCAAAACTTATGTCAAAGGATAGAAAAAACAATAACAATATAAAAACGTGCGATTCTGCTCAACCACTATCAGCATATTGGTGATGATTTGATGATAACCAGGGATCGGAATTAGGTAGTGTCATTTATGTATTTGCGACGAAATGTTTATGTAAATAAGGATATTCCAGGATTTTTTCCGAGTTTCATTTAAAATTTGTTTCGAAATGCCATGTTTCATTTGAAATTTGTATATCGTATTAGTCATACATTTATGCACTCAATTTACACCACAGTAATATAAATATGGGCAATCCACAACGCTCGTTAATACAATTTCCGGATTAAAATTCGTTGTAAAGTAGGTGAAATAGGTGAAAAAAGGCGAGTCTTATGTTAGGGCGTTAGGTGAAGATCATTACCAGTATCATAGTAATTGTTTAATCTATAATAGAGTATCTACCTCTAAACGTTAATTTCTGGCCCTTATTTTCTTAAGAATATTTCATTTGATCATCGCTGCAAGCAACATTACACAGCGGACTATTCTGAAGGCGACCGGGAATTATCCTGCATTTGTGAAACTGCTGACGCGACATATAGGAAAAGAAAACTAAACGAAACTAAAATGTAATGGAAGGGGCAGTGGTTCATTTTTCCACGGATTAAAATCATGACGTCTTAGTATCTTGTAATGCATGACTTGACACTTATCACATTCATATTAAAACTATTTTTCCTAATTAATTTTAAATTTTACATCAGACCCAGATTTTGACCTGCTACTGACCTATCCAAAGTCTTGCTGTACCCAACTGCTGCTCTCAATTGCTGCTCTAATTTTCATTTTCCAGCAACAATAATGTTCTAGTATGCAACACTAATGTGCAACGTCTTGGGAAATTAAGTACAGCGCCATCTATTACGCTGCATATGTAACTCAGTTCAATTCAAATTCAATTCAAATTCAAAATTCAAAATGTTTATTTTATCTAATTCTTACATCTATACATTGTTGCCGGAACATCCTTTTAAGTAAATGATTCTACTTGTTCTAGAATGTCCCGCTCCTCCCTCGCACACTCATATTTCTCATAATTATAAATAGCAGTGCTGAGTCTTTAGACAATAGATAATTTTAAATATAACTATCATAAGTAACAATTATAACTATATATAAGTTTTAAATATAACTAATAATTAATTACAATTAATTAATTCAAAACAAATTAAAACAAATAAACCCTAGGGTGTGTGGATATGTGTAGTGTATGTGTGTGTGTGTGTGTGTGTTTGTATATGTGTGTGTGTATGTGAGTGTGGTGTGTGTGTGTGTGTGGGTGTGTGTGTGTGTTTGTGTGTGTGTGTGTGTGTATGAATGTGTTCGCGTGGCTCATTGTATGTGAGATAAGAGTGCCTCTGTCTCCTCGTAGTTAAGGGAAGAAATCCAATTTGTTATAGCTTTTTTGCATTCTGTGAGTATTTTTGAATATATGTCTAACTCTTTATTTATTTTATTATATAGGAAAGACGAACGATTACTGTATTGAGCACTGGCGAATGCAGTTTTAACCCTAGTTACCTGTGCCACAGTGTATTTTCTTCTTCTTGTTTCTATAGTTTTATCATATGGTAGGTTTTTATGTTTTTTTAGTATAATTTGTGTTATGTACAATTTTCTGACAGATAGTAAATTCGTTATTTGATATAGGGTATATGTCGGAAATATCTTTTTTTTGAAATGCATTACTTTCAGCAATGCACGTTGTGCACGCTCAACTTCTATGAACCTTGTTTTTGCAGCACCACCCCATATTGATATACAGTAGGTTAAAACCGATTGTACCAGTGAAACATATATTTCTTTGAGAATATTTCTTGTTGAATTCTGCTCTGCTGATAACGTACTTGGAACAACATACCTAAGTGTTCTAAAAATCCATGTTAGTTTCCTAACTCTGTTTGAGACTTGTTCAATTTGTGGGTACCAGGATAGTCTCTGGTCCACCATAACTCCAAGATATTTAGTATGAGCAACTTTGTTAATTTTAGGGCAGTCACAATTTCCTATGTTTATATTATTACATCTATGTATTTTTATTTCTATGTTTTTACAAAGCTGAGTTTGATCGTATATACCGAAGCAGATGAAGTTGGTTTTAGATGTATTAAGTGTTAGAAGATTAGTTGATAACCACCTAGCCACTTGGGCCATACCCTTCTCGGCAGTAGTACTGGCAGCGCTCCAGGATTTACCAGTGAACACGATGGCTGTATCATCGGCGTATGAGAAAATTTGAGCATTTTTGATTTTCAAATTACAGAGGTCGTTTATGTAAATTAAAAAAAGAGTAGGGCCTAAAACGCTTCCCTGCGGGACGCCATATGATACCTCCACGTCTCCACCGGAACACTGTCCTAGTTTAACTCTTTGTTTCCTATTAGATAAGTAATGTTTGAATAATGTTAATGGGGTTCCTCTTATTCCTATTTGTTCTAATTTATGCACCAGGATAGGCAGAGAAACAGTGTCAAAGGCCTTTTTAAGATCCAGGAAAACTGATATACATTTATTTCCTTTGTCTAGTTCATTTGTGACTAAAGAGCTAAGGGCTGATACCGCGTCCTCGGTGGACATCCCTTGTCTAAATCCGAATTGTGAGGAAGATAAAATGTCAAACGACTTTAAATAACTTAATAACCGGGTGTTTAGTAATTTTTCCAAAATTTTGGATATGCAGGGTAAAACTGAGATAGGCCGGTAATTGTTGATGTCGCCCCTATCCCCTCCCTTGTACACGGGAGTAATTAAAGCCAGCTTTAGCGGATCTGGGAATATTCCCTTTCTAAAGCATAAGTTGGCTAAATGGCTTACAACTGGGACAACTTCAGTGACTAACAACTTCGTTCTCGCGTGTCAAACTGGAACTTATACATTTCAATCAAGTGTTGTTTTAGATACCATACAGACTAGGACTCTAACTTAGGGCCTGTAAGGGTCATAATCAGGTTCGTGATAAATAAGTTTCAAATAACTCAGTGAGCTATGAAGAGGGCTATACTCGGGGTTTTGAAGGATATGATTCGTAATGAACAAATCCGACGACTAACGAAGGTGACCGACATAGCCGAAAGAATTAGTAGGATGAAGTGGCAGTTGGCGGGTCACATTTGTCGCAGAACCAACAGCCGTTGCGGCAGACGAATTCTGGAGTGGAAACCGCGGACCGGCACGCGCAGGGCGGACCGACGACCTGAAGAAGGTGACCGGAAGCGGCAGAATGCAGAGGGCAGAGCGTTCATTGGGGAAGGCCTATTTCCAGCAGTGGACGCCTAAGGGCTGATATGATGAAGGGTCATAATGACTATTTAAAATGTTCTGCCGCCAAATAGCGATTTATAATTATCAAGAAACAGTTTTTATCTTTCTTTCTTTTTGAATAGGTTGGCTTTGTTTTGTTGCTTGTTGCGTAAAGTTGTAACAAACTGCAATCTGTTTGTCTGCAACAACAACAACCAATAACAGCCCATGATAGTCTACTACTGGTCCAGGCCTCTCCCAAAATGACTTGAGGTTCATGCCCTAATTAACCCGCCTGGCTACGACGTAAAAGGGAGCCAGTGTATTAAAAATCACAAGTACACGAAGCGTTATACGAATAGTACGAATAAACACAAGTTTTCTAATTCTCGGAATATCAATATGGAAATGTAGATCTCAGTAATAAGTGCCATTACAGAAAATAAAACCATGCCACTTCCAGATATCTTATACATCTTAGATCACGTACGTGGTCGTCTTCTTGTAATGATCAGGCGCCGCCGGTCGCGGTCGGACTAACTCCATTACCTGAACGAGACTCGCATGTAATAGTAATACCCATAGAAACTATTTTATACACATTATTAGATGATACTGTAAAGGTAGAAGGTAGAAAGATGATACTCAAAAGGTAGGTCCGACCATGCGACTAGCTGTCGGTCGCTGCGACAATACTAGACACTATGAAAATGTATGGCGTCGTCTTTCCCGAGGCCAGCGCGCGGCCGACGGCTGGCCGCTCTGATCTTTGCATTTAAAATATTAGTGGGGTAAAATACACCAATGCAGAAACTACGCTAGAACCTGCGGACCCACTCCGTAAACATATCGGATATTTCGGATGACGTCTACCTTTAGAGTAACATTTAGCGTTGCAAGGACTGATGTCCGTTGTTTCAAACAAAAGGTTCTTCTTTAAAGAATATGATTCATAATTAAGAGATCCGTCGAACAACTAAGGTCAAACAAAAATATGTATTTTTAGTTCACAGCATAAATTATAATATTAATTATTATATTTTAGTATACTAGCTGTGATTCCGGCGCCGCTTGGCTAAACTTCAGTTTTCAGTTTAGTAGGCAATGGTTTCTCAATTGAATTAAAATATGTACCTTTGCCAAAAGAACACGGCCGAACACGACGAACACAGGCCGCAATAATTACTCACCTGCTGTATAAAACACTGTAATGTAAAGGCCCACACTATTCCCGCCTTCCTTTCTTCACGTCATCATCTCCATTTCTACCAACCCCCTCCCCCTCCCTCTCTTACAGTCTCCCTTCTTTCTTTCAAATTTTCATTATAAGGTTTTGTTAGTTATAAACTTTACTAGGTGTAATAGTTTAATAGATTGTTTATTGTTTATATGGTTTACATATTTTTACGACAATTTACACACTTTCTTAATTCTAACACAATTCATACGAGTATATAGGCCGAGCATGCGTTATGGAACGACAGTGTGTGTCCAGAGAAGCCCCAATAGGCCATACAGCCCGTGCCGGGATATTTACGACAGGTTTTAATGTCTAGACGGTCTTTATTGAGACTAGGTAGCACGATATTACAAATATGAGAATTTTATAGGGTCTAGAAGTATATAATATATAAGAGCCAATAATATTAAGAATAATATTAATATAAATAAATATGAGTAATTATAGATAATGGATTCTTTAACAAATACATATGCATACTACATGTTTTATCAATAATATACATACATACATACATACATACACACATATACCTACACATGCACATACATGTACGTGTACATAAATAAATATTATATATTGTATCTGTGTGACAGATATTGATGGATCACACTGTATACACCCATTTAAGGAAATTATCAACTCAATAGCTTCAACCACGTTTCTTCCATCCCAGTATTTAACAATGAATTTTTAATACTAGAATACTGCAGTAACCCAAATTTTTAAATATTTTAAAAAATATGTCGCAATATGTAAAAACCTACCTATAACTACATGTATTGTAAATTTTCCTTTTTTATTCTCAAAGTTTACTAACGAACTTCCCCATCAACAGATAAACCCTACCACATAAACCTCTAAAGGTTTATGTGTAGGGACTAATCTGTAATACTTAATACTATGTAAAGTTTTGATAATTTTAATAAAATTAAAAAATACAAAAAAAATTCTTAAGTTCAAACGTGATGATTTTATTTTATTTTGTATAATAAAAGGTTTAAGTTCTGATTATGTTTACACCATTTAAGCATTCATTGTTCCTGCATAACAATTTTGTTTTTAATTTGTACTATAGGTAAAGCTCATTATAAAAACTGGAAAAAGCCGCTAAAATTGGATCTTCTTTTCGACAACTTGTTCATGTTGATTAGATTACAGCTGAGTTCGTCTTTGTAATTGCATTTTTTCTAAGGTATTTGTAAATTTGAGACTACCTATGTTAAGGTACATTCAGTTCTAATAACACCAGTCAGGTTTCACACTATTGAGAATCTGTTTACTGATTTATATAATATCTTAAGGTCGTCTGCATCAAAATACTGTTATTGTCTAAATTAGGTACTGACAAAATTGTTGATAAAAACGGCGAAGAAAAATAGACCTAGATGTGAGCCTTGCGGTATGCCTGAGCTGACAGTAAGTAAGTAAATATGTGAGATGAAAATTATCTACAGGCGATAAGCTGTGTCTTAATATAAGATTCTACCCACCTCAGGAGATTGCCATGTATACCAATATCCCCACGCATATCGGCCTTACAAAAATCCGTACCTAGTAGTTGATCACAAATGTATCGTTTTCAAAGAACTACAGTTGGTTTTAAACCATTTTCCGAAGATTAAAGCGAAGCATTACAAAATATTTGCATTTTTAACTACAGTTATCAGCGATAACTATAGGTAAATATTTAAGTATTTTGTCTTATTCACAGTTCGTACGACCATTCCCTTGACAAAAAATACTGGGATGACGTGCTTGGGCTTTTGAAACTGAGAGGATTTTAAATGATTTCCTAGAATAAGATAAAGTGGAAAATAGAGCTTCTGTGCATACTATTTTTAAAATTAGGGTGGAATTTCAGTGTCTTGAGCATGTCGTCCGTGCTTTGTTCATAGGGAGAGTATTTATTGCAACTATGTCAAAATAATGTCATTATCTCCTCGCTGAATGTCGAGGGATATGTGCTACACATATATATTTGTCTTACTTGTTGCTGGCTTCTGAGATATTGATAGTTACCCCTTTTTAATTTTTTTACGAATGACCAGAACTTAAGGTTATCTTCAATGGTTTTAGTAAAAAAAGGAGTGACACTTTATCGGAGGGAAAATTCTTTACAGCTTCATTACACAGTTGATAACGGCTCGAAATTCTTGTCAATTTAAATGATGCATAATTATTACAGAGTATTCATATCTGTGTGTAGCAAATTAACAAGATTACTATTTTACTACCCTAACTCTGAATCGAAAATATCTAGATTTGGCGTTTCGTCAAATGATCATTAGGTCAAACATTATTAAGTTAGACGTTATGAGGTCAAATGAAATTAGGTCTAAAATTGTTGGGTAAAAGGATGAACTGCCTAAACTTGTACACAGTACCTTCTTATTTATTTTTAAGATTTACAACTATAAAAAATATAGCCTCACCACGTATTTTCATGGACATGACTGCAGAAATGCGTGCTGAAGCTATAAACAATAAAATTCTAAGAGTAACTCACGAAAAATTATCGTGTTTCATGCATTATTTTGGAAATAAATAATATACTGGGCCCCATTCTGAAGGCACACATTTAAAATTTGACAGCGCTAAAATTGGTTTCGTCTTTATCTTCATAATACTGTGTGACAAGGATAGCAACAGTTTTAGTGCTGTCAAATTTTAACATTGTGCCTTCAGAATCGAGCCCACTATAACGATATAAACTCGTATATAAACAGTCATTTAAGCGCAGAAGTAAACATCTTGCTGAGAAGTTCGTACTAAAATTTAAAATACAGTCGTTCAAGCTCTTCAAGATGAGATTTCTACTACCGTTTTGTTTATTTATTTGCCTTCTGCTTGGTGGAAATGGCATTAATAGTAAGTTTATAAATTTTATAATGTTAACTAAATTATTTTACATTCAGCTTTCATACACAATACATAGGTACATCAAATATCAATAAAATAGGGTCTAAAGTACGGAGAACACTTGAAATTTTTTTATTTCAGGTCAGCATAGTACCTATATATGGGGTGGTATATCTATTTACTACAGAAATAGAGTAATAAGTTTATTGCAGTAGTATTTAATTTCTCTTCAGTGGGATGGTAGAGGTCATTTCTTATCCTTCAGATATTTGTGATTCTCGAGAAATGGAAGGTGATTCTCCATCAATTATTTAGTATACTAATTAAGCGATGGGTAAAGATCATAGCGATGGTAACTAACTTTTAATATATTTCAGTAGTTGATTACTCATGTCTCGTACCGAGCTTCACATATTTATGTCGGTCGGTAGGCATGACTACATATTTGAAAACCTAAAGGACTCTGTTTTGGTGCGTTAGAGAGCTAGGGGTTTGGAGGCTATGGACATTGGACATCCATAGTATATGTCGTTGTAAATTTTACAAGTGTTAGATTAAATCCTTATTCATATTAAATAAGAAGTAATATCATTTAATTTCACCAAATATGTATGCAACAAAAAAAATTGTAATTATTTTTTTATAATTTCCAATTAATACATCTTAACACAGTGAGCGGCAGTTTAAGAAACGCGAGATAGTGGGGGTTGTTTCCCATTTAATTAGTTTATCCCTTTATCTTCTGTGATTGGTTAAACGATTATGATGACCGATTTATTCAGTGAGTTGGTGGATTGAGTTAGTTGAAAACAGCGAGTGGTGAGTGAATAGTGTAGTACTTTTTCTTTCTATAATTAAGCTTAAAATTGGACGGTAAAGTAGAATAGAATTGTTCCGCAGCAGGTGTATTTTGTTCGATCTTTTGTCCTCTAGTTTTCCCCGGACCGATCTCAACTCCTACGATTCGAATCGATTCTTAAGATAGATCTTTTCTTCAAAGATCGGAGACCCTAAATTGTATTAATACGGTTATAGCAGTTAGTGCGTATTAAATTATACGCTAAGTGCGTATTTCCGTCAAGCACTCTCCTCTATATGTTATATTGTATGACTTAAAAATTCCGAAAGTTTATGATATGGCTTATGATTATGTTTCACCTAACTACGGAATAAAGTACATCTCATCATAGTGCTCTTTGTTTTCCTTCGCGTCCGTTCGTCCGACGACCTCCAACTCCGATCAATCCCTCGCTTCAGGTTCCTGAGTCTTCAACAACGAGTCTTACACGACAAATGTACTGATTAGAGCAAATATCTAATTTTAAAAATGCTATTTATTACATTAGCAGGGCCACTCACCGGCGACGGCAGCGGCGGCGACGGCAGCGGCGGCGACGGCAGCGGCGGCGACGGCAGCGGCGGCAGCGGCGGCGACGGTGGCGGCGAAGACGGCGGCGGCGTAGACGGCGGCGGCGATGGCGGCGGCGAAGGCGGCGGCGGCGGGCTTGAAGAGTGTGGTATTAACAACCCAACGATCTGTGTGAATCAGATCCCCATCCTAAGAGATCTGGTTGGCAAATAAACCCCACAAGGTAAAGTTTAATGTGTACTATATAATTTTGCTGATTGATATGTTAATTAATACAAATTTTCGTTCCGTAAACAAACAGGATTGTTTTTTTTAAAACGTATTTTATTATTTATTGTATGTATTTTTTATTGTTTTGTGAGCCTTTCGATGCGAGCAACAGTTCGTTGGCTTACTGGCTTGGTTACTGGACGATTCCAACTGGGAACAGACAACTTTGTACAATTTATACATGTTAGTCTCGATCTGTCCTATCCTTGTTTTTAATCGACTTCATTCCTTGAATAATTGAATGAAGGATTAATTGTATTAATTTAATGCACACATATTACAAAAATATATTGGAGAAATATACAGTCAATGTACCAACAAGTGGCGTTTTCTTCCCTACCTTATTCTAGTGGGAATTGTAAGATTAAGAAATGTAAATCATGATAGTGGTACTACATTGAATTAAAATAATATATAAGGAAACTGTAAATAAAGACATTAGCTTTTCAAGTCGATACCTCCAAGGTAGGTACACTTCGCCAACTAAAATTTTGATCAAATTTGTGTTTATCTAAATCGAGTCATCAAGCCTAGCCTGTCAATCAATAGTCAAGCCTGTCTAACTTGATAGCAACGAGACAATGTCTTAGTGGCATACAATAATCTAAGTATAGCAGACTACTGTACACTACTTAATGATATTGTTCTTCAAGATCGGCTCCGGCAATCTGACACATACCTACATGTACTTATCTGTAACGAAAGAAGCACAATGCAAGCTCAACAGGAGCGACGGCGATACGAACAAACTAGTTTCATGTTATAATTAACATGCATGTATCTCTGTATTAGCATATGTATTAATAAAGCGTGGATTAATAAAATGTGTATTCGTTTAATTTTCAGATTAACGAGCGCACGGTTTCTGCAATGGATAACACTTGTGCACCGAAGTAAATCATTAAAACATTATGTAGACAGACTCTGTTGTTTTTAATAGTTAAAGCACCTTCGTTTGTAAAGAATTAAAAATTAATAGTGTGCAAGCCTAATGCAACTCTGTAGATTTCTCGAGATATCAATGAAGTTTTTTCCATCTTCGGTCCCATAATTACTTGCTACCATGATATAGGTATTGAGGATCATCGCAAGTATGGGAACTCTTCTAAAAAACTACTCAATCGATGAGACAGGGAAATGGAACTACTGTTACAATTAATTCCTAGTAGTTCAATTGAACTGTTGGGATACAAACTCCCCACTAGTTCAATTGATTGTACTATTAATTAAACTACTGGGAATATACGGGGTAGTGAAGATTGCAAAAATTTAAGTTTTTTAATTTCGAAATACTAAAAAAGATCTATTACTACGTTCCCTTTTAGGCCAGGAAGGGACCCAAAGGGAAAGCAGTATGTAAGCTAACGGAAAATAAGAAAGTAGAAACATAGATTTCATGCAGTTATATTGTCAGATTAAGTGGTTGTGTCTAGTCTATTCTGAACCACAGGTACAGATTATGTAAAAAATACGGAGTAAGCATACATAAAAGAGGGGAATCTGGAGTGACGCGTTTTCCAGCCTAGGAGCACGAAAAGGGCCAATTACGTAATTAATCCACGATGGATGACCCACAGCCCCAAGATATAGTAGAGTGAAGCAAAAGCACATGGTAAGGCAAATCTGATGCAACTCGTCGCCTGGATATACCATCTGCAGCACAGCGCGAATCCACGAGGCCACGCGGGTTCTCGTAAAGCTTCCACACGAACCACAGTTGTAGCAGTAGAAATTAAATAGGAAATACAAGCAGCCGAGAACCTTTGACTCAGGAAAACAGTTACAGTGTCCCAGCTAGAAAGAACCCCAGAACTCTCCATTTTCTCTTATCTTAAATCCCGAGAACGAATCCCCTGACGCTAGTCGCCATCTTCAAATACCGTTCAATGTCAAATCAGTATCATTTCAATGCAGCCAAGATGTCATTTCTCGTGGCAATAACTCAAAAGTCATAATCTAATAAATAAAATCGTAAACTATGCAACAAAGTAATGTTGGTCGGAATTAGGATTGCGATGGATTAGTTACGAGGACTACATTTGGAGAGACGAGGGAAAGAGGTTTGAGGGGAGGGTTGAGGAGAGAGTTGAGAATCTGGACCTGGACCTGGGCCTGGAAGTGGACCTGGATCTGGACCTGGACCTGGACCTGGACCTGGATTTAAAGTCTGAGTGGAAGTGGGATAGGGAGCGGAAGTGAGAATGGGAGCGGATCCTGTAGTCCACGCGAGCGGAGCCGCGGGCACAGCTAGTACATATAAATTTGTGATGTTAAGTTGTCCACGCGGACGAAGTCGCAGGCAACAGCTAGTATTATTTATATTACGAACTTCATTACTTATTCAATATAATTTAATTATAAGTAGGTATTTAATTAAATTCATCGAGAGCATCTCAAACAAAGGTTTAATTTCATACTTAACTTACTTACTGCTTCATTTAAATAGTAAATAACTAACCGATGGCTCTGTATACTTTACAGAACTACAATGAAGCTAGCCCTGTATCCGGCCTATGAAGACGTTATGAGGTGAAAGAAGACCCAGTGTAATTTATAAATATTACAATTATATTAAACGAATCTTACAGTCACATCATACTCATTGTTTTAATGTACCCAAATTAACAAAATGTATTTGACTACACAATCACGTACTATTGAGTGCTACGAACGTAGCGCGAAATGTAGAAACATTTCCCACCTCCAAACCTGCTCCCCCCGCAACGCTAATACATAACACCTACCAGTGAAGGTAGGGCGAGTCCCAAGGACTGAATTTACGCTACCTTGGGCCCCAGGCAAATTAAATTAAAGAAGTAAAGAGTTAAAGTAGGAAAAGAGTTCCCACTTCCCCTCCAGAAATGGGAGCGTAGCAAAGAAATGATGACCGGAAGGGTTAGTCGGGGAGTTGGGGGTTTGGTGTGGCCAAGATAAACCTGGCCACCTAGTTGAACACCACTGACGTATTAGCGCCTATGTGACGCAGTAAGCTGTGACGGAGTAGCAGAAGGCTACTTCGTATAATAGTGCCAATAGTATACATGGCAAAAATGCTTAAACGCTCGGAAATTGTGACGGTTCGCAACAAGATCTCCATAGAATACCAAACGGTTCACGCAATTGAAATCCAATAGCATGAGTTCACTTTCCCGATCCCACGGTGTGCACTCCCACAGAATGTGATGAGCGGTTTGATCCGACTCACCACACTCCCAGTCGGGAGATGCGACCAGCTTCATGGAGTGAAGCTTCGCCTGGAAGTTGCTGTGACCGGTGAGGAACTGCGCGGCGCAGTGGTTCACCTCTAGCCACCGTTTCTCCAATCTCTCCTTAACGCTTGGGAAGAATTGAAGAGGTGCCTGCCCTTTTCAGATTTCTCCCATCTGGTTACCAATCGGATAGCAGAACGTTGTCCACAACTGTTGCTGTCTCCCCGAACAGTCGACATGTGCGGTCCCTGTTTCCAACCCCAAAATCGGTCCAAGTAAGTTGTTGAGCTCTGAAGTGAATACTGGCGCGCCGCTGAATCTCTGGACTGGCAATGACTGGACTGGCAAGGCGTCGGTGCTGGTCGTTCTGTACGCCTCGCCGATAAAGAGCAAAGCCATACGCTGACTCTGAAACAATCTTCGGCGCACCGCTTCCATAGTGGCTCTGTCCACCCAGGTTGGAGCCGCATAGCACATACTGGCTACATATGTCGCCAGATATATGGTGCGTCGGACGGAGAACCGAAGTCCCCACGTGGCTCTTGAGATCTTGGCAAAGGCGTAAAAATTCGAACGGGCGCGTTCGCCAACGGCACGAGTGTGCTCAGTGAATGCAAAGTTCCTTTCCAGGATAACTCCCAAGTAGGTCACGTAGGTCTTGCTAGCTACAGGCAACCCTTGAAGCGAATACGCGGTGGTTCCTTGAGGATACCCTTCAGTGTAGAAACAGTGGAATTTTTTTACGTAACCTTTTTTTATTGCTGACGGGTTTGCGCTTGACCTTAATCTCGCCTGATGGTAAGTGAAGATGAGGCCTGAAGATGAGGTGGAGCGCACTTACACGGAAGATGCCTATTCACTCTTCCTTTAAAAAGAACCAAATTGTACTTGTCGCAAAATACCGAAGCTTGTAGGGAGTTCCATTCCTTAGCAATTCGCAGAAAGAAGAAGCAAAACGCTTCGTGCCCGACCGTGGTATGTCTGCGACATAAGAATACGGTCCGTCACCACGCCTGGGAGTCTGGTGATGGAAGGGGGGTGGGCGAATCAAATCGTGCAAGTCCTGGGCAAACTCCCCAAAATGTAACCAGTGGACTCTTATAGGCTGATGATTATGGTAATATACAAAAACGAAGCAAAATGTCGAAAAAACTAGAACAAGTACATATTTAATTTGAGACTACGTATATTAAGGTACATTCAGTTCTAATCCAGTCACCAGTCAGGTTTCACACTATTGAGAATCTGTTTACTGATTTATATAATGTCTTAAGGTCGTCTGCATCAAAATACTGTTACTGTCCAAATTAGGTACTGACAAAATTGTTGATAAAAACGTCGAAGAATAATGGACCTAGATGTGAGCCTTGCGGTACGCCTGAGCTGACAGTAAGTAAGTAAATATGCGAGATAAAAATTATCTACAGACGATAAGCTGTGTCTTAATATAAGATTCTACCCACCTCAGGAGATTGCCATGTGTACCAATATCCCCACCCATATCGGCTTTACAAAAATCCGTATACAAGTATCCATTTAAAAGTCTTTCTTATGAGCTCCAGTTGATAAGAGTGGACTTCTATATTCGTCTTGAGCATGTCGTCCGTGCTTTGTTCATAGAAACAGTATTCATTGCAACTATGTCAAAATAATGTCATTATTTCCTCGCTGAATGTCGAGGGATATGTGCTGCATATATATATTTGTCTTACTTGTTGCTGGCTTCTGGGATATTGACGGTTACCCCTTTTTATTCTTTACGAATGACCAGAAGGACTTAAGATGTCTTTTATTATCTTCGATGGTTTTAGTAGAAGAAGGAGTGACGCTTTATCGGAGAGAAAATTCTTTACAGCTTCATTACACAGTTGATAAGGGCTCGAAATTCTTGTCAATTTGCATGATGCATAATTATTACAGCGTATTCATATCTGTGTGTAGCAAATTAACAAGATTACTATTTTACTACCCTAACTCTGAATCGAAAATATCTAGATTTGGCGTTTCGTCAAATGATCATTAGGTCAAACATTATGAACTTAGATGTTATGAGGTCAAATTAAATTAGGTCTAAAATTGTTGGGTCACCGAAGGATGAACTGCCTAAACTGTACACAGTACCTTCTTATTTATTTTTAAGATTTACAACTATAAAAAATATAGCCTCATCACGTATTTTCATAGACACGACTGCAGAAATACGTGCTGAAGCTATAAACAATAAAATTATACGAGTAACTCACGAAAAATTATCGTGGTTCATGCATTATTTTGGAAATAAATAATATACTACAACGATATAAACTCGTATATAAACAGTCATTTAAGCGCAGAAGTAAACCTCTTGCTGAGAAGTTCGTACTAAAATTTAAAATACAGTCGTTCAAGCTCTTCAGGATGAGATTTCTACTACTGTTTTGTTTATTTATTTGCCTTCTGCTTGGTGGAAATGGCATTAATAGTAAGTTTATAATTTTTAAAATGTTAACTAAATTATTTTACATTCAGCTTTCATACACAATACATAGGTACATCAAATATCAATAAAATAGGATCTAAAGTACGGAGAATACTTGATTTTTTTTTATTTCAGGTCAGCATAGTACCTATATATGGGGTGGTATATCTATTTACTACAGAAATAGAGTAATAAGTTTATTGCAGTAGTATTTAATTTCTCTTCAGTGGGTAGAGGTCATTTCTTATGCTTCAGATATTTGTGATTGTCGAGAAATGGAAGGTGATTCTCCATCAATTATTTAGTACTAGTTAAGCGATGGGTAAAGATCATAGCGATGGTAACTAACTTTTAATATATTTCAGTAGTTGATTACTCATGTCTCGTACCGAGCTTCACATATTTATGTCGGTCGGTAGGCATGACTACATATTTGAAAACCTAAGGGACTCTGTTTTGTGCATTAGAGAGCTAGGGGTTTGGAGGCTATGGACATTGGACATCCATAGTATACCTATGTCGTTGTAAATTTTACAAGTGTTAGATTAAATCCTTATTCATATTAAATAAGTAGTAACATCATTTAATTTCACCAAATATGTATCCAACAAAAAAAAATTAATTAATTTTTTATTAATTGCCAATTAATACATCTTTAGATATTTATTTTAAGTTAAACTATTTGAGAATCGATTACTTGTGTTAAAATTCTTTTCAAAAAATCCTGGGTTAGTTTAAAATCATTGAATTGTTAGGGACTTTTTGGCATTCCGATCTTCGATTATTGAATCGATATTTTGAGGGCAAGATAGATTCAGGACCGCCACAAAATGGAGAGATCAGAAATAGATTTTTCTCTTAATGTTGCACGATTGTTGCACTCTCCAAGCCTCCAGTGAGCGGCAGTTTAAGAAACGCGAGATAGTGGGGGTTGTATCCAATTTAATTAGTTTATTCCTTTATCTTCTGTGATTGGTTAAACGATTATGATGACCGATTTATTCAGTGAGTTGGTGGATTGAGTTAGTTGAAAACAGTGAGTGGTGAGTGAATAGTGTAGTACTTTTTCTTTTTATAATTCAGCTTAAAATTGGACGGAAAAGTAGAATAGAATCGTTCCGCAGCAGGTGTTTCTTGTTAATACCATACCATAAGAAAATCGAATCGATTTTCGTAAGATCGACCTTTTGTCCCCCAATTTTCCCTGGACCGATCTCAACTCCTACGATTCGAATCGATTCTTAAGATAGATCTTTTCATCAAAGATCAGAGACCCTAAATTGTATTAATACGGTTATAGCAGTTAGTGCGTATTAAATTATACGCTAAGTGCGTATTTCCGTCAAGCACTCTCCTCTATATGTTATATTGTATGACTTAAAAATTCCGAAAATTATGATATGGCTTATGATTATGTTTCACCTAACTACGGAATAAAGTACATCTCATCATAGTGCTCTTTGTTTTCCTTCGCGTCCGTTCGTCCGACGACCTCCAACTCCGATCAATCCCTCGCTTCAGGTTCCTGAGTCTTCAACAACGAGTCTTACACGACAAATGTACTGATTAGAGCAAATATCTAATTTTAAAAATGCTATTTATTACATTAGCAGGGCCACTCACCGGCGACGGCAGCGGCGGCGACGGCAGCGACGGCAGCGACGGCAGCGGCGGCAGCGGCGGCAGCGGCGGCGAGTGTGGTATTACCAACCCAACGATCTGTGTGAATCAGATCCCCATCCTAAGAGATGTGGTTGGCAATTAAACCCCACAATGTAAGATTTAATGTCTACTATATAATTTTGCTGATTGATATGTTAATTTAAAATAACAAATTTTCGTTCCGTAAACAAACAGGATTGTTTTTTTTAAAACGTATTTTATTATTTATTGTATGTATTTTTTATTGTTTTGTGAGCCTTTCGATGCGAGCAACAGTTCGTTGGCTTACTGGCTTGGTTACTGGACGATTCCAACTGGGAACAGACAACTTTGTACAATTTATACATGTTAGTCTCGATCTGTCCTATCCTTGTTATTAATCGACTTCATTCCTTGAATAATTGAATGAAGGATTAATTGTATTAATTTAATGCACACGTATTACAAAAATATATTGGAGTAATATACAGTCAATGTACCAATAAGTGGCGTTTTCTTCCCTACCTTATTCTAGTGAGAATTGTAAGATTAAGACATGTAAATCATGATAGCGGTACTACATTGAATTAAAATAATATATAAGGAAACTGTAAATAAAGACATTAGCTTTTCAAGTCGATACCTCCAAGGTAGGTACACTTCGCCAACTAAAATTTTGGTCAAATTTGTGTTTATCAAAATCGAGTCATCAAGCCTAGCCTGTCAATCAATAGTCAAGCCTGTCTAACTTGATAGCAACGAGACAATGTCTTAGTGGCATACAATAATCTAAGTATAGCAGACTACTGTACACTACTTAATGATATTGTTCTTCAAGATCGGCTCCGGCAATCTGACACATACCTACATGTACTTATCTGTAACGAAAGAAGCACAATGCAAGCTCAACAGGAGCGACGGCGATACGAACAAACTAGTTTCATGTTATAATTAACATGCATGTATCTCTGTATTAGCATATGTATTAATAAAGCGTGGATTAATAAAATGTGTATTCGTTTAATTTTCAGATTAACGAGCGCACGGTTTCTGCAATGGATAACACTTGTGCACCGAAGTAAATCATTAAAACATTATGTAGACAGACTCTGTTGTTTTTAATAGTTAAAGCACCTTCGTTTGTAAAGAATTAAAAATTAATAGTGTGCAAGCCTAATGCAACTCTGTAGATTTCTCGAGATATCAATGAAGTTTTTTCCATCTTCGGTCCCATAATTACTTGCTACCATGATATATTGAGGATCATCGCAAGTATGGGAACTCTTCTAAAAAACTACTCAATCGATGAGACAGGGAAATGGAACTACTGTTACAATTAATTCCTAGTAGTTCAATTGAACTGTTGGGATACAAACTCCCCACTAGTTCAATTGATTGTACTATTAATTAAACTACTGGGAATATACGGGGTAGTGAAGATTGCAAAAATTTAAGTTTTTTAATTTCGAAATACTAAAAAAGAACTATTGCTACGTTCCCTTTTAGGCCAGGAAGGGACCCAAAGGGAAAGCAGTATGTAAGCTAACGGAAAAAACAAATAAGAAAGTAGAAACATAGATTTCATGCAGTTATATTGTCAGATTAAGTGGTTGATTCTGAACCACAGGTACAGATTATGTAAAAAATACGGAGTAAGCATACATAAAAGAGGGGAATCTGGAGTGACGCGTTTTCCAGCCTAGGAGCACGAAAAGGGCCAATTACGTAATTAATCCACGATGGATGACCCACAGCCCCAAGATATAGTAGAGTGAAGCAAAAGCACATGGTAAGGCAGATCTGATGCAACTCGTAGCCTGGATATAACACCTGCAGCACAGCGCGAATCCACTAGGCCACGCGGGTTCTCGTAAAGCTTCCACACGAACCACAGTTGTAGCAGTGGAAATTAAGTAGGAAATACAAGCAGCCGAGAACCTTTGACTCAGGAAAACAGTTACAGTGTCCCAGCTAGAAAGAACCCCAGAACTCTCAATATTCTCTTATCTTAAATCCCGAGAACGAATCCCCTGACGCTAGTCGCCATATTCAAATACCGTTCAATGTCAAGTCAGTATCATTGCAATGCAGCCAAGATGTCATTTCTCGTGTCAATAACTCAAAAGTCATAATCTAATAAATAAAATCGTAAACTATGCAACAAAGTAATGTTGGTCGGAATTAGGATTGCGATGGATTAGTTACGAGGACTACATTTGGAGAGACGAGGGAAAGAGGTTTGAGGGGAGGGTTGAGGAGAGAGTTGAGAATCTGGACCTGGACCTGGGCCTGGAAGTGGACCTGGATCTGGACCTGGACCTGGATTTAAAGTCTGAGTGGAAGTGGGATAGGGAGCGGAAGTGGGAATGGGAGCGGATCCTGTAGTCCACGCGAGCGGAGCCGCGGGCACAGCTAGTACATAATAATTTGTGATGTTAAGTTGTCCATGTGGACGAAGTCGCAGGCAACAGCTAGTATTATTTATATTACGAACTTTATTACTTATTCAGTATAATTTAATTATAAGTAGGTATTTAATTAAATTCATCTAGAGCATCTCAAACAAAGATTTAATTTCATACTTGACTTACTTACTGCTTCATTTAAATAGTAATTAACTAACCGATGGCTCTGTATACTTTACAGAACTACAATGAAGCTAGCCCTGTATCCGGCCTATGAAGACGTTATGAGGTGAAAGAAGATCCAGTGTAATTTATCAATATTACAATTATATTAAACGAATCTTACAGTCATATCATACTCATTGTTTTAATGTACCCAAATTACCAAAATGTATTTGACTACACAATCACCTACTATTGAGTGCTACGAACGTAGCGCGAAATGTAGAAACATCTCCCACCTCCACAACTGCTCCCCCCGCAACGCTAATACATAACACCTACCAGTGAAGGTAGGGCGAGTCCCAAGGACTGAATTTACGCTACCTTGGGCCCCAGGCAAATTAAATTAAAGAAGTAAAGAGTTAAAGTAGGAAAAGAGTTCTCACTTCCCCTCCAGCAAATGGGAGTGTAGCAAAGAAATGATGACCGGAAGGGTTAGTCGGGGAGTTGGGGGTTTGGTGTGGCCAAGATAAGCCTGGCCACCTAGTTGAACACCACTGACGTATTAGCGCCTATGTGACGCAGTAAGCTGTGACGGAGTAGCAGAAGGCATTTTTGCCATGGCAAAAATGCTTAAACGCTCGGAAATTGTGACGGTTCGCAACAAGATCTCCATAGAATACCAGACGGTTCACGCAATTGAAATCCAATAGCATGAGTTCACTTTCCCGATCCCACGGTGTGCACTCCCACAGAATGTGATGAGCGATTTGATCCGACTCACCACACTCCCAGTCGGGAGATGCGACCAGCTTCATGGAGTGAAGCATCGCCTGGAAGTTTCCGTGACCGGTGAGGTTTCCGTGAACTGCGCGGCGCAGTGGTTCACCTCTAGCCACCGTTTCTCAAATCTCTCCTTAACGCTTGGGAAGAATTGAAGAGGTGCCTGCCCTTTTCAGATTTCTCCCATCTGCTTTGCCAATCGGACAGCAGAAGGTTGTCCACAACCGTTGCTATCTCCCCGAACAGTCGACATGTGCGGTCCCTGTTTCCAACCCCAAAATCGGTCCAAGTAAGTTGTTGAGCTCTGAAGTGAACACTGGCGCGCCGCTGAATCTCCAAGTCTATCGGTGATACACCGGCCATGACTGGACTGGCAAGGCGTCGGTGCTGGTCGTTCTGTACGCCTCGCCGATAAAGAGCAAAGCCATACGCTGACTCTGGAGCAATCTTCGGCGCACCGCTTCCATAGTGGATCTGTCCACCCAGGTTGGAGCCGCATAGCACATACTGGCTACATATGTCGCCAGATATATGGTGCGTCGGACGGAGAACAGAAGTCCCCACGTGGCTCTTGAGATCTTGGCGAAGGCGTAAAAATTCGAACGGGCGCGTTCGTCAACGGCACGAGTATGCTCAGTGAATGCAAAGTTCCTTTCCAGGATAACTCCCAAGTAGGTCACGTAGGTCTTGCTAGCTACAGGCAAACCCTTGAAGCGAATACGCGGTGGTTCCTTGAGGATACCCTTCAGTGTAGAAACAGTGGAATTTTTTTACGTAACCTTTTTTTATTGCTGACGGGTTTGCGCTTGACCTTAATCTCGCCTGATGGTAAGTGAAGATGAGGCCTGAAGATGAGGTGGAGCGCACTTACACGGAAGATGCCTATTCACTCTTCCTTTAAAAAGAAGCAAATTGTACTTGTCGCAAAATACCGAAGCTTATAGGGAGTTCCATTCCTTAGCAATTCGCAGAAAGAAGAAGCAAAACGCTTCGTGCCAGACCGTGGTATGTCTGCGACATAAGAATACGGTCCGTCACCACGCCTGGGAGTCTGGTGATGGAAGGGGGGTGGGCGAATCAAATCGTGCAAGTCCTGGGCAAACTCCCCAAAATGTAACCAGTGGACTCTTATAGGCTGATGATTATGGTAATATACAAAAACGAAGCAAAATGTCGAAAAAACTAGAACAAATACATATTTAATTTGAGACTACCTATATTAAGGTACATTCAGTTCTAATAACACCAGTCAGGTTTCACACTATTGAGAATCTGTTTACTGATTTATATAATGTCTTAAGGTCGTCTGCATCAAAATACTGTTACTGTCCAAATTAGGTACTGACAAAGTTAGTGATAAAAACGTCGAAGAATAATGGACCTAGATGTGAGCCTTGCGGTACGCCTGCGCTGACAGCAAGTAAGTAAATATGTGAGATGAAAATTATGTACAGGCGATAAGCTGTGTCCTAGTATAGGATTCTACCCACCTCAGGAGATTGCCATGTATACCAATATCCCCAAGCATATCGGCCTTACTAAAATCCGTATACAAGTATCCATTTAAAAGTCTTTCTTATGAGCTCCAATTGATAAGAGTGGACTTCTATTCCACAAAACTATGCTGTTGATCACAAATATATGTTTTTTTTAATCAGGTGGAATTTCAGTGTATTGAGCATGTCGTCCGTGCTTTGTTCATAGAAACAGTATTCATTGCAACTATGTCAAAATAATGTCATTATTTCCTCACCGAAGGATGAACTGCCTAAACTGTACACAGTACCTTCTTATTTATTTTTAAGATTTACAACTATAAAAAATATAGCCTCATCACGTATTTTCATAGACATGACTGCAGAAATACGTGCTGAAGCTATAAACAATAAAATTATACGAGTAACTCACGAAAAATTATCGTGGTTCATGCATTATTTTGGAAATAAATAATATACTACAACGATATAAACTCGTATATAAACAGTCATTTAAGCGCAGAAGTAAACCTCTTGCTGAGAAGTTCGTACTAAAATTTAAAATACAGTCGTTTAAGCTCTTCAGGATGAGATTTCTACTATTGTTTTGTTTATTTATTTGCCTTCTGCTTGGTGGAAATGGTATTAATAGTAAGTTTATAATTTTTAAAATGTTAACTAAATTATTTTACATTCAGCTTTCATACACAATACATAGATACATCAAATATCAATAAAATAGGGTCTAAAGTACGGAGAATACTTGAATTTTTTTATTTCAGGTCAGCATAGTACCTATATATGGGGTGGTATATCTATATACTACAGAAATAGAGTAATAAGTTTATTGCAGTAGTATAATTTAATTTCTCTTCAGTGGGTAGAGGTCATTTCTTATCCTTCAGATATTTGTGATTCTCGAGAAATGAATGGTGATTCTCCATCAATTATTTAGTACTAATTAAGCGATGGGTAAAGATCATAGTGATGGTATTTCACTATTAATATATTTCAGTAGTTGATTACTCATGTCTCGTACCGAGCTTCACATATTTATTACGGTCGGTAGGCATGACTACATATTTGAAAACCTAAAGGACTCTGTTTTGGTGCGTTAGAGAGCTAGGGGTTTGGAGGCTATGGACATTGGACATCCATAGTATATGTCGTTGTAAATTTTACAAGTGTTAGATTAAATCCTTATTCATATTAAATAAGTAGTAATATCATTTAATTTCAACAAATATGTATGCAACAAAATAAAATTTATTTATTTTTTTATTTATTGCCAATTAATACATCTTTAGATGTTTATTTTAAGTTAAACTATTTGAGAATCGATTACTTGTGTTAAAATTCTTTTCAAAAAATCCTGGGTTAGTTTAAAATCATTGAATTGTTAGGGACTTTTTGGCATTTCGATCTTCGATTATTGAATCGATATTTTGAGGGCAAGATAGATTCAGGACCGCCACAAAATGGAGAGATCAGAAATAGATTTTTCTCTTAATGTTGCACGATTGTTGCACTCTCCAAGCCTCCAGTGAGCGGCAGTTTAAGAAACGCGAGATAGTGGGGGTTGTATCCAATTTAATTAGTTTATTCCTTTATCTTCTGTGATTGGTTAAACGATTATGATGACCGATTTATTCAGTGAGTTGGTGGATTGAGTTAGTTGAAAACAGTGAGTGGTGAGTGAATAGTGTAGTACTTTTTCTTTTTATAATTCAGCTTAAAATTGGACGGAAAAGTAGAATAGAATCGTTCCGCAGCAGGTGTTTCTTGTTAATACCATACCATAAGAAAATCGAATCGATTTTCGTAAGATCGACCTTTTGTCCCCCAATTTTCCCTGGACCGATCTCAACTCCTACGATTCGAATCGATTCTTAAGATAGATCTTTTCATCAAAGATCAGAGACCCTAAATTGTATTAATACGGTTATAGCAGTTAGTGCGTATTAAATTATACGCTAAGTGCGTATTTCCGTCAAGCACTCTCCTCTATATGTTATATTGTATGACTTAAAAATTCCGAAAATTATGATATGGCTTATGATTATGTTTCACCTAACTACGGAATAAAGTACATCTCATCATAGTGCTCTTTGTTTTCCTTCGCGTCCGTTCGTCCGACGACCTCCAACTCCGATCAATCCCTCGCTTCAGGTTCCTGAGTCTTCAACAACGAGTCTTACACGACAAATGTACTGATTAGAGCAAATATCTAATTTTAAAAATGCTATTTATTACATTAGCAGGGCCACTGACCGGCGACGGCGGTGGCGATGGCGGCGACGGCGGCGGCGGCAGTGGCGGCGGCGACGGCAGCGGCGGCGACGGCAGCGGCGGCGACGGCAGCGGCGGCGACGGCAGCGGCGGCGACGGCAGCGGCGGCAGTGGCGGCGACGGCGGCGGCGAAGACGGCGGCGGCGTAGACGGCGGCGGCGATGGCGGCGGCGAAGGCGGCGGCGGCGATGGCGGCGGCGAAGGCGGCGGCGGCGGGCTTGAAGAGTGTGGTATTAACAACCCAACGATCTGTGTGAATCAGATCCCCATCCTAAGAGATCTGGTTGGCAAATAAACCCCACAAGGTAAAGTTTAATGTGTACTATATAATTTTGCTGATTGATATGTTAATTAATACAAATTTTCGTTCCGTAAACAAACAGGATTGTTTTTTTTAAAACGTATTTTATTATTTATTGTATGTATTTTTTATTGTTTTGTGAGCCTTTCGATGCGAGCAACAGTTCGTTGGCTTACTGGCTTGGTTACTGGACGATTCCAACTGGGAACAGACAACTTTGTACAATTTATACATGTTAGTCTCGATCTGTCCTATCCTTGTTATTAATCGACTTCATTCCTTAAATAATAGAATGAAGGATTAATTGTATTAATTTAATGCACACGTATTACAAAAATATATTGGAGTAATATACAGTCAATGTACCAATAAGTGGCGTTTTCTTCCCTACCTTATTCTAGTGAGAATTGTAAGATTAAGACATGTAAATCATGATAGTGGTACTACATTGAATTAAAATAATATATAAGGAAACTGTAAATAAAGACATTAGCTTTTCAAGTCGATACCTCCAAGGTAGGTACACTTCGCCAACTAAAATTTTGGTCAAATTTGTGTTTATCAAAATCGAGTCATCAAGCCTAGCCTGTCAATCAATAGTCAAGCCTGTCTAACTTGATAGCAACGAGACAATGACTTAGGGGCATACAATAATCTAAGTATAGCAGACTACTGTACACTACTTAATGATATTGTTCTTCAAGATCGGCTCCGGCAATCTGACACATACATGTACTTATCTGTAACGAAAGAAGCACAATGCAAGCTCAACAGGAGCGACGGCGATACGAACAAACTAGTTTCATGTTATAATTAACATGCATGTATCTCTGTATTAGCATATGTATTAATAAAGCGTGGATTAATAAAATGTGTATTCGTTTAATTTTCAGATTAACGAGCGCACGGTTTCTGCAATGGATAACACTTGTGCACCGAAGTAAATCATTAAAACATTATGTAGACAGACTGTTGTTTTTAATAGTTAAAGCACCTTCGCTTGTAAAGAATTAAAAATTAATAGTGTGCAAGCCTAATGCAACTCTGTAGATTTCTCGAGATATCAATGAAGTTTTTTCCATCTTCGGTCCCATAATTGCTTGCTACCATGATATATTGAGGATCATCGCAAGTATGGAACTTTTTCTAAAAAACTACTCAATCGATGAGACAGGGAAAGGGATCTACTATTACAATTAATTCCCAGTAGTTCAATTAAACTGTTGGGACACAAACTCCCCACTAGTTCAATTGATTGTACTATTAATTAAACTACTGGGAATATACGGGGTAGTGAAGATTGCAAAAATTGAAGTTTTTTAATTTCTAAATACTAAAAAAGATCTATTACTACAGGGAAAGCAGTATGTAAGCTAACGGAAAAGAACAGATAAGAAAGTAGAAACATAGATTTCATGCAGTTATATTGTCAGATTAAGTGGTTGTGTCTAGTCTATTCTGAACCACAGGTACAGATTATGTAAAAAATACGGAGTAAGCATACATAAAAGAGGGGAATCTGGAGTGACGCGTTTTCCAGCCTAGGAGCACGAAAAGGGCCAATTACGTAATTAATCCACGATGGATGACCCACAGCCCCAAGATATAGTAGAGTGAAGCAAAAGCACATGGTAAGGCAAATCTAATGCAACTCGTAGCCTGGACTCGGACCTGCAGCACAGCGCGGATCCACGAGGCTACGCGGGTTCCCGTAAAGCTTCCACACGAACCACAGTTGTAGCAGTAGAAATTAAGTAGGAAAAAGTAATAATAAAATGTAAACAACGTGCAGAATTATAGTATAAACTGATGCGTGATTTACAAAACTATCGGCATCGATAACTTCAAATAAGGAATATTGGTCGAGTGTGTGAAATAATATTATTATCGTATATTTCCTTCATATATTCATGCATATAATTACCGTCATATGTAGGTACCTACGTATATACTTTTTTATTTATTAAACAATATAAATTGTATTCGAAATTAAATTATACTAAAATAAAAATAAATTAAACTAAACTAAAACAAAAAGCATATACCTCATCTCTGCCTACCCCTCCGGGACCAAGGCGTAAGCATTATGTATGTATGTAACATTGATTGATGATTTTTTTTTAATTTTCATAATTTTTCCATCACTGGCATTATAAATATATGGTACAGTAGTCTTTGATAAGCTATATGCCGACGATAATGAACGATTCTCTTATATGGCACGCATACGCATACATTTTAGAAATTTAATTTAGACGTGTAGATATATTATTATTATGATAACCCACTAGTTTATTTAAAAAAACGGGCTAAATCTTCGGAAGATAGGACTGATAGAAAGGCCGGTTGTATTACCACGGTAACGTAGCTTGAAATGTACAATCATAATTTTAATCGAGCTCTACATGTATATGTAGAACTATTCTCTATATATGTAGATCTCTGCGGTCTAGCAGGTGATAGAATAGGTATATTTCTGTATACGGAATCTAAAACAAATAGTAAACGAAAACAAACTCAATTGCGTCTCGTAAACAAAAAAAAACAATAGATTGTGTTACAAAGTGGACTGCAGTTAACATGGTAATTTAAACTTGAATTGTATAAAGCTACTCGAATCTCATGCTTGTGTGTAGGTATGCGAAATTTTTTTCTTTTTCAAGGAAATTTTCTTGTCAACCCTCGGGGAGGCTGGAGGAATGTATTTTTTTTGACAAGTCCGCCGTGGTGGCCAGTACCTCACTGACAGGGTTGTTCTCCCAGAAGGAGACGAGATGGACAAAAGTTGTCATACCCAAAAAACACTTCTAAAAATCGGGCGACCCCAGGAAGAGTCCGAAAATTTACAATCAGCCGCCGTTTTTTTTTCGCAGAATTTTTTCGCAGAAATGTTTATCGGTGAATTTTTTTTTGCCAGTATTTTTTTTAAGTGTACGAAGCAAGCACAGCAAGCGTGACGCGACACCCGAGTATGACAAAGATTTCAAAATGACGGAACAAATGTATAAGACCTGATCTATGCATCCCTGGTTTTGGGGGTTTGGATTTCATACGTCAACGACATGAATGCTTCTCTTTCTAACTTATAACGCCGGCGGGCGACAGCAGCCCAGTAGCGCGTATTACCAGCCGTTCTCTATTTTGCGGGCAAGTATCGCTACTTCACTATTCTTTGATATAATAGTAGCTAAATAGCAATGTTAGGTTATATAAAACCAACCATTCTCAAAAAAAAAAGTTTGATGTCCTAGCTGTTTCCTAGTGTTACCAGACATATAAAATCAAAACATACATATGTAAACGCTTTATTGTACCAAATATAACAACAACAACAATAATAAAATAGGATATAAACTGTGTACAAAGGCGGACTTATCCCGCTTAGAGTTCTCTTCCAGTCAACCTTAGAGTAACCGAAAGGACAAGTATAATGCGTTTAGTAACAAATTTGATAAAGAAATGTACTTTTAATAAATCCTCTTTGCCAGTAAAATGTAACTTAATATAATTACTGTTTTTTTACTACTTAGACAGTCAATAATTGTATGATCGGCCACTGCCTGTACATATGGAGAAGTACGATTGGTCGTGCAAAAATGATTAAAGCGATTAAATATATATTTTTGAAAAGAAAGAATTATCAGAAATACGTCATTTGAAGAACTTCTAGGTATTATGTTTACAGTCTAGGCTCCATAGATTGTACCGCAGGCCGCGCCTTGCCCGCGTCAATGTGCGGTCCTCAGTACAATTGAAGTCAACAAAACGCTCCTGTATGGGGGTGCCTTTAATCGCTTCATACCGCATTCGTAGGAAACTATGAATTCGACACTATTCAAGAAGAATAAAATAGGTCATTTATTCATTGCTACGACACACACATATATGATAAATATACAGAACAGGTTTCATCATCATCAACAGGTTATTTTTGTCTCCACTGTAGGAGCACAACCCTCTCTCATCTGCCGGAGACAGACAGAGGATTTGGTCTACACTCCCGCGCTCACCAGACAGGTTGGGGAGGCCTGATTGATGTTTTATAATGTATTCCCTTAGTCGCCTTGTACGACATCCACGGGAAGAGTTGGAGTGGTCCTATTCTACTCTACCGGAAACCACACGGCAAAGGTTTACAAACTACAATTTAAATATAATCTAGGTATTTGTCGCAGCACCAAACAGGCGCAGACTCAGCATGATTCTGCGGCGCTGCTATTCTGTCAGCACCTGGTCAAGATACTATTCTGTTCGGGATAGGTACCACGCAGACCGTACCGATTACATACATATATAGGTACATAATTTATCTTCAACCTATATTCCTTACTGGATAAGCAGATGATTCAATTAAGTCAATAAAGCTTATATTGGGCTCGATTCTGAAGGCACAACGTTAAAATTTGACAGCACTAAAACTGTTGCTATCCTTGTCACTCAGTATTATGAAGGTAAAGATGAAACCAATTTTAGCGCTGTCAAATTTTAAATGTTCCCCTTCAGAATCGAGCCCATTAAGTACCTATAGCAAGTTTATATGTACCTACTTAATACACGTCTCATCTCACCATGTACTTAATTAGACAAGGACAGAACATTTCACAAACATAACAACCCATTTCTTATTGCACCGCCAAGTATGGCGCAATACACTGATAATCAAAATGATATGTAAATAAATAATGATAGATAAAATTGATCTCCTGAAACATTTCGTAGAGTAACGATTTTCTACATAATTTTTCTGTTATCGCAAACCAAACTAACATACTTATAATGTTTTCAATTCAACTCAATCGCATATATTTTCTCAAGTCGTAAAATGTCAGTCACATACGACTTGAAGCTTGATAGGGGTGGAGGAAAGAGTTTGACCTCCTATATTCTTAAAACGAACAAGATAAGATTCTAGTTTCTTTTCTTATCTATAACTTATCTACTACTATAAGTTTTTAGCAAAAATAATTAAACGGAAATAAAAAAGATGAGTGTATAACAACTTTTTAATTACAGTCGTGTTATGTGACTAAAATCATCATAAAATAAAGCTAATAAAATTATAATATATACTTCGTGACCTGTAAAAATACTTTCTCGTGTACAAGTAATAAACAAACAATTACCAGATTTTACGAATAATTTTCTTTAATGATGTGACTCGCCAGTTTCTCAAAGCAGTTAGTTGAGCAATCATGAGTTCCACATCAAAATGAGAAGCAAATTATTGTTTGTACTACTTTGCTATGTGAATGCAGATGGACTTGCCGGTAAGTCTGAGCATTCATACTTAACACACTGTCAAATTTTCTAAGAGGATAAGCGAACGGTGTTTCTTCCTATAAGATTTACATGCTTCTAATGTTCTTCACCGAACGCAATGGAGTTATCATCATCATCAGCTGAAATACGTCCACTGCCGAACATAAATCTCCTCAATATAATGCCACTTTTGGTGGGCTGTCCATTGGGGGATTTTCCATAATCACCACGCTCAGCAAACGGATTAGTGATCGCAGTAATAATCTTAATATACACAGGAGAACGCTGCTACCCAAATAAGCTTCCTTGTCATTTCGGCTATATATTTTGATGAAGTTCATTCATCGCCAGATGTTATCGTTGTGAATCATAATATTCCTAATTATTGTTATATTTATGTTCAGTGACGCTTCTAAGTGCTGTAGTAAATAAAACAATGGAGCCAATACCGAGGGGAACGAGTGTGTCAAGCAATACATCTTCGGACCCGACACCAGCAACTGTCAGTTCTCCACTGAGTTCCATACTGGAAACAGCTATACAAGCTGTTCAGTCCCAAAACTCCTCGAGTACCAGCGATCACGGATTATGTTCCAAAAAAGACAGTAACTTCATTGTAGGTTCCAAAAATTTTATGATCATCGTTCCTACTGCTATATTTTGGGCTATTCTCTTGAAAATTATTGTGGTTTTTGTCTGTGCAATATACCTTTGGAACACGAGGTACTCCATCTAAGATTGTTGCATGCAGCAATCGAGAGGTTTACCTTACCGGTTAGACTTTGCTTACTATCGATAGTCTAGATATATAAGTATGTACGAAAGGTTTTGAATGTGTTTTGTAGTGACACTGAACAAATGTACTTACATGTGTGTGTGTGGATACACGCGTAAAGTTGTATCGAAGAAATCGCTATGGAGTCTCCCATCCGGTGTGGCCCTGTTGCTCTAAACTTTAGACCGTTCAATATAACAAATTAATGTTTACTATTAATGCAACAACTTCTTAAAATATAACAGTTTTACCCCGAAGGGAATAAAAGCTTACATAGAAAGCTTGACCCCGTGATGCTTAATTTGTAACTCAAAGCACAGCATTTATACGACGGTAGTAGCTGACAAATCGTCACTGCAGTTTTTGTCGCGGTAGCTTGGTTGCTAAAAGTACGCTCCGGAATGGCTTGGTCACAGGTTGAAATTAAATTCTACTCGCGATTGGATTTTTCAATGTATCATTTGCTGATTTTCGCGAAATATGTGGTACATGCAAAAAAATATCTTTTCACTATAAGTACCTTGTTCATGTTTTTGTGGCTACCATTCAAAATAAATACGAAAACGTTATCTACTCTTGGGCTTGATCCTCCTGGCTGCAGAAATATATATATCCATATATATTTTTGCCACCAAACAAAAATGCACGCATATGTTCCAGTTTCAAGGGTGTAACTCCATCTGAGTCTTTCCGGCAAATTTCTGGGATCAATCAAAAAGGGGCAAATATGCAGCTATTTGTATTATACAAGGGTTTGGACAAGTTTGGCAAAGCCCTGGTTCGGTCTTAATGCAATTAGCGTAGCGTACTGCTGGGCATAGGCATCTCCTAAGGCGTGCCACTTAAGCCGGTCTTCTTTCTCCTTCTCGTCTGCCACTTACTACTTTACGAATATTAATTTTTTGAAACGAACTGTACAGGTTGGTTACAACATATGCAAGTCTATTGATTTTTCCTGACAATGTATTAAGCTATTTAAAGGTACTCGTTGAAATGTTACTGTGGAATGTATCATAAGAAGTTTATGCCAAAGACTATTTTTACATTTATTTAAATTGTATCTTACTGTTTCAGGAAACTTTCTTGAAATTCTTACTGACTTTGGGTGGATTGGTGAGATTTTTGTTTTGTCATATTTATTTAATACGCTTTGAAACGATTAGTCTAGTTTTGAAATGATTGTCTTGTCTAAAGGATAGTGAGCATTTTTGTAAGGAACCTGGTACCACCTACTAATAATAAGTGATACCAATAAAAATATCTTATCGTCGCTGTTTAGAAAAAGTTGCTAAAGCGCCAAGGTGTGATTTTACCGAAGATAATTTAACACATATATTTTTATCTCAACATCCGATTTTGATAAAACAAATTGTATTTTATCAAAATCGGATGATCGGACAAAAAATTATTAATTTATAAGTATTAGGTAAAAATATATTTTTCTAAAGTCCTTTTCCTAAACAGAGACATTTATAGTTACTGTGGCGTTTTATCTCGATTAGCAGTTACCTCCAAAAATACAGCTAACTGAGATTTACCTACACCTCATACTAAAATATTTTTTCGCACCTCATAAGTCACCTCAATGTTTTTACCTTCATGACTGACACGAATTGGTTATTAAATCAGATAACAGATGATTTTAAAATGTGAATCTGTTATCTAATTTGATATCCGCAATCGGATATAAATATGCGCCGGTAATAAAACGGATGATTTGCTTGTGCACGATTGGATACGCCAATGAAAAGTCATTACACTTATTATTATTAGTGAGAGGGTAGAAAGACGCTCACCATCTTTTGACGTTCATTTATTTTGTTAATTGCTTTTTGACCGCCTCTTTAAATGGCTTAAGTAGTGGCCCTTTGGTGCTTGGTCCGTTTGACTTGGGCACCAGGTTTCCCAGTGGGAATGGACAACTTTGTAAAATTTATTCGCGGTCTGAGTGTTATATTTGTAAATTGTCCTGTCCTTCTCTAATTTACATAGTACAGTGCAGGAGACAAGGTAGTTGTTAGATAGTAGGCAAGTGTATTTATATTTATATGAAATATTTTAAATCAAGAATATACGCTTACGAGTACTTACACTTTATACTATAATCTTCTGTCTTTTTCATGATGCTGTTCTGTGCTATTCTGCAGCTGTGTCAACTTGACCTCGGAACACTACTCAAGCCTTACCTATAATAAAACAGTAAATAAACGTTTCTGTAAATTGAGTGGGAGAATTGATATTTTGATTGTAATTTTTTTTAATATTAATCAAATCTAATCAAATTTAAGGGTGAAATAAATAAAGTTTTTTTTTAAATTATATTATAATCCGTTTTGACGGAATCCAAAAAAATAATATTTTTGGTCAAAATTTAACTTTTGACTAAAGCAAAAAATTCTCTATCTGACAAAAATCTATTGTAAATTCCCTTGGGGTGTTCAGAAAGTTTCCCCTAAATATTGCAAATATTCATATTTGGCACTCACTTTGATACACTGTAATTTTATTTAAGGGATCAATGAGGTGTTGAAAGTAGCTCACTGCATTTGTGAAGGCAAATTGTATTTTCTCTCCAATAACTCACTACATATTTCCAATAACCTTCTGGGCTTCTATGATTTTTTCACTTTGTCATATGACAATATGCGGTATGATATTTTTCTTTTACATGACCAAAACTAATGGACAAAAAATATTGTAAGTACTTACAGCTTATTTCGTTTCGTTCGTGGGTTCAATCTCCCCAATACAGAAAATTGTACAGTTTGTTCCCGGTCTGGATGTTATATTTGTGATTTGTCCAATCCTTGTCTAATTTCCATAGCATAGGAGAAAATCATAGTTTGGGATTAGACAAGCGTATGTATGTTTTTGCTCAAAGATAATGCAACGTGAAGAGCACTCGTGTCTCACAGCGTATGAAAAGAATGATTTGACTAAGTAAAGGAATTGAAAGAGTGTCCAGGGTCGCGATAAATGGAGCACCGTCTCTCTGCCAACCCTGTTAGGGATATAGCGTGACAAAGTCGATGTTTTTCATTTGAACGTGCGCTTGCCAAGCGTTTGTATATCTCAGAAGTCAAAACTTTGCCCATTTTCCGCAACGATAAATATCATTCCATAGGCTTTTTGGAGAAAGTACACTTTGTAAAAGAAATTAGGCACACTGATATGGATCAAAGATCAGCGTTATGGACCATGGGCCAGCGGTGGTGATGAGTCGCGTAGTACAGACTATTGTAGAAAAACTTTGATGATTAAAATGTCTAATTGGGAAACTTTGTTAGTAAATAAAAGTTCGGTCGAGGCACATGTGACTAAAATATGTTGACACTTTCAACTCTTGCAGTCTCGTTTACAACACGTAGCCATTCTGTTATAGATCGTACAGTTCACAACGGCACACCCCACTCCTTCTCTAAACCGCTTACATTTTATATCATCAATGTATTGCATACATACGAGAGGCGTGCCATCGTGAATTGTACGATAACAATTATGATAACAGAAAAAAACTATTCTTCTAAGTTACATTTGAGCTTTAAGTGTAATTAACCATACTAGTATAATAATATTAAATTCTTCTATTTTTATTAATTATTTACATACATTCATTTATTGTTATATTTTAACATAAGTATATATAAATTAAACCCAAAATGTACATTATATTAACAGCTAATGACAAAAGTCAGCATTTTGGGAATTTTTCCTTGCATTTCCATATCACAGTTTCAATTAAATGTTCTTGTAAACAAAAAATAGTTAGCGATGAACAAAAACTTTGAGCATAAGGGCAAGTTTTATAATATTTTATGTACATTTACTAAATCTCTGTATTCATTTATAATCAACGATGCAGGTACACTGAACACAGTGGCAATAAATATGGCCTTAGAGTACATTTAAAATTATCATTTTTAAATCGCCTATACAAAAGCCTGTACAAAATTGATCTATAGTTATTAGTTATTGCACAATTCTATGTACTTTTATGTAAAACATATTCATAAATTATTCTTTTAAAAAAGGTACTTGGGTATTCATTAAATAATTTGTACAAATCGCTTACGTACAAAGATTCTACTCAGTTTTGTTTAAGCTACTTTTTTATCTCCGTAGGTAAAATCCTTGATAGAAAAATCTTGGTAACGCCGGACCTGTAGACAAATAGAAAATATTAATAAAGCATATTATTTATTTTGTAGGCCCATCGTCCTTATTATGCGATGCAACAGCGACGCGATATCGATGCGATAAAAATCTAGTCATTAAAAATCACGTATGCGATAGTATTCGCATACATATTCACAATATCGGTAACATCAACTTCACATATCGTACTCTTGATAGAATACTATCGTGTAAGAAACACAGATGATAAAAATCCCACTAATATTATTAATGCGAAACTTTGGATTTTTGGATGTTTGTTACTCAATCACGCTTCAACCACTGGACGGATCGTGATGAAGCTTCGCACACATATAGGATAGGTCCTGGAATAGGACATACAAAAAATATCTCAGACAAATATGTTACATATTAGTAACTACTAAAAAAGGTGATGGGACAGGCCGCCCTACAGATAGAAGATCTCCTCCAGCTCTGCAGAGTTGCTCGTATATCTTTTATATACTTACCTACATATTTAGTATGAAAGATACGACTGTCTGCTACCAAGGGTACGTTATTTTAGGCGGCCATAATTCAAAAACTTAATAATAAGTCTAACAGTAAAAAAATTAATTACCTAAATATGATACTTGACACGTCAACGGCGTTTCGTATTGCAGTTGGCGATCCGTTGCATCAATGTCGCATCGCTATTGCATCGCATATGAACGACGGGCCTTACACAATTCAAAAGAAATGAGCACCGCATCCTCTCGTACTTCGGCCATGACAATAATAACTAATAAAGGTGGTCATAGTCACAATTATTTAGGTCGAAGGCAGGGTTTAGGCGCAGATAGATACTTTCGCACCCTTTTGGAAAAAGAACATCGTATCTTCCATACGGTACATTTAGTATGAAACTAACTGTGCTCGCGTCTCCGATAACGCGGACTACAGAATTAGTCTTTCCTTTTAACAAAGTTGAAATTTACGTTACGGTAATTCCCCTCCCTTTCCCTCCCGAACCCGCTTTCGCCCCCGCTCCAACACCATCACCGCCACCACTTACCCTCGCTCCAGACGTAGTCCTAGTCCAATTTAAATCCGCCAAGCATTACATTTCTATGTTGTATAGTGTTTACTAATGTAAAGTATATGAAAGGAGAATGCCCAAAAGTGGGCCTCAGATGCGTCTTAGGGATTCATAATTCAGACCAATATTTTTCGGTAAATATTGGTCTGAATTATGAATCCCTTCAAATTTTTTTTAAAGCCAATGGAATAGGGAGTTTAAAAATAACATATAATAAAAACGTTAGTATAGTTTATACCGGACCTAATACAAATCAGAGCCCAAGTTATAAGCCATCAACTGTATTATATTTCATAATAAAAAGCTAACAATACCCAGCAGCCAGCTATTTCATTATGAATGAGAATCACTGAAGCCGCTTGTGTTTACTCAGGCGACACCGACGCTTGTTAAATTAACTTTAGGGAATAGAATCGTGTGCTGTCGGATTTCACGCTCGTCGGCTCGGAATGCACAAAGTTTCCTTTTGTGGCGTTTCTCATAACTCGATTTGTGATGGGCCAACCCTTCAGCCGGTTCCGGCGCGGCGCCGCCATGGCGAGACGTTTCACTTCCGCTATACGCGGCAAGGAAAGACGTACAGTGGGATACCGAGCTAAAGGCGTACAGTGGGATATCGAGCTAAAGGACCATCGGAGAATGTCACAGTATATTTGCAGCACTGCAACTGGTGCAATTGGAATTTGACATTAAGTATTCTATGGTTTGACTTTCCCTCCTACCTCACCACACCTCATTACCCGAAGTCAAAGTCAAAATCATTTATTGCATACGTACACTTGGTACATTTATACCCGTCATTTTTTTTTTTCGACTACCGCTTCCTAGGTGTTAGCGCTGTGAAGAAGAAACGGCGCAACAAACTTCACGCAGACATCTTTTAAAATCAAATTTGCATACAATTATACAAAGATTGTGCGAAGATGAATCAACATTAGTACCAGGTATCTTTAAAATTATCGTTATTTTATAATAGGCTTTCTTACAAAGTTGTTTTTTAATGTGAATCTTAAACTTTCTGTATGTCTGTCTGTTTAAGATTTTATTTGGTAGCTTGTTGTAGAAGCGTATACATTGCCCCGTGAACGATTTACTGACCTTTTTTTTTTTATTTATTTCTTAACCGTGATATAACAAGTTTATTTTTATTTCTTGTATTATAACTGTTATAGAGAGATATATTTTTTCGGACATATAAAATCTTATCTCAAATGAATTGACTAGCTACTGTTAATCACTTGCGAAGCACTTCCTGCCCCCATTCCACTGTAAAACTGCCCAGACGAATAATACTGTAGATTTTGCCATGCATGGTATGGCCGCAGAAGCAACAACAATATACGGTGACAAGTTACAGTGGGCGATAGCTATATAGATAAATTGAGAGATAACCCCGGCGCGGGCTGTATGGTCTATTGGGGCTTCTCTGGACAAAACACTGTCTGTCTTTCCATAACGCATGCTCGGCCCATTATGTGCTGTCTTAGAGATGAGATAATTTGTAAATTGTCATCCAATAATATGTAAATAATAAACAAACTCAAAACTCTTCATTGAGAATTGGATACAAAAAACTAGCCTGTCGATGGCTACTAGGGACACAGGCCTTCCACACTTTGAGGCGTCGGACCGTATGACAAAGAGGCGTCCCTTACTACGCCTTTCCGTAGTTCCTTTACATAACAAACGTGTGTTCCGCATAACCTGCTCTACAAATAAATAGGGTGGCGTTTTCTAGACAGAAAAAACCCTCACCAAATAAAGATTTAAAAAAAAACCTGCTCTACACACCAACAAAATTTTATTTATTTTGGTCAGTTCGAGGGGGGGGGGGGGGAACTAGTACCTAGTCTGTTAAGTTGAATTATCAAATAAATCAAAAAGCATTAAAACTACAAGACTAACAATTTCTTTATAAAAGGAAAATATAATATGTCTAAGCTGTCACAGCAAAAAGCTTATGAAACTGTCTTGTGTGTCTGAAACTTTGTAAAACTTTCCAAGATGTTTCTGTTTTTCCACCCTCCTATCCTCCACCTTCCACCCTCCTGTTAAAACGACTGTTTCTTTAAAATATATATATATATAAACTTATATATAGTTCTGTGTGCCTTTTAATGTTTATCATTAGCCGGTCAAGTGAGTGTCAAATTATATTGTTCGAAGTAGGATATATTTTCTAATATTGGCCACAATTTTCCCTTCCTGTTTAACTTCGAAATCCAACAATTATGCTGTACCTCAGCCACATACCCCAGTAAAATTGGAGAGTTATTAATACCAAAGATAAAATTTGATACCACAGAAATCCTATCAAGAAAGAACGGTCATAGCCATTTGTTTACTTCAGTGCCGATTTTCGGACACAGCGCGCCCCTCCTGCGCATCCTTTATGCGTCGCGATCACGTTTCTACTGACGAAATACAGTTATGCAGTTAGAAACAGCGCTATATGTCATTTTTGCAGGTTTCTTGTCGATGTTTACCCGACCTTGACTCAGCGCGAAACGAGTAAGCGACTGATAGTTTCTGCAATGTAGTGCAAATCGTTGGCACGCGTGTCGCGTCTACTTCACCATTTCTTTGCCTACAACCTATTTCAGTGCAGATGCTAATCCAAAGGTAATTTGGTTCCAGTTTGATTGTTGTATTTGTGAATTTGTCCTTTCTAAATCCCATCGTACAGGAGAAAATTCTAGTTTGGGAATAGATAAGTGTGTATGTATGTAAATAACTAAACAAGTAAAAACAAAACATCAACCATACTAAAAGTATAAAGTGTGGACAGGGGCAAACGTAAAGTTTACTAAATTAAATAATACCGACTACAGGAACTATCAAAGTAGTATGTAGATATATAAAATATTAATTGCCCCTAAAAAGTACAAATTAACAGAAAATGCAAAAAGGCAGCCTTATCGCTTAAAGCAATATCCAGGCATCCTTTGTCTCGGAAACACAAAGACAGCGACAAGTAAAAGAATATTATGTATGAATTTGTAAAAACATACCTACAGTACACATATACGATCACAGAATAAATATGTACGTAGGTGCATACAAAACCTCTATTTCATTAAAAGAAAAACCATTTATTTAAAGGACTTTAAAATAATAAACATGTCTACTCCCCACGCGATTTAATTAAACAAACACACATGACAGCGCCCTCAGCTTTTTGAGTGTGCAAACATATAAATATGCATTAGATAAATATCACAAAATGTCCAGCTAGAGAAGGCGGAGGCGGGGGCACTGTTACAATTAATTTTGTAAGTCCAAACTCTTTTATTAAATCATGAGACGAAAGGGCCGCGGTCCGACTGCTCACTGCCCGTGGACTGTGATATGTCAATTTCATAATTGAAATGCGTTTGACCGTGGAACGGAGGGCCCACGAGATTATGAGCGGGCCCAAATTGAACATTCGGGTAGACGGGTTAACATCGGACGCAGAAAATAAATGAAGTCATCGAGAAATTTCGCCAAACACAATTAAAAAGGTTTCGTATGAATAATTGAAAGCCTTTTATTAAAAGCGTAGTGTTTCAATTACCTTTTTGATATTAGTATGTAGATTAGACTGGGTGTTTAATATTTATTTAATTACATTCTTAATATTGACATAACTAGGTCAAATATTAAAAAATGCATGTCATGTGGTAGGTAGGCAGGTACGTTACGTATCTACCTATACAGGCTGTCCCATATGTAGTAGGTATAGATCATACTGTATGCTGGTTCATGATCTACCAGAATAGCTCCTTTAAGATTGTCTGGACGCTGGGCGTTAAAAGGGTGACTAAAATAAGTAGAATGTAGTTTTAGGGATGATATTCTAATGAACGCATAATTTTATGTTTTTAAGTAGTTGAAAGTATAGTTTGATAGATTTTTCATTTCATCAAAATGTAATTTGTTATCTTACTCTCATGTTAAGTCGGAGGTTCAAGCCTGCCCACAAACGAATTATAAAATGTATCACTTTTCGATTTTCTCTGAGCATTCGCACCTACAAAATAAAACTACTTATAAGTAACATCCTTCGCGTTTAAAATAGACTATTCCCTTTTTAGGGTTCCGTACCAAAATCGTAAAAACGAAACCCTTATGATGCGATTTCGTACGTCCGTCCGCCAGCTTATTTCGGCAACTACACTAAGCTTACCTAACTTTAATGTATGATATTTTTAGTTTCATTGTAAAGTAAGTCGATTGGGCCCTCCCCCATTACAAGTAACAAGAGTACAAGTTTATGTTGTGAACTAGAACTAGTGAGCAGTTCAAGTCAGTCACAAATTTCGACCGAACTGAATCCTGTGGAATCGTACCCTTGGTAGAAAAATATCGTATCTTTCATTTACTATAGATACATCTGTCTTCTACCAATATTATACGAAATGATAGGAACCGGTACCCATAGCTACATAGTTCAAAACTTGACATTGACCTGACTACAGACCGAGTTGAGCAAATCAATCACATTCTTGATTGAACGATCGCTGACGAATGAAAACAGATATAAATAGAATAACAGGGAAACGAATGGGGCATTCTGATCCGGCAGTGCGAAGGTCATTTAGTTCATTCACGCATACTGCCGGAACGAGCACGCTCTCTATGGGACAAGCGGCATGACTTTGTAACACGATTGGAGAAATCATTCAGTAGTACAATAATAATTAATAATTAATAAGTAAATATGCACTACCTATACATTTTCCTTTAAAAGGCGACAACTTGCACATAAATAATTGAATACTATAGTTCCCATTTCGTAACCAATCTGAGATATTTATATTTATTTTAATTATGAAAGTAAGTTACCAAATGGGACAACGCAATTCCCATTTCGTAGCCAGTTACGAAATCTGGTTACGAAATGGGACGAAAGGAGTACCTACTACAACTTCCAGTTAGGTATTTTTGTGTAATTGTCTAAGTTAACCTAATTTAATTTAAACCTATTAATTTAATCTAGTAGTAGGTCACTCCAGCTACCTTAACTAAAATCCCCTTCTGTCTAAAGAAGAAAAGCTATAAACCAAGACTTCACCTTTTTGTAATTGCCCTCTCTTCAGGAACGCAATCGTGGTGACCTCATTGAAACCTATACAATTCTGACCGATAAATATTCTGTTAAAAATTCTGTCCTGACCTGGAATCCATCTTCAACCCCGGGCCCAGGTCCATCCAAAGAGCAAGACAAAAAATGAGATGAAGTGGTTGACAACTAAATCTAACACCCTCGTCTGCCACAACAGGGTCACATGCATATGGCACTTACCGCAGGACGTTATCGATGCCCCCTCAGTTAACACTTTTAAAAACAGACTAGACAAGTTCTTTGAAAACCAGTGTTACAAGTCTTCAAGTTACATTCAAAGATTTAAATACACCAGTTCAAATATAGGCATACCAGAAATTTGCTACTCGCCTATTATTCCCATATATACATATATAATGCTTACGCCCTGGTCCCAGAGGGGTAGGCAGAGACGAAGTATCGCCACTTTGCGCGATCCAATGTCGCAAAGCGAGTTTCCTTTCGTCCACATTTCGCTCCGTGATACCACTTAGCGTGATGTATGGCGAACAACATCGCCGTTATTATTTACATAATAATAATGTTTATTTGTCTTATATTAAACTTATTACTTCCTAAATGTTAAATACAAAACCCTTGCATGCCCATTACACAAAAAATCTACAACGATGACCTGATTACAGTTAGGCCACTAGGCTTAGAAAATTCACAAAAGTTATCTATTTTTCATCCACGTAGCAAAGCAGTAAAGGTTAAACACCTTTTTAGTAATACTAATACACCTTTCTTCTTGAACATTAGTCTTAGAAATTAGCTTATTTCAGAAGCAAATACAAACATAATTTAATATAGGGTGCAAAAATTACCCCTTGTGCTTATTCTGTAATTTAAATTGTGCAAACATGCATATTTGTGTGCAAGTTAAAACTTAAAGGTTACGAATAAAACAGGTACCAGTTCTTAATGTTTATTTTTAAATTATAAATATTTACACAGGCCTATTTACAGCTTAATTTACAACAACTTAAACTTATTCACATTCTCTACATCACCATTACTGTACAATATTATTTTTCACCCAATTATATACATCCTCAACTGTTTTTTAATTTTACCAAAGCTAGATAATTCCGTAATCCAAACCATTTCCGAGGAAAATTTACAAACGGGGACAACTCATGCAAAAACTACCCATGCATTTAATTTACAATAATTTACTAGGTATCAAACGATATGCTATTTCGACTGCCACATCTGTTGCAATGCTGGCTGTTACAATTTTGATTGGATTTTTTTCTATTCTATTAAAAGTCAAGGCCATAACACGAGTGTTTAGTGACAGTCAATCAACTCAAGCAAACTTTATATTTGATATTTCTCTTATTTATTTCTTGGTATGACGTAGCAATATAAAAATGCATTTCTGTGATGCAATCTGCAGAGCAGATATGGTGGACAAATTCAATTTCTGACCTATCCAAGTGTTTAGTCCCGTTTTTTGACGAATGGAATGAATGCGTTGCATTCAATTTTCAATGTGACAGATTACAGAATATGTTATTTTTCCAAAATCTTAATATACTGGTATTTAATATAATAATCATGATAACAAAAACGAAACTTAAGTGTTGTATCAGAATGTAATAGGAGTAGCTTATTTTTTTTGTCAGAAATTAAATTATCCGAGTGTACACACTGTTACGCTCTCTGTAACGTAGTAATCAGTACTTTATTGCATTCCATGGTGTTAACAGATGATAAAAATAAACAGAGTTCGTCATGGACCCATTAGGGCACAGCAAGTAGGGAAGAGGAGGACCGACAATATTGTCGACGTTATCAAGTATCCTTTACCCACATAAACCTTGTTCATTTCTTTATGTAATCTTTGATACGGTCGATGTTCCATTATCAGTTGGACCTGCTGAACATTAGTTTTATCGATTGCATCATAAATCAGTTGACTCCTAACTTTTATAACTTTGTCTATACCTCAGCTACGGGAATGTAGAGTTGGTGAGAGTGGAAGCTTTAGTACCTCAAAGTTTTCCTTAATTTGCCGTACATTTATTTGTTACGTACTTATACAAAATGACTATCAAGGATTGACTGCGACGAAGCAACTCGTGCTAATCTCAACAGGGTTGTCAAAATAGCATACCCGGTTAAAAATTATATTTGTACACGATTAGTACTAACTACGTGTTGACTAGGGTGACTCATCGGCCGTAAGTTTTACCTTGCGAGCCGGGGGGCACGAAACCGAAACCGGAGGCGCCGACGACCACGCCGCTGGTTTGTGACGGATCGCCGGGCGGGGAGGGGGGGAACACCACCGGACCTGGAACGGTTGCAGAAAAACCAAATTAATGTTTATTCAGGAATAGGTATATTTTAGAAGTTCGTTAATCAGTTTTCGTCTGCGCCTTCGCGTGGATTATTTTGTTCTTTGACGTTACTTTTGGAGCTCTACCTACAGAACTACTTCAATACAAGCTTACTGAAGCATATTACCGCCTCGTTGGCATAGTAGCTTAGTTATTAGACTAGAACGCCAGATGTTGTGGGTTCATTGTACAAGTGGGTCCCGGACTGGGTAATGCCCATAGCACAAGAGAAAATCCTAGTTTGGGATCTAAACAAGTGTATATTGTATGTACCTATACATAAAATATATTTAAAAGTAAATTACTTATATCTACCTACCCGGCTCAAAATAACATATTTTATATACAAGTTTTAGCTGCTTGAAAGATGAATAAGCAGACAAATAAAAAGTAATGACTGTATAATAATACGTAAGTATAGCTAAATGGAAGCTCCGTCTACGAGGTCATTCTAGTCAAAAATTACGTAATTCTATTTCCTACTAATTTTCTTAAAGTGCTCACGGGGTGAGAAGCGCCAGTAGTCGATAACATGGTTTTTAATATATCTATTTTTTGCCACAATTTGGTGTCTAGACTACCACTCTAAATATCCAGCCATTTGTGACAATATTTAATCTTTAGTAAAATACACTGACTCGTCAATTTGTGTGCACAAACTTTCGTATTGCTTAAACATTTAACTCTAAAAGTTGTTGCAATAAACGCAAAGGATTGGACACTGAAGATTTACTATACCCAACACTACGATATGTTACTCAAAACCCTCGAGAGCCCAATATTCTGATATTATGTTTACTCAGAATTTTTTTGCGACACGATAGTCTTCTTGATTTATCACTTTTGATCGGCGCTAATTCTGGATAAACACTCAATACAAACTTGTTTTCGCTGAGTAAGATCTTATAAGATGTTATTACACTTTCTTTATTATATAAGTAAACGATCGGACTGGGTTGCAATGGAATTATTTTTCGATAATGTAGGTAGGTATTTGGTAGTGTATATGTATCAAGTTAATCACTTTATTTACACTACTGTAACAAAAAAATAACCCAAGCTACGGTCAGTCAGTGCCAAAGTTTAATAACCCGTTTCTCCTAAAGTCTAAGCTGGCTAATGTAATTCAGATTGATTTGATAATATAATCTAATTTATGTTTAGGAAATAACTAGTTACGAATACATAATTCATTAAACAATAATTTAACACTTAAACTAATTAAGTTTCCACGATAAAATGATTCATAATGAAACGAAATGAGTTTAATGGTTGGATAAAAAACAACAAAAAATGTAATTTATTTTAACTTTGAGTTAAACTAAATTAATTTTTTTGTTGTCTTAGGATAAAGGAGATCATTCTCCTTAAGCCACGCAAAATGGAATTTTTATTCAATTGATAAAGCTAATAACTGCTTTCAATGCCCTCAATACCCAATTATAATAATTACCTTAATGATTTGTAATATTATACTGTTGTACTATGTCTAGGTCTTAGCTAAATAAGATGTAACAGAGCAATTTAATAGTACCACTAAGTGGCCAATAATTAAGCCATGCTAGTTTGTAACTCAAGGATATTCAAAGTTGGACATTATAATAATATGCCGTCAATAATTAAACAATTTTAACCGTCATAGTTGGTTAATATCGCGTACTTTCGTTAGATTACAAATTGCAAGAAATCAAAACGTCTTGCCTTGAGTTTTCTGCAATCGTATCAAAAAGTAACGGACTACTAAACTACGGAAATCAACGAATTCTCCTAATCAGCAGCGTCGTAATAAACCTTCTAGAATTATTTGAGAGGCCTTATCCACCTTTGGGCGTATTATATTTAGGTAGACTACTCCTAACTAGCACACTGGCGAAATATGCAGCTATTTTATAGCTTAATAGGTCCATAGTGGTCCATACTATCACCGATATACCTCCACATTAGAGCTATTTTATAGCCTATTGCTGCATATGTAGCCAGTGCTAGTTGGGTTTGTATATTTTCTGATTCACTCTGAACCAGACTATTAGAGGATTTGTTAGATATTCTAATAAATAAAAACGCAAACTTAGCGTGTCTGTACATTGAAGATATTTGGCAAAAAAAATTGGGGGTCTAAGGATAAGTAATAGAATACATTCATCATTTGATCATCACCTGAACCTGGACCTGGACTTGGACCTGGACCTTGAATGAGCAGTGGGAGTCAGAGTGCGAGTGCGAGTTCGAAAGTCTGAGTTGGAGTGGAAGTGGGAAAATAAACGGGAGCGGTAGTGGGAACTGGAGCGGTACTGGTACCTATTAATTTTGACTGTAGTCTATGCGAACGGAGCTGCGTGCACAGCTAGTGTTTACTAAATGAGATATTTATCTAAATTGCTTATAAGGATGAAACCCCGTACTTATTTTGTTTCTCAAGTTAGTATACTTTTAAATTCAATCTACCCATGCCTTGCAAGTGGTACATTGTCCATATTAATTTTATCGTACTGTAAGTTGTCATATCGCAACTAAATAATTATAACTATTAAATGCAAGCATGTAGTAAGAGACGCACGCTGCTACTAACCTATATTTTTTGCTCAGTCAGTAGGTACCTATTAATTTTGACTGATGTATTAATTAAACTGAAACATTCATATAGTTTGTACACTTTAACAAAACAATAGAGTCTGACAAAAGGACCCAGTTTCAGAATAATGGCGACAGAATTGCTCGGCGCTCATTTTCGAAATTGATATTTTTACCTATACATTAGGTATCAAAAAGTCTACCCACTCTGTCCATTTGCATCGACTTGGCTGCCCAGCAAAATCATAAGCTGTCTAGATCTCTACATAAAGATAAGATTGCAGTAACTAAGCATAGAAAATTGGTAATAAGTTGACTAAAATTATAGCGAAATGCCAAATACCGTCACCCTGGTCTGACGTCTGCTTCTAACGCTAGAAAGCGTGGGTTCGATACAGTGGGACTTGAATATAATATAACGAATACAAATGTGAAAATGTAGAGGATTTTTACTTACACTATGACGCCATGGCTATGGCTAATTCGATTTTGTAACTGTAGGGTAAAATATATACTTATAGTACTTAGAATAAATCTTGGATAATCGGTGATATTTATATAGTTACTTGGTGACAGGTGGCTACTCATGAAGCAACATAAATAATTATAAATAATAGGTAGGTATTAATAAATATAGAATAGGATATATGCGGAGGGCGAAGGACCGGGTATGGTGATATACATTGGAAAAAGGGCCTATTTCCAGCAGTGAACATGGAAACGCTGATATGATAATGATGAAATATAGAAGTGCAAGCGGGTGGTGCTTTTACGTCATGTATTGTTACGAAGCGCATATAACTAACACCAAATTACAATAATTATATCACCGATTAGCCAAGGTTTACCCTACTAATCGCATAACTACCAATATTTAAAGAATTTGGTGCGTTCGTGCTCCATACATGCTCCAGTTCCCTTAGGGCCGACGCACACGCGACATTGAAGTAATCACTAACCAGAGCACAAACCACAGATATAAATCCAGATAGACTAGCCATGCGTATCACGCATACTATATTCCGGCGCTCTAGGTCAATATTGCACAAATCTTGCTCATTTAGGTCCGCTGACTATACTAGTAAAATACTCCATAAATAAAGTTAATTGACTGTTATCAAGTTGATTTTAACGAGATATATTGAAAAAGGGGAAACACAGTAAAAATAATTCCTTAAAAGACAAAATCATTTACTTGGAATATTTTCGTAAATTTAAAAGAATGTGTTTTTGTCACCAACACCATCATTCCACGCTGAATATAAGCCCTCCCTAATGTTACCTCTTATCCAGTTGCTTCCAGCTACGTTATGCATGTAGTCTGTCGTTGTGACCAAAGTCAGCCAAATCCACAGCTAAAGAAAAAGTTATGTTTATGTATCACATAACTTATTATAAAACATGGAGGGGAGTCGCCATTTTCCCTTTGCCAACGGGACAAGACCACTGGTCATACGCAGTATCGAAATGTGTAAGAGAGGTAATGAATGTGTTGTGCGATTTATTACGTGTGTGTGAAGCCTGAGGATCCTGTGTGGCTCTAAGCATACATAAGCTAGAGACATATTGAGTAATTTTGCAAAATAAAGATAAGTGGGTAAACGTGAACAAAATCAGCAGGCATAAATTTCTGCTTACTCGTATTTCCACAGCAGAAGCAAAAATTACGCCTCACAAAAATTATCGCAAAACTTCCGGCATATGCCAAGTAGTCAGTGAAACATTGCGCATGACTGTTCTATCTACACTTAATTCTGTGGCACAGACCATGACTGCAACTGTAGACAGTGTTACAACTTCCACTTGGAACAATTAAATCAGTCACAATTATAATTATGAGATAATATCTGTTGAGAAATATTTTAATCTTGCAGACAATGTGAACTTCAAATTAAATAATTGCAGCTCTAATTAAAAATACATAAAATTACGTTACATCTGGTTTAACAACAGACAAAAAATATAGCAAAATCGTACCGGTTTTATTTTCCATTTATTTTATTTTCGAATTTCAGCTCAGTCAGTGTTTTTTAGATATGTTACTTTAATAAATATTAAATTATACACACTTGTCTAATCCCAAACTAGGTTTTCTCATGTGCTATGGAAAACCAAGAATAGGACAATTCACAAAAGTTGCATATTAACAAAAGATATCAAGATATGCACGGAACGGCGTATTGAATTGCAATGTATTTAATACTCGCAAACAGCAACCGCCGTAATTAATTCTGATCCAGTGCTGTACACTTGTGCATCGTCCTCGTCGGTTTTTGCGCAGCCGAGCATGATTTTGTCATTAGCCAGGAGGACCCTTCTAACAATGTACCTATGGCGTCGGCTGGGGACTGTAGGCGACAGTTGATTGTGCTACCATGCGACCTAATTGTAACATGCGGATTAAATATCTCACTTATATTATTGCCATTACACCAGGGATCCGACACCGGTTAAAATGCCAAACCGGTTTCAGGTTTATACCCTAAACCTAAATAATTTCGGTTTACGATTTCGTTTAAATCAATCGGTTATTAAAGGAACAGATTTCATGTCTATTCCCTTTAATTATTGTAAATCAACCGGTTTAAACGTAGATGCTATATGCAAACACAATTAAAATCAACATGAAAAATATGAATAGGTAAACGAACCAGCCAAGCCCTCAGGCTTGTTAGAAAAAAATAGAACACGGCGTCTCTCCGACCTTCGATGACTGATTTATTTAAGTTTCTGGGAGTATTAAGATTCTGTTCTTCGTGAAAACCGGTAGCCAAAATAAATTCTGTAAAGTTCCATAAACCTTTCCTTCAATTAACAGGTATCAATCAATGAATGATATTTTTCTGGGATTATGAACAGTATTAAGCACAATTTCAAAGTATTGTACTATATTTGATATGTAATGAATAATGATACCCAAACTAAATGCTGTATATGTATATAAAAATATACATTATTGGTATTATATACTCGTATTTGGCGGAACGTAACTTAAGCACTGATTTGTCTCCGAGAAATCAGAGCTAAGTTACGTGTCACCACCTATATTTAACCTTGAGATTTTCATATACAAGATGTAACCACTTTACAGAAGCTTAATTTTATTATGTAGAAACTTGTCGCTCTATCCCATGGATTTCCAAAAAACGCCTTAAAAGCTAGCCATGTATAAAATAAATATACGACTAAGACAAAATCTTATCAAAACACAATGTCGACTTAGCCTGGAGTTCTCAATATCCCAAAAGGCCGAAGTAAATAACTATGAGTATCATCATCAGGTTATTTTTGTCTCCATTTCTGGAGCACAACCCTCTCTCATCTGCCGGAGACAGACGGAGGATTTGGCCTACACTCCCCGCGCTGGCCAGACGGGTTGGGGAGGCGTGATTGATGTTTTATAATGTATTTCCTTAGTCGCTTTGTACGACATCCACGAGAAGAGTTGGAGTGGTCTTATTCTACTCTACCGGAAACCACACGACAAAAGTACGAGTCATCATTAGGTTATTTTTGTCTCCACTGCAGGAGAACAACCCTCTCTCATCTGCCGGAGACAGACGGAGGATTTGGCCTACACTCCCCGCGCTGGCCAGACGGGTTGGGGAGGCCTGATTGATGTTTTATAATGTATTCCCTTAGTCGCCTTGTACGACATCCACGGGAGGAGTTGGAGTGGTCCTATTCTACTCTACCGGAAACCACGCGGCAAACATCCACGGGAAGAGTTGGAGTGGTCCTATTCTACTCTACCGGAAACCACGCGGCAATCTACCGGAAACCACGCGGCAAGAAGTACGAGTATGAGTATCTATTTCGAATTATCAGAAATTATATTGTAGATTTGCATAATGCAAAATCAATTCATTCTAATTATATTTACAATTTATACCGAAGTAAGTATAATACAGTATAGTCCTATTATTAACAATATTAAATTCAAGTTTATGGAACTTAAACATACCTAACTTGAATAGAATCGATCTATTTTAGCTAGGTTTATGTAAACCGTAAGGTAATTTACATTTTATATTACGCAATAGAGTAAACGCTACTCTAGATTGTATCTTACCAAAATATTACTGTGTCAAAAGGAGTCAAGTCCTAATGGGCTGACAATAGTATTGAAATTTTATAACTTTATTCAAGTTTAATAAACTTTTTCGTAAAGAGACTATATTTTTCTACCATGCACTATAAGTACCGTACCTTTGAACTTGCTCAGCAAAAGTGCCAGCGGAACTACAGTAGCACTTCAAAACCTCCTAAGTTCTTATTAATGGGGATTTCCAATACTTTTGTTAAAATAATTTTTACTCAAGATTTTTATTTATGCATATTTTATACTTAATGTAAACGTAAAAATCACGTTTTTAAGGGGTAGCGGCTTTACCCAACTCACTTTTGACTAAACTCTTTTTTTATAATCAATACGTACTAAATTTCACTTTGGTAGCGTTAGAAGAAGTGGCCTAAAGGTTTTGATTACCTGGAAGTCAAACAGTGAGTGAGTGCCCATAACTTGAGATTTATTAAAGCTACAGTTTCAACAAGAACGTTATGGTATTACGTGTATCAAATGTTATCTGTATATGTATATCGAATCGGTGCTGAGTTACGGGGGTCAAAAGCAGCTTGAAACGGATCGTTTAAATAGAGCAAATCGTTTTTTCGGCCACTCTTTTTTAGAACTTGGCCTAGCGCACCAATACAATGCTTAGATTCTCGTTTTGGGCGCATCACAAACTGCATATTGAAAAAGTAAATTGATGGTTTACCAGATACAGAGAAGATTTCTAATGTTACTTAACGCTTCGTCTTAATGGTCGTTCAAATTATTATGATAGACGTGTACAAATTGTTCTGATCGATTCGTGTCGCAAGCGAAGGTCCGACTAAAACAACGGCCCTTGATCTAATAATAAGGGCATTTACAAATATTTAATGTCTTTTGTCGTAACACATAGACATAAAGATAGAGTAACAAGCAATTAGGAGTGTGCACTTACTTCCTCCCACACCGTCATGGCCCATGTTACCGTTGTGCGCAATCCAAAATATTTCTCTTGTGCAAGTCAAAACATTAATGTCCATAAACAATGACAATCAGAGTAAGCTTGACAGCTGACTGGACAAAAACTTTATACGCAACGTAGCAGCTTTTCGTAATAAAGTACACATTTTAATGCAACAAGATATCTATCTACGCACGCAGTCAGTTCCACGGTCATACAAATTTGACTAATAATTATGAAATAGTTTTAACTAGGAATCTGTGATTGAATAGTTAACGTTAATGTAGCTAGGCTACCGCCTCCACTATGACTGATTGCGTTAATAGTGCAGGTAACATTAAAATTATGCATTTTCGTAACTCTCACCCAGTGAACGATAAGAATCGAACAGCAATTGTTCTCTTCATAACCTTCAGACTGATGTGGTTATGTCCTAATGTACAATTACAGTCCAAATTAAGGATAATCATTTCATTTCCTCTGAGATAGTAATCTGATTCAGTAGCAGTTTCAGTAACTTTTAAGATTAAATTGATAAACTGCCATATTTATAGGCTTTTACTTCCGGTCATTTAAAATAACAATGAAATTGTTTTTTTGGAATGGAAGAGAGATATAATCTTAAAAATAAGATATAAAAAAAACAAATTCCTAAACAATACTCCCAATAGCGATAGGAAATGAGTGCAGATAGCCGTTAATCAAAGCTAGTGAGAAATCTAACAAGTCTAAAGAAAAGAGGCTTCAGTTTAGGACTTCATAGAGAATCGACCACAGAGACGTGGCAATAGCGCTTATAAGTATGTAATGAATAAAATAATAAAAGTATGTAATGTAGGAGATATAGTAGAAGCGTTATGAAAATTGCACGATGTCAATTTTCACAACGCTTCTATTATATCTCCTACATTACATACTTTTATTATTTTATTCAGTACAAACTTATAAGGATCGTGAATAAGTTCACCTGTGTTTGCTCTGGGGTCCCTCGCTCCGGCTGATGAGAGCTGGTTTAGATTGGGTGCACCGAAGCTTGTGCCTAGGTACCCATCACTGTAGTCGAATCCAAATGCTTCAAACTGCGCTACAGCCACTGCTATACACGCGCACACTACCAACGCCTGCAACAATGAAAAAAAAACTTTAACAGTGAAACAATTATAACATAAAATAATTTCGAAATCTTTACACATGATAATCTGAATCATGTGTCAAAAGCATCAACATTAATCACACATCTGAGAAGCAATAATTTTATATGTGGTTCATCTTCCACAAAAACAACAAATACAACTACATTAAAATATACTAATCTTAGGGCACACACTGACCGTACCTACATCATACGTAGGTACCATTCTCTATTGAGAAATAGGATACAAAAACTGCACGGTTAGTTACCCAAATGATCTGAGAACAGCTATCAATCAAATGGATCTTTAATAACGTTATGTAGGTGATACAATTAAGTAATGCTATTCATTTGTTTGACCGCACAGCAAATATCAATCGGGTCATTGTATAAACGGCACAGCGGTAGGTCTTCCACGACCTTAGTCTATATATCTATCTACCCACTTTCAAATGTTTATTTAATTCTAATTTACATTTCCACATTCTGTAGTTGCTGTTATCTTGATAATATTAAGTTTAAAACCCACGACTAATTTATCTGAATATCATATAGTTTGAACCTTATCAATAATGTACTTAAAAATACACCTACAATGGGCTCGATTCTGAAGGCACAATGTTAAAATTTGACAGCACTAAAACTGTTGCTATCCTTGTTACACAGTACTATAAAGATAAAGACGAAACCAATTTTAACGCTGTCAAATTTTAAATGTGTGTCTTCAGAATCGGGTCTACTATGTGATTTTTTTATTAAATTTTATTTATTTGTGATGAATATGTCCTTATTTGAAACCTTTTCATACATTATTCAGAAAATAGAACACGGAAATGAATATCGTAGATGACATAAAAGTAAGAAGAGATAATTGTAAAGATACATAATCGTGGAAAACGAACGAAGATCAAAGCCAGCACTCTTACGAGTACCGTTGATTCTATAAATAACCAATGAAACCAATTACCATATCCAAAACGAGCCCTATACAACAATTAAAACATTTTGCAACATTTATCCGCAACTAGGAAGGGAAACTACGGAATTGCAGCTCTACTTACGTAACTTACACATATTGAACTAACTGGTTTAGAGTTGAAACAGGTGCCTGAACTTGATATGTGACCTCAGTTAAGGCCCACAGCCGACGACGGCGGTGGCATGTGAACTTAAATATAGGCATATGTAGTATATAATGCGCCTACTAACAGTCAGCTGATATGAAAACACGTGTGCAATTGCAAACGAGCGACTGCGCATTTTGAGATTTATCAACAACGGCAATATTTTCCGTATTGATCCAACTTTCAACTGATCCTTTCTAACTTTGTATTAAGTACCTTCTTACCAAAAATATGAAGGGGATATTTTAGGACAAGTTTTGCCCACTGAAGAAGAACTACTCATATACGAAGTAGAAGGTTGTGAACTTGAAAACACGACCACACCAACACAACCACCCCTACACGCAACTCTACAAGATCTTGCTTTCTCGGATGCCCACAACTAGCTGAAGAGTATTTATTGTGGTTTTGTCGAATACATAGTACAAATGTTATTCGAATCTGTCAAGGTGTTAAGACTCAGAATACTTCACAATGTATCGCTCTACCACAATGTGCAATGTCAGTTCAAATTACGTATATTTCAAGTTGAACTGCAATGAATCCTGCTTATAATACAAGCTTAGCCACAACTCGAGATAATTTGCTTCATAAAGTGATCAATCTTACCTACAACTTGTCCTATCTATTGAATTTTGTATTACGAAACGAGTTCTTATCTAGCTAACTGAATGGTTTTGACGCCCGTCTGTTTCCAAAGTAAACCACGCAATGCTATTACCATTTTAGTTGCAAATGTATATAATTTAAATCAGTTTCCGAGTAAGCCCTTTTTATTAATCTTTACGCAATGCACTTCTAGATTTTATTGAGCTATAAACCTTTTGTACTGAGTTAAATAGAGTATGAAATTCGCGAAGGTTATTACTCATCGTTGTGATTAATTAAATCTACATCTTAAGCAGTATTCTCAAATAACTAAGTTAAACTAAGTTCCAGATTACGTTATCGGTAAAATAATTAAAAAATCTAGTAATTAATAAACAAAGCATATGGTAAAATTTATGTTTTCTACTTGTTTGTCAATTTGTGTTGTGTCAGTGAATAAATGTCTATTTATCTATCTAAAGTATTACTAGATAACTAACTAAAACTCTCTTGTTTTTAATTCAATGTTCAATTCAATGTTCTAAAAAAAATATATTTTCTTACATATTTAAATTCCCCACATCACATCAACAATAAAAAATCATCACATTGTTCAAAAGGCAGAACATAGTTGATTTGGTAGATTATTAGGTATCTATACCTACATACCTCTTAGGTAATGATTATACGTTCTTAACGCCTTCATCCTTGATTTTAAGGCCACGTTAAGTCACTATTAAGTAATTTTCATTAAGTAGGCATACCTATACTTTACTAGTAGGTATATCATCAATGACATTCTGTCCTGAATAATGTCAAAGCCAACCTTCTTTGTATCTGCGAGTATACCTCGGTATGAATTGTACGACCAAAACGATACACATTATTCAACAATCTAACTAAACACAGTCTAGGAATAGGAAGTTTAGCAAGCTATTGATGAAACAGTGGCTTGCGTTGAAACCGCCATGGGTAACAGAAAACTTGCTCAGACCGGCCGTTCTACGCCGCACCCACCCTGAGATGAAACTATGAATTCCTTACTAGCCTAATACATTTGTTCTGTTAAAAACCTTATTTAATTTTTGTGATGAAAGAAGAAGAGTTTCAACTACTTCGACTTTTATGAACCATCTTGAATCCTAGGATTAGTAAAATAATGTTTTAACCGACAAACCAAGCGAAATGGTAACAAAAGCTATTATGTATATGAGTAACAAATAACGTTGTGACTTTAATAAGAGCGGATCTACCTACTAGAAATTTGTTTTTTGTAGTCCATAATTGTGTTTTGTTTGTGTATCTAATAAATGACCAGGGCACAGGTTGAAATACTTCTCGTGTTTTTTTTATTTCGCAGTTTTTCCCAAATGTTCCTTTTCACATTCTCAACACAACGACTGGAAAAATAACTTTTGGAACTGCACTACAAAGCAAAAATCGTTTCAGAAAATATGCTAACAAAATCTTATAGCTCTTCACGTCGTCATAGTCTGTATTAACTCTTACGAACGTGGTGTGACATCAACCCCGTGCTCATCCATCGTCATCAAAATTATAAAAGTAATAATAACTAATTAATCATGTCTAATTAATTTGTAACTGTGGAATAATTTACAGCAAGATCTTTAGATTTCGAAACACCGTTTGCCTTTAATTCTACGATGTCGTAACGATACACGTCTAAGAGGCAATTTATTTTATCGTCCTACAAATTACTTAGTCTAGTCTAGTCGTTACATCTGTCGTGTCCTGCCAAGGACTGAATGTTGAAACAATTGGTAGAGTGGTCTTCGTTTCATCTAATCAATGAAATGGACTGACAAAAAGAAAATGTTGTGTACATCGCACTCTTAATAAAATACTCAATTGTTCTCATTGGTCCCTTTGACAGTTCCTTTGAAGTAACTACTGCGACTTTTTTCTCCCAGTAGTTCCTATACATTATCATCAGCCGAAATGTCTATGATCATAATGATAAATTATCATAAAGGAGGTAATAGAACACCACATTTAGTAGGCTGTCCGTTGTGGTATTTGACATAATTACACATTGTGAAGGAACTGTTGGAACTGTTATTTTGTTCTTTTAACCCTGAGGGTAAAAATAAATTCTCTCTATACTCGAGTACTATTAGCTATATAGATAATGATAGGTATTAGTCCAGCTGGTTATAGTGTTAGTTCTACGATGGGGACAGTGAAACCTCTCTATGCATGACTGATCTCTAAATTTTGATATTTTTCTTGTAGTAGAACGAACTAAAAAAGCCTCTACAACAATAAACACCCCTTTTTCTTAATCAATTTTACTACATTTGCATCCATTACCAGAAGTACGTAATTTTGCATTAGGTCAGTGTTTTATTAAGAGTGTATTTCCTTTGGCTACATCTGGTTGTTTGCGCGGTATCCTGAACTGAACAGGACCAATCAGAAAGTCAGGCGGTAGATTTCAGCGTAATTAAGATACCTATTCATTCCACTGTAACCGTAACCTTCATTAGGTTTCCAAAGTCAAAGTACTTATTTGCATTCCACGAAGCTATAAAAATATGTTATACATATTATGAACGTGAAATTTATCCCACGGGTAATAACTACGAGTATGTCGCCACCATCACCATAATAATAATATTCTGTAGTGGCAGCTATTGTCCAAAGGGCGATTGCGACAACAATGTTAAGTATAATATAAGTACCACCTTACAATAAAATGTCTCAAAACAAGTCACGCTTAAATGCAGTATTCGCATTAAACATTAGTTGTACGTAATAGTCCTTCAGACAAAGAATACTAGGTCACATTGAATGTAGTTACGTCTGAATTTAGAATAATAGGGATGTTTAGTACATTATGTGTACCTAGATTATAAAACATGTAGTCTTGTAATCATTGACCTACTGTTTAAACTAGACAATGTATTCTTAACAAAAACTTCCTAAGGAAATGTCTAAACTTATGCATGTGTAAAAGTAATCATATTCAATAACGCACATTAATAATGTATTTGCTTAATTTGTAATTCAAATGGTCATTTGAAAAAATACTTCGGCATTTTGAATTTCGAAGGCGTTTCACTGTACGTTAGAAGTCTAGTTACTTATAGAACATCATTGCTTGTAATCCCAAACAAATTAGTGTCTATTATGGGCATAAACACTACATCATACGAGGCCAGTAGACATTGATAAGACAATAATATTGAGAAATAAAACTCAATTCAATAATTATGCCTTAAGATCGCACGCGAGACCAACGGGAATAGAAGAAGATCTTTAATCTTCTACTATCAAATATGTAATGAACAATTTTACCACCACGTTACTAACAGTTCAAGCTAAATTCAATGTTAATCTCGTCGTTTAGATTCATAAAATGCCAGTAAACGGCATGACTAACCACCAGCATAGCTGCGGTCTGCGTCTGCGCATAAAATCCGAATCACGCGCACGGTATGCGTGCCGACGAAACCGAATCAAGTGTGAACGCAGTGTTGCGACACCTTAACGCAACTGGACAGCTATTGTGGTTGCTAAGTTCTTGTGTCCACTAGTCTATAGTAATAGTTAGCACTGCTCTAGTAGCGGTAAGGACACAAACATTAACCTTAAACACGAGTTTGTACTTCGTGGTGATCGTATTATACATTGAATGAAAAATTAAACTATAGATAATCAAATAATATCTTTACGATATTAATTTTAAAATTCACTCTTACGTGCTACTGGAATTATTATGTTTTTTATAACATTCGCGCAGAAAATCGATGACGGAGAATTGGGAGTTGAAATCGGTTAATTGTCACCACTATCCGGTTAATTTGTATATATTTTTTTATCATAATCGTATCATTTCAGTTCCGAAACTAGTTTACAATTTTATCCGGTTTCTAAGCCCTAGCAGAACCTACTGCCCATCGCCTCGATTTATCTTTAAATCACTTCCACAGGAAGACTTTTCTGTTACTATTCTGATATCGGATTTATCTAACCTAAGCGTCATTACAACGTCAACGTCACTTAAAGGTCATCCGGTTAAGGGCCTATAAATAATACGTTACGGAATCGAAGTCTCTTAAAAAGACTATAAAAATAACTTCGCAACCATTATATCGCTTTTTAATTGGCCGTTCACTGTTTATATTTGTAAAAGTAAATTAAAAATGTTACATTCAGTAGTTCGAGTAACAAAAAAGAGTTAATTAACAGATGTATACCTTGTATTTAATTAGATGCAAAGTTTATAGAATAACATGCTTCTCTCGTGATTATAGTGATTTTGTAATTCCGACAACCATTTTCTACCTATACGAAGAACATGCAGAGTACTTTTATCAAAACTTTTTGATAAAATACCAATAATGTGTGACAATCGATTTGATGGCTAGCGGCCACTGTCACGCATGAAGCATGCAACACCCAATAAACATTCGTTTACCAGCGCCTTCGTTTACCTTTATCACACTGGCTTCTTACAATTTCCAATCTTATACTTTAACTTACTTCTACTGTATTATACTGGAGCAAAGCAAGGCATGCATGATGTTTGTAAAAAATATGCTTATGTAACCAAAGGACTCAGAGACAAGTTTAACGAGCTCAAACTCGATGTGCTTACTGTCGGCCATTGAGGAGTTCCTATGACCACCTCCCACCTCTATCATCATACCAGCTCGATGGTGCTATTATTTGTATTGTCACCAGAATTGCATAAGTGTGATAAAAAACAGGTCAAGCTAAGCGTGTAACTAAGCGTGTTAAAATAGTTGCATTTTATGAGGTTATTTCGATTCGGGTCTACGTAATATAAATTTTTGAGCAGTATGCCAGTCAATGCTAGTTAAACTACACTATAATAGGTATATAAGTACAGTACAGGTTCTTATCGTAAACATGTAAGCCGGATATCCTTTCTCATAAAAAATGTCTTCATAGTCTCACTGTTTCAAAGCTGCTTACTTAATATGTAAATTACTAATTCCGAATGTGGATAGTATGCTTGCAGTTATTTAGTTTTTCGCTCTTATTTTGGTAGTATATGAATTTTTTCGATAGAGTTTTTTCTGCGGCGTGTTTACTATTGATATATTATCACTGCTGGACATAGGTCTTCCCCAATGTACGCCACCACACCCGGACCTCCGCCCTCCGCATTCAGCCGCTTCCGACCACCTTCTTCGGGTCATCTATCGTATGCTGTTGCCTATCACTAATGGGACGTGTCTATTCATAATTATATTAATTAGAATTTGACTTAAACACTATTTTTCTAAGATTTTATTTATGCACTTCTTATTGCCCGTCACGGCAATGAGCATACAAGTCTAATGAAATAGTTTCCGCAATCAACTTAACCATCAGGCCAAGGTTTCGGTCAAAGTAAACATAAAACAGAAAATAATACTTACAAAATAATAAAAAAATGTTTAAACTGTGTCTTCAAGTCTGCGGTGATGTAAAATTATGTTAAACAGTGGAAGTAGTTGTTTAGTTATGTTGGATTTGTCACCTACCCTATAAATCTACACACGTAACATACAAGGACTTCTAAATGTTTATTTCCTTTTTTAGATTTGTGTTTTTTTCATTGAATTATTTATGTGTCGTTTGTTTTGGCGTTTGAAAATTTAATTGTATCTATTTTCATTGTTTTGCTGTTAAACTAACATAATGGAGAGCTCGCCAAAAGTGGCATCCTATTGGGGAGGCTAATATTCAGCAGAGGACGTATTTCGGCTGATTATGATGTTTGAACTAGTTTATAATTCGTCTGTATTTAAAAAATAACCTATATGTTATTGCAGAACATAAGCTCTCACTATTTCTGTATCATACAGGGTTTTGGTCTTGTACTGAATCAAATATTTAAGATATACCTATTTATTGATTGACACATGAAAATACGAAGAGAAAATACGAATATTTCTCACTATTTTCATGTTTATTTAGACGAATATAGACCAAATCTAAACCGTTTCGTGTCCATGCCACTGACGCCTACAGCGGCACACCCATATTGTTTAACACCATTCGCACGTAATTTGAACCGTTACGAGTTACACGATCAGTTACAAAGCAATTTAACTATCGTTACCAACTATTGTAAAATTGTCTAGATCGAAAGCCAGAAGGTCAAATACTGACCCCACATTGTTAAGTAACAATCTATGATATGAGCTATATTTAACAACATAACCTATTGCACGCATGTTTGTTAATGTTTTATTGAGTGGTTTGGTTTTACATAAGAATGATAAAACGCGACTTCCGAAAGGTAAGATTTATGTATGACGCGAGATTTATTAGATGTAACAGTTTTACTGCGGTATAACGAGGCTAACTGACAGAAAGCCCATGGTAAGAGCGGCTTCTGTCATTTTATGAACATCTGCACCTTTTGGATTGCATCGTGCGACATCGTACGGCTACAAGCGTTTTGTATCGGAGGATTGGGACATACCTATCTCTCAGTATGCCTGTATTTACATCCTTTGGTAAGATAGTGGAGTGTACTACAGTCCTATCACCAGTAAATAGGTCACACTTTACCCCGACGGACCTAACTCTAGAGTTCTACCGGCAGTAAATTTAATATCAACTTCAAAGTATAAGAATTATACTGAGGGTTATCATACTTATAGGAGTAGGAATCTCAGAGAGGTTTCAAAAATACCCAACTTCCAGTTACTAGAAAAAATATTCTTGTATTGGCATGCTTCTGGATATAACCAACGCCCTGTGAGACTAGATAAATCTCGTTGTTCTGTTATGATGTTATCAATGAAAAAGCCATGACGTCATAGTTCCGTAAGTTCCGTATTCCGAGGTCCATGCCAAATATTCATATAAATCGATCACCGCCGGGGGTTTCGCCACTCGACGCCCGCCGGATTGCAACTAAATCCCGGATACACCCGTAAACGGTGATTGGTATTGTTTTTATGCCACTTTACAAAACGTGAGAATAAATAATAGTTCGCTCTTTAATTTGTGCAAGCAGTTAAAATGTGAAAAAATTTAGCGTTCTACTGAAAAAAAGCAGTTGTGGATTTGCACAAGTCTTGTTCTCTCGAACTAACTCTTGTTGCCCTGTGCACTAACTCAACTTGTTACTTGTTCATGGTTTGATTTCAAATAATCATGAAAATGATAACTTTAGCTAACATACAGCAAATCAGTTGACTACTTTTATTCAGTGTATACGCTTAACCCAGGTCCATTCCTCCATCCTATCAAAGTCCAGTGCTAGACTCATACTTTCCTTGCGGGAAGTACACTCTAATCAGACGATGCGTTGGCCGTCGCAGTACGTGGTCTCATTGTAGCCCTGCGGCTGGTATGGGATATTAATGGCCCTAACAGTTTGAATTATTATACAGCCACAGGTGTTGTCCGGCCGTCTTCTTCCGCGTTTCCATAAAATAAATCTCTTACATCTGTTTAAGTTTCCCTTTCATCACTATCCGCCAAAATACGTCCACTGCTGAAGATAAGCCTCCCTAATAGAATGCCACTTTTGGTGGGCTTTGGCATAATCACCACGATTGCCAAGCGGATTGGTGATCGCAGTAATAATTTTAATACCTATAGGTACACACGAGAACGCTGCTGCCTTTCCCTGGTGTTTCCTATTACAATTTTCTATTTTAACCAACTCACCTTAACCGACGCTCTTATGTTTGGCATTTATCGGTGCCAATCCAATCACTTAAATTAGGACCTAATGTTATACTTTATCCGTCTCTCCTTGCAATGGCCGCTCGTTTATGTATGCGGAACGTTTAATTTTAACTCGTAAACATTTCGTAAACAAAACGTTCAATTTGAAATAAAATTTGTAGTGCGTAACCTAGTTTTGAAACTATCTAGTGTTTTATTTGATTTTTACTAGTAAATTATTAAGTTGCTTTATAGCTTACCCAGTTCTAGCACGCGGTTGCGCTCGTGTGTCATTCGAATGTTACGTCTCGGTCCGTTTGATTTCGACCACCACAACATGACCTATTGCTAGTATACACGCGTGTACTATTGAGAGATCAAGCTATTTCTCAGCAAAACGATTCTTGTCGTCCACGCGGAATATAAAACTTCCAATTTCTTTAATCTCGCATATAAGCTAAGATTAGGCAGCAAAAAATAATATCGAGTAAAATTTTGGTCCTGCTTATCTTGATCTTGACGAACAAACAGACAGAAAACAGATATCAATTTAAAAGCTATTATTTTGCCCTTTAAGTATAAACTAAAAGTATTGGGCTAACATAAACTTGTATAAGTTTTCTATTTAGATAGTGGCACTGCCTCTGAACTATTTTATACTTAAAATATGGAGATAATAATCATACAATTGTCGTGCCTATTGTCTGTCAATATTCTTGGCAGCTGGTTAGGTAAGGATAATACATTTATTTAACTTATAAGTGTCAAGTTTCCTTAAGTCTAATTATAACTGACGTGAAAAGTTGCGCAAACGCAGCGTCAGTGCCGCGCCCGCCTATATAAGGACAATTATATTGATATTTTAATATTTATCTTAAAATCCTATATACACGTCTACATAGGCCTACCTTTACTACGGGAATGTGCAGACTATCGTCCACCATGCGCAGTGAACGCAAAAATTGCGTTCACTGACGACGGCACAAATTGAAACATCTCTAGCATGCACACGTTTCTTTAGGGTATTTTTCTTTAGTGATAAGTCTAGGTCTAAGTTGGACCATTTGACATTGACACATTACTTGCCTGCCGCGCCCGTACCACGTTAATGTTATATAACCTTAATATTTTGCTGATACCATAAATTGCAGTTATAATTTCAACACATTGCATTTGAATTGCAATGGCAAATAAAATATGGTACGACTAATTAAGTGGTTTACTTTATTCATGGAAAATATGCAATATGGAGTTGATAAATTGTTTAAAACTTTAAATTTATGTTGTTGAGTGTTTTTATTTAATCATATTCTATACAATGTCTCTCAACGCGGAGGCGGCGATGTTGTTCGCAACACATGACGCTAAGTGGTATCACGAGTCGAAAAAAGGACGAGAAAATGATGAGAAGACTTTAAAAATCATTTGCAATTTACTAATAAATCGAATAATAACGCATAGATTTCAGTGTGTTATCAACTTTGTATGTTTTCGCTGTAATCCTTACTTATTCAAACTAAAAAAAATATCTAAATGAAGTCATATACTTGGATGTTTGTTACTCCATCACACCGTAACAACTAAACTGATTGCAGAAGAAAACGTTACGGCACGGCAGAGTATATAGCCATGAATGGAGTGTGCATACTCGTGACGCCACACGCAGCGGGACGCCTGCCTGAGGCTGCGCCGGCGCATATTAACATACTCACATGAGCCGATCGCGTGCCGAAGTGTCCGACCGGTCTGCGCGTAAACTTCCGTCTTCCGTGATTAAATTTATCGCCTTTTTATATACTATCTAGACTAATATTTATATTTGCAAGTATGTAGATGTCTTAATCACCAATTAACATACTAATAACGTTATAGTTTTCATAATTTTATTGTAATTTATTCAATATCAATCTGTCTAATAATACCAATGCCATCAATAAAGGACTAGACTGAAAATAATGATCTATAAATAACTAACATTTATATGTCTCGACAATGTAAAGCTACTATAACAGACAATGTATGACAATGTATACATCCGCTATAACTAACGTGTCTCAATATGCAATGGTCATAGATGGTGAAAATGATCTACCCACATCCGATACACTGCCCAAACATACAAGTTCACTCATACGCACGTGCCTAAACGTACTAACAATCCAAATTGATGCCGTGTCGGAAACAGGCAATCTTTTGAGCCGACCGCTATTTAGAGGTCGACTCTGCATATAATTGATCTAAAAACGTTACTCTCAAACGAGCCTTAGATTTTATTGCTGCTATAATTGATAACCAAACTGTAGCAACGATAATTATAATGCTGAATGACATAAATACCAAAAGCTGCATGCAACGGATCACATAAAACTCGGGAGTTGCAAGGTCAACGATTATGTAAATACCTAAGACAAGGCCTCTATCGACATTAAAACGTAACAAGTGCACATTCAGATTCACCTTGACTCCTATAAAACCATCAACAGAGGCCGAAGAACAAAAAGGAAGTGTGGTCATCTCACAATGGAAAATTCGGCTATTCACAATTATACAGCGTCGCTACTGTCGTTACAATGGAGGTCGCATTGACGAGCTAATGACAATATAAGAGCATTCTAGAAGGACACCCAGCATCAGATTAATATGCACATAATGCACCTACATGTTTTAAATAGGAAAGTGGGAACCTGAACCGTAGCACCTACTACAATGAAGTCATAGTGAGTCTTGGTTACGAGTTGTAAGATTGTTATCTTAGAAGGGCATTACTATAAATTGTTAGATTACACGAGACTAAACGAAACAGACTTTTTTAGGAAATGAAGAATGGAAGGAATTACATAAAGAATAAGATAATAATGACTTATTTTAATAAATTAGTCACTGAATGGATCAATTCCTTTATGATAGAAATAAAGAACTAGATACATTTAGTTTTTGTTTTCAATGAAGCATACATGAACAACAAAACCAACACTGATATAAATACAACCATTTATCCACTACATTGTCAAACTATTGAGGTGAACGAACAAAGTAAATCAATCTGATACGAAAAAACCGTGAACTTTAGTAATTCACGCAACGAATAATCTATTTTTAAAATCTGCCACCGTTCATTAGCACAGTTAAATCAAGCCAACGAAAGACTTTAAAGTTGCAGAGTTTATCGTGATCAAAATGTCACATGAAGTTAACGATTTGTTTATGAATGCAGCGATAAAGTAATATTTGGTAACGATATTACCCAAAACTGGTAACGGTGTGCACGTACGGCGGATCTCGCTTTCTACACATCGCAAACTTCGAGAGCTATTCCTCGCCTCCCTTGGGTGAAAGATACTAGGACCCCTGCGGGGGAAGACCGTCCAATACTAAAGCTCAACGAGTTTTGGTACTAGTGCTGCAAGTAAATATAATTTGGAGCATTTGGCGCACGCGCTTTCCGTATTTCACAATTCTTACTACATTACCGTTTAGAGTTGAAGGGTAGTAGTAAGTCATGCATATCTGCATCGCTTGATAATGATAATCACTTACAGTGTAGATGTTACATGAGTTGAGGCAATTCATCCAAGTCATGGTTAATCCAATAACTTAAATCTATCTTACTTAGGCTACTTAATTATCGATCAACGTAATTTGTTTGGTGTTGGTGGCGAAATTGTTAACTAATTGCTAGGTATGTATTTTGACGTTTGATTGATGCCTGATATTAACTTCTGTACAGCCCCTCATAAGCAAAAAACTTTGCTTGACGAAACATTGGGAAAATTTAACCAATTATATATTTGTGCCATTCGGCATCGAATTAGGGCCCCTAGGATCCGGAGGCTTTGGTGCGTTGAAATATTTTTAGCTTGTATAGACATTTCAACGCACCGAACATGTCAAGCTTGTCACATGACAAATTTGACAACTAAATATAATTTAGCAACTTGTACACAAATGTCTATAGCCACAAATTTCTATAATTAGTTCTAAGAAAGACTGATTAGGAAAATTTGTCAATTCGTGACCTGAAAATATGTCCTTTGGTAAAAGGAATTTCCTATCTAGATAAGAGAGGAAGTGTAGTAGACGTTATTGAAGTTCAGACTTATCTACAAGGAATTTAGGTAAGTACCTATATTTCTCAGTATTATAAAAAAAATACCTACACATTAGTATGTAATTGCTAATTAATTACGGTCAAGGTCGCGCAAAAACAATCGCGATGATAGTTCCCATGATAATTGCAAAAACTTTTGTGGTTAATTCGCATATTTATGAACTAAAGTTTAGATCATCATCAGTCGACTCGTGACCAAGATATGTAAAAAGTGGCCTTCGCGGCCCTTGCGGCCTTCAATGCTACACGGATAGTGGATTGGTGGGTGAACGACCCATTTTGGTAATCATTCTGAGCAGTTGGCTATGTTGAAGTTGGCCCATAGTTTAGGGAGTTTGCCTCAAACATCAGAGGTCTTGGGTTCGATTTCCCAGGTCAGACAGGTGTAGGCAAGTTGGACCTGGTCTGGGTGTTATATTTGTGGGTTGTGTAACTACCTACTAGATATTGTTTAATATAAAAATCTAGTCAATACGCGTGAACTTTAAGAAACAAATTAAAGACTTTGTTGTTGGAATGATAGTGTTTATGTGCGTGTATGCGAGTGTCACACCTTTCTGAATAGACAGAACTTAATGACAATATTTCGTACGTCCGTGCGGATAAGGCCGTCGGTACAGCTGAGTTCTGGTCGCACATGATCTAAGTAATAGAAGGAACCGTTCGACACGAGAAGCAGAAGAAGAATGACAATATTCTAGACTGATATTTCAAACATAATTTCATGACTATCATTCTGCAATAGTTTATTATATGAAAAATATTATATGCTTATAACATGCTATCTTAAATTGGATTAGTTGAAAGTTATACCCATAATCACATAGCTTATTGATTAACGCATGCATCCATCTGACCCACTTCACCATTTACTAGCTACATGTAAACTCTTCATCGAGTCCAAAAGTAGCGGAGTGTTCGTCGTAAATAATATGAGGGTTCCGTCAATGTTAAATTGCCTCTAATATCTCGTAGTAGTTTATATTATTTAATTTTCTCATCATTAAATCCTTTTTAAAAGATGTACAATTCCTAAACTTATCAAATCTTTAACTAGAATTCCTTGTACTATGGAAACTAGACAATCACATGATTATTATCAAATATATCATCTAATCCAGGATTAACTTATATAAACAGTACAAAAGTCATATTTCTCGAGTACTACTAATACACTAAAAAAACAATTGTTAATTTGAACAAGATGTTAACCGTGAACTGTCATCTTAACTCCATCCGAGCGCACCAACATCTTGTTCTTCTCGCACTAACTCTTGTCTTCTTGCACTAACTTGTTAACTTGATCATGGATTGGTTTTAAACTCATAAAAACAAAATGCCACTTATGTAGTTGATCAGCATTTTGTCAGTGTAGGTACTCAAGCGCCAACGAGGCGGTGTTTTTACTATAAGTTTGCTCGTTTAGACGGAACCCAAAAACTAATTGTCTGAACAAGATGGTTAACATTACCCAACGAGGAAGCGTGCTCACCGTATGATGTAACTTATTCACCCAGCAATGAAGGTGTAAACAAGTGAGATATATTGAAAATCGAGAGCGATGCAATCTCATACGTACGTACACCTACGTTTATCGTCGGCCGTATATCGTCGCTAACTATCGAATCTGAGTGACGTTTAACCCTTGTTCGCACTCCCCGCGTACCTCCTAGTGACATTTCTATAAATACAAATTTATATAAATGTAAATTAGACTAATTTATAAATTCAAAACTAAATGATAATTGACAGTTCATCTGAATGACACTATTTATAGATATTTCCAGCTAAACTCTTTCGAACTGATAATGGTCCCCTTGCAAAGAAATTTAATATAAAATTATTAACTATTTATATATTCCCGGAACGAGTGAAATGATATAGCGTGATATAAAATAATAAATACAGCGGTGTGAAGATGTAGAAAATAAATTACTCGTAATGTAGATATAGCAAGTAATATCTTTTCCCAACTACTTACAAGTACAAATTATGACAAGAAAAGTCATGCGTCTAAATGATTTGGTTGGTTAGTAATTCCTAGCACGTCGTGCGTAAGTCATTTTTGACATATTGATACTTTTATACCATTAGATTGTCAATCTAAAGAAACAGTAAGCCATTATTAAAAAAAGTTAAGCTGTGATATATAAAGGATAGATGGTAAAAATAAAGTTTTATCAAAAATATTGGAGTGTTTTTTGCTACCCTGTAAAGTTGTCAATTTTAATGTGTTAATGGTGTTAGTTTTATATTAATTTAATTCCTGGTGTCTATCAATATAACACTTTTTAAAAGTGTTTTGATCTAACCACTAGATTTTTAGGGATATGGAAAAATGCAGTTGTAATTTTTTTTTCATAGCAAGGATTAAAAATTAAACACCTAATTTACCTAAATAAATAAACTAGGCTATGTGCGCGAGCCAACAAAAACATATTTCAACAACTACAAGGATAAAATTACGACATCTGCTCGTTACTGGTATTATTTATTGTGTTTCATACACATTACAAACCTATGTCCTAACTTAAAATTTTTTTTTTTTATATTGGATCAAATGAAGAGACAAGATCAGTATACCTAGAGGTAAGTAATAACATCATCATCAGCCTAAATACGTCCACTGCTGGACATAGGCCTCCCCAATAGAGTACCACTTTTGGTAAGTTGTCCATTGGGGGATTTACCATAATCACCACGCTTGGCAGGCGGATTGGTGATCGCAGTAATGATCTTAACTTACACACACAGGAGAACGCTGCTGCTCGTCCCTGGTGCAATCCCTTAGTCACCTTGACGACACCCACGGGAAAGATAGGGGTGGCCCTATTCTAAGCCGGGAACCACGCGGCATGTAATAACATAACGATGCCCTATCTACGTGAATAAACACACACGCACATATTGCATAAAACTCAGTTTATATTTAATTAAATTAAGTTCTGTTTTTGGCTATTACGTAAGCCCTGTGATTCGCGGCTTAGAATAGACCCACCCCCCAATCTTCCCGTGGGTGTCGTCAAGGCGTCATAGGTTTTGCACCAAGGATCGACAGCAGCGTCCTGCTTTGTATATTAAGATCATTACTGCGATCACCAATTCGCCTGCCAAGTGTGGTACTTATGGCAAGTCCCCTAATGGACAGCCCACCAAAAGTGACATTCTATTGGCGAGGCTTATGTTCAGCAGTGGACGTATTTCGGCTGGTAATAGTGTAATTTCAAATTCTTTTTTTTTTCTATCTGCCCTTTATATATTTATAATTATGTTATAGTTAATCATTAATACCTGAACGTTTAGTACAAACATGTCACCGAAGGAAGCTGGTCTCTGAGATGCTAATTCGGAGACGAGAGATGTCGGTTCGGTTTTGTGTTACTTGTTATATTCATGCTGTTATGAGTGAAAATGAATTACTATTGTTATAATTTGGTTATACGTCACCAACTAGGTAAGAGATCGAACTAATCTTGCGACTGATGAATTTATTCAAGAAGTAGACTATCGAACACTGTCGAAAGGTGAAATAATATTGCTTGTGATTTATGCGTTACATTTATCTATCTACGCCCACGTAATTGACTTAAATACTTCAGTTCAACTATTTACTATGACGTTTGTAATTGGTTTAGTTGATATTTAGAACAACACACGGCCTCTGGTTCCACCTGGAGTGGAGACACCATAATCAGAGTATCCTACTAATATTAAAAATGTTGGGATGTTTGTTACTCAATCACGCTTCAACCACTGGACGGATCGTAGTGAAACTTAGCACACACATTAGGTCCTGGAATAAGACATAGGATAGTTTTTATCCCTAAAAAAACATCCCATGCGCTGTATGTGTTTCGTTGCAGCCAATAAATGATTATTCTATTCATTCCTAGTAGCTAGTACTAAATATTACTACGTGAAGAAGCGACACTTCCATCTACACCAGTTTAACGTCGCCCACAAAATAAAATACGGCGTGTAGTACGAGAGAGACCGTAATATTAGGTGATTAAATCTGTTCACTTGTACTGAGTTTCGAGGATGCCATAGTGTTTTCTTCAAATGCGAAACATTCAGGCATTTTTGCGGGCGATCGACACACACATGTACGCTTTCGCTACGAAACACACTTTATACGAATAACAAATTCATAATCTCCCGTTTACATCGATACATTTCGATAATGACCAGAGTCTTATATCTATGGCAGACAGGACCGCATGGTGACCCCTCCAGTGTTGCTTTATGATTTTAGTTCATGCCCCTAAAATTTTGACATTTTTGTGGCATTTTTATACTTTATAATGATTATAGATTTTATAAGTACTTATGTAGGATATAAACAAGTAGTTCCGATCTCGATGACTCTACATTAGTCAAAACACGTATTAAAATTGGACCTTCAGCAACGCATCTTAATCAAGTCAAAGGTTAGAAATCCGGAAACTGACAAAATGAATGAAACATAAGCAGATTCTTGCAACATTATTTAGTCATCAGCTGACCTTAAGTTAAAAGTAAAATTAATCAATACAAAAAAATAATCAACTCAAGCAAGGTATGCCTAGTGGCTTGGTCTCCAGACGTTGTGGGTTCGATTCCTGCTACGGACAGACAACTTTAGATAAGTATGTCCTGGTCAGAATGTTACATTTGTGAATTGTCCTAACCTTGACAAGTGTATATAGGTATATATCGATGGGTCACTTCAAGAGGAGAACAACTTGAAAAACACTGTTCTGGGATAATTAACTTTAAAGTTTTTAACTCTCATAAGATTGAGTGTAGTTTTCTTATAGTTTTAGTATGCAATTATTTGTGTTTGTTATGGTAATTGATATTTAAGATTGTGTCTTATTGAACTGGTACAGAACGACTAAGGCGAAGCGATGAACAAATTTTGTTGAGTTGTTCCCCTATTGTACTGACCCATCGATATGAATTATGAATTTAAATAAAAAAGATATAAATAATGTTAACTAAAGAATGCGGAAATAAAAGAGATGCAGAATTAATTGTTAGATAGCTAAAGGTAGGCGGTTTCAAGGAAATCCGCATTTCGAATAACGATTAGGTGATTAACGTTCCTATAAATTTTGTCATTGCTACAGTAGAGTAGTGCCCAAGTTTTAATTAGAATAACGTAAGTCTCCACAGCTGTTTAGACTCGAATTGCTTTCAGTCGACCAAGAAGTACCTACTTAATTAATCAAGACATAGAAAATGTAATTCTTTTAGCTATCCGCTAATTTACAGTGAATCTGCCATTTTTATTTCGCAATTCTTGTACATTTACATCATGGTTTCCGACGTCACGGAGCACGACTTTCTGAGTTAGAGCCATTCCCGTATCATCTTCAGCGGAAATACGTCCACTGCTGAACATAAGCCTCCCCAATAGAATGCCACTTGTTGTGGGCTGTCCATTGGGGGATTTGCTATAATCACCCGCTCGGCAGGCGGCTCGGTGATCGCAATAATGATCTTAATATTTTTAACCATTTAACCAAGTAGACATATTGGTTTGTCGGTTAGTAATAGACGGCTAGTTGGATCATTCCCATATGGATAGGTATACTTTTGGGTCAAGCGTAAGATTCAGATTTTGACTTAGGTTTGAGAGTTTTAAAAGTATTCGGTCTTGATTCACAAAGGATATTAATCCCTTATTGATTTTTAACATATTCCTTATTTCGTTACCTCATATTTCTAGTGCTGTACTCATTGTTGCTCTATTCAAATCAATTAATTTCATTGGAAAGGCATAGCACCTCAGTTACCCAACACTTCACGTTTCTTAAAACATTTGTCTTAGCTTCATCATCGGTACAGTCGGTTAAAAACTATCCTTTTATATTTTAAGCTAATGCCAACTTATATGCACTGAGATAAGGTGCACTCTGGTTACGATTGACCTGCGTTCGTCCATACATCAGCCGATGTTAGATAAGCTGCCAACAATTCGCTCAATAGCTACTCTATTTCTAATGGTTTTTTCGAGAACATTTTAACATAACAATAAATTATCCTATGTCTTTGTTTAAGACATAATTATTAATCTTGTTACGTGTAAGAAAAAAATGTTTCGTCATTAAATAGGCCTACTTGAAACCAATGCAAAAATGACGCTAGCTCGAGTTTGATCTTTAACTATAATCATCACAATCACAGGTATTTCATGATTATCTTAATCCATCATTACTAACGTAAATTTTATTGTCATTGAGTTATATCATTAGTATTTTGTATCATATCACATATCATTTTGTATTTAACTTTATATTCATGATATGCAACCATTTTTTCATATAAGATTGTGCCGTTTTCATCAGCTTGTCTGTAATATTGTTTGCTAGCTCAACTTCTGCAGCATCGTTTTAGTGACCACTCTCAGTTCCCTTAAATTTATTCAATTGTTATCTGTAGTGTCATCAAGGGTCTTGTCATGTATGGGAAACAGCCATTTATAGAGATTTCGCTTTGTTTATTGTTCCAAGACTCTATCGTATTACACGATTGTCTCTCCAAACTAGGTGTTTACATATTTAAACATGTCATGCATGATATAACTTAATGTCAGTGCTAAAACTAAGATCATTAGAAAGCAACTGTGTAGATACAATATAAGACACAGAATTCATCTAGATTCTTATTAGTTTACTAAGATTTTCCCGCGACTTCGTTCGCGTGGAACAAGTTTTTATTTCCTAGCCTATGTTCATCTACATGGTACAGGTTATGTGTACCTATTCAAAAAATAATGGTGATAGTATAACTTATAAGTAAGTGTAAGTAGTACTTACTATAAGTAGGTTTGAGTTAACTCTGTCATAGTGTGTGTTTCACGTAATTGCATTAATGTTTTTATTAGTTTTAAGCTTAACTTCTTGATGCTTCGTAACTCACGGTTTTACTTTATCGTATAAGTATTCATTGCGCAACGCGACATGGTAAAAGTTATTTAATACACTTACGTTGGAATTGTTTCCTAATATTTAATCTTTACATTAATTGGCTGCCAAATACATGAACCAGAAATTTAAATTTTATTTTCTACATTTTTATTGGGTGTCATAACTGCACTGTTAATTTAATTTATGAACTGCGTTTTAATGCAATCAGTTTGTAATCGTTAATTTCGTAATTATATCATATATTTTTCCCAAAAAAGATTATTAGGAAGTAAGGGTAGATGTTGTGTACTCACGATTCTGAGGGTGTTGGCCATGATGTTAAGTTATTGTTCACTGACACAGTATCACTGGGGGTAGGGTAGGCGGCGCGCGCGCACTGTGGCCGAGCGGTTGATGCGTTCAGACTGACGCTTGCGTGCTGCGCAGAGCTGGAAAACTGCCGCTCACGCTGCAAATCAAACGGTGGTGGTACTCAATGCCGTGCACAAAACGTTTTATTTTTAATAGATCACGTATAATTGAAACGCATGTGGAAATGTAATGAGCTATTTCGCAAAGACACTGCACCTCGCCCTTGACAGTAGCGACACGATTATAGTAATTGTTAAAGTTTCAAAATTTTCGCTTTACGTACTGGAGGTTGTGCGGGGGGACGTAGTGTGGGGCACGGGGCGGGAGGTGTTGGCGGTGTGCGCGTGAGTCGGGTTGTAAGCGCTTCAGCGGAGTGTCCACGTTATATAGGACAGTGCGCGACCTCCGGCATTGCGGGAAGTGCCTCACTGACCGACCGCGTGCCCGCCATTTCAGGATCTGGAGCAGGCTCTGCGACATTTTGGGGATTTTTCAGGGTTAAGATTGTCTTAATTTTTTTTATATAGGTTTAGATTTTAAGTCGTACTACAAGAATTTTATCTGTGTAATAAATATGTTATTTTTGTTAATTCTGTACAACACAGATCGAGCTGTATATTTTTTTTTGCGAAAATCGTAGCGATAGTTTCGTTATTTAGTGACCGTAGTTTTACTTTACTCGTATTTGTTTTAATGCTTGTTCGCTTCAAAAATAATTTTAGGAGTTCAATAAAGATCAATTACTATAATAGTATTTATATTTAATTTTATTATTTAGTTATAATTATCTCATCATCTGTTTTTCACACGTCATAATAAATATATGTTAAATAAAAAAATATAGTTTTGTTTTTGTGTTAATTGACCTAAAATATTTTTTTTTCAATTATTTAGTTTAAGAAAACTTACAGTTATTTATATCTAAATAAGTTACATATATAATGAAAAAAGCCAATTCAAAGTTTCCACCTAAATTTTTCATCATAGTATGATGAAAAAAATATTTTTCTCTGGCGGTCAGTTTAGTTATTTCAGTGCCAATGTTGGAAATAACTAAATTGACCGCCAGAAACACAAACTGACTGTACTGAATTTAGGGTAATGGAAAACTGCTTGCTTAATTTAAGAATAACTCAAAAAATCTATACCTACACAATACTTTGTGAACAAAAGACATCAACGGGACATATTATTTTGCCAATAATGCAGTCAAATATTATGAAGTTTGACAGTTTGTGCGAGTAACTTTTATAATTTAATTTATCATTATTACTTACTCTTAACAACCATTCTTGTATACATTTTAGGAAGAACTGCAGAAAGAGGCGAAGGTCGAAATATGAACTAAGTCGATAAATTCCTAGAAGAATGGAAGTAGGAGGCTTTCGACAGTTTTCTTATTTTTATTTTTATTAGAGAATTCAAATAAAGATTATTATTACTTATTTAACTCAAACATACCATAGTGTTAGTAAAGAACTTCTAGGAAAAAAGAATGGAAATAGGAGGCTCTCGAAAGTTTATTTATTTTCATTTATTACTATTACTTATACTATTGCTTATTTGCAAAAATGAACTCAAAATTGCTTAGTCTAACAGAAATCAGCACCAACAAGATACTTCCTATATTACGATAAGATGTCTCTTAAAACACCATCAACATATATTTTGTCATTACAATCATCGTTTAATAACAATTAAAAAGTGTATTACCGAAGGGCCGATAACAGCATGGCCTTGCAAAGGTAGTGAAAAGTACAATAACTGGATAAGGCATGTGTGGCGGCGACACTTCCGCATGTCCACTGTCCACGGTCTGCCCGCGAAGGTGAATGCCCTCCGGCTGGCCACCAGCAATGTCAGTGAATGGGACGTGGTATATCCTTCTTCAATTGTTTATCTGTGATGAACTAGATTAAGATACCACTAAAAATGTCGTAGAAGTCTAATTAATTAATATTAAATATTAATATAATAATTAATATAATAAATATACATAGTACACTTATCTAATTAAAAACAAGGATTTCCTCTCGTACTAAGTATATTAATTAAACAAGAATGGGACAATTCACAAATATTAGACCGATACCAACTTGTTCAAATTGTACAAGGTTGTCTGTCCCCAGTGGGAACAGTACAAACATTACAGATCTTTTGGTGAAATAAATATGAAGAAACCTGTTTTAAAGTACCTATCTCCCACTGGCATGTAGATGTGGATTAAAATAGTGGAACTAAAACTAAGGAAGAAAAGAAAAACTGTTGTTTTTTTAAGTACGTTTTATTAGCAAAAAAAAAATATTTTGAAAAACCGCAAGTCACAGAATAATACAGTTGTACGGTACAGTATGCGATATGAACGCTGCCGCTGTACGCAGATATTTCGTTATCTGCGTTAAGTAAATATTATGAATGTTAAAAAGTAAATAAAAACATTTACCAATGTCCTTAAAAACGTGGGAGCTACTCTGTGGAACAATTTTCTTTGCTCTGGAAAACCCCACTTGCCATGTTGGAATTTCCAAGGCAAAGACAATCAATCCTTCATTAGGCATTCCATCGCATGAATCTTCATTTTAGCCATTTAAATGGTATAGATATAATTGGAGCATAGTAGTCAATCAAATATTATAGAGAGAATTCAAATAAAGATTATTATTATTTATTTAACTTAAACATACATCCATAGTGTGAGTAAAAGCCTTAATACTATATGTTAGTAAACTTATTAACTAGTTTCATAAATAATAAGAGATAGGTTCCAACAGCCCCACCTGTTTGACAATGGGACAGTCAAACCTCTCGTCAATCATCTTCAGCATTCCGTTAGCGCCACAGGAACCTCGCGTTCTTACGCATTAGTGCAGCAAAAGCGTCTATCACTGATACGCTGCAGAATCGGGGCGGGCAGCTCTAAAAGGTCTTAAAAATGTTATTTGACCTAAACATTGATCCTTATAATCCTACTAATATCATAAATGTGGAAATTTGGATGTTTGTTACTCAATCACGCTTCGACCACGTCCAGTGGTGACACTTGGCACACATATACGAAAAAACATACCATTCCTACGGGAAATACATAACAATTTGTGATGTTAAGTTGTCCACGCGGACGAAGTCGCGGGCAGTAAGATAAATGTAGATTATGGACATCAAGCATAATTGTCTGTGCATCATAAATCTACTAACCAAACTAAAGGTAGGGTACTACCCAGCTCTGTAATAAGCAGGGCGCAGATCTCATAGAAAAACAATTGAAATGTCATAGGGACGTGAGTCTTTTTTAACCAGTTTTCGATCTATAGATATTTTTGAATTTAAAACTATATTACTTAACCAGAAGATACAAGGTAGTATTATTATAACTAATGTGATAATATAACCTTTCATATTTACTGGAAAGGCGTATTCAGTAAAAAAAAAGTATTAGAGTCAGTTGATGATTCGTTACAGACGCATTTAGTATCGCCTAATGAATCTTTTTTGTTTACTATGAATGTAGTCGTAGAATTTTTTTAATCACCAAAAGTCGTATGTACCTGTATATACCTTACTTACTAAAAAAAACTCTACTTTTGTAATCTCGAAAAATCATAATTTACCAAGTATTAAGCTTTTTAATTTCCAAAAATCTGTAAGTAGTCACCACTATTTCGTTACACCTGTCTAATACATATTAATACTCTGTACCTTTTAGCTCTTCTAAGTATTTATTACCAATAAAATAATTCATAGTTGTCAAAGACATTATTAATTCAACCTCATCTTTCTAAGAATTATTTTTCTAGATAGCTTTAATAAGTTATTATAAGTCAAGTAAAGATAAAAAAAGTATAAATTAAAGTTAATTCAACAAAGAAATTACCAAAGACTTATTACAAGACAATTAAACTAATAAAAACTTAACACGAGACAATACTGTCAGGCACTGCAGTAACACAGGAGGGTAGTCGCCATAGTTCCCCGCTGCAGGACCACCGGTCATGCGTCATTTCGAACTGTATCAATGTATACGAAAGGTTATAAATGTGTTGTTAAATTTATTACATGTGTTTAATAGAGACGGCGTATATGTGTGCGTGGATCGTGGGAAAAATGACAGGATGTATCGCATCGTAAGAAAACGCAATGGCGTCCAGGTCGAGCTGGCGACCCCGTGTTGTTATAGATTTGAAACCATTATTTTAAATTTAGAAAAAATCCTAGATATATCTTCTACCTTTTCTTTAACGTGGGGGCTTGCTACGCATACCTACTTGCCTCGGGGGGGACAAGTAGGTTATGTCGGACTCGCATCGACTAAAACCCTACGGTGGTTATCTCCAATGCACATCGAGGGACCCCGGAAATCGTCCTGGACATGCCCGGTGTCCATATCGCTTGCCGAGCGGCTCGCTCTAGGCTGCTCACCTCGGGGGAGACAATGTATCTCTACCAACACCCTCGCGGCCACCCCGTGCTGCCGCCCTCCCCGGAGACGCAAGGATGTAGGCATATCTTCCACCTACCTCAACCTCATAGCAAGTTTCACTAGTAGAATGTCACTTTCTCGGTTTTTTCTTCTAAATTTTCTATAATTTTCCGAGTAATTTTACACATTATAATCAGGCCTTCGTTACTCAAACGAACCTACCGCGATAAGTATCTATACGTTGTTCTCGCCCTTCCCACACGGAGTAACAACAACACTAAGTCGACCGCCTTGGATACACTTTAGCACGCTGCACGGCACATCAAACGCCTCCCGCACATCGCGCGTTGTACGGAATGATAACAACGCTAGCCCGAGCGCCTTACACATGTTTTATCGTGTATTTTGGGACAGTGGGTGATTAAAAGAGTAAGTATTTTCGTTTTACAAGAGAGTGATGTATCTGTTAAGTATTAACTATTAAGTAATCTGTGATTATATGTTCCACATTTTAGCTTAAAGGGTCCAGTAGTTTCAAATCCCTAGCTAACGTGGTACATCAACACGGAGGCGGCGATGTTGTTCGCAACACATCACGTCAAGGGGTATCCGGAGCGAAAAGCGGGCGAAGGAAATTCGCTTTGCGACAAAGGATTGCGCAAAGTGGCGATACGTCGTCTCTGCCTACCCCTCTGGGACCAAGGCGTGAGCATTATGTATGTATGTAGTTTCAAATTATCCAACGGACAGTTAGACAGACAGACAAAAAAAATTCAGTATAAGGGTATCAATTTTGACGAAAGGCTAAGAATGTGTTGCCTCAATAATTATTAATCATACCTATTCGCTGCGCGTTATGTAACAGACTTATAATACCCACATTTTTCCGCCGAGAAACATTGAACTTGAACACTTTGACACTGACCTAATTATATCATCCATGGTTCAATGAACGGTTACGACTTTTGGAATGGTTCACCGATTTTACATAAAAGGAAATCACTATAAGGAAAATTGTTATTGAAATTAATTTACTTAGAATTTTTCCTCACAGAAGTATTAATTATCATTCGCAACTTAAAAACGTAAGGTATCAGTGATCGCTAGAGATCGGAATTAGGTATTATCATAGTACTCATATATACACACATTATATGGCCATTCCCTTTTTACATGACTTTATTAACTATTTTAATGAAAATTCTGGGAATTTTAGTAACGATAATTAAAAATAGTATAATCCAATTAAGAAAAGATAATTTCATATTATTTGTATTTTATTCTACTGGTAAGCGGGCGGCGCAAGAAAAATTATAGATAATTAAATGCGAGATGTGGATGTCCATATTTATTAAGCTAATGAGTATATACATAAATGAATGACATAAAAATGATGAATAATTTTTTTAATAAATAGCGGAAGAAAACTCGGAATAGGTATCCATATTAACATAAATATTTCATCAGAAGTACATAAATGATAATACCTAATTCCGATCCTTGGTAATCACTTACTTACCTCTAGTTATTGTTTATTGTTTACATATTAATATGACAATTTACACACTGTCTTAAGTCTAACACAGCGCATACGAGTATATAGGCTGAGCATACGTTATGAAACGACAGACAGACAGTGTATGTCCAGACAAGCCCCAACGAGTTCGTTATACATGTATGTATTGACTCGTTACACAGGAAGTGCAAAATTACTTTCAGAAATTTCCAAAAAAGTTAATACTCTTGGAAATTCCACTAAAAATGTGATACACATCCTATACAAACCTCGTAGAAATTGGATCGCAGATATCCATCCATATTCGGCTAAGGCTTTCTTTATCCGAATCACCTGTAAAGAACCTCGAGACAGTATATTCCTCATATCAGCCCTTAGACGTCCACTGCTGTAGGCCTGATATGATAGGCCTATAGGATATAGGCCTTACGTAATGAACGCCACTACGCACCGCATCAAACCGCTTCCGGCCACCTACTTCAAGTATATTCAAAATATTTTTAATAAGAAGCAGTAAATTTTTGGTGGAAACATAGTTAAAACTCGGAAAACCTTCACCTTGCGATCGCGTTTCGATCGAGCGTGACGCGACACCGCAAAAACACACTTATTACTTAATAACCGAGGATTGAGGCCAAGTTCATTGGGTTACATGACTGCAAATTTATTCGTGTTTTTAATCGACGACAATCGTCGGTTGGAAACAATAGACGCGCTTAGGGACAATGCGACGTCGATTAGGTTCTCATTAAAGATTTTATATAAGTAGTTCCATCTTGCTTTGACATACTACATATTTATATTCTTTTTGCACATTTTAAAACTAATTACAGTTATAAAATTTTCCTTACAAAGGCGAGCTTATCTCTAAAAGAGATATTTTCCAGCCAACCAGATGTAACACAAGGCAGTAAGAGCGAGGGGAGCAAAATAATTGCATAATAAACTACATAATAACTAAAACTGAACTACTTATATTTAAAATATATATATATAATAGATAATAATAATATACTCGTAACTATAATAAACATACATAAATAACATGAGTGAGACAGATAGTGCTCTTTTAGTTTAATTTTAACAGATTTCACAGAAGTACTAATATAATATACTCGTACCTACATATATCAATGTACAAATAAAACGAGATTAAAGGTATATTCCGACACGATGGAAACCACAGTCCTGTTTTCAGTAATGTTCTATAGGTAACTATTTCTAATCTATAGTCAAAAAAACGGCAATGTAAATGAGTTTTTTAAATATAACATTCGATGGAGAATTGAAAACTACGTATAGGAAGCTAAAAAAGAAATTTTGCCAGATTTTCCCTTAAGCGAATTTAAATTTCCGTCAACGAACTTATTACATTACGGTATGATTGCAACCCCAATTGTTGTAGGTATTTCGAGAAATAAATAAATCGATATTTGACTGGTCAATACAGTCTATTGTGGAGTAGACTGTCAAGGCTGAACTATGGTCGTGTGCTTTCACTATCCTCGTAATAGATATAATAATTTAAAACTGCGTTGTTATGCAGTTAAGAAATAATAATATTGTACATGACAATTTTCATTGATTGCCCTAAATGTCTGTAAATAACCCACTTACAAAGTAATATATTTTACATCGTGGATCGTGTAACAAAAGTTTGTTTACAAAAAAAATTATCTAATAAATAAAATCGTTAACTTCACGTGTCTGTACATTGAAGATATTTGCATGGGGGTGGGAGTGGGAGTGGGAGTGGGCGTGGGCGTGGGCGTGGGCGTGGGCGTGGGCGTGGGCGTGGGCGTGGGCGTGGGCGTGGGCGTGGGGTGGGCGTGGAAAAGGGGAGTGGGATGGGAGCGGAAGCGGAAGCGAGAGCGGGAGCGGAAGCGGAAGCGGGAGCGGAAGCGGGAGCAGAAGCGGGAGGGGAGCGAGAGCGGGAGCGACAGCGGGAGCGACAGCGGGAGCGAGAGCGGAAGCGGGAGTGGGAATGGGAGCGGATTCTGTAATTCACGCGAGCTGAGCCGCGGGCACAGCTAGTATTTCATAAGAATGACATACCATCGTCAACCTATATACGTCCACTGCTGAACATAAGCCTCCTCAATAGAATGCCACTTTTGGTGGGCTGTCCATTGGGGATTTATCATAATCACCACGCTCGGCAGGCGGATTGGTGATCGCAGTAATAATATTAATTAATATACACAGGAGAGCGCTACTTCCCGTCCCTGGTGCAATCCCTTAGTCGCCTTGACGACTAAAAGATAGATTGGGGCCTAAGCCGGGAACCACAAAGTTAAATCAGGTTACGGATTATGTGTATAGAAAATATATATTATATTATTTATATATTAAATAGTGTACTCATTATTGTCTGTTCATAATCATTTGGAATGGAACTTTGTGGCAATAAGTAAAATAAGTATAAAATCGGAGGATGGGAAACTACTGATGCTGATAAACTTGATTAGAAACTTTGTCAAATAACCAGTGACAGATAAACATACAAGGTTATTATATCACTTATCAATGCATATAGCAATATGTAGGTATTGTTGTAATTTTGTTGCGAACGCTACTATCCTGCCTCAGTTCGCAAAGGTAAATAGCCCATGCTCATGCTCGTATTTAATAGGTAGTGTTTCTTTTACCTTTGTCTCAACACGCGGCGGCGATGTTGTTCGCCATACATCACGCCAAGTGGTATCACGGAGCGAAAAGTGGACGATGAAAAGTCGCTTTGCGACGTTGGATCGCGCAAAGTGGCGATGCATCGTCTCTGCCTACCCGTCTGAGACCAGGGCGTGAGCATTATGTATGTTGTTTCATGTATGTATGTGTTTCTTTTACAAAAGTAAGAAATTATATATTTCATACTCATCGTTTTAAGGTTCCGTACCAAAATGGTAAAAACGGAACTCTTGTGATGAGACTGCGCCCTTCCTACCGTTTGTCAAAGCTCATTATTTCACAACTTACTAATGCTTTTGACTTGAAATTTAATTTAATATTAAATGATGTTGCTGTAAAAAAACATAATTGCAAATGAAATAAGTACTTTATAAATATTTTTATTTTCATTGCAAATGGGGCAAAATTATAAAATGTGATTACTAGGTTAAGTGGGATATTGTATAAAAGGTCATCATTTGTATATTCTAAAATAGGTTTTCGTTTTCTTTTATGCCGCTTAGTTCCCGACTTATGATGAAAAAATTCTAAAAAAACCATTCCCCCCTTACTCCAAAACTTGCTGATATTATTAGAGTTGACAGTTAAATATTACAGGAAAAATAAAATAATGTCTCTAACTAGCACAGTTTTTTAGGAATCGGCAAAAATCTTGTATAGACAAACTTAGTTATGCGTTTCTACAAATTACTTTATTGAATAATACTCGTACCTATAAATATATATTACTTTTTATACGTTTCTTTTCAAGGTACCAAACCCTCGGTGCGCGAGTGCGACTCGCACTTATCCGGTTTTATTTGTGAATCGGTCTGACTGCGGCTAGCATAGATTCAAATGATACTTCGATAAATATTTAAAAGGCAGTAATTGGTAACGCATATTTTAAACGTAAGATAATCGTGGCGGAAGGAAGGATGACGATGGAGTGGACCTTGGGTTCACTTCCGACGCGATCGGAACCAACGGGTGCACTTAGCGACCTCCACATAAATGTGTAACGGACTGAATATATATGGATTAATTTTGTAAAGTAGATATTATTGGCATATTGGAAAGCAATGTCATACTGTCAACATTGAGAGTATTTTAAGCAGGCAAAGGCTTTTTGAAAGTTTTTCAGACTTGGCAGATAAAGCTCAGTTGGAGAAGTTCTCGCCTGATGAGGGTTAAAACCTGGGTCTGGGTAGGCAAGTGTTTCAACCTTCCGTATGTACATTGGAGGACTTCGGGGAAGGGTGCGGTGAGGTAGAAGGGTATGTCAAACTTCAAATTGACTGTAACTGTATTTAACAACAATCATGATCCTCTGACGGTTAATTATGAACTCCACTGTAGGTAATAATAATAATAATAAATATTACATATATATACGAGTACATACGCATGTCTAATTCCAAACTAGTATTTTCTCCTGTGTTATTGGAATTAAGCGAGGATTGGATAATTCAGAAATATAACCTCGAGACCAACTTGTACAAATTGTACAAAGTTGTCTGTCCCCAGTAGGAATCAAACCTGCGACCCCTGGCGCTCGAATCCAATGACCAATCCACTAGGCCAACGATGCGGTCAAATGTTTGATGTTGTCTGTACCTTGAGCACACTGTCATACCTCTTCATTATATTTGTGTAGAAATTTGTTTAGGACTATTAATTAGACAGGTAATTACGTAATCTCTTCGTCTACTTATACTGTCTTACTTTACGACAATACCTGCAATTGCTATTCAAATGATATCAGACAGTAGTTTATAGCTCTATAATTTACACATAAATCTTTGCTTCCTTAGAATATTATGTTGGAATATGCAGTTGTAACAAATTGCCTCTATAGGTTTTTGATCAAATGCAAGCAAGTTATCAAAAAAAATTAATAGATAATGAGTAACCTACACTTTAAAATGAAAAATAATCTATCTATAATTATCAGCTGAAATACGTCCACTTCTGAACATAAACCTCCCCAATAGAATGCCCTTGGTGATCTATCCATTGGGGGATTTGCCATAATCAACACGCCTGGCAAGCGGATTGGTGTTAGCAGTAATGATTTACACAGGAGAACGCTTCTGCCGCCCCTGGTGTATTCCCTTAGTCGCATTGACGACACCAAATAAATAAATAAATAATTAAATATATAATTCATTCAATAATGAGACAAATACCTATATTTTCTTTAATTTTGTATATTGATGTATACACTATTTTTGACGTTGTATGTAATAAAATTTAATTTAATTTATTTAACTTATGATAGATATGATATTTTGAATATATCGACATTCTTTTGACTTGTTACAATTGTTATCAATAAAATTTTCATTTTCCAACGAGAAGTTTGGGGGTGGCCCTATTCTAAGCCGGGAACCACACGGCTTAATCTAGCTATGTATCGCAGAAATAAAATAGCGGTGACTCAACATAATGCTGCAGCATGCTACGCGAACTGCAAACATACAAACATATAAACTCTGCCTATTTGTTTGTAAACAAACATATAGACATTATGTTAGTGTTCTCCGGTTCGGAGTGTACGTCAAAGTCGTAAAAGGTCCAGTGTCTAAATTAGGTCCAAATCGTAAGAAGTCCATATCTTAAAGTGTGCCACGTCTAAGTCTTGAGCTGTCCTAATCGGAGAATGTCTAAGTCGTAAAAAATAGTACACTAATTAATTTAACTGTAGTTAAAGGAATAATACAATATTTCTTACAGTATTTTTACACTAGTTTGATTTGAGGTAAATGCCTGCCGAATTCCTTTCTTTTAGTTTTTGGAGTGATTTAAACTTTACTAACCCAACTACGGGGATATCCGTACATGAGTAAGCTTTGGAACAATCAACCAGTTTCCTCGACATTCTACAAAGGAATTTATGTTGACTCAAAGGATTTCACAGTAACTTCTAAATGGTTTTGCTGTTGACGCTACGGTGACTACCAGTGACCAGTTCATTAAAAGGACAATGACTTTGGTCGCTAAATTCTATTACGATTTTTATTATGACGTCACTTAGTGAGATTGTTAAAAGACGATAACTCCTTAACCACTAAATATAAAAAAGAACTGCAAAATGATATTTATGCTAAAGTTGCCCAGCAAAAAAAAAATACGATAAAAATGTATAATGTTAAAAACTACATAATTAAAAGCTTTTAAATATGTTTATTTGTTTCCATAATTATTATTTTTATATCATAAAGCCTCTTTTTTTACTTTACTTTTAATGATTGGTTTAAAATGAATTTTTAATGTTACATTTACGCTCGTTTAATTATTATTTTTCATTGCTCGAACGAAACTTCCACAGAAAACCTTGATGAGAAAAGTTCGAAAATGTGTCGAGCTGACGGGTGGACTAAGTAATGTCAGTCCAAGTACAAAACCAGCAAACACAACCTATCCAATTGCACAGAGGAGTGAGACAGGGTGGCGTCATATCCCCAAAATTGTTCACAAATGCATTGGAAGATGTGTTCAAGACGCTGGACTGGAACGGACAGGGCATAAATATCATGGCAGGACCTTCAGGAAATGCTGGACAGCCTCAACGCTGCCTCTCGACGTGTCGGTCTCGGAATGAACTTGGACAAGACTAAGGTCATGTTCAATGATCACGTTGCTTCGGGACTGACCATAGTCGATAGTAAGACGTGGTTCGAAGTGGTTCACGAGTATGTCTACCTCGGGCAAACTCTGCAACTAGGCAAAAACAACTTCGAGAAAGAAGCGGACAGGAGGATTAGGCTAGGCTGGGCAGCATTTGGGAAGTTACGTCATATAGAAGATATCGTCGCGTATACCACAGTGCCTGAAGACAAAAGTCTTCAACCAGTGCGTCCTACCCGTAATTACGAGTACCCACGGCGGCGGCGAAACGTGGACACTGACAGTGGGACTAGTTCGAAAACTTAAGGTCGCTCAGCGGGCTATGGAAAGAGCTATGCTCGGAGTTTCTCTAAGATCCTGTCGATCCGAAATTAGGTGATTCGCCAGAGAACTAAAGTCTTCGACATAGCTCAAAAAGTTAGTACGCTGAAAGTGGCAGTGGGATGGTAACATATGTCGGAGAACCGATTACCGCTGGGGTAAACGAGTTCTCGAGTGGAGACCGCGACTTGGCAAGTGTAGTGTGGGACGCCCCCTGGCTAGATGGTGCGACGATCTGCGTAAGGCAGTGACTGGATGAGAAGAACCGAAAATCGGATTCTGTGGCGCACCTTGGAAGAGGCCTATGTTCAACAGTGGACTCTTTCGGGCTGATGATGATGATGACATCGGTGTGGGTTACAAGCGTTTCCGATTTTTTGCATCGATACCTACCTATACAGCCATTCTAAATTTCGCTTCATATAGTCCCGTCGTTTTAGAGTTATCCCGCTGATAGACTCAACCATATACTACTCTGTCAAGAAAGTACCGGGAGAAGATCAATAATACACAAAATATTATATTCATCCAACTTTATTTCATCACCTTCATAGTATGCTCCTTCAGAAGCGACACACTTACGCCAACGAATAATCCAGTACAGTTCTCCGCGAATTCTCCTTTATGTCTTCTATCGAATGGAAACGGGTGCCACGAATTGGTAATTTGAGTTTAGGAAAAAGAAAAAAGTCGCATGGAGCCATATCTGGTGAATAATGTTTGTGGAGTTTTTGGTCAAAAATTCATTCCCAATGATGGCCTTGTGCGATGGCGCATTATCGTGGTGCAAAATCCAAGACTTTTCTTTCCACAAATCTGGCCTTTTTCGTCGAATTTGCTCCCTTAAACGCCACATATAGTGTCACCTTCCGGCAAGAACTCTGAGTGCACAACACCGCGATAGTCAAAGAAAACAGTCAACATGACTTTGACTTTTGATCGACTTTGGCGTGGTTTTTTCGGTTTCGATCAGTTGGAAGGCGCCACTCTGAAGCTTGTTGACTAGTTTGCATGTCAAACTCGTAAACCCACGTCTCGTCACCAGTAACAATGCGTTTCATGAATGTTGGGTCGGAATTGACTCGTTCTAGCATGTCCTCAGCGACTCGTAAGCGATTGAGTTTTTGGAAAAAAATCAGGTCTTTTGGGACTAGCCGAGCGGCAACATGTTTCATACCCAAGTGATTATTTAAAATGGTACGGATCGATTCGTGAGATACAGAAAGTTCAACGGCTATCTCTCTCAAAATTGAATGAGGATTTTCAGTCACTATTTCCTTCACTTTTACGATGTTAACTTCAGTTGCAGACGTTGATGGCCTACCAGAGCGAGGCAAATCTTCCATTACATCTCGATCGCTTTAGAACGCTTTGTACCACTCGTAAGCACGTGTTTTTGATATAGTCGACTCACCTTCTGTAACATGCAAAACTGGCTATGCAAAATTTGAGACAAACTCTTTGTTCGATATTTTTGTTCATTATGAAAATCGCAATATACACTAGATATAACTAAAAACAACACTGTATTAAATATAAATAACAGATGCAACTCAAACTGCGCGCCAAAATGGAAAAAAGTAGTGCCAGTCCAACAACAACAAAAAAACAAAAATATTGAATTTGGAACCATAAACAAATCATCCATTCCCGATACTAATTTGACTGAATGTATAATATGCATTCAGTTAAAAAAATAATATGCTCCAACTAATTTACCGTTCATATTTCTTTAGCAAAAACTACAGAAGTAGTTGTGGTCCCAGTAGCGTAACCAGGTATTTATACCTATTTTAATTACTGATATTTATACATTTGTATGGCAAAGTGTGAGTTTCATCTCCGGCAGATTTAGATGCGTACCTACACGAGGATGAACCTAATTTATGCCAATACTCACCCCCGGTACTCAATTTCCAAGCAAACAGCTGCCGTAATCGAGTAGGTAGGTATATCGCAACCGCTACCAGTTGGTTACCGAGCAATCCAATCGGTGGAATTGATTCGAGCTAAACCTATAGTTTTTAACAAGTGCATTGGCTACAGTAGCAGAGTATAACAAAGAAAATACCTAACTACCAAATGGCGTAATATGCATCTATTTTATATCTTAATAGGTCCATAGTGAAGGTATATCAGTGTTAGGTGCACTAACACTTATATACCTTCCTTTAGCTTATGGCTGCATTTTTGCTGTATATAATCTCGTGTATGAATCCCCCGTCCGCTAAAGGACTTTGTCGTTGGATTCAAGCGCCAGAGGTCGTGGGTTCGATAAAATTCGATTCCCCACATGCATTATCCTGCCATTACGAATTGCAATATTCTGAATAATAGATATCCATAATGTCGTTACCTATACGCAAAATACTAGATTTAGTCGGTTCGCCATTTAAAGTTATAGTGGTCTGTTGGTGACCACGAAATAAGGCTCTGGATTATAAATAATATTCCTAGATTATACGTATAGATAGGTACCACAGCGAAAAACTCTGCCAAAGAAAGATGTATAAATTAGTTTTTTCGAAATTACAGATAAAAAAAAATTAACTCCATCTTTAGGAGTCCCAAAATATCGTACGGACCTGGTCACATAGACAGACCCTAGTAACACCTTTTTTCTTAGTCCGTCACTGCATCCGAGTAAATAAAAGTCAGCAAAAAGTAAAATGTACTTAGTGAGTTATACATAGTTAAATAATTAACTAAAAAGTAATTCGAATGAAATACCTAAATATTCTTGGCACCGACTTCACACACATCAGTAGGTATCTAGCAAATATAATATTTTATTTAAATTAATAGATAATAGGTTTAGACAAGAATTGTCATATTGTAATTGTGAGTTTTGTACTGGAATTGTAATTTAAATTTGATTTATAGGTTTCTGTAGGAAATCGTATGTAAATGTAACAAATTATTTTTTGCTTTTTAGTTCCTAGGTGTTTTTGTCTTTTTATTATAAATATTTTTTTTACTTTCATTGCCGGCCAATTTTATTTTATATTTCAGTTCAAACCAGTAGCAAAGAATACTAAATATTACTAACATACCAGTAGTTTCAGAGTTATCCGCTCGACAGACAAACAGAAAAGCTTCGTTATAGGGGTATTCGTTTCGAAACTATAATAATGAAATGCAGTTGAAGGTTGGATGCTGATAAAAAAATCTAAGATCAACGTTGCTGCAAATAATTGCAGCATTGCACGACACATGTCGTGCACTTCTTTACGTACGTAGACTACGTAATTAAAATGCACCAGCTTTAGACAAGACGATGCCAAGGCGAGGCGAACTAGGATAGAAAGAGGGAAGTCTTTGTTCGATGTTTAATCACGCATTAACCTGTGATTATGCGAATTTGCTTGAATAATTAGGTAAGGTTAAACCAAAAAAAAAACTAAGGTTGAACTCCACTATAGTGCCGCGCTGCACTTTGTCTATACTAATCGCGTGATTTCAATTGGATAGCGCCCGAATCGAGCAGCACCGAAGCGGCGAGCGTCGGCTTCGCACGATCGCACGCGCTCTGTTGTCGCATGATGCTGGACGCTACCGCGCGCAATACCTTTCGTTCCATTTCGTTACTTGATACGAAATGGGAAATCAATTTCCATATCACATCGATGAAAACGGCGCGGCTCGGCACGGCAGGGACTGCGCCTGTCAATCAACCGCCGTAATACAAATTCGTGTTTGTACGTAGCTCAACCATTATAAAAAAAAACAATATTGTCTTTATGGTGTTACAATAAAGTTCAAAAGCGGGAGAACGAGCATACGCCGCTATCTGCTGGACACATTTTACTCCTACATGCAATTTTCACCTTCAACACTTTTGTAGGTAATTGTTAGTGAAAAAGCCTTAGAATATTGTCTTTTAGTTACGTTAATATTATTTCTGACTAGCTGTGCCCGCGGCTCCGCTCGCGTGGACTACAGAAACCGCTCCCGTTCCCTTTCCCATTTCCAATCCCACGCAGACTCTCAATCTCCCAATCCCAAAACAGACATATAGACAAAAATTTCAAAAATGACCGAAATATGTTGTTACTTATTCCTTAGACCCCCCATTTTTTGCATATACATATCTTCAATGTACTGCAATATAATACAGACACGCGAAGTTTACGTCAGGTCCGGTCCAGGTCCAGATCCAGATACAGATCCATCTTCTGCTCCCACTCCCCCCATACTCCCCTTAACTACTCTTACTCATCTACCCCCCTTAACCCTACCCTCAACTCTGCTCTCAATCCTTCTCTTAACCCTCCCCTCAACCCTTTCTTCAACCCTCCCCTCAAACCTCTCTCTCTTACCCTCGTCGCTCCAAATGTAGTCATCCTACAGGCGAGCATTACTTTGTTGCATACGTATGCAACAAATTCATCGTAAATCGGCTAACCCAATCAAAAGTTATGCGAATTTATAGTTTGCAAAAACTCACATACATTACATTGGTACCATACCCATGATCGAAATGTGTTCTATTACTTATCCTTAGACCTCCAATTTTTTTTGCGATACACGCGATGTTTACGATTTTATTTATTGGATATTGTGTTTATCATAGTTTTCTAAAACTAGCAAGTATTTAGTTTTGTGCTGGATCGGGAGAACCTTGCAAAACTTTGACTTCTTCCTCATTGAGTTTTAATTTTTGTTTAGTTTTGACAGGTTTTGTTTTTAATATTCTTAACTGAAATTGGTATATGTCATTTAAGTAGGTTTTAAACGTTCCTTCATATGAGTTCAATCCGTAGGTCAGTATTGAATCAGCAAGGGAGTTATATAAAATTAGAAGTGTGCTAAAGGGAAGTTTATATTTTGATATGTTAAGTTTTGCAAGGATCGCCCTTAGTTTTTTGCATACAGTGTCATTATGTGCTCTCCAACAGAAACGATTATCTATAACAAGACCTAGGTAGGTGTAACTTTGTACAATTTCTAAGCTGAAACACTTGCAATGTGATTGATTTGTATGTAATCGCTTAAAGCGATAAGAGCGCCTAAATTGTACTATTTGTAACTTTTATAACGTGTAGCTGTATTTGTTTGTGCAATAAAGTGTATTGTATTGTATTGTATTGTATTGTAGACATTCGTGAGTGTGTGCTATAACCTTTACAATATAATCAGTTTTATTATGACTAGGGCAAATATGCAACAATTTGGTATTCTGTGTATTCATTACCAATCCTATGTCATGCGACCACCTGCTTAAAAGGTCCAATATCATTCACTTCAATTCACCTGACCAATCGACTAAATCAGTAGCTCGCTATGTGCTGTGGTTCTGGTGGTATAAGGTGGCCATGCCGTAATAAGCCTTAGTCTGGCATGTCACCAACAAACCCCTGTAACTTTTAAACGGCGGACCGACTAAATCTAGGTTTTTGCGACTAAATTAGACTAATTATCGACATTTGTTCTATCTTTTCAGATTGCAATCCGCGTTGGTGGTCATGCCAGAATAAGCCCTACGACGCGCTGCTATAACCTAGCTCTGCGCTGGCTCAATTAGAGGACATTCAATTCAATGACTCTTTAATACACGGTAAAAAATACACATACATGTACATTTAAGCGGTTATAGCGCTAGAAGCTACATACTCGCATTTACCGCTCATCGGCGAACATTCGTTTAACAGAGATTTATCATTATTAGATTGTTAATGTTCACAGATGGACCACAGAACTTTCTTATCTGTTACTTTGTTTTTCTTATCCTCTATCCAAAGGTTGTCTGGAAGAAATCTCGCTCTTGTCGATAAGACCGCCTAGATATACTAATGTAAGCTACTTTACTTACTTATTGTATTTGTGTCTTTATTATCGTGCAATAAACAGTATTTTGAATCGAATTGATTTTTGAAGCTCTTTATGAAGCTCGTGGTATCTAGAACAAGCAAATGAAACTTCAGAACTACAACTAGGAAGATATATATTTCAAATTAAACAATATTGAATACAGTTGCTTAACTGCAAGCTTGTAAATAGTGTTAACAAATGTTATGAAACAATAAAATAATATTATTTAGGAGTACTAAGTTACCTTACATTTTGTAACACTTGTAAGCATATTGTAAGTCATCAAGGATGTCATTTCAATCATATACCTAATTATTATAAGAAACTTCAAAGCAGAAAAACCAAAACTGAGAATCCATTGAAACAAAATGTATAATAAATTGGTTCACAATGTGTACCTATTAGACGGTACATAACCGACAATGCCTAAAATCATGAGATATAGGAGCTAAAGAACAATAAGAAAATGATACAACAGAGTTGTATTGACCGGTCTTTATATTTCAATGTCGTAGAAAAAGATAAAAACATTAAACTAGATTATTTAAATGTATTTTTGTTTCGTGTTTAGGATTTTTATTAATTGAAGATTATAAATATTTTTCTAAATCGGCATTCAATATAAAAAGCTAAGGCTTAACAATCAAGTAAATCTACTTATTTCTCGATTTATCTACTAAATCGGTAAAAACACTAGATTACTTAATGTTTGTTTCGATTTTAAGACTTATATTAATTAAATATTTTTCTAACTCGGCGTCCAATATAAAAAGCTAAAGCTGAACAATCAAGTAAATCTACTTTTTTCTCGTTTTATCTCCTAAACCGGTAAAAAGCTAGATTATTTAATGTTTGTTTGGTTATTAGGATTTTTATTAATTGAAAATTTTAAACATTTTTTTAAATCGGCAACCAATATAAAAAGCTAAGGTTGAACGTTTAATTTCAAAATACATGTAGTATTAAATGATCACAAATTAAATTAATTGTCAGATATAGGTACAATACACAACTGAAATGACGTAGGCATGGCATAGGTGATTCTTGGAATTTCACGCGGGAGCATTAGCGGGTATACCAACTTTTAACACGAAAGAAGCTGCGGGGCGATAGTCGAGTATATGGGTGAATCAACTATTTCTAGCATTTTGGGAATCTTCGAATGCATATTAGTAATTTTTATAAAAATTTAATTAATTCATAGTTGCAAAAACTTTCAGATAATTGCAGTATAAAATAAACTTGTTAACGTAAATATTTAAATGAAATAGGATACACCCTAATTTCCATACAAAAGCTTTTTTATAAATATATTAATGATTATTTGTGATGTGACCGAAAATATTAATTGCTTAAAATGTAGTTACTTATCGGTCGATTTTGCCTGCCAAAAAAGTTAATTCGCCCATATAATTGAATATTGTTTAACAAATACAGAAATTCACATCAAACATCAACTTAATCCTATTTTTACGGAATATATTATTATAAAGCTTATTACTATTAAACACGTCCAAAAAATTACACACTGTTACAAAACAAATTATTTCTAACACAATGGTCTTTGCGACATTGGATTGCGCAAAGTGGCGATACATCGTCTCTGCCTACCTCTCTGGGACCAAGGCGTGAGCATTATGTATGTTCTAAATCTTTGACATTGAAGCATACGTGATATTAAAGTTAATATTACAATAATTATTATTTATTTACTAGTTAAAACTGAAATATACGAAGTCGGTTAAAAAACGTAGATCAGTTTAAATGAATTATGAAATATCTTCCTAGCTGTTTAGAACCCACTTATTCATTAGTAAAAATAAATGAGTTCTAAAATTATTAATAAACCAAAAATACATAAACACTTCTTTAAACAGGTAAATATATCAAACCTAGTGTCGGATACGTAATGATATAATAATAATATGTCAGACATTCACACCAATTATCTAGTCCCAAACTGCATATTTAATTAATGATTCAGAATCATTCATTTGAATATGAAATGAACATAGTTATACGCAAAATTATGAACCACAAACTATGCAAAATTGACACTGAATTTATCTTTACTTTAAACCTTTTATGTTGGAATGAAAATATCCGTTCGAATCCGACACTACCTTTGTTGCTACTGTATATTAAACGATCAACGATCCCGAAAATCCAATACTCAGCGATTATTAAAAAGTTACACAATATGCATACTAATGGCAATTGTTTGCTGTTAATCATCGGGACTGCTGGTCGTTCACCCTGTACTGACGCTTCGTCAACCGGTCAATCCTCAAAAATAACTAATATTACAAACTACACACATACATAATATCTTTAACTAAAGTAAAAAGATCACAGTACCCTCGATCACGGTAAAACAAAACTGGACAAAGTCCGACTCCCGTCCCACGAAAACTCCGCTCAATTAAAAAAAGTCCGCGCATCTCCGGCTCAGTCTGCGCTCGACCGTTAGCGCGAAAGCAGCGTGGTTTCGCGTATTGTGTAACTGCATTTGTTTATGCAATAAAGTGAACTATATTGTTTTTAAATTACATATTACAAAAATGCCGTCTTGCATGAATAAACCATGCAAAAGTCGAACTATAAGATATATGAAAAAGATTAACATTACATTTCATGATTTCAGGGGTATTCGCCCCTCAAATAAAATATTTTACAAGGAAAAGTAAAATTTATAACTTTATACATTAATTTAATCTAAGTTGAATATTCGAATACGCGCGCCAACTCTCGCCTGTATTTTATACACCAACATTTTTTTATTATATACAATTTTTTTTAATGTGGCAATAATAAAATCAAACTAGCTTTTAGCCCCACATTTTATTATGTTTTGTACCAAGACGAGTATCCAAAATCCAAGCGAGCAAAGCCGCGGGCAAAGTCAGTATGTACGTGTACTAAATTAGTGTGGCGCTGTCACCAGTCCACATTCCGCAAACAATTTAGTATTGGAAGCAATATAGTGGCTACCTGGGGAAAAATCATTTTACCGTCGTAAGCCGGAAAAATATGGTATAGGAGGGGAAAAAACCAGTCATAATAAAAATTTCTCAGAATGATTATAATCAATAAGGAAGAAATCTCCAACAATATAACAATAATCCATTTAAAACCATGAAGATAAAAACTTTTTGGTAGGCGCTGCCGCCACAGATTACTTAATAGTCACTACGTAACAGATACATCGCTGCCTAGTAAAACGAACATACTTACGCTTTTAATCAACTACTGTTGGACAATACACGCATCTAAGACGCCCGTTTGTTTACTATTTTTCGTACCAAGTTACTATTACTCCGTACCGGTGAGGCGAGAACTACGCCGGGGAGGTCCGAAAGTGTAGGTATTTATCGCGGTAGGTTCGATCGAGTGACAGAGGACTGCCGCCGCCCCTAGGACAGCTAGATTTTTTTCCTTCATGACTAGAACTAACATAAACAGTTGTATTGGAGAGTATTTTGAAATAAAACGCCGGTACACATACCGTAAACTGGAAAATGTGCTTACGGTCTTAAGAAAATAATAACTAAATATTTTTTTGCAGCGTGTGCTTGTTTTATAAACCGTTTTATTATATTTTTTTGTTGTATTTTCTGTAGCTATTTCAAATCATCACTATCAAGTAACACTAAATTATAAAAAATCTAATAGGTATAAAGTCTGAGAGATTATTATCATTTTTTCACAGATTATTCATTTGGTAAACAATTAAACGAAGAACATGCGACTCAACTCCAATATCTTGTCCATCACTCTCAAACGTTGAGGCTTCCTCTCCAACTCAGCATTGTTGAACTTTTCGCCACTGGAAAAAAATACTAGTTGTTAAAACAAAAAAAATGCCATTGTTAATTTTATTTATTTGTTGGTTACGCTTTCTCAACGAATCTCCATAACATGTTGCATTCTTCATCTAGGCTGGGTCATGTAGATATGGCATTTGAGTCTATTCTCGCGTGAATGACGATAACAAACTATATTGTAAGACCCAAATATATTGTTTCTCTCGAAAACTCTGAATTATATTGTAGATAATTTTAATGACCGCCTGGCTGACCTGTCTTAGTCGTTAGATTCGAGCATCAGGTGTTGCGTGTTCGATTCCCACTAGGGACAGACATCTTTGTACAAGTTATACTGGATGTTATACTTGTGAATGACCCTATGCTTCTCTATCTTAAAAAAGAACTACAAAAAAAAACTTTTTATATTATGCTCGGCACAGCATTTTGCAAGGGATGTTTAAAACTTTTACGGGCACTAGAAGTTGTTTTGTGTCCTTGTAACCGGTCACTAATAGTTATCTCATCATCACCATATCAGCCCTTATAGACGTCCACTGTTTGACATAGGCCTTTCCTAATGAACGCCATCACACCCGGTCCCCCGCCCTTCGCATCCAGCCGCATCCGGTCACCTTCTTCAGGTCGTCGGTTATAATATATATAAATAGTTATAATATTCAATGTACTCACTGCGTAAGCGATCTGGCACGGAGACAAGCGAGATGGGCGTAGTAGGTGGGAGTGGGATAGGACACGGAGCGCATACAGCGCGAGTAAAGGTGACACAGATAGTATGTCAGCTGCTCCACTTCGTCGTGGGGTATCCCGCCGTCGTTGCAGACGGCGTGGTAGCGGGTCGGACGCGCCGTGCCTTTTATAGCTTGATGGGATACCTGGAAGAGAATTGGTCGATTAAAACGCAGCTGTGTTATCATTAACAACCTATAACACTAATATAATAAACTGCAAAGTGCCCAAGTAGCACAAAGCGCTAAGAATAAGTTATATAAAAGCTGAAAAGGAGTGAAAATTAACTCATGTAGGATCAATATCAGCTCTAAGAACTAGCGCTATGAGCGCACTAAAGCCCTTACATAATAATAACTATGAAAAAGTGGTATTACAGTTGCCTCAAGGATAGTGCGCGGGGCGCGGGTGGGACACAAGATGATAAAAATATGACGCGTCTATTTGAAATAATCTGAATCATGCGGCGGCGTAAATAATCTATCAGCCAGTGCAATAGACAGATAGATAAAAAGATCCAATGCATCGTCTTTATCAAACAATGAGATAATTATTATTGCATTTAGGGGTAAACTCGATATACATTATCCCAACATTACTATGGTGTCAACAAGTCCTTTTTGTCAACCACACCCCTGGGAGTAAGCATTAGCAAACATACATACATACATAATGCTGAAGCCCTAGTCCCAGAGGGGTAGGCAGGTACGATGTATTTCCTTCGTCCACTATTCGCCCCATAAGCGAAAACAAGTTAGGTATATTGTATAAATATATGTTTGAATGAACTCACCAAATAGAAATCCAATTCTCGAGCGTGAACGATGTGTTTATCAACAACAGTACCAGGTTCGACGTTTTGAGAACTGTTTGGCACGAAGAGTCTGCAAAACAATTGAATGAATTGTAAATCTTTACATGTCCCATGCTAAACATACCATATAATTTTTACCATATTCTAGCAAATATATATTTCATTTCATTTCATTTCATAAACTAGGATTTCTACTGTACTATGGGAATTATTTTTATATGTTTTGGGTGTTATATTTGTGAATTCACAAATATAATACCCAAAACAAATACAGATTTCACGTTTCTGTCCCCAGAAGGAATAGAAGACCCGACCCACTAAACCAACGAGGCAAGTCGCAAGTATAAATTACACTATCTAATTCCGATCCCAGGTAGCATTAAGAGACTTAAACGTACCTAGTGTGGTGTCGTTTCTGAACTAGTAGGAACAGAACCTCTGGCTTCGCGTTGGGCCCGGCCATGCGCCTGTAGGCATTGTGGACCGCTTGCAGTTCGCTATTCATAACCTGAAAATATTTCAATATTCTTTACCGTTCAAAATAAAGGCTTAGTAAGACCAGACGTAAGGAGATAACACTAAGGAGGAGACGTTTGGAGCTAGGGTGGTAGTTAGATCCGTAACAAGAGCGGGAACGGGGAATAATTCTAAAGTACACGCGAGCGGAGCCGCGGTTACAGCTAGTTTAACTATAAAGAAGATATCATATTGTTTACCTGAGCGAATTGTCCCTCCGACACACCATCACGGAAGACAAATATCTTTCTAGGAAGTGCTCCCTTCTGATACTTTTTGTAGGTCTGCAAGTGTTCCACCATCATGTCCTCGAATTCCACTATCATTTCTTTCTGCAAAAAAAAAATAAACATAATAAATAAAAAATAATGTAAATATCAGATAGTATCAGGTTGTCGCTTACGACGCAGACTGCCCTATCTCATCTCTTCTCTATCGTTCCGTCACTGCTGAGGATCGCGACCGTATAAAATGCGCCTCCACGCATAGCGGTCATTGGTCAGCAGCACCGCTTCATATAAGGATCCGCCAGCCACCCTCCTCATCGGGTCTGACCACCTCGTCAGAGCTCGTCAGAGCTCGTCCTCTGGCACGCCTGCCCTCCACTTGTCCCAGGATGAGCTTCTCCAGGTCGTGCTTAGGAGATCGCACAATGTGACCGAAGAAGCTTAAGTCTTTTCATTGCCCTATCTCATAAAAAGTCGAAAATAAGATGAGTACAGAAATATTTCTCTTAACATAATCGAGGTCCTATTTCGATTACGCTCTCAGTACCATAAAACGGCTGGCTGCGGAGGGTGGAAGACCGGGTGTGGTGGCGTTCATTGGGGAAGGCCTATGTCCAGCAGTGGACTTCTAGGGCCTGACATGATGATGATGATGATGACCATGAACCGACAGCGACGAGTTTATCGCTCTAGTTTTCGTTTCAACAATTGATCATTGACGATCTTTAAGTAACTTGGCACCGACCGGTGCCAAGAAAAGCAAGCCCTTAACCGACCAGTTAAGGGCTTGCTTTTCTCCTGAATATCACTATCTCTCCGCTGACAATCTTAATAGTACGCTGTGAAGCAGTATACAGAGAAGATGCATCATGTAGCAAATAATATTATATAATAATAATATGTTTAATAATATAAATATAAGATAGTTCGACATACTTTCGGAGTTTGCACGCTCAACTGGATGTTATAGATGAAACATTTCGTATCGAGCGAAGCCGTTACTGCAGCGATACTCGGCACAGAAGACTGCAACAAAAACAGTTTAATTAAACTTTAAATATAGTATTATAAAATTATAATCTAACCCTGGTCTTCACCTTTTCTTCCATTTTTCCCGAGTGAAGAAATATTTAATATTCATGTCCACACTGTTTTACGGAAGATGGTTGCCCCGTTTTGTGTGGCTGGTTGTTTTTGTAAACTAAATCACCAATTTTAATCTTCTGTCCATCAGATTTTTCATTTTACTATTTAACTGCCAACAACTTCTTTACGTTCCATTTATGGATATTTGCATGCGTAATTTATGATTATTAAAATTATTTACCTGGTCAGGTGAGGGGTGTGTGACGTCGGCACCCACCACCATGACTCCACCACCAGCGAGACACTTTGGCATGGAGCGCCCATCCAGAGCTTGGTTAATGCCCATCAGTTTTGAGTTAACCTGTAATTTAAACATGATTAATTAAAATTGCAAAAAATCTGCCAAGCGTGGTAATTATGGCATATCCCCCAATGGAAAGCCCACCAAAAGTGGTATTCTATTGGGGAGGCTTATGTTCAGCAGTGGACGTATATAGGCTGATGATGATGATAAAATAAAACTTCGCGTGATCGATATAAAACCAAACCAAAATATAACCACAGATAAACGGCACGCACACACAAAAGAAAACGTATGTGTCTAGTGCCAATTGCCTTCTAACTTCAAGCTTGTAGTATCCGACCATCCTCAGTACGAATAACAATCTAACCTTGAGCAAGATGTTGCGAATGGTCATGTCGTTCATACGCCTCGTTGCTGTGTACTCCTTGATGCACTGCGTCAGGATGCCCACATCTCTTTCAGCCATCTTCTTGACCTGTGTAAGAAAGCTGCAATTTACAGTGGGGGACATGATTTCTACGGCGGTGCTTTGACTCTTAAAATGCTTTTTAGCACGATAAATATAAAAAAATGTTGAACAAGTTTCTGCTGAATTTTTGTATGATCCCTAAATATAATTGATTCACATAACATTGGTCATTTCTGAATTAAATTGGAGTTAAATCAAACTGCTATTCGTTGTAGAGCATGGGCTAGCAATATAATTTAATTATAATCTGCATATATGTAATGAATGTAAATGTTGATTTGGAATAAAATATAATTACCTTGTGGTAGTAGTCCCTTCCCCTGGTAGCGACGATTATTACGAGGAACTTAATTTCTTTCTGTAAAGCCCTGAACAGAACATTATATAGGTCCTGGATCCTCACGTTGTAGAACTGTTGGTCTTGTCTTGGCTCCGTGACGCGCATCCCCATTCGACTGCCGATGTTCATCATCTGACAAAAGTTATAATAAAGTATACACCATACTGATGATACTGATACATTACTATTTAATTGACATTGTTCTTTACTACTGAAATTAATAATTTTTGACATGATTTTATATAAGTAGTAATAGTTTATTCTATTTTTGACATGTAATAATAATTACCAATAAAATTGATTATGATTATTATAGTAGACTGTGTGGTCCAAAAAACGGATCAAAACCTACTTAAATTATTGTTCATGTCTCATTTTTTAAATTCATAACAAAATCAAACTCCAACATATAACTGTTCATATTTAATCTCAATGATCCACGCCAGAGTAGCTTTCATAAACCTTGTTTTGCAGGCACAGTTAAGTAATGAGCAGTGACCGAAAACTCGGGAGTCTATTTACTTTTTTTTCTATTTACCTGAGTTATTATGTGGTTTGCGTTGCTGCTGTTGTAATCTAGATCGAGAGCAAGGAAGCCCCACGACTCGAGAGCTTCCGCTTTCAGCAGCTTGTTGGCTTGCCAGGCGCCCTTTCTGTCAAACAATGTATTTATAATGTTACAATCTCCTTCACCGATTTCGATGAACCAGTGCGTGGCACGTCTCAAGGTCCCTATTTTATATGTAGCTACGTTTCAACGATATATACTATTCTTAACCAACTTGTTATATGCATTATATATTATATGCTTGTTACAAGCATGAACGCACGCACGTACGCAAGCACGTACATAGCACACACTTGCAATCAAACGCACACATCTCTCTTCATTTTTTTCTCTCTCTCACTGTATCTTATTTGTCTCCCGTAAGACAGACAACCTGGATAATTTCAGGCACGTACGACGCATTACAACTAGAGTTTTCAACCCGTTAACGGCTTCTGACGGTAAAGCAGTTGACCAGAAAATATACAATACACACCTCGGCTCGACTTGCTGTCCGTCACCAACGTCCAGTCTCGGGGGCTGAAGAACTCTCGCTTCCACTGGGTAGAACTCATTCGTTATATCCAATCCGAACTGCTTGAAGTATGCATTCTTGTCATAGTTCATCTACGAAGATATAGAACATTTTAGGTACGTAAAGGAAAGGATAAAAATTTCGTCATAAAACAATCAACAGTTTTCATTATTTGCTCCTCGTCTGGTGTATTGTAACATTTCAACAGACTGGTAACAAGGACATGTGGAATACATCTGCAATTGAGGCCCTTTAATACCCGCAGGTGGGAGTAATTATTTTATTTTCAATGGAAAGGCAGATTATAGCTGGTATTTCCATCTAAGTTGTAGACTTGATTGTTAAGAAAATGTCTAGTCCGTTCTTAAACATTATTGATGTGGCAGATACAACAGATTCTGGCAAATTATTCCATCTGGATACAACTCTGTTGCTTAAAAAAATTCTGAGAGTTCAGGTGAGCATTTGATCTTTGCAATCTCATATTATGTCCTCTGAGTCAATTCAGTGGGGTTCGGGTTAAATATATTTAACTTAGATGTGTTGTAATAACTGTTTAAAATCTAGGTATTAATTAATCTCGATAAAATACATTTAGTAAGAACAGTGCAGCTCTGCCTCCTAATTTTATTTATATTATTTTATGTCTTTTCAAGAAACTTACTGTCTATACAGAGTATTATATAGTAATTGACAAATAACAAAACTGACAAAACGGTTTCCACAGATTATTAGACCACTTATAATATAAGACACACAGCAAGAAGAAGCAGAAAAAAGTTAAATTAATAAGGGCAAAGTAAAAGGTTTTGATTTAAATTGAGTTGTAATGGGCAAGAAATTTATTAAAATTAATACTAGGGACGAGTTTAAAAATGTGAATATGATGATAATAATTTCATAATGATATATAATATGTATGATATATAAATATAATAATACAATACACTAGATGAGCAGATGAGGTTATACATATATAGTGTGTAGTTATATATATATGTATATAGGTTATTTATATAGGGGAAGACTGACATTGAAGATATCGATGTCAGAGTATGTTTTGTTGTAAACGTCGCAGGAACGTCTAAGAAATGAGTTTTCGGCATAATTTGTACGAGAAAACAGCACAGAGAACAAGTCGTTACAGCGAGTAAATCGAGTATTACAACGGAATATCTTCGACAGAATGTTGGGCGAGTTAGTATGACGTATAAACTATGAAGATATGTGTGTCAGGAGCCGATCTTTACGTACATTCACTACCTAGTTAAATTACTTCGGGGAATGAAGTGCGGTAATGTAGGTGGGACGTCAAATTTTTGAGAACTGTCACATTCCTAACACGGCCCTTTAGCACGGGCCCCCTCTGTACTAGTTTCCGTCTACTTTAACATTTTAATACTACACATACACTTGTTTGTTAATCGATCTTGGAAATATTGCTAAACCTAGACGTCCTGCCAAATGGTTTGTTAGTAAACAATGCTTTCGTTAGTGGTATAGAGTATAGTTGTACAACAACTTACGTCACGCATGACTTCCTCTATCTTCTGTTTGCGCACATCCGGCGGCGTAGCGGCCTCTCTGACCATCGTCGATAGCTGCATTTCGTTCAGTTGCTTGTTGAGGGCCTGCCAAAAATATATATTACATCAATCATAACAAAACATGATACAAAATATTGAGAAGTAAAGTTCTGTGAGGTCCGGACAAATAGCATACCAATGTCTTTCTGTAGTTGTTGCATGAGACAATAGGGATAAATCCCGGTAATGGACCCGTCTGTGGTTTTACCATTAGAAATCCTATCAAGATAGATTGGTGAAGTAAGCGCGACGAGCGTGCCAACAATTTGCAATAAATTGCATAAACTGTCAAATGCTTACTCGTTTCACGCCGAGTCAAGGTCGGGTAAACATCGACAAACAAATCTGCAAAAGTGCCATATTGCCCGTTTTCAAAGTGCAAAACTGTATCTCCTCACTACAAACATGACCTCATGGCAAAATTAGTGCGCGGGAGAGGCGCGCTGTGTCCGAATATCGACACGCGAGACTGAAGTAAACAAACTGCTATACCGTTCTATCTTGATAGAATGTCTGTGTTTTTACCTGATTTAGTTCATTCGTTATTACTTTTACCATTTTTACTAATTACAATTACCATTTGTTTATATTCGTCGACGGAAAAAAGCCATTTTGTACTATTTAATGGGTCACGTGACATGTTTCGTTAAGCGTTTGGCGTCCAACTATCGTAATTACAAAACGTAACATAGAATACAAAATGACATTCTCGTTTCATAATCTTTTTATATTTTCTACTTAGGGGGCCAGGAAGACCTGGCGACACTTCGACCCTTCAGAGACTTTTGTGCCAAACCCCTCACCACCAACGGTGCCTCAAGCCGATTTATTTGGTGGACTTCCCATACACCTTAGAACTTCTTCTTTGGCATATGCAAGTTTTCTTTACGATATTTTCCTTCACCGAAAAGCCTGTGGTATTATAAATAAACCGTACTTAAGTATCGAAAAACTAATTGGTACGGACGAGGTTTGAACCCACGAGCTCAAGAACGTGAGGCGAGTGCACAACCAACCAGGCTACCACGGCTCCTTTCATAAACTCTAATTCACCAAAAAAACATCAGCAATACCTGACCATATGATACTTCAAGCAATTCTATCGGGTAATATATGTTCTTATCTCTTGGTCCAACCCACACGCAGTTCAAATTTGGGTACCGCAGTCTGAAACAAGTTATAGATATTATAACGACATATACTTGAAATTCTATATGATAAGCGTGTGCCTGAAAATTCAAACTATTTAAAAAAATTACGACATGCTTCGTATTTTTATAATATCACTGACCATCGATACGTTGATCTCTTTATAAGGACTTACAGGTCATACCATCAAAATAATTGTTCGCACCTCATAAGTCACCTCAAAGTTTTTACCTTCATGACTGACACTAATTGGTTATTAAATTAGATAAGAGACAGATAACAGATGACATCTATTATCTAAATTAATAACCAATCAGTGTCCGAAAAATTATTGTACTTCATGGTATGACCTGTAGTAACCGTAATGTGCTATAACATGTTGAAATTCCAGATTTAAGTCTTAAGACCTTGTGGAGCTTATTTTGCCCTGGGAACGGAATTGTGAGTGGAACATCAGCTAAGTGGATTTACAAGATGTTTTTTTTTACGAATGGGCTCTTTTAGCAGGAATAATTCTATCTAAGGTTCAATTTCTACTTATTTTTTGATGATAACCATGTTTTCAATGCACGCTGCAACACAATGTGCCGTATGGTTCCCGGGTGCTGTATGGGTCCTGGTCTAGAATAGGGCCACCCCCAACCTTCCCGTGGGTGTCGTCAAAGCGACTAAGAGATTGCACCAGGGTTGGGCATCAGCGTTCTCCTGTGTATATCAAGAGCATTACTGCGATCACCGATCCGCCTGTCAAGCGTGGTGATTATGGCAAATCGCCCAATAGATAGTCCAATAACAGTGGCATTCTATCGGGGAGGCTTATGTTCAGCGGTGGACGTATTTCGACAGATGATGAACACAATGTTGTATTCCAATGTAACGGGACATAACTAAGTTCTACCATATGACATGTAAGCCTTTTTATACCAGCCGTCCATAATAAAAAAAAATTTATTTGTAAACTACAAACTTGACTCTCTTCTCTCTGGCGAAGTAATCAGCAACAGTCATCTGGGTCTGTTGCCCGGCTGCGTCCGTCATTGTGAACGTGATTTTGTTGGGCGGGTCCACTAGCTGGTTGCAAATGAACTCGCGCCTCTGGCCCTTTGACGAGCTGTCTCCGCCAATGCTAGCCATAACCTAAAAAGAAGTAATTTGCTGTAATAAATAACTATGTGGCATATTTTTGGCTACGTTTAACCCCCTCCATCACCCTACCTGTAGTATATATACTACATATATGTCAAGCCACCTCTCCCTGCTGTTTAGGTGTAGTATTTTGCATTTATTTTACGTTTTGTGTGTGTGAGCGCCGGACGCTAACTTAGTTCGATAAAGCAATAGAATTCTCTAAACGGTTATTAAAAAAAATAATTAAAAGCAGCAAAATTTATATCCATATTCTAAGCAAATAAATTTAATATAATTAAACTTACCCTGAGTCCTTTTAGGAAGGTTAAGAAGTTCTCAACGCCGCGACCTCTCTGACGATCTATTGGTTCGTTCAATGACAAACGGAAATCATTCACGAGTGCGTCAATTAGGGGCTGCTGTTTCGGGAACCCTTTGTGTGCAACTGAAAAAAAGAAATTGATTAGGTCCATTTATCACAGGAGATCCGACGAAGAACTAAGGTCGCCGACATAGCCGAAGGATTAGCAAGGGAAGTGGGAATGGGCGCGCCACTGGTATATAACTGACGGCAGCTGAGACCACAGATATCCACTTCAGTGATTGAGGAATAAAAAGGAATAAAAAAGAAAATAATAAAAAAAAAAAAATAATGAGCGATATCTATTTACGTATCTATCCGACTGTATTGACTGAATTTGACTCGACAGACTGACTGAGCAGCCCGACGACGAAGCCGTCATTGTGATGTCGCGCCCCTGAATGGGGAGAGCGGCCGTATAGAGGACCAAGCACAAAATTAGTTATTTGTAGGGGGATCAAGCAGGGTGTCCGGGAAAGAGCACCTGAGCAAGTACCGGGCACCTCTCCGTGATTCGGCCCATATGACCTAGATGTCGAAAGGCCATGGGAGGTGGAGGGTCTTCTGTGATTAAGACAGTCCACCACCCATGGCCATTCTAACATAAAAGTCATATTGACCTATTGGGGGCAACGACTGGAGTTAATGCTACGTTGTATTTGCTTCTCTCCCTTTTCTGGGGCAAGACAACCACGTTCATCATCTTTCGCTCCCCATATGGCATTTGGGGCATTCCTCACCATTCTTCCTCCGCAACTCCTCTGAGTGAGGATCAACGGAGCTACACTAACACATAACACCTACCAGTGAAGGTAGGGCAAGTCCCAAGGACTAAATTTACGCTACCTTGGGCGCCCGGCCAGGTAAATTAAATTATAGAAGTAAAAAGTCGAACTAGGAAAAGACTTCCCTTTTAGCAAATGGGAGTGTAGCAAAGAAATGATGACCTAAGTGATCAATGGGGGGGTTAGTGGTTTGGTGTGGCCAAGAGAAGCCTGGCCACTTAGTTGAAACATCACGGACGTTCAGCGCCTAAGTGACGCAGTGAGCTGTGACGGAGTAGTAGAAGAGTACGTCGTATAATAGTGCCAATGTAACGTAGTGTATAAGTACATGGCAAAAATGCTTAAAAGATCGGAAATTGTGACGGTTCGAAACTTCATAAGATACTGGGCACTTGGGGACAGTGTGACTGGAGTGCAGTGTTGGACGCCACGCCGCCAGATGGATCGACGACCTAAAGAAGGTGGCCATAAATGAATGGATGTAGAAGACGAAGGGCCGTGTGTGATGGCGTTCATTGAGGAGGGCCGAACGGTCTCTATGTCCATCAACGGACGTCGAAAGGCTGAAATTATGATGATTTATCTATCACGGTACTAAAAATTAAATCAATAATAAATAATAACATTAATAACACACCGTCGATATTAATGAAGGCTTGCGTCGTAAATATGGCCGACTGGAATAGTCCAGTCCACATTTCCAGTCCATCGCCGAGTTGGATCGGCTTAGACGGACGTTTGAAGAACTGACGCCCAGCCTGGCACAGAAAAATAAGGATGAGTATGTCACCAATACTCGTGATGGTGACTTGTGGCGTACCAGAACAGACACAAAAAACAAACGAGCTCTCCGTATTGTCACAGTATAGTAATTACTTATCAGTATACGTTCTGTATAGCCAGTCCCAGCCCCCCCGTTTATTCGAAATCCCCAGCACATCAGTTAGGAATTTATTATCAGCCTTACCAGCCAACAACGGGAGTCCCATGCCGCTGACTGACCAGTGAATGACTCATACACACATCTGCTAGTGAGAAGCTGTGTGAGTGTAGGCAGTTAAAACTTCGCTCGGGCGAAATTATCGCAAGTATTTTTAGCGCAAGTATCCGGGGTGTGTGTGATATTGTGTAAAGCGAGATATGCTGCAGGAATTCAGGCTTTAAAACAATTGAATGTCGTTAGCGGTATTAAATGCAGTACCTATTGGAAAATCGACAGACCGTTTTTGATGCCACGTATTAAAAAAAAATTATAATTTTCATTTGATGTTTGCCTCTGGTTTGGTAACATCTGTATGACTCTATGAAGGCTTACAGTAAAAAATAATGTATACCTTATCGTTAATCCTACTAATACAATAAATGCGAAAGTTTGTATATTTGGATGTTTGTTACTCAATCACGCTTTAACCACTGGACTTATATAGGTTAGGTCCTGGAATAGGACATAGGATAGTTTCTATCCCGAAAAAACATCACATTCCATAATAATTTGTGATGTTAAGTTGTAGCAACAGCTAGTGATAAATAAATATAATGTACCTTTATGTAAGACTCCAAAGTTCCCTGCCTGAGGATGACGTCGATGCACTGGATGGCCTCAGTTGGTGGGTTTAGCGAACTACCACCAGTTGACATGTAACTAAACAAAATTACATCTCAGTATTTTACGATTTTTACGAGAATTCGATAAAAAAAAAGATAAACATTTGTAGTAAGGGTGCTTCGTTTAAACGTTAGAAATGTAATAGTTTCACCATCGTAAAGACAGCTAGGAGCGGGGCGGCGAGCGGCGACAACAAATGTACCAAAATATTAGGAGCATGCCACGAGGCGCCGCAATCAGTGGCAACGCTAGAGATTTTTGCCGAGCGGTTCGCTGCAGCGGCGCGCGACGAGGGGGGCGGCGGGAACAAATGTACGGCGAATGTAGTGGGATGCCACGACTTTAGAGCGATTTTGTAGCGGAAAATGAACTCGGAAGCGTTTATTGGCGAAATTTTTAATTGAACGCCCATATGGATGTCAAAACATCCTTAACATAAGTTTAAACATACATTCATACATAATGCTCACGCCTTGGTCCCAGAGGGGTAGGCAGAGACGAGAAAAAAGTTTAAAAATGTAATAAAAAGGTTGTGGGAAGAAATTAAACAATGTTTCCCAGAATATAAAAGTAAATTTAATTAAATTGCTAAATTATAAAGAGCCCGTCCACGGCTTTTGACTAGCTAACATACTTGTTGCATACTGGCAGTTAAAATTTCCTTTTTATACAGTCTTTTGTTTTTATGTCAGTTGGTTTTAGCTATAATACAATACCTGGTTATTTATCCCAGCGAACTGCGGGTTATAAACATCCAAGACTTGGGTACAAACATTCATATTCATCATACGAACATTTGCCCCTAGCGGGATTCTAACCCGCAACCTCCGGCGTGGCAGTCCGAGAGCTACCCGTTCCGCCACGGAGGTCGTCAAAAAAGGCCGTCAAATAAAGTAATAAGTACAAATACGTACGGTTAAAGGACCGTTGGAGGCATGTTCGAAGTCTACATCACCACGGAATGCCTTTGTCCGATCCAAAAGCGCGACTTCACTTCATTTTATATTTTTAGACTATTATATTCTCTTCAACTTTTGGCAAATCGTTATAATTTGACAATTTTATATACCTATATAATTTTCAATACAATCCATTTAGAAAAGTTGAGTAATTTTTATTAACCTCGACTTCTACTAAAAATCTCCAAGTCGTTGGATTTATTAGACAGACTCTAGTACGCAGCAAATTGTCTTTTGTGGACATAACGGAGTCGACGTTAATAAAAATGACTCAACTTTTCTAAATGGATTGTATTGAAAATGGATGTGAGATCGAAAACCAAGAAGCTTTTACTAAATCCTTTAAAGAAGGTAGGTTATCTTTTTTTGTTTTAATTATTGTTTGAGTTTTACAAGATGCATAAGTATATTTGTAGGTGAACAAAACTATAATACTTCATTCTAAATTAATCCATAAAGCAAAAGTAAGTAACAAAGTTTAAAACAACCGCTCTCGTTTACCGTATTTGCATTGTAGTATTAGAAAGAAACACTCTTTTGTTTTGTTTTATTTAAGTACTTAAATAAATAGCTGATACAGTAAAACCTGAATCAGCAACAACCCTGGTGTGTAATAATAACACATTTTAAAAAATAATACATACTTCAGTATAGTCCCAAGATCGACGACACCTGTTCCCTTAAATGTCACCTCAAAGCTCATGGTTCTGCCATTGTTGTCCAGAAATTCCACCTAATAAAAAAAACAGCCAATCATAATAATCTGTCTATAATGACTATGACTGATAAATAAACTATTATCGCACAGCTTAAACCGTCAGGTTCAGAAAATTGAAAGGATGATGGATGTTTTGGGTCCAGTCACCAATAAAAGTAAGTGACACGCCAAAGGAAAGTTCTTATAAGTAGAACAATAGTTACTATGGTGGCTCATCTGAGTCGGCTGTATTTTCGGTGTAATGTTCCTTTTAGTACCCACCCACTATGGCAACCAATTATAATAAGAAATCTCGCGCTTTTTCGAGCTGTATTCAAATATGGCGCGCAGCGTTTAGCGCAGAAGATGGGTCACGTAGTTTGGGTACGTTCCCTAACTCTCTTACAAAATCTAGGCCCGGTACTAACAAGGTATTCATGCACACAGAGTCACATACTTAGCTGAAATTAAAGTGGCGTTCGTACAGTCATTATACGAGACAGACGAAATAGTATGAGACAGGACAGAAACAAGCGTGCGAGTGAGACAGCAGCAGCGCGCCTGTCTCGTCGCTCACAATATAGCGTGAATTTTTAATTAATACTTTTTAGGGTACTATTTTAGAGATTAAATGCACAAGAGGGCACTATGGTCCCTAATCTCCACTAAAAGCTATTGAGCGAATGTAAATGACGTGTAATCAAGCAGTCATTATGTGCTGACTGAGCAAAACCAAGTACCATGTACATGGTTTTGTAGGACCATGCGCCGTATGTAGTCACCGCTCTTCACCTAAGTATTGCTTTAATCTAAGCTCGCTGTCATACTTATATTTCCGCGTTATTTAATCATTAATTTATTTTTTAAAAATTGTAACTACAGATTTTAAATAATCCATTGCGGTACAATCACTTCCTATGCTATAGACGAAACAGGCATTCCTCTCTCTACCATTCCCTTGCATTCAGTCATCAGTCGTCCCATGCCGTCCACGAACAAATCACAGTGTGCCATAACAACAAAGCGGGTAACTTACGTTAGTGGCCAAGCGATCATACTGCGTAACATTTGGTAATGGTTTCAGAGCATAACAGTTCTTCATTTGGTCAAATGCCACCACATGATTCTTAAAAAGTTTTTCTTTAGCCAATATAAACGCTTTCGGTATCATCTTTTTGGGTTTATCCGGTTTAAATGAAACATCGTACCGGTTCTGGAAAAGAAACCAAGCTGTCAATAAAATAGTATGTACACATATTATTAGTAAAGTTGGGATGTACAAGACTATGGGTGTACTTTAAACAAAAGCCTATTCTGCAGGATACCTCACATATACCGGGCTACTTTTTAATGACCAGCTAAATTTTTTCTAGGCATTAGGTATCATTCAAAGAGTCCATTTATGAAAAAAAATGGGTAGGTAAAATTTACCCCATAAAAAAAATTGTCCCGAATGAATTTCCATAAAGCGTGGCTACAAAGTCAAGTAGTAAATACTGCCGTCAAAGAAAGCGGTCAGTGTCCTTTGTCGGCGCGCGAAAAGCGCCGACAAAGGACGAGCCGCGCGGGTGAGGGAGCGAGGGGTGCAATTTCTAGCGGCGATTTAGTTACAGGATCGATGCCAATCAGTCGTGCGCGCACCCCCGCCCGTGACGTTAGTGCGATTCTACAGTGTTTCCACCCGCCGCCGCCGCGCTGGGAATACAATGTATTCAAACCGTGAATATTACGAAATGGTGCGATGTTACATTTTATCGAATGAAAGTTTGTACCAAGCCCGGAGACTGTACGAAGCAGAAAGTCTTCCTCGCCTTCGCAATCAGGGAATAATTAATGCCACCTTACCAACACGTCAAACGATTTTGAATGTTAATCAACGTCTGCTAGATCATGGCCAATTTACAACGCCTTCAGATGTTCTAGGACGTGGCAGGTCGAGACTGTCAGTGGACATCGAAGAAGAAATCTTAGATTTTTTTGAACGTAACCCTAGAGCGAGTACGACAGAAGCGGCACGACGCTTCAACATAAGTCAATATGCCGTGTGGAAGCTGCTCAACACCACTGGGTTGTACCCTTATCATTTTCAGAAAACACAGGCATTAAATGAAGCAGACGCCGCGCCCCGAAGAGCCTTCTGCGAGTGGTTGATCGCACACCGCGATGCCGTGATTTTATGGACAGACGAGGCCTTATTTACACGTGTGGGGCTTTATAATCAACATAATGAACATTGGTGGTCCTTTCGTAACCCGCACGTAATTAGGGAAACTTATCACCAAGTGCGTTTTAGTGCAAATGTGTGGGCCGGGATTGTCGGCGACCAAATACTAGGACCGTACTTCATTGAAGGGCGGCTGACCGGAGGCACGTATCTCGCCATGTTACGGGAAGTGATATCCGATTTTATGGACGACGTACCTCTAGCAGTCTTAAATCATCGTGAATTTTATTATCAGCAGGACGGCGCACCGCCTCATTACGCAGCCGCCGTTCGTGATTATTTAAATTCAGAATACGGTGATCGCTGGATTGGTCGTAGGGGTCCTGTCCCGTGGCCACCTCGGTCCCCAGACCTTACACCTTGTGACTTTTTTTTGTGGGGCGAAATAAAACGACGCGTCTATGTGAACGAGGCCCAGAGCCTCGAGGACTTGAAAGTGCAAATTCGACGTGCATTTGACGAAGTGAGAAGTGACACTGTAGTACTTAATAAATTAAAAGACAATGTTCAAAAACGTGCTAGACTCTGTTTAGAGCGAAATGGTTTGCATTTTGAACAGTTATTAAAGTACTGTTAAACTGGTTTGCCAGTTGTAATTAAATGTAAGTTGATTTTTTTTTACAATAAGTGGTGTTAAGTTTAGGTGTTGTGGGATTTTGATTGGTTTTTAATTACCTGTACATAAGTTGATTCAAATTTTTTAAGTACGCCTGAATGCAAAAGGTATGCACAGGTTTTATTTTTCAAGTTCCTATCTACCGTGATTTATTAAGTTTTGGAATAATTACGGATTACAATGATAGAAAGTAGCAGAAATCTTTTGCATTTTGACGGTCCTAAGCCCGTGAAAGTATGAAGGAAAAATTTGCAACTTATTTTTAGTATTTTCTTTCGAAAACTTACAGGTAAATTACAGCTAATGATTCCCATCAATAAAATGCGCGAATGAGCGGGCGAGCAGGCTGCGCGCAGCCGCGGGTGGGCGGTGTGTAGCCGCGCGAGGGGAGGTGCGTAGGCGCGTGGTATCCATAAAACGTAGACTTTTTGGGTTAACTTTGTGGGACCATAATTTTATTTTTACCAACTGATTGGTATAAAAAGAAAAAAACACGTATTTTGTTAATTTTACTAAGGATCATATATTTAAATTTAGCTGGTCATTTAAAAGTAGCCCGGTATAATAAAATCCCTAAAACGATACGAGATGTAGATGAGATTAATTTATTTAAAAAAAACTCCACGATCTGTTGATAGAAAAATGTTATTATAGTTTGGAAGAATTTCTTGGTGACGGTTCAATTTAAGGTTTCTTTAAGTATCTAATTAACTCTAAAAAAATAATAATTTGTAACTTTGTTTTTAAATGCATGCTTTACTGCGACACAATGTTGTATGCCCATGTGGCGGGACATAGCTGAGCTCTAATTATGACATTTACTCCTTTATATACCTATGATCCACAATAAAGATATTTCTATTCATTTCATTTCATAAAATATATATATATATATATGTATGTATGTATGTATGTATGCACACACTATGCTGGTGCTCATCATCTGGAATTCAGTGGTGATTTTCTGTAATTTTAAATAACACCTGTCAGGGTTTTTTGAACATATATCATACTTACAATTTTAAGTGCCTTGATAGTCATCGGCAAATAGTTTGTTAGAACTTTAACTGGTCGTGACCGAACAGTGTTGCCAATAATTTTTTGCGGTATTTTGAATCGGCACAACGTTGTTTCACTCGTTTGGGGCCGAGACGCAGGAACATCACTTTGCATTCTTATTTTCGGTTGCGACTGACTCAATTGGCGCTGTGGTTGGGTTGGTGGTGGTTGGGTTGGTGGTGGTTGGGTTGGTGGTGGTTGGGTTGGTGGTAGTTGGGTTGGTGGTAGTTGCGTTGGTGGTAGTTGCGTTGGTGGGGGCTGAACAGAAGCAGATTTACCCCATGGAGACGCACCACGGCCGCGCCCTTGGCCGCTTGAGATAGGTTCCTCATACCCAGGTGGAGCTTGAGGCAGGCCACGAGCAAACGCAGGTTGCGCTTGTGGTGGAGCTGGATACACAGGTTGCGCTTGTGGTGGACCTGGATACGCAGGTTGCGCTTGTGGTTGACCTGGATACGCAGGTTGCGTATGTGGTGTACCTGGATACGCAGGTTGCGCTTGTGGTTGACCTGGATACGCAGGTTGCGCTTGTGGGAAACCTGGAGGACTTTGAGGATGGCTCACTGGATAACCATGTGGAAGTTGGACATAACCAAGCTGAGGTTGACCTGGATAGCCAGGTTGTGGTTGAAAATGTGGTGGGCCAGATGGCGGTACTGCTTGTACAGTTTGACTAGCACGTGCGCCCCAAGGTGTTGGCGCGCCTGCTTGAACGGGTGCAGGTTCAGGTGGCCCAGAAACGGCCGTTGGCCTAGAAGCGGCCGCTGGCCCAGAAGCGGCCGTTGGCCCAGTAGCCGCCGCTGGCCCAGAAACGGCCGCTGCAGTAGCATCCTTCTTCTTACGTGGCCTTTTCTTCTTAGCTCCACCTAAATCTAAACCGAGACCACCCTCTTCCTTTTCTTCCACGGGTTTTGGTTTTTCTTCCTTGGGTTTTGGTTGTTCTTCCACGGGTTTTGGTTTTTCTTCCACGGGTTTTGGTTTTTCTTCCACAGGTGTTGGAGCATCACCGATCGCTTTAGCCTTCTTTTGTTTCTGCTTGCGCCCTCCACCAGTTAAACCATCGTCACCTTCTGGGGGGGCTGAAGTCTCCCGAGAAGTTGATGGAGTATCCTCACTGATAGATAAGGAACTGATACCAGGTAGCTCCTCTTTTTTGGGTCCTTCCTTTTTTTCGTCCTTTTTATCACCCTTTTTCTTTCCTGGAGAAATTACAAAACATCTCATTTTATAAACATACATTTTATAAATATACAGTAAACCTTTGTCTTAATATAATCTTTCATCAAAAAAGAACTAGAATATTTCCTCATTTTCTTCTCTCTAATACCTAATTTCTGTATATTGTTAAACTTAATTTCGATAGCTGGTTTAAAAGCGTAAATATACATAGCATTAGTGGCAGAAAAAATTCTAGGTCTGCTGATAGGTAATATACTTTGCTAAAGTTTTAACACGTTCATGGATAGTTACGTCAATAGACGTCATACAGGTGGCTCTGTATTATTGACGCCATTTGATAGCAAAGACGTATAGAATGTTGTCAAGCGTTTTGGACTTGGTCAAATATAAAGAGGAAGAAACTTTCTGACAAATGGTGACCGTTGATTAGAAGGGGATTCGCCAGTGGAATCCAGAAAACAAACATGAATCGCTGCTGTGGAAATTTAAATTGGAAAACCACCATGGAAGTTCAAGGTCCATCAGCAGGCAGACTCATGGGAATACCTTACCTACCCAAAAAAAACTATGACGAATGCTGTATACCAAGATATTTTGCCAACTACGGGATGAGATAAAAAAAAATGAAGAGGCAAATTACGTAAAGAAAATTTGATTTTGCACAACAGTTAAATCAGACATTCCATTAGGGACAACAGTCAATAGGACTGCGTTATGTTAATACAAGAGTAGTACTCCGCGTGCCAATTCAATATAGTTTTTAAAAATAATTCTAGACATTTAAAAAAACTTTTACGACCAATGGAGCTACTAAAGTTTTTTTTTGTCTTTGTTGCGGTTTTGGTTTTAAATGTTTGTTAGAAGGGATATTTTTTTTGTTCAAAAATCATTTTTATTTTAGTTTAACAAGTTAGTCTTCCTACATTACAAAGATACATTACTAGTAAATACTAAGTCTTTTTTATAGTGAACTGGATAAAGGGCTTTCTGGAATTATTGGAATAAGCCACTTATTCTACTTAGGGATCTCTTCTAGACATTGTCACCGCACGGCGGTCTCGCTAGGTCATAATTAAAAAAAAATGAGGGTAGTATTTCCAAATATCATTGCTGTCATATCATTGGCCGATAAATGTACCATACTTAACTGCAAATAGATTGCAGGTAAGTAATTATTTTTATTCTCTAAAGACACTCGAAATTAAACACAATGACCGTTGCACGCGCATCTTTATCAGTGACGTATTAAGTGACCCGTCGTTATTAGTTTATATCTTGAAATTGTTTGATTATAGCGACGATTTTTATAATAAAGCTACAAGAATCAGGTATGTAGTTTTGCTTTATTTACTCGTTTTGACATGTTTATGTAAAATATAGAAATAACGTTGGGTCTATGCCACGTTAAAATTTTATTTAAAAAAATCTGTTGAATTATACTTTATTAAACTTTTAACTATGTTCGGAATCTAACGTAATGATAATTTTTGCTTAATTTAAAAGCCAAATGTGTCGTAAACTAACGGCCATAACAGATTTTCTGCGGAAATTTGCGGATTGTCTAATTATAAGTCTACTAAAACCGCGTAACTATAATGCGACGAAAATTTTGCAACAGTTAATTTACTTTATATACATATGTTTTTTTTGTGACAATGACGAAGAAAGGGATTCAGGACGAGTTTCCGCAAAAGTTAGGATTAATTGTGGACAAACCACGTAGCGGAGGTAGTTGTACATCGAATTATGGAAATACTGCACGCAAGTTTTTCAGGAATCCGGCTGTATCTGCTGAAACCACCGGCATTCAGGTGTGAAACTATCTTGGAGCGCATGCCGTCGGGCCACAAAATAAATACAGAAGAGTTTCAAGAATACGCCCTAGAGACGGCTCGTGACTGCATACCCTTGGTATATAAACCTACCCTGGTCCGTGCATACAGTGCTCTTATACGGTGCTATAGTAATCGATAACGTATTACTTCCTATTAATGAACTGTCCGAAGAGCCTGCAGAATCAACAAATAAAAATATAAAAACATTTAGGCTCAACCACACTAGAAAAATATTTCGGGTGACAACAAATACAGATCTTATTAACCGACTTCTGCTGAACTCTGATCCAGTGATCACTTCCAGAAGTCAATTGCCGCGAAAAAGAAGTCAACATTGTCCACAAATGTTATAAATTTATTAGACAGTACCGGCTAAAATATGAGTTAAAATCTTACTTTATTGTTTCGTTTTAAAAAATTTTTTTTAGATATATATATTTTTTTTATGTTTTTTAATACTTTTAACTTGCAATATACCTCAAAATGTGTTTTCATTTAGTTGTCCTGTAATAGACTTGTGTTTGAAAAGTATTTACAAAGTAAAAATAATAATGACCGCTTCACTAAGGCGCGCGGACCAGTGTGCACCGCCAGATTTGTTATTTAAAACCATTCAACATGTCTACCATATCCATAAGATAAAAAAAATCAGTTTCAGTTTAAATATATTAATTTTATAAATGTAATAAAAAAAAACGTTCCCTATCATCAAAAGAATTGACAAAATTTATGAAACTATTATGTACTATCATCATCTTAAGATTTTCTCTAGCTATAAGGTTGCCTGGAAGAAATCGCTTAAAGCGATTAGGCCGCCACGTGTACATTTACTGTATATTTATATACACTTTATATTTTCTGTAATTTTTGAATAATAAAGTTTTTTAATTCATTCATTCTTATCGTCATAAAAAGGATAACTTGATTTGATGCCCAGAGTCTACTTTTGCATTTGTAGATGTATAACACAGTAATACTGACTGTTAGCTTATCTAGAGAATGTCGATTTGTCAGTAATTTTCAATACCTACTGAACGCAGAGATAAAGGCTGCTGTAAATAACTATTATGACGACCAAAAGAAAATTAAAGAACATTATTTCAATGGTCTGATGTAACTTATTGACAAATGTGAATTACAGTATTGAAAAATAAAAAAACAATACTATTACAAGTCTTCTTTCACAGTCATGTAGATAACTTTCAGACACCCTTCCAAACCCATCCCACTATCCCATCTCATCCTACTAACGTTTGGATGTTTGTTACTCAATCACGCTTTAACCACTGGACGGATCGGGATGACACTTGGCACACATATAGATTAGGTCCTGGAATAGGACATAGGATAGTTTTTGTCCAGAAAAAACATCTCATTTTTACGAGAAACCAAATTAATCGTTATAAGCAGTGAAGATGTGTAAATATCGAAACCTACGCCGACGTAGTCGCGGGCAAAAGCTAGTAAGTAATATGTTCTAAATAAGTTTATAGTAAACACTCACCTTTTCCCATCTTTATGTACTTGTATTCAAAATAAGTTTATCTGCAACAATATCATACACATATTAGTAGTACATTATTTTATGTAGAAGTTAATGTTACATTTACCCAAAAGGTGTCCATTTAACAAAAACCAAACACAAACACTTAAATTAATATTTTAGACTAACAACATATTAAGAACTTGAAATGTAAAAAAAATTGAAATAAAAAAGCTTCATTATTATGTTACTATAGAAGAAATTATATTTCAAAGCTGACCAAAGAAGTATCTATGAATTTAAAAAGAAACCCATCAATTGGATAAATGGTTCTCGAGTTACACTAATAGACAGACAGAGAGACATTGTGGTTTATATCATGTAGGGAAGGTGTAGGGATGATGACACATTTCCAAATTTTGTTCCAATTTATCTCTGGCACTTCGGCAGCTGCTCATGCGTCACAATCACTACCCTCCCACGCATGCGGTAATCTACAGCCATCTAACATGTCTGCCAGTTCGCTCCTTGCTCCTTATTTTTTAACAAAATAACCTACCATAACCAGATTTACATATTTCATTATTCAGAAACTAAGAAAATTATAACTGGAAAACTTGTATCTTATCTATACAATAAAACTGTCTATGTCTGTACATGAGAGATATTTAAAAATAATTGTATGAGGGGTCTTTATAGGGCCAATAGAAGCTAAAACATTTTTTTTAGAATTTTTGTCTGTCTGTATGTATGTTTGTTACCGCATCACGCAAAAACTACTGAATGAAATTTGATGCAGTTTTCACTGTTGTCTTGCTGGTGGTCCAACTTAAAATCTGGTGCATGTTTCATCTTGATACACCACTTAGACTTGAGATATTAATAAAGTAATTTTTTCTAGAAGCCATTATATCGGATGATAATAAAACGACTGTTAATATTTCTTCCAGTAACTTAGTCCAGTAATGATCAACTGATTGTAAAAAATAGAACGAGTGAAGCAAAGGGCCGTGCAGAAGCGAAAAGAAAACGTTCACCTTCTAAAACACCCTCCAAATTCCAATTCGATTCAGATGAGATACTCCTATCAAAAAAAGTTAACAAGACTAACTCTACGATACAGATAAGATCAAGATCAAACTCTATTAAGGAAATAAATAGCAATTAGCAACTATCGGGCATCAACAACCGGAAAACCAGTATTAATGCACAAAGAAAATATAATACAACAAAATATAAAGGTCCCAACCTGGCTGGTCCCCATGGGACTTCAGACCACCACCCTCCAGATTTATTACAACTACAACACCAATCCTTACTACAAACGAAACAAATACCAAGAAGAGAAAGAAACAAAATATTCATAGCTACTTTAAACACAAGAACCCTCAGAACAGATGAGAAACTAACAGAACTAGAAGAAGCCCTAGAAACAATAAAATGGGACATCCTTGGACTTAGTGAAACCAGAAGAATGGGAGAAGAAATCAGGGAACACCAGAACTATATTCTTTACTACAAAGGCGAAAAACAGGGAATGTACGGAGTAGGATTCATACTGAAACGACGCCTCAAAAATTGTATTACCCAATTTACAGGCATATCTGACAGGATTGCTGTATTAAATTTAATATTACCAGGACAAAAAGACCCTTTGTCAATAATCCAAGTTTATGCGCCTACCGAACAAGCTAGTGACGAGGAGAAGAACTCATTCTATTCGTCACTACGTGAAACGATCAGAAACACACATAAAAATAAAATTATAATGGGCGACTTTAACAGCCAAGTAGGCAACCGGCAAGAGGGTGAAGAAGCTATAATGGGCCCATATACAAAAGGGAAAAGAAACGAAAATGGACAACTGCTTATCAGTTTCTCATTGGAGTATAAATTGAAAATCATGAACAGCTTCTTCAAGAAAAAAGCAAATAAAAAATGGACCTGGATATCACCAGATGGAAAATATAGGAATGAAATAGACTTTATATTAACTAATGTCTCATCTTATTTTTATGATATTAATGTCCTAAATAAATTCAATTTCAACACCAACCACAGAATGGTGAGAGCAACATTGAACATGGAAAACTACAAGAAATCTAGGAAACACATACGAAAATCCTCTCAAGCAGCCCAACTCACCTTTCCAGAAAATGGGAAGAGCATTATGGATCAAAAGAAGCCTAATATAGACAGCAACGCAACAGTACAAGAAAAATATAATGCTCTTGAAAAATTCTTAACAAATATAGCAAAAGAACATACAACAACAAAAAACAAAAAAGATAAAATAGGTCAAGAAGCAAGGAAACTAATCGAAGAGAGGAAGAACATGTTCAGGAATAGAAAGAGCAACATTAAAGAAATTGAAAGAATTAGCAAAGAAATCTCTAAACACATAAGAAAACACAAAAAAGAAACCAGACAAAACCTAATCAGATCAGAAATTGAACGAACAGGTGGTGTCAAGCAGGCCCTGAAACAACTTAAAGACCACAAAACCTGGATATCAAACATAAAGGATAAAAATAAAAGAGGAAAGGAATATATCACCACACAAAGACAACTCATAAACAAAGCTGCCACCGACTTCTACCGCAACCTATACAAAGCTGATGAAACAGAGAATTTTGAAGAAAACTACAAAGACATAGCCGAAGAAGAAACCCCATACATCCTAAAGAGTGAAGTAAGGAAAGCAATACAGTCACAAAAGAGTGGTAAAGCTCCCGGAGAAGACAAAATATCGAACGAATTGTTAAAGGGAATATCGGACATTATACTTCAACCAGTGACAGAACTATTCAACGAAATATTAAGGAAAGAAGTAATACCAGAACAATGGACTAGATCTACAATAGTCCTACTACACAAAAAAGGAGATAAAAGCAAAATTGATAACTACAGACCCATAAGCCTAATGTCCAATATCTACAAATTATTCTCAAAGATTTTATTGGGAAGAATGACCAAATGTCTAGACGAACAACAGCCTAGGGAACAAGCTGGATTCCGCAGCGATTTCTCCACAATTGACCACATGCATGCTGTGAAACAGTTACTGGAAAAATATAACGAGTATAACAAACCATATTACATTTCGTTTGTCGACTACACAAAGGCATTCGACTCAATTCGCCACAACTACATCTACAAAGCTCTTTATAACCAAGGAGTGGAAAGAAAATATATTAGAATCATCAAACAAGTATATAATAACAGCACTTCCAAAATTCAGCTAGAAAAAGTAGGGGAAGAGTTCAACATCCAGAAAGGAGTGAGACAGGGAGACCCATTGTCCCCCAAACTTTTTTCAGCTGTGTTAGAAGAAATCTTCAGAAATTTGAACAGTGAACAGTGGGGAGTAAATGTAAATGGAAGTAAATTGTCCCACCTAAGATTTGCTGATGACCTTGTGCTCTTTGCAGAAGATCAAATAACATTACAAGATATGTTACAACAGCTAGCAGAAGAGAGTGGAAAAGCAGGACTCAAAATGAATATATCCAAGACAAAGGCAATGACAAACAGGAACAAGCAGAAACTAACTGTTAACAACCAAGAAATTGAATATGTTGATGAATATGTTTATCTGGGTCAAATAATTTCACCGGAATTACAAATGTCAAAAGAGATACAAAGACGAATAACAAACAGTTGGTCCCGATACTGGTCACTCAAAGAAATAATGAAGAGCAACTCTATACCAATCTCTCAAAAAACAAAAGTATATAATACCTGTATACTACCTGTACTGACGTATGGCTGCCAGACATGGTCTCTTACCAAAACTCAGGCCCAAAAATTAAAAACATGCCAACATGGGATGGAGAGGAGCATGCTGGGGATCAAATTGAGAGACAAATGGAGGCTTTCCAAGATTAGACAGTTGACCAAAATAACAGACGTGACTAAGAAAATCCGACAGCTCAAGTGGCGCTGGTGTGGTCATATGATGAGGACGAATAAAGATAAATGGACCAAGGACATTACTGAGTGGTACCCCAGAGATGGGAAAAGGCGAAAAGGAAGACCAACAAAAAGATGGGAAGACGACCTGCCTGGTGGATGGCGCAGAGCGTCCAAGCAGCGTTGCCAATGGAGAAATTTGGAGGAGGCCTATGTCCTAGGACAGCCTGACCGTGACCACGAGGTTGTTGATGCTAACAACCAACCGATTTAGCTATAAATCTTAAAATTTACTATGTAAGTCAGTGAATAAAGGCTATTTTTATTTATTTTATTTATTTTTATAACTTAGTATCACATTTAGAAATCATTCATGAAAAAACATTTCTTTTTTACGAAAATTTTAATAAAAAAAATTCAATATTTCTCGAACGTACGAGTATGTTCATCATATGGGCGAGGTCAACGGCGCGGTGCGTATGGGATTGAGTGAAATTTAGTTTTTGGGGATAGGGATGGGGTTGAGGTTGGGGTTGGGGTTGGGATTGGGATATTGAGAGTCTCGAGTCTGAGTGGAAGTAGAAGTGGGAAAAGAACGGGAGCAGAAGTGGGAACGGGGGCGGATTCTGTAGTTCACGCGAGCGGAGCCGCGGGCACAGCTAGTTATAAATAGTAGATCATTGGTCACAATAAATATAAAACTTCAACATCTGAGCCTCCTTATGTTCATGAGGTCTTGGAATATTTTCCCAGATAGCAAATGTTTGCATAAAAATCAGGTAGTTAAGTAAATTGTTGTTTCGAAGTTCAATCTTATAAAATTCATATTTTCATTGTTTCTTAGGGCTACCCAAGGACTGTTCTAGTTTAAGTGTTGTCTATCATGTGTTAAGTGATATTTAGACTTAAAAACAACTAAAAGTACAGACAAAAAACTGGACAAGTGATAAAATACTGAATTTTTTTAACTTCTGTATTTTTTCACATGAAATTACTCTCGCAGTTATTATTATTATGTTTTCATTCATAAAAAGAAAATCAATTATTTTGTAGGTTGTAAATAGTAAAAACGTAACCCTTATGGTGCAACTTTGTTCATCCGTCTGTCCCAAATGCTTATTTCAGCAAGTACCAATGCTATCAACTTGAAATTTGGAATGGTTTACATATCTTTTTTGCAAAGAAAGAATTAAATATGTATTTTCATTACAAAGGGGGCCGAAATGGGCAAAATTTTGAAGTGTGGTTACTAACTAGGTCAAGTAGGGTATTGCATGAAAAGTCATCATTTATACATTCTAAAATAGGTCGTTTCACACACGGCCACCTGATCCCAAACTAGGCAGAGCCTGTAATATGGGTATCAGACAGCTGATATACATACATAAATACATATTACAATATATAAATAACATCCATTCACAAGGCAAACACAAGTGCTCATCACACGAATGTTTGCCCTGGGCGGGATTCGTACCTGTGACCCCGAGCTTCGCAGGCAGGTACCATCTAGGCTACAGGTCCGACCGTTGTATCTAACTAGCATTTTTTAGAAATCAGCAAAAAATCACTTACAAAGACACTTAGTTATGATGTCCTAAAATATTAATACTTATAAATAGCTACTTAAATAACTTTTATGTTTCCTTAAGTTATAAGGTACGAACCCTCGGTGCGCGAGTCCGACTCGCACTTGACTGTTTTTTTAATGTAGGTTCTAGAATGTTGTGAGATTGAAATTGTTGTGCAAGATTTGTCTACATTCTACCATACCATTTTGTACGATTGTCTGCTTTATAAGACTGACAATACATACACGCTACTACTACCCAACTACTACCTTTAAAATAATGTTAAAAAGATTATGGATTATGAATGTAATAAAATTATAAAAGGAACTTGTAACTTGAAAAACGTACCTGATAATGAGTGATGGACGAGTTATTTTGTATTTACAGGGCAATAACAAGAAATAAATGGGTTGGAGTGTACAAAAGGGGGCGCTATGGAAAAAATCTCTGATTGGCGTGAAAATTTAACTATTGCATCACTTCATTGAAATTAGAATGGATTGAAGCCGTAGTAATATTTAGAGTCCCCGCAGACTGCAACTTTCATCGGCCGATAATTTAGTCAGGCTCGAAAACAGTATAGAGATGTATGCAAGTGGGCACACTATGAGGATTTGTTGGCCCAGTGTGTGACTAAATTATCGGCCGATATAAAGTTTGCAGTCTGCGGGGACTCATAGTATTCTCCGGCACGCAGTGAGTAAACTGTAGGCTTATTATGTAAATATACTGCTGTGTGCAGTACATTAGTGGTTTAGTATAATAAACAACAAAAAATATATGATATTGGACTTACATTTTAATTGTAGATTTGTAGCGTAAAATGGTAAATCCGATCCTGCCTGCACAAACTAAGTACCTAGGTAGGTAGCGAGCACAAACAAACCACAAAGTCCACAAACTATATAGTATCAGACGGATTATATCCTCTTTGAGACGGACAAAATTGCAAAAAGTACCTACCTTTCAAATACAATTGATTGATTTTTTTTGGTTAATTCGTCCTTCGGACACGCAAAAGTCGCTAGACTATACAGCCCTTAGAAGTTGGATATATCCATTCGTTCTTCTAAGATACAGCCAGGTCATTTTTAGTAGAAATTCTGTTATTTTATCAGTATCAGTGCTTCAAACCAATCCTGACCCTAATATAGTCACATACTTAACTTCCCTTACTAACGTTGATAGTAAGCTTTAGTAAGGTTTGAGGTTAGAAAGTTCTCCGTTTTAAGATCAGCTTAGTCACGTTTATTTATATTTCCTTCACAATGTACACACGCACAGAATTTTTTTACATAATAGACTATCACTACTAAACACCAAAGTCCGAAGTATACATTATTTTGGAAAAACAAATACACAACAGACTGTTCTTTAAAATACGCGGGAACAACCATCGCTTCAGAACTCGGAACAATGAATAACTTCAGAATGATGAATGACAGTTTTTTCTTTTGCTCAGGTCCTCAGTCTTGTATTCTCTTTGGTCCTCAGAAAAACGAATATAAGCATTATTTTAGGCCAAGAATTTTTAGGCTCAGGTCAGTGGTTGTTTTTTTTTGGAGGGGAAAGATAATTAAGGCTCATCTCACACCGAAATGGCAGCGGAAGATGACTTTAAACTTTATTTTCATTTTTATAATACACAGTATCGCTTCAGAAATTTGGAAAGTCGCGCGGCCTCCCCACAGTGGTCTGAAAATTACTCCTTACCATACTCATAGAGCTTAATGTCAGGAATTGAAGAAAAAAATTGGAATGTTGTGGTGTATCTCCCTTTATATCATATCCTAGTATGGAGGGAATACGTAACTCCACGCGTGAGAAAAAAAGCTTTGTTTTTTTATGGGAGAAAACATTTAAAGTAAATTTATTTTAAACTGAATGGAACTGAAGAGCTGGTGCTCACATGAGCTATTACGCTTTACACGGCGCTCAAGATGACATACAATTCATGCACCTTTGGGCAAAGATAATATATACTAGAGTAAGATAAGCAATCCCCGAACAAAAAGTGTAAATCTAAAATTGGTAGCATAAACCTAGATGGCGCATTTGCTATCCAATATTAGCAGTTGGCGAAGGTAAAAAGTGGTAACACTACTCGTCGCTAGATGTCATTACATGTAATCACCTAATGAGTTCATGAACGTGTTACGTAACAGATGGCGCTAATTCGAAACTAGTTACAATCTGGCGCAACTCTCATAGTAACAACAGTTATATGAAACGAACTAATGGCAGTTATACCTGTCTTGCTTTAACATAGATACTTCTCATTCACACCCCTAGCCACCATGCCCGCCATGTTTCTTATTGCAGTGTCGTTCTTTGAATTTCTTTTTAACCGACTTCAAAAAAGGAGGAGGTTCTCAGCTCGACAGTATGTTTTTTTTAGTATGTTATGCGATTACTTCGCCAATTCTGAATGGATTTTGATGTTTCTTTTTTTGTTTGGTAGGTTATACTTCAGAGGTGATCCCATATAAATTTTATCGAAATAGAGTAAATGGACTGGCGGGATTTTATCTCAATTAACCAAATGTATTTTTTTCAGTACTTTCTGATCCTATTTCTTTCAAATCCGATCCATAAATTCCTTTAATTAGTCATTAATATTACATGTAGGTATATACATCTCTGTGTTATGGAAACAAAGTACCTAAGGAAAGGACAATTCAATATAACATCCAGACTCGAACCAACTTGTACAAATTATATAAAGTTCCCTGCCCCCAGTGAGAATCACGAGTCCTGACTCACTCACTCTAGTACATAAATATTATCTTTACTACAACGATCTCTATGTACTACTAGATGGAGCGTTCCAAACAATCGCTCTGTTCCACGCAAGTAGCCACAACTTTTTCACATTCACAATGAAACTTGTGCAGTTACTACTCAGAACATTTAATTATTTACTAAATATTAACATTATTTACCCGTAGCGTCAATATTTAGTAATAATTAAATGTCTGCGTAGTAACTGCACAAGTTTCATTGTGAATGTGAAAGAGTTGTGGCTACTTGCGTGGAACAGAGCGATAGTTTGGAACGCTCCATCTAGTAGTACCTACATAGAGATCGTTGCTTTACTATGACCTGTAAACTTGTTTTTCTTATCTTCTAGGTAACTAAAATTGGAATACAATCGCAATTGCACAGTGCTCTGGTAAATCAAGCCGAGGTAGATATCTAGATATTCAAACAGGTCACTGACCTGAGGTCAGCTGTTCTTTCTCGTTCCATTTGTTTTTCACAGTTGCGAAATATGTTATGTTTGGTAGCGATTACTACTAGTAGTGCAGTCAAATTCCGAATTGTGACCATCCCTAGCACCTTATTGTTATAGCGATAAAGTAAAAATTAGAATGAACATGGTTATTTATCGTATCAACCGAAAGTACCAAATAGGCATGACGAAAGATTTTGAAATCCTCTTCCGTAATGTAGGTACACATTTACTATTTACGAAAAAACCTTTATTTCGATATAAAACTTAAGTTTAACGGAGTTTAAAGCCATTTTGATAATATTTTTTCAATATTGCGCGCAAACAGCTCGCAGCTGTCATGGCGTCGGCTCTGACGTCACGGTTATGTAAACATGTCATTGTGTCTATGCGTACGAAGAAAGTCAACAAAATATTCAATTAATTCGTGTGATAAAAATGAATTCCAAAGTTTATAAGTGGTGTGCAGTACTGCAGTGTAAAAACACATCAATAAAAACACCCAACAAAGTGTTTGTACATGTTCCAAACAAGTTATGAACAAGAGATAAATGGTTTGGTTAAAGCTCGCACGGCGAAACAACTTAGTCACGAATTCGCCACTTTATTTCTGTGAAGACCACTTTGATGTGAGTATGTTATCATATATTGATAGATCTTATACTTAATATGTTTGTTTGATATGAAATAGTTGAAATATTGAGGCTATGGAATAACTAATTTATTGAGGTTATGTTTTTTTTGGTCTTGGCCATCATTCCTAATAACAATTTTAATCGTTTACTTTTCTTTTTCCAGTTGCCAAATGATATGGAAAATTATATGGAGTATCATGTGATGGGGTCAGTATCACAAGTACGTATGAAAGCAGGATGTATGCCCCATAAATTTATATGCCAACCAGACAGGAAAACACGAACATCTGACACAACAGAGCGACCCTATATAGCTAAGAAACGAAGAATTATGATTCTTGAAGAGTGTAAAAAGGAATTCGAAGAAAAATGTATAGTTACAAAACAATCAAGTTTTGAAGAAATTGCATCCGGTAGTTCAGGTATTTAATATTAACTTATTTATTAGAATATAGCATTGACAAAGTTAATTTTATTCTCAGTGTTATTACATAGGTACATTGTTGGTACACACAAAACTACATAGATTTTTCTGTGACCTAGTAATCTCCTACTTGTGTTCATAATTATAACATTGCACTTAAATAATAAAATATTTGTTTTACAGTTCAGCAGAATGTAGAAGTTCCCCAAGTAACACCAAGAGTGTTGGATAAATCAATTCAAGTACACACATGGAAAACATTCAGAAGTAAAGCTAACCAAACAATAGTCAGTTCAGTAAATCAGATGACATCACCATTGAAGCCGTTTCTACATTCTGTCTCTACATCACCATTTAAAATCAAGCATCAAGGTGTTAATAGTAACATGCCTATCTTAAGTTTGGTTAAAGTTCTTGATGATGTGATAACTATAGCTTGTGGTTTGATTAATATACAAGATTCTCTTATTAAATAAAACACAAATGAAATTACTGCATTTTTATTTCCTATTCTATACTTTTATATAACAATGGATACACATAAGTTTTTTCAAAATTTAATAACACTTTCAAGCCTGACACATATTGCTCATCAAAAGTTATACATATAATTTCTATATTTTTATTAGTAGTAAAATTTGGGTCTGCGATGCTGAAATAACACTTATTTAGACCACTTAGGTACATTTGCATTTGAACCTGGGCAAAGCATTTCTTGCTGTGTTTCCCATTTTTTATATAATTGAGATACGTTTTGTTGCTTATGGGACATTTTATCTCCACAATGCTATCTTGACATATTCCATCAGGGGAACCTGCTATCATTGGATATTTTTGGGATGAACAGTCCAGTATTCTTGATTTTTTTCCCTAGTTTCTTGCTTATTATTTCCCGTTTCATTGCTGGTGTGTCTTATTTCAAATTTACTTACAAGGAAGTTTTCACATTTCTCGTAACTCAGCGAGCAAAATTCTTTATTTGTTGCGAGGAAATCGCCCAACATTAATACATCAATCCTGGGCAAATTTGAGCTGTTTGCCTTAACAAAGCTTGGTTCCATTGTTATAGTACAGTGGAGTCGATAAATCACACGTAAAAGAAAAAAATCAATCCAAATGCGTAATCAGTAGTATTCACAACAACTAGGGATCCGCAAAAAGTATCGATACCTGAGTAGTATCGATACTTTCGTTACGATACCAAGTATTTTCGTACTCGATACTTTTGTTACGATACTTTACTAGGTATCGATACTTCGTCACATACTCGATACTTTTTGGTGTACCGATACCAGACCTACTTTGTTTTGCGTATCGCCCAGCGCCAGGGATGAGAATACGCCAGCGCAAGCTCCGTACGCTCCGTGTGTAAATGCGGCAAACCGCATTGTATACTCATAGAGTGTCATCTCATTACCGTTCTCTTCTTTCTTGCTTTGCTGATGCATAACGACCCTCTCGGTCGAGATTTAGAGAAAACCACTATCTTATTAAAATATGATGTCGCTGCATGGAGATAAATTACTTTTTATGTCTGATTTTGGTCTGATTTCAGTGATAAAGACTAGGGGTTTAAAAAGAATCATATTTACATCTACCATTAAGTCAATGTTTATTGTAATAAATAAATAGAGACGGAATATTATTATTATACCAATAATAATATTTCGTCTCTATTTATACTATTTTTATTATTAATTTTGAGGTTTCTAATGTGATGAAAAAGTACTCGATACTGAGTAGTATCGATACTTTTGATTCGATACTATCGTCGGCATCGATACTTTTGATGCGATACTGGTATCGAATACAGTATCGTTACTTTTATTTTTTTGCGTATCCCTAACAACAACAAAATACAGAGAATGACAGTATTGTTTACCTAGGCGTGATGTCATGCACTGTGATTGGTGTTTCAGTCAAAATGGCCGATGCAGTATTTTAATTAATGTTTTATTTTATTGAAAATCTTAATAATCTGAACCTTTTAAATAAAACTAAACCAGTGTTTTAAATTCTTTTAATATAAATTTTCCCCTAACATAATTAAATCGACGATTTTTGGATACTGTCGATCCATACCATTTTTAGTTTCGCTTTGCTTAAGTAGTCAATTTATATTTTTACTATGGGTAGAGGTGATAATAAGGTAATAATAATTTATAGTTAAAGTTGCAAACTCAAATTCGAAATATAATTTTTGAAAGTTTTCATTTGTAGCTCAGATTTGTACAACAAAAACGCGATGTAAACGTCAAACGACGTTCCGTTCCGTAAGCTAAGATTTCGAGATATAATTTTTGAGTTTTCATTTGTAGCTTATATTCGTACAACAAACACGCGATGCGAACGTCAAACGACGTTCCATTCCGTTAATAGCTAAAGAAATGTCACTTCTTATGCATCAATGCATTCAAAGATATGAGCTATTTGGGTAAGCGAATGAATTACAGCAAACATGAAACGAAATGTGTTTGACAGCAAAGCTGTTATATAATGAAATTGAGAGCTACTGTTCATTAACTGCTCGTCGTAGTTTATAATATTATCTTTGTACTAAGTAATATAGGTATTATCATCATTGATTACATACATGTCTTGTTATTTACCTAAACGCCATCTATTGGGGTTTGTAAATGCTATAACATTATGAAAGATATAACGTCATACGACTATTCGACCATAGATGGCGTAAAAGTATAATTTTTCAATATTCTTATCGAATTGTGATAATTCGTTACCTGTAGCGCAATCTAGTGGACCGTTGAGTAACTACAGTTTGATTGACGCATCCAATAATGACATTTGCGGCCCTCGCTTTGGGTGCCGCTTTGGGTGTAGCAAAATTTTGAAATTTCGGTATGTGATTTTTCAAATCTTTGCCGTAATAAAATGAAGTTACCGATCACTTTGAATGTAAAAAAAATTGAAATAATAGACATTGATATATAAGGAAGAAACACGTAGTGATTTTCCTTAATTACTTATTTTTATTTATAAATCAGAAGAAACACAACATAAAATTGCTTATTTTTGTACAAATAGTTATATTTTTGAATGTAAAACACGTTTATATAAATACTAAGACATTACAACAAAAATACATTAATAACTATGATGTAGTACAATTAATTATAGTTAGGACGATTAAAATAACAGAAAAGTCAGTTTGTATATTGTTTATTTTACGACAATTACTACGATAATAAGCTTGACTATTTTCAATGATAATTTTCTATAGTACAACTACATAAAAAACTACAACTAACAGAGATTATTTTTGTCATCATCAAAAGTCTTCTAAATCCGAGTCCATCATCAACGCACAACATCGACAAAATGGCGAAAAAAGTTTTTTTGTTCTGATCGAGCAGAAATTTTCTACACAGGAGCGGATGAGCCATAAATTTAGGAATTTAGGTTTGTGTATTTACTAAGTCTATGGGATAACCCCACCGATGAGCGTTGCGGAAGCGTTTTTTTCTTTTTCCCCCGTGTTTTGCTAATTTATTTCAAAATCACATTTTCGTCAGATCAGCCAGAATGAGTCTTCCAGGGTCAGGGTGGTGTAGGAGAACTATTTGCAGCTTTTTACTGAATATCGGTGTATATCGCTAGTTTTATTGTACTTTAGTTGCATCGCTGGATGTATGAGATTCTAACCAAATACGAGTTTTTTACTGGCTTGTGGTGTAATTACCTGAAAAAAAAATTCGCCATCTGGCAACACTGTCGTGTATCCAGAGCCGTAAAAACCATTAAAGAGCCTTGCACTGAGGCTTGCAGCATCGACGTACTGTCTGTGTCTGCCTGTGTTCCTTTGCTATCTGTGGTGGATTTTGTGAATTTTTCAGTGTGTTGTATAGCTTGCCCTTGTCTATTTTATTTTTGAAAAGGAATAGGTATCAGTGTATTTATGAAGCGTTTATTATACTGTTATATTAATTAACAAAAAAAAATTAAAACATTCGTTTGCGAAGCTATCAACTTGCACATAACGTCATGAGTATTGCAGTGTTTACAACGAAGTTGTTGGATTATCATTTGGTTTCTTTGAAATTATGGCTTGTTACAATGTCTACAGCGATCTAAATACGAGTGACGCAGCCGATATATCTGATGATTCCAACATTGTGGATGATCTGTCTATTGTTCCGCTAGAAAAGGACAGTTTTGGTAAGGTATAGTACAATATGTCTCGGCTTTTCTTTCTTAACCATATTTCTATTCATCATCATCATCATATCAGCCCTTAGACGTCCACTGTTGGACATAGGCCTTCCCCAGTGAACGCCATCACACCCCATCCTCCGCACTCCGCATCCAGCCGCTTCTGGCCACCTTCTATTTCTATTATAGACTACACAATTCCAGAATGATTTTGGGCTAAACCTGTACATTACTGTTGAGTAAAGTGGTAATTTTTTTATAAAGAAGACTCCTAAAGAACACTCCGGTCAGAGTGTACAAAAGGGGGAGCTATGGAAAAAAATCTCTGATTGGCGTGAAAATTTAAAAAAATTGGTTTTTGCTTTTTAGTTTGTTATTTCATGTACTGTATTAGTTCGAGGCATCACACCATCCAAAATATTGTTACAATCGTCCCCTCAATGTAATGTATGTGAGTTTTTGAAAACTATAAATGTGCATAACTTTTGGTTGAGTTAGCCGATTACAATGAAATACCCGCTCCCGCATTCAGTCGAGCATTTACACCCTACACTTCTTTGTTGTATACAAATGCAGTGTATGCGAGTTTTCGAAAACTATAAATTCGCATAACTTTTGATTGACTGCACTGATTGCAATGAAATAAAGCCTATATGTAGAATAGAATATAGAATATCTTTATGTTACACCGAATTAAGCACTATGTTTTTGTGAAAAGTCTATCAGCATCGGTTCAGTAGTTTTTAAGTGATACATGCACAAACAAACAGATAAACAGACTGAATTGTGTTTGTGTGAAAAATGATCGAATTGTGTTCTGTTAGTTATCCTTAGACACCCCAATTTTTTTTTGTTGCATATATCTTCAATGTACAGACACGTGAAGTTTACGATTTTATTTATTAGATATTTATTTATTACTGTGACCATTTCTAATTCACTTTACAATACTTTGTGAGTTACAGGCACCCTGATAAAAAATAACCTGGTTGTTATTACATAATGATCATGTCAAACTTTTATATTTATTATATACTAGCTGTTGCCCGCGACTTCGTCCGCGTGGACAACTTAACATTACACATTCTTATGTATTACGTGTTACTAAATCCTAAAAGAAATCTATTAATCTGGTTATGCATTAAAAATATTAATTTACATAAAAACATTCTATCCAATTGAGAACCTCCTTTTTTGAAGTCGGGTAAAAATTAGCGTTCCGGCGGCGGTTTCGCCCGTTGGACTACAGTTTTTTAGGTTTTCGTAGCCAAATGGCAAAAAACGGAACCCTTGTGGATTCGTCATGTCTGTCTGTCTGTCCGTCCGTCCGTCCGTCCGTATGTCACAGCCACTTTATTCCGAAACTATAAAATCTTACTATTGAAACTTGGTAAGTGGATGTATTCTGTGAACCGCATAAGATTTTCACACAAAAATAGAAAAAAAAAACATTAAATTTTGGGGGTTCCCCATGCTTAGAACTGAAACTCAAAATTATTTTTTTCATCAAACCCATACGTGTGGATAGGTCTTCAAAAATGATATTTAGGTTTCTAATATCATTTTTTTCTAAACTGAATAGTTTGCGCGAGAGACACTTCTAATGTTATAAAATGTGTGGGTCCCCCCCCCTGTAAGAGAATGATAAAACTAAAAAAAATATATGATGTACATTGCCATGCAAACTTCCACCGAAAATTGGTTTGAAAGTCTAGTAAGTAGTTTTTTTAATACGTCATAAATCGTAAATAACAATACTATTATTAAAACATCGATCAAAGTTACAACGAACTATAATAAGTTTTATATTATGTTACTTACTGCTACGGAACCCTTCATGGGCGAGTCCGACTCGCACTTGCCCGCTTTTTTTTAAATAAAGTTGACATTTACATTTATCATGAATTAAAAGATTATCATATAATCAATAATTTTTTTTATATTTTAATATTGTGCAAATTAGGTGATTTCCTTCCCCCCCCCACCAATTTGTCCTTTCCATACCCTTTCTTTCTTTCCTTCTCCATCCCCTTCCCACAACGTTGAAAACCCTTTCCCCCACCCCTTCCCTCTCCCTACTCCTACCTCTCCCCCTTCCCTTAACCCACCCTTTCCTACACCCTTTATTTACCACTGCCCCCTCATCTTTCCTCTCTTACCCTAATCCCTCTATTCTTTTCCATCCGACTTCCTTCCCCTCCTATTCCCTTCCTATGTTGCATATCCAATTAACTGTACAACAAAATTTCTGTCAAACTGCTGGACATGCCTTCCTCAATGAATGCCACAACGCCCTACAGATCCAGCCGCTTCCGGCCACCATCTTCAGGTCGTCCATACACCTGGCGGCAGGGCGTCCCACCCTGCGCGTGGGACGTCGCGTCCCACTCTAGAACCCGTCTGCCCCAACGGCCGTTCGGTACTACGACAGACGTGACCTGCCATTACAGCTTACTAATTCTTTCGGCTATATCGGTCACCTTCGTTATTCATAAGATCTCCTTATTACGAATCATATCCCTCATAGAGACCCCGAGCATTGCCCTCTCTATAGCTCGCAGAGCCACTTGAATCTTGTGGATCAGGCCCACCATCAGTGTCCACATCTCCGCACTGTAATTATGACAGGCAGGACGCACTGATTAAAGATTTTTGTCTTTAAACATTGTGGAATAGGTGACGTAAAGACTTGACGCAGTTTTCCGAATACTGCCCACCCTAACTGGAATCTTCTGTCAGCTTTTGAAATTGATCCTACCCAACTATATTGTCTGTCCTAGGCAGGCGTACTCCTGAACAGCTTCGATATTGACATTGTCGACGATCACCGGTCTAATACAAGGCCACTAATTATCGAATAGCGAACTTTTTGTATCGAGACTTGTGGAAATACCTGAAATACATCAGCTAAAATAAATCTATAAATGAGCTTTAAAACATCTCTGTCACTTTCTGTCAAGTTCTTGCAACGACCAGTAATGTTGAACTACACTTTCATACAAATGATATGAAATGAGAGGTCAACTTGTATATCAGCATCCTGACATTTTATTGAGAAATGACTTATACCAGTATGAGGCCCGAACTCAAAGCTATTAAACAGTGAAAACGCCGTCAAATTCTGTTCAGCAGTTTCCAAGATTAGCCCGTACATACATACATACATACAGACAGATAAGAAATTTTTTAATTATATTTTTGGACTCTACTGATCTTCAGTAACGTCCGGGCAGTGAATTTTTTTTTTTAACTTCAATGTACAGATTCGCTTTTCTTTTGTTTTTTCTACTCTTTTATTATATGTATAGATTGAATGTAGTATTGACATTTTACTTCAGTAGACAACATATTTTTAATAGCGCGCAATCTAGAAACACCAGCGCCTTGAGCGCCCCTCCGGGAACTGCAGTTCCCGGTTTTCACTTTGTCACTTGTAACACTAGTTTTTGAAAAATAATTCTGTTTTATAAGTCTTCACTGAGGGGGCATTGAAAATATCTATATTTTGCTTTGCATAATTATCTCTTATAAAGTAAATTTTACACCATGGTTTCAGCAATATGCGAGTTCTGTGGGCGTGTCGGTAGACGCACACAGTTCTTCAGCCGAAACAATAAGTTTTGTTCCCCGCAATGCCAGAAAAGTAGCGTCCGGAGAAAACATCGATACAATTGGAAGTTCAAGTTGATGGAGGGCGCCGATCATATGGCGGGCTTGATCCCACTGGAGCCCTTGCCACAGCTGCAGCAATGGCAGGTCGCATTCAATGATTTGCAGGTGATCTATTCATTATTTGTTGATTGTCATATTAGTCTTACCACATACCACTAAATACCTTTTTCTCTTGTATAACATTTTCTACCCAAATGTTGTCTGGAAGAAATCTCTTAAAGCTATAAGCCTAATTTGTAATATTTTTAAGTTTTAAAACTTGTAACTGTATTTGTTTGTACAATAAAGGGTATTGTATTGTAAATCTATCAGGTTCTGAAAATAATTCGATCACTACATATTTTTAAGTGCAAAAATTTTATAAGCTCCTTTCTCTGCATTCAGTCACTAGCACCACCTTTAGGTCGTCGGTCAATCTGGTGGGGCATTCGCTAGTGTTGGTAAACTCCTGGGAACATTCTCCTGGCCCAGAATTTATGAGAACTTAAAAAGAAAAGCCACTTTCCCCTATGATTACCAATGCAACTATAGAGGTGTTTATGTATATAATCATTATATTGCCAGTCTGCATATTACGATTATATACATAAACACCTATTTAGTTGCATTAATAATCGTAGGGAAAAATGGGTTCACTTTTAAGTTCTCATAAATTCTCGGACAGGAGAATAATCTCGGGAATTTACCAACACTAGGCATCGCACACTGCTGAGCTTACTGGTCCGCGATCTCTACTCCAGAACTCGTCTTCCCCAACAGCCAGCTTGTTAATCTTTTCGGCTTTGTCTATCACCTTTGGCCTTTAGCTTGTGGGTTAGGCCCAGAGTCAGAAACCACATTTCTGTGCCTGTAGGTCATTATTTGCTCAGATAACATTGAACGAATTTTGCGAAAGTCACTAATACTAGGTTTCCTCTTGTACAAATCTTACATAATATTTTACATAAAACATATTTTATTTTAGGCAAGTCCTATAAAGCAGTCGGCAACACTAGTTGCCAATAGCTATGAGTGGAAGGACGAACTGTTTGGTTGTGACTTCCTTGCTGCCCCAGTCAGCTTGTTCAAGCATGCGCCGCTGCACGATATGTGGGACAGTACGTTTGAGGGCATGAAGGTGGAAGTGAAGAATACTGACTGTGAGAACTACTCAGTGAAGCTGAGTGATTACTTCTGGGTCGCTACAGTTTTGAAGGTAAGCAGTATTTTTTTGCAAAGGGTTGACAGACCGCTTGTAACTACTAACCTGCCCTTGAGACCATTACAGGCTTTACCCATCGACTAATAAACTTACACAAGACGAACACTTGCGGGAACATCAGACTAATATTTTCTTATACAAGCTGCCCACCAACCGCGCACGTCATATTATATCCGACCAATTATGACATGACTCGACCTTGACAGGCCAATCGATGTGCAGTTCCCTCCGCACACCTCGTCACTTTGACAGAATTGTTTATGAGCATTTGAAGTTTATTGGCCTTAATGGTCGATGATTGCCTGGTCCAAATAAAGATGAGATGAAGAAGCATACCTTCACCTGTTAACAAATGTATGCTGAAAGGAAGAAAGATTTTCTGTGCATAATTCTTCACTTTTTTATGTCATGCATGACTGCAAAATAATCATTAGAACACTATCTGAACATGGTCTGTTGAACCATGGTCCTCAGGTCAGGTATATTTACTGACTTACTAACTGTAAACATATCTACTGTGACTGACGGATCTATCAACTCCCAACTCAAACAAACTCAAACCTGGTCTAGAACTTGGAATTTTACATAAGGATTTCTCAAATGACATACATATATAATACAATTGTGTTGAGATAATAAATAAATTTTGTATTGTATTGTATAACCATCAAGACGGGCTAGTAAACTTATAACGCGAAATAAGTCGCGGGGTATACGCTATGCTAGTTTACCATTTTACTTGGTTTTATTTCCATCAGGTGAAAGGATACATGGGCCTGTTACGATACGAAGGTTTTGGCAGCGACGACTCCAAGGATTTCTGGGTAAACTTATGCTGTTCAGAGGTGCACCCAGTAGGCTGGTGCGCGACTCGAGGCAAGCCTCTCATACCGCCGAGGAGTATCGAGGATAAGTACACAGATTGGAAGAAGTAAGTTGTTTTACAAATACAAGTTTATTATAACTAAGACACATACAACCATAGGGTAATTGTTGGTATGCCTAATGATGACTTAGTACCGAAATCAAAGATAATTAAAGAAGCAGTAAAATAAGGTTTTCATTCAAACTAAGCGCGTTTAATCATCAGCCGAATTACATACATCATGAACATAAGCCTCCTCAATAGAATGCTACTTTTAGTGGGCTGTCCAGTTGGGGATTTGCTATAATCACCACGCTTGTCAAGCGGATTGGTGATCGCAGTAATACACAGGAGAACGCTGCTGCCGGCCCTGGTGCATTCCCTTAGTCGCCTTGACGACACTCACGGGAAGATAGGGGGTGGCCCTACTCTAAGCCGGGAACCACATGGCTATAATAAAACGTTTAATGAAAATATGGAATGACCACAAATATGCTGACCTAATGAATAAGTGGACGGTGATAGCCTGATGATTAAACTTGGGTCCATAATGGCGTAAAATAATAATGTGATATAAATGTCTTCATGTATTTCTTTACAATTATCTGTTATATGTATTATTGCAGGTTTCTAGTGAAGCAGTTGACAGGCGCACGGACTTTGCCTGCCGATTTTTACAGCAAACTGAACGACAGCCTCGCATCGAGGTTCTCAATTGGCTCTATAATGGAGGTGGTAGACAAAAATAGAATATCTCAAGTTAAGGTTAGCATTGTGTTGTATAACCACTAGCTTTTCGCCTGGGACGTTTTCAGTTATTCAAGTTATTAGGTATCAAAATCGACACTTATATTATTTGGGTATCTTCTTAATTAAAGATAATTAGATTGTTGACTGTATATTTCTGAAGATGTATGTAATGCTAGCTTTTCAGTCGCTTCTGTGCAGCACCGAGCTCTTTAAGACTTTTTCTTATATTGCAGGTCGCCAGCGTTTGCGAAATAATAGGCAAGAGGTTGCACGTCAAATACTATGACAGTTCACCTGAAGACAATGGCTTTTGGTGCCACGAGGACTCTCCTCTCATCCATCCTGTCGGCTGGGCCTTCCGCGTCGGTCACCACTTGGACGCACCTGGGAGCTTTTGCCAGAGGGTAGCAGCTGGACGACTAATGCCCAGCGATACAACCCCTGATATGTTCTATAAATACCCTACCAATGAGCCACCGCTTTTCGCCGAAGGAATGAAGATAGAAGCAATAGATCCTTTAAACTTATCGGCAGTCTGCGCGGCGACTGTGATGCAGATACTAAACGAGGGCTATATGATGATTAGGATAGATTGCTACCCGGCCGATGCTTCGGGAGCCGACTGGTTTTGCTATCATCAGAGATCGCCCTGTATATTTCCAATTGGTTTCGCGTCAGCCAACAGTATTGCACTTGTGCCGCCCAATGGGTAAGTCGTTTGATTCAATTGTGTCAATTTCTTTAACGTAGTCAAGTAACACTAGATGGTGCCATCAGTCGAAAAAATAGTTTTAGTTTTACCTATATTTATTTAGCCATAATTTTCGATAAAAATTCAATTTCGCCTGCTTTATACACTCTGACTTATATTCCAATGTTTTTTTTTATATTCTGGCTTGGTAACAAGACCTTTAAGCCATGTGTTATTTAGAATCACAGCTAAGTAAGTTACTATATATAGGAAGGAAGCACTCTTTGTCGTTCAATAAATCGATCAAGCGGCAGGAGGTATTATTTGACACTCGCACTTCATTAATTAAATTGGATTTTTTTTAAACAAAGTTATAAGGGGTTCTTAAACCAAGGGCTTCCTGAAAAAAATTAAAAGACCCATAATGATCAGACAGCAATTTTTCTAGCATGATTGAATTAATAACATTGTCTTAGTGATTTTTGTCGACATATATGTAATGTTATCAGTAAACTGTAAATAAATAAAGTATATGGAATATTAGTAATTTAACATAGTGACTGTCTTATCTCAAAATTAAAAAAAGCCATGATAATGGAGAATAATTACGCATATCAATGGTTTAACACTGATAGACAAACAACATGACCTCTTCGTTGGCTTAGTGACTTGAATAAAAATTAAAAATCATTAATTCATCTCCAAAAAAGAAATACAATAACTCCGCCAAACTGTATAATACAGTTGGTTGGCAGAAATGGCTCTCTTGAATGAATGAATTGAATGAAATATTTAATTGTGGTATTCTTACTTTATACATACCTATGGAAGAGAATACTAAATATCACTACGCATTACTACTTATTATACTTATTATTATACTCGGTCATTCTCTCCTTCCCTCCGGTGAAGCTGTGAAGGCCTTCAGGGCCAATAGAAATGTCATTTCGAAAAAAAAAAATTGGACTCTAGCACCAGAGGTTGTGGGTTCTATTCCCACCGGGTACAGACAACTTTTTACAATCTTGTACAAGTTGGTCCCGGTTTGGATGATGAATTGTCCTATCCTTGTTTAATTTCCATATCACATTTAGAGAAAATCCTAAGTCGTGTATGTATATATGCAATATCTAAAAAAACATTGCTATCGTGTGAATTCCTTCTTCACGAACCAGTCTGCCCAATCATTTAATAGGATTTTGCATTTTCCAGGTTTACACCGCAGGAGTTCAACTGGGAGGCATACTTGTCGTTAACGGACGGTCACGCGGCCCCGCGGTCGGTGTTCGCGGCGCGCGGTCACGTGGTGTCGCACGGCTTCGTGGCGGGCATGCGGCTCGAGTGCGCCGACCTGATGGACCCTCGCCTTGTGTGCGTCGCAACCATCGCCAGGGTCGTCGCGGACCTGCTCAAGGTATCCTGCATGTGACAGGAACTCCATCATATCAGCCCTTAGACGTCCACTGCCGAACATAAGCCTCCCTAATATAATGCCACTTTTGGTGGGCTGTCTATTGGGGGATTTGCCATAATCACCACGCTTGGCAGTCGGATTGGTGATCGCAGTAATGATATTAATATACACAGGAGAATGCTGCTGCCCGTCCCTATAGTGCAGTCTCTTAGTCCCCTGACGACACCCACGGGAAGATTGGGTGAAGTAATCTTCACCTAATGGCTGTCTTATCGCTAAATGCGGTTTCTTCCAGACAACCTATTCAACCAGGAACCACATGGCCTCGTAAAGATAACAAAATAATGAAAAAAATTATTCAAGAAGTCATCATAAGCCGTATTTGGTTTGTTTATGCGTGTTGTAAATTATTTGAAACCTAGTTAATAGCTAATAGCCTTCTTGATTTGTACTTTGCTTTATAATTATAGTTGTAAGTCTTCCGACTAAGCGTACATGTAAGAGATGCTGTTTTGCAGGTCCATTTCGACGGGTGGGGCACTGAGTACGACCAGTGGCTGTGGGCGCACAGCACGGACGTGTACCCGGTGGGCTGGTGCCGCGCGGTGGGGCACCGGCTCGAGGGGCCCCTGCAGCCGCCGCCCCTGGTCACGCGCAAACAACCGCCGCGACAGTACCGCCGCAGGCGTCGGCCGCAAGGTTAGCCTCCATGTTTAATACTATTTTTTAACGCCTAGAAGGGGCCAACGGACAGCCCGTCCGCCTCGGAGGATACTCCGTTAGCATTTCGGATAATATCTGTCGAACTATATAGCATTTTGTACTCTTTATACATATTCTGATTAATAAAATGAAATAAAAATAGCATTTATTCTGAATTAGTACTATTTGTCATTATCATATGTCAATTGTAATTATTTATGCATGCCATTATTTATTTACATTAATTACTTTGTCTCCTTACTGTGTCATTTTGTTTTGTGTTCTTCGTTTTCTTTTCAGCAGCTCTGTTACGAGCGTAGGCCTCTTCCATGAATTGCCTTTTCTTCCTGTCACCTGTTTCCTTGTCATCTACATCTAATTCTTTTTCACCTCTCCAGCTCGAAAAGGGCGCTTTTGGTGCGTAAAAACTCGCAACAAAATCGCTTTTTGCTGCGAGCCGTGCGAGCGTGAGTAAAAGTGATTCGAATTTCGAACACCACCTTTTGGTGATGAACTGGGCGATGGTTCGTTCGGAAACTCATTTTGGCCTAGCGATTTAACACATAAGCTAAAAAAATATTATGTTATTTTTAAAAACGGAATATTAAAAATATTTATAAATTATCTAGTATTTACTACTTTATATAGTAAATACATCGCTTACTTAAAAATATCATGTTTACTTGGTTTTATAAAAATGTCAAGCAGTACAGTTTCGGAACACAACATTGAAAAAGAAATAAACTTTTTTTCTTTTCTCGCTGGTAGAGGTGAAAAGTTGTATGTTTCACATGAGAACACATTTTTTTATGTCTCGTACACAGCAAAAATAACTTTGCTCACTTGTTGAACAAATAACTATTTTTATGTCATCCATATTCTTCTCGGTCGTCCTACTTTTCTCTTCTCTTGGGTACCATTCTGTCGTTCTCTTTGTCCACCTGTCATCGGTTGCTCTCATCAGATGCCCAGTCCATCTTCATTTTTGTTTGTGTACATATTCTGTGCAGTCTATAACTTTAGTTTTTTCTTTGATGATTTCGTCTTATTTTATCCCTTCTTTTGACATTAATCATGCTTCTCTCCATGCTTTTTGACATACATTTAGTTTACTAATATGTTTTTGGTTCAATAACCATGTTTGGCAGCCATATTCTAATAAGTGTTTCAAAAGCTTATCCAAATATATTATTACATGACCCTTTGTAGAGCACAAAATGGCTTTTTAGTTCGACGGTGTTAGCTGAATTCATTGGACCAAAAATGATAAGAATCCTGCTCGTAAGGATCAAAATGTTAGGCATAGAACCTCTTTATTGCGGAATAATAAAAATGCGGTTGGAGAAATTATTCATTGCTAGACTGATTGGGGATATAGGAAGTAAATGAAAGTTATCCAATGATTAGTGGACTGTATTTAAATTATAATTATGAGGGGCTGGTTCAAAGGGAGGTGCGAATGGTGATATATATGCACTATATTTCACAGACTTATTTTTAACTAATGTTTGTGAATGATCATGCTCGTCTGTCAATGTTTAAGATAACGTCTTAGATTTTTAGCGTAGCCTTTATTATTAGCAGTGCCAAAAATAGTCGCCCAGCCGCCCAACACGACGGAAGAAAGCTCTCAGAACTCCGACATGGGCGACACAAAGAGCCTATCGCCTCCTACCAGCATGTCGGAAGTATCGGCCGACACGGAGCCTCGGGCTGAGGTTCCAGAGAAGATGGAAGTGGAAGAGTCGGCAGGAGAACCGGCCGACGAGCAGATTGAGGAGCAAAGTAAAGAACAAAATGGAGGACAGGATCTCACAGGACCGGTCGTGGAAGAAGAATTGGTAAGTGGTTATGCCAATATGCTCTGGAGATTTGTAGAATGATCACGCCTTGGTCACAGAGACCCCAGACAGAGACGATGTATCGCCACTTTGTGCGATCATGACACACCTCACATCCATCAACCTTTTCATGTATGATTCATGTCACTGCGGACCCTAGCCTTGTTGAGGACGTCCTCAATTTAATCCTTGGATGACGAGTTCCTTCCACATTCGCGGTGTAAATCTATTTTGTCTCTTTTCTTTAAAAGATAGTAATCCAGGTTTGTTGTTCTGGATATATTTAAATGCAGCGCTGTTTTCACAGCATTGGTTATTATAAAAAGCTTTTTGCCAGAATAGGACAATTAGGACCTCTTGTTGAAAGTAGTGTTGGCAAAAAGTAAGTCACGACTAACAATGAAAAATTTTCTAGTTGTATTACTTTAAGAAAGTCTTTGCGACAATTGTATCAGAACTACTATTAATTCGTTTTTCCACCACAGCTTTTAACTAGTCCAACTTCAACTGCTACTAAATCTTTGAGTAGAAGCAGCTTGTTTGTAAGCTATATAAAATAAACCAAGTTTTATAACCATTATTTTCCAGTTACAATCAAAACTGGAGCCACCCGAAGAAATGACCCAAGACGATTCACCAGAAAGGCCCGAAACACTTGAACAGAGCGACGACAAGGTGATACCTAGACTAGTCAATACCACTGTGCCCTTAGACATTCTAAATTCAGTCGATCCTGAGAATTGGACGACGGCGGACGTTGCCACGTTCCTAACTGTCAACGACTGTCAACCTTACTGTGTCAACTTCACACATATAACCGGACCAATGATGCTAAAATTATCAAAAGATGAAATAATAGAGCTTCTAGAAATGAAAGTAGGACCCTCTTTGAAAATATTTGATTTGATACAGCAGTTAAAATTCAAAATACAACAACCTCAGTGACGTTGAAGGATAGTTTTTTTTATATATAAATAGCTATTGTAAGCTCCTTCCCGCGTTGATAAAGATATAAAATACAGTCAATGAAATAAACATATTTTTTTACTTTACAAGTACCTACCAAAAATTCACAAGAAGTCTATTAGCGCAAAGTAAAAAATCTTTATTCAAAGTAGGTACTATATATAGTCAAAATCTACCTTCGCTTCTGAAGAGACGCCTTGGAGATATTGTTACTAGACTGTCACATAAAAATAATTGAATAAGGTTGCGTAACCTACTTGTCAAAGATATAATTTAAAGTTATTTAATTGTTTTAAACCCTGTGGTGTGCAAGATTAAGAAAAATCCTTTTCACAAAAACACTAGATTTCTCACTACAGTATCATGCCGCGTAAGCAGAAAGGGCTGCAACACTGAGGGGAGCTGTGGAGGGGAGTCTATGCATTCCCCACTGCGGAAAGACCACCAGTACAAGACAGGTCATGCGCGGTATTGATTTGTACGATAAGTTATTACTCGTGGACTTGGATCTCCCCGCGAAAAATAACAGTTTTGCATCGTAACAAAATGCTATGGCGTCGTGGTATTGCTTTAGCCACGTGAGCATGCACTTATTTCATTGACTGTACGATTAATGCATTTCGTAAACAGTGGCCTTTATTATCACTTCCATTCCAAATATCTTTATGAACGGTCGGTGAAGCAGCTTAAAGTGTTATCCCCGTCTAATTTATGTACATCGTAACATTAAGGGCAAAGTATTCTAAAGACTTTATTTTTTGGGAGTTACGTGTGATAAACTCTGTCCAAGGGTCGACTTAGTGAAGTGTTTTGACACGCAATTACATGAAATCGTCCTGCTCGCGTGTAATTTTTTTTCCTCAGGGTGAAAATAACATGCATAAACAATACAAGAAGTCAATGTTTTGCGCCATGTATAACCAGGGATCGGAATTAGGTTGTGTCATATACTTGCGGGATTCTTTTTCCGATATACATATAGGTGAGGTTTGAGTGTACAATGGGGAGCGCTGAAGATTTTTTTTTAATATCCTAGAGGGATATTTGAATGGTTTTTACGCTTCAACCAGTTGATGTAGAGAGACCCCTTCTCTCAAGCGAGTTAAAAAATATATATTTTTATTTCGATTTGTTGAAAAAACAATCTGGACCTAAAATGGTTTAGACTGATTTACTGATTTAAAAGTCCCGGATTTTCATGTAGATCTATAACTATATTATATTACGTCTATATTAATCTACCGCGCCATATTTTCGTCGCAAGTATAAATGACACTACCTAGAGTAGAATAGGATATTGCAACTCTTCCCGTGGATGTCGTACAAGGCGACTAAGGGTTTTACATTATAAAACATCAATCAGGCCTCCCCAACCCGTCTGGCCAGCGTGGGGAGTGTTGGCCAAATCCTCCGTCTGTCTCCGGCAGATGAGAGAGGGTTGTGCTCTTGCAGTGGAGACAAAAATAACATGATGATGACTACAGATTGCGACCGACTCACAACTAGATCGACTCATTGGACATAGTTGATGTGTGTAATTGAAATGCATTTTTGTTGCATTGCCATTTGAATGTATTTATTACTTTACATTTACGTGTGTATTCTGATATTTTCCCGAGTTTATACCTGACACAGTGTGTCGGTCCTTATTGCGTGATGCCATCTTTAAATTAGGTAATTTTCTAGTGTTAATGAGATCAATGCGAGCTGATTTTCGACATTTTAACTTGTGAATGGTCAAGAGTGTGTATGCTAAGAAAATGTAAGTAATTAATGAGGTCCCTGACTCGTAAATCTGTCAATGGTTTTTTTTACTTACGAAGTTATGTTTAGTACCTCGATAGTTAATTTTTACGTAACTGAAAGAAAAATGCGAGTAGAATATATAACTAGCTTTACATACGTTGTGATAACTACTGACTGTATGAAAGAAAGTAATAAAGAAGTTATGGTGCTTAGCTGGTGTTAGATTTAGGAGCTTGTCCATTTTTTTTATTTCTCAGTGTGAACATCATAAATTGCAGTTTTAGCTGTTTTTCAGTTTTGTCATAAATTATGCTATTGAGTGGTAATTATTGGTCAGAAATCGTTTTAAATCGTATTTTTCAATTGTTATATATGTGTGTTGTAACAATTAATAATTCGCCTTATCAAATACCCAATCAATATTATAAAAATATATTTAAAATAAATAATAATTATAGTATTATCATAAATTGATTGTATTCATTGCAATATTTTTACAATAGCAAGGTACAGAAAGCGTATTTTTTTTTTGTTAAATTTATTACGGTGACCATCAACTAATTACAATTAAAAGCAATGTTAGACATAGGAACAGAACACCAAATAATATCAGAAATAGTGCTTCATTTTTATCATTATAAGTACCCATTGTATTTTAATTCTGCGAACACAACAACAGAAATTTTGCGTTCGCAATTTTAAAATGTATTATTGTATATTTTGATAAACTAAAATTGCCTTGATAGTGATCTTCCTTATAGTTATGAAGGTAACATTAGTTAGCGTTCGCCGCTACTACTGGAGCTAGCATTACGACTATTTCTCAAGCATATCTAAATGCCAAGTTGAATGAAGTGATTTATGGAAATGTCACTAAATTTTAATTATCTTATTGCGGTGTATAGGATGGCGATACTTGAAGTTCCGTTCAGCCAGCCTACCCCATCAGGAATGTAGCTTGAATATATGTATGTAATGAAGTGATAGGCAAGACTGGTTTCGACCATCGAAGATTCCGGCATTCAGCTACCTATGCTATCTCCATTAGAGCGTGCTAATTTTTTTACCTTCATGATATTATGATTCAGTCAAATGCCAGTGTGTAAAAGAGTGAAAATGTTCTGGTAATAAAAGCATCTTTAATATGTACATCTTTTATTTTTTGTAAAAAAAAATAGAATATTTAAGTTACTAAGATAAAGTGGACGGATTTTATATTGCATAAAATAAGTCACGTTCACCAGCAAATATCTTTGTTTGTACTCAAATCTTGTAGGATTTGACTTGATATTAATCTGGAACAAGATTGAAAGGTAAATTAGATATTAGAGCTGCTAGATCTTGTTTAAAACAGCATAACTACCATTTAAAAACATACAGACCCACCTGTACTAAAGTTAAGCTTCGTTTCTGTTACATCTTATTTATTTACAGCGTTGAACAAAATTCTTATAGCGACCCGTTACCGAGGCAAACAGTATAGAAACTGAACTTATTTTTGTAAGGCGACTTTTGGCGATAATTTAACTTACATATACATGTTCCGAGTAGTTCTACAAGTCGATATACAAAAGAAGTTTAGAATCACTGAATACCCTTACGGTTATCTTGATCATGAAGTATTTTTTTACAAAACATAACATGCTATCAACATAGCTCAAAACGCTGCCTGTATTAACTAGAAATTGTGGATATATGTTTCCCAAATGACGTAGCTAACACTGAGAATTATGTCCATGCAATTTAATTGGAATCCATGCAGACAAAGCCGCGCAACAGCTAGTAATAATTATGTGGCAATGAAGTACCTCATAGTGTGCGTTGGAACAGTAGACGCGTATAGAACGCAACACAGAAGGTTTCCTGACCTCTGAGCGTGACATTTGTGGTATTCAGAGCACCAGTATGTTTCACACATGCCACCTGACAACTCGTCCTCTGTAAAAATAAATGAGTTTAACTCCATTACAAAAGACAAAAGTTTAAATTTTTAAACAAATTCTCTATATTTTCACTTTACTACATTGACTGAACGAGTAAGAGAACTGACATAGTTGACAAATTACGTGAAAATTAAAGAAACAGGGACGTATGGAGGGAGGTACGGTGATGATTACGGTAGTACGGTAATTATACCGGTAACAGATTTGATAAAAGTGTGTTATCATAGTACCCATGCTATGTCGGACCTATCTAACAGGTACCAAACCACCTGGAGGCTAAATTAGTGTATGTTGATGTGTGTTGGTGTATGCATGAATGAGAGTTATGTTATTTTGGTGGTATGTGTGTAGTGTGAGTTCATGTAAATTTGTGTACATATGTATGAACATGAGGACCATGCGTAAGGCAAAGTATGGTTTTTAATGTTGGTTGTAATTATGGCGTCGTGTATATATACATAATGTTCACACCTTGGCACGGAGGGGGTAGGGAGAGACGGAGGTGTGTCAGGACCGCGCAAAGTGGCGATACACCGTCTCTGCCTACCCCGTTGGGACCAAGGCGTGAACATTATGTATGTTATATCCTAAAATTAGAATGAGTATTTCAGCCTTTTAAACATTTAGGGCACATTGGAGGCTCTGCAAGATGGCATCGCTGAAGCAGAGATGCGGCCTTATCTTGAAAAGCTATCTAAAAATACTTATTCGATACTTATCATCTGCTTAGTCAATTTTCAAAGTAGTGTGGCTTTGTCAAAATGACACATTATTAGGGATTGGAATTAGGTAGTAGTATTTATACAAGTCTAGTTACCTTTAGTTTCCTCGTCTCTGACTCTCAATTCTGGCGCTAAATCTCTAGCTATGGTGACATAGAAAGTCCTCAGTATATCCATCCGGTGAGTCCCGGACATTCCTCGGCTCTTCTGGTTGGACGCGTGCAGGTGTCGCGAAAATACACACCTTCGTCGACTTATGTTTACTATGAGGATTCTGTAAAAATGTTTTTATTTATTGAACACTTTATTTGTCAATACAAACAATACATAAGAGAAAACAAATCAAAATCAAAGATTTTTCTCTTATATTTATTCCAGCAAATACGGAACTAATGTCTACTGCCTCATACACAAATACTGTGGGCGTGTAGGCAGTTACACTGCGCTCGAGACATACATTACAGTTGTATAAAAGGAGTATGCCACCACACCTAGCCTTGGAACCACACCTGGAAGTACAAGGCGAGCACAAAGTGATGGGCAACATCATCTGTGCATTAAAGCCAATGTACCGTGACCACCAACCCACCTGGTGGTGTTTAGGGCATAAACCTCCCGTTATTTGGTAGACCTGGCCTAGAGGGTAGCCGCGCAGCGAGTCGCGGGGGGCAGATCACCCTGCTCCTCTGGTATTCCGGTGTCGAATCGTACAATACGATCTCATGTGGGCTCATGCACACACTCTCCCTGCCCGTACCACAACTGTCGCACCCTAAGGCGCGGCAAAGTGCTTGCGGTCAGAGTGGTGGATTATTAAAGGCTGTTGTACTGGTAACCATATTATATCAGACTCTCGACGTCCAGGTTATAGGCCTTCTCCAATGAATGCCATCACACCAGATCCTCCGCCCTCTGCAGCCGCTGTCGCGCACAGTCTTTAGGTCGTGGGTCCATCTGGAAGCGGTGCATCTCACGCTGCTTCGTTATGCTGCTTTCTCCAGCCCAGAAGAATAAGTCTTTCTTTAGTAATTACGTGTCTGCTTTATATGTAGGTATCTCATCTGTTTCATCGCATGAAGAATAGGAGATATCGCCAACTGCCAAAAATCTATAAAAAGAGTTGGTCAAGATCTCACCCCAGAACGCAAATTTCCAAAGTGAGACTGGTTGGTAAATTCCTTGGAAATATGAGTTTGGCCTCCTTTATGAGCTGTGCGTAACCCTCCCAGCACTGCAGCACTATCTCGTCTATCTGGGACAGCGGTGGGGTCGCGCCGCAAATCACTATGATGTACACGTCAGTTAGAAGCTTGCATATCACCGCTCGGAATGCCACCTGAAATGTTTTTATGGCGTAAATACGTCGCTATGAGGAGCATGGACTAATATTAAGGCCGCGTAATTATTAGGCACGCTTGGTGACGACCAAGTTTCGGCTAATGATGATGAAGCATTAACAAAAAGGGATGATATTTTGTCTTATATTTTACAAACTAAAGTCAGCAAAGCTGTGCAGGGTTTCGTAATTTAATTTTGTTTTAGATTTTCCGAAATGTTTTGAAAAATCTTAAACTTAAGTGTAAGAAAGTGTTTCATAATATTTTCCCAACACTGCAGGGCATATTTATACGTATGTTCCATAGCTAAATCTAGAGAGGGTAGTGGAAATAATACCTAGTTTTCGGTTGTCTCGAAACCGAAACTACATTCCACACACTTGTTCCAGGACAGTATACCATATATGAGTTTCATTTTTAACATCAACTGGCTGGAGAGGTTGGGGCATGAACACAGGCCGCTATTACACAAACAGATCTTTATACTATACTGTACTACTAACTACTATATTCTACAGATCTCTTGATATATCGATCTGCTTGTGGTCTGCTTGTTAATAACAAATTAAATTGTTAAAAAATATATATTATTATAGTTTACGGTATGCCCAAATCTTACATTAGGACTCATTTGAGGTAAATAAACTGGTGTATCCCTCAATGGAGCGCCGTCCTGCGCTGCGGCGAGAAGCAGCATCAGGCGAGCTTCTCTCGGATCCAGCTCGTAGAAGTCAGAGCTCGTTGCCACCAGGTGTCCGTGAATACTGAGGCACGCCCACCGACCTGTCACGCTCTCTGCGTAATGGTCGAGTGCTTGCTGAAGTTATACAGTTAAATATTTCATATAGTACTAAGGACAATATTGTTAAGTATTTTATGTTAGGGGTAAGGTAGAGATTTTTTTAAACTTATTTTACTAATGCTAAGCTCTATCATTGTCATACCAAGCTCAGAGTTCAAGAAAAATATTTTTATAATTATTAAATAAAGTAACATTTGTTCTCCACCAGTAGTTGTTGTAGCATCATACAAAAGGTGCATTGACATAATTAAGTGTCCAATCTCTGTTACCTCTGTAACCAATCTCTAGCCTTGTACTAAACTAAAGGTATTCAAGGAAATTTTATATCAGAGCTTTGCCCTGATATGAGAGATGGTCGCTAAGTGTAAAAAGGATTTTTTTTAAAGATCTGTGTATCTGGTTATGTAAAATTCTATGACGATGAATTCTAATTCTTGAATTAGTGAAGAAACTATAGTAATTTTCATAGAAAAACAGCTGGCACCATTTTCCCAAAATTCACTTTTTCACTTAGCGGCCTTCTCTTGTATGAAAGCAGAGTTAGTTACCTGAAGTTGTTGTGCCTGTGGACATAATACACTCTGAATCAGATCCAGCACTAGTGTTGGTAGCGGACTAGACACAGCATTAGGGTCCAGTGATTCCAATAGGTAATCCAAAATTTGATAACATTGCCTTAGGTCTCTTTTTATTTGGTCTATGTTCTTTAGGTTTTCCAGCTCTTTCTTGCCAATGCAGAATACCATTACATCATAGACACAGGACAGGAGGAGCTCTAGGTCACATTCGAGGCCGCCAGTGGCAATCCCAATCAGTGTAACACTAAGATATAACAGTAAAAATGCAACAATATCATCTATGTAAAAAATAAGACACAACCTTAATACCACTTAAGCAAGAGTAGCATTATAATTATATTCTTATTGGGGATTTTAATCATAACTATAAAGAAGCATTTAACAAACATTACTAGGTCTAGGTTTAATTGTCACCTACCGATTGACAAATTGGGTTAGTAAAGGCAAATGCAACAACCCTTTAACCTTTCCAATTCATCAATTACATCATCACTGTTGGTTTTCTCAAATGCCACTACACCTGAATGTTTATCTACTGAAGTAGTTTATAGATTAACCTTTTACAGGGTCAATGCATTCATCACAAGAAATATATAATAGTTATTATTTATAGATAGATAATTCTTCATTGCACACAGATTAAGAATAAAAAGTTAGGTAGTTTTTTTTAAATGAATGACTTTTAATCAATTCATTACATTATTGATAAATAATGTCATGTCTACCTATCCTATGTAGTTGATCTGGTCAGATATGAAAATTAATAACTATAGGCATATTTTTGATTTCTGACTTCACACTGAATAGAAAAATGTATTCAATACTTATTGATGGGTAAAAAATTGAGAATTTGATGAGAAACACATTATTAGAAACAAAACTTCTTGATTGTAATGTCCGACCAAAGATTCGGTTTCGGCCAAAAATCGAGATTCGGCCATAGTTTCGGTGAGGCTGAAGATTTGGTTTCGGTTTCGGCTGCAAATCCTGTTTCGGTCGGACACTAGTTGCTAGTAAAAATATATGTACCTTTTACAATATTCTTTCCACAGGATAGTTCCATTATCAACCTGTGTGTTAACCATGGCTATGTTGTGACATTTGCTAAACATGTTGATTCCATGGAGCGAAGCAATTGTTGAGAATTGTACCTGATAAAAATATATTTACAAATAAGCAGCTTACACAATAAAGTTCCACTATCATTGTTGCAAATATGTCAGAAAATTACTAGTTAGTGTTCTGAATTTGCCCCATATTTTTCCCTCATATTGCTGGGCCATGTATGTTCTTTTAAAGGATTTAAAAAAAATATATTACATATTATACATATACATACACTTGTCTAATCCCAAACTACAATTTTCTCCTGTGCTATGGGAATTAAACAAGGATTGGAGGTTCGTAAAAACCATTTTAGAGATATTTTCAAAGAAAAAAATTTTAGCGCCCCCTTTTGTAAGATTGGACAATTCACAAATACAACATCCAGACGGGGACCAGCTTGTACAAATTGTACAAAGTTGTCTGTCCCCAGTGGGAATCGTACCCACGACCTCTGGCGCTCGAGTCCAATGACCAAGCACTAGGCCAACGAGGTGGTCAAGTCCAGTCAAACTTAAAACTTTTAAGTTAACAAGCGAACAGACATACAAACAGCTTTGTAGTAAGGGTGTAAGTTTTGTTCGACGGAACCCTAAAAATTGGCCAGAGGAGGGCCAAATTATCAAGTCTTTAAATATAAAAGTTTTGCAATTTAAAACTGAAGGTTGAGGCCGGCTGAAGGATTCAATTTGCAAATGGGTACTTACACCTTCGTTAGTTCCACGTTTTCTTGAAAATATAGGTACACCACTTTCTGTTGCTACGGCTATTATTATAACAGACATTTTCCTATTTAAATAATATATGGTAAAGAGCGAAGGATTTATACAATTTAACTTTAGTTTTGTTAACTTTTGTTTGATGACAGTAGAGTCGATGCAATGTAGTTTTTTTTACTCCATTCAGAAGGCAAAGGTACTGAGAATATACAGCCTTATCTTTAGTGGGCCGAACTAAGGCACTTTTAACGGTCCGTTAGTCCCAGCAAAGATAATATATACTAGAGTAGGTCCTAGTCCTAGTCATCGTCCGTCAGTGCTAATATCGTCACATTAAAAGTCCGTTAGCCTTACTAGATAGTTAGATTTGAGGTTAGGAAGGTTTTTGCTACAAGGATATTTACTCTTTTTACATCAAGAACTTTTATAAGCATATCCCTTGACGAAGATAATTTTGTATAGGTATTTTATTTTTGTATTGGTTTTTATAAAATAATATTATGTATGCTTACACAAAACGTTGATTTTACTTTGCATTTAAAACTTAACAGAAAATAAAAATATATCTAAGTAATAAGTACATTCAGATCTCTCAAATAAATTAAATAAGCAATTATAAATAAGTAAGTAGCGGCTATAAAGCATATAAGTACAGATATAAGTAGGCTAACATATTATTTAAGATCGTAGATCTCCTCCATAATTACAATTGTTATAATTTAGATAATAATGTAACGTCAGTGATCATAAACTCGTCCCAGTATAACCCATTGATTCATTATTTTCCATTCGAACCACATCAGCTGTCGATTTAGCTGAAAAATATTAAAATCATTAAATTAAGCATATAATGTATAAAAACCCAATTATAGGTATAATAGAAGTACCTACTACAGATATGTTTCGGCAACATACAGTCCACCTAATGTTAAGTTCTAAAGGCAGAAACACATTTGTCCCTAGCGACGCGACGCGAGGCGACGCTACGCGACGCAAAGATTATGGTTATACTTAAGCTTTAACGCGACGCGTGTGGAGTGAAATCCAAACCTATGACCAGAAACAAACGGGGTAAATCCCCGTGGGGTAAATGTGTTTTTGCCTTAAGTGGTCACCGCCCTCCAATGCCCATAGCTATGCAACACCACCAGAGTTATCACTGAGCTTTTGCCGACCTTGAAGGACTTAAAAATTCACACCAATTGAATAAGTTTCGATTTATGGCAATTATAGGAGTCTAAAAATGTCAAGATAAGAACGTCACACTTGTCAACTTCCAAATAGTGCCGTTAGGAGCGCCTAATCTTTGTGTCGCCAATAGTAATAAAAATATGAAACAAAGAGTCTTACATTCGTCATCACGACTCAATAGTTTGGGCCCCGTGAGCGCTATCATTAGCGCCCCCATCGGCGCTGATATCACTACGCTGAGTACGCTGACAGCGAGGATCGTCTTCGCGTGAATCTCTTCCTCTTCTCTAGGAGATCCAGCTGTCTGCCCGCTATTGACTAAGTCTAATGCCGCTGGACCAAGAGCTGCCTGTGGATTTATGATACTCTAGTAATAGAGATTGCGAGAAATAGGTAATATTTACTAACGCATATCTACTCTGCCTTGTCTTGTCAAGCAGAGAAAAAGCCAAGCCGAACTAAAATCGTCAAATGTAGTTTCCCGGCAGTGCCTGTTTTCATTACGAATCTTAGGCCTACCTATTGTAGACTTTTTTTATATGTCAGAGTAGTAGTAAACGTTTAGAAAAGGAAGTAGGCTAAGTTTCCTTAACAAGCACCCAACCTTTATTTACATCATACATTTATTATTACATGATGATTACATTGATTATTACTAGCTGTGGCGCGACTTCGTACGAGAAGAGCACTCTAATACGTGGCTCTCCCTGCCTTCCTTCTCTCCTCCCCACACCTTCCTCCTGTCCTCACCCCTTCCCCACCTCCACCTTACCTTCCCCCTCCCTCACCTCTCCCCTGCCCTTTCTTCTCCCTCCCCATCTCTTACACGGTAGTGTAAAAGGGGGACCTTACTACCTAGGGTAAGATTCTTACCCTACACTTCAATGACATTTCTCACATCCAAATTCCAAAAATGATCTTAATGTGTTCTATTACTTAAACTTAGATCCCCATTTTTTGTTACAAATATTATTTTTAATGTTTAAATTTCATACAGAACTTTGAACATTTCCTAAGAAAGATTTTCTTGTCTAGTTTAAATGGTTCACTGATTCAGCCTTTCTAACTACATAAGTATCTGCTTTGTCGACATAATTATAAGCAAAAGTTAATTTATTAAGGTAGATTTTACGATTCCATACCTGTACGGTAGCTTTGGCCATCCAAGTCAGACCAATAAAGAGTTTCTCCTTGTTGTTGAGCCCACATCCGAAACTAACCAGGAAAGTAGCTATCACACGCAGTACCAGACATGATACAAGACAGATCACACCCATTTGTATCACTTGCGGATCTAAGGCACTGATCTGTTGGAGAAATTGATAATATTAAATAGAGACGACTTATAAAGAGGATCTTCTCATGTAAGATGGAAAACAAGGATAGACAGTTCACACTTTACATTCATACCGGGACCAACTTGTCTGTCCCTAGTTGGGAATCGAACCTACGACCTCTGGCGTTCGAGTCTAACGACTAAGTCACTATGCAAAAGAGCCGGTCCAATCAATCATTATTAAATAATCTCTAATTAATATACAGAACAATATTCATTTGAAAGTTATAATGTGTAGACAAGAGACTAACTCTTTAAGGTAACATTAGCCTATCCACGACTGCTATCATGATCACAAAAAGGTCTACCTAGACTAACAGAAACAGAACCAGTAGATTAAGTAAAGCCTAATATAAATTTATCTACTACTGGATCGGATAAGCAAAATTTTACATAATTATACCATAAATATACTGTTATCACAATGTTTACTTACAGTAATCTGGGCTCCGGTGAAAGCAAACAATATGGGCTCAAAGAAAATCCACAAGATTCTGAATATATTGCTGACCGGATTTTTATTGATAGGCCAACCCTGCTTATCCCAATAGAATGCTGCAATAAACCCTGCCGATACTATTGCAAGGGGACCTGTGACAAAATGGGTTAATGGTCTACATTTCACATATGGAAAATAGGCTGGAAAAAGATCCAAACTATTAAATGTATTCTCACCCGCTCCACTCCAGCCAAGTAAACTGGATATAAACAAAGCAAACATTCCTCCTAAGAATAATGATAAAAATCTTAAAGGCACCACATATATATCTCCTTTCTCTGGAATAATTGAGGTCATAGCACCCCACAGACAACCAAGTACTACGCCAGCGATTATGGACAAAGGGCCCTGTAAAAATATATTATACCTGTAGAAAATTTATCACATTGTGTCAAATTTAGGATAATTAATTATCCTTCAATATAAGGCAGAAGTGGACATGGATAGCTCACCAAAAGTGGCAGCTATTGTGGAGGCTTCTGTTCAGCAGTGGACGTATTTCGGCTGATAATGATAATGATGATGATAAGGCAGAAGTAAACACTTCATAAATTAATATTCATCTGTGTATATGACACTTCCGAAACTGTGTTGTGCTTACCTTGATGATATTATAAGTAACAGAGCCCGTCGAGAACATTGCATTTAAAATAATAGAAAACACTGCCACACTGACGGAGTCATCTATGGCCGTGGCAGCCAATACCAATGTCGGTATACCCTTAGATACTCCATAGCCAACGTCTCGAAGTCTAAACAGGCAAGGGACTACCACTGCTGGTGATACAGATGCTATCATTGAACCTAGTAGAAATCCTGAAATAGTTACAGTTGAAATGATATACAATGTAGAAACTGATTTTGTATTATGTTGGTTCCAATCTTATCACATCTTTTTTTCAACAATAATATGTTAGGACCACCATTTACCCCATATCCATGGCAAGTTTAATAGATAGTGCGAACTGACTCCAATGGCTATACATTCAACTAGCCATGGCAACAAACCAAGCTGTAAAACTGCCGCGTAATGTTTTTTTAGAACTGCTGCATCTAACCCGAGTCCTGCTCGTGTCAGTATTATGACTAGCGCTACCTTCCTGAAACCACCAACTTTGTAATAAGTAATCAAACTAATTTTACTATGGAAATAAATGTAAATTTTTATTTTAGGGGTTACCTTAAGTCCTGATTTAGCTTTCTGTACTCCTCAGTCATATGTACCCAATGAAGGTTTTGAAATAATATCCCCGTAAGCAGCATTCCTATTAAAGCTGGTAGAGTTGTGAGCTTTAGCCATATCCAACCCACTAAGTAAGAGGCGATGACTAGAATGGTCATGCTCAATAATTCTCCTTGCAACCCCACTGCTTCGCCGATTTCTGTGTAGAGGATGCCCCAAATAAGAAAAACTGAAAAAAAAATAAGATTCATTAAGAGAGAGTAAGCGGAAATTCTCTTAACAGTTCTTACGGTTACTTGTATTTCTACAAATATAAGGTATGGATGAACATAATAACGTAAAAAATATATGTTTGAAAACTTAATAGATGTGTAAAAAACATTCTTACCGCACGTGATATTTGCCAAAAAAAAACCTTAATTTACAAAGAAAAATAACTTGTAATTCAGTATAGATCTCCCAATCAACCTTTACGCGGATTACAATAAAAGGAATTTCTAACAAATATCGACATGCAAAGAAATCCCAGTTTTATAGTTTTGATTTTAAATAATTAACGACAAAATTACCAAAATTTTAATAGGCAACTACACGTTTTCAAATAATTTACTATGGAGTCTTTTTAATTAAGCTTCGCGCCAAAATAATCAGTCTTTTACTCGAGTTTAAGTAATGCGGGAAGAAAGTTCAATAAGTTTGATAAACTTTGTGCTGATCATCTGTAGATCTGTTCTAGTATGAAGGTAAAACCTTTTTGGTGGGCGTCTTCATTCCATGGTTCTAGCACTTCTAGAAATGCCCTTTCGTACCAGACCTGGTTGATTATCACTATTTCCGAACATAAGGACTGCATCGCAAAGAAGAGACAAATCATACCGCCAATTATGGATAGTAAATCAAGTGGACTCAGATACCCAGTAAATTGTACTCACAGAACATAATAATGCAGAGTTGTTGAACTGACTGTCTGTAAGTGGAGAAAATCGGAAAGGGAAAAACTTTTGACCACCATAACGGTTCCCATGCCGGCGTTGTTTCCTCTTGATGGCATCGTAAGAATACTTTTTCCCACCATCTAAGTAAAACAGTTAAATAAGGTTAGTTGACAAGATTAGCCTATTCTATAATAGATTGTGGGATTTATACGAAAATAATGTAAGAGGTACGAATACTTACCTATCGTAAGATTTCTTATTTTTGCCGTAATCGTCTGTGGATAAACAATGAAAATATAAGGAAAAAGCAAAAAATCTTATTTTAATCTGTTTTGTTTGTTTAAGACTTTTGAGAGATATGAATTTTACGTTACGTATCAGAATGATAGTGATAAAGCGTATTGTAGACGTAAACCTACATGTAATGTATGGCAATATAAGGTGGGCCCATAACCAAATCAACTTAGAATACTTAAACAGTCGATTTTTGGAAATTCATATTTATTTCTTTTTCCATAATTTGATGAATATTCTATTTTGAGTCGTGTTTGGATCACGAAGGGCAATAACGATTTAAATCCACGACGAAGCGAATAAAAGTTTTCACCATATAGGGAGCTTTCGTATTTATCAATATTAGTAGGTATAAGAAAAATTATGAGCTGAGGCTAAAATAAGGATTTTATAGTAAGAACGACTATGGGCTCGATTCTGAAGGCACAACGTTAAAATTTGACAGCACTAAAACTGTTGCTATCCTTGTCACCCAGTATTATGAAGATAAAGACGAAACCAATTTTAGAGCTGTCAAATTTTAAATGTGTGCCTTCAGAATCAGGACCAATGTACACCTAAGAAGAAAATTTGGTAAATTTTGAGAAAAGTTCTTCGACGGTTACAAAATAGTTAGGTGAGTAGATGATTTAGCTATAACTAGGTAGTGCGCTGTACAGCAGCTGTTGACAGTTAGTAAAAGCATTCTAGGAGACCGTTAAATTGTTAACAAAAAAACATTTTAATTTTGTACCTACGAATGTATACACACGAACACCTATAAAACCAAAAACGAATAACATTTAACACATAGGTAGTAATTACTACTTAAACTAAGATAAGTCAATTAATAATAAATAGTGTAAAATTAAAAATTAAGATACACACTTTTACAAAAGCTTAATAAATTAGGTAATATCACAGGACAAAAATAATAATTAATAAACAGAACATAAATAATAAATTAAAATATTTTAAAAAAGCCAACCTGTATTTTGCGAATTATGATCCATGTCTACTTTATTATTCTAAATGTAACCTGAAAATATTATGAAAAAAGTTTAGTTATTTAAAATTCTTAAGAAATTACCACATTTGCTCTGCAACTCTACAACACAGTGCCGAAAATTAATTATTAAATATACGAGTATAATTATATAGGTATATCTTGGGGTCAATACTGCCACTACAACATAAAACAGTGAGTCACATTGCTGCGCTTGTGAGATTTTAATGTTAGATCTGGAATCGGAAAATTATATCCTTAAAAATCAAAGACAGAAAATCTATAAGTATAAATGCAGTGAGTAAATATTCTATTAATCACCCTTCACCACTAGGCATAATAGTAGCAAGTAAACAGGCCACGGCAAGGAGTCAAAAGTTGCTAAAATTGGATCACGTGGTATGGGTCCGTTTCCTTAGTTACGTTCGATATGCGCGCCAATCTTGCATTCATAGATACAAAATAATGTATGGATTTCCTATCATAATCCCCAGACTTTATTAAGAATCGATGTACTGGTACCCTACATTAGGAGTACCTATTTAAGTAGGTATATGCATGTACAATCAATTCACAAACACATGTTAGTCATGCAAGAGTCAGACAGACGTCAATGTTATTTCAAAACGTTGCGAAATTTTTTAAATTCTGTAAAAAGAACGAGCTTTTACATCGCGGTTTTGGTACCCTGTGGGAAGCTTTTTCCTGTAAGACATAGCTAGTCCGGCTCATTAACTGGATAACCAGCTTCACGTACCTTACGTAGCGCTAATAGTTGTTACAATAACCTGAGTAGCAGCTGACCGCACGTAATTATCTAATATGCAGTAGACGCGTGATCGAGTAACATTTAATCAAAAGTAAACGTTCAGAATTTAAAAAAATTCTATTAAGTGTAATATTTCTTTTTATGTTGGAGCAAAAAGGACTGAAAAACATCGTTTCTTCGTCGTTCGGTCGGTCGTTCCTCTGAACACGTTCAATGTTAAATATATGTATGGTGGAAAAAATAAGTGAAGTTCCTAGTTCCTATAATATGGAATAGTTCTTTAAACTTGGCATAGAATTAATATATTTCAATATTTTTCAGCCCAGCCATTATCCAATAAGAAATTGCCTTCTTTTCGCAGTAATGTTTTTTGGTGGTATATAAGTACTTTACATGGGCGATCTATTTACAGATAGAGATAATGCCATACAAAGTGAAAAAAATCTTTTATAAGAATATTAGAGGTGGAGTTTGACACCCTACCAAACCTACATACCTACTACCTACTTACGTCAAACTTATCAATTATTATAATTTTATGTTCTAGGTCAATCCCGATATGAATTTTTACGTGATAATATAACTAGGTAGTTAGGTACCTAATTGGAAACCGAAGGCGTGCCTGCTCGCAAATAATTGAAAATATTTGTTAAGTCAGTAAAGTGTTTATATTTATTCAGTTTTAAAGCTAAACTGCGACTTTATGAACTTGTGTTCATGTTATTTGGGAGTTCGTTCACTGCGTTATAATTATTTTTCCATTTAACTACTTAGTGCTTGAAAAGCTATATAATAATGAAAACTAGCCTATATTATGTAAATTTAATAGCTCGATTTTCATATCAAATATAGTTAGATAATCACCACTGCCTCTATCCTGTGTCCACAAAAATAACAGCTGATGGAAGATACTAAATGCGGGTAGCAAAATCACTACTACAAGTATCACTAAAACTAAAACAATATCACTTAGGCGGTTGTTTGGGCTGCTGATAAAAATAACAGGGAATTAATTTATCTGTCTATATCTACAGTAAATAAAACGGTGTTCGTGTGTTATATTAGGGGTTTGCGTGCAGACTAACGCGCGCAGTGTATGAACATCTATTTAACGCCGTGGAAGGCCGCACAAAGTCAAAAGTCAACAAGATTGTGCTTGGCTTCTGAAAATAAACCATGTGACCGACCCACATATGAATAAACTAAGTGGTGAATTTACTTCCTTTTGATAGGACTAATTTCGGTAGTTTACTCAACAATTGTCCTTTTTAAGTATTCAGGACTAAAAGTGTCTAATTGGTAGGCAGAAGGTACTTACTCTAATTTTGCCTTCAGTAGGCAGAAAAGAGGGCAGGACTACAAGTACCTATCAATTCTATGCCTTTTCTAATAAGGACGGCGAAATTTTATATCTTGTCTATATAAGTAGATACATACTTATTAATACCTATGTATAACATTTATAAAGATAAAACATTATTAATTAACTAGCAGTTTTTAAAGTTAATTTAAAATTGAATGTTTGGTTTGACTTTGGTCCTGGAATCCAAACCATCAAAATCAAAACATAACCTATAATCTTATTATCATGATGATTTGGAATAAAAAAATTGTTCTACAGAAAAGAGTACGTACTTGCCTGTTATTAACTCTTATCACGAATACATTCTGGCTGACGATTGTTTTAATTTATCTTAATAATGAATAAAAAAAAAAAGGATTACTATCGGTTGGTAACATGTTGTTTTGTTTGTCTGATAGATAATGATGTCTACTCTATCTACTACTAACTTCAGCGAAGTCAACTATTTATAGTGCTGGAACTAACTACTAAACTATTGGAGTAGTTAGTTAGTACACTGTCCGCTAGAGGACACTAAGATCTACACTAATCAACAGTGTCAGTATTGGTCGTAGTCAAGAATTTTAAAACTTATTTATTACTAATGTAATAAATAATTTATTATTACTAATAACTTATTATTACAAATAACTTATTAGTAGGTACTAACATCTCATAACAGCTATCTAGATGAGCTAACGAAACCGACAATGACACCTAGATATCACGTGGTATTAGAACTAGAGTATACTAAATATTACTACGTCAGAACAATGAGATAAGACTCGCAATAAAATTGCATAGAAATATTCTAGCCACATTACACTATGAATACCTATTTGTGATTTGACAAGAATGTAGTTAAGTTGAAAAAAAAAGCAATGTTGATTTGAACAATGAAAAACCATCTTATACCTCCATATGAGCGTAACAATATCTTGTACCTTTGAACTAACTATTGTTCCATTGCACTAATTCAACTTGTTATCTTTATCACGATCTTATTTCAAACGATCATAAAAATTATAGGTCATAGAGCAACCAGGACAAAATACCACTTAGTTCACCGCCATTTCTTTTTTCAGTGTATTTTTTCCATTAGAAATAATGAAGAAGTCTGTGTCCATATAAATTTACTTAAAGAAAGTTTACATATAAGATAACGTATTGTTTAAAAAGTAGATGATGATAACCAGTATGCTTAGAATTCCAAAGTAAAACGACCCATGACACAATTACCTACCTTATTTTCTAAATTGTAACGTTATCACACTCGTATGTTAATCCGTTGAATAATTTCTTGTTCTGTCCTGGATTTGGTCGGGCATGGTCACGGTTGGGCATTACCATTTCACCAACAACGGTAGGCCGTCGCAGGCGCACGAGTAGCTTCCTTCACCGACGCGAGACGTGACGTTTCGCTGCGCGCGCGCAAGTCGAAAAGTAGTGGAAGAATTGGAGCGAAAGTGCGAATTTCGAATTATTATATTCAATACACAGTTATTTATTAAACAAGATGTGTTCATTGTGATATAATTTAAGTTTGAAGTGGAATTCGAAATCAGTGTTTTGTTTTGTGACATCATAAATTAGTGTGTTAAAGATGTGTCTAACCAAATGTGCGATATTAATATTTGGAGTGCTTATAATTTGTACAGAAATTGGTAAGTTAATCTTTATTTATTACAATGATGTTCAATTTACTCAATTACTTTTCTCCGCTCTATTGCAGAGCGCATCGAACTGACACGCAGGTATAAAAACTGCACGATTATGAATGAAGCTACACTGTAATGTATTTACAAAGTAAAACTGAACTTTTTAAAGTAACAATAGTACTTTAATATACTTAATTATTTTTCTATACGACTGATGACGACGGGCGCGGATACTGATTTTCGGCGCAGTGGGCAAGGTAGTAATGAGTTAATAACGAACGATTCTTATATAGAGGTAGATAGTGATTTCAAACTGTTTAAATTGGTCAAAATAAAGTGCACAGTGGTAAGCTAGGGGCAATTGCACCCATTACCGATCGACATTAGATTTTGAAAATCTAATAAAACAAGAAGTGTAGAGGTAGGCGTGTGAGAGGCGATAGAAGTTTCATGATCTTCCTGTAAGATGCAATATTTATTAGAAATTGAAAATCAATTCAAATTATAACTTTATTAATACTTCCCTGTGATAACCATCCCGTATATAAAGTTTCTAAAAACATTGTACGGGCTAGATATAAAGTTAGTTAGAACATGTGGTCTGAACCTCGGGACCTCGAGAATGAAAGGTGAACGCATTCGCAAAGGCTTCCTTGCGACTCTGGGAACTTTAATGTGAGAGTGATATTAAATTCCACCATGACAAATCCATTAGATTTTTTTTTGCCTTTCACATAACGACTTAGCTTCTCATACAGATAAGATTAAATCAGTGATTGGCACCATATAGTCGAACAAACTACGGGACAAGATCAAATCCAAAAATGGTGAAGAGATTTTATTCCATAACAAATCAAGATTGACATGAAACTTTCCCCGTCAAAATGATTCTTTTCTGAACATGCTCGGAAATGTTTGCGTTACTTTAAAAGAAAGAGCACAGGATGCCAGCAATTTTAGTATTAACGCGTAGAATTAAGCACTATGTTTCACAGAAACTTCACGGAAAATTCGTATTGCAATGTGTGAGAACTACATTTTGGAATTAGGTAGGTGGTCATGGAAGGGTAGGGGCAAAGTAGTGAGTAAAGTGGAGGATGAGTGGTGGGGAAGGGGGTGAGGGCAGGGGGAAGGTAATACATTAGTAGGTATACATACACAACCAACAAAGTATAATATGCTCGGCATTCAGATTACCATGACATTAGGACTAACTACATTTGGAAGTGTGAGTGGGGAGTGAGATTAGGAGCGGATTCTGTAGTCCACGCGAGCGGAGCCCCGGGCACAGCTTGTCTCGTAATACGAGTGTATAATTAAATTCACTTTCATTTTATTTTCTTCCGCTATGCAAATTTTCTTTCTAATTTTAAGATACAATTTATAACAAGAGTTTCTTTTAAAATAGTAAGATTGACTCAAATAGGGCCTGGTCCAAAACAAAACGCCATCTTGAAAAATCCAACTTCGCGTAACCGAAATGCGTTTGTTTCCACTAGTACCACCGAACTGTACCACTGATGCATCGAGAAATTTCATTATCTTTAGTACCTCCATTTAGATCAATTAATCTAAGTGGTACTAGTGAGTGTATTGCTCTACGTTACGTGTTCTACGTTACGGGACCCTCGGTGCGCGAGTCCGACTCGCACTTTTTTTTTCTTTCAATGAAATCTGGAAGTTTAAACCAAAACAAATCAATAATAGCCGCGTTAGAAAGTAAAAGCAATTTGTGCGTAACAATAATAATAGAAAAACTGTACAATTTACTTTTACTATAGTAAAAAGTCTACCTGTTTACCGTGCACTCTTGCTTTTCTTTATAGTTTGCTCACCATTGTATAGATTGTCATCAACTACATCCTTTCATTCATTAAACATACGTGGTCCCACAGTTATACATATAAATATAACAATGGATGACGGAAAGCACACAAGAAGTTGTCTCAATAGTCTGCGTCAAAGATTTATGAACTTTTTTAAACAATCAGGGATTTTATTTGTGAAGGGACCAAAAGAATCGTTAAATGTTTCCTGTTAATTGTTGTATGAGTGATTATTGTGTACGTGAAAGAAAAGTGACAAAAGAGATTTATAGCGCGAATGTGGAAGGAACTCCTATTAGGTCGTCCTTTTAGGACGTTCAAGGATCCAATTGGTGACGTCTTCTTTCTTCTTTAAAGGGAAGTGCACGAAAAGGTTGATGGATGGTGGTGAGGCTAGTGAGGTGTGTCAGGATCGCTCGCAAATAGCGATACATCATCTCTGCTTACTCTCTGGGATCATATTCATATTCATATTATTTATTAGTACTAATCGTACATTGCTAAATACATTATAAGCAATGGATATACAAATGGATATGGATCAGGGCGTAAGCATTATGTATGTATGTTAATTGTTTTCAAGTAGGTAGGAACTTATGTTCTGTAAACGTTATTTAGATAGCTACTACTACATTATTATTGCTAGATGGTAGGTAAATATCAAGACTTTCAGTGATAATCATTATGGAGAGCGAAACAATATACTTAAATACTATTACGTTTCGTATAGGTAGCTAAATGAAAAAATCTGAATACGGTCAATTTCGATGAAATATTACAATGATTATCTATACTTAGAATAAAACTGTAACTGGTCTATGTCTGTACATGAGAGATATTTAAAAAAAAATTATGAGGGGTCTTTGTATAGTATAGAGCTAATAGAAGCTAAAACATTTTTTTTAGAATTTTTGTCTGTCTGTCTATATGTATGTATGTTTGTTACCGCATCACCCAAAACTACTGAATGAAATTTGATGCAGTTTTCACAGTTGTCTTGCTGGTGGTCTAACTTAAAATCTGGTGCATGTTTCATCTTCATACGCCACTTAGAACCTGAGATATTAATAAAGTAATTTTTTTTTTATCGGATGATAATAAAACGACTGTTAATATTTCTTTCAATAACTCAGTATCACATTTAGAAATCATTAATGAAAAAACATCTCTTATTTACGAAAATTTTGATAAAAAAATGCAATATTTCTTGAGCGTACGAGTATGTTCATCATATGGGCGAGGTCCACGGCCGCGGCGCGGCGAAGGCGCGTATTGGATTGAGTGAAATTTAGTTTTTGGGGATAGCGATGGGATTGAGGTTGGGGTTGGGATATGAGATTGGGGTATTGACAGTCTCGAGTCTGAGTGGAAGTAGAAGTGGGAAGAGAACGGGAGCGGAAGTAGGAACGGGGGCGGATTCTGTAGTTCACGCGAGCGGAGCTAATGTATTGAATATTGCTTTTTTAGCTACTTACAGAGCCATTTAGGGACTATCAATCTAATCGTCTAGCATACTCGAAGGTATTTCATGATTCGTTCCGTCATTCTTTACTCCAACTTACTGGTAAGTGGGAATTTCTCCAAAAAATGAAAACGTCCCTCCGTCTGTCAGTAATTCAGTAAGATTTTTTGTTGACTGTATAATTAAATGAATCTGTGGCATGTTGCTTTCGGATTTTTTAAATGTCATGCGGGAAATAAACATCGTCTTCGGCGAATATTTGAAAAATGGACTAAGGACAGATGGTCGATTTCCTATTTCTTGGATATCTAAGTGTGACCATCCAATTGATGGGTTTCGCAAATGTTTGGAAATTATGGCGATCAGGGATTGTCCATTGCCAGCATATATGTCACAATGACACCTTGGAAATTATTTAGGCATAAAATACGTTATACATTTTTAAAATCCGATTTCCGGCACAATACGGACATCTACTTCATTCTGTAGTTAAACATGTATCCAAACAAATGTGAAATCAAAATATACCTGCTGTATAAGTGGTGCTGATACAGTGGTGCAAAATGCAATGGAGTAAGAAATAAGGTTGCTCTTCCGGCCATTGACCATCGCATCGCAGGGCGGTTAAAGTGGCGGAGAAAGTGGTTGGATTGGTCCCTCCTTCCATCCTGACTGATGAAGTATATAATATATGCCTATAATATAGTTATATATGTAGCATTTGGTAGTATTTACTGATCAGGCTCATTAACATGGTACTTGCTTATTAACCGTTACTTCTTTAGTTAAAAACATAACAGTAGTTCTTCGTATAACGATGCCAAGTCAGTCGAAAAAGCTTTTACGAGTAACGTATGATTTAAATATTTTATAACAACTTACAAGATGAACTGATAAATAATTAGGTGAGTGTCAGATATTAGTAGTGTCTCCATCTCACCCATTATCACTCAAAAATATGATGTTACCAGGCAGTCAAAATCATTTATTGCATATGAGTACACTTGGTACATTTATACACGTCATTATTTTTCTTATCGACTACCGCTTCCAAGGTGTTAGCGCTGTGAAGAAGAAACGGCGCAACAAACTTCACGCAACACATCTTTTAAAATCAGTAATCTTGTAAAATATTAGTAGTTCTACATCGGTTATTAATAAATGGTAAAATAAGAAAAATAACTCTTCCTATGTTCGATTTCATGTTACCTTGACTGAACACTTTCAGTCTAGCTAATGACAGCATTATGAACTGATACAAGTATGAAATTTCTATGATTCCATTGCATTGCATGTAACCAAGTTTCACAATGTATTTAGAGGATTTCAATATCCAGTTAAATTTACCAGCTTACAATGCTTGTTCGTTGGGCGGTAAATCCTAAGAAATTACGGTATCACTAGTGTAATTACGGTGTAGTTGGAACTACTGGATATTAGCAACGTTATCGTAAAACCGTGAAGTAAAGTATCGCTAACTACTTTCGTTATTATCATAAATTAGGACATAGTATTCACATGTCTTGTGATACTAAAAGGGAACAGAAAAGTGTCGCCAACCGATTATTCCTTAACTAATAACTAATATAGATATCTGAAAAGTTGAAATTGACATAGCTACTAGAACTATGTGACCTGATGCTGAAAAGGATGTACCTAACTAAAAATAACATCAGTTGTCCCGTTGGGTAGTCCCGTTGCGGGACAAATGGGATTTTTTCCCCAGTTGTCCCGTTATGATTGCAACTGAACTAGTATTACCAGAACAAAAGTTAATTTTCTTCCCCATATATGGTTAGGTTTAGGAGTAGGTATAGGTTTTTGATTCTTTTCGAACGACCGATTTATCATCTACATAAAACGTATTATCATCATATTACCCCTTAGACGTCCACTGATGGGTATAGGCCTTTCCCAATGAACGCCACCACACCCAGTCCTCCGTCCTCCGCCTTCCGCATTCAGCCTCTTCCGGCCACCTTCTTCAGGTCGTCGGTCCATCTGGCGGTGGCGGTCATAAAACGTAATGTAATTCAATGTCGAAACGAATCGCTACAATAATAAATACGTCAAATGTCGCATTATTCTTCGGAACTAGATTTTAAAAGACGAATTGGCTGGTTTTTAAATAAACTTATCGTACTGGCAGGTTATTTTTAATTCAGTTTGTTCAACGTTATTTTTAAATTTAAAGATCACACACATACTGATTTCTACTTGTGAATTGTGACCAATGACCTTATGTGACACAAGAAAATATAATGCTATTGACTTTTGGTTTGGCATTCTATTTGGTTTTTATACCACAAAATTGAAATTTTCTTTACATTCAATTCTAATTTATGATCCAATTCTTGCCCTTTTTTTACAGCGGATGTCAAGTAGCAGAAACGTGTGAACGAACAGAAGAAAAGTCAGCTTTATATAGGTTTAATAAAATAATATATAAAGAAGCCACACAAAATCTTATCCTGATAAGTTGCCTTTTTGTATAATCCCTGCCACATACAAGATCGTTAATTACAAGGAAACCAAAGTTCATTACCTAGTTATTCATCGAAATTTTTACTTTTTATTATACACTAGCTTTTGCCCGCCACTTCGTCCGCGTAGGTTTAGATATTTACATATCTTGAATTTCAAAATAGATATCGTTTTCGTAAACAACGTCCCTATTATTTCTAGATAGATACCTAAATCTCCATACAAAGTGGCGCCACGTTGTGAGCAAATTCACTGCTTTTAACGATTAATTTGGTTTCCCCTAGGAATGAGATGTTTTTTCGGGATAAAAACTATCCTACGTCCTATTCCAGGACCTAACCTATATGTGTTCCAAGTTTCATCCTGATCCGTCCAGTGGTTGAAGCGTAATTGAGTAACAAACATCCAAACTTTCGCTTTTGTAATATTAGTGTGATTGAAAATTACATTAGTAATGTAAACATAATAATATTTTCTGCTTACGTACGGTTCACGTGGACCACTGTGTAACCAAATTGACCACCATTCTCTTCACACTATTTGCATGGTAGCATAGTGGACTAAATAATAGTAGCTCTGTGATGTTATTTTCGCATTCACACTGTCTGTATTGATCTTAATACAAAATTATCACTTTCGTTAAGAGATAGTGAAATTACGTTCTCCTACTTCCGTGCGGAGGCTTGCTTGAATGAACTTGATTTTTAGTCAGGTTGTAACGCTTTTATTGTAACTGGACAAACCAGTATTAAAGATGCCGGCACCCATTCGCTCAACGATCTCTGATCATCATTTATATACAAATGTAATAGAGCCAGTAAAAATTCTGATTTAGAGAAAATATTACTAAATTGTTGTGTTCGTCACTCCAGCACAGGGTCAAGAAATTTCAGTAATCTGACCCAGGTACCAGATTTTGTATATTGGGTACTTGGGTCAGTAGTAGGATTTAGTACTCAATATGTACTATTTGTACTTAAATTTCAGACTTTGTACATAAATAGAACAAGAGACACAACGGGTATTGAAGTCCGAGCTGGAATCACCCATCCCAGCTCATTATCTCTATAACATACCTAATTCTAAGACTGAGCTTCTGGCAAACTACTGCACGCCATTGTAGTCCGAATATTTTTTGTAAAGAAATCATTTAAGTACATCTATTCTGTAGCCTATTTTTTTAAGAAGACATTCATTGGTTAGTTGTTCTTAGGGCGTATACCTACTTGTGATGAGCTTGTGATATATTAAATGAAATGAATGTCAAAAGGTTGTCACAGATTGGCATGCTCATGACAAAATAAATACTTTTCAAGTAGGACTATATTTTGTAAAAATAACCAGTATGAACCACTTTTATTATCTATCATTCCCATCGTGCACGGTTAAAAAAATAGACTAGTCTAACCAGAACTCCGGCATAAGTATTATATGACTCCGGCATCACACAAAAACGTTCAGTGGAAAGAAAGAAAAAATATTATCCAGGTTACTTCCTTGCTGACTTTTCTTTTATTTTTTTCAGTGCCTGAAGCAGAAGGCAATCTGATGTCGATGATAGATTTCCGCTACTGGCGCTGTGTAATGAAGAGAGATTGGACCTGCCCAGACAGTGAGATCAACTTCTTTTTGTATACGCCGTAAGTATATTGAATACCTACCTGTCATTATTTGTTGAAGAAAGCCTGTGCTCTTATGAGTTAGGTACTATCTGAGCTAGTTCATTGACTTTTGAGATTGCTATCAGGTTCAGGACAACAATCGATGAAGTCTGTTGAATGTTTATTCCGCTTAAGGTTCATGTCAACATATCAGCCCTCAGACATCCACTGCTGGACATATGCCTTTGCCAATGAATGCCACCACATCCAGTCCTCCCTTCGCATCCAGATTAGGTTCATATCATCTGGGTCTAATTGATACTTCCTAGATTTACACTTTTACTAAGCAAACCAATATACCTACTTGCACATAAGCAAAACACAATAATTCTATTACACTAGTCGTATAACCTGAATGAGTCAGTAACAGGTCTACAGGTCAAAGTCGTCTATAAAAAGAATTTTATAAATAAATTTGTGACTGCAGTGTCAGTGAACCTAAATTATCCGGAACTAATTAGTATGCTTGTACTATACTAATACTATAATACATATACTAGGTTAAAGATAAATAAGTACTTGTACAGGTAATTCAAAACAATCTTATGTATATCAGTGTTCCCTGAGCAGGGAGCGGCCGTTCAAGCAGTGGATAGACGTGCGTCACAAGAACCTTCTGGATGTGTACGGGTGGAGTCCCACCAAGAAGAATGTCCTCATCATACACGGCTTTAATGGCACACACTCCAAGACCCCCATGACTTTCATTCGAGACGGTAAGTTTATTATCATCATATCAGCCCTTAGACGTCCATTGCTGAACATAGGCCTTTCCATTGGGAAAGGCCTACAAAGGTCATTGGACCGTCACCACATCCGGTCCCCGCCCTCCGCATCTAGTCGGCCATCCGGCCAGCTTCTTCGGGTCATCGGTCCATCTGGTGGCGGGGCGTTCCACCCTGCGCGTGTCGATCCGCGGTCTCCACTCAAGAACTCGTCTGCTCCAATGGCAGTCGGCTGACAGAAGTATCAAGTGGACTGGAAGTTTTTGAAAAACAGCATTTCGCCTATTCTACAATGTTTAAAGACAAAAATAGTGCGTCCTGTCTGTCTTCACCTACGGCGCAGAAACATGGACACTGACAGTGGAAATTGGAAGGTGGAAATTTCTCGCTCGTCGCTCAGCGAGCTAATAAGGAAAACTGTTTATCATAAGTGGCCAGGACTTTGTGTCTTAATAAATATATTTTTTTACTTAAAAATGCTTACTGCGAGTGTTAGTGGTGTTAGTGTAGGTAGACATAATGTGCGAGTAAAAGTAACTATTTGCATGTTCGCAGCGTACCTGTCGCGAAATGACTACAACGTGTTCATGGTAGACTGGTCGCCGCTTACGAGGTTTCCGTGCTATCTGTCATCTCTTTCCAATATGAAGTAAGTCATTGGCGTCATTACCAGTTGCACCACGCCAAGTTTATACTGTGCGAAGATTATTTTGGCAACCCGTTTTGGGCTGTGTGCTCTATTATCTTTGTATTTTTACAGTTAGTGGAACGTCTGCATACCTACTGTCCAAGGATTTTATTTAGGTTTGATCATCGGCAAATGTCTGTTGATGGAGGAGACTTCCCCAAAAATAATGGGAGAGTAATGCCCTGACCAACACTTTAGGCAGGCGAATTGTTAATCGCAGTACATTATGAAGTTCAATGAAAAGACGATGCTAAGATTTTTATTTTTCAGGTCCGTGTTTTCTCGCATTATAAGAAATAACACAAACCAGCATTTCAACAATTTAAGTTTCATTAACATTTAACAGTTTCCGTTTTAAATTTCTCGTACTCATAAAATTTGCCCTCTTTGTATTAGTCCTAGATTTATTTTATTATGCATAACATTGTTGTTGACTTGCAATTGCGAGCAAGATAACATACTTTGCATTACGTATCGCGCTTGCTTATTGCTCTGGCACTATGTTACTAAAGTGTATGGTTAAACCATAATTATTTAAAATTCCGTGAAATGCGGAGAAATCGATGCAGTTTATTATATTACCTACTACATGCTGTTCTCCATAACAATATGTCCTATCCTATACAGTAATTTGTGTGAATAATACCTGAGGGTTACTATACGAATTTCTGATTGAAAAAATCTAGATATTTTATGCGAATATTTTCTGTTTCGTGGAACTGGAAGCGCAATGCGTTTTACTATTTTTGTTAATGTTTCAGGTTAGCAGCTCAGTGCACAGCCCAACTGTACTCCTACATCACGCAAGCCGGCGGCCTGGCCAAAATGATCACCTGCGTGGGGCATTCCTTAGGAGCCCATATTTGCGGGATGATATCCAACCATCTCACCGAGAAGCAGTACAAGATTGTTGGTGAGTGGTATTAATATTATTATGATTAAACAAAATGATCAGCTGCAAGGGGCAATCCTTTTTACAAGTAAGTGGTTGATATTTCTTTGCGACATAATTTAGGTACAATACCCAAGATATGCACAAGACAGAAATTATGTATTTTTATAAATGTGTAAAAAATATATAGATTCGTTTAGATAAAGATGTAAAGTCAAACTTTGGCATTAAAATAAAAATAAACAGTGTATTTTAGTTTAACATATGATATGATACAGATACGTGGATGTAAAAATACATTTAAACAAACACATTTTGACTTATCATAGATTACTTAGATCTGCGGTTTTTTAGGCAACGCCAAAGTAACAGTCTTTGTTTCCAGATATTGATTGACGCCATCCTCTCCTCTGGAAGGACAGAATACATAGAACATTAATCACTTTCATTGTTATTAAACTGACATGAGATTAGAGACTAACTATATACTTATGCGAAAGAAATAGAAGACTGAAATGGTAGTCGATAATGTGTTAGTGCCGCAAGGCACAGCGTGATGGAAACAGATGGACTAACTACACTAGATGAAGGTCTTTAACTAACAATATATAGACGATGATGATTTTTTTGTCAATCATAAAGTTTACTTACAGTTCCCTTCCGAGTCCCGAGTCCTTGTAGCCACCGAATGGAGTTTGACTAGTTACGTAGTCGTATGTGTTGACCCTGAAATTTGATCAAAAAATTCTGAATCAATAGGAGCTCAATAGGAAATTAAGTCGCACGTCAAGTTTTTGAGTAAGTAACTAAGTGTTTTAGGGCAGATGTCCAAATTCCTGCTTTATACTTATAAAACTTACCATACGGATCCAGCTCTCACGAATTTTGCAAAACTCATTGCAGTGGTGATATCGTTTGTGATTACACCAGCGGCTAAACCGTAGTTGCTGTCATTGGCACGCTCCACCACTTCGTCGAAGGTGTCGAACTTAAGGATGCTTTGAACTGGGCCGAAGATCTGGACAGTTTCAAAAAGGTCGTGTTTAGGATGTTTCAACGTTGTTTAATGATTTAAACAGCAGTATTTCACCTATTGTAGAGTAAATTCTCTGTTTTTATTCAACATAGCACTTACTTCTTCCTTTGCGATTTTCATTTCATCCCTAACGTCAGCAAATACCGTGGGCTTGATGAAATAGCCCTTGTCTCCTATCTTGTCACCTCCAGCGACGCACTTCGCTCCCTCTCTTTTGCCCGATTCTATGTAACCCAGCACTTTGGTATACATTTCTTTGTCAATCTGAAAACAATTATTAATAGGTGTACTACGAAGAGAAGTTTAAATTTTAAAGTGAATTTATTTGAAAATTTGAGTGTTTTACCTGTGGACCCTGTTGAACGTCGTCGAAGGGATTTCCTACCAATCGCTTTTTGGCAATTTCTGCGGCTTTAGTAACGAACTGATCGTAAATACCCGACTGCACGAAAGTTCTGGTTCCAGCACAGCAACACTGACCACCGTTAGCGAATGCAGCTGCATGAGCAATTTGAGCTGCTTTCTCCACTATAATAATATTTAAACAGCCATTATAATCCAGCATACACTGTGAACTAAATTCTGATATTGTTAAGTGCTTTGCATACCATCAGCGTCATTGAAAACTACCAAAGGACTTTTGCCACCAAGTTCCAATGTCACGCGCTTTAGGTTGACAGTTGAAGCAGCTCCAAGAACGAGTCTCCCGACCTGCAATAAGTGAATAAAGATCTTTTGTTAAACCGTACTTAGTAAGTATAATCGGCCTTAGTGTATTGCACTCTCACACAACCAACAAGTGTCATTTTTGTTATCTAATTATTTATCAATATACATATTAAGATTCTACCTGTCGCATTGTCAATTTACAGAAGAAAAAACAGACAAATAAGACTCCTTAAAATTTATAATGCAACGCATTACATACATTCACATCGTGCAAAAACGGGACAAACACTTAAGTGGGTTAGAAGTTACTAATAATAAAAATCTTTTGTTTTAAATATTAATACAGTTCGCAGTAAACCCCTTACTAACATGTAATATTATCAATTAATACTAAGCTAGTCTTCTATACTTATGTATCTATATGGCTTGCGCTCACTGTAAGTCACAGTTCCCGAGAAGGTATTCTCTATAATCAGTCGAGAACTTACGTTTGTTACCTTGCCGACGTATACTGTTAGACATTTCATTATAGATTATAGGGATATATTCCCAAGAAATTTGCCCCTGAATTAGTTGTTTACCCGCGTGAAAGACAAACTTTTCCTGAGCGACGATCTTGGTGAAGTTGACATGTTGGATTGGAGATCTAGGCTCTGGACTGCTATGGTTGTTGGTCGATCGTTTGTCGATCGTACGTAAATCTAATCGTACTTAGTTAATCCTACGTAATCAGGGTTCATCATACGTTGGTCACCTGCAGTATGGTTAAATATGGTCTTAATCACCTCAGTGGATCCAGTAAAGGCGACTTTGTCAACCTCAGGGTGGTGTGTCAAAGCAGAACCGGCTGTGGGCCCGTATCCAGGGATCACATTGACAACTCCAGCAGGGAAGCCAGCCTCTTTGATAAGAGCAGCTATAGCCAGAGCCGTGAGAGGAGTCTGCTCTGCTGGTTTCACGATTACTGTGCAGCCTGGAAATCGACACCGGGTTTTGAGTTTGCGTCAGACTGATAAATGAATCATTGCCTGTCAATGTTCACATTTGTTATTTAAATGTATGGAAGTTTCCTTGTTACCTTGAACAAGGAATGTATAATTGTAACGTAGAAGCACATGATTTATTACCTGCCGACAACGCCGGAGCAATTTTCCATGCCATCATAGGAATAGGATAATTCCAGGGAATAATCTGGGCACATACACCCACAGGTTCCTTCATCGTAAAGGACAATACTTCGCCATCTGTAAATCATTTCATAATATGACATCAAATACCTATTAATCTTGTGTTCAACTAGATTTTTCCATTAAAATTAAAATGATCACGCCTTGTTACACCGGATATAACATGAGTATGTGCGTCAATTATTAGTAAATAGATAAGGGCAGACAATAATGCTTTGAAGCTTAAATATCGATATGTAAACACAGCATTTTCTTCTTATCGAATAACTATAGTTATTCAGTGTATGTATTATAAGCATGCACACGTGACTGTTAAATGATATATGATGTTTCTTCCAAGAATAAACAATGTACTATAAATAAAAGGGTCTCAATTATCTGTCCAGTTAAAACCCTCAGAAAATTTCTATACAAACAAAGTTTAGGTTCCATTATATTCCTAATATCAAAAGTAAGCGAATATTAAAAGTACCTGCTGGTATGGTGCTTCCTAAAATCTTGTCCGCTTTTCCAGCATAATATCTTAATACGCTCGCAGAGAAGTAAACTTCGTCTTCAGCATCCTTGACCGGTTTTCCGCAGTCCAAAGTTTCTAGCTCGGCGAGATACCTGGCTTGAGATTCTATCAGTTCAGCCAGTTTGAGCATCAGACGGCCTCGCTGTGAAGCGTCTATGGTACGCCATTCCGCGTAGCGGTGAAACGCTTGCTTTGCAGCTGCTACTGCTAAATCTACGTCAGCCTGAATCAGGAATATTGCATAAATAATATATTATCGTGTGTACATAAATATATCGCAGTTATCATATGGAAATCAAAAATAAGTTAATTAACAAATGAAGAAAGTAAAATTACTTTTTCTACTTTTTCTAATTCTAAGAAGATAGTTTAATTGGAATAGTAGACGTGACTATATAGAACATGAAGAATAAAAATTGAGGAAAATGGAATATATCTGTTTGTAGTTACTTACAAATAGAGGTGCCTACGTGACTATACGATACGCTGCATGGAGATAAAATATAGTTATGATGGATGACAGTCCCGGGTAAGCAAGCAAAATGCGTCAAACAATGTCACTGACTGTTTATAGCCTTGAATGGTTTATTCTGACTGTGTCAATTGTGCTTGCTGTAATGTGCTTTTATGCCTCGGTAATTTACACAATCATAAGTCTGAAATTTATCTATTATAGGTATATTTATACAAAATGATAATGGGTCTAGAAACTTAAAATTCTGCACAAAGTATCATCAGTAACGTAGGTAACCCCTTAGTATCAAGTGGCTAAATTTCCACGCGGACGCGGACAAAGCCGGGTGCAGCAGATAGTATAGAGTATACAAATCTAGAATTTGAGGTGTCAGGTAAATCCAATAACAATGTATAAGTACCTTGTCTCCCTCGGCGACTTGCGCGATGACGGTCTCATCCTGAGGGTTGAAGGTTGGGAAGGTCTTTTTGCTGACCGCGTCTACCCACTCGTTGTTGATGAATAACTGGACCAAACCATTAAATTTTTTACACGCTAATGACATCCGAAAACTGCCACAGGGCTAGAACGTCTATTAAAATGTAGGAAAGAAATCGCACCTAAAACGTTTACATCATGTTTACACCTATCTGACATACACCTATTGATCATAAATACTATTGACAACCAAAGTGATCTAAAATGTTGAAAAATAACAAAAGAGTCAGTAGGTATAAAAGAAAAAATAAAATCGTTCTAAACACCTTGATGGCTGAAAATGTAATGTTGTTAAAGTGAAGTAGACGTGGACTACTGACTGAAGTTACTTACTAAAGTTAATTGGGATCTTTACTATTGACTATACTGCTATCCGATGCAACTGTTTCGGATTGGATGAATGGGATTTTGGCGTTTAAAATGGAAATCAGCATTCAAATTATTCAAAATCCATCCATAGAGACAGGCCAGAATAACGCGGGCAAGACGCGGTCTGCCTGCGGTATTATTTGTATGGAGCCTAGTCCGCGTCTTGCCCTCCACCGACCGCCACCCGCGCCAAATTGAAGGTGGCTTTATGGATATACGTCCAACACTAGACAAACCGATGATAAGATTGAAAGCTAGATGTGAAAGTGAAACTAATTTTCTGGAGTTTTAAGAAATCAAACAGCTAAAGTTTATACACTTAAAATGTCTGTCGTTTAGGTCCATGTGCCCATAATTACGCTGTTACATGGCCACGGGTCAACTTGTTCTTATATTGTTGACCTTTATTCTGCATACATACAGCATTTAGGTACAGTTTTTACCTTATTGGATATACAGTCATATGAAGCTTAAATTGCTGGAATTGAAGCTGCAATTGATTGATTGAAACTGAGATTGATTGATTTGATTACAGGATTATCATCATCGGATTTACCCATTACATTGTAACGTAACCCCTGTCTGTTTGACTGCGTAAAGACCAGGGTCTTCATTATAGATCAGTAAGTCAGAACTTATTGATCTATGATTCCCGTGGTGGCAGTAATTACGAAACGGAAGCAGTGCTAGCTTATTAGGCTCTTGGGTTTATTCCGTTTTAACAATATTTGGTGTGTAATGATCCCCACAGTACTCATTAATGTTTGTGAATAGAACTAATTTATCGATAATTCAAGTAACTTCATGCAAGTGCACTTCTGAAGCCGTAGGGCCTCTCTACGGGAATTAACGTGAGCAGATCAAAGGTTATGGTCATATCCTTTGATCTGAGCGGCACTCGCTTGGTACCTAGACTCTAGTGGCTCAACCCACTTGTATTCGTCCTATACATTTGATAGTATCAAAATCCTAAGGAAGACCATTTTAGGAAAAAAAAGAAGACTGATCTATCAACGCACAGCTCAAACCGCTAGGCTATGTATAGACACTTCATAGAGGTTCCTTAGGGACGTATCCACCTTAGAGTAACCGGGGCCGCCAGTTCAACCAAGACCCCTGCCATAGCGTTTTCATCCGATACGAAACATGCTGTCATTTTTCGAGAAGGGATCAATCACATGCACATTTGTATATGGTGTCGCTGCGAAACACAAATGTAAAAAAATACCGCCTCATAGAGTGCTAGGTTTGATAGGAAATTAGGAACAGACAACTTTGTACAAATTGGCCCGGTCTGGAAGTTATATCTGTAATTTCTCCTATCCTTGTCACATGAGAAAAACCTAGTTTGCAATTAGACAAGTGTATTATGTAGTATGTAATATTTATTTACAATACATTAATAATCTTCGTACACACACTTTGACACATTTCAATTCGGTGGTCTTGTATTTTCCGCAGAGGGACGCCTTAGGCCTTTTGCACATTATAGGACACAAGACACCAGACAACAAAAAAATCTAAGCGCGTATCTGGTCCGAGTTAAGAAAAAATATCTTGTAATATGTATAGTCTCATATAACAACCAATGCGACTGGATTTCTTATAAGAAATTTCTTATAAGACATTTTCTTATAATGTGCAAAAGGGCTTAAGCTATCCTTAAGTATGGCTATTTTCTTCAGTATTGCTTATGAATGAATGTCAGTCACTACGAAAAGGATTTAAAAAAGTTCGTTCATAATGGGTACAATTTTGCGAGCACGAACTAGTTACTAAATTAATTAAATTGGAAAAAAATATATAAAAAGAATATCTTTAGACGTGCGTACATTCCAATGCAAACAATTATGTTGTATCTAGATTACAATCTAGACTAATCGACTGTGCCAGGCCAAACATTTGCACAGATGCTTATCTGTGTAATTTTCTTAAAATCCTTTTGAATAGCATAGTTTTATTTGTCCTTTAATGCTTATCATGTAATAATTGGGCATCAGATATGTTTTACATGTTTTATTATCTCTGGTTGTTTACAAAACTATTCATGTAAAGTATAACTCGTTATACGGCACTGTAAAATATGGTAGGTAATAAAATAAATTTTATGATATCATTTGAAATTAAAAACATTAGATGTAGGTACTACAAATAATAATTTCATTTAGAGATAAATATATTTTTACCGTACGTTATGGTTACCTACGACTTGTATTCAAATAAATCACTAAATTTTATTAGGTAAGTAATTACACATATTAGATTGAACAGTTCATTATTTGTTATTTGCGGGCTGGTGTACAACCATTTTTGTTAGAATATTAGACCTAATTAGAATATTAGTACCCACATAATATTAGATAGTTTGTGATCTTGTGCTACTTAATGTATTTAAACTACTAGAAGCACAGAATAAGTAGTACTATTCGTCTAGAAGCTCGTAAATAGATTCATCGCATTCGGTTACTCTACACACCCGACAAAATCGATTCATTTAAAAATAGCTCGACTTTAATCTTATTTTTAACAAAATGCTACTTGCTTAAGCTTCAATAGTAAATTGAATATATTTACCTTCGTGTATTTCACGTCCACTTTCACCATTCTGAATTGGTTTTCAAATCGGTGTTTGTTGAAAACGGACGTGCGTCCTCTCTTGTGGATACCAACAGACTGAGTTGAACTTGAACTTCGTCAATATCATATGTTGATTCCAGTTTACCTATTTCTATTGTAAACCTTATTTGTATGTAGTTTCAGCACAATTTAGAATGTTAAACTTTAATTCCACAAAGACCGGCATCAGTCGTATCATTGTGGTTATTGATATAAGTACCAACATCCACATCAACAATTTGTATTGAGGAGGGGTTCATAGATTACCCGACGTGACGTGATTATTCTCTGCCATAGTTTGTCTCCTGATACAATTATCCTAATATGGTGTTGTTTAATATTCGAAGCTAAGCTTTGTTCATGGGACTCAAAAAATTGGGTCTTTGAAGAAAACGTTAATTGGGATTGGGATCTTCTACGAGTATGTTCCTTAGAGCACGTTCTATATGCCCATATTGTCAGACCAACAGAAAGTCATATAGTAAATATTTACTCTGTTGTAGGTATACCTTTAAACATACATTATGAAAATATTATATTTTCTTTTAATAAGGAGCTGTTCCGTGTCAAACATACACCGACGCATAAACAGGAAATAATAAGAAAGTCGACGTAACTGCAACAACCCAATAAACACCGCACCACACTAAAATATCAATTCATGTGAAAAAATTCAGGCAGGATACAAACGATATCAGGTCTGGTAATGTGTTAGCTCTTTAATTTCTCCTTGCTTACAATATTTCCGATGATTAGTGCAGCTGATGCTAGTGTTTTAAGCTTTATTTCCAGGCGGTAAATACCATTAGGTTTCCACAAGACAATAAAATATTGATTTAACTAGATGTTGCCAGTCTCATGTGTTATTCATTAAATATGCACTAGTGATGGAGTCTAAATGGGCACGCTCAGTAAAATATGTGAAAGGTAGGTATATGAGTAGGTATAGGAAATATCTAGCATGTGTTACACCCGCAACGTGCACACACATTTCTTTTTAAAAATGTTAAATGGTTATTTAATATTATTTTTACTTTGAAAAGTGGAAAGAATACCTATATAAAAATAAAGCGATAATTTGTATTTCGTCAGTTACAATAGAAAACTATAAAAACTGGACCTATGAGTATGAGAAAGAAATAAGTATATCATCGAAATAACTAAGTACACAATTTTGCCAAAGAATATATTTAACGAGTCAACATTAAGAAGTTGTCTAATTAAACATTATGCAAATTACATAGTATGTTGAAAAGAATAATTGTTTTTAAATCTTCATAAATAAATAATTCGGAAGGATTTTGGTTTTTTAATATTTTTGCTCATATGTTTTTCTTTTCAATTTAGAGTTGAGGTTTCTTGGGCAGATTGATGGTAACAGTCTTGTTCTCCAAATATTGCGAGATCCCGTCCTCACCCCTGTAAATAAAATAAAAAATGTTATTTTTATAGATAGAACAGAATAATAAAAAAACTACATGAACGGAACATATTTTTTCTATATATGTATTTTCTAGAACATATTTTCCAGAACATATATTTTCTAATTTCTGACACTTCTTCTGACGCCTCCTAGATGGAGCGACAATCAGCGTAATGCCGCTGCAATGACTGGATGAGAAACCCGAGATCGGGTTCAATGGCGCGCTTTGGGAGAGGCCTATGTCCTGCAGTGGACTCTTGCAGGCTGATGATGATGATGACATCACATAATCTTAGGAGATAAATGCTTTTACTTTAGTAGAGCAATAATTATTCCAGGATTCAGTCGTTTCTCACTATCTCAGAGGACTAGCCTTTGCAAGCCACATATTTAATTTTACATACTTATTTAAATGTTACTTACAGTTCACGTCCAATACCAGATTCTTTAAATCCACCGAAGGGTGTCTGAGGGGCTACGTGCTCGTATGTGTTCACCCTGAAACAAAATATAATAGGATTTTAGACAGTTCATCTATACTAATAATAAAGGGGTAAAGTTTGTATGGAAGGTTGGCTGTGTGTGTTCAAAGTACGCTGTGTAACTACTAAGTTATTATGTTACTGGGATTTACTTATAAATAGTTTTCTTGATAGAGGTTGGGTTTTAGAAAATATAGTTGGCTGAATATTATAAAACATCAATCAGGCCTCCCCACCCGTCTGGCCAGCGCGGGAAGTGTAGGTCAAATCCTCCGTCTCTCTCCGGCAGATGAGAGAGGGTTGTGCTCCTGCAGTGGAGACAAAAATAACATGATGATGAAACGGTTGAAATGAAGTCATACCATATCGGTCTCCTACGTGTCAGTGTCGTTCATTTTGTACTCAGACTAAAAACCAATAATTACCAACCAATTATTAGTATATAATCTAAGGTTTTGTACATAAATTTAGGACTAAGTCTATGGTTTTATATAATAGTGCCTTTCGGTATGACACTTTCTGTCTGGAATCCAAGATGGCCGCCATATCAGTGATACTTTTTTATTTTCGGGGGTGCTGAATTACTTTCTATCGCTTGAAGAAATATACATAGACATCTTCAGAATTAATACGAAAATAATAATTAAATTAAACATAGAAAATAATAATTAAATTACCAAACAGATCCAGCGCGAACATGCCTAACGAAAGCAAGCGCAGTGGTGATGTCCTTGGTGATGACACCGGCACCCAATCCGTAGTTAGAGTCGTTGGCACGGTCGACCACCTCCTCGAAGGTTTCGAACTTGAGGATGCTCTGAACTGGGCCGAAGATCTGACAACAAGGTTTGACCGGAATTGGTTAGCGTATTAGTATATTTATGCACTTAGTAGTGTTAGTGTATGGATGCAATTGGACATCGATATTAATTACATGATTCAAATATCCTGGTGTCTTGTAACATCACTTAAACATTATGGCCACCATAATTTTCTCTCAAACTATTGAATTTATCAACCAACATATAAAATGATACTGTAGATTTGTAGAACATTCATGTATTAATGGCCGCTATATTTTTAGGTCCATTTAGGCCTCCTTCGAATATCTCTAAAGACATTATCAAAGGCTTTATTAAGGGCAAACATTTCATAGGTATTAAGTAGATTTAAATGAAACTTGTGAATCTATTACCTCCTCTCTGGCAATCTTCATGTCATCCTTGACATCAGCAAATACGGTGGGCTCAATGAAGTAACCAGCTTTGCCTTGGCGGTTGCCTCCAGCAACGCATTTGGCAGTTTTCTTGCCAACCTCGATGTAGCCCAATATCTTGTTGAATTGTTCCAAGTCGATCTTAAAAATATTAAACAATCTATTATTCACGTAACAAAGACCTCATGAACATCAAAAACCAGGTTAAACAGTCAAAATAAATATTGTGACTTATTTTACTTTATAATAGGTCATTTCCATAATGATAATATCATATGTATCTTACAACAGAACAGGCGTGTGAAATAGAAGGCTCGTATATAGGACAAGATCTTGTCTAACCTGTGGTCCTTGTTGCACGTCTGTGTAAGGGTTTCCAACTGATCTTTTCTTGGCTATTTCAGCGGACTTGGCTACGAACTTGTCGTAGATACCTGACTGCACATAGGTCCTGGTGCCAGCAACGCAGCATTGACCAGCGTTCGCAAAGGCGGCTCTGTGAGCAATCTGGGCTGCTTCCTCCACTAAAGAACAATTAGATAATTAATTCATTTTACCATGCTTTGGAAGTTCATTACATTAAGGCATATACAACTTTTTTAAAGAATGAACTTAAATTGTTAAGTAAACGTTTAAATAAAGTCTAGGTAAAACTTATAACTACCATCAGCATCATTGAAGACGACGAGTGGGCTCTTGCCACCAAGCTCAAGGGTGACACGTTTGAGGTTCACAGCTGATGCCGCAGTCATTATAATTCGTCCGACCTGTGAAGTTCAAAATAAATTATAGTTTATTATCTAAGGTTCTGTCCTCAAAATCACTAGTAGTGACAAGAATGATTAAATAGACGTACTTCGGTGGAACCAGTAAAAGCGACTTTATCAACACCAGGGTGGTGGGTCAGAGCGCCGCCAGCCGTCGGTCCATAACCAGTAATTACGTTCACTACACCGGGTGGAAAGCCAGCTTCCTTGATTAGGGCAGCCATATACAGGGCAGTGAGGGGAGTTTGCTCCGCAGGCTTCACTATCGTGGTGCAACCTAGAAGAGGAAAAATAATTACCTATATTGACATCTATCTTAATACCTGGACGGTTTCTTAAGAAATCTCAGTTTTATGGCACTTACGCAGAAGACTTACCAGCAGCTAAAACTGGAGCAATCTTCCACACGAACATGGGAACAGGGTAGTTCCATGGTAGAATTTGAGCGCAAACACCGACAGGTTCTTTCAGAGTAAAGGTCAGTACATCGCCATCTAAAAAATGTGTCATTACAGTGCTTTAGTGCATTTGCATCAGTTCTTATTCTTGAAATTATTTATATTCATTTTCAGATTATTCTGGCAAATATATTTATTTTATAACCATAATAATCTGAACCTAAAACTTTATGCACATCCACACAAAAATATCAATTATATTGAGTGTTACTCTATTTTATCTGATGTGAATAACAATTTCCTGGTACCTAGTGTTAATAAAAGATAAGCAGATGCTTTTCAGTAGAATAAAATTTGACACGACAGGTAGGTAATATTGTAAAAACTTTCCACGAAGCTCCACAAGTACCTATACATATCCGGGTATCATTTAATCAATATGGAGTTCCATGAAGAAGCCATAATATTGTACAAAGGGTAAACTGAAATAAAAGTCATTACGATACATTTCGATATCGAGTATTTAGGGTTCTTACCAGCAGGGATAGTGTTTCCTAAGATTTTGTCAGCCTTGCCGGCGTAATATCTCAGGATGGAGGCTGACCAAAAGACCTCCCCTTCAGCCTGCTTCACTGGCTTGCCATTATCCAAAGTCTCGAGCTCTCCTAAGTACTTGGCGTCTCTCTCCACGAGATCGGCCAACTTAAGGAGAAGTCGTCCCCTTTGGGAAGCGTCGAGGGTACGCCATTCGGAGTAACGATAGAAGGCTTTCTTGGCAGCCTCAACGGCTACGTCTACGTCAGCCTAAAAAATAAAATAATGTTTATCGTTGAACTTTGATCATTGGTTTTAGTCATGTTATTATGTATTATCTTGTTTTCAGTCCATATCATAAGTCTGACTAATTGAAATTTATTTGTCTGCAATCATACGTATTTGCGTAAATATTTGGCATTATGCTTCGGAACCGTGTTCACTATGTGTCTGATATGATATCTACGAGTATGTAGCAGTAAATACCTTGTCTCCCTCGGCGACTTTCGCAATGACACTCTCATCTTGAGGGTTGATAGTAGCGAAGGTCTTCTTGCTGACCGCGTCCACCCACTCGTTGTTGATGAACAACTTAAATCAAAAAAACAACATGACTGTGTTAATAGTTGGTACTTGTGTTATACTTCTCTATAGTTTCCTACATCTAATGAACTGGAGAAACATTTTAGATTTGTTTACTGAAACAATTTGAATGGCATTATTGGTAATACTGATCAAAATCAATCAATCCATATGGATCTGATGTTGCCAATTACAAGGACTACGAGAGGATACTTGTATAATTGAGAGCCTCATCATTTTTCAAAGTGGTTTTGTTTAACAACTACCTACAATAAGTTTGATGCTTTGCTAGTTTGTTATTGATAAATTTATTAATTATAATAAATAATGCAAGTTTTTAAACAAATAGACTTAATTTCTTTGTATGTAAGAAGGATTACGGAGAGGTTGATTTTTAGCAACATGTCTGGTATGTCGTGTGTCGCTACACGACCTCGATAAGAAAAATGATCCAAAAAATCTAGGTGACTAGAGGTAGGTACTTCTACTTAACTATAAAAAGGAGACAATTTAAAAGATGAGAAGACGAGATTAAAAAGCCAGCAGGACCATTGTGGATGAGAAAAGTTAGAAACAGAGATGAATGGGGCAGACTGAAAGAGGTCTTTCTCGAGAGAGAAGCTGGGAAGGGACAGGAGAAAAGAATGTCAGATAAATAAATTAAGGAATGTATTTATTCATTAACAAAGTACCTAGGTAATAAGAAATAAATTTAAGGCATATTGTTACTTCTTTCAGCATTAAAGTACGTTTACAATACTTCAAGTAGGTCAGTAGAAGTAGTAAAAACGCAAAAACATGATGCGTTTAATACATTAGTTGGGGCCAACAATGGACACATTACATGGTACAGTATTCAGATACGCGGAAGTCTGAAATTACATATAGTTACCTACACAGTGGAGACAATACAGAAGGACAGTAGCTCGGACGACATAAAATACTTCTATTAGGCTTTTTTTGCTATAGAGACGTAGACGTGGTTGTAATAATATACTTCTGGCTGTGCCTCTGGTTAAATACTAGGGATGTAACGAAACAGCTATTACGATAACGAATAGGTACACATTTATATTTATGTGATAGTATCACCTATCCAACAGCGAAAGAATAGTTGAAATTGGTACAGAAATTCAACAGACAAACATTCATACATACAAACAAACACAACTATATTTCATTCCAGATTAATAGTCCTATGAAAACAAACGCATTTGCGTCTCGAAAACAAAATACACAATAGATGGTGTTCCTAAGTGGACCGCAAAGTTTACTTGGTAATACAAACCTATTTTTGCTGCTGGTGACCCTTTCATGTATATGTTACCGAGACGCAAATAGCGTTGGTTTTCATAGGACTATTAATCTGGAATGAAATATAGTAACAAACATTGCCTCTTTATTACTAGTATATAGATTCCGTTGCTTATGCAAAAAAAATCGCTAATAGTTTTTCAACAAGATGGTAACATGTTAGAGATGCGCGCATAGGATGAAGGCTCATTAAATATACCTACTGAAAACAGCTTTCAGAGTCGATTATGCAAATTTTGACTAATTCACTGATTTTCTCAACAACATGTTGTTTTATAAACTATTCAGAATTTCACTTGTCGCCAGAATGTATAATAATAACAAGCTTATTGGTTAGGCTCATGCAAACAAGTCTTTTATTTGTAACCCGTTGTTATGAATGACGCTACAATAGATAGAAGAGAAATATAATTTAAATATATTTAGGCACATGACCAGGGAGCGGAATCTCATGGCAAAACATTTGAAATATAATAGGGATGGGATATTATATTTTATCAAGTTTTCAAGCCATCGGTATTTTTTAATTAAATAAAAGAACATTTAAGTTCTACCTACGAGTATATGGCTATAACAAAATCAAAATTTATTTCGATACAAACCGTTTTTTTTATCCTCTATTAAATATGCAAAACCTGCAATAAATTTGTATGGGACAATTCAGTGTAATAGTCGGAGCGACTGGTTTAATACATTCAAACTGGTATACCTATAAATACCTATAGGTATTCATGCACTAGGTAGGTAAATGGGTATGCATCTGTTGTCCCATACTTTATTGCAGGTTTTGCATATTTGATAGAGGCAAAAAAAAAACAGACCGACATAGATTTTGATTTAGTTATAGATGATCACAAATCATAACTTATAGTTTAATGATATTCATATCTATACCTATAATAAAACTGTAACTGGTATATGTCTGTACATGGGAGATAGTGTAGTAAAATGTGTATGAGGGGTCTTTTTAGGGCCAATAGAAGGCAAAATAATTGTTTTTAGAATTTTTGTCTGTCTGTCTGTATGAAATTAAAACAAATGTACTGAATGAAAATTGATGCAGTTTTCACAGAAACATAGGGCTTAACCCGGAGTAGCATATAGTCTTTATTTCATCGCACTCGGTTTACTCAATCAAAAGTTATGGTCATTTTTAGTTTAAGCGGGAGCGGGAGCACGAGCCGGATCGGGAGTGGGAGCGGAAGTGGGAAGGGGATCGGATTCTGTAGTCCACGCGAGTGGAGCCGGCGTCACAGCTAATATTAACTAAACGTATGTAGTTGATTAAAAAATATTCTTTTAAATTAAAAAATATCGATAGCATGAAAATTCGATAAAATGCAATGTCTCGTCCCTATGACATTTCAAGTGTTTTGCCACGAGATTTCGCTCCCAGCACACGACTTGTATTTTTTACGGATGTAATGTAATGACAAACGGGCAGACAACCCACCTGATAGTAAGTGATAGCGTTGTCCCGATTTATTCATATTAGATGATAGACATATAAATTAACCAGGCTGTTGTATTAAAATTACAAAAATAAAAGTTAATTATAATTTTTTTTTATTAATAATTTTGTTGTAATTATATTGGCTTAATTGCGCTTAAAACCGTAAAACAGCAATGCATTCATTGCCATTTGATGGCGGACAGATTATTATGTAAACCGAAATAAATAATTTGGATTTTAAAGTTAAGTGGCACGGTCGAATAAAAATATTTTTGTTAAATAATTTTTGTTCAATGTTTGGGGCTACACTTGTTTGAGCGACAGATAAGAAAAACGATTACGGGTAGCCGGTGAAGTAAACAATATTAAAAAAAAAAAGATTCAAATTTTGAGTGAAACTGATAGGCAAAAAATCTCCGCCCTCCGCATCCAACCGCTTCCGGCCACCTTCTTCAGGTCGTTGGTCCATCTGGTGACATCTACTTCATATACGAATAAATCTAGATTTAAAGTCTGTAACTGCGGATTTATACCGTAATTAATTTCACTTAATTTTCTCAGATTCGCTTAATTAAGTTACTTTAGTAATAAATTCAAAGTAACATCCGCCAAAAATCACTACCAATTTTTTTTTACTTTTATTCAGTGTTGACACTCGAAATAACTTATTTTCATAATTACAAGCCTAAATAAGAAGTTAGAAGTCTCACCTTAGTGTATTTCACGTCAACTTTAACCATGTTGCCAGCTTCTAGTAACCCGTCCTATATCAACCACGTTCTCCTGCAAAGTGTATAATTTTATTTCTCTCCGTATAGAGCCCACGTACTGTCCTGTGATGTACAACTATCCACACAGCCTTACATCACATATTGAACACTTCACATATTAATATCGACCTTATTCTATACAATTTATGCCTTTAACTGCTTACACAGTTTTGACAGCTGATAAGCGGGTTATCGACTGTACAAAGCGTAAGATTACTGATTCATGGATATTTACAGTGAAACCTCTGTGTGGTACTTGATATGAATTTATATGTATGTATGGAGCTCTGATAAGCGTTATAACATTCAAAATTGAATAGTTTTTAGGGATCCGTCTTGTCCGTCCGTCTGTGTATCCAGCTGATAACTTGAATCTACTGGATTATATAATTAAAATTGTCGGGCAATGATGTAAAAATTGTCGGAATTTCAGAATAACAAAAAAAACTGCAGCGTATTAATTGACGCGTATTCGGCTCTGCGTCAGTTGCTTTACAATTCTAGAGGTATTTAAATGTCTTGTTTTGTTTAGTATAATGCAAATGTGTGCACTTGTATTAACAAATTTCGTTTTATTGGAAGTTTTTACCAAAAAAAATAGTTATATAAGCTTTATTTTTATTAGTTGTTGCGGCAAAACCGTCAAAATTAAAAATAAAAGAGTTTTTTTTTTTCAGATATGAGAAGTAACATCTTAATGAAACTTATTTATACAAGTGCATTATTTGTAACCACATTTGTATTAATTACCAAACAAAATACAAGGAATTACATCACAGCTTACTAGCCAAATCCAAAATAAATGCCTATAGCACGTTGACATTGACATATTATAATTTTTTCGAATGATACCTAGTCATCACATTCGACTGTGCTCGCGAGATTTTTGATAAAAAAAATATCTCTGAAAATACACTTATTAAAAAATAGTTTATCGGTTCTTGACACAAACATGTGATAAGATATAGATGACATAATTTATATTAGTTATATAAATTATGTCATCTTTAAATCTACTGCTATAGAAAATTACTTAAGAGCACAGAATACTAAATAGTAACTAGTAAAAGTATAAAGTGTTTGAAAAAAACTTGTGGTTTCAAGTAATTATAAAGGTATTGAGGAGATGTGGCAGATTTTGACATATTTAGACTGTTTTTAATATAAACTTGGTTAGATGGAAGAGAGGTACCTAGTGTTTAAACCAACATAACAGACAGATTTAATTTTATTGACCATAATGCTTAGATTACATTATCATCAGTCGCCGTATCGTTATTACCGAATGAAATAATTATTTATACTTAGGAATAAATTAAAAAAAGAAGTTACTATGTTATTGTTATCAGTATCATATTATTATCAGTATCACTTTATCACAAAGTTTTATCTGTCACTTTGGAGTAAATACATAGGTGCACAGCCCGCCTCCCAGCCAATATGGTCTGTTTTGCAAAATATTTCGTTGGCTTACTGGCTTGGTCATTAGACTGAGATCCAGAGGTCGTGGTTTCGATTCCCACTGTAGACAGACCACTTTATAAAATTTCTACAAGTTTGTCCTGATCTGGGCATAATTATATTGTGTTTGTCTGTCCTTGTCTAATTCTTATAGTACAGGAGCAAAACCTTGATTGGGCTTATAGACAAATTAATGTATGAAATATTTATTTTATTTGATGTTGCGATGTGTATTGTCGCTCTTAATGATTGTTACAGTAAAGTTATCAAATCCGTAGAGTTTAAATTATATTATTAAATTATTGAGTTATCCACATGTGTTAATATAGGGCATATTATGTCAGTCTTGTTTATCTTTAATAATGTAATTTAAACTCTATAAATTTGTGATATAACATTGTTTTTTCCCTCCCTTCCTTTTCAGAAAAGTCGTGCGAAAACATTCCCTTCTATTTTTTACAATATTCTTTACAAATAAATACATAGGTACAGTTACATGTTTAAAAAGTAAAAACAACAAATATGTCATTTTAGCATATAAAAATATGTGGAGAGGAAATTTGAATTTGGAATGTCCGTATTTTTTCTCATCCCATTCTAAAACATACCTAACAATAGACCAGTGTCTTTTATATAAAAACTTTTTCTCGTAAAACTGTATGAATAACCTTATAATAAGGTAATTGTAAAGCTATTTTATCTATTACAGCTATAAAATAAAGTCTATTTTTGTCTGCTTTAAAGTATGAATGGTATACAATTACATTATATTGTGCAATAGGTTTTGAATTAGCTGCTTATATAATATCGATAACACCGCGATGACTAATTAATGACAGTAGGTATTATTTACTTGGACTTTAAGACAGCTCAGTCAGGAATACTGGATATCCTTTTACTTATATATGGCTTTTTATTTTATTTCTTAGGGGAGCTTACAGCTACAGTTACAATATACATTTTCAGGTAAAAACTAAAAGCCAATAAATACCACATAATAATAATATAATAATATGTCAGACATTCACACCAATTATCCAGTCCCAAATTAGGCGGAGCCTGTGTTATAGTTACTAGATAACGGATAAACATACTTAAATAAATATATAAACATCCAAGACTTTTGTACAAACATTCATATTCATCATACGAACATTTGCCCCTAGCGGGATTCGAACCCACAACCTCCGGCGTGGCAGGCCGAGAGCTACCCGTTCCACCACGGAGGTCGTCGTATATAACAAGTAAAAGGTTTTAAATTAGCTGCTTATATAATATCGATAATACCGCGATGGCTATTTAATGACAGTATTATTTACTTGGAGTTTCCAAATATTGCATATGAATGAGTCTATATAATCTATATGTTTATAGTTTAAATAGATATAGATTATATCGAAGAATCGATAACCGTTGGGTGTTGGGATAGTTTTCGAGTGGAGATCACGACTGGGCAGGAGTAGTGTGGGACATCCCTTGACGACGATCTGGCAGTTTTTATAGATGTGAAGAACCGTAGATCGAAATGGATTGTCACAGGCTGATGATTATGAGATTATACAGACTAGAAAAGAGATATGAAAAAAAAGATAATAATTGATTTTGTAGTGGCACTTTATGATGTGATGGATGATACAGGGTCATTCAAAATAAAGTAGGTAGGTAGATAAACTTTGGTTTTACTGTTACAATATGAAATAGCGAGTTTCAAAAGAAAAACAATAAAATAGGAGTCTAAATGACATACAAAAACCTTCAGACCATGTTAAAACTAGTTGAGTTGGATAACATTTTCTTTGGTAATGAAAACTACGACTTCTGACCCTCGAGACCTTACGCCCGAGCGAGACACTATCAAACATGACGGTAGCAGATAATCTTATAAAAAAAACGTATACTGTGCATTTAAAAAAAAATTAGGGCGAAATTTTTTTTGTCTGTCTGTTAGTTTGTGTACGCGCGCATCACGTAAAACGACTAAACCAATTCTAATACACTTTTCAGAAGAACATAGGGCCTAATACGGAGTAATATTTAGTGTTTATGTCATCGCAATCAGCTTACTCAATCAAGTTATGCGAATTTATAATTTTTAAAAACTCACGTTACGTTAGTATAAAGAAGTCTAGTACTCGGCGGAATTCAGATTGCGATGAGTTGGGACTAAGTTTCGTGCGAGGGTGGAAGAGGTGGCGGTGACAGTGGAAGTTGCAGTGAGAGCGGAAGCGGGAGCGGGAATAAGTCTGTCGTCCACGCGAGCGGAGCCGCAGGCACAGCTAGTATCAAATATTACTAACGGTAGTATGGTAGTCATGGAAATCAGTATTTAATTAGATAAGTTTATACCTATAAAAAAACGAGGATAAAAACGGAAAGTCGGCTAGATGTGAAGTTAAAAATACCAAAAATTAAAGAGTGCATAAATTGCACTAAATATATGAAGTAGATGCCACCAGATGGACCGACGACCTGAAGAATGTGGCTGGAAGCAGCTGGATGCGGAGGGCGGAGGACCGGGTGTGGTGGCGTTCATTGGGGAAGGTCTATGTCCAACAGTGGACGTCTAAGGGCTGATATGATGATATGAAGCAGAAAAAAGTTGCCAAAGGACGAAAGTCGGCAGGTACAACATCACTCAAAGATTGTATCCACAACTTGTCGTCTTAGACAGATATTCACTATCACTGTTATTATCTAAAACTCACAGTCATAATAAAGGAATATACTTACTACACATGACTGTCAATAATTATCTTCAAGAGCACAAGAGCTACGTTACCTACGTTATCTGTAAGTAATTACCTACGTGGAGGATCAACACTCCACGAAATTACTACAGATGATTATATAAATTAATAAATACTAATTTATAATAATGTCTGTTCTAAAAGGGTAGAATTTTTTTTGTCTGTTTGCGTACGCATCACGTAAAAACTACTAAACCAATTCTAATACAGTTTTCAGAAAAACATAGGGCCTAATTCGGAGTAACATTTAGTCTTTATTTCATTGCAATCGGCTTATACAATGTTATGTGAATTTTTAGTTTTGAAATATATTAGTAGGTATAATGCAGTATAACAAAGAAGTGGTTCGGTGGAATTCTAAGTGGAGTTAGGACTACATTTGGAGCTGTAGTGGGCGTGGGAGAGTGGGAGTGGGACTGGAACTGGGAGTAGACGTAGGAGTGGGGTCGGCGTCGGAGTTGGAGTCGGTAAATAATTATGTATGCCCACGCGAGCGGAGCCGCGGGCACAGATAGTAAAGAATATAATTTTACAAGTATCATGTCATTCTTAAAATAATCAAGAGATTTGTTGGTCATTGCATATTCATGCTACGTTATGTCTGTAATAAATCATTCATAAGTATCAAATACATGAGGAGTATTCATGATAATGCTATGATAAGTATTGAATATTTTTTAATAAGAAAGGTGTTTATTTATAATAACTAATTGATTCTTTTAATTGAATAAATATCAACAGATTATTTACTGAAAGAAAGAGATGACAGTTGACAGCTTCGTTGGCTTAGTGGTTTGTTAATTGGAGTCGAGCCTGGAGCCTTCTACTGGGGAAATCGATGTCCATAGACGACTTTGTACAATTTGTACAAGTTAGTCCCGGTTCGGATGTTATATTTGTGAATTGTCCTATCCTTGCTTAATTTCCATAGCAAAGGAGAAAACCCTAGTTTGGGATTAGACAAGCGTATGTATATGTAATGTAATTTTCTTGATGTAATGTAATGAATGGTATTGACAGTCCTCATCGACTACTTACTACTCTTAGAGGTCACTATTGGCTCTTAATGGCCTCTATTTTTTTGGGTTTTAACTGCTTAAATCTGTAATTATACGGTTATAAAGAAATCTGACTTTAATACTCTAAATAATGATGCGAGGGCCCCCCAAATTGTTTATTTAAGTATCATAATTGAATTTTAAAAAAATACTGTGAAAGTTTAATTATTTTGTCTCTTCACGTTCCTAAGCAAGAGGCCTCTGACCAACAGACATACATAATTGGCTCAATACATACATACCTACAAGTGGTTCAGCCCTATTACTGAGCCTTACGTATCCTCTGGATCCTTCGGGTCGCGTGCTTGCTTCGCCACGCCTGTAGCTAGTAACAGGCAATACCTCAAGCATCAATGTTTGCTCTGACATTTAAATGATTAAAATTTTAATTTATGACATAAATCTATTTTTTTTTATAAACCTACAGTCTCCTGAATGCGAGCAATATGTTGAGTTATTAACCATGTGTCATTTTCCAGGTCTAGACCCGGCTCGCCCCCTGGTATCGGCCTACGGCTCGCGCCTGTTTCGCCTGGGACGTGACGACGCCCACGTGGTCCAGGTCATCCACACTAACGCCGGCTTCCTGGGCGAGACTGGACAGGTTGGCCACGCTGACTTTTGCGTCAACGGCGGCAGGATGCAACCCGGCTGCAAGGGCCATTTGATGCGTAAGCATTATGACTATTTTATGTCTTCATGCGACAAATGTGGCATGAAGTGTCGTGTTTAGATAGGTATACCTGTAGTGCTATTCTGTAAAATACAAACTCACGTGCGAGTCTCACTCAAGTGAATTCACTCACTTCGAAACCTAATCCATTGGTAATTCTGTAAACATTCCAGAGCACTATCGACGTGAAGTGAACAAAGAACCCATTTCACGTCGACAATGCTGTAGAATGTTTAGAGAATGCCTATGGATTAGGTTTTGAAGTGAGTAAAATCACTTGAGTGAGACTCGTACGTGAGTTTGTATTTTATAGAATAGCGCTACTGCTTAGTCATTGGAGGCGTCGTGGGTCCTCTAGAAATCTAAGCCGCTGTTACCTTTTTTTATTTTATTTAAATTATATTATATTACATATGTATTTTTTCCTACAACTGTCATGTGTGCAATGGTCCCTGATGATGATGTCTGTGTTTACTGTCTGAGCTGAAGTGGCAAATGGTAGTAACCTGCTGCGTGCAACAGTCCAAAGACCATAAGGGGGGAGGGGGCGGGGGAGAGGGAGGAGGGGATATGGTTGCCAACGAGTAATTTAGTGAATAAGAGTGTGTGTGTGTGTGTTTGTTAAAAATTAACAATGACTGATACAATAAAACTGCTTAACAATAAACTGCTTGCCGATAACCTTCGCCGGTGCTTCTTCACCGTGGAGGGCGTTGTAATTATTTTCTGATAACTTTTATTTTTAATTTAAGTATTACCTATACTTTATTATCCGAGCTGTCAAAGGTTTTGTAAACATACCACCGGCGACACAAATAACCTCCGCTTTAGGGGGTCATCTTCCCCAAATAACACGAAGCGCTGAGAATAAGCGTATAAGCAGTAACTATTAAGTAATCTGTGGTATAAGAGTTTAAAATTAACCCTTATGTCTTAGAACTAGCGCTATAGAGCGCTATGTATTGCACTACAGGATTCCGTGTTCTATGGACAGACACATTTTGTAAATGTTCTGTCCTTGTCTAATTCCTTATAGGACAGAAAATTGTGGTTAGGAAAGTGCGTGTGAGGTTGTGGGGTTATTATTTACTTTATTTGTCGCCTACTTTCCTCCCTGGTTGAGCTGAGTGTGCCGCAGTAAGGCCTCTTGGGCCGATTACACTCAGTGCTTATTAATGTCGCCAGGTGTGTCCCGATGCAGTCATTTTATGAGCTCGTGCTACTTCGCTGCCAGCGTCCGTCGGCGCCTGCGCATAGTGGGCGTGCCCTGCGATACTTCGTGCCCGAAGCAGCGCGGCCGATGGGGCGTCAAACTTGACCGACGATCGGTGCGGCTTGGAGAGGATACACCAGATGCGTTAGTACCTATGAATTTTATAGAACCCAGTCTTAATGGGAAACATGTTGGAGTCCTCACAGCGCTACTCGATGGGTACCTATGGAGTAATCTCAACTTCCTATTTGCATTGGGTCAAAATTCAAAATATGAAAAATTTGGCAAAACCCAGTTTTATGGCGTAGGCACAGATGAGTCAATAATTAGGTACTATTAAAATTCTAAAATTTAAAGACGCCCCGCCGCCATCGACCGATGACCTAAAGAAGGTGGCCGGAAGCGGCTGGATGCTGAGGGCGGAAGACCGGGTGTGGTAGCGTTGATTGGGGAAGGCCTATGTCCATGCGTGGACGTCTAAAGGCTGACATGATGATGATTAAAATTCTTAGTATTTAATATCGACTGAGAACTGGTATTTTGTTTTTTATACAAGGTTTTAACTATGTTGATTTTGTTTTGATGACCTTATCTCCTAAGTTTACAACTTCCTAAATAATCATTTTTTGCAGGTCACGAGGTATGTACTGCGTAAGGCTGGATCACCAAGAGAACTGCCCCTTCGATTGAATACCTGTTCATAATCATTGTTTTGTTACTTAGTGCTGTAAGGATTAATTTAAATATATTGTAAATACCTGAGTAAATGTATTTAAATAATTATTTATTAAATGTTCTGTTATTAAACTTAAAGAGATAACTTTTTTAACTGTGTTTTTAATCGTCATTTTTCTGTTGGCGTATTTTCTGTTGGTCCCTATCCAGCAGCTTTCTTCTATCATATTTAGGTCGCTGGCAGGCAGTCCATCTAACGGGAGGGCGTAATAGCTGGCGTGCAATGAAAACATTAAAAAACTTATATTTGAATCATAATCAAATAAAGTTATTTAAGATTACGTACTTCTAGGTACGTAAATCCCACTAATATTATAAATGCGAAAGTTTGGATATTTGGAAGTTTGGGTGTTTGTTACTTAATCACGCTACAACCACTGGACGAATCGGGATGAAACTTGGCACACAAATACGTTAGGTCATATTCTCCGAAAAAACATCTCGTCTACGAGAAATCAAAATATCTATTTTGAAATTTAAGATGTGTTAATATCGAAAACTAAAGTCGCGGGCAAAAGCTAGTACTAAATAAAAAAATACTACAAGGAACTACCGCCATAAGTAAATGAACCTACCATCGCCTATCAGAAATTATTTTTATTTACTTATTATTATTGTTTATTAATACACCTTAGCTAAGGCCCCAGCAGAAAAACAGCTATATGCTGAGTCCCCCTGTGACACTACCACCTGGAACTATTTGGCCCTCTCCACTCACTCACTCCTCAGCCTCCTTCGCTGCTTAATTTCAAGTTAGTTCATAGAATAATTTAATTTAATTGATATGATGAGATGTATATGAATTTAATTACGTACTACCTATCGTGTACAATGTGCTGTTTCCGTATTTATAAAAATATTCTTTTAATATATCGGAAAATATTAAAGTTTTTCATCATTACCAGTAAATTTTACATGTACAAGTATGTTCCTTTCAGCTCAATCGGTCCAGCAGTTTTCAAGTTATAGACAGACAGATAGATATACAAAAAAGCTTGGCTTTATAACTTTAAGTGGAACTCTTAAAAATATGTCCAGGATGTTGAACGCAACTTAAGAGAATGTCAAGCGAAATCCTTTAATGTCATATAAATGACATTTTAGATTTGATTTGGAATGTTAGTGACACATCAATTACAGTAATATAATATTAAATTTATACAGTACTAAAAATGCGACAGCGAAGAAACTTTGCACATTTGAGATTACAGTTTAAGTCTCTATGATCTACTTACGTTTAGTCCTGTGTTTAGTTAATTTGGGTCTTGTGATCGTAGCTGCTGGATTTTGGGCTGGAGCTGGAGTAGCTAAAAGGCCACGGCACAGAGACGAGCAGACACTAGTCGGGGGTTTTATATGGAGTCAACTCATCATAACGCTCGGCCTGATCTTGTCGAGTGCAACAAATGAAAAGCTTGAAATATTCATACACGGATATTTTCTTATAACTGGATTCTTACTTAGTGTGGCCACAGGATTAGTATTGGTTGGTATTTTTTACGGTATTTAGCGAATAACGGATAGCCATTGTAAAACTTTGGATTTTTGCGTGCAACAATCTAATGTCTACATACAAGACTAGGATGCAATTCAGCATCGAGTAAAATTAAATACACTAGCTGTCTTTTTCCCTTCAAATAGGTAAATAATTTAGGCTATTCTAATATACTTTTCTCTACAGACAATTCAAGAGTTATGTGCAATAAAAGGACACAGGCGGTCATCTTTAGGTTTGCGTTCATCTACGACATTGCCCGGTATGCAACATCCGATCCAGCATGCTATGAGTGTTGACAAAACCTATTTAACAATAGGCTTATTGTCCTTAGTTGCATCAGTAGTCATGTGCGCAAGATTCATCGAGTTATTACTGAAATCCTAATACATTAGGTATTGTTGTGTTTTGAATACCGAATTGTAACACAATAAGATATTGTACCTGAGCTATGTGAATAAATTATAGTGAACTACTAAAATTATGTGTAAAGTTTCGTTGTTACTTGTGTACTTCCTAAAACAGTTTCAACACCCTTACTCAATCCACCGAGGCCAACAGTCATAACCAGGGCTCATGGGTAGGTATAGTTCATTCATTATACATGGCCTGCACAAACAGTCCACCCCGAGCATAGTACACTCGCAGAAAGGGAATAATTAGCAGGTCGGCCCTCAATACAATCACGGGATAATACTATTGATGACGAAAGACGGTTGATTAAAGTTTCATATTCAAATTTTTATTTGATTAGTTTAGTTATGACCCATAAATTAATAGACGGATGTAACAGATATTTGATTATGATTTCAAATGCAAGGTAATTGAAACTCCCATGTGTAATTTTTGATTTATTCAAGAGAAATTTTTTGAAGTACCTACTTATTCACCAGTTTTTATAATAACCAACTAATGACTAACTAAAGACCTACTAATTATATATGGATTGTATATCTTTCTGAAATAAATAATTTTCATTTCATTTCATAATGTACGAGTAAATCAAAGATTTTATAAAATCAGTACTCAAACTCATACGATAGTTGATAAAACATAGAAAATAGTCTTACCTACGTATCAAAATGCCTAAAATTACTTAAGTAATTTTAGGCATTTTGATACGTAGGTAAGACTATTTTCTATGTTTTATCAACTGCAATATGCATTTTGAACATGTGAGATATATCTCACATGTTCAAAATGCATACGACCTAAATGTAGAGAATCATAATGTTAATCTCTAATACTATTAATACAAAATTCATAGATTTGATGCAAATAAAAGTAAGTAAATAAAAACACTGACTTTCTTACTCAAACCAGCGTTCTATTCAGCAGCAGAAATAGGCAAGAGGATGATGTACCTACCCATACGAACCCTGCACTATGTGTTAAAATAGTCAATGTCCATTGCTGGCCTTCCCTCGTGTGGGTGTCGAGAGTAAATGCTCACACTAGCTATGCGAGCTGTGAACTCTGAGTTGACATTCATGAATCATGACATGAAATGAATCACGATATAGTGGTTGTTGAAAGTGAAAACAGCCGGTAGCTACAACAAGACCGATTTTATTTTGATATCCAAATGTCATTTTACAATGCGCTGTTCTGTACAATTGTTTATACAACATTTGATACTGATTGTTAATAAAAGCCATTAAAGGATGGACACACTAAACGCTTTAGATATATCTTTTTAGTCTTAAAAAAATATCACTTTATCAATAGCTTCATCTGTCCGATCGTAGAACTAGTAGTATGACTAGTTGGACTTAGTTACTTACTGATTTTGATGCAGGTCTCATTTTAGTGAAACTTAAAATTTAAAAAGGATTAAAAGTCGTTTTAAAATGCCATTCTAAGGGTAAACACGAAAAAGTCTAAATTTAAAATTCATACGAGACCAGGATTTGAATTGCTATATCAGGGTCCGCTATCAATTCACGAACACAATGTTAAGAAAATGTACAACTAATTAAAATAATGTTAAGTCGGTTTTTGGAAAAAATCGAAACAAATATCAGATGACACAGGCATCGGTAGGTTAGTGTATTTTACATTTACCATTATTACATTTTAATCTTTACTACAAGAACCTAATAGTTTCATTTTATTTTATTTTAATTCGAAATCTAGTTCCTTTATCAAATTAATAAGATTTTAATATTCTACCGCTTTAAAAATCATAGCAGCTTTTATTGCGATAACAGTGGAGGCCCAACCTTAGGATTTAATTTCTATATAAGATTAGTATGGTATGTCTTATTGCGTTTAATAAAACGATTGTCATGTGTAGGGTGACACGCATTTTGGAAATTAATAGATGATAAGGATTAAGAATCAACAACAAAAATGGCTTTTGGATTGTAAGTATATTTGTAATAATTACCTAGTATTCATCGCTCGTTCCTTCCTATTATTTTGAAGTGAATATCGAACTTGATGATGATGAATGTTGAATGATAATTCATCATCAACATCAACATGGGACTGTCGATATCCTTATTCTTAAAGTGCTACTCCAACTGGTGAAGGTTAGCCTCGTATTCCACTCTATCAGTTGAGATGCGAAAATACTCAACAACACTCGCGATATCTGTCTGATATACCGGAAACATGACTTCTTCCGACTTATTTTTCTAGCCTTTTCCCCCTCATGATAAGTTCATATCTCGCGGGCCTAAAAACGCGTTTGAGATGAAAAAAATAATTTCCACGACGGTCTGTAAGAATTCGCGTGGCTTTCCAACTAGCCGTAGGACTTTTTCGTCAAAGTTAGTAACCATTTAAGTCCGATTGATGACCAGCATGCCCTTGTAGACCCACATTTCATTCTTAATTGACCGGTCATTCTTACTGTCCAAGTATGACATTCTTAATGTCTTAGTGTAGCATAATGATGAGCCAGATGTAAGCGACGAATAAACAACTTTCTTTTGAATATGTATTATTTTTATATAACAGTCCGAACTTTTATTCAGCTGTATAGCCAGTTTTGTATTTGGGCACTTTTTTCTGTCCCACCATGGTTTAGTATCGTAAATCTAAGTTGTCGCTATAGGAGATGAAAATGAATGTTGGTTGCATTCAGTTATTCGATATCCGCTGCTGCACAATCATCATCAGGTTATTTTTGTCTCCACTGCAGGAGCACAACCCTCTCTCATCTGCCGGAGACAGACGGAGGATTTGGCCTACACTCCCCGCACTGGCCAGACGGGTTGGGGAGGCCTGATTGATGTTTTATAATGTATTCCCTTAGTCGCATTGTACGACATCCACGGGAAGACTTGGAGTGGTCCTATTCTACCGGAAACCACACGGCAATACGCTGCACAATACGCTGTTAGAATAAGATAATATTACGTTCGAGACGTCTACTGTAAAATGAAATTTCGATATGGGGCATATGTGCTGTATGATATTCATCACTTGTTTTGGACTGCCCTGGTGATGATAAGTAATAACGATGACCAGTTTAACAAAATGACCCTTACACGAAACACATAATCTCATTAATGACTTAAGATTAAATCGCTGTGGTTTTTTAGAGTTCCGTACATCCGTAGGCCTATCCTGGTGGAGTGCCCTTTATAGCGAAGCTTTTTTGTCCGTCTATCTGTTCGCTGAATAACTCATTAACTATTGGAGCGAATTAACAGAACTCATACTATTAAGGGAACATTATGAAAATGTCAGAAAAAAAATCAAAGTTCCGATATTTAAGAAAAACTAAAATAAATTAATTGACTTACTCAAACATTGTGTACGACGTAAACTTTATTGGCTTTTTTATTTGACTTTAGCCTACTGATTACTGGATTACTGGCTTTTGGTGCTTACTGGACTGCAAAATACCTGATGACCATGCCCAGTGATGCTTTGGGAACTAATACTACAACCTCAACTCCGGACGGAATACAGAACACAGGTTAAGCTTAAAATGTAGATTTAGACGAGTTAGTTGGATTAAGTTATGCCTTTATTGCAGATTATTTTAGAGTGCATATTATAATTATAATGAAATCGTAGTAATGTCCTATTTACGATTATGTTTGGGACTACAATTGTAATAATAAATAATATTTAGTACATGCTACTGTCTTTTCATTTCGCCGCCCATTGGCAGATAATATAAAACATATTAGAACAGGGAATCCTAGTTTGGGAGCCAGGCTACTGCTTGTAGTAATATATCGACATAGATATACCTATCTAGTATAAGGACGCAAAACTTTTCTTGAACCAATAAAGTTATTTAATTACCCAGAAGATGCCTATTCACTCTTCCTTTAAAATGATCCAAGTTGTACTTGTTTGGAAATATCGAAGCTGGCATCCCTGCCACCGAACTCCCATTCCACTCCTTAGCAGCTTGCATTCTGAAAGACGAAACAAAACGAAGTGCGATTCTACGCATATATTCTACGTACGTATCTGTCAGATACAGTTACAAGATAGAGTCTGTTAAGTGACGATAATGAAAAGTGAAATGTTCCCATGGATTACCTGACACTTAGTTGTGTGTTAACATAATGTTTACTCAACATGACATTGTTCATTTTCCAAATGTAGGTAAGGATCTTTTCAATACTTGAAAGGTGAACAATCTTTAGCTAGAATGGTGCTATAAGTCCATGGACTCACATAACAAGAAATGATGATTAAGTTATTATAACTTATAAAACTATTACACAGACAGACGCTACGATAACATATTATTATAATTTATCCAATTGTAAAATGATCTTTTAAATTCTATAACCTAACTCCAATTCAAAGAATTTGAACTTATAATAACAATAAGTTCAATAAGGTTAGTTAATATATACCCAGCTAAATAGATAAATTCTTTATGGTACAAATACCTATTTGGAAAAGCAAGAAAAATAATATAAATTACAAAGGCTATCAGAATAAGAAAAAAATGTTTAACAAAAAATTTCACTGCGATTTATTGTAAGGTGTTGTAACCTACAACACTTGTTGAAGATCATGAAAAGAAAATAGACACAAAACGTCACATATTACCATTACCCGTTACTACATTGGTACTACCACAAGAACTGTTTGAAATGTTTTTCAAAGGTGGTACCTTTGAAAAACATTACTTGCATTCGGGTGAAAAGAAAAAAGAGAACACGCCAATAGTGACAATACAGCCTTATTCAGAAGTAAACTTATAAAGGTGCCTCTTGTTAATGTACTTGTTTTTCCATATTTGCTGACATAGCTATGGGAAATGGAAGAGGTTAAACATCAAGTATTAAAATTTAGTAAGTTCTTTGTGGTAGGAGCGAATGGCTTTTGGATTGTAAGTATGCTATCAAGTTGATATTGTTTATGCGAAAGTAGACCTAATCTAGAAATGATAGCTTTTACGCTACACCTCTTCTGGTCCTCGAAAACTGTATATCAAAAGTATAGAGCTCAACTAAGCTCTAATTATTTAAACTATCCCCTGTCTATCTAATCCAGCCGCTTCCGGCGGCTATCTTTTTCAGACTATCTAGAGTCCATAATATGGCTGTTCAACTGTTGGTCCCACAGTAGGTACGCGGTCTCCACTCTAGAACTCATCAGCCTTTTGGCGTGCGTGCCCACAGCCTCTTTATCATGCAGTCAATGGGCTAAGATAAATGACAAAGTTTATTCTCATTTTAACTTTATCATCATTTGTCGGCCCCGTAGCCTAGTCGGTAGTACACCTGCCTGCGAAGCTCGGAGTCGCGGGTTCAAATCCCGCCCAGAGCAAACAATCGTGTGATGAGCACTTGTGTTTGCCTTGTGACTGGATGTTATTTATATATTATATTATATATGTATATCAGCTGTCTGATACCCATATTACAGGCTCTGCCTAGTTTGGGATCAAGTGTGTAAAATGTTCCCACATATTTATTTATTTATTATTTATTTATCATTCGATAACGTGCTAGGGCTGGTCACTTAATTCGGTCAATTAACTCAACCCATGTTCAATAAACATTATGTCTGCAGCACCAGGCTGAGTGAGACCTTTTTGACGGCAAGAATCAGCTTCAAATTTTTTGTAATTGTTTTCCTTAATGTAGTTTGTTGTTGCCTTTAAAACAAACGGATTACTTTCTTACTTTTAGTTTTTGTGTTCTTTCCAGTTTAATGGTCATTTGTGTGCTAGCGTTCGGCGCTTATTGGGCCACCTTGTACATGATGGAGCCACCAGAACCTACCCCACCGCCACCGCCCCCCACAATTACTACTACCTTAGAAGACGTTACAAACGGTAATACGACTACAGTAGGAGAACCAGGAATGGAAACAGGAAAGGGAGAACCAGGAAAAGGAGGAGCAGGAGAAGTTAGAGCAGGAAAAAGAAAAAGAAAAGAAGGAGCAAAAAAAGGTCCAGAACAAAACAAATATATCGGCCGCGGTGGTGACAACATGTTTTATTATTGAAAACTGAATACTCTTATTTTAAAAATGAAAGTTAGCATCAAAAGTGTTTTACGTACTGCTGAGGCGAAAAATACTAGAACTTTGGAATTAGAATACTCAAACACTTTGACGTTCATGTTTCGTTTGAAGACGTCGCTATTCTTTTGTTTGGCGGATATGACTATCACAGCCAGAATGTTTGACAGGAAAACATGCTGAAAATAAACATTATGCATGAATGAATGACAAATGGTATTCGCCTAGGTTTATAAAGCGTTACATTCGAATAGTCGCACAGTGATTTACAGAATACCTAGTTCGATAAACTTGTACGGTACCTAGGTGTCCTATGTTTGTAGCACCATTGTAAGTGGTTTATAAGTCTTATAATATTAATTATTGTTATGCATTGTGTAGGGTGGCAATGGAAGACACTCCTGAAGTCATTTAATTATTATTTAATTGTGAAATTGCACTTACAAACACATGAGCCGCCCTGAGTGAATGAATGTCCGGCCGCATAGGGCTGGACACATTAGCTAGTGATTTGATAATGTAATAAATAACGTATATCTTTTTTCATGGAAAAATGATAAACAATTATGTTGCAATCTTTGGAGCTTTCATTACATGTCAGACTTGAAATTCTAATAGCTTAGTTAAAACAATTGTTTGGAATTAAGTACACCTTAGTCGATGGAACATTGTCTGCTATGAAAGGTCAGGTTTCGAATTCTGGCCGTGTAATTATAAAAAATATATATAAATTTGTTTCGGTAGGTAGGTGGAATAGTATTTTTGTTATATGAAATTATTATATTTTGAGTCAGGAGTGTGATATTTTTTTATATATCTATTATTAAAAATATAGTATTGTAACTAAAATACGTGAAATCGTGAAAACTGCAAAATATGTCTTCGATTTATGTTAAAATTAAATTAATTTGTTACGCCGGTTTGACATGAATTAAATTATATTATATTTAATTTATAACTTTTTGATATATCGTGATTGTTACAACTGAATATTAAGATTTTCTTAATCTAGCTTTCTACATAGGTTATATATAATGGGTATATTTTGTTTTCAGAGCAATTTTCGCCATAGCCGTAATGGTGTCAATGTATTATGGTTCAAAATATTATTTCTCAGATGTGGATAAAATGCACAATGGAACCTTAACACGGCATGGCTTTAAAAAACTTAAGCATTATACTACTAGACTAGAATAAGTACTTACTAAGATATGAAAAAAATTAAAACAACTTTTTCAATTACATTATCTTTTGCTAGACCATGTAATATTGTAATGTAATATTGTTTTTAGTACAGTTAATAACGATTGCTTGAAATAAATATAAATATAACTCGACGTACTAAATGTTGCTCCGTATCCTATACTAATAGTCTTGTCGGTTACATACTACAGTCACTACAGCTTATATGTGTTACTGTGTGTATATTTGATAATCATTACGTAAAGGCACATGTATTACGTACAAGTAAGAGCCTTATCACTTTCAGCTATTTCTTCCACGCAACTTTATTTTAATTTTATTAAAGTTGTGTTATGTTATGTTCTTGTGATGTTTTATGCATTTACTTTAGTTTATTAAGTCATAAAGTTTAGTTACTCGCAAAGAATAAAAATATATCCAATATAGTTCATTATTATTTCATTCGTATTTAATAGCTTCAATCCCTGGTCAATTTATTTGTATTTTTTTTATATCATTCACTACGGCACTTGTTCAAAACCAATGAAGTTCATTAGCAACGAGAATAACATAGGAATATTTTATTATTGGTTCATATAAAATCATCATAAATTGACAATTATAGTGTTAGAAATCTGACAGGAGACATGGTCATACTTACAAAGACCGAAGATGAAACGTATACAGTTGTTGAGAAGGCGTTCAAGTTTATTGAGAAAAACTTCAGTGAGGTCCAAGTAACACACATTATAGTCGATAATGTTAAGATAAAAACATTATATTCTACAACACTCCATCTCAAGGTTTAATCAATATGCAGCCCGAGATCCTACTCGTAGAAGAGAAAGTTATTATCAGTGTCTCATCAAACATTACGGGCGTATGCGACAAGGTACGTCAGCAGCCGGGAGCTACCGACCAGGATCGCTTGGCATTTTGTCGGATTGACAGATGCATCATATCTCCGTGACCAATCAGGCCCCATTATCCTACTACAGCGTTTTCAAATGCTACTCAGATGCTTTGTGTAGTATGTTTCTCCATTATGAAGATATTCAGCTGTAGATACTTATACTGTGTACCAGATCCCACCGAATAAAGCATAAATACTGGTCATATCCTATAGTTCCTTCATATGTAAGATAAAACTAATTATATTACAGGCCTTAGACTGTAATATAATTAGAATCCTGACGGAATTATTAATATAGATATGTAATTAAGATTTTAGCCTCTGGGCGTTACAATGTTTGGCAGGAAACATCGTGAATAATAAGCAACAAATAAATACTTATTGAAATTGTTGTTGTAATTTAAGATATCCATATCTGCGCATATACACATACATGTATGCGTTTAGTGTCAATAAATAGCTTTATAAACAGTAAATAAAAGTGAAACAGGACCAGTCGCAAAGTGAATTTTGCTGAAACAAATTAAAGGTTAAATTATTTATTACTGACAGACTTTATGGCTGTGGCTGGATTGTAAGTTTTAAATACATTATATTATAGTGAAGTTAACTAGATGCTTTGATGCTTACAAGGCCAATTTTAATGCTAAGGAGGATTGACGTACGTACCGTATCCGACGTACAGTGGTCAGAATTCTGTTATGGGTGTAGACGTTTACAATGCAATGAACTGTTTCACGAACTTATTTTGACCTGTGATTCTCCTATACCTCTTCATCAGACCATATTTATTATAATTTGGGAGTGATCATAGGCAGCGGTTTCATCGCCTCGATTTTTTCATGTTGTCAGACACATTATCTCTGTTCCTAATAAAATCCGTTAATAAGTTAGTTAGTTATTGGAATAAAACACTGTCCTTTAAATAGTGTCTGTCTATCATCATTTACAGGGAATTACTTAGTACAGGCCTTCGTCCGCAATGTGTGCGACTGATATCAACACCCAGTTCTTCGATATCATTTATGCTGAGTCGTTGCCCACTGCAGTATCACACTCCATCACATATTCCTATGTGTATTTCTACTCTACGTGTTTGTTATTATTTATATTGTCGTGTCGTAGTTAGGGTTTAATAAGTTTATTTATCAGTGAATAACATTAAATTTTATTACTTTCTTCTTTTTTAACAATCAAAATTATCAACTTGTTGCATAGTATAATATGTTTTTAAAAGAATGAGTAGAATTTCTGATTTTCCCAGTTTTCTTGTATTTCTATCGTATTATGCTTATGATTAAAGTTTTATTTCAGATCTTTTTTGATTAGTGCCTTAATGGTGACTGTGTTCTTAGGCGGAAAATTTCTAATGCAGATGGATCACCAGAACAATCCTCCTTTGGCTATCGGAAATTTGACAGCAGCAGTGATGAGCGGCTAGTATGCTTTGTTATATCACCTTAATACTTCTACTACTGTGTGGTAAATAACTGTCATTTCATTCCGCATACATTCATACCACCAAGGGATTAGCAGGCGGCGCGGCGTGTTTGTCATACATGATTTATTTAGACAATGTTTATTAGACTATCTACAACAACACTAACGTGATCTAATATGGCGACTCATCATCAATCAAACAAACGGAATGCACTAACTGGAAAGCAATCTAATCGTTTAGTCTTCATTCGGACTCACATTGTGAAGATTGCTCTGAGATTTAACATTAGAGATGCCTGGACTGTAAGTAGATTTGTACAGTATATTCGTTGTAAAGAATCCTTTTAGATCCAATGATCATAAGAAATACTTGAATAAAATATCGGGAGGGACCAAAGTGTCAGGTCTTTCTGCAGCTTACCGTGAAATGTTGAGTGTCTTCATTAGAATACTTTACAACACAGTATTTTTTGATGAATTTCGATATCTCATCAGACTGTCAAATATTATTATTATATGACACACACAGTCAGTCCTCCACCTTCTAGATTTAATTGTAGCCGCTTTTAGCTAGGTGCTTACCCTTTTTTAGAAGATCGGTCCTTAAAGCATGGAGTGGCTTATACCTACTGCTTCTCTTCATCAGAGCTAGGTATCTTTATTTTGAATCCTGCCTTCAGTAAGTATTAAAATTCGACTTGACATATTTCAACATTTTATTTCACAGCCTTCTACTAGCTGGTGCCATCGCATTTACTGTATTCTGGACTGCAAAGTTCGTAAGTGAAGTGGTAACCTCAGAACCTGAAGCATCTACAGCCCTCGGACTTCGATTAGATGAACTGAATAAGTCACTCTTTCTGCCTGGAAACTTCGTCGAATATAAGGAAGGCGTTTAAACATCCAGCATGTTGAATAGGAAGTGATCGTATTGAATGTCGGTATAGATACAATATAAGATGCTGTCAACAAACAATATGAAAAATGTATGGTTGTTAAGGTGATAAGTTTATAGACTTGGTAATAAGACCTTTAAACCATATCTTATAGGTGCTTCTACACCCAAGCAAATCATAACTTTTGCACAAGAATAATGAGAGTGTAAATACATATATTGAACAGAATGTTGTGTTTGAAGTCTATCCAAATATAGGTCCTTTTTAAACTCAGGTGTAGGTAATACTTAACAATAAAAAGTAATTAAAATAGTAGAAGATGGATGATTTCTTTTTACCTATAAAAAATGTCAAAAGAGTTCTACTTACATAACTAACTAAAGTAAATTTCTGTGTCAACAATATACTTGCAAAGTTTCACTATAAATATGAATTAAACGACCGGTCACTATTTCCCACGACGAAGGGAAAAATGTACCGCGCCACATAAGGGCGGAGGAGGCCACCAAAAAGTTTTTACCTTCATGCTATTTCCTATCAATATTACCCTAAAGCAATATGATCTATACTAGACCTATAGCAGAAGGGTTTTATTGGGGAAATTATTGTTGTACAATTATTTTACGGGTTTTGTCCGTATTATAAATATCACGTCATGGGATATCACGGGGCGAAAAGCGGGAGAAGGATAGCCACTTTGCGACATTAGATTGCGCAAAGTGGCGATACATCGTCTCTGCCTACCCCTCTGGGACCGAGGCGTGAGCATTACGTATGTATGTATGTACGCAAAAATGACATTGCTCTATATGCACTGGATAGGTGCTGCTGATAGTCGCCAAAGATAATCAACCCATCTTTCAGCAAATTGAAAGCAGATTAAACAACACACAGCCACTCCGTAGTCGGCAGCCTGCCTAATATCTATGGTATCCTTTAGGCAAAATTCCAGAAAAGTAGGTACTACTATAGTACACAAAGTCAACCAACACCCCCTGCCGTGGGTTCGCGGCATATGTGTCCCGCTCACTGCCACTTTAGCTTGCTAATCCTTTCGACTATGTCCGTCACCTTGGTTTTTCACCTTGTGATCTTCTCATTACGAATCATATCCTTCAAAGAAACCTTGAGCATAGCTGAGCGACTTGACTGAGTGCAGATCGGCTCGCAGGGTGGGACGCCCCGTCGCCAGGTGGATAGACGACACCTGAAGAAGGTGGCCCGTTGCGGCTGGATACGGAGGGCGGAGGACCGGGTATGGTGGCGTCCATTGGGGAACGCCTATGTCCAGCAGTGGACGTCTAGGGGCTGACGTGATGATGATGACAAAGAATCACGATTTATAAATATTATGCCCTGTACCACAACATTAACAATGTTAGCGATAATATATTTTGCAATAATACATTGATTATGAACTTAACTTTAAAGTATTATTGTGTGTAATGCATGGGTTTTGGTTAAATGGAATCTTTCAGAAAAAATACTATAAAACTCTAGAGAGTCTCTATTTTCAATATTAGCCACGGTTCTAGGCCACACACTGTATACTAGTATGTATTGGAAGTACTTTTAGCACCTTTTTGTGAAAGTCTTTAGAAGAGAAGTCATAATGTGTGGGAAATGAAACGGTAAGAATCCCATAGGTTTTCTCTTGAAAATGTCAGACAGAATAAGTAGTAGTACCTAGTACCAACTAAATGTTATACCAACTCTCACTACTACGTCTAACACGCAGAACAGAACCAAATTGTACAAATCATCTAAAATGATATGTGAGATTGGCCTCTGAAATTAGGGGCAAAGACCAAAACCACAAGACCAATGTCTTAGTCTAAATACATACTTATATGGGTACATAATGCTCACGCCTTGGTCCCAGAGGGGTAGGCAGAGACGATGTATCGCCACTTTGCGCATGCAATGTCGCAAAGCGATTTCCTTCGCCCGCTTTTCGTTCCGTAATACCCTTGACGTGATGTGTTGCGAACAACATCACCGCCTCCGTGTTGAGGTACCACGACTATCTAGGGAAATAATTGTCCACTTGTCAGAGCCCCGCATGACTCGGTAAGGCTATAGTGCCCGGAGTTCGCCCAATTCCGGGATGTCGGTACGCTGACGACCAGGCTAGCCCCTGGACACGCGTCCATCGGCACGGCAGAGCTTGGATTGGCGGACGGGACCGGGATTGGGCCAGAATAATAGGAAATGGGAGTATGGGTAAGGAGTATAGGTTAGGAATGGGATACTAGCTAGCTAGCGATAACTCGGGAAGCCGTAGTAATCCTGTTTGTCACACTGGTGTGACAATCTGATGTGATTACGAGTCAGCAGGGATAATTCCAACCAAACCAAACCAAGATTCTAGATCAATAACGGTTGTTTCACCTCCTATAGAGTAAATAGGTAACGTTCAATGAAGAAATAATTACTGCAGTGGATATTTTGTATCGTAAATTAGTGGAAAAGCTAGTTAAATAAACTTTAATGCTAATAGAGCCATACTGATACGTTCTAATATCAGGTCGTCCCCAGGAAAAAAAGACTAGGTAATATAGATTCAAGCTTCAATAGATGCTTGACGAAATAAAATATAAACATCGTAGGTTGTGAAGTCTTACATTTGTCGTGAGTTTGCCCAAAAAGTTACGGGCATGAATCTGCGTATAATCCTGAATATATCATATTTGGTGGTTCAAGATCGTTACTGCGATCACCAATCCGCCTGCCAAGCATGGTGATTATGGGAAATCCCCCAATGGACTTATGCTTATGTTCAGCAGTGGACGTATTCCGGCTGATGTTGATATTTGGTTGTAGGTTTTTTTTGCATGAATATTTGTCTGGCCCCCATTGTTAGGATATCTATCACAATAACCTCCATGTAAAGAGAGCCAGTGACGTGTGCCCTTGAAGTAATCGTCTGCGGAAGGATGTTTTTTTGTGACTCTCTCAAAGCAAAGAGAAAAAAATCTCTACAATGGACAACGATTGAAGCTGCCACACTGACTGCTTGCCGTGTGGTTTCCGATAGAGTAGAATAGGACCACTCTAACTCTTCCCGTGGATGTCGTACAAGGCGACTAAGGGAATACATTATAAAACATCAATCAGGCCTCCCCAACCCGTCTGGCCAGCACGGGGAGTGTAGGCCAAATCCTCCGTCTGTCTCCGGCAGATGAGAGAGGGTTGTGCTCCTGCAGTGGAGACAAAAAAAAATAACCTGATGATGATGAAGTTTCCAAGAGTCGAGATTTGTTTGTTTAATTTTTATCAATAAGATAAATAGCAACACATGTTTAATACAAGGTGTTGTGTTTCACAAGAGACATAGTTTGTAAAACTACATGAATAACTTACGTAATTGATGTGATCATTAGCTTACAAAACAAATGAGGTTGATCTAATTGTTGGGTGACCCGCAAATAACTGTTCAGTCTATATTCGGCAAGGATAGTTCCAGGTCCTGACACAGTGTTACTTTCTATTATATTGAGATGTCTGGACTGTAAGTACCTAATAATGCTGGTGGATTTATTGTTAAATATAATTATCAAGTAAGCTAATTAGCCATGAGATCATGAACATTATCCATTGCGTACGTATAAAGATATTTTTAGTTTTACTGCGTTTTTAAGACAGATTCAAATAATAAATTTGAATGGCTTTGTATATTAACGAGAAGTTAGCCAAAATTTGAAGTAGGTAGGTACTTATATGTCTTTCGGATAAAAGAGTTTTTCTTTCAGAACTACCTTCGTGCTTGTTCCAAGTAAATTAATCTAAGAGATACATAATTTAAAAGATACCATACAAGACTATCTCACTGAATCAGAGACCCTCATTTACAGCAATGGTGAATAGAATTATAGAATTATAATCCATATTAAGAAGCGGTTCTTATTGGTCACTTGGCTTCGCGGTGAAAGAACACACAACTGAGATAACTTGCACACCTGAAATATATATTTTTTCAGATTTCTTTTGACCGGCGTATTGATGTATGGCGCTTATCTGATCGCCCAAAGTATCGACGACCAATTCGGATTAGTGGACGAGGTGAAAAAATTAGTGTATCCTAGTAAATATGCTACAGAAGATCCGACAAAAGTTATGAACTCTACCAGCGTCAACAGCTTCTTCTTCTAGGTGTGTATGTGTATTTATTCCACACTGTGTTAAGGTTATTTTTATTATATGCGTTTTATGTTGCCTTATGACCATGATGATGATGATGAATTTTTAATGTGGCTATTATTAATTATCTCGTGTCACTTTGAAACTAATTGTTCATGAGCCAGTGTAATCACAGGCTTACGAGGATTCCATCCTTATCCTCAAGGTGGTAATGAACTTGTGGCCTTTGGATTGTGGCACGAAACAATCCAAAGACAGCAGGACTGTCAGCAACGGCTATCTGCCTATTTGCCACCTCATTCCGTAAAAAAAATATTTATGAGATTTAATTGCAGACATTATTTGTTTCAGCGGCAACGTGTTTAATCTGGGTAGTAAAGATTATTAATCTGGATACCATGACCATGTAAATTTAAACGACACGAAATGGTCAAACCTGAACATTGCTACGTAGAAATGTTACAGCAGAACGAATCCATTGGTGTGATCATAGTTTTCCTATAGATTACATCTTTAAAGGTATTGGCGCTTGTTGAACAAATCCTTTTTTATCGCGTAATAACGTTGCACTCGCTGCTGGATCATTATCAAGACTCCTGTTTTAGGGAAGAAGAAAAAAATATTATTACGAACAATCGAATACAATACATTTCGGTGATGCCACAAAATCAATATAAAAAGACTGACTTTACAGTTTCAGTGCATCTTAAACCTAAAACCGTGGCCTCAACAAACATGGGTGAATATTTCCACGAACAATCATATCAAGTGCTCCAGACTATGATGTTGTAGAGGCAGGCACTCAAAGTCCTCAGGAAACCAACAACAGCTACCTATTTTAGGCGTATTTAAACCTAGTCTACCGGACACTATTCTGCGCTTCTCACGGCGCCATTTTGTTGCCCCTTAAAGTTAGAGGAACTTCTCACAGAACATTAAACGTCAGTTCAACCAGGTCTCGGCAGGAATCGTAATATGTAAGCTTGTAGGTTAACTTTATCGTTATAGGGTAACTAACAGGGAGACAACAGAGATGTGAAAATCTTTTCTCAAATGACTAATTGAAAAATGAGCGTTGGCGGTGGCGGGTAGTTCCGATTTTGTCCGCGACACCGCCACTGCTCCAGGTTGGCTTTACATACGCTGACTGCTCCATACAATCGACAAATAATATTATAAACCGATTGAAGCTTAGTTCTGAGGACACTCGTTACTAGTTCTAAAACCTTTTACGCTAGAATGTTGAGTTCCATGGACATGGCGTAAACCATGTGAACAAATATAGTTTGAGAGCAGCCAGTCCAATGTATTAGAGCTCAGTAAATGAGACACAAAACCGCAATAACTAGTTTTAAAAGTAGATTAATAATAAAATTAAAAATAAATATATTTACTTTTGACACTTGTTACACAGAATGACATTAAACGACAGTAAATAAAATTCTAATACGCATTGAGGGTTGCAAAATAATATCACAGTTAAGTATCTGAATTCTATAATCTTGCTATAATCATCGTGAGCAAACAAATTTGCTTATTACATGTATTTAAATCACATCTAATAAAATTACGTGTGCGACTGACTGCTAGTCGAAGACTAAAGAGTGGAGCAAAAACTGGAAAACCCTTTTTGGGATCCATATCTCTATCTATATCCATATATGGACTTATTAGTCCACATAACCATTTGATTTACAATTATTTACTCATATACATATAAAAAAATATTGAGATTGGTGGTACAAAGAGTGACAATGATAACTCAATTTACGAATATGCTTATTGACCATGCGCCGCCTTTTTTGTTTAGAATTAAAATTAGCACTCACATAAATGCAGACCTTGGACGTATGAGGTTAATATGTCCAAGATGCAGACCTATAGCGTCTTAGTAAGCTCAATAAAGCCGTTACATAGAAAAGCTTGAATGCCAAAATTCTAATGTTCAATGAATGTTCGCCTGATAAATATCGATCGTTCAGTCAGGTTAATGCAAAATACGCAAATGGTCAAACTAACATTAATGATTCTGCGATCATTAATAATTGATCCTCCTCGCCATGTGATGTAAAAAAGTTAAGTAGCATTATAAATAGAACACCAGTATAGTTTTACAAAACCTACACGTCTAACATTTTCTAAAATCACTAAACAACACTTAAAACTATGAGGCATTCATAAGTTCACAAAAACCTACCGTCACCATAACTTTAACAAAGTAATTAATTTGTAAAATATAACACAATATCCAATAACAATTCCCATTAAGTCATACACTAATGTCTTTATAGGTCATACACAATAATATATACTAATATTAGTCAATGTCCAAAGCAAAACGCTTGCACGGGTCAAAGTAGGCAATTATAACTATATGGGTAATATTGTCTATATAATGTAGGAAATAATAACTGAAACAAGATGGCGCTTTAAGGCACTACAATTCTTATAGTTTGTGTCCATGAGAACATTTTGTCAACGTTTTTTTGACGTGAAGGGGATAAGTAAAGTTTCTGTGAAGTCAAAAGTTGACATAACATCACAAAAAAGTTGTTGATAAATTTGCAATCTTCTTATTGTGTTTAAGCATATAGATATTATTATATACTGGATGGTACCGTCAATTACGGCTGCTAGTTCGCGAGTAATTTCGCCGTCATCATCCACATTATTATTTCTTTTAATAAATCTTTATCTGTTATAAACACCGTCGCAAAAATTAAATCAATACCCATCTTTACAAAAGAAATAAAATAAAGATAAAGTGTATAAAAAACAGTAATAATGTACATTTGATAAATGTGAAAAATTGAAGCTATGCCATACCTAGTCAAACGCTTTAGCTAAGTCAAAGAAAAGGTATTCAGTTCCAAGATTTAGTGCACTGTATGATGTAATTGTAGCTCACAGATAGTAAAGTAAGTAGCACGTTCAGAAAAAGGGTCATCTTATTATGTTCTGGGACTCATTGTTCCCCATATTGCTAGAACTCTACGGGATTTTGAGATAGTGCTAATTTAAAATTGTGAAAATACTGCGGACTTATGTACTAGATAAAAGTCTTACAAGATTTTTCATTTTAAGATAACTGATAAACGAATTATAATGGACGGTAAGCAACTCCTAATTTTCTTGCAGGATTCCTTTAGCATTTAAACGCAATAAAAGATCTATTCCTTAATATTCTACACATTAATAACAACGGGGTGCTTCCTTGTGGTATATCGGCGAATTCCCTTAATGGGACCACGAGGAATTTTCATTAATATTGTGATGTAGGTAGGTACATCACCGCTATACTATACCTACATCTACTTAACATTGAGCACAACACTTACTACTGCCTCTCTACGTCGAAATTTTTTTACTTATTCTTGGTCTGTTTATTTTTCTTGGGTTTTGGAAAAAGTCCTTCCATTCCTTTACCAAACGGTGTTTCTGAATTTGTTGTCAAGTAGTAAGATCCGTGGGCACTGAAATAATAAAAAATAAGAACAAATTGAAATGACACAAGACTAAACACATTATTTGACGTGTTTCGTTTTGCGATATTACTGTAAATTGCTCAACAACCTTTTCAAATTGATAACATTTCGGTAAACTGTATTAACATAAAGAAATCAGTAAAAAGAACAGTGTAATGGTAACAATTTTAGTTAAATTGCCTTTTAAACCATAAAATAGTTATGTATTATAGTTATAACTTATAATAGATTTGATATTTTAATTGTATATCTTGCACAATTAGACTGTAGTTTCATGCGCCTGTAGAATTACTTATTAGTTAGTAGTTACTACGTAAGTAGAATTTAAATCTTACTTCATATCACAGTTTAAGCCCATGTAAACCATGCCGACTTCAGGTGTATTGTTTTCTCTAAATTTCTGGTAAGATTCCGCTGGTGACGACGGAAACGCTTCTGGGTTCCGTACTGATTCCGCGTAAAACCTCCACGATCTCCAGTGGCTGCACAGATCTGGAATTTTGATAGAAGGTCTTATAGACTTTGTATAAACATTGGTTTCATAAATAATAAGTTCTTCACCAGTTCGAAACGAATCATCATTATCATCATATCAGCCCCTAGAAATCCACTGCTGGACATAGGCCTTCCCCAATGACCGCCACCACATCCGGTCCTCTGCCCTCCGCATCCAGCCACTACCGGCCACCTTCTTCAGGTCGTCGGTCCACCTGGCGGCGGGGCGTCCCACCCTGCGAGTGCCGATCCGCGGTCTCCACTCCAAAACTCGTCTGCCCCAACAGCCGTCGGTTCTGCGGCATATGTGGCCTGCCCACTGCCACTTCAGCTTGCTGATCCTTTCGGCTATGTCGGTGACTTAGGTTCTTCGTCGGATCTCCTCGTTACGAATCATATCCTTCAAAGAAACCCCGAGCATAGCCCTCTCCATAGCTCGCTGAGCGACTTGGAACCTGTGGATCAGGCCCACCGTCAGTGTCCACGTTTCTGTAGGTCATGACAGGCAGGATAGGATTCGAAACAAATACCATTCGTTAATTAGTCGCCTCAGGCGTTTCATATACCTACTCTATGACTAGGACTTTTAAAGCCTACACAATTTGCAATAAGAGAATTATGATTTGCACCAACAAGTATTTATAGCAGTATCAATACAGACTTTGAGTCTACATTTATAGATACGCGAAATGGCAGCTTGCATAGACCATATTGGTTAGACGATGTCATTCGAGTATCAAACTTCACTGTAAGCAACTCTAAATAAATTGTGGACATGTAACTTGCTTTTTAAATTATTATGAAAGTTCTCCCTATCTGAATACTCACTTTCATCTGACAGTGGTATTGGAGCGAATCGGGGGCATCCCGGCTGAACGCTCTTGCCACCATTAGGCCAGAAGTCCGCAGTCCCCGTGCGGACTGGAGCACCGTACCCACCGGCGTCAGTGTGAATGACGTCAACGAACTCGGCATCCTTCGCTGAAACATGTTCCATAACCACTCCATCGGGATAGAATGCTGGAAAAGCAGGATCGAGGGCTGTTACTCTGAAATGTAGGTTATGAAAATGTTAATTTACACCTGGAGAAAGGCTATGGGTAAAGGCATATTCATCATGTCAGTCCTTAGACGTCCACAGTTGGACATAGGCCTTCCCCAATGAACGCCACCACACCCGGTCCTCACCCTCCACCCGCTTCAAAAAGGCATATTAAGCGGCTATAAATTCAACTATGGCGTAAAAACTAAAGGATTAGCAAGCTGAAGTGGTAGTGGGCGGGCCACATTTATCTCAAAAACTGACGGCCGTTGGGGCAGACGAGTTCTGGAGTGGAGGCCGCGGATCGGCACACGCAGGGTGGGATGCCCCGCCGCCAGATGACGTGACAAGAAGCGGCTGAAAGCGGAGGGCGGAGGACCGGGTGTAGGGGCGTTCATTGGGGAAGGTCTATGTCTAATAGTGGTCGTCTAAGGGCTGATATGATGATGATTATGATGATGATATAAGAACTAGATGAGAATTAGAACGATAAAGATGTATCATTGTTTATGTTTGTGCCATGCACGACTTGAGTCTTGTTTTAGATTATATAATAATCTTAGACACCTAAATATAATGAGATAACTAGGTAATGAAGTAATTCAACTTCATATCAATGATACTATCATTGTTGTGACAAAAAAAAAGTTGTTTCTTATCACGTCGCCGTAGTGATGTGCCGCCGACCATATTGACATGATAAAAGAGAAATCTTACTGCGACTTACTAGTGACTAACTTTGAAAGAGTAAACTTCAGACAACTAGAGAAGAGTAATTTACTGTGACTGTAAAATAGTTAACGTACCGTTTAACAATTTTATTGTATTTGTTTTTCAATTCCCTCGCGGTGTACCCCGCGACGTGGCTTCCTAAGGAGTGTCCTATAAGGTGCAGCTTATCCTGCTGCAGGCCAGCTTCAAACAGTTTGTGTATCTGCTCTGCTGCTGCTCCACCCACCTGGTATACAAATGGAAACATTATTTACCAAACAATGATGTTGTTTTTCTCAATAGTGTAGGACTTAGGACGAAGGCTGGTTCGACCTGGATTGTAGACGTTGTAGCAGTTTCTGCCGATGAAAAACTTTATTTTTTGCACAAGCTCATGATGTTATTATCGTTCTACAGTCTATCAACATATTGGTCCATCGCCTTATTAGAATTCGAACCGGTGGCGTTCCTTCACATATCTGTCTTACAAATAGGTTACTTAAGAGTATAGGCAAAGTGATCACATTTAATTAATAAAATGTAGAGGTGTCTAACACGTTTTAACCATATTACCTATATACTTAGATTATCCTTGTTAAAATATAATAATAAAAATGTTAATTATTCTAAGTTGTTTACATTACAAGACATTCCATGCTTACGTAATTAGAAAAATATTCCTAAGGTACGGTCGCTACGAGAGTGGTTCGTCAAAACTAAATTCAAATCGTGTGCGCTTTTGCAAAGCACCCCGTGTTAAAGGAAAGTTTTTCATTAAAATCATGAGTTCTGTTCATAATTTATTTCAGAATAATTTTATCAGCGATAACTTAAAACTTAAGAAAGCGTTAGATGGTAGATTTAGTCAGAGGATCTTTAAGGATATATTTATTATTTTCTAAGCAATTATTTTTTTAAGTATTTTCATATTATTCTGAAATAGATAATGAACAGAACCCATGATTTTAATAAGGTACAGTATATTACTTTTATGTGCTTATATACTGTACCTAATTACAAGTACATTAACTAATATTGGGTCATCGATAACTGCAATAATTAACCTTAGTTACGTAACTTAACCATGACTCGAGTCGAGGCGAACATAGGCTGACCTAAATACCTATCTCTTACGATCAAAATCATCATCTTTGAATTTAATAGCGACTTTATTCAAATCAGGCATAGTATTATTGTATCTTAAAAGTTATCAAAAATACACTAGTATACTTTAGCTGCTGCATTTTGTACCGGTATAGGCAGTCATTTTTTAGAGATTCTTAACACTAAATGCGTTAGGTATGAGTATCTACTAAATTAGTCGATGTCTCTACTGGACACAATAAAGAATTATGCCTGTTTTCTTCGAATTCTTGACAATCGAGAATTTCATCAAAAGCTTGGGTATTCTATAGATTCGACGAACTCATGTTATTTTAAACTAGCTACGTACGGTTGACCCCAGAAGCATAGCCATATAACCGTTATTACTGCTACGCAAGACACACACGGCCAGCTATACAAATGTATAAAGAAGTAGAGTATAGGTAATGTCAGAATTCTATATTGTTCCTGTGGGAATGCTAATTTATTCTAAAAATAGGTCGACTTCGAGAGAGGCAGAGGATATCATTTTTGTAAATAATATATTATATATTATTATATTTTTACTGCCTACTGTAACTTGCATAACACAAAACCCAAAACAGTACGTAATCGCATACGTTACACCAAAGTTTTGCAATGGAATAATTTAAATTTATAATGAAATTTTAATTCAAATATTGGCCATGACTTGGACGGAACAAGCGAGCTGCGTCGTTGTAGCGCGTCATGGCCGTCCTGCGAGATCGGTTGGCGGTTATGTTATGTATGATCCATCAATGATAATTTTCTTTTCATATTTTATTATTTAAACCATACCGTCGCGTCGATGGAAATTTTAATTGGCGTAAGGGACAAAATGACAAAATCGATTTTCAATTCTATATACTATAATGGTATAAGTATTTAAAAAAACTTTGAAATTCAACGACCCTATCCTTTGACATAATTAATACAGAAATGCAAACAAAATAGATAAATACAGTCACGAAGAAAAAAAATACAAAGGTTTTTTGTGGCTCCTGAACAGTATTAGTTTGTCCCTTACGCCAATTTAAATTTCCGTCGACGATATGGTATGGTCGTAGAAAAGTTATGTACGCAACTGCACACAGTTCGTGCTAGTCTATATACATGTACGTTTTTTTGCATACCTTTTTAGTATTTCTCGCTGCATTAACTAAGTAAGAACCGTGGGCCATATTCGACCAGTCCAGGAGAATGAAGTTTGTACCAGGCTTGGCTTGTAGGTATGCGCTCACCATGACCTGGAATGTCAAATGACACCTGTTACCATGCTGACAAGAAACATTTTTAAATGCCGAAGGTTCCATCAAATTGAGCCGATTAGCAAATGCGTTAAATCAGAAATGTTATATTATAATGATACATGTTTTTTTATGAACAGGTGTAGATAATTAATTTGATTTACTGAAAGATAATTATGAGTAAAAATGAATTATAGGTAGGTACTATAATGATGGATGATAAATAATAAAATGACGAAATATTATAAATGACTTATTAATTATAATAAATTCTATAAATACGAGGTAGGTGCCATTCCAAGTTTAAATTAAATACCGTGGAATTGCCGTGGAATGACAATACTTTGATCGATTTTGAAATTATAATCGATATTTCTTCAAATAATCCGTTTTTAATGGGAACATTAACTTTTGTTTATCTTTCCACCATGTAAATTTCAATTGAATATCTTTAAAAATGAAAGAGAAAAAATACATAATGGACTGAGAGTGAGGTTCTTTTTGTTATTAGGAACGTTTTTGAGTTCTTTTTGATCTAATAATAATTACACCTCTATTTCACACCGTGTTGCACCTAAGAATGACAGAAGTTACATTAAGTGTTTCTAACCGTAAACAAATAACTTATGATCGTGTTCACGGTACTCATTGATCTGCCTTTCATATTTTCCTGTAGTACCTACTCGTATGTTGAAGTATTTTCATATTTCATGATAAGTATTTTATTATACATACACATAATTATTAGATAGGATTTTCTGTTATACTATGGAAATTAGACAACTCACAAATATAACATCCATTCCAGGACCAAGATGTAGAAATGGCACCAAAGTAGGGGTTCAGCCACTAGACCAACGAGGAGTCAATCGGTTATCTATCGTTGATCCTAACTCAATTAAACTTACCTGGATACTCTCCTGCTGCGCCGTTTCGATAAAGCCATGCATGTAAAGGACGGTGGGACTGTTCTTCTCGAAGCCTTTGATCTCGAAGAGTCTATTGGCTTGGTTGAGCGGGAAGTCCACATACTCTTCACTTGTGCTCCTGTTTATAAGCAAATAAAACCAATAAATAAAGTTAGTAAATGATTTAGGGAAGGGTTTTATTAAATAGCTGCAGATGATTGATAATGAATTTCATTATTTGAAAACTGACTTGGACATTCTATAAGACAGCAACTGTTGTTTATATAAAACGCTACAATTAAGCCAATTGCAAGTATTTTGCCCGTTCGCTATAAGGCCAGCCGGCTGGCGCCGTACAAGCGCCGTATAAATAAACCACTTCTTACAAGAGGCTTCCAGCAACTTGTATTGATTCATTAGTAGTAATGAAGCCAATTGCATTCCGGTTTATTCCAGTTTCAATTAGATTTATTTTCAATATACATATACCAATGGGGCAAAATGGATCGATCGGGCCACACACTACCTACAAGTAATAATGTTCAAATCAAATAAACTATTCTTTATTGTGCACATATACAATTTTGTATATAAAAAATACACAGAAGGATAAATCTAGTGTGCAATGGCGGCCTTATCGCTTTCAACCATTTCTTCCAGGCAACCTTTGGATGAAGGCAAATTTTTCGATGTGTGGAAGTGTTGGGTCTTTTGCAGTCTTAAGTTACGTGACAGAGTGAGGAATGCAGTGATACTTGAGAAGTGTGGTTTAAAAGAAGATGTAGTAACGAAGGTATAGAAGGGTATGTTGCATTGGTTTGGAGACATCTAGAGCGTATAAGTGAAAGAAGAGTGACAAGAGTAATATACAGTGAGAATGTGGAAGGAACTACAGCTAGCGGTCGTCTTAGGACGACGTTCAAGTATCAAATTAATAACGTCCTCGAAAAGCCTGAGGTCCGCAGTGAGAAGAACAAAAGGAGGAGGTGAAAAGGTTGATGAATGTGAGTGAGGCCAGTGAGGTATATCAGGATCGCGCAAACTGGCGATCCATCGTCTCTGCCTACCCCTCTGGGACCAAGGCGTGAGCATTATGTATGTACGGAAGTGTTGGGTGCAAACAGTGTACATGTTATATTTAAATAACATACACTTGCATGATATACTTAAATTAATACATGCGTTATTATAATATTTCCATTCCTCTATTACTCAAGTCTGAAATGACAATATTGTAATTACAGGTACTTAATTACTGATATAGTGTAATATAATAATAGTGTGTCGCTCGCTATAGCGACATTGTCGCAGATTCGAGGTTACTTTGAAACCTTAGCTACCTACCAGCCTATTCAAAGTATGTTTGTGGCCCAGATTGCTCAAGATAGATCTGATCTAGTGAAGCAAGCGGTGGTGTATTCTTGATTATGTACAGGCATTTTAGTACAGACACTAATTTGTTATCTATGTTATTAATTTCTCTAAACCATGCTACCTATGTCGTGTCATGTGGTGGACTATACTTACATGATTTAGATAATAAACATTGTAATAACCATTTAAAATTGTTTTTTTTTAAATGGCTTTTTGTATCGTGTATAAGGCACAATAATTCTGCCAATTTCACGTAGTGGAAAATACACAGTGGGATAATATTGATCGGTTTGTTTCTTTTAAAACACCTTTTTTGTTGAGATTGTTGCTCGGTCAAAACTTTCACCTTATCTATTAGGTATATATAATAAGCAAAACAATACATATTTACAGACTGATAACACAAGATTACAAAAACAATACAGTGAACCAAAAGAAGAAGTAATATAAACCACAGCATAAACTAAAGTTCTAAAAAAAAAACATTTTATATCTTGTGCATGTTTTTTTTGTTATGAGGTTATGACTTTTGTGACATCGGCAGTTACAATTTCGTTTCCTTACTAAAGATTCTTGATTGACTACTTACCTATATCACTACACTGAACTACTATACGCTAAGATTATAAGGCATGGTGCCTCAGACTGATAAATCTATTCATGGTTTTTAGTCTGAGCTATGCATGGTGCTATTTTTAGCTACGACTGACATTAGAGTGCATAGAGGGTAAAAATAAAGTAAAAAATGTTTAAAACTTTTTGTAGTTGGTACTTAGTCTGGGAGGGTTTTGTTCCAATGTGAATCAGCCAAGTCATGTAAGTATAGTCCACGACATGGCAGTCGTGGTTACACAGTTACACTATAAATGACAGCTGTAATTCATTGCTTATCAAAAGTGAGATAGTCCGGAAGATTTACTCGTTTTACATTTTGATCAAATACTTCACATATCAGTAAAAAGAATGATGCTCGCTCAGGAACTGATTATATTATAGTATTCGAGATTATTCTCTAAAATACCGCAGAAAAAATAACATAGAATATTTCAGTCAGAAAGCAAAACATTGATTTCAAGATTTAGGGATGCCCTTCTAGTACCTAATGACATTCTAACGACCGAGTAATAGCGATATACAAACATATAGCGTGTGGTTACCAGCTTAGAATAATCCCTAAATTTCCCGTGGGGGTCGTCAAGTCACCAGAGACGGGTAGCTGCGTTCTTATATGTATATTAGCTGTGCTCGCGTGGAATACAGGATCCACTCCCATTCCCACTTCCGCTCCCTATCCCACTTCCACTTCCACTCAGACTCTCAATCTCACTCTCAATCCCGCTCCCGCTCCCACTCCCCTTTTCCCACGCCCACGCCCACTCCCATTCCCACTACCAGCTCTAAATGTAGTCCAAACTCATCGCAATCTGAATACTACGGAAATACTATTATGTGCAATATATTGCATACTAACCTTACCTAGTGATGTATTTGAGAACTAAAAATGTACATAACTTTTGATCTGATTGAGTAAACCGATTGCGAAATAAAGACTAAATGTTAAGTTAAGTTAAGCCCCATATTTCTGTAAAAAGTCCATCCAAATTCGTTTAGTAGTTTTTAAGTGATGCGTGCACAAACTCACAGACAAACAGACAAAAATTTCAAAAATGATCGAAATGTGTTCTGTTGCTTATCCTTAGACGCCCCAAATTTTTTTTTGCAAATATCTTCAATGTACAGACAGGCGATGTTTAAAATTTTATTTATTAGATTAAGAACATTACAGCGATCACCAATCCGCCTGCCAAGCGTTGTGATTATGGCAAATCCCCAGTGGATAGCCCATTAAAAGTGGCATTCAATTCGGGTACGGATGATAAAGGCGGTGATGGGAGTAACAATCAGTAGTGCCATGTCCATCACGTCTCCTCTGCTGGGCATGACTTCCGGTGCCACAAGGGGGAATTTACCTCGAATAAGTAAAGCAATTTTTCGAACACTTACCCATTATAATATCGTAGATAAATGTCCTCAATCCGATTCGTCCTGTCCGGTAAAATACCTGAAACAAAAGTTAAAGGAACTTGAAGTCGTAAAAGTGAAACTAAAAATAAAACATAATAGCTATATATGGAGAAAGGTATTTTTAACTTATGGAACCGGAATAATTTAGATTTTACTAGAAGATATTCATCAAACCTTGTCGGAAAAATAAATTAACTTTAAATTTTAAAGTGGTTTTAAATTCAGGTCAGTGCCGTTTCAATTTTGCCATAGGTAAATTGTATTTTAAGTTAATTTAGCATATTTCCAAGTTAGTTTAAATGCTATCCCGTTTACCTTGCACTAACAGAACCAAGGGTATGACTAATATAGACAGCATAGGAGTCATTGCGAACGATTTCGACTCCAACCCATACACTGTACCTATACATTTTGAGTATCTCTATAAATGACACATGAAGCAAGTCACTTGTTTGTTTGCAATTTGTAGTCATTATGTCATTTTCTACACTAATAGTAATATTACATATAGCTGTGCCCGCGACTTCGTACACGCAGACCACTAAAATACGCGCCTACCCTCACTCCCTTCCGCTCCCTTCACCCTCTCTACCACCCGCCACCCCCTACCCTTCCCCCTAAATTACATGACCAACCCATCTGCGTTTTTACCTATCTCCAAAATGTAGTTTTCACTTATTGCAATACGAATTCCGTTGAGCATTTAGGTACACCCTACACTTCTTTGTTGTTTACTAATTCAGTGTATGAGAGTTTTCGAAAGTTATAAATTCGCATAACTTTTGATTGAGTTGGATGTTACTCCAAGTTAAGCCCTACATTTTTCTATGAATTTGTTCAGTAATTTATACGTGACGCGTGCACAAACAAACAGCCGAACAGATAAACAGACAGAAAATGTGTGTTACGACATATCCTTCATCCCAGATTATTTATGGCAAATTTTTTCAACGTACAGACACGCGAAGTTTTCGTTTTTATTTATGAGACTAGAAGATTTTTTTTTATTGTTTTTTCAAAGGAGGTAATCTCAGAATCATGTAGGTAACTATTCGCCGTTCAAACATAAACACGAACATTATTACAGGGGTTGGTCTGAAATAAAATGTGCAGACTGAAAAAAAATCTGGTCAATTAAGTTGCATTTTGTCTGGTTTGCTGTATGTTTGCTGTATGTTAACTGAAGAAAGAATTTTAAAAATTCAGGTTTCTAGACCTAGTAGTTTGAGTTGTGTGTTGATAGACCGGCAGTCGTCAGGGCCTTCTTTTTATATACATATTTAGATCGCTTAGTAAAATAATGATAATGTGCTCGTACCTACACTGAAAAAATCTGGTCAATTAAATGTCATTTTGTCTTGTTGCTATCTGTTAGCTAAACTAATCATTTTCATGATTATTTCAAAACCAAATCGTGGTATGGTTTCAAATAATGACAAGAGTTCAAAGAAACAAGATCTTGTATGAGATGCTCTCGTATGGAGTTAAGATGACTGTTCACATTTAACAAGATCTTGTTCAAATCAACAACAAAAATTCAATGCATAAAAGGATTCAACGCGGATGAAGTCGCAGATTATCGCTAGTAACAAATAAGTATATTTCATTCCAGATTAATAGTCCTATGAAAACCAACGCTATTTACGTCTCGGTAACATATACATGAAAGGGTCACCAGCAGCAAAAACAGGTTTGTATTACCATGTAAACTTTGCGGTCCACTTAGGAACACCATCTATTGTGTATTTTGTTTTCGAGACGCAAATGCGTTTGTTTTCATAGGACTATTAATCTGGAATGAAATATAGAGAGAAACATGCACACAGTTCAGCTTAATTTGACAAATGGCAATCTAATTGGTAATGGTAATTCAGAAAACAGTATTCATATATAATTATGACTAACCAGACTAAGGTGGTTACTGGTATTTATACTATCCATTCTAAGGATGTAACTTGTTATATGTTGTAGCTGTTTGGCTTTTAGTTTTTTACCTGGAAATGTATATTGTAACTGTAGCTGTAAGCTCCCCTAAGAAATAAAATAAAATATAATACCTAGCAGAGACCGTTCATAGGAGCACTCAGTATCAGATACGAACAACATTTAGTATGGCGACTTTTAAAAATCGTTTTTTTACCGCTTGGCAACTAATTTCTAAAAGTTACTATATAAAGATGTCTAGTATTTATTTAGTATATAATATTTGTAAAGTATTTAAGTACTTATATTCCATTCCAAATCAATTGTCAAACACAAAACAAATGCTATTTGCGTCTCGGTAGCATGTACGAGTAGGTACGTGAAATATAATAGGAAAAAAATAGGTTTGTTTCACGAGTACCATGTAAACTTTGCGGTCCACTCTGGGACCCCATCGATTGTTATATTATTTTCAAGCCACGAATGCGTTTGTTTTAGTATGCCAACTAATTTGGAACGAATTTATTTTGTAACACTACATTATGATCTTATTAACTACTAGCTGTGCCCGCGGCTCCGCTCGCGTGGACTACAGGATCCGCTCCCATTCCCACTGCCGCTCCCTATCCCACTTCCACTCAGACTTCAAGTCCAAGTCCAGGTCCAGGTCCAGGTCCAGGTCCAGGTCCAGGTCCAGGTCCAGGTCCAGGTCCAGGTCCAGGTCCAGGTCCAGGTCCAGGTCCAGGTCCAGGTCCAGGTCCAGGTCCAGGTCCAGGTCCAGGTCCAGGTCCAGGTCCAGGTCCAGGTCCAGGTCCAGGTCCAGGTCCAGATCCAGGTCCAGGTCCAGGTCCAGGTCCAGGTCCAGGTTCAAGTCTGGTCCAGGTCCAGGTCCAGGCCAGGTACAGGCCCAGGCCCAGGCCTAGTTCCAGTCCCAGGTCCAGATCCAGATCCTCAACTCTCCCCTCAACCCTCCCCTCAACCCTCCTCTCAACACTCCTCTCAACCCTTCCCTCAACACTCCCCTCAACCCTCCTCTCAACCCTCCTCTCAGCTCTCCTCCCAATCCTGCCCTCAAACCTCTTTCCCTCGTCTCTCCAAATTTAGTTCTCGTAACTAATCCATTGCAGTCCAAATTCCGACCAAAATTACTTTGTTGCATACCTATACCACAAATTCATCGTAATCGGGTAGGTAACTCAGTCAAAAGTTATGCGAATTTTCATACACTCCGATTACACTGGTACCATACCCGCTCCCGCTCCCGCTCCGGTCCAGCTCCGGTTCCGCTCCCGCTCTCGCTCCCGCTCCCCTCCCGCTTCCGCTAGCGCTACCGCTACCGCTTCTGCTTCCGCTACCGCTACCTGTACCGCTTCCGCTCCTGCTCTCAATCCCACCCCCCCACGCCCACGCCCACGCCCACGCCCACGCCCACTACTATGCCCACGCCCACTCCAATTCCTACTCGCAGCTCCAAATGTAATCCAAACTCATCGCAATCTGAATAGTACGGAAATACTACTTTAGGCAATATATTGCATAATAACCTTACCTACTAATGTATTTGAAAACTAAAAATGTCTATAACTTTTGATTGAGTTAGCCGATTGCGATGAAATAAAGACTAAATGTTAAGTTAAGTTAAGCCCCAAGTTTTTGTGAAAAGTCCATCAAAATCCGTTCAGTAGTTTTTAAGTGATGCGTGCACAAACTCACAGACAAACAGACAAACAGACAAAAATTTCAAAAATGATCGAAATGTGTTCTGTTGCTTATTCTTAGACCCCCCAATTTTTTTTTTGCAAATATCTTCAATGTACAGACACGCGATGTTTACGATTTTATTTATAAGACTAGCTGTTGCCCGTGACTTCGTCCGCGTGGACAACTTAACATCACAAATTATTATGTATTTCCCGCAAGAATGAGATATTTTTTCGGAATAAAAACTATCCTATGTCCTATTCCAGGACCTAACCTATATGTGTGCCAAGTTTCATCCCGATCCGTTCAGTGGTTGAAGCGTGATTGAGTAACAAACATCCAAATATCCAAACATCCAAACTTTCGCATTTATAATATTAGTAAGGTAAGATAAGAATGTAGTTAAACGCCAAACGCTTATCAGAATGTGGAATACACTGAAACGGATATAGGAATATGTAGCATTGACCCGTAGAGAGTAGGTAAAATGGGTTTTTAGTAAACTGTATATTATCCGAAACGCTTACGGAGTGGCGCGGCGCGCATTGACGAAGGCCTATGTGGAGCAATGTTGATAAAAGTGAATAGTTGTAACATGTTATTCATTTAAGTATAACATATTTTATAGTTTTGGTATATATCATGATATAACAGTAACAGTCAACTATATATTTCAATTAATAATAAATAATTAAGACACACGTTCGTAGGAGTGTTAGATGTAGATAGTCCAGATAAGGGGTAGATGTTGTACAGTTGACAAACGGAGTGGGAGGCCGAGACCAGCATCAGTTCTGTCTTTAACTATAAATACACTGGTTATTTTTATTGTTACATTGACCCTGTTTCCAGGAAATGGTTGGCAATAAGGTTGGAAACTAACATCATTGAATGTTTATTTACAAAAGCCAAGGCATCGCGACTTAAATGCGAACTAGTTGTTCACAGTACACTAACTAATAAGTATACCAACTTACATAGGGTTACGATAGAGCTGAGACGAAAGCGTGCGGAAAAGTAAAAAGTACAATAATCTTCGGGTAACATTTCTATCGGGTTAAATGCAAACATTCATGTTATGGTGGCAGAAGGAAACTAGGTAATAGCCCCAAGATTGCTGCATTTATTATTCCGACGCTGACGCATGTGTGACTGCTCTCAGTACCCAACATTAAAGTGAATTACATTTTCTTTTCTCGACCGTACAACCGGTTAGTTTACATTGCATTATTCGTGCGTCAATGGAACTTTACCCTTACTATGTTAACCTCCCGGTTGACACGCCGTATGACGTTGTCGGCCTTGCTTACAAGGGCCAGGAGAGGCCGCAGGCTGACCCGGATTGAGATATTAAAAATTAATCTTACGATGCCACGAGCTACGACTGTTACGTAGAGTTTCATTTTCACAAATGCCTTGAAAGAAATTTATAGTAACCATATTATGCTCACAAAATAGTTATTTTTTTTAAGGATCCGTAAAAACGAATACCGAAGCTATAGCGAAGCTTTTTATCCGTCTATCTGAATGTCTTTATGATAACTCGAAAACTACCAGACCGATTCAGCTGAAATTTGGAACATGCACGTAAAATTGTCCGGCAGTGATGGTAAAATTAGGAAAATTTAATAATAAGAACATCGTGATTTTAACGAAAAACTGTAAATAAGTACTTGTCTTACCGATAACTCAAAATCTACTGGACCGTTAAAGCTGAAATTTGAACATACTCGTACATGTAGAGTTTGCCCGGCAATGAAAAATTTTGGAAATTTCAGGGAAAATACATTTTCCGAGATAAATAAATTTCACATAAACATATACATACACTTGTCTAATCCCAAATTACGATCTTTTCCTGTGCTATGGAAATTAAACAAGAATAAGAAAATTCAGAAATATAACATCCAGACCGGGACCAACTTGCACAAATGGTACAAAGTTGTCTGTCACCAGTGGAAATCGAACCTATGACCTCTGGTGCTCGAGTCCAATGATCAAGCCACTAAGCCAGTGAGGCGGACAGGTGAGATATTTCAAGAAAACAACAAACATTAGTTGACGGTACAAAGTATATACGCTTCGTTCTCTACAACACATTAACAATCTTGTAGTTGTCATATTACTTGTAGGAATTCTACTACATACATACATAATGCTCACGCCTTGTTCCCAGAGGGGTAGGCAGAGACGATGGATCCCCATTTTGCGCGATCCTGACACACCTCACTAGCCTCACTCACATTCATCAACCTTTTCATGCACCTTCTTTTATTCTTCTCACTGCGGACCCAGCCTTTTGGAATTCTACTAATAAACTCTAACTGCTAGATATCTACCTCACCTATAATAATCCTATCAACTCGAAACAACAAGCATGGCTCTGCTGGTTGATTTCATATGCCGCAGTGATGGACAAAGAGGGGTAACCCGTGTTTTAAAACAAAACAGAAGCGGATCCTCCAATCTGTTAAGTTGCAAATTTGCTTTAATTACTAATCTGACGTAATGAAGGTGCAAAAGTTATTTTTAAAATGGAAAGTAGCCTTGTTTATGTCCATGTTCTCGATTCTAAATCTGGTGATACAGCTTTCGAAATAGTATATGTTTTGTAACGAACTGGTTTGTAAAGTCCATGTTTTTATTAAGCTGACCTTATGGTAATTGTTAAAAAAAAAACTACAAATTATACTTCCTACAAGTTGACTGTCTTGTTTATTTTAAAGTTTAAACCGAGTTTAAGATTAAAAGGTGAGGTAGGGAATTGATTCGCGTTCAGAAAACTGATTCCCAATCAATTTGCAGGACTGACTGTGCTGCCAATTGTCAATTTCCGACTTTATCAACTCACTGATTGGGTTAATTCTGTGTCTCCAGTTAAAGCGAATCTAACAGCAAATGCCATTTTTCAAGAGAGCATACAAATTGTTTTCAATAATGTTCTGTTTTCTCTTTTCTTAAAAACAGTTTAATGGTCTTTATGGAATTTGACATGAATATGAATAAACATTGAATCGTTTTCCAGACAAAGAATTAAGAATACTATTAAAAATAATGTATAATGTCCTGAAAAGTAGCATTTTCTAAGTGAGATCCTTTTTCACTGGAGGTCAATTGTCATACGTGCATGACGTAATTATCATTGTTGAAAACTGGATCAAAATACAAAGTTTTTCGGGCATTTTAATCTCAAGATTCCATTAGGAACCTTGAAGTTAGATTTCATCCCTGAAGAAAATTCTGTAACTGTACCTACAAAGTTTCACCAGAATTCTTATCAAATGGCATGATTGAGCACATATCCACAGAGCATATATCCAAAAACACACAATTTTGGTTTAAGTGACAGATGGTACAAAAATTGAACGTTACCGCATGTCCTACTCCCACGCACACCAAATTGATTGGAAATTAACGAAATGGAGTAGTTGTAACGTATAGGTCAAATACTACTATGTTTTATTAATAATGTATTCCTGCGATCAAAATCTCAAGGGGAACCGAAACTTGGTAATAAATAATGATTGATTGTCTGATTCATTATTAATATTGAGTCGACTCATGCAACTATGACATGTCTAGAGTGCAAAGTCCTTTACAGATTAAGCTCAAAGTAATATATGAAATAAAATATCTATTAGGTCGTACATCAACTAAATCAGGCGATATAATTACGATTTGAAGTAACAATGCCTACTTATACGTGCAGTATCAGGAACCATTAGTCATTCATCTCATCATATATGTTTTACTAGTGTTATTGGAACGTGAGAAAATTTTATCTGTGGGTTGTTTATACGATAAAGATACCTGTCTTCTTCTAATAAATAAAAACGTAAACTTCGCGTGTTTGACTTCATGACATGGAAAATATTTGCAAAAAAATTATTGGGGGGCTAAGGTTATGTAATAGAACGCATTTCGATCATTTTTTTATTTTTTGTCTGTTAGTTTGTGCACGTATCACGTAAAAACTACTAAACCTATTTTGATGAACTTTTCATAGAAATATAGGATAGGGATTATTTAGTCTTTATTTCATCGCAATCGGCGTAAAAATTATGGGAATTATTAGTTTTTAAATACATTAATAGATATGCAATATAACAATGAAGTACTCGTATCTCGTAATTATATTGTTCGTTGCGATTCAGATTGCGATGAATTAGGATTACGTTTGGAGCTCTATGGAGCTGTATGGTACTGTACCCATGGTGAGAGTGAGATTAAAAATAATTGTGTATTCCAGGCGAGCGGAGCCGCGGGCACAGCTAGTTTTAAATAAGTTCCTATTGCTATATATTATGTAGGTACTAGGTCAGTCGATCAAAAAGGTATATAATATTACGAACAGAAAATATATAAGTATCAATATTAGTACCTACCACAGAGCACATAATCATTATTTTCCTGCTGAGGATCGATAGAAGCAATAAAATTCGAAATATATTATTATAGAATAGGTATGTGGTATGAGGTGTAGGAAAGGAAAACAGGATATATGTATAAATTTTGTTTAACTAGTTAGGTACCTACTGACGGTTGTGATCAATAACTCATCATCGTTAGGTACCACGTAAACCCATCAAGGTTATGTTATTTTTTAAACACCAGTTTTTGTATCCGACGGAGAATTTAAGAAAAATATCTCTATGACGAAATTCAGGTTTCTAGACCCAGCAGGCAGTCAGTCAGTGTCTCAAAGATTAGATATAGTCACTTAAAATTAACTTGAAAAAAAAATTACCTTCACTGAAAAATATGCTGGTTACCTAATTGGCATTTGTTAGTTGTATGTTAGCTAAAATAGTCATTTTCATGATTATTTGAAACTCAACCTGATCAAGTTAACAAGTTAGTGCCAGAAGACAAGAGTTAGTTCAAGGGAACAAGATTGTTCACGGATAACAAGACCTTGTTCTAATCAACAATTGTTATATTTTTGCAGTGTAATAGTACATTTCTACGCTTTGATAAAAATTTCTTTGGGAATTTTGAGTCCAAAGAAAGGATTATTCTCAGAGGAATTATTTAATAATGAACGGGACAGGACAGATGCTGAATTATTTCCTTATAAGTCGTATAATTTTGTATAAAGACTTTACTAATAAATCAAAGCGAGCGGACTGATCCCTTAATTAAGATGTCACTTAATTAATTTATTTAAGGTTCTCGACAAAAAGCAATTAATGACTCGCTAAATAATAGAATTGAATATTGATTTATTTAAGAGGATTTAGACATATTCGGATCGAATCTGTCACTGACTTATAATCAACATATTAAATTCTAGAAGAACATTAGTGTTAAGTCGTTGTTTTGTTTAATATCTTTTTTCCACATCCTAAAAAATCAGTTTTGAGTAAATCCAATATTTCAACGGTATCATTACATAGCCGTGTGGTTCCCGGCTCAGAATAGAGCCACTCCCAATCTCCCCGTGGACGCTATCAAGTCGACTAAGGGATTGCTCCAGGGACGGGCAGCAGCGTTCTCCTGTGTATATTAATATCACTACTGTGATCATGAATCCACATGCCAAGCGTGGTGATTACTGCAATTCCCCTAACATACAGTCCACCAAAAGTGGCACTTGTTCAACAGTAGATGTATGTTGGCTGATGATGATGATGATTACATAATATATGAAGTTTAGCTTATCTGTATTGATTAGGGGTTTCATACTCTGGCATATTTTTGGCTATCAGATGAAATGTAATCAAATTTTTTTTATAGAAAAGTTGTGTTTTTGTAATACTTCATCATCAGGTTATTTTTGTCTCCACTGCAGTAGCACAACCCTATCTCATCTGCCGGAGACAGACGGAGGACTTAGCCTACACTCCCCGCGCTGGCCAGACGGGTTGGGGAGGCCTGATTAATTTTTTATAATGTATTCCCTTAGTCGCCTTGTACAACATCCACGGGAAGAGTTGGAGTGGTCCTATTCTACTCTACCGGAAACCACACGGCAACTATAATACTTAATTGGTGGAAAAAAAGGTACATCGAGTCGTGCAGTTTCATAAAATAGCAATGAACTGAAAAAAATACGAGTGCAACTAATAATTATACTTTTTAAAATCATACCTTCTTCTAATGTGAAAAATAAAAATAAAAATAGGTAATGTCATTTAAGGCTTTAGCGTTTCGGTTTAGTCATAACAAAAGACCTACCTACCTACCTACCTACCTACTTACCTACCTACCTACCTACCTACCTACCTACCTACCTACCTACCTACCTACCTACCTACCTACCCACCCACCTACCTACCTACCTACCTACCTTCTGTCGAATACAGTAGTTACAACAGCTCCGGTAGGTATGTGACTCCGTTAAATGCGCATTGCATTACAGCAGCAAGTACTATGTATTGTTCGCTCTACCTTACTTACTAACTGTACACTTGTAGAGTATACCTAATTAACGGCATAAACCAGTGTTACCTGATGCGGGACCAATCGCACAATAACGAACATAACTATCTTGTTACTAGTGCATATGCAAGTGAGTTCAAAAAATATCAGAGTTTAAAGTTTATGGTTTATGTTTGTCAACTGGGTTTTGGTTACTGCAGAATATAAATGGTCGGTCGATAACCTGTAATAAGCTGTTTATTTCACGGTTTCTGTTATTGTCTGATCCAAGGAAAAATATTACTGTAAAAACGTGTAACAACCTAAACCTTTTATAAAAAAAGGAGCGATATAGTACCTTATTTGGATAATGTTATGTAATTAAAATGATTAATATATAACAAGTAAAGTTTGTTAGTTTAGTCAAGTGGACACTTAAAATAATCTTGATGATTTGTACAAATATATAAACAAAGTCATTGCCCGTAATATGCCCAGAATACACATTCGATTAATTTCTTTGATATCTTAGCGTTTTTTTTCCCGTATATCTTAGCGTTAATTGCTTACTATGTCCATGACTGAGAATACGACTTTAAATTTAACGACGAATAAATTTGATAATTCCAACGATCTCTATGTACTACTAGATGGAGCGTTCCAAACAATCTCTCTGTTCCAAGCAAGTAGCCACAACTCTTTCACATTCACAATGAAACTTGTGCAGTTACTATGCAGAACATTTAATTATTACTAAATATTGACGCTACGGTTAAATAATGTCAATATTTAGTAAATAATTAAATGTTCTGAGTAGTAACTGCACAAGTTTCAAAGAGAATGTAAAAGAGTTGTGGCTACTTGCGTGGAACAGAGCGATTGTTTTGAACGGTCCATCTAGTAGTACATAGAGATCGTTGGATAATTCTTTTTTTTTCTGGAATAGACAGTTTCATTGCATGATAAATTAATCTATACTAATATTATAAAGAGGTAACGTTTGTGAGGTTGTAGGGGGTAATCTCTGGATCTACTATACCGATTGTGAAAATTCTTTTACAAATAGAAAGCCACGTTATTTGTGAGTGTCATAGGCTATATAATTTATAAAGTTACGTGGTCCACGCGGACGAAGTCGTGGGCAAACAGCTGGTTTACTATATTTCAAACTTCGTAGGATCAGAGATACGACTAAGATCTACTGTTTTAACAGGAATTTAAAAACTTTACCATACACATTACATACGTCTCATCGCGTTAGTGTGTTGGTGTCATTACAGTTGTATAAAAAATAAGTTTTCTATTACAGTATTAAATCTAATTGTGATTTTTATTTTATTATTATTCTGATGTAAATAATCAGATAATGCAATTGGCGGATTATTTGAAGCTTTGAAACGCTTAATGACTGATTTGGTAATCTGGCGATAACGTTATCGCGATATACTCGTAGTAAATTATGGACGTTTTATCGTTAGAGTTTCTTATCTTACTGCTTAAATTATAATAACACCGGAACGCGAAAAAATTATCTAATCTGATATTTTTAAAATATCGTATGTTCGTGTCACATCAAATGTCACCTAAAAGAATGTTATCTCGATATCTGCTCTTGGCATATCCCCAATAATGCTTAATAATGCGTTTGTTATAATTTACTTATATGTATAAGTTTTAAAACACTTTTGTTTACAATACGAAGGTAAACATCAAATTGTTAATTATACCCCAATTATTAGTTAGTCTATCGCGTTTGTGCCTATAGGTATCAAAACAAAACGGCCTTGTGAGTTTAATGAGTGTAATAATGGGTATAAATTAATTATTACCATTATTTATTATCAAGGTCTTTATATGACTGCATGTACGCGTAATTGTTTTAAGTAATGTACTCATTAAGCGGCTTAAATATGTTTATCATTGCGGCCGAGGAACCAGAAATCTCCAAAAAGGCCCTTGTATTCGGGGTAGGGTGTCGATTCGGCCCGAATAAAACTTGGCCCTCCCCTTTGGGACGAAGCGTTAGCACACCTGTCAAACGGTGTGTAACCACGTGCTCCGGAAACGAGCGAACGAACACCGGAGTTGAACGAACGGGAACAGACGTAAATAGTCCACAATGTTACTCCACACAATACCACACACAACAATATCAATTATTTTAATTGATTTTGAAATGAAATTACTAGTAAAATTAAAATAACTAATTTCTATTTAGTTGATCACAAAACTAACATTACAACCTTATTAGTTATAATTATAACTATCGTTCAACCGTAACCAAGAGTGAGTAACAACAGTTTTAGTTAACCGTTAGATAAAACAACGTTTTACGCGGGAATGCCACACGGTGCACTTAAGGGTTAAGTTCTCACATCGGAATAGACTACTTGGTACTTTATTGAGGAAGTCGTGATTGCTTGTTCCGTACCTGTACCCCACCAGTAGCGCTTCCAGCTGTCTGACACTGCGCGGAACATAGCGTTACGTGCGACGCCGACAGCGCGTGGCGGCTGACTGAGGAGACTGAGTCATCTCTGATGAAACAGGGACTTCGATGAACGTTCGGCATTCCAAATTCCAATTTGAAAAAATATTTTAAATATTTAATTTTAAATTATATCACTCGCTACCGCAAGCATTTCAGCCAGGAGTGAGGCACTTATTTTTGCGGCCTGCATTAATGGGGTCGGTCTTTTACGTAGTAACCGACTAAGGGCTCCTCACTTCCTCACGCCCTGATTCAATTAATCTCTAATTAGAGACGAGAGTGCTCTTAATGTAGACGTGGATTTGACATTCCAGAGCGAGTCGCTAAAGTACCTAAATGGAAATCTGACAGCACGACGGGTGTCAGTTCTAGTGGAATTTTGATCAGTTCGGAATGTGTTTGAATGCGAAAGGGCTCTTGCCGGATGGGTAATACAAGAAATGTATGGAACGCACTATTATTACTAATAATAGTGCGTTTCATACATTTCTTGTGAGCGCGTGTCATTCATAAATGTATGGTATGCCCAGCGCATCCGAAACAGACTGAACGAGTCCTAATAAATACTTTGGAAGCTAAACCCTTGTTACTAAATAAGAATTAAAGAAGTAGGAAACTGTTTTTCTATGTTTATTTAATTAATTAAATTAAATAAAGTGTTAAAATTGTTGTGTTATTTTATTACTAGTGAAGTTAATTATTTTTATTACGGGCGAAGGAAAATCGCTTTGCGACATTGGAGTGTGTAAGTGGCGAGACGTTCTCTGCCTACCCCTCTGGGACCAAGGCGTGAGCTTAATGTTATGTTATGTTTTTATTTTATTACTTGGATTACATACTACTATAACTATTTATAAACTGTTATCACAGTTTTAGTTAAAACTAACTTACAGTCGCCACGGCAAGTGATTGTTTAAAAAAATTCAATCGCGTGTGCTCTACAGAAATAGTCGTGCGTCAGAAAATTACAATACAATCATGATTATTAAATCATAATGCCCAAAAACAATGCAATCATTTGCGACAACGACTTAAATGTACTTATGAAATCGGTCGTTAGATCATTATGATAAGTAGGTAAGAAAGTGAATGTGAGTTCTTTGTTAGTAATAATAATTAATTTGACTAATTACTTTTCGGGCCTCAGGTAAATACCTTATCTTCTTAGGGGCGCAGGAAAACCTAGCGACACTTCGTTCGTTCAGGATCTTTGTGCTCCTTGTCGATTTGGTGGACTTCACACACGCCTTAGAATTTCTTCTTTGACATATGAAGGTTTCCTTCTATGTTTTCCGTCACCGAAAACCCTGCGGTATTATAAATAAACCGTATTAAGTTTCGAAAAATTCCGGGGTTTGATGATCCCACTTTAACAACAAAACTTTTTAACCACAATAGAGACATCTAGCGGAAAATCTTTGTACTGTTTGTAATACTTATTAAGCCAATTCATACGTAGGTCCAAACTGTTCACACACTTTCTGCGCAGGTGGTCAAGGTGGCATATAAAATACTTGGATGACCAATTTGGTCGGAATGCTATTATAATAAACGTAATATACCTAATAATGCTATGGCTCTTATTAATTAATTTTTGCAATATTACTGATAAACTACAGACTGCTCTCAACCGGTGAAAAAAACATCATGAGAAAGCCCATACATCTAAAATGAGTGTTCTTATTGTTGCTATAGTGGGTGGGTATCAGGTGTCATACAAGAACGCCCATCATCCTTTACTTATTTTAAGGGTGAAAGTTGAGAAAGGCTAGGCTCAAAATTTTAATTAATGCCCCGTTAGTTTAAATCATTGAATGCAAATTCTGAAGTCCAGCGTACCTAAATCAACGGATTGTGTTATCACACCCGTGCAGGTGAGGCGTTAGCTTTCAGAACGAATCGAAATCTACATTTTTGTGGTAACCCGAGGTTGTTCTAATATTAAATTCTTACAATAAATTATATTACGGACTTGTAACGGATGGGATCTAATTTGGGATTTGGGGCCAGTTTAACAAAAGTGAAAATTCGGTCTATGTCTTACAAAATTAGGTTTCATGCTGAGCTGAGCTTGCCGAGCATCCTGAGCGTGCCGAACATCTATTAGGTTTCATTTGCGCCGGGTCTGGGACAAATTTCTGCTCATTAGAAAGTTTCGAGCTTATATTTCGTGTCCCACTTTTCAAAACCTGTTGCTAATGGATTACTCGTTAATACAGATATATATGAATTATTGATAAGTTCCAAGTCAATTAAGTTTACTTCGCTAGCAGATTTGAACACACCATGATATTAAGAATGTCCAATGCCTCTACTTCTTTGTAAAATAAAATCACCGACGTTGTTTCTATGTCTCATAAGTTTTCTTTTAACTGAACGTACCTTACTCGCTTCTGTCCAAGTTTCTTTTCATACGACTCAGTAGGAAACAAAGGAAACTCGCGCCGCATCTGCTCTATCAAAGTCTTAGAGCAACATGCCGCGGCCGTGTTTGATCCGGAGGGGAGACGCCCCATGTGCGTCTCCAATGCTAGAATGTACGATATGAAACATTGTAGTACCTATTTATCGCGGAGGGACCGACACACACATATATCGAACAACATTAATCATAAACTATCGTAAATACACATCAGTACATGTACATAGATAGGGCTCCTAGCCCAATGGCATGGAATACTTAATAGTTACTACATAACAGATACATCACTCCCTTGTAAATCGAAAATGCCTATAACAGAAATCTATCAAGATAGAGCGGTTATAGCCACTTGTTTACTTCAGTCTCCCGCGTGTCGATTTTCGGACATAGCGCGCCCCTCCCTCGCACCACTTATGCCTCGCGGCTGGGCGCTGGTAGTACTAAAACCGGCACTGGTTTTAGTACTACCAGCGCCCTGGGTGAGATTTCTATGGTGTCCTCTATCTTCTATTGAAACCCAAGAGGAAAAAGATAAAAAAGGCGCACTGCATATCTGGCGCCCTGGGCGGTCAATGCACGATGTACAGTGCACGATGTACGGGCAGCGGGCAGCGCGAGCCTTAATGTGCCACGCAGCGCTCAAGCATTGTTATTAGTCCATACGGGCAGGGCGAGAAGAACGCAGGAGTGGCCTAAAAGTGTATGTACTTAATGCGGTACGTTCGATCGAGTGACAATGACGGGAGGCCTGCCAGTGGGCTCGTACTGTACTGGGCTGTGTCAGAGACGCCTTATTATGGCAACTCCCCTCCGTGTTGCTTTATGATCAACGTCGACAGGCGTTGTACTTGTTTTTCTAGTTTCTTGTTGCAAGTTACAAGTGGGACATATGTTTGTTTGTAGCGATCCAGAGAGATACAAGTTGGAGTGTGTGCTGCAGGGTGTGTTATGTGAAAATTTTAAAAGTTTGCGCGATTGATATTCCCATATTATTTTCTCCTCTTGGTTTTTTAGCTTTTTACTGTCAGAATATGTAGTTGCTAATATAAAGTGTTAGGCGTAGGGAATGGAACCAATAAAATAGTTCTCCCTGGATTAGACTAGCATATTTTGTCTTAATCTTACTGTGGATATTGAAAAAGGCGACCGACTTTGTTATAAATCCAGGTTATGGGCAGCTATAACTCCATATATGACGATACTACAGTTGACTTTTATAGACTGTTGTTATTATTTATTGTGAGGAATAATTCGTTAGTATAGGTAAAATCATTTGTAGGTTGTGGTCTTTGGGAGTAGTACGTAGTACTGTGACCATAAAAAGTCACAGCACAAGCAAATATGTTCATTAATGTCATGTCAACACGTGTTAAATTGACCTTAAATAATGTTTTAACGTTTATGCAGTTTATATCATATGTTAAATGTCAATTGCAGTCGTTATCTATTTATACATACTTACACACACGTACGCAAGCAAACGTAAGGCAGTTATAACAGCTAGCTAGTATATTTCATTCCAGACCAGTAGTCATACGAAAACCAACGCTATTTGCGTCTCGGTAACTTGTACATGAAAGGCTCACAAGCTGCAAAAACTGGTTTGTATTACCATGTAAACTTTGCGGTCCACTTTGGAACACCATCTATTATTTATTTTGTTTTCCAGATGCAAAAGCGTTTGCTTTCATAGGTATGACTATTGATTTAAAATGAAATTATAGCTATAAGAGGTTGGAACAATAAAATAAGAATAAAATAGGGAAAATCGGTATCGGTGGGTGAGTGGGCGGGAATTATCTTCCGAAATTCATTCCGGAAATAAAAATATAAGGACCTATATTTCCAGCCTTCAGTCTTTAAATAAAAATCTTTTATTTTCAGACTTCTGTTCATATGTTGTTTGTAAAAATGCCAATGAGGCTGTCAAAGTAATTCTTCGGTAATATATTTGACGCGATTTGAGGTGGCGTTCCATCGTCTCTGCTTATCCCTCTGGGACCAAGGCGTGAGCATTATGTACGTATGTGTGTATATTTGACGCATTGAGAACCTCGTAAAATTCTGTCTAGAATGAAGTGTTTACTTAGCATAGATTAAAGAGCGCATTAATTTTGCAAATATTTATTAAACTACCATGGCACATTACAAAGTTAAACATTTGTATAGCATCTTGTTTAACAAACGGATGGATAAAACACTGTAAGTCTAAGCCACTACGTTATTTTCTTTAAATTATTATTCTGTCCCCAAACCAGGTCAACTATCAACCACTGCCCTGTATAATAAAAAGTATGCTCTACAAATGTAAGTATTATTAAGATGATAATTTCAAAATTCGTTAATAATCTAATAACTGGATACAGGGTGACCCCTTGCATTACGCTGTGCACGCCCCTGTAATCAAAAATATAACATTAATTGAAATTAGTAATTTGTTTACTTTAAGAAAACTTACAACTATTTATATCTAAGTATATTTCATTCAAAATCAATAGTCATATGAAAACAAGCGCATTTGCGTCTATAATACCAAATAAGTAAATAGATGGTGTTCCGAAGTGGACCGCAAAGTTTTTGTATGTATGTATGTATGTATGTATGTATGTATGTATGTATGTATGTATGTATGTATGTATGTATGTATGTATGTATGTATGTATGTATGTATGTATGTATGTATGTAAGTATATATGTATGTAAACTCGTACCAAAATTAACAACAATAAAAATAAATAAAAGAAAAGCTGTGTACAAAGGCGGACTTCTGCCACTTAGGGATCTCTTGCAGTCAAAGAGTAACTGAAAGGACTGGTATAATGCGTTTAGTACCAAAATTATAAAAGAAACGTAGGTACCCATCAAATATACACTTACACTAAAGTATGCAAATAATATTACATACACATAAATGATACAATATACATATACACGAATTAGCTCATAATATAACTATCTATATTTTACATATTAGTTTACATGGTAATATAAACCTGTTTTTTATGCTGGTGACCATTTCAAGTATATGTTACCGATACGCAAATAGCGTTGGTGTTCGTACGACTATTGGTTTGGAATGAAATAAATATAAGTAGGTTACATATCGCCGACGGAAATTTAAGGGACAAACTGCCCAAATCCGTTTTTAGCTTTCCAACTCAGTTTTCAATTCTCTATCTGGTATGGTATATCCAAATAACTTTGAAATTCAATGATTCTATTCTTTGACATGATTAATATATGCATAAACAATATAATTACAGAACAAAGAAAAAAATCTACTGAAAATTAATGGTTTGTCCCTTACGCTAATTTAAATTTCCGTCGACGATTATAGTGTAGAAAAGCCAATTAAAAAAGCTTCCACTTCCAAAAAAATACAAAATATATATATTTTTTAATGTGGATAAGAGAATAAATAACGTAATTAATAATAGCAAGTAAGTAATTAATAACATACTAACACAGCAATGTAGGTGAGGAGGAAAGCGAACATCAGAGAGATTCCAGGTTTGAGACTCTGAGGCCTTCTCCGAGGCTTCAGTATTAGATCCAATATCACCAGGACCAGGGACACCGTGTGCATACTGTGCTGTGTCCAGAAGGGAACTATTTCCTCTAATCCTTTTGGAGTTATTAACTCACTGTTTTTGTTATACAGACGCCAGTACATTAAATCTGCGAACTAACAAAATACATTACAATTAAATATTTTATCATCAGCATGTCAGCATTTTTGCCAATAGGGACATTGTTCAAGTTGGTCCCGGTTTGGATGTCATATTTGTGAATTGTAGGAATACCTGTTTGATTCCCAAAGTACAAAAGAAAATCCTAGTTTGGAATTAGCAAATTATATATATGAAACGAATTACGAAATATACTTTCCCAGTACAGAGAGAGAAAGGTATTCATGTCGAGTAGTTGTGTGAAGTAGGTAAGTTTCTATAATTCAGTATTTTCAAGATTTTGCTGAAAACTACATTAGTACAACATTCCATTCGAAATTAGATTATCTGAAATGGACACTATGAGGAAAAACGAATATGTGTTACAACATTAACTTTGCAGTCCACTTCAGGACACCATCTATTGTTTATTTTGTTTCCGAGACGCAAATAAATGCATTGGTTTTCGTATGCCATATGTTGGAACAAGTGACGTTTTTTATCATAATGAAAAAAGAATGACTACAGATCCTAGCCGTCCAGCGGGGAAACGTAGCGAGTGTCCTAGGCACTTTGCAGCACCTTTCGCTGGACAAATTAGGCGAAATTTTTTATTTAAATTAGATGTGTTTGATATTTATTAATTTTCAGCTTGTATGTTATACTCATATTCAATAAATAAATTTTACCATTTTACTCTACAGATAATTTAAGATCATCAGCTGACATGATAGCTTAGTTGGTTAAATCAATATAGCGGCTATAGGTAAGTAGCAGGTTCAAAATTGTCGAATTCAAATTTTTGACTTAGTGTTCAGTGATCATATTTTTTAATAAAATTATGGTGCATCTGATTTTAAAAGTTATGAAAAGAATTAAATTAGCTCAGTAATGTAATTAATTTGTCGACAGTAAATTCACTTCTGGACTAAACCACTCCCAAAATAAGCATCATATCAGCCCTTAGACGTCCACTGCTGGACATAGGCCTTCCCCACACCCGGTCCTCCGCCCTCCGCATTCAGCCGCTTCCGGTCACCTTCTTCAGGTGGTCGGTCCATTTGGCAGCGGGGCGTCCCACTCTGCGCGTGCCGATCCGCGGTCTCCACTCCAGAACTTATCTGCCCCAATGGCCATCGGACCTGCGACCGATGTGACCCGCCCACTACCACTTCACTTTACTATTTCGGCTATGTCAATCACCTTCGTTCTTCGTCGGATTTCTTCATTACAAATCATATAATTCTAAGAAACTTGTCGCCAACGTTGGGGCCAACGGCCGTCGGTTCTGTGACAGATGTGGCCCGCCAACTGCCACTTCAGCTTGCTAATCCGTTCGGCTATGTCGGTCACCTTCGTTCTTCGTCGGATCTCTACATTACGAATCATATCCTTCAAAGAACCCCCGAGCATAGCCCTCTTCATAGCTAGCTCAGCGACCTGGAACTTGTAGATCAGGCCCACCGTCAATGTCCACGTTTCCGCGCCGTAGGTGATGATAGGAAGGACCACTAATTAACTCAGCACTCCCAAAATAATAAGATTGGTATATAGCTGACGATATGTAAATTGAGCTCTGATTTGTATGAGCGTCGGTACCTACATAATTATCCGAAATACATCCACTACTGAACACAAGCCTCCAATAGAATACTACTTTTAGTGGGCTGTCCATTGGGGCATTTGCCGTAATCACCATGCTTAGCAGGCGGATTGATGACCACAGTAATGATCGTCGGTACAAAATCGTTATTATTATGTTGTAATACTCACGAGAGTTGTTGGCAGTAGTAAACTGGAGAAACATACATATCTGAATCGATTCAAACATCTGACATGTGTCGACTCTGGTTCTCCTCTCATTTCCTTCCACTCACAGTACACGCAGACCGGCAAATAGGCAAGCGTCAGTAACTGAAAACAAAGATGATAATATATTACTCTGAAAATAAATTTAATTAACGAGTTAGTTCCATTGTAACGGGAAGAAACACGTGTTGTAAAACTTTTAATTAAATAAAGATATTGTTATTATTTACTAGCTATTGCTCGCGGCTTCGCTCGCGTGGGATTAGCTTTTCTTTCCAGCGTGACAACATACTTTCTCTGGGTCAAAATAGTCTATGGTTATCTCCAATATTACGGAGGAGATGTACTTTACCCAAGTACATCTTCATAGTATTATTGGAAATCCATTTGGGTACATAAAAGTATATAAAAGAACGTCTAGATCCTCCTGTTCTTCAATGCTTACAGCCGTGACCTATGAGAATCACTTTCTTATTACATCCCTTATCATGTTTCTGGTTAGTAACTAGCTGCGACTCCGTCTCCGCTCGGGTAAAGTTCAGATGGAGATTTTGGACGGTTGGATTGTTTTTTTATTCGATCCGTGATAACATATCAAACGAACTCACTTTACTATATTTGTTAATAATGCTTAATATTAGTTAGAATAGTATTAAGAATATTAAATTTCGGAAAAAGGGCAGCCATTTCTTAATTAAATTTTTTATATACGACAGGAATAAGTTGATAAGTCGAAGTTATTAATTTTTATGGATTATTATTAATGTGAAATCAGATAAGTACTTATATATACCTAAATAAATTTATTAGCGTGTGCCTAATCTTTTCATTAGAGACATCTCTAATTGCAGGAACATTTCTGTTTATGTCGTTTTGCAGTATGTGGAAGTAATCCCATCCATTGTGTTACAAACATCCAAACTTTCGCATTTATAATATTAGTGGGATCACTAATATTATAAACTAGCTGTGCCCGCGGCTCCGCTCGCGTGGACTACAGGATCCGCTCTCATTCCCACTTCCAGAGACCAGGTCCAGGTCCAGGTCCAGGTCCAGGTCCAGGTCCAGGTCCAGGTCCAGGTCCAGGTCCAGGTCCAGGTCCAGGTCCAGGTCCAGGTCCAGGTCCAGGTCCAGGTCCAGGTCCAGGTCCAGGTCCAGGTCCAGGTCCAGGTCCAGGTCCAGGTCCAGGTCCAGGTCCAGGTCCAGGTCCAGGTCCAGGTCCAGGTCCAGTCCAGGTCAAGATCCAGGTCCCGGTCCCGGTCCAGGTCCAGGTCCAGGTTTAGATCCAGATCCAGGTCTAGCTAAAGGTCCAGATCCAGCTCTAGATCCAGCTCCAGCTCCAGATCTAGCTCCAGTTCCAGCTCCAGATCCAGCTCCAGATTTTTCATCGTAATCGACTAACTCAATCAAAAGTTATTCGAATTTATAGTTTTCAAAATCTCACATTACATTGGTACGATACCCGCTCCCGCTACCGCTCACGAATTCAATCGAGCATTTACACCCTACACTCATCGCAGCATCCGCTCCAGATCTAGCTCCAGATCCAGCTCCAGATTTTTCATCGTAATCGACTAACTCAATCAAAAGTTATTCGAATTTATAGTTTTCAAAATCTCACATTACATTGGTACGATACCCGCTCCCGCTACCGCTCACGAATTCAATCGAGCATTTACACCCTACACTCATCGCAGCGGATGCAAGTATTCGGAAACTATAAATTCGCATAACTTTTGATTGACTGCACCGATTGCAATGAAATAAAGCCTATATGTTACACCAAATTAAGCCCCATGTTTCTGTGAAAAGTCCATCAAAGTCCGATCAGTAGTTTTTAAGTGATGCGTGCACAAACTCACAGACAAACAGACAAATAGACAAACAGATAAACAGACAAACAGACAAAAATTTCAAAAATGATCGAAATGTGTTCTGTTGCTTATCCTTAGACCCCCCAATTTTTTTTTGCAAATATGTTCAATGTACAGACATGCCAAGTTTACGATTTTATTTATTAGATGCAAAAGTTTCGATGTTTGTTTACTCAATCACGCTTCAACCACTGGACGGATCAGGATAAAACTTGGCACACATACAGGTTAGGCCCTGGAATAGAACATAGGATAGTTTTTATCCCGAAAAACATTTCATTCTTACGGGAAATACATAATAATTTGAGATGTTAAGTTGTCCCTGCGGACGAAGTCGCGGGCATCAGCTAGTTTATTATATATATCAAAGGAGAGCGTGTGTATGTTCAGGCTTCTCCATAACCACCGACTGCCACCCACTCATGGTTGCAGTGGTAGAATAGCCCTTGTTCTGCACTTGCAAGTAAGGGAGTTTGGTTACGGTGGGTGGATGTAAGTGGTAAAAATGTGTGATGAGATACTTCTATCCTTTTCTAACACATTGGATGGCTCATATAAACTCGAGATTTTGCTGAATGGCGTTAAGTGCTTTGTGAGTGACAATATTGAGAACTTTTCTAGAATATTAAAGAAGTATAAGGCTCCTCGGAATTTAGATTGTGATAAGTTAGGACTACGGTGGTGGTGGCACTGGCAGTTGGAGTGGGGATGGGGGGAGGAGGGTGGTGGGTGGTTGGTGCGAGAGGAAAGGGGCAAGGGGATTAACACTAAGTAAATTTTAACTTTATGAAAAAGAAACAATAATTCTCTCGTCCACGCGAGCGGAGCCGCGGGGGCACAGCTAGTAGTTTATAAATGTTACTCAGAATGTGTTTTATTTACGGACGTACTCGTAGTACTTGGTACAAACGCATCACAATAATCGTAGTTGGCAACGAAGATATGTTCCCTACTTACGAGTCAGCTATTTCAAGCGATTATACTAAACTATAATGCCCGAAACACACAGAAGGAGAATGCGTGGCGGTAGCGGTACACTTCATACAAAATCCCGCTTGTATTACTCTGTGTAAAGTGTCTCATACTAAATCGAACAATACAAAAAACCGGACCACGCCTCCGCCACGCATACGCTTGTACTAAGGTTACGTAGGGTTACGGCCACGACCTTGCCGCTGCCAGCGGCAGCTAGGAGCGGGGCGGCGAGCGGCGAGAACAAATGTACAAAAATGTTAGCAGCACGCCACGAGGCGCCTCAATCAACCCTCCGCCTACCGAAACCGCGCCGCTCACCGCGCCGCGTCCCGGTAAGCCAAAAGTCGTGGCCGAGCGGTTATAGTATAAGTTCCGTGCTATAAAGGGAAAACGATGAACTCTGTGCCTAAAGTGAAAACAGAAACTTAGAAAATGCTACCTACTTTTCAGGAGACCAAATAAATTATTTTTATTCATGTCCTGAATTTTTTTCTTGACAACGGTTCTTAAAAAATGTTCCGTCATATTCATCTCAAATTCCATAAAAACCATTGAACCGTTTTCAATGAAAAAAACATTGTTAAACAAAAATTTGCAACTCAAGGTCAACTCAACTTGTTTGGTAATGGATGATAGAGGAAGGAATTGAATAAATAATTCGCTTTTTGTACAAATTGTGTATAGTTAAGTTTTAAATAAAGTATTTGGCCCAACTCTGAAAGCAAATGTTTAAATGTGTAAAAAATTCTCATCTCATAAGTTATATAAGTAATACTGTTTGATATAGTTTTTACTGTAAAATGTGTCTTGAACGTATTTTCCTAGAAACTTGATGTACATAGAGCATAGAGCATATAGATCGCAATACGAATTCCGTCGAGTATTTACACCCTACACTTCTGTGTTGTATACAACTGCAATGTATGCGTGTTTTCGAAAACTATAAAGTCGAATAAATTTTGATCGACTGGGCCGATTGCAATGAAGCCTTTGTGTTACACAGAAAAAAAGATGACAAATCAAATCAAAATATCCATATAGGTTATAACCAATAGGTATATAGGTATATTAGTGGAACAAAAAGTTTTAAAGAAATAAAAATAAATAATCTAATATATAAAATCGTAAACATCGCGTGTCTGTACATTGAAGATATTTGCAATTTTTTTTATTGAAATGTGTTCTACGAGTATTACTTATCCTTAGAGGGGTCTAAGGATAAGTAATAGAACACATTTCAATCATTTTTGGAATTGTTGTCTGTTTGTCTGTTTATGTTTATTGTCTGCGAGTTTGTGCACGCATAACTTAAAAACTACTGAACGGATTTTGATGGACTTTTCACAAAAATATGGGGCTTAACTGAACTTAACATTTAGTCTTTATTTCATCGCAATCGGCTAACTCAATCAAAAGTTATAGACATTTTTAGTTTTCAAATAAATAGTTAATATTTCCGTACTATTCAGATTGCGATGAGTTTAGATTACATTTGGAGCTGCGAGTAGCAATTGGAGTGGGAGTGGGAATGGGAATGGGAGCAGGAGCAGGAGCGGGAGCGGGAGCGGGAGCGGGAGCCGGAGTCGAAATGGGAGAGGATTCTGTAGATCACGCGAGCGGAACCGCGGGCACAGCTAGTAAACCATAAATACCGAACATGTGTTGGTGTCTCCTCTTGATAAATCATGTATTTATATATTTGTAAGATGTTTACGCAACTATGCTCTAGGTCATCTAATGCAATACAAAGTAATGCAGTGTTTACACAAAATATGAAACAAAGTAGGTATGACATCAAATGTCATTGTTAAAAATACTATTGAAAATACAAAACAAAAAAAATTCAAATTTTATGTGGGTATACATTTCTCGACGTCAGATCATTATCATCATATCAGCCCTTCAGACTTCCACTGCTGAATATAGGCCTTCCCCAATGAACGCCACCACTCCTGGTCCTCCGGCCACCTTCTTCAGATCGTCGGTCCATCTGGCGGCGGGGCGTGCCACCCTGCGTGTCAGAATGTTTCAGCTCAATGAGGCTCAGCAGGTTATATTTATTTTTTACGGATTGATCTGCCGTCAGAAGGCTGGCTACATGATGGTATTTGGCAAATGTCGCCTATTAGCCATACGTAAGTAACCCTGAGGTCTAGTTTGGAATGCCTTGTCTGCCTGTGATTACACTGGCTACTTACCCTTCAAATAGGAGCACAGCAATACATGGATTGTCAAAGCAAAAAGAAGTCAATAACTTTTTTTTTTTGCTTTTAGTTATGATATAATCATAAACCCAATTTCTATAAAGAACTTGTACTTGTACGTAAACTAACCTAACATTGGATGAAGATGAAGTCTAAGAATGATAATGATTAAAATAAAATCTTTCTAATATTGTCTGAAAAGAAATACAGCTAAGAGCGTGCATTTTCCTTTAGATACCTAAGAAAATCTATTCAATTCAATCAATACTGTTTATTACACGATAAAAAAATACACAGACACAATATTAAAGCAGCTTATATTTGTTCATATAGGCGGTCTTATCGCTAAAAGCGAATTTCTAGTAGACAACCTTTTAAGGATAAGAATAGCAGAGAAAGGTAGCTTTTGCTGTAAAATCTATGTGAAATTAAATGTCTATCAATAAATAATTTAATTTAAAAAAAATATTATAATAATAACAACTCAGTATTTCAAAAGAAAAACTCACATTAAACCAAGTTGTGATCAGCTTCCATTTGACGTGGTGGTACATCCGAAACCGTTCATCCACTTTAGTAAAATCTATCGACAATAAATAACAAACAATAAACACTAAATGTGATAAAGCTAAACTATAAAATAATAGTCTGATTTTAGTCAACATTCGACGTGTTTGAAAAGGTTAACAATAATTTGAGCCTTTTAAGTGAACTAGAATTTGATACTGAATAAATGATGTTGAAATGTTCGCAATGTCTGATAATATCTAGAGAAACACTACCGCGTATTTACGAATGCATCAACTTATATGCACTTTGTAGTGCAGTTTAACGTGGCTTGCATTATCATAAATCTATAGTCGTTCAGTGGACGTACGAAGATCCTAAAATAATAGGTAAAGTTAATTATTCGTAACCACAATCGGTTAAATATTTGAGCGGTTCTATATTTGCAAATTTTTTTAGATGGACGTTTTTATGGTTGGAAGGTTTTTCGATTTGGCGTTTCTATAGTTGGGTATTTATTAGTAATAGGTATATTATCTTTGGTATTATTAAGCTCTTGAACATTATTATTTTTTGTCATTAGGTATCTTAATCCCCAAAAGTTGAAAAATGGCCAAGTGCTAGTCGGGCCACGCGTAGGGTAGTGTCCATAATAGAAAGCAGTCATGAATTTAAAAAAATATTCGTAGAATTATCTACTATACAACTATAGTTATATTTGGGTAAGGATATAAATACTTGCTTACACATTAGGCAAATAACATTAGCATTGAGTCAAGACCCTTGACTCTTGATAATAATAAGGATGTGGAACGTACCTACGTATGGGTAATTATACTGGGTCAGCCATTACAATTCTCTTAGGCATTGGTAGTAAGACTAAATGCACATACCTATAAATACATACCCTATCTTCCTTGAAATCTTTCATTGTTGTCTTTTGATATAGCACGAATCATTTTCACTATCCTGTCTAAACCGTACTGTATGGTCTCAAGGACAAGTTGGGTCAAGGTGTATTTACCAATCTAGGCGATGTCAGAGGAATAATAAAAGGGGATATAATAAAACCCGGGGGGAGTGGGTGCGGGAGCGGGGGAGGGGCAGTGAGGGGGCGGGAGGGTCCGCGTTGCATATTTGCTTGTTATAATACTTGTATACTGCTGTCATGGGCTGCCTGCTAAGCGCAGTGTTTAGGAGAGTACCTATCACTCTGTGGATTTCTATTGACAATGTTTGAAAAATCAATATTACACATTTTGGGCGAAACTACACCGCCATTCGCATGACGTAAGCGTGGATGATTAACTAATCTTACCGGTGTCCGTAAAAATTCAAATTATCATGCTTCTATACATTCTGCAATACAATATTTTAATTCTTAATTGTACTTATGACGCTGAAACAGAATAAAAATGTTGGCATGTATATATATTTGCCAGTTCCTTGAAAACAATAGTCAAGTAAACTAGTGTAAATATTTTATAGGTAATTAAATAATATGAACTTTATAAGCTGAAACACATCGGAGCTGTTGAGTAGTAAAATTATAATTGTCAGTAAGAGTGTTCTTGATTTGTATTATTCATAGTGAAGTTCTTCCATTTATTAATTATGGGTGTTGTCAGTGAAGACGATGGTAACACGCTTTTAGCAATCGACAGCTCAATTCAAGGACTGAAGCCGGTACGCTACTATTACCTTTTTCTACTAGCCACCATCTTTGGAAGCAGCATTCTATTTCTAAATATCAATAATAGTGCAGTTTTGTTCTTCAGCGAGCCGTCTGCTCCTAAATGGTACACAAATCATTACAATATTCACACCGAACAATTCTATACTATTAAAACCGAGGGATGCACTATACCTGGCATGACACCGTTAAATGATGAAGTTAAAAAGTACGTGGGATATCCTGAAGACATATATAAGTGCCCAAATGCTAACCACTCGTTGTTGGAGCGCAATATATCACATATTTGGATCAACAAAAACAATATAGAATACTACAATGTAACTGATCTAACTAAATTTGTATGCTGCTATAATTCTTTTCAAAGACCAAATGCAGCTAGAAACGTTTTCGACACCTCGATTGATAATAGAATAGAATATAATGAGGTATGCATAAATTTTACGGATATAATAGAAGTGAAGGACGAATTTGTAAGAGTTACATGCAGCGTTGAGGGAAATAAAACGTACGAGCAATTTTATCTATTTGCGCCTAAAAAACCAATAGTTTTGTACGATGATGACACAAAAGAAATTCCAAAAAATAAATCATCGTATAACGTAGTAATATTAGGAATAGACGCTGTCTCCAGACTTAATTTTCATAGAACTATGCCAAAAACCTTTGCTTTTATTCAAGAAAAAGGTGCCGTAGAGTTTTTGGGATACAATAAAATAGGAGACAATTCATATCCGAATATTGTAGCATTCCTGATGGGGCACAAAGATCAGGAGATAAAACAAATTTGTCATCCATACATACACAGCACCTATGATTTTTGTCCATTTATTTGGCATTGGTATAAACGAGCTGGATATTATACAGCTTTTGGTGAAGATAGTTCTTATCTAGGTACTTTTAACTATCTGCTGGACGGATTCATGACAACTCCAACAGATTATTATGCACACCCGTTTATACACCAAGCCGAAAATCTAGCTGGAACTATTAAATCGTGGCATTCACAATATTGTATGCATGACAAATATTTCTTTAAAGTTCTTTTGGATTACGTCGAGGGTATTACGACGACACTACATTCTTCTAGATTATTTGCTTTCTTCTGGACAGTAACAATGAGCCATGACAATTTGAACGACCCGATGTTGATGGATGAACATTATGTAAAGTATTTGAAAAGATTAGATGCTTCAAGTTATTTAAATGAAACCATATTAGTTTTAGTAAGTGATCATGGTATAAGATATGGAGGTATTAGATCTACGAAGCAAGGAAAATTCGAGGAACGTCTTCCTTCTCTGTTCGTGGTAACTCCTCCATCGTTTCGAAAGAATTATACTGAGGCCTACAAGAATTTGAAGTTGAACAGCGGGCGACTTACTACGCCATTTGATGTGCACGCAATGCTGTCTGATCTTGTCAATCTGGAAAATATAAAAAATGAGAAAATATTATTAAAAAGCCAAGAACCTTATGCCTATAAAAGAGAAATCAGTTTATTTCTGCCGATACCAACCAATAGAACATGTAAAATGGCAGACATTGCTGAACATTGGTGTACTTGTCATATAGGCAAAACAATTTCCACAAAGAGTAAGGAAGTGGTAACAGCTGCAGAGCATCTGATAGAACATTTGAACTCCTTGGTTCGTGACTATCCGCAGTGTACGCAACTAACACTGGCTGAAGTGATAGATGCGACAGAGATGACGTGGGGAGGCACGGCGTGGAAGTACGAGGTGGAGACGAAAGAATACATGGTGGTAGTGCGAGCGACACCCGGTGATGGCTTGTTTGAGGCTACTTTGCGTTTTAAAGGCCACAACTGTACGCTGGCTGGCACCGCTAGCAGGCTCAACCTCTACGGCGACCAGAGCCGTTGCATTCACCATCCTCAGCTTAAATTGTATTGCTATTGTAAAATTTGATAAAGTGATCTTGTATCTGTACTTTAAACTTAAGAACACGCCATGAGAAATGGGAAATTAGAAAAAGTATACTCATCGAGTTCGTTTACAAAGCAGAGGCGTTCATTCCATATAGTCACAAAGGTGCTACCTACTTTAAAAATTCATGCAAAATTTCTGCAAACGATCGTCTTAAGACAATCAACCTACAATTTTAAATACGTGGCATTACATACGCTTTCAATTTTCGAATCGCGCCATCTCACAGCCCCTAAGCCGGGTTAACGGCATAAGCTGGCATGAGCTTGCAAGTTAGTGTAGCATTATATTAATGTTTGCTCTCAATTGGCCGTGGGCCGTGACGATTACGTACATATACAAATCTACTACCTAGCACCATTTGTAAATTATGAAAGAATATTAGAAAGTAATATTAGCCGATTAAATGGCGGAGTGAGAGAGGTACTACAATTCAAGAGTAATATCGTGACTTTTTAGTTTGGTAGTATTAGATAAAATAATTGAGAATCATTGTTTTCTTAATTGTTTATTTTGCAAGCATACTCTTTTGGCACATGTGTGCCCTCTTCCTCTTCCCCTATTCTTTAACTTATGCAAAGTATGTGTTTTTTAAAACATCTTATATAACCCCGTTTTTAACCTTAAACTAGTGTATTTTATAATACGTAAGCTATCTCCCTTCTTCATTCCCACACCATAGATACTAAATTGTAAATGTTAGTTTTAATATTTTTACTCTATCATGCCATAACAAGCGAATAGATTTCGATAAAACTTGGTACTTACAGTGAAAATAAAATGTAGGTATCATGGGCAAATCAATAAATGGGCGGTACTTCCGCGTGGCAGATGCAACACAACATAATAAAATTACATGAAGCTTTGAAAACAAGGCATTCTAATCATTTTATCACTTGTATTAGTGACTCAATGTGTCATGTCTCACTGGCATTTATTTTTATAGGGGATCTTGACATGTGACCCGAAAGTTGGTGTCACCCTTCGAGATGGCAACTCTAACGATTGTTCGCCGTTGTTGTTAACTCGTGAACTATTCCAATCAAGAACACATCAGTTTCCAGAGTCGTATCAGCAAATTCAGACTCAGATTCAGGATACGGATGGAATCGAATTACCCAACCTGAATCCGTCGTAATGTAGGTGTGTCTTATGTTTATGTATAACATAAAGCCTATGACGTCAACAATTAAATTGATTATAATGTTTATTTATTACGAAAACAACCAACCATCCTGCAAATAAACCCTGTGGTTTCACTAGTATGGCTTAGACATACAATACACTAATTAGACATAAAAAACGGCAAATGCACCTAATGAATGTACGACCACAGTCGCCCGTTAAATTGCAGCCTTTGGATTGCTATAAACGAGCTATAAACAGTGGAGGAACGAGTAATAGAACCGTCGGAGGAATATGACAGTTGTCAAAATCGTGTTGCATTGCACTGCAATTTGAAGTTTGACGTTCCCTCCTACCTCACCGCGACCTCTACTCAGTCCCCTCTGTACTGTATTGTATTATTTATTGTTCGAGTATCTGCTCTGTATTTGAGTGTGTAATAAAGAGTATTGAATGAATTTAAAGCAACCTTAGGTCACAAATGCGTTGGTGTAAAAAATAATATACATAATAATATATTTTCTGTTTGAATCTTCTATAACCCTGTAGACAGCAGACTTGGTCCAAAATATGAAGAAGTAATAAGTATTGCAATTTGAAGTTTGACGTTCCCTCCTACCTCACCCCGACCTCTACTCAGTCCCCTCTGTACTGTATTGTATTATTTATTGTTCGAGTATCTGCTCTGTATTTGAGTGTGTAATAAAGAGTATTGAATGAATTTAAAGCAACCTTAGGTCACAAATGCGTTGGTGTAAAAAATAATATAAATAATAATATATTTTCTGTTTGAATCTTCTATAACCCTGTAGACAGCAGACTTGGTCCAAAATATGAAGAAGTAATAAGTATTGCAATTTGAAGTTTCACGTTCCCTCATACTTCACCGCACCGCATTTCCCGAAGCCCTTTAACCCCACTGTATTATTTGTTGCTTCTTTATATTTATATTGTGATAATTATCTATACATATAATAAAAGAGTAGAAAAAACAAAAGAAAAGCAAATCTGTACATCAAAGTTAAAAAAATGTGACTTCCCGGACATTAGTTAAGACCAGTAGAGTCCAAAAATATAATTATAAAAGCGGCCAAGTGCGAGTCGGACTCGCCCATGAAGGGTTCCGTAGCAGCAAGTAACATAATATAAAAGTTATTGTAGTTCGTTGTAACTTTGTTCGATGTTTTAATAATAGTATTGTGGTTTACGATTTATGACGTATTAAAATTTTTTTTTACTAGATCTCGTTCAAACAACTTAACTTTCGGTGGAAGTTTGCATGGCAATGTACATCATATATTTTTTGAGTTTCAGTTCTAAGTATGGGAAACCCTCAAAATGTTTTTTTTTTTTTCTATTTTTGTGTGAAAATCTTAATGCGGTTCACAGAATACATCTACTTACCAAGTTTCAACAGTATAGTTCGTATAGTTTCGGAATAAAGTGGCTGTGACATATGGACGGACAGACAGACAGACATGACGAATTCATAAGAGTTCCGTTTTTTGCCATTTGGCTACGGAACATGTAATGTATGTATGTATGTATGTATGTATGTATGTATGTATGTATGTATGTATGTATGTATGTATGTATGTATGTATGTATGTATGTATGTATGTATGTATGTATGTATGTATGTATGTATGTATGTATGTATGTATGTATGTATGTATGTATGTATGTATGTATGTATGTATGTATGTATGTATGTATGTATGTATGTGGGATGTGGGAGCGGATGAGTGTAATGGAACGTAAGGTGTGTGAGTGAGAGGAAGGCGAGAGAGAGAGGGAGGACGAAGGGCGATGATCGAAAGGAAGATAGAAGTGCGCGGATATTGTGAAAACGTTAATTGAAGTTTTAAATAAAGTAGTGTTTGAATTAACTTTGGTTTTGACTGACTGACATCAATTTATTAAGTAGAGGAATGTGTAAATAGAATGAACACAGATATACAACAACTTGCTAGTTTCTTTAGTCATCATTGACTACACCAAGTGGCCATCGCTTCATATTGTCAGCAGAGGTTGAAGTTTTTCTAGGTCCTTCTTTCAAGCTGTCGAGCTTAGCCACCTCATACCTATCCCTTCCCTTAACACATGTGACTTTGTATGGGCCGAGGTACTTGGCCTTCAGCTTCATTCCAACTCCAAACTGTGTCCGCTTTATGGCCACAATGTCTCCCTCGTTGTACTTGTCACTCTCTCTCCTTTTCCTGTTGTAATTCCGCCGGTTCTCTTCCTGCACCTTCACTATCTGTTGTTTTGCTCTAATCCTCAATTCTTCTCTATTGTTCACATAGTTAACTCTATTCTCCTGCTGTAACAAATCATAAATTTCGATGTCCTCCTTCATCTTCAACTTTGTGCCTATCAGCAGTTCACAAGGAGAGGTACTAATGCTTCTTTGGAATGTACTGTTTAAGGATCTTTGCAGGCGACTCACATGTCTGTACCACAAAGTAGGGTTCTCTATACATAATTTTGCTAGAACAGATATTATCGTCCTATGCACCCTTTCAACCTGTCCATTTCCTCTTGGAACACCTGTTGTAATTTTGACATGTTGTATGCTCTCTTCTTTACAGTACTCCTCAAAATCTCCCGATGTGAAGGCAACACCACGATCAGTTATAATCCTTGAAGGATTTCCAAAATGTTGCTGATGTATTTTTAATTTGTCAATAGTCTCCTTGCTGGTTGTGCTCTTCGTAGGAAAGATCCAGGTAAACTTCGTAAATGCATCTACTATTGTGAGAATGTAATTATATTGTTTCTTTGTTTCTGTCATTGGCCCAATGTGATCCAAATGAAGAGTATGCAGTGGTATTTCTTCTTTTTCGATTGGATTTAAAAATCCCTCATGTTTCCCTTCCTTCCTGCTGGCCAATAGACATGGAATGCATGTAAGTATGAAATCATTGACTTTCTTTCCCAGCCCTTCTATATAATAATCTTTGCTGATCAGTTCAATCGTCTTTTTCTTAGAGAAATGACCATTGTCATGTGCTCTTCTTATGATTTCGATTTCCATACTTTTTGGTATAACCAACCATCTTTCCCTACCTTTGAATAGCAACCCATCTTCTAATGAATAGTCATCATACGGTTTAACTTTCAAAATTTCCATAATTGCTTTAACACCTCCATCATTTTCTTGAGCATGCTTTATTGCGTCATGTAAATCTGAAAAGATTACTCCCACAAATGGGGGGTTTCTACTGAGGGCGTCTATATGCTTCATTTTACTGCCCTCCCGATGTTCGATTGTAAAATCATAATCCTGTAGCAATAGGATCCATCTTGCAACTCTTGTCGACATTGCTAAATCTTTCTTGTTTAACGTCATCTGAAAAGCTTTACAATCAGTTACTATTTTAAACTGGATACCAAACAGATAATGTCTGAACTTTTTCACACCTTCAATTATAGCCAGAGCCTCCAGTTCATAACTAGTGTATTTACTCTCTGACTCACTGGTCTTGCGACTCATGTAGTGCACGGGATGCAACTCACCATCATCAGGGCTATGTTGCAACAAAATAGCAGAGTACGCACTGCTGGATGCATCTGTGTGCAGCTCTGTTGGTAACTTTGAATCAAAAATCTTCAAGACTGGATCAGAAGCTAGTTTGCCCTTTAAAGTATTGAAAGCAACTATCTGTTCCTCGTTAAATTTAAAGTTACAATTCTTCTTTAGTAAATCTGTTAGCGGTTTGGCAATTAAAGCGAAATTTGGAATGAACTTTCTGAAGTATGAACTCAGGCCAATAAAACTGTGCAACTGCTTTAACGTCTTTGGTTCTGGGAATCTGACTACAGCATCCGTCTTACCTGGTGAGGGCTTCACCTGACCATTTTCAATCACATGACCTAGGTACTCTACTTTCTTAACCATCAGCTGACTTTTCTTCCAGTTGATCTCCAAACCATACTGTGAAGCTACCTTGAGTACTTCGGATAGTCGCTCCATGGCCTCTTTCTCATTTTGAGCTGGAATCAATAGATCATCGATAAAAATCACAATAATACCTTTAGCAATTAAATCCCTGAAGATTATTGTTATAAATCTGGTAAAGACCTTTGGACATATAGCTAAACCAAATGGAGCCCTTAGAAATTCATATTGTCCAGTCGTAGTGACAAAAGCTGTGTACTGAATTGAGTCTTCCTGTACGCGTAAATGAAAGAATCCATTTTTTAAATCCAGTGCACTAAATACCTTCGCATGTGTCAACTTGTCTATGTGATCTTCAATGATAGGTAAAGGGTATTCATCCTTCACCATCTTCTTGTTAATCGCTCTGTAATCTACACAGACCCTTATGCTGCCATCTTTTTTCCTAACCAACACAAGCGGGCTTGCATACTCTGAAAAGCTTACCCGAATAATATCATCATCAAGCCATTGTTTAATCTGTCTGTCTACCTCATGCTGCTCTTTAACCGCCAGTCTTCGTGGTCGCTGACTCACAGGTATGTCATCCTTCAGTGTAATTCGCAATTGGATCGGCGCCTCCAACGTCTTATCTGGTTTGTATAGCTCAACCATTTGTCTAACTTGTTGTTGTATATGTGGGTCCACTTCAATACCTACAATTTCCTCAGATATAAAACAAGTTAAATTACGAAACCATGCCTCATTAGAAGGCAGTAGTAAAACCTTGTTGCTATCCATCACCATGACAGCGTTTTGTAAAAAATTTTGACCAATTATCATACAATAAGGCATAACATCGCTAGGTACAATATGAAATCTAATGTTCTTATAGCATTGGCCGTCAATGCACACGTTCGCTACTAACCTTCCTCTTGACTGAACTTTAGTCGACCCAAGTCCAGAAAAAACTTCACGACATTCCTCACAGTCCGGCGAACCTAAAGACTTATAACAGTCGGACGATATTAAATTCGCACTACTCCCAGAGTCTATCAACGCAGTAACACTTTTGCCATACACTTTTACACATTTCATCGGCTTGAAATTATTTTTACCGGCGTTTTTTTTGACTACACTCATCATCATAACCTCTTCGTTGTTTTGACATTCGTTTGACAAATGACAACCAGCCGTTGCGCTTTCGTCGCATTCGCACGCCGCCATGTCATCTTCACTAGTGCTGTCCCGCTCAGCTGTGACGCACATCGCTTGCCTTGCGTTCCGATTCATCCTACCGTGGCGCCATTGAGACTTCGCTTGCGCACTATCGCCGATGCTAACTTCACGCCGATTTTCGCCGCTCGGCGGATATCCGGCATTCTTATTGCCGCTGTCATTACTGCATTCTGCAGACACGTGACCGAATGAGTTGCATGAAAAACATTTCAGACCTTTCTGCTTATGTGGACATGCCGATGCAATATGTGAACTTTCTCCACAGCCATAGCATTTCTTATAATTTTTTCTGCTAGCTTCAATCTGATTCGTGTGCACGTTGCTACTCTGCGCTTTGTCTCTCCTGCGATGAGCAAACTCACTACTCTGCATCTGCATATTTTCTTTCACAGTCTCGTAGATCTTTAGTTTTTCTTTCAGCTCGCTGTGACTATGCAGGAGTGTGTCAGACAGCCGGGCTGGAAACTACCTCCATTAGGGAAGAAGTCCACGTCACCAATAGCTGTGCCCAGACCATTGTTGGTCAGACCGTCTCCATCCGTGTGCATCACTTCAACGTAACGAGCGTCTGAAGACCTGAGCCTTTGAGAGTTGCTTCCCCATTGGCTGGCGGCTGGATCCAGACCTATTATGAACATTTCATTAATATAATAACACTGAACGGAATATAGTTTTTTAAGATGTTGAAAACAAAAACCTAAGCTGCTAACGAAAATAGGTCTCTACTTGAAGGTTACAGGAGATATCAATAGACTATAGCGACTTTTCCCAGTGCTATCTGAATTTAGTTTCAATAAATAACTTTATAATTACGCAGGTTTCTATTTACTTTGATTTTGTTTGCTATTGCCGCGTAGGTATGTTTGGAAAAATATTTGGGGATAAATGATAAATTTAATTTATTTTGATAATAATAAGTACCTACAGTACTTACCCAAAGTATCTACAGGGATCCATATATTATAAGAAGAAGATATACATATTTATAAGCGGTAATTATTATGCATATTTATAGCTTGGTAATGCATATACCTAACTAGCGTAAGGATAAACAATGTCCTACTAGGAACATATAAAGATTTTATGACTTCAGCTTACCAGTAATTCTTGCCACATTTCCATTCAAAGCTCTTCCTGCAAATCCAACAATATGCGCCCCAAGATCGAATCCAACTAGGTGCAGGCGGTCCAGTCCTACTCTGTTGTTTGCTGCGAGGAGCTGAATGAACTGCCCTATTGCTGCGCCCACACTGGGCACCGCGTTGACTGCGTTTGTATACCTCTGGCTCGCGTACGTAGACCAGTCAACCACTATAACGTTGACGTCTTCACTACTTAGGAACGCTGAAAAATATGTAGATCATATATATTGCTTCCTTAGCGACAGCGTGTTATGTATGACTTATAACCTACATGACTTCAAGTTTATTCTTTAAAGGTGTTGTTTGTGTCGCTGCTGGTGCTACAAACAAATTAAATAAATATTCCTTATTTCACAAAAGTGATCTGATTTTTGCACGCGACTTTTACTTCTAGTTTTAGATAGTTCTCCTCGTATTACACATTGTAAGTATGTGTTTTGTTGCAGTCAATAAATTAGTATATTACTGTACTTATTCGAACTATCAAATTATTCAGTAACCATTCTGGAGTCAACATTTCCTCTAAAATAAATGGGAGCTACAATACTTCTATAAAGAAATCTTAGATTTTTACACGTATTCAAAAATTAATATAAAAAAGTTATATATTGTATAAAATTAATACAAATACTCTCAAGTTTCAAATCTTTGTTCTTTAATCTTATTATGTTCGTTCATCATAAACCGGACTTGATAACGTTTATTGTGGGACGGTCTCACGACGGACCAAAATATACCATAGACATCTGTGCCACGTTCTGCAGTATTCTTTCCAACGATCTCTATGTACTACTAGATGGAGAATATTGACGCTACGGTTAAATAATGTCAATAGTTAGAAAACAATTAAATGTTCTGAGTAGTAACTGCACAAGTTTCAAAGTGAATGTGAAAGAATTGTGGCTACTTGCGTGGAACAGAGCGATTGTTTCCCAAGTGGCATTCGGGGTTCTATATAAGATGTATAGTGGTTCACATGTACTCCACAAGCTGTGTAAGTCAGCTGTATAAGAGCTATATAGCTTGCTATACAGCTCTTATAGAACCAGTTTGGGCACAAATTAGACAGCCTTAAGTTCACTATGGCTGTACATTAGCGTTATATTAGCAGTTAAAGTAGTAATATTGGGCTTAAAGGCTGACTTACGGCGCTATATGGGACACATGTGAACCATACAACGTCCATGAGCGTAATAAAGAGTAACAAGTGGCTAAATACACAGCCTTCACAGTTATAAAATCCCACAAAAGTACTCCAGTGCTACCTAAAGTTCACGTGTGTCCTAAATTATTTCTTTTATTTATTAATTTTCCTCATTTAGTTTGGGTTTGTGTGTACGCCCGGCCATCAGAAACATTAACTCCGGCGGATATCAATTGGATAAAAATTTATGATAACACGCGGTAAGTATACCTGTTTTAAATACTTAATAATGTTAAATGCCATGGGAATGCAACTTTATCGTGAAATGTATACATATTTACAGCTAAAATATTCACGCGCCTCTGTAAAAACGCGATATTCATTTTAAAATATTTAAAACTGGCTGAGAGGAAATCTACAATTTTCAGTTTTTGATATTATATTGGCATTATAATTATACTACGGTAATTAATTAAAACATGAAACTAAAACTCAATCGCTCTATCTGCGTATTTTGTGATAAATCTGCATGATAATTTTGGAGATTTATATGGTAAATATTTTAGGTTACGTGAACAAAATGGTGGAAATGAAATACGGCTAGAGCGTATATAGGTTCACATGTGTTCTGTTAGAATGCTGTTGGCTATATGAAGTCCCACATTTGTACCACTACAGAACCAATGTCTATAAATATATTCTAATGTGAACTTATGTACAGCTTTAAGATGTAATTCAGGTCAATTGTGATCATCGTTTTATTCTTTCATATACTGAAATTTTAGAGATCCGCAATAATAATTATTGTCCGTTAAATCGCCTAGCCCAGGTACTAAGTCAAGTATGAATACCTAAAGTACAAATTTTGTAACAAACTAACAAAAAACACTTTTTGTTTTCGTGTGAGCCACACAGTTTGGTGTCAGAGTATTTACACTTACAAAGACACTACGTTGTTCAAGGAGGTATTTAAAAGAATGTAAACAAACTAGATAAAGAGGGACGAATTTGCGAATATTCTTTTGCAATTTTTCTTCTTATTCCACCGGTTCTCGCTCTTATTTTCCAAGATTTTTTATTCATTTTCACAAATTTTTGCACGCGACGTAATAAACACAATACACGTCAGCTTGTGGGATAAGTGTAATAGAATATCACATTCACATTCATGTTCAGCTTACAGCAAATAAGAGTAGTACTTGTGGACAAATAAACTGCTATTGAAGTTAATGGACAACACATGTAGTCCTTTTAACAGCCTACAGTGCACATGTGAACCATTTAAACACTTCTATACAGATAGTAAAAAAGGTTATTTTAATGACCACAAACAACTCCTACTACAGCTACTAGCTGTATAACAGTTTAAAACAAGTAAACATAACAGCCTTTGGCTGTATAAATGACCACGTGTGTTCTATTATTATGCTAGCTGTATAACATCGTACAAGTAGACCGTTAAACAGCGATTGCCGTATCTCTACCCTCCTATAATGCTCTTAGTCAGACGGCTGACTAAAGGACAGTTGTTAGAGTATTATAACACCAACAACCGTATAAAAGTATAACTCTACACTCCTATAAGTCCCTTAGACAGGTATAGGTGGTGTTAATCGCAATAATGCAGCTTATACATCACGAGTGAACTGTAATAATGCTTTAAGTTCACATGGGAACTAAATGTGTACTCTTAAATGGAGTAAAATGCTACTTGGGTTGGAACGCTCCATCTGGTAGTACATAGAGATCGTTGATTCTTACCATCTTTGACGACAGGATTGAGCGAGCTGAAACCACTGCCGCCGTGGCCGTGAACTATCACTGCAGTTTTCGCACGGAACCTGATTGGTGCATTCAGAACGGATTCAAATGTTGGAAACACCTGGACTGGTTCCCGGGGATTGTCCCTGTGTTAAGAAACAATATTTTGTTATATACGAGTATATCTAATCCGTTTAATTACATATTTCACGAAACTTTGTTATTTGGTTTATGATGATGATTGATGATACTTGCAAAGAGAAAATAAATCAGAAGTGCAAGAAGCAAGGAGTTATATACACAAGAGTTTTCAAAGCAAAAACTTGTCGCCTTACTTACTACCTTTGTTTTCTATCAATAGATACCTAAGATTTTTGGTCCGTCTGTTGTGGCCCGGATAACTCAAAAAATACTGGAGAGATTGAGCTAAAATGTGTAAAATAAATGTAAAACTTCCCAGCAATGATGATGGTAAAATATTTAAAATGTTATAAAAAATATTTTGCGAGTTATTCAAGAAAACTAAAATTGTCTAAACTAATGCTGTACTGAAAATGTTGATTGACATGTAAAATTGCCTAGATATGCAAGTTTATTTATTTAAACTCCTATAGCTTATTACTTGAAGTGGTTCTGTATCGATACCAAGTGCCCTGTAATCGCTCACTACATTATTTTGTTACATCCTGCATAACAACTCACCTTGTGTAGATAAAGTACAAGTTTGCCTCTCCATGACGTGCAGCAATTTCAACCGGGTTTCCTCGGCAGACTGTAAAAAGTTAACTTTATTTAGATTTTCTGCAAAAATAACCAACAAAGAGTTACTTGCAATAAGACCACTACTGGACCTTGAGTTCTTCAAAATAATTGAAGGTTTATGATTATTACCACGATACTGGGCAGGCGGTTGTGTTTGCCCATCTCGTTTTTCAGCGCTCTCAGGACGTGTTCAGTCCCGCCTGCACCAAATCCCACTTTTTCAACTATAAGTAGCCAAGTTGGCGCGGTATTTACCTTAAATTTCTTGCATTTGCAACTTCCTAATACTTATCTACAAGTCATAATATAACTAATATTATTGTTAAATATAATTAGATTTTAATAATCGTTTATCTTGATATGAGAGTGAGTAGTGGCAATAATTTCAAATTTAAGCTTTCATTGATTTCAATAAAATCTGTGATTTGAATTAAAGGATTGTGCCATTGTTATATACATGTTTCTACGTCCTGATATTTTCCTTCTACACACGCTTTTTCTTCTTCATTTAAGTCCCGATATTTGGAAAAACTAATCTGGCAACGCTAGTAGGCCGGTTAATGACATAGAACGATGAGACGTAAAGCAGCTCTAGCCTTATGAAGAACAGTCGACAGGCTGTAAGTACTTACTAACTAGGTAATACATTATAATTTTGCTATGTACTGATCGACAAGTTATTAATATAAAAAACTATTACTTACCCACGACAATAACAACAAGGAATATTAGTTGTTTAAACATTTTGCTTATCAATAACACACAAATGACTGTCTCATAAAAGTTTTACCATATAATTAAACCGAAAGTTTATTGTTTTCTTTTAAATAGATCACAACAATCGGCTATCTAAGATTCTGATACGATAAAATAAATTGCTTTTAGTGTTTTGTCCTCATAGATTTCATGATAATCTTAACGGATAAGGATATACTGCGATTTCTTTAAACCTTTGTACAGTTTGATACAAAATTTATATTTCCTGTAAGTCATACAAGATGACAAATAAATTTCGAGAAAATTGTAACGCGTGTTTATCATTAACCATTTAATTATTTATTTATCTTGATTGTCGATCTATTCAGTCGAACAAACAACACTAACATATAACATTATCACAGTTTTTTCAAGGATATTATGCAAATGATAATGTAGATGCCGCTTAGAAACAAAATGTGATCAACAGAGTCGGATGTCGGTCTAATCTAATGATGTTATATGAGCCTACCTATTAAAATGCTTATTGCACAACGTTAATAATCAAGTTTCGTTTGACCCTAAAGTTAATCAAAAAAGGGCCTACACGTCTTCGTTTTGAGGGTAGACTTTGCCCTACTCGAGTCGTGTTTATATTTATGGCATTGATTTATGAGTCCGGAAGAATAGTGACCATGGCTAATTTTGTTGCACTTTTTTCACGAGGTGGGGGGAACCTTAAAAGTTACACACCGAAATGCAGATTTTCTCACTTTTCTTTTTGAGCAGTCACTACGTAAATCTAAGGTAAGTTTTGACAAAAACTTAACACATCGGTATACCTACATGTCATGGACGGAAATCAAACTCCTCTATATGAAATGATACGTATTCCCCACTGTACCACTGAAGTAAAATCAATAAATCATTTATTCATGGCAAAAACACGAATTGTTTACGTTACTGTAAAGCAATTTGTTGGCAGAAAGTACTCTATAGTTTTTAACATACTCAATTTTGGTGTTTTTCTTTATTAATCTGTAGCCATTGTACGATCTATAGATCGTACAATTCACGACGGCATGCATCACTCCTTCTCTAAATCGCTTACATTTTATTGTATGTGTATTCTTGTTACTGTGTTAATTCAATTCAATTACTCTTTATTGCACGATAAAACAAAGATACAATAATATAGTAGCTTACACATGTACATCTAGGCGATCTTATCGCTAAGAGCGATTTCTTCCAGACAACATTTGGGTAGAGGATAAGAATAGCAGAAAAAGGTAGGCTGTGCAGTTTAATAAAGGCAGGAGTCATAATTTATATACCTATTATAAATGCATAAATTCAATTGTTACGCACTAATCATTAATGTGTAAAATCAAATAAAATACTGAAATATATGTATGTGTTACTTACCGCCTCTCCCTGGAGAAAGGTATTGTCCCAAAGTCCTGGAAGCTTGCTAACGTGCAACCTGTGGCCAAGGTCGTGCTGACCCTGCCAATTATCAACCCGTTGCAATCACCTCCATATTTCGTCTACGTCATGCAGTGAAGCCACTCCTACTCACGTAACGTTATAACTCGTAAAGAAACACAATATTTGTATTAAGTTTAGAAGGTAGTTCTATAGGTCATAAGACCAGACGTAAACTGTAAGAAACTTGGCAAAGAGTTTGCGAAAGCCCGTCCAAGTGGCGAATATAAATTATGAGTGCTACTCACTGACCCAAAATATCTTGGCATAAGACGCCTGGTTCCGCCTATAACATAATTTTAACATAGTCTAAATATTGTGGGTCCTGTGGCTGGAGGGATCGGGTGTGGTGGTGCGTATTGGGGAAGGCCGAAGTCCAGCATTAGACGGAGATAGGCTGATGGAAAAGATTCAAATACAGCTGCAGGCTGCCTTATTCAACCTTTTGAATGTAAAAAAAAATGTGTGGGTAGAAGTCTGGGCTACTACCGCAGGTTTCGTGAAGTTGATAAATCTTTTGCAAAAAAGCAATGAGGGTTAATAGAAATAAATTTACATCGCAAATTTATTATTGACAAGCCACAACTAATTAGATATTACGGCAAACCATAGATTATACCTATTCTATTCTCTGAAATAAAGTTTATTTCATCTAAATCCGTCGAGTACCGTAGTTTCGATGCTAGATAACTTTAAAGTGAGCGGTGACCGGGCAGCACCTGTCACTAAAGTTTTAAAGTTTTTAAAGAAATTTAAAAACACTACAAAAAATTAACGCTTGACGCTGCTGTAGCAACCCCCGCTGTTAATTTTTTGTAGTGTTTTTAAATTTCTAACTTAAATTTTAGTGACATGAAGCTCTCGAAAGTGCACATTTCTTGCATTTCATCGAATTTACTATAAAAACCAATTCTTCAAATCAATTAATCCTTAACAGTATTCGCAAAGCTCTTTTAACGCCTTTAAAAATATAATGATTGGATAGTTCAGGGGTTAATTAAACCACTGACATAAAAAGAACAGCTAAATCACATTTAAATGACTAGACGCAGTCAAACAGTGTTGCCAACGAGGTTACAAGATGTCCTCCTTTCCTGTCCTAGTTTGCTTGGCGCCAGGATATTGAAGAATCACTTTTAGCATCATATTTTTACCTGTACTTACTTAATTTATAAATGAAACAAAGCTTAATATTCTTGACTCTATTTCGTTTTCCGATGTAAAGTCAACACCGTTTATTGTGGCGAAATTAGAGTTATTCTTTTTGCTTAGGAAGTAAAATAATATAGAATAGAATATAATATAATATACATTTGTTGGCTGCAGCAAAACACATACTTACAGTGCAACATTACATAAGGCATAAACAATACTACAACTAAAAGTCTACTAGCTGAAAAAGCCTTATCAATGCCCAAATCGTTGTGCATGTCAAAGTGAAAATGTCAATGTTACAACTGTTAACACCAATTACCACATGCCTATAGTATTATCAAAATAGTTAATTAACAAAGGCAATAAGAAACATGGTTATTCCTGATGAAATTGTTTTTTGACAGTACTTTTTATGGTTCCGTACTGGGCCGGATTATCCATAAGGCAGTGTAGGCAATTGCCTAAGGGCCCCGCATCGGCAAGGGCCCCCGCGCCCCGAGTTTTTTTTGAGAGTGAAAAGAGGAGTAGGTGTGGGCCTGGGCGTTGACGTGGGCTTTAGCGTCAGAGTCGTAGTCGGATTGAAAGTGAGTAGTCCACGCGTGCGGAGCATTGCATTTTGGTAGAAAATCTATATTTCAGGAAGTTAGAACACGGTAAACGAGCTCCGACACGAGCATTGCCTAGGGGCCCCGACATGGTTAATCCGGCTCTGGTTCCATACCAAAATAGTAAAAACTAAACCCTAATGCTATTATGGTAAGACCCTGCCTTGTCTCACACCCTGTAAGGTTGGCTGGAAGAGATCTCTTTTAGAGATAAGGTCACCTTTGTACACACCATTTACTACTGTATTTAGTTTTAAGTTGTGCAAGAAAGAATAATAAAAAATAATAATAATAAATATGTCAGGTTATTTTTGTCTCCACTGCAGGAGCACAACCCTCTCTCATCCGCCGGAGACAGACGGAGGATTTGGCCTACACTCCCCGAGCTGGTCAGACGGATTGTGGAGGCCTGATTGATGTTTTATAATGTATTCCCTTAGTCGCCTTGTACGACATCCACGGGAAGAATTAGAGTGGTCCTATTCTACTCTACCGGAAACCACACGGCATCCACGCGGTAATATACTATTATGTAACTATATATGAATATAGGTACCTATAAATGAAATTTATTTCGTGCTAATAGTACAAGGAAGACAGTGGGCCTGATCCAAAAGTTTTAAGTCGCACAGTCAGCGACATATGGAGAGTTTTGGAGTGGAGAACACGGATCGGCACGCGCATGGCGGGCCGATGACGACCTGAAGGTGGCCGGAAGCGGCTGGATACCGAGGGCGGAGGACCGAGTGTGGTGGCATTCATTGGGGAAGGCCTATGCCCAGCAATGGTCGTCTAAGGGCTGATATAATGTTACAAGGAAATAAAATATTGAGTAGGTAGGTAGCTAGATATCTTATCCATTAAAAAAGGTTTCTAGAGGCTACTGAAAGTTTATAGCAAAACTATAGCGTTATATTGTTTTCAGACGGTAGATGAATTTAACTACTGAACCCTCGATGCGCGACTCCGAATGTTTTTATTATAACAAAATATTAGTGGTACTGAAATCTTTATTTTTAAAATCATACTTAGTAGCTATTTTATCACATTACATGTCACTGGTTTTATACCAATCCGGAGGTCACGCATGCGCGTCAGAGGTCGCAAGTTGGATCGCACCCGATGCGATGTCCACGGTAGTTGTTTCACATTCGAGCTCCCACCCGCTCGGCGCATCTGAATCACCTCTCTATAGAGCTCGCGTAAAAGTTTACTACCGGGTATTTTTATTACTAAAAAAATAGATTAGGGACTCTATGTCGTGTTGTGTGTAAAAGTGAATTAATTAGGCAACATGCGGTGGGCGAAGCTAGTGATGTTACTTTTCTTCAACTTAGTTTGTTCAGGTGAGTGGAAATTTTTGGAGAAAGCATTTTTGGTATTTCTTCGAAAAATAAAATGTATGTAGATGATTAGTTCGTGTTTAGAAATGTATGTTGTAAATGTAATAAATTAATAACGGATAAGGCTAATGGTTTAAAAATTGAATTTTAATCCATATCGTTAAATCATGATATTTTGTTGATAACATTTATAATCATCTATTAGTCAATGCTCTACACTTATTCTGTGTATATACCTAGATTTATACCTAACAGTATTATTTAAAGTCCGCAAAGATAAATCAAGGAATCTTCTCTATCTTATTGCACGAATTCAGAAAGTATTCGTGTCACGTTTCGGTTCGCGCCAACAGTTCTGTGAATCCTCGTCCAAAAGATCACGATTCTAAGAAAAATTGTTGATTGAATGACGTCATTCATCACAAATAAGACTGGGAATCTATAGAGGTAAGAAAGCCGTTCTGAAAATTGAAATTCGAGGTTTTCCCTTCGGGATTTCCCGAGTAAACTGTACGAGTACTTGAAGCAATAATTCGTTTAAATATTTGTCTGGTCGTTTAATATACAGTATTAATTTTATAATAAGATTTGGACTAGAAGTACCAACCTTAGAAGTAACAGAATATTAGGCCAGGAGAAAGAGAAAGATGGAAAATTACATGATTATTAGTGTGAAGATAATAAGACGTAGAATTAAAGCTATCTGTTCGATAACAGAATAATTATATTCCAGTCATGAAAGCGGTCATCATGAACTAACAATGTCAGCTCATCAAATTATGAGGTAGGTATGTTACGCAACACATTGAAATTATTCAGTACTAGCTTTTCCCCGCGACTTCGTCCGCGTAGGTTTCGATATTTACACATCTTCACAGCTTTTAACGATTACATTGTTTTCCCGAAGGTTTTCTTTAAGATGTTTTTTCGGGATAAAAACTATCCTGTGTCCTTATTCCAGGATCTAACCTATATGTGTGCTAAATTTCATCCCGATCCCTGTAGTGGTTGAAGCTTGATTGAGTAACAAACATCCAAACTTTCGTATTTATACTATTAGTGGGATTCCAATGATAGTATTCGCTCTGTATTCTCTGAATCTATACTATTTTTTGCAATATTGTACAGCAATGTAAAGTTGAAAATAATTTATACTATACTGCAAAAAACCTATGTTCAAAAAACTCCACGTTTTACAAACAGATTCGCGACAAATTCAGCGATTTAAAAAAAAAGTCATCGAAAAAGAGTTCAGGGAGTCCCTGAAGTCGTAAAGTTTGTAGTGGATTCACGCCGAGCAAGCGCTCTCCGGATATTGGTCGAAGCAAAGGCCATAAAAACTTTCTAATCGTCATTTTGGCAGAGCCACAAACAAACCCGAATATCTCGGAAACGGTAAGATCGGTAAGATCTGAATTTTGGATATGTGGAGCACAAATTCGAGTACATATTTTGTACTATTACAGAATTTTTATAGCTGTTGTAGTTTCCGAGATAAAGTGTGACGTCATTTTGGCAGAGCCACCAATATACCCCTATACGGACCCTAACTTTTAAACGGCTGAAGGACAAATTCTAACTTTTGAGTACAAAATAGTACATTTCCAGGACAAATTTTCTGCATAGTCAGATTTCAAATCAGAGACTGTGGCTCTGCCAAAATGACGCAAGCTCTATAATTTGTATAGATCCGTATTATATCCCTCCAATATGTTTATGTTATATTATCATAGTTTTATCTTAATATTTGTTGCCTTGCATCTGCCAATATTATTCTGCATGATTCAAAGGTCGTCGAGATAGAGAACTGATAAATAAATAATAAAATGTACTCTAATGTATATGAGGAACAGCCTCGAGCAATAAAAACAGGGGTGATATATTCAAACAGTGACATTAATATTTTTTTCAATAGGTACCTTCTGTACGAAAAGAGTACGTAAAAATGACGTGAAAATAATCAGCTGTGAAGTATTTCTATGATCACTAACGTGAGCAAGGATGAAGTAAGCACTGGGCAGAAGCTCATCTGGTTGATTAATAAACTAGACTGTATGGCTTTGAAATCCTTGCTAATTTTAATGTAAACATCGACATCTGCATTAATTTTAAATGAAAAGCCAGCTTATATATCTGAGTAGCTTTTTTTTATTTATTATTGATGAGTTTGCGCTTAACCCCAATCTCACCAGCTGTTGCCTGCGACTATGCCACAGGCACCACCCGTGTGCCTTGCCGTCGAGATCAGGTCTAATAATAAGCAATTGCAATATATAAAGAACTGCTATAAAAATCTTCAAGGATCAAAATGGTGACGTCCTCAAAAAGGCTGGGGTCCGCAGTGAGATGAATAAAAGTATGTGCATGAAAATGTTGAAAGTGGTTGATACATCGTCTCTGACTACCCCTCTGGGACTAGAGTGTGAGCATTATGTTATGTAATATTTTCACGAATTATAAAGTAACACGTCTGAAACTTGCGAGAAGCGAGATAAGAATTTTCTGGAACTCAAAATATCAACTAACGCATGTTTCTATTTTCTTGTAGTAATTTCTGGGTGTCCTATTATCATTAAATGCTGAAATGAGGCCTCCCTGGGATTTGTAGCGTGACCGCTGACGAGATAATGGGACGTAAATCAAGACACGGAAAACGAACCAAAAAATACTGGGCAGACAAAATAATTTACGAGTACGTCGTTTTACCCGACTACGACGAAATGAATGGAAGATAATGGTTTTTACGCATATCTGAACTGCAAGACGTTTCGATAAAAAGGCGGACGCTAATGTACTTTATTTAACTCAGATTAAAATAAAGTGACGATGCGGTCAAAGATGTAGCACGCTCAAAAATATATAGACAAATAAACATTTTGTAATTTTTATAGTATAGGTAGAAATATATAAATATATAAACACAGACGCAGAAAGCATGTTCTACAATTTCATCCACAAGCCTCAATGTCCTAAAACATAGCAAAGTGTATGTCGTAAACAAAACAAGGGTTCTGCTTACACGGATAATACTTTTTTGTTTTTGAAAATTGATCTTGCATCCATAGCACTATCGGCTGTTCGGCTCAGTTGTTATCTCGTACGGATCCACATTACATTTTATCACACGAACAGGGGGATTAATAAATGGTCGCCAATGCTCTATCCTCATAGCACCGTGGCCTTAACTATAATATGATTAGTATAAAAAAATTACAAAACGTGTACAAAAAACTCAATAAATAAAAATTTCACGAATAAAATTTACTTGACAGACGAATAGACTAATTAAAGAATTTCATATGGTTTCAGTTTTACGGAACTCTGTAATGGCAGTATATGGCTCATTGGCCTGCTTAATTGGTAGGTCAGCCGGTGTGTCAATTATAGTCCGCACGACTGATTGAAATGCATCCTCCTGGATCATTTTGATTTTTTTCCATATCGGATTTGCATTTTAGTAATAAGCCAAAAATAACATCAAACTGAGGACACTGTTTATGAATTTGTATGTAATGTTGTGTCAATCTGAAGTCTTTTACAATTAATTTTTATCTTTGATCTTGTTAGTTTACCTTGATTTGTTTAATGACTTTTTAAAGTTTGTAATAAAATAATATCAAAGATACTTTATAACGTTATGCTTTTGTACGGAACCCTATAAAGTGGGAAGGAGATAAAGCTATGTTGCAGTTAGTTAAATCTTTCAAAATAAGTTAATTTTTCATTAAAATTACTTTGAAAGTATCTAGTATTTAATAAATAATAAATAAAATAAATATGTCAGACATTCACACCAATTATCCAGTCCCAACCTAGGCAGAGCCTGTGGTATGGTTACTAGATAACGGATAGACATACTTTAATAAATATATAAACATGAAAGACTTGGGAACAAACATTCATATTCATCATACGAAACATTTGCCCCTGGCGGGATTCGAACCCGCAACCTCCGGCGTGGCAGTCCGATAGCTACCCGTTCCACCACGGAGGTCGTCCATTATGTAATATTTAATGCTATCATTGTTGTCCTTTCAGACACAAACTTGTATCGTACGTACAAGTTATTGTTCAGTTTGGGATTTTACTCTGCTCGCTCTATAAGAGGGCGCCTACACTGACAACGACTTTAATAAAAAAAAAATAAGTACAAAAAATATACTACATTTTTTAAAACTGTTTCCATAGCAACATTTATTCCCTATCAATTTTCGTAATAAAATAACATATGTTTTTATTTAAATGTCTGGGTTCTATTCCTGAGTCGCGTCGAAACTAATCTGAAAATATGCGAATGCAGTTTTCTTATTTCTAAAATCGGCGTATTGGTTTCTCAGAACTAAATACTCTATCTCTTATATTTTCTGACTTGCCCATACTGACTAGTCTTGATGATACACGCTGTATATAAAGGGTGTGAAAATCAATTTCTTAGGCAGCACACACCTAAATGATACCAGATAGTAAATCATAAAATAGGAAACCATAGATTAACATTTATAACATATTTTATCACGCTTTTGTGAGGCGTTAGGGGAATCACCTAGCCATAATAAATTTACATCAGTCGTAAAATGGGTGTGGTTGCTTGCCGAGCCTATCGGACAATAATGGTCTTTTACAGCAGACCGGGTTAATGACACGTGTGAACTGGAGTATAAACAAAGCTTAAGTAATTGAAAAGTCTGTTAGCCGTTTTAATTAAACAGTCTGTACCATATTGGTGCAAAGTATTCGGAGGTTGATTTTATTTTATTTTATTTACAAGCGTTAGCATGGTCCGCTGTGACGCGCGGCCTCACCGCACATAGGACAAACATAAGAGGTTTATTATGTGTGAGTTATGTAAGACATAAGATGTATTTTCTTATTCATGTTAAATAATTAAATAAATAAAAAATACCAACTAGCTGTGCCCTCGGCTCCGCTCGCGTGGACTACAGAATCCGCTCCCGTTCACACTCCCGCTCCCTTTCCTTTTTCCACTTCCACTCCCACTCAGACTCCCAATACCAATGTCAATCCCAGTCCCAGTAGTCCTAATGTCATCGTAAGCTGAATGCCGAGCATATTATACTTTGTTGGTTTGTGACCTACCAATGTGTACCTTCCCCCTGCCCTCACCCCCTTCCCCACCACTCACCCTCCACTTTACTCACTACTTTCCCCTTCACTTCCATGACCACCACCTAACTCCAAAATGTAGTTCTCACTCATTACAATACGAATTTTTGTTGTATTTTATTGTATACTAATGCAGTGTATGCGAGTTTTCGAAAACAATAAATTCAAATAACTTTTGATTGACTGGGCCGATTGCAATGAAATAAAGCCTATATCTTACACCGAATCAAGAACTATGTTTCTGTGAAAAGTTCATCGAAATCGGTTCGGTAGTTTTTAAGTGCACAAACAAACTGATAAACAGATAAGCAGGCAAATAGACAAACAGACATAGATCCAAAAAATTATCCAAATGTGTTCTATTACTTATCCTAAGACCCCAAACTTTTTTTACAAATATCTTCAATGTACAGACACGCGAAGTTTACGTTTTTATGTATTAGATCATCAATGAATACTGAATCTATCTTCTCCTAGAGATGTAAAAATCGATGTAAGCAAAAATCCTAATAACGAAGAAGGTCTTTTGTAATGAGGTTATTGCGAAGGCAAAGGAAATGAAAGGAATAATTACAAATGTAAAGAAAATTAATTGAATCCCAATAGGTATTATGACGGAAATAAGTCACAAAAATTTGTAAAAATGGCTTCGTCAATTTAATTGTTCCGCTGAGGTCTTATGAAATTGATTACACTGAATTGCAAAGTGATTTAAAAAATCTGAGTCACTAACTTTTCTAATCATTTTTCAAAGTCTGCCAAAGCAAATCTGATAATGTAGCACCCCGGAAGTGTCATTAGTTATGCAACCAAAGCCAATGGTAAAAAAATTTACTATACATATGTAGATACCGTAGGTTTCAGGTTAAATACAGCGTGAAATTGAAATCATCTAACGGCATTTGACAGATGGGTGAGGTGGATGACTACACACTCGGTTGAAATGCCATAAAAATGCTTAGACTTATATAAAAATAGTTAAGTTACCATAAACACATAGCTACCTGTTAGAATCAGTTCATCATTTAAAAAAAATGCTATTACAAGAAACCACTAAAGGTAATGTTAGGTTTGGAGCTTTAGAAACGTTTCTTAGGTATGTACCACTCAATAGAAACCTATACGAACTACTTCATATTTTTCTAAGTAAAGCCACACTTACGACGAGCAACACTTTGTAATACTTTCTACTCTTCTGATACGTATGTATGTAAATGCTTTATTGTACCAAAATAAATTCAAATAATTATACTTGCCGTGTGGTTTCCGGTAGAGTAGTAATAGGACCACTCCAACTCCTCCCGTGGATGTCGTACAAGGCGACTAAGGGAATACATTATAAAACATCAATCAGGCCTTCCCAACCCGTCTGGCCAGCGCGGGGAGTGTAGGCCAAATCCTCCGTCTGTCTCCGGCAGATGAGAGAGGGTTGTGCTCCTGCAGTGGAGACAAAAATAACCTGATGATGAAATTCAAATAAAACTAAAATACTTAAATTCTAGTCCTTTTACTTATCCATTATATGATATCTTAACACGCTTATATTTCTTTGTCTCATTAGGCTTCTCCCAACTAGATCTTTGCTTCCGTTTCAATGTGGCTGAATGTAATTATTCTAAACCCTTGTCGTTATTAGAGTCCGATCCACAATTTTAAATTAAACCCCAAAAGTACATTGTTTTATTATTGGTGGGTTTGCGCTTGACCTCAATCTCACCTGATGGTAAGTGATGATGAGCGCTCACCCAGAAGATGTATATTTACTCTTCCTTTGAAAAGATCTAAATTGTACTTGTCCGGAAATACCCAAGCTGGATGCATATATGTTATTATTCATGCAAACACTATAACACATTGCACTATAATTCGTCGAACGACGAGCAATGCGCATACGACGATCCGCGCACAAATTGAATTCATTTCATAGTGCTACTCGGCTAATTGGTGACATCGATCGTATGCCATGTGGTATGGTGAGGCCACTGCCCCTTTGTTTCCGGATTAATACTGACAGATTGAAACAACATTTACCTAAATCGCTTCTGCCTTCCATTTGCATTTGTGTATTAGCATCTATATACATATAATAAAACTGTAACTGGTCTATGTCTGTACATGGGAGATATTGTAGAAAATTTTATATTTATAGGGCCAATAGAAGCCAAAATAATTGTTTTTACAATTTTTGTCTCTCTGTATGTCTGTATGTATGTTTGTTACCTCATCACGCAAAAGCCACTAAACGAAATTTGATGCAGTGTTCACAGTTGTCTTGCTGGAGGTCTAACTTAAAATCTGGTGTATGTTTCATCTTGATACGCCACTTAGAACCTGAGATATTATAAAAAGTAAATTTTTCTAGAAGCCATTATAACAAAGAAGTGTTATTGTGTTTGATATAATTCATATTGCGATTGGTTTGTACTACAGTTTACAGTGTGGCGTGGGATTGGGATTGGAATTGAGAGTGAGTGGAAATGGGATAGGGAGCAAGAGTGGGAACGGCAGCGGACTCTGTAGTCCACGCGAGCGGAGTCGCGGGCACAGCTAATAGACAAATAAATGTCGACTGCAATCCAATCACACAAATATTATAAATGCGAAGACAGTTTTTGATGCTTAAAGTTATAATTTTCATTTGATGTTTGCCTCTGGTTTGGTAACATCTGTATGACTCTATGAAGGCTTACAGTAATAAATAATGTATACCTTATCGTTAATCCTACTAATACTATAAATGCGAAAGTTTGGATATTTGGATGTTTGTTACTCAATCACGCTTTAACCACTGGACTTATATAGGTTAGGTCCTGGAATAGGACATAGGATAGTTTCTATCCCGAAAAAACATTTCATTCCCTTAGGAAACCAAATTAATCGTTAAAATCAGTAAAGATGTGTAACTATCGAAACCTACGCGGACGAAGTCGCGGGCAAAAGCTAGTAGACAAATAAATGTCGACCGCAATTGACATTTAAAATTATGATATGATCTGCATAGACATTAAAAAATAAATAATAGCCAATTTGATACGTGTTGACATGATATTAATAAACATATTTGCCTATACTGTGACTTTTGGTCGACTTTACACTACTACACTCAAAGACCGCAATCCTCAAGTGAGTTACCTATACCAAAGTGTGCTGATTATTTTCAATACAATCCAATTCAGTATACCATGCATATAAAAAGAGAAAAGATTCCAGGGAATGTTGTACTACTTTACAATACCAAATGTTTAAACCATAGAAATTCTATCAAGATAGAATGGCGAAGTAGACGCGACACGCATGCCAATGATTTGCAATATATTGCACATACTATTCAACGCTTACTCGTTTCGCACCGAATCAAGGTCGGGTAAACATCGACAAAAAATCTGCAAAAGTGCCATATTGCGTGATTTCTAACTGCGTAACTGTTTCTCCTCACTAGAAACGTGACCGCGAAGCATAAATGGTGCGCGGTATGGGCGCGCTGTGTCCGAAAATCGGCACGCGCTAGACTGAAGTAAACAAGTGATGTACCACTTCTACCTATATCCGTTTCTGTGTTACAACACATGACTTACACTGGCCACATTAGGTTCATTGGAAGTCATCAGTGCAGTCACAGTCTCGGATTCGTTCCATCTCAGTGTTTTTATATGTGCCAAAGGAAAATATGAAAAATGAATACATGCGAAGTTAATTCCTGATGCTATGGCATGAGGTATATTATAAGATATTTCTTAAATTTCACGAAAAGGAACTGACACTGCACTGAAGGACCCCTCACGCATAACTGTCGGAATACGAACTCATAACTGTTCGATAGCCTTTAATGCATTTGAAATATGTCACATTATTCCTTAACCTAACTAAAAAAGACTGACTCAGGACTGAGGCGGCACTGATAGATCCGAATCAACCTTTGAACATGACATCATCAATGAAATGTTATTGAAAATGGTACAGAAATCATAGAGTATAACTTATAAAAGTAAAGCAGTTGCAAGTGGTGATTACTTGTATACTACTACTGAACTTCATATAGGCTGCGCATTTTATTAGAAACTCAAGAAATTCTAACAAAAAATTTAATTAAAACAATATTTTTAGGACAATTCATTTATATTTCATTCCAGATTAATAGTCCTATGAAAACCAACGCTATTTACGTCTCGGTAACATATACATGAAAGGGTCACCAGCAGCAAAAACAGGTTTGTATTACCATGTAAACTTTGCAGTCCACTTAGGAACACCATCTATTGTGTATTTTGTTTTCGAGACGCAAATGCGTTTGTTTTCATAGGACTATTAATCTGGAATGAAATATAGTTACAAACACTCCACTATTTTATCCTTATCATTTTTGCGACAATTAACAACAAAACTTGGCACTGCTATCAGTGAGTTGGCATTGTTACAATACGTACATAGCAACATCCAATACCTATTAACAGCAACTGAAAACAGATTAACACAATCATCACTAAATACAAACAAAAAATTATTTCTTCTCCCTAAGATTTGCGAACACTAAAGATTTGTAAATATCCAGCTGCAGTTGTTGTGCATTAGCTTTTTCAAATCGTTATCATCATCATTAGAGTCCTTAGACGTCCACTTCTGGACACAGGCCTTCCCCAATGAACGCCACCACTTCTACTTCAGCTTGCTAATCCTTTCGACTTTGTCACTTTCATTCTTCGTTGGATCTCCTCATTCTTTACTAATCATATCTCGATCAAAGAAACCCCGAGCATAGCCCTCTCTATAGCTCGCTGAGCAGGTGGATCAGGCCCACCGTCAGTGCCCACGTTTCTGCGTCGCAGGTCATGACAGGCAGGACGCACCAATATGTCTTTAATCATTGTGGAATAGGCGTCGTGAAGACTTCATACAGTTTTTCGAATGCTATGCCATGTATCAGTGCCAGCATATCGACTGATACAGTTTTCACCATTAGTAGGTTTTAGAATAAAATACCTTAATTATACCGGATCAGATTGCTATGTTATATAATTCTAAAGGCTCGGGTTCAAAATAAAACACAGTTGTGTATTAATTATTAACTATTGTCACTATTGATAGTGAAATTGACTTTACCCACTGTCTGAAGAGGGTCACAATAGTATCACTTTGTCAATAAGATCACGACTCGACCCACGATATTGGCTTCCCTATCCCTTTTTAGGAAAACCTTACTGTTTGGTTGCTTTACCAAGGGGTTATTGAAAATTTCAAATAATTTATGGTGTTTGGTTAATCCGTAAACAATTATCCGCCGCAATTAGTGGAATAATTAGGTACCTGTTTAAACAGTTTCATTTACCTACAGTATCTTTAACAAGTTAGTAAGTTGTGTATATATCGTATTATAGGTAATAAATTATCTAATCTAACATTTAGTCCTTAGTCATATTTTAAGCTGAAATACCTATAATGAATAATTGAGATATAATTTAAGATTAATAATTACATAAATCGAAACATCTCTTCATAATCTACCATCAGTATTCTTTCAACTATTAAGCCACTTTCCTAAAATACTAGTTTACTGTCTATTTTAGTTATTTATTTATATTTTTTACTTAATTCCTTAATTATTATTATTTATTTATTTCAAATATACATCCATAGAGTTAGTAAAGCCTTACTATGTTAATAAACTTATTAACTAGTTTCTTACAAAACCAGAAATTGGTTTTAACAGTGTCTAACCCAGTGTCTGATGATGGGGTCGTCAAACCTCTCGAATCTTAAATTTTTCAGATACTTAACTCATAGGTACTCTGACACTGATACCACTACAACTAATAACTAAATAAAGGTGAAATTACATAAAAGTAAGTTTAAAATGTTTAACGCCGTAAATCCCTGAGTATTGGGTTCCAAAGTTGGGCAGCTATTTACAGTTTTTGGCAGCTTCCGCTTTGGTCTGTCGAGGCCCGACGACGCCCTAAATTAATGGCATTTTGGTTTGCATTTGACATTTCCCAACATAACTTTATCTTGGTCTATACAGCTGACGAAAGGGGTGAAATATGTGTTAATGATTCAGTACTTCCCACAAGTAAGTTACCGTGTCGAGAACTTTGTAATAAATTCGAGTCAGTTGTGAAAGATTATTCAGAAGATAAGAAAACATAAATATACAGAACTAGTTTCTGTCTTGCGGTGTAATACGCGTTTTATCAATTTTCCCGTCATTAAAAGTATACAATATGTCATACAAATCTCATTCCTACTTAGAACTGGAAGCCACATTCCACATTCATAGAATATTACATTCGTACAAGTTCACGCTCGCACAATTACACACTCAATACATTTTCTTATAAAACAAAACATGATACAAAGTCTAGAGTAGAATATTTACCAAAACTGGGCAGAGTATAGTCTTCAAATACATTCATAAATTGAATTTCAAATACATGTCTTTATTTTAGTTATTTTCACCATCTGAAAAATAATCCAAATAAGATTTATTAAAAAAAATGTCACATTTCACGTTACTCATGTCATATTGTTGAGGAAATAAATTTTATCTAAAGTTACTTGAGATAGACCCTTGAGATGTAGGTACATGTGTATGTTAAAATTTTACGTGCGACCCATACAATCGGGATGAAGAAGACGAGGCTCACTCAAAGTATTAATAATCAAAAACGAAAAAAGAACTGTGCGAATTACAATACAGTGTCTTAGAATGTTTGAATAAACTAAGGGCTTTGCCTCTAATGAAACATGTAGACATTATTAGTACTGAAAGTACCGATGAAAAAGACACTGATTTTGATTAATTGTACCATTTACTAGCAATGTATCAATATTATTTTATTTTAGAAATTGTATGAAAATATCCCGTTTGTCAAATAGTTATATTTTTTAAGAAGCATAAATATATTTTTGTCAATACTGAATTAATTTATTCATGGAGGTTTATTTTACCAGCGTAGAATTGAGAGCAACTTAGTGCCAAATGTGAAATACATACAAAAAACTAGTTCTTCCGATAACCGAAAGTTGGGTACCTTAAACGAATATTCGGTTTAATTACCGAATGCCATATTTTGTATACCGAATATACATCCCATCACTAAAACAAACTCAACTTTTGAGGCTTTTGTTATTTTACTTAGCGCTTTGGACGAAAAGGAACATAAAATGTTCCAAATTCCATTGTCCTCCGTCTCCATCTCTGTTACTGTTATTTCCTTAATTCCTGCTGATTTCAAAATGTCTTGCTTTTGATAATTATACACGTACCTACTCAACTAATGGAATTCTCAGTCTAACTTTATTACAAAGGGTCAAAAGGTTAAACGATCTCCTCTTCCCGACCCGACGACGTCGGATTTCTCTTGACCTTATTGAATTTAAACAATACAGAGACTCAGACTACTATCATATGAGTAGTAGTTCCTACATTGTAAAATATCTTGTGTGTGAGATAGGTAAATAAATTTATTGTAATACTACGAACTGAAATGACAACTTTAATTTCAACCTAGAAACTCAGTTGTGGTGTGTGAATACTTTCTCAGTTTAAATCAAAGCGATTAGTAATATCTGTTTAAAACATGTGCCGGTAGACCATTAACTGGTTTATCATACTACAAGTTCTCGTGCTGTGCATCATTCAAATATGAGTTAGATGTTTGATTTAAAATAAGTACCTTTTTCGTTTAGCACCTATAGACTACATGCAACTAATTGGTCTCAATTAGGAAGATTATTATCAAAACGACCCTGACAGTTGACTGACTCAGCGACACTAGATTCATATACAGGCTGTCGCAGGAATTAGTTTCATACGTATAAGCCCAGAGGTAGAGCATTCCAGGGGCACCAGAATTAACCTCACGTACTATGTTCCCCGATTTTTTGTAATACTTTTTTTCGTATTTTTCAACTTTGAGTTTAAAGAGGTTTTTGCTCATAGTGACATGAATTAGTGAGATTAATACCTGTTTTTCTTTCCTTTCAAATTAGCTGAATATTGTCCTATCCGACGCAAAAAACATACACCACGATCGTGGCAGTAAGTAACTTTTTCAATGTTAAAAGTTGCAGTTTTCTTAGAATTTTAGAAGACCAGTTTAATTATTAAAATTTTTATAAATAATACAACTTTAATTATACAAGTTTAATTTTTAAAATTATTTAGACTAGGCTTACAAAATTCTGTTAAAATATTACTAAATTATGTTCGGTGGAGTGAGTTTGTCTCTGAATAATTAACTTAATTACTCCAGCTTTGTGGATACTTGTGCGAAATAATTACGCTGAGCATGGTATTTTTCTTTATCTAATTTCTTGTTCTACCAATGTCTTATAATATTGAAGGCCTTCTTTGATCTTCTGCATTACATTGGCAGCGAGTATTTAGTTGCTGCTGCATAACGATTAGCATTATCGTCTCCCTATCCTAGGCTACCCTTTTTTATAAAACCGAAAAAAATGCCTATGCAAGGACGTCCTATCCCACGGTCTCACGCTCCCTTCTGTTTTCGCTCCGTTCCGTCTATGCGCTCCTCCCTCCTTCCCGACCTCTCTTACTCCACGCTTCCCCCAAACTAAAAAAAGGTTATTGATATTCGACATTGAATGCTTCTTTAACGGATAACAGATATTTTGATACAACCTGTAGGTACATACTCGTAGTATCCAGCATTTCAAAACCAACGTCAAATTAGGATTCACCTATATTCTAAGAAGTGGAATGTCACGGCGGCTTTCTTGAAATAAAAAAAAAAATTTAATTCGGATTCAGCACCGCGCAAAACCTAGAAAACGATATTCATATCGTAAAAGTGTTAGCACCATTTTCGGCTTCTAGGTCTCAGTGTCGATAACTTTTTCGACGTGATCGAACTTATCATGAAGGAAAAAAAAATTGCGCTCCCTTCGTCCAGCAAAAAGTTTTTAAGTTCATGGAAATTACATATTCACGTTATACTAACAGATGGCGCTGAATGTTTGAAGCTTCTTCAAATCTATACATATAATAAAACAGTAGAAAAACAAAAGAAAAGCGAATCTGTACATAACATTTGTCGCTGACTTAATTTCAACCTTTTTTGGGAACATCCTTTTTTTTTATAAAAACCCATTAACCAATAATAGCCTGTGTTGAAACAGAGTATCGCCTCACAGTGTGTTAAGAACCCCATTTTTGTTGCAGTTAGTTTTTATGTAAGTAATCGATAGTTCTTAACATTCTTAGCGCTAGAGGTTAACTCCAGTTTTGATACGATTCGTCCTTTTTTAAAAAAATGCCAAAGAGTCTTACAATACGAAAAATTTTTTTTTATCTAAAATGGAATTACTTATTGCGATTTTGATTAGTTCCAATAATGACACATATAGTTACATATTTTTTCACTAATTTCTGTCGGTTTATCGTGATTAGAAATGGAAATATGATTTAATTTCTTATTTTTCGTTTAATTTTTTTTATTCAAATTAACAACGTATTAGGCCGAGATTTCTATACCAAAGATAGTATGTATTCTCTTTTATATATAGTATTAAAACCATAAAGCAATGACATAAAAACTACATGCAACAAAAAAGCGGCCAAGTGCGAGTCGGACTCGCCCATGAAGGGTTCCGTAGCAGCAAGTAACATAATATAAAAGTTATAGTAGTTCGTTGTAACTTTGATTGATGTTGTAGCGAAGCGCTACTAAACTTGATAAATAAAACATAATATCATCAAAACACTATTTAATTAACAAATAAGTTCAGTAAATTAAAATATAAATTGAAGGTATGTGAATAAATAAATCACATACAAAAAACTACAAGATCGTAATTTGTGGCATTTCAGTTCAACAACTCATGATATTACCATCCAACATTGTCGGTAATGCTTACCTACAGCTTACCTCGCATTATTAGATTTCAATGAAATCATTTAATAGTAGAATTGAGCAAATTATAGCATTAAACTATTCTCGCTCGTATCTCCTAAACTACCGTTCCGTTTGGAACGAAATTTGGTAGGCATGCTTTTCATATAGCTACCTTTCACCTGATAAACATATATTTTGATTTTGGAAACATTTTGTAGTTTCATTATTTTCAATTATAAAAGCGAGTAAATTCCTATTTTCATATGACAGCTGAGAGACGTCACGAAGCCAATCGATAAAGATCGGCATTCGCTGTCTCTGTCTTTTACTCCCATCAGACAAGGAGGTCGGCAGTCGACATCGACCTAGGGAATAGATCTTTTTACGAAGAAAACGACAGCCCGACAGTCTGGATTGGAGTTTCGCGCGATACGCCCGTATCATTTTAGTTCCCGGTTTACTTTCGGGACATGGCTTGAGTATTTCGGCTAGCAAACTCCACCGACTCATTCCGTCAGAACGATGCCCTTCAGGCGTCTGACGATCTATACATTTGCCATGTAATTTCATAACTTAAAGTAAAAGAAGCTTATTTTTAATGGAGCGTCCATCTTGAATCGCGACCACGTGAAGGAAGAAGATGTCCGACCACATGTTCCCGATGAGAGACGTTTGAAGACCCGCGAGGGAGGTCTGCCATCAACAGCGCGTTCGAACAGCAGACTAAAGGTTCCCGGCGCAGATGGTGTACCCGATCGCCATGCGGTGATCTCCGTCACGTTTTCTTTTGTCCCCACGAGATGCTGAGGACGTCCATCATTCTGCGGTTGTGAACCAACAGATTCCATAGCGGAATCGTATCATCGAGCGTGTGATAAAAATCAACGAATATCAAAACAGCGAACTTTATTGTGTGACTAATAACTACCCCCGCGCTAAATTTAATCACGGTATTTGTGTATGGACGATGTTAATTTTACGTTAAGTAGAATCATCATGAAATCCGGTACCGGTGAGTTTTCTTATTTATAATTAACTTATTCTCTGGCCATAATCATAAAGTGCACTCTTCATTGTAAAATTAGATTTACAGATGTTTTATATTATTTTTTAATTATAGCCTCTCGAGGCAGTTAAAACCCCACAACAATATTTGTTTCATTCATCCCTTCATAGGATCCGACTGGACACCACGTGTTATGTTAACGAACGGTCCTTGAACCAGAAGCCTGATGCTGGACCGGCTGATAACTATCCAATATAATTTATTACCTTACTTTTCATCTTACTTATATCAAATTAACTTAAAATCTCAAATCTATCACAACAATGGCGCCCGAACATATAATATAACACGTGTGTCATCATACTTTTATTAATATTTCACAATTTAAACTTATTTAAAATCAGTAATTTTTATTCCACGGAAACTCTGAGGAGGAGAATGAAACTTATATAAAACCATGTTAAATATGCTTTTCTATTGAATGTAAACTATTATGTGCAACTGAAATTTATTTGTAAGGGGTTATGCTGTTATTGTTATTATTGTTTTCGTTGAGAGTCCACAGCTCCAAAATTTTCCAAATTTTCCCATGGCATAAAAACATTATTCGGTCAATATGACCATTGCATACCGATTGCATTTCGCACGGTTGCATTTCATTTCTTCATTAATACCTGTTAGGTCAGGACAATGAAAACATTCATAATATTATGAATTTAAACATGCAATTGCATTTAGTACAACTGCATTCATTCTTCATTAATACCTGTTAGGTCAGGATATAAGGATATTATGAGTTGAAACAAATGACAATCATTTAACTTCATATTTGATGGAGAATCAAATATGTATTGGAAATTTTACTTCAAATTAAAAATAAAGTATATTTTTTTTTGAAATTTTTTTTTATATACCAAAGTTTTAAATTACTTTATGGTTCTAGTAACTAGACAACCTAGTGAATTAGGAACACCAATTGGGAAGTTTCTAACCCACATACTTTTTTCATTAAAATAAAAACTGAATATTTTTAGTATAGCCGGAGCGGCATACAAATTTTTTAACATTGTATCAGAACTACAATACTACTTTGAAATAGACCAGATATGGTAGTGAAGTCTGATTTAAATGTTATATAGGTATTATATTATATACAAATATGTGTATAATATATATTTAGTAAATATTTTTAAATATTTTTTAAATTTTAAATCCAAACTCCAGTAGCAAGTGGGACAGTAAAATGATAACGAGTCTCCTAATATTAAGGTAGGACACTCTAACATCTGCACTGTCACCGTAGGTCTCAAAGAGTATTCAAATGGATAAATTTTTTGGTTCTATTTAGACCAATTTTAGCCTACAGATGTCAGACTATTCTAATAGATAGACTAGTAGTGCGGTATGTGTATTCTTCTTAGATACATTTTCTTTTTATATTTTTTCTTAATTGCGGTGCTTATAAACACATGCAAAATAGGTTACATTAAGGCATGTCATTTGTTAATATTTTTCTTAAAACTCAATATAAGAGTTATTTCTAGTTGATAAGAGGATTCTAGTAAGTTAGTATAACCATAGGTTAGTAAGTTTCATAGTTAGTATGACCTACTAGAGGTTCACTTGTTTTTTCATTATGCATAATTAAATAGTAAGAATGATAGGATAAGTATAGGTTAAAAAAATGTTATTAGACAACATTTTAAAACTAATAACTATATTTTTAAATTTATAAACATGAACTTATTCAACATCATTGAAAGGATAGTACGGATAGCTAGCAAAACAGTTGGATTTATTAGATGAGAGATAATGAAGGTGATTGAATAAATGAGAAGTATGTAACATATCTATAAGTATATGTATATATATATAGTGATGAATGAATACGAGTAAGTTAGAAAGATGTATGTATGAAGATGGCGTGTATGTGTGTTTGAGTAAAGAAAGATTTCAAGGAAAGAAAAAGTCATGATTATATTTTAGGCAAGTTTATTTTTTTAATTTTTTAGTAAGGTTTATTTTTTATTTAAGGCATAAGCAAGAGCTTTGTCAGTTGCTGTTGATAGAATGTGTAAAGTAGATTTTACCTAAAATTTTTTGTTTTGATTTGCAATTATTATATTGATTGGAGGGGCTGCTAAACGCTGACTGTGTCACGCGTTTTCCTCTGACAAAGGGGGTATTGTAGCGAAGCGCTACTAAACTTGATAAATAAAACATAATATCATCAAAACACTATTTAATTAACAAATAAGTTCAGTAAATTAAAATATAAATTGAAGGTATGTGAATAAATAAATCACATACAAAAAACTACAAGATCGTAATTTGTGGCATTTCAGTTCAACAACTCATGATATTACCATCCAACATTGTCGGTAATGCTTACCTACAGCTTACCTCGCATTATTAGATTTCAATGAAATCATTTAATAGTAGAATTGAGCAAATTATAGCATTAAACTATTCTCGCTCGTATCTCCTAAACTACCGTTCCGTTTGGAACGAAATTTGGTAGGCATGCTTTTCATATAGCTACCTTTCACCTGATAAACATATATTTTGATTTTGGAAACATTTTGTAGTTTCATTATTTTCAATTATAAAAGCGAGTAAATTCCTATTTTCATATGACAGCTGAGAGACGTCACGAAGCCAATCGATAAAGATCGGCATTCGCTGTCTCTGTCTTTTACTCCCATCAGACAAGGAGGTCGGCAGTCGACATCGACCTAGGGAATAGATCTTTTTACGAAGAAAACGACAGCCCGACAGTCTGGATTGGAGTTTCGCGCGATACGCCCGTATCATTTTAGTTCCCGGTTTACTTTCGGGACATGGCTTGAGTATTTCGGCTAGCAAACTCCACCGACTCATTCCGTCAGAACGATGCCCTTCAGGCGTCTGACGATCTATACATTTGCCATGTAATTTCATAACTTAAAGTAAAAGAAGCTTATTTTTAATGGAGCGTCCATCTTGAATCGCGACCACGTGAAGGAAGAAGATGTCCGACCACATGTTCCCGATGAGAGACGTTTGAAGACCCGCGAGGGAGGTCTGCCATCAACAGCGCGTTCGAACAGCAGACTAAAGGTTCCCGGCGCAGATGGTGTACCCGATCGCCATGCGGTGATCTCCGTCACGTTTTCTTTTGTCCCCACGAGATGCTGAGGACGTCCATCATTCTGCGGTTGTGAACCAACAGATTCCATAGCGGAATCGTATCATCGAGCGTGTGATAAAAATCAACGAATATCAAAACAGCGAACTTTATTGTGTGACTAATAACTACCCCCGCGCTAAATTTAATCACGGTATTTGTGTATGGACGATGTTAATTTTACGTTAAGTAGAATCATCATGAAATCCGGTACCGGTGAGTTTTCTTATTTATAATTAACTTATTCTCTGGCCATAATCATAAAGTGCACTCTTCATTGTAAAATTAGATTTACAGATGTTTTATATTATTTTTTAATTATAGCCTCTCGAGGCAGTTAAAACCCCACAACAATATTTGTTTCATTCATCCCTTCATAGGATCCGACTGGACACCACGTGTTATGTTAACGAACGGTCCTTGAACCAGAAGCCTGATGCTGGACCGGCTGATAACTATCCAATATAATTTATTACCTTACTTTTCATCTTACTTATATCAAATTAACTTAAAATCTCAAATCTATCACAACAATGTTTTAATAATAGTATTGTGGTTTACGATTTATGACGTACTAAAAAAAAACTACTTACTAGATCTCGTTCAAACCAATTTTAAGTGGAAGTTTGCATGGCAATGTACATCATATATTTTTTTTAGTTTTATCATTCTCTTATTTTAGAAGTTACAGGGGGGGGGGGGGGACACACACACACATTTTACAACTTTGGAAGTCTCTCTCGCGCAAACTATTCAGTTTAGAAATAAATTATATTAGAAACCTTAATATCATTTTTGAAGATCTGTCCATAGATACCCCACACGTATGGGTTTAATGAAATTTTTTTTTTGAGTTTCAGTTCTAAGTATGGGGTACCCCAAAATTTTTTGTTTTTTTTTCTATTTTTGTATGAAAATCTTAATGCGGTTCACAGAATACATCAACTTACCAAGTTTCAACAGTATAGTTCTTATAGTTTCGGAATAAAGTGGCTGTGACATACGGACGGACAGACAGACAGACAGACATGACGAATCCATAAGGGTTCCGTTTTTGCCATTTGGCTACGGAACCCAAAAAAGGGGTTTCTAACACACTGTGCGCCTATCTAACAGTGAAATATTTTTTGCATTGGTTTAGCATTTACAAAGATTTCTCCAAACATAAAACCACCTATACAAACTATTCTCTTTATTATTTTACTAGCTGTGCCCGCGACTGAAATACGTGGCTCCCCCACCTCCCTCTCTCCCCACACCTTACTGCCCTCACCCCCTTTCCCATCCTAATTCTCCACTTCTCTCACCCCTCCCCCTCTCTCCACTCCCCTTAACTTCCCATGTTTTTTTCTGAAAACTCCATCTGTGCCAAATTCCGTGATGCGTGTACAAAGAAACAGAGAGATAGACAATTCTATTACTTATTCTTCATCCCCCCCATATATTTTTTACAGACACGCGAAATTTACGTTTTTATTTATTAGAAGATTAAGTATATTCGTAGATGTCATATAGATATATTCGGAACTACTTATACATGTAAGTGGCCAGGCAGGGTATATTAAAATGTGTCGAATTCCGAACATTTACCGTTATAATAATTTAATTACCTGCACTGAAGGTGAAAATATTTAGGAAACAATTTAGGGGGATGTTTGTCGCGACGTAATTAGATTTTGCGACTGTCTTTGTTTTACGAAACGGCTTTGAATCGCTTGTTAACGTAACAAGCTGTGTGCTTTCCTTGAAAGGCATGAAAAGATGTGCTAAGAATAGGTATTTGCCAATTGTTAGAGAAAGATTAATAGAAGCTACCTTAATAAGGAAGTAAATATGAAGAAAGTAAATAATTATAGCATAGAACATACAGCGTATTACTGTAAAGATTTAGCTTTCAAATGCTATACAAATACTAGACAAAGCATTTAAAATGAACCTTATTGAACTTTATTTAAGTTACTGATTTACTTATTTGTTTTGTGGTTGTAATTATAATTAAAATCCGTAGGCAGCTGCCGCTACATAAAACTTCATATGAAAGGTACAGAGAAAGAGCATCCATGTCACAAATCAATAGAATTTTAATTACATTATCACAAAATACAAAGATCAGTAGTTGTAAAATCTGATTTGTCAGTCAAAAAGGAAATAGACCTAATGTGTTAAAGTATCTCAATTTAAAAAAACCTATCCTGATTTTTTTAAAGTAGGTATATATTAAATGTATGGTCATCCTACATTTCATGTAGTAAAGTAGATAAGTCATTTTATTTACGTCAAAAGTTTTTGATGGAAATGATTACCACAGTACTCATTAATGTTTGTGAATAGAACTAATTTATCGATAATTCTAATAACGTCGTGCAATTACAATGTTCTTTGCACTTCTGCAGCTGTAGGACTTCTCTACTGGAATCCACGTGGGCAGATCAAAGTTTGTGGTCCTTTGATCTGAGCGACACTCTCTCGGTGCTCTAGTGGCACAATCCACAGCTGCTGCTTTACTGTTAGTCCTATACAACATCACTTGACATTGGCAAACTCCTAAGAAGGCCAATTTAGGAAGAAGGTTTGTCAATGATTTTATTTTATTAACTTAACTAACTGCTGCTCGCGACTACGTCCGCGTGGACAACTATAATAATAAATAAATAAAAAAAAAACATTTATTTCTTACCCTAACAAAAAAGAATTTACAGCGAATTAATAATAAATCAAGACAATTAATTATAATTATTATTAAATAAGTAAAATATAAAATTAAAAAATACTATGTTACTAATAATAGTAACATAGTATTTTTTAATTTTGTAATTTTACTCATTTAATAATAATAATAATTATTATATAAGTTCATTGGGTAAGAACCCCTCTTTGGGTGTAGGCCTCCTCCAGTGCTTGCCATATTTTGCGATCTTTCGCTACGGTCATCCAGTTAGCGCCGGCGTGGACAACTAAACATCAAAAAATATTATGCGGCGTCCAGCGGGGAAACGTAGCGAGTGTCCTAGGCACGTTGCAGCACCTTTCGCTGGACAAATTAGGCGAAATTTTTTATTTAAATTAGATGTGTTTCATATTTGTTAATTTTCAGCTTGTATTTTAGACTCATATTCGATAAATAAATATATTATGCAACATAAAAAAAATATTATGTACTTCCCGTAGGATTGGGATTTTTTTTCGGGATAAAAACTATCGTATGTCCTATTCCAGGACCTAACCTATATATGTGCCAAGTTTCATCACGATCGGTCACTGGTTGAAGCGTGATTGAGTAACAAACATCCAAATATACAAACTTTCGCATTTATAATATTCGTAGGAAGTAGGATTTCCCGGAAAAAAAAAGTGAAACAAAATTAAAAAATGAGAAATGTGAAGTAATATACATTTGTTTTTATTTGTTGAGTTATAAATAGTAGTACAAATATACTCCCAATAATTTCCCACTAAATGTCAACATTATCTATTCATCATTCACCACTGAAGTGTGAAAATTTCTTTAATAAATTAGTTAAGTATAAAAAACCCGTGTGACCCTTGTGTGAACAAATAAAACAGCAAAATAAATGAAAAGGCTCTGTCACAATTTTTTATATTTTATTTAGAAAACAGACGGCGTTTCGCTAAAAATACTGAGCTCTTTCTCCGTAATCACTTGTAATTTAGGGTGGGAAAGGTCTGCTGAATCTATAAGCAGGCATTTGTTATAGGCCGCGCGTGGACTGTTGGAAGTTTGCGCCGTTCGCGTATGTAGATCGTGACTACATGTGGTGCCACCATTAATAACAATAAAAATATTGTTAATACGCGATTTTCATTCACTTCCAACAGTTTTGTTTAAACCCATTTTAAAGGAAGAATAACTGGTGGAGAAATGAAAGACGATTTAGTTATTTAATGGTGTAAAAATGCTCGTAAGGCTTAAATATACAACTTAAAAAAAACTGAAAAAGCTCTCCACCCAAACGTACTTTAAATATTGTTACTACAACTAATTCTATATCCTACTACAATAGGTATACTGGTACATCTTGTGTGTTTAACTTATTTGAGGTTTTTCTTTGCATTATTACTTCCTACAGAATTTCCCATAGTTACAAAAACATTTCATAACTTTACCAAAACAAGCAAAAACGAAGGAATGCCTCCGATTTTGCTATTTTTTTACTAATGAGTAATAAAATAATGCAACTTAGAAGCACAGATTATTAGTAAAGTCTGGTATACGGAACAGAATAGTACCATTTCCAGACTTCAGGGATATCGTAAAAGACGATGAAATGATGAAACTCCATTTTAAATAAACAAATATGCCATATACAATATTAACTTAATACTAAATTACAAATAACAAACAAGTGTAATAATAATTATTAAATACACTTGTATATTCCCAAACAAGGATTTACGCCTATTTAATGTATAATTATGTAGTTAAAAAGGATAGAACACAATTAACAAATATACCTAACCACTATACCGGGACCAACCTTTACAAATTGTATAAAGTTGTCTCTGTCACTACCTCTAGCGCTCGAGTGTAACCACCAAGCCGAGAGTCGAGACCAACGAGGCGCTCCATTACACTTATAAACCCAGGCAGTGATAGGCAGAATTATAATCTGTGCATAAAACTTATATCCTCCTTATACTTATCAACTCCAATCAGCTTGCTCGGCATGGTCTAGCAGTTGACTTTTATACAGTTGTTGTAGCCGCAGACCGTAGCTAGTTATATCAACTAAGAACCAGTTATAATTATTTACATTTAATTTTACAAACGTAACATGTTTTATATTATTAACATTATAAGGACGTTATTGCTATACTAACAATAACACGTTCACACCAGACCAGTATTATTTATTAGAATTATTTGACCTCCCTAACTCGAAATATTAGATTGAATTATAACTTAGGTATGTGAGGAAAATATTTCTTAGAGAGTTTCGCCGCACTAAAGGAATGATTGGCAGGAGATAAAACCTTGTTATGTTGACGTAACTTCCGAACCGAACAAAAGTGTTGAAAATATTGTTCTGCCTTTCCCGGCTGGTTTCTGTTCTATTTGATGTGGGATCGGTTGTAAGTTATTTGAGTTGGGTATGAGACTGTTACTGGATTATTGAGATAATGAATTATAAATGAATAATTAATTAAATAATGAATAATTAATTTTGAATGCGTTAAGAACATACTTTGCGTATACTTGTAAAGCATTTGTATATCGTAAAACGGGGTGAGTGTGGGGGGAATAGGGTAAATAAAACCTGAACAAATTATTTAAATTTCATTCCTTAAATATGTAAGCATACTCGATATTGCAGTTCTGTAATTTCCAGTACACTTATTTTCTTGTTTTCTTATTCGTAGACTAGCTTATTTACTACAGCTTGCCTTTGCCGTCCGCCGCGGCGTTAGCTCAGAAAATGTGAGAAAATAGTTTTTTTAAATTTATTTAGAAATTATTACTGCTCGTATCGTATTCATATTCGTCATAACTTCCTAGTTTATATACCTATATTTAAACCTCACAATATCTTCTATAACTTACAGTAAGTACCATGTACTTATATTAAAATCAATTAGGTGATTTAAGAGTTTTATGCGATTTTATAAATAAACTGATAAACCTAATGTCCGTAGGCAACCTAAATATTGTATATCAGATAGATTAAGTTTTAAGTAAAGGCGTCGTATTATAAACTTCGTCTTGGCCCCAAAGAAGGCGCTCTTACAACTCAAAAGTTTATATTACATCTTAACATACCCGACCTGTGAAAGCTGAAACTTATCCAATAAGACCACTGTACAAGTTGCAACCTTCGCCTATACTTTCTTCTTTGTGTTTATGAAAGAAATCGGTAAAGTGACGTCCCAACTTCGCTATTTTGTGGTAGCATTTCGAACCTTTCGATTTATTTTGAGTCTATACTTAGAAACTGTAAAATAAATAAGAGATCACATGCTACTATTTTAATCTGAATCATTATCATCAGCCTGTTCACGTCAACTGAAGTACATATACTTTACCTAATATGTTCCTACAATCTGGTCTTTAGCCCTTCCCATCCAGCCGCTTCGCTTTATTTTGACGTGAATACATTCTAAATCGAAATGGGTAAAACATGAAATGAAAGTGTGAATAGTAAAGCTTGAGCGAAACAAAAACAGAGAAAACATTAAGAACGTAAACCGCTTATAGTTCAGTCGACGGAGACGCGTAAATAAATAATGCAAACCAAAAAACTTTCGGGGTTTTAAGACGACAAGAAATGTTAAGGCGCATATAAAATCCTTCAACAGAAATGAAGTGGACTTTAATATGTCCCACCCATTTGTGCCTAACCGTAGGATCTATAGATACGACGTTCATTTGAATCCATCAGACCAGTGGGAGGTTGGTAATTCATTCTCCACGTTAGGCCAGGCAGGTTGGTATCACAGCTGACATCACCTGAACTTATCCTTTGGTATGGTACGACACCGAATCGAATAGAATCGTTAGTGTAGTTTTCAAGTTTTTTTGGTTTCTTGTTTCTTCTAAGTCGTATGACAGGGTTGTTAGACAAATCATGACTTGGCGCTTGTTTTAACATCATTATTTAACCCTAATTAAACAACGGCGTTAAGTAAATTTAAGATAACGAGCCAAACGTCGTCTCAGTGACGAGATTTTCTTCTCAAATCTGATTACAAGCCTGTATCTCTGATCATCTGTTGGCATCGATTGGCAATGTGACGTCACGGGCGCCAGTGCGTCGCGCCAGTGCGTCGCCGCACCCCTTGGCAGGGGATGAAACCCTCGACCTCAATCCGAGATTTAACTTCGTCATTATGCGAACTATTAACTCAAAATAATACGATACCAAGATATTTCTGTCTGTAACATAGGCCTTTAGTTATTTCTTTTTGGACGCCCCAGAGAGGTTTGTTTACTGAGCGGGACCAGCGGCGGCCCTAGCCTATTCGACGCCGGGGTGCGAGCTATACCTTGGCGTCCCGCTATTGGAGCTCAATTTTATGGAATGATAGCTTCGTAACTGACAACTTCTATAGTACCTACAGTACTGCCGCACCGCGGTCTGTATAACTGCGTTGCTGGCCAAAAGCGCAGCTCCAGGCCTATAGACGGTCAACATTTCGGTCCTTGATGGCCTAGCTGGAATAAAGGCGAGGCCGCGCTCGAAAGTCAAGGCCTTTATAGCGCGGACAGCAAGGGCTGCAATGATTACCAAGCTTGAAGGCTTGAAGTGGAGCTAAGCTAAGCTGGGGTCATCATAGCGCGGCTAGCAGTGCTGTCATTGCGGACATTGGGTTGTATTGTGCCTTACTCAAACAATAAGTAACGTAGAACGAGTAGATATAGATTAAATAAAACAAGTTCGTATGAAGCATTACGGTAATTATTTTTAAAAATCTAAGATATAATAAAATCTACGTTTCGTGCTTTTGCATTAGCAAAATCCCTTACAATAATGTCGTCGATTTTAAAACGAGTATGTGTTTCGTGTTCAAAACTAATTAGAGATAAGTTAGTTAACTTACTTTGCGCCAATGTAGACCTTAAATAATTTTTATTTATTTATTTAACTCTTTATTGCACACACACAGATAAAACAAAAATAATACTTTAAAAAAAAAACACAAGTACAAAGGGAGAACTTATCTCTGAGAGAGATTTCTTCTAGATGACCTGCGAGAGAGATAATTGAAATAAGAGAGGCAGACATAGTGTGTAATTTAATTAATTTTAACTTCGAAAAAGATCTTTCTCTTTGTGCCACAAGAGCATCAATGTATTTTATCATTCGATACGCCACGTGCCCCGCTGGCTGCGCCACAGCCTCCCGCTCTTGTCCAGACTTTGGCCTTTCTACCGCTACAGCCAGCAGCGCCCCCCGGGACCTGGCGCCCGGGTGCAGCGCACCCCTTGCATCCCCTTATTAGGCCGCCCCTGAGCGGGACACAAGTTGATTCTGGTCGGGTGTATATGTCTGTATTTTGATCTAAATTAAAATAGATAAGGAAATACCTGTTTCCGATATGATAAAAATAAGCTCCTAGGTTGATGCAAATAAATAAATGCGCCAATTTTAATGTATTTTATGGGACGTTGAACAAACAGTTCATCAGTCTGGCAATCTGGATCGTTATGACTCAGAAACACTTTTTTCTGAAGCTGTCAACGGAAAATCTGATGATAAGCTAACACTGTAACTTTGGGAGAAAGTTTTGTATTGCTACGTAAACCACCGTAAAACCATGTAAAACAGTCAAAGGATCATCAAGTAATAAGCTGTCATGCTCCTAATTCTACAAACAAACAATTGAGCGCTGCACGCTGATTGGACCAATATTGCGCCAGGCCATGATTTGTCGGAACAAGATGACGTTGTGGGTAGTTCGTGCGCCGCGTCTTGTATGTCTGATGTATTGCCAGATAGTGTTCGTCTCGTGAAGATATTCGGCATTCTTAGAGCTATTTCGGTCCTATGCTTACTTTGTTCGTCAAAGTTAAGCACAGAGACAGCACAGCACAGTTTAGAATGAATGAATATACTAACATACATTGCACAACAGTCACAGAAATACATACATAATGAGAAAATACATACATAATGCTCACGCCTTGGTCCCAAAAGGATAGGCAGAGATGATGTATCGCCACTTTGCGCGATCCTGTCAAACGTCATATTGGAGAAATATACAGTAAATGTACCTACAAGTTGCGGCCTTATTGCTTTTAGAGATTTCTTATAGACTTTTTCTCTTTCGCATTACTTCCACAGCGAGGCAATTTAGTAAATAACAAGTGGTTCGTTTTCAATACGGCACGGTTTCAAATATTATTTTATAATCATGATCAAATTTTGTTAAGGATGGTGGTTAGGGTAAGATAGAAATAAGTTCCTGTGCAAATTACTCGAATATAACCGTTTTCCCGACAAACAATTGCATTCTAAGAGCTTACGGACTGTAAGTAGGTACCTATTATGGCTATGCTTCTATATAGAAATACACAAATATTGATAAGTAGGGATAATCAATCAACTGCGATAGGTTTATGATCTTTAGTTAGGTAATAAACTTGATATGACGTCTCAAATCACTTTTGTATTAATGTAACAGAAAAAATACTAACTCGACAAACCTATAAATTAAAAAAAAAAAAATTGCAACTTTACTTGTTCTTTACACCTTAACACCTATAAATATTTTCTACTGTACGGTTGATAAAGAAAGTATCTCAGTCATTCACACCAATTATCCAGTCGCAAACTAGGCAGAGCCTGTGGTATGGTTACTAGATAACGGATAGACATCCTTAAATAAATATATAAACATCCAAGACTTGGGTACAAACATTCATATTTATCATACGAACATTTGCCCCTGCGGGATTCGAACCCGCAACCTCCGGCGTGGCAGTCCGAGAGCTACCAGTTCCGCCACGGAGGTCATCAAAAGTGACTCTACACGTTCAGTGAATGAGTAGTGTGCTGGCTAACTTGGCAAATAAGGCTAACTACTACGACCAATATAACTGGCACCAAAGTAATTATTTGTCGATCGTAAACTAATAAACTACCTACCTACTAAGCTTTCCCGGAAGTTAGTTTTGTAATGTTGTCATAATATTCTATGATAGCAAATTAGGACACTACCTACGACCTTTCTATAACGTAAGACGATTCATTTTTTTTGGAACGATAACAGTTTTTTTTAAAAAAAATTTAAATAACAATGCTGTCATATATGATACTTTCAAGTAGCTTAAATGATTAAAATGTATAGCAGAATCACATTATGCAGTTTTTACTCGAAAGCTAGGTTGGCCTACTGACTTGATCGTTAGACTCGAGCGCCAGAGGTTGTTGGTTCGATTCCCAGCAGGGACAGACAACTTTGTACAATTTGTATAAGATGGTCCCGGTCTGGATGTTATACTTGTGAATTTGTCTAAATCCCATCATTCAGGACAAAATTCTAGTTCGGGAAGTGTGTATGTTTATACAATATGAAAAATACTAATTAAATCCAGCACGCAATGATAATCTGTACTGAAAACTGCGACTTCATTAAAATATTTATCGTCATTTTATTTCGCAATTGTGTTTATAGGTACCTATTTCAGTATTTCGTATTTATCAACCGCCGAACTACATTCCCATCCAACGACCATAACTCAGAAGTGAACCTTGAATTCGGCAACTGTTCCTGCTCCACTGACCTACTAGACTTTCTCTGTGACGTCACGGGGCACGGCGCCTTCGAGTCGCGGCTGGTAGCCGCCAACATCTGCAACAATCTACCTCCTTCCTGTCCATCCGGCCTAAAGGTTAATAGATCGTCAGTTTAAGGTTGTTGGTTAAATCTGTGGACTGTTGGATCACGAAGATTGTATAATAATAATAAATCATTTATTTGCAGGCAACTTTGCCCATAGACAAATACCTTAGCCTAGAAATACATACATTATATAACCTCACATTAAATACACACTAAATACGCACTATTTCAGGGATTTTAGAGTCTTCGCCTCCCTGTAGCGTCTAAAGACGACTCCCTCGGGCCAGAAGTATAGCTAGTAGCTTCTCAGTTCCTAGCTTTTGTACCGTAGTCGTGTCTACACAAATACATCGTGGAATGTTAAGTGAAGAACACCTATTAGCTTAACGATAACATCAACGCCTATCAATATATTGTACATAGAGTCATCATTACTAGACGTTCTTCATTTTTTAGCAAATTTTCCGTTTTCGTAGCTATCACTCAACAAATTCTTGTCGACATCCTCTTTCAATCTCAATAATGAGTTATTCATTTTAGTTAAAAAAGTTTAGATTTAGAAAAAGCATTAACTTTACTGCAAAAACTTAATATTCGTATGAATGTTATCAAACTAAACTTGAAATTCAAAGGCGTAACGTTCAAGTCTTAAAATTTACAGTTCAGATTGTGAAAAGTGCAGATCGACTGTCATGAAAGATAAAGCTTATATATATTTTACTACTTCATATTTTGGCTCAATTGTACCATTAGTCTTTAATTATAAAACTTTGAGCACAAACTATTAGAACTGTCGAGAGAAAAACCCCTAATGAATGGATTATTATTATTACGTATTTCAATCATTCGTTATTCCGATCGATAGCTCAACTGTCAACGGTTCACCAGTATATGTCAAATTCGTACTATGAATAATGAATGACGTCGTAATTTGTTTGTAATTTTTTCCTGATTTCATGTAAAAACGACAAAATAACTCTTCGCTGACATAAAATAAAAGGAATGTCTACAACATCATCATCAACCGAAAAACGTCCACTGCTGAATACAAGCATGTTCACAAGAATAATAGAATGCCACTTTTAGTGAACTGTCCATTGGGGGATTTGCCGTAATCATCACGCATAGCAGGCGGATTGGTGATCGCAAGAATAATCTTATACTTACACTCGATAACGCTGCTTGGAAGATTGGGGGTAGCCCTATTCTAACCCGGGAACCACACGACTTAGATCGGCTCAGCGCGGTCTAGATCAGGGGTTCCCAAACTATTTTGGGCAAGAAACCCCTTTTCCAGAATGAACTGATACATCGGACTCCCATAGCCCAATTACTTTAAAAATCTTATCTCTAGTTTTTTTTCTATTGATACAGAGTACAACAATGATACTTCCTACTACATTAGTCATTCTTATAACAAGTTGGTACACGTAACACAACTTATAAAGTATCTTGAAAGTTTTAAATAAGAACTTGTGTGAATTAACACCTTAACAGTCCCCATACAAAGTGTTTTCATTTCCTTGTAAGTCTCGCATTTTATTTCAATCTTTATATGTCTTGTCAACGTGAAGATGATGGTAAAGATGATGATTTTTTTTTAATGACGACAACTGAACTGGTTTCAGCCCAATTTCTTTATTGAAAAAATCTGAATAAACAGATATTTATGATTAATTGAATATTTTGAAAAACACATTTACGTTTTGAATAACATTTTATATTGTTTGTATTTTGAAATACTAACTTTTGCTAAGTTACCCTTAGTGTGTACCTGGTCGTTTCGTAGTGACCCATATGTGGGACGCGAACGTGTGGAGTCAGTAGCGGCGTTAGGTTAGGTAGGTTAGGTTAGGTTAGCGGGGGGGCGGTTGGGCGGCCAGGGCGCCAGATATGCACTGGGCGCCTTTTTACCTTTTTCTTCTTAGGTTTCGATAGAAGCGCCGTAGAAATCTCGCCCAGGGCGCTGGTAGTGCTAAAACCGGCACTGTGTGGAGCTAGTTCATCGTGACCCATATATGGGGCACTGGACGTTGAACGTGTTAAATAGGGGCCGATTTTAAGACCTAGTCGACCCCCAAAATTTTTCGTTTATGTTGACCCCTGGGAAATCGATTTCGACCCCAAGGGGTCGGTATTGACCACTTTGGGAATCCCTGGTCTAGATCTACGTGCCTTCAATTACAATCGATGAACAATACAATACCAGAGATTTGTGTAGAGCGACATACTTATAGGATTAAAATTTACTTCGGATTCCCAACAGGTACATAGGTAGCAATTTTACCGAACTTCGTGAAGTGTCATTTAAACTTGGACAACGTTAAACAACGGTCGGGTAAATAAGACAGCTTTGAAACAGATACCATCAAAGGATTAAAAGGTTTGTTTGCCCCTGAATTATTTGTTTCTGATAAATAATGCTCATAATTAGATAAATTGATACTTTTCAACAACATTATTTGAACGGGATTGGACAGCGAAATTTAACTTTAATCTTATGTATGAATTTAAAACTCAGGATAAAACCCACATACGATGTTATATTTACATTTTGCAAAACTTGCATTTACCTTCAGTAAAGACAATAAATAGCCGTGTGGTTTCCGGTAGAGTAGAATAGGACCACTCCAACTCTTCCCGTGATGTCATACAAGGCGGCTAAGGAATAACATTATAAAATATCAATCAGGCCTCCCCAACCAGTCTGGCCAGCGCGGGGAATGTAGGCCAAATCCTCCGTCTGTCTCCGGCAGATGAGAGAGGGTTGTGCTCCTGCAGTGGAGACAAAAATAACCTGATGATGATGATGATGATGAAAGACAATAATCCTAACTCCTTCAAATGTAGAATTTTTTTAAAGTAAATTAAATATATATCCCTGGGTCAGTTCAATAGGGGAACCACTTGAAAAACATTATTCTGAGATAATTAACTTTAAAGTTTTTGACTCTCATAATAATTAGAGTAGTTTTTGTATGATATATTATGTCTTATTGAATTGGTAAAGACAGTCTAAAGCGAAGCGATGGCATTACTTATGCATAAATATATTTTTAGTTGTTTCCCTACTGAGTTGAAAAATCGATATTATTCTTCTTACACGACTCCTTCTCTCCTGCTTATTTCTGCTACCAAACAGCAATATATGCAATGCTAGATTAAGTTTTGAAGGGTAAGAGAAGAAGAAACGTAATTACTGGCACAGGAGGTATTCCAAGCTAGTCTTAAGGGTAGCAATGCACCTGTGATCTTTGGACTGTTATTACTGCAATCTAGAGGCTGAAAGTTAATGGGCGACTGTAACCACTTGTCATCGGATGGACTGTCCGTTTGCAATTTTATTCTATGAAGTATATTATATAGGCCTATGTTTAGGGATTCGTTATAACAAACCCTTGTAGTAATACTTTTTAGTGCGTCCTTATGTATGTCTAGCGGATAACTCAAATACCTACTACTTAACTGATTCAGATGATCGAACATACAGATTATTTATTTTTCCTAAGATATTCCTGAATAACTGCAAATTAATTGACGAAAACGGCATATTGTTAACGAACGTACACTCAGCTCATTTTTAACTAAACGACACAGGGCAAGTTTATCTGGTAAGTTGCTACGGCGTAGCACGATCTCGTATAGTGCTACGAGATATTTTTTGTTTACAATACAAAAACAAAGCTCTGTAAACCTTCGAGGCGAGTTCTGTTATAAAAGTTAAAGCAAATAAAAATAAAATGTATGTACACCAACACGGGTTGCTTTTTTTACAAATCCACTTTCCAACACAATCAGACACAGTCATGTTTTGTGTTTATTTTATGCTTAAGTAGGTATTCGTGCACATGCAATCATTCTGTGTGAATAGGTACCAAGTATTTAGTCCCTAGCACCGTCAGACAACACAAAAGAGCCAAAGCCAGTCTTTTGTGTGCCGCCGACGTACATTGTCGTTATAGTGGCATCACAAGGACGTTTGGGAATTAACCCTCAAAGTGAAACACTTTGCCCAAATTAAGCACCATCATCGCCCTAAATAGACTACTACCTAATGGAGCTTCGCGGCATAGTTGATAACGTTTCAAAGAGTTAAAATTTGAAAGCGACCGAGTAATATTGGATGTGAAAAAAGTTAAAACCGAGTGGACTAAAAATCAAAATGTTATTAGGATAAATGCATGTTTATATTTGTTTGGATATTTGTAAACTTTTTATTCCGGAAACTAAAACGGCTCGGGAAAAGTATAAATGAGTTAAATATTCAAAATGGTCATGAGATGGTGTTGGCTCAACTATAAATTTCTCTATTAACTTATCGCTGAGTAATGTATTACAGGAAGTGGTATAAGGCGCGCCATCTTTCACCTTTAAACGAACTACGCCGTTTCTATTTCGAAGTGCACGAATATTAGGGTAAAAGCTAGTGATAATATTAAATTCCAATACATATAATGCGTGTCCTTCAATCTAACTTGCTCAACATCAAATTAAGAAAGCAATTGGTTTATAAGTATAAAAACACTGCAAGGGAGATGTCCTGCATACCGCATATTCATTAACAAAATCAACATTATTGCAACATGTAAAGTGAAAAGTCAATTTTCATCCAAATAGCATTGGCGGTTACTCTTTTAATACCATTATAAAGCATCAGTCTCTATAAAAGTATAAAACGAAACTAAGTCTGTACGTGCAACATGTAATAAAACATGCATCCATAGCAGTAGTTCGACGGTCCATGAAAAATATTTTTTATATTGTACCACACAAGAGAAAAATGTATTTCAACTTCAGAATATTAAACAGAATATGTAATGTTTTGAATGCAGTTCAATTATTTGTTGGATTCTCATAAAATATGTCTATCACCATCATCAGAGGCTGACGATGACGTCAATTGCTGAATATACGACTTCCCCGATGGGAGGACCAGGCACGGTCCTCGCCCCACGTTTCAGGTCGCCCGCCGGTCTGCTAAAATGGATCCATTAGCCAAATAGTACTGTTCCAGTTGACCGATAGTTTATACGAGTTGTCGTATGCACAAATGTATTATCGACTATTACGTTATGCAATTTGAATCAATTATTTTAGATACTCATTTTGCAGTTTATACGCTAATCTATTCAAGTATTATATGACGGGCTATCTACAATATGAAATGGACGCCAAAGAGCGATGCGCATCTCAGATGCAAATGTAGGTACCAACTGTTCGGAGATCCATTAAACTAAATACATCGTACTAGGGTGCGGTCTTCGGAATTATTTAGTAATGTTATATGTAATGATAACTGATAAATCCCCTTGATTCTTGTAGGAAATCAAGTTAAGTAGATGATCTTGTTATCTAGCAGACATTATTTTTCTTTCTAGAATACTGGTTATTTAACTTGGTTGTCTGCAAGGAAAAGGGTATTTGATTTGATTTATTCATTAATTTGTAATGATTGATAAATAACTATCCAATGGAGTAACCATTTAATATGCAAACATTAAATAAAATCTAGTTTGTGTCTTTGTATAAAAGAGAATCTTTCTACTAGGTGATTTACGTTTATTTGACATAATTTGTCAATATTTGAAATAAAAGATGTTTTGAAGTAATAATAGTCCTAAAATTTCTCTCGATCTAAACTGAAATTAACTGTGAACTTTTTTTGTATTACAGGTACATACTGCATATTTTTCAACAACGCTAGAAAGGTTTGTTTGTTACCTATCGTGAAATTTGAATTAATTAAAGGATCTTATCCTCACCTTGGTTGCTAGTGTGCTACAATATAATCATCTTATTTTCCACTTGAGGAGACAGTTTAAGAATGTTTTAATTATAGTCATACGAATAGTTAGTTACAGTTATTATTATCATTTCTACAATTGTAAACATATGTGACTCACTTATTGCGAATGGGTCGCATCCGGAGGATATTAAATTTTTTTTTTATGACGTACTAACTTCATTCAGATAAACTCCCTGCTCGCTGAGGCACCACACTGTGACGTGTTCGTGGACGGCATAGGACAGCTGATGACGGAATGTAAGGGAATGCTAGAGAGAGGAATGCCTGTTTCGTCTATAGCATAAAAAATATTGTAACGCAATGGAATAATAATCTGTAATATTTCAATATTTTAAATAAATAAATGTCTAAATAAATATTTACCTAAATCATAAGAGCAGGTAATAGAATAATTATGTTAATTTAAAAGTGACCTTTGTTGTAATAAGTGATTCATGTAGAAAATTACTAAATACTTCACCCATCAATTATTTCATTTGTACTTCCTAGAGCATCAAAGCTCGCAGCATGTTTCACCGACCACATTGTAATCTAGATGCTTGGGTATTCACAGCGCGCCTCAGCCGTTATGCCCGGCTATGTTCGACAGCATTACTGTCGAAGCGTGCTGATGCATGCTAGACCACATAATTCCATCTCCTATGCTGTAGACGACTATTGTTCCACTAGCAACCGTGTGACATTATCTAAATTCTTGTTTCCTTGCCGGATTTGTAGGTATTACCATTCATACCATCTTCTACACAAATCTAGGTATATCGATATGGGTCGGAGTTGTTTCGTTGTATAGTTGTCATGTCAGCAATGTAAAGATTGATGGTTTATGCTTTTTTTCTTATTCTTTCTCAATTTTAAGTAACAAATGCCTTACAGAACCTATTTTATTCACTTTATATTCTTAAGAGGCAAGGAAGACCTGCCGACATTTCGACACTTCAGGATCCTTAGTGCCAAACTCCTATCCACCAACGGTGTCCCAAGCCGATTTGAACTTCACATACGACATAGAATTTATTTTTTCGAATAACTCATTGGTACGGGCAGGGTTTGTACCCACGACGTCATGAACGTGAGGCGAGTGCACAACCAACTAAGCTACCACAGCTCTTCTGTTCACTTTACTTTCTCTGAATGTACAGGTATGATTTTGCATTTGAAATTTCTCGACAAAATTAATATTGTTAGAATAACTGGTTCGTTTTCTTTCAACAAAGTTTCAACAACAATGCGCTTTAACCTATGACGTTGAGGATAAGCCACATATCAACAATCCACTAGCACCGCCCCTTGTTGATCGGCAATCAAGTGAATCGAGGTGAATTTATCTTCTTTTGTTACATTGTTTTCATATCCACATTTCTCTTTTTGTTAATGTCAATGTCGACCTCACAGAAAAACCAATTCCGCTTTACAAAGGCTGCCAATTTATGACCCAGCGCGCTCGGGTCCCAGTGGGAGCGAATTGTGTGCCACGATAGCCGGTCTAAATTCTAAATTAATTTCAACTGTGATAAGGGCGGCGTCATCATATTATGGGGAAATGTCAGACTGCGCCCTCAAATTTATTGGGATGTGTAGCGCAGAGGAACATTAATTATAGTAGGTACATGTCCGTTGCGTGTCAATATTTATAATTCGGCAAGTTATTCAAGGTCATCGTTTGGCATACCTATTACGGTAATGGAAAATCAATAGAAAGTGATTTTTGAATGTAATCTATAATTTTAACATAATTTGGGAACTTAGAATCGAAAAAGATCTAACTAGAACTAGAGGGCTTTGATCCAAAAAAAAATTAACTACCTACCCATACGTCGACAAATACCTCTTACTTTGATGTCAATAATATTTTACTGCAGAACTGAACAGAATTCTTTATTTAATATCGTCCTTCAAGACGGCTGCGTCAAATTAAATTTAACCGTTACTGTTCAGTTCAGTTCTTCTCGGAGTATATCTGTTATAAATTAGAGGAGGAGTATGGAGTCAAAATGTCACGGACAGCATCAATTTTGTCGTACACTCTAAGTTATTGTGGGAATGTCAAATATAAATCTCGAAGGGAAAATATTTTCCTCTTAAAGGTCTTTATTATCTTATTCACTGGGTGTCGACGTCATAACGAGGGGATTGAGTCGGGTCACGGGTGACCTGTCACGTGTCTGACATCACTACGAGTTTTATTAGCTGTCAATCCAGGTGCGCACGCGATACTGATTGCCGAAGGCTTCTAATTAGGTTCTTTTGTATCGCACGTAACGTAATTAACACCAAGTACCTGAAACGCGAAAAATGGACTTGTGAATTTTCGTTCAACGGGTCATAAATTTATAATCAAATTTATTCCGCCATAAATAAATCTCCAATGTATTATTTTAAATATAGCAAAAGCGACTATTTGAATTATCAAGTAATTTAATAATAGGCAGTACGGATTATTATCATACTTTTTAGTAAATAAGTGACAACATCGTGAGGCGAGGACACTACGAAATTCTATGTCAAGTGTCCTACGCCTGGAACTCCTTCTTTGCAAGGATGGGGTGCCCAACAATCCTCCTAAAGGAGTATTATCTACCTATAGACTGCCTATTTGATTTGAAGAAACCATTGAAGTAAAAACTTTTTGATAGGTGCGATTTTTTTCCTTCATGGGATAATTATATTGTCCTATATATGTAGTATACGTGAAGCTTTTAATATTATATATTAAGTGTATACAGGTATTCCGTCAAAATTTGCTACTATCGAACTTTCTCATAACAACATTCCAGAACTTAGTTCAGCGTAGTTTGTTTTTGATTGCTCCCTAATAATAATTACTCTTAGGTGTGAGATAGGTGGGCTGCAGTAGTTTACATTAGTTTAATATCCTTATACAGGATGTATGAGCCAACATATCCAACCAAAGTGGCCATTATGGGTAAAACTCCCACCCAAGGATAATACAAATATAAGAAGTGTAACAAAAAAATTACGAGAATAAAAAACAACAACAATAACTCAAAAAATCCTTTTTATATTTTGTCTACTCTCGTAATATTTTATTTTTTAATCTGTTGTTACACTTCTAATAGGCCCGATTCTGAAGACACAACATTAAAATTTGACAGCACTAAAGCTGTTGCTATCCTTGTTACACAGTATTATGAAGATAAAGAAGAAACCAATTTTAGCGCTGTCAAATTTTAAATGTGTTCCTTCAGAATCGGGCCCATTATTTCTGTTTTATTGACAAACTAGCTGTTGACCGCGAATTCGTCCGCGTGGGCAACTTAAAATCACAAATTATTATGTATTTCCCGTAGGAATAGGTTGTTTTTCGGGATAACAATTGTCCTGTGTCATATTCCAGGATCTTACTTATATGTGTGCCAAGTTTCATCACGATGCGTCTAGTGGTTGAAGCGTAATTGAGTAACAAACATCCAAATATCCAAACTTTCACATTTATAATATATTTATCTTGTAATTGGTGTTACTAGCAGATCCAAATAAACACACTACCCTACTATAATTTGCTTATTACAAAACCCAAAACAGTGCTTATAGGCAACATAGAAATGTGTATATGGTGTATAGCATATTTTACACCCGGGTGTAGCATATTGGATTATAATTACAGTACGAGTTTTCTGTGTGATAATGACATTCAAATATTTGTTGTGAATTGAAACGAAGCGCGCCGCGTTGTGGCACGCGACCACACCCCGGCACTTCATACAAGCACCTACTACCACTACAGCTTGAGTCCGTAGCCTGTCCGTACACGTTTTTCTGTGTGCGTAAACTCTGACTACTGTACCGTGAGCGTGCGATCTTAGAGTCCCCGCAGACTGCAAACTTTATATCGGCCGATAATTTAGTCAGGCTCTTAAACAGTATAAAGATGTATGCAAGTGCGCACACTATGACGATTTGTTGGCCCAGTGTGCGCACTAGCAGCTCAATCCGACTAAATTATCGGCCGATATAAAGTTTGCAGTCTGCGGAGACTCTTAGTCGATCAAGAGGGACACCTTTATACGTCAATAACATAAGTGCTTCTCTTTCTAACTTATAGCGGCAATCTCTCGGCGCCGGTCGGCAGTCCAGTAGCGCTGTGTTCCGTGCTCTATTTTGCGGGTGACGTGTAACTGGCGTGGGAAGGTGATTGTCTATTCTTTACGTATTTAGTATTCTCTGACGTAACGGCACGTCATGGCCTTCGGGGATTGGTTAGCGGTCGATTGGTTAAGATCGCACTCTCATAGGACAGCGCCATCGAATCACACTAGATTTGCCGCCATTATGCGATTGAGTTCATTCATTTCATACTTTCTTTTATTGTTTAATTGTTTGATTAGAAATCAGTGATAGCAGCATTGATAGCGATGCAGAGGAAAATGTAACCTGACATACTTGAAATGACTGCGAAAGTGATCAATAAACGTCAACCGGGTTTTTTTAAGAACAAATAAATAAAACGTTACCTATCGAGATTTCATAAATTAAATAATACTAATAAGACTACATCATTGTTATGAGATTCTAAGTGTCATTTGTGTTCTAATACCCTTTGTTATGTATGGGATGATCATGTTATGATTTGCATAAGTAATTATTTTCTAAATTATACAAGTTATTGAGTATTTGAAAATAAAAGTATCTGTAATCGGTTACACAGGTATTTCGTTCACCCTGTAAACCGAGTTGTTAGCACAGTGTAGGTTGAACTAAAGTTTCCCCACTCGAATTCACTCGATAGATAATAGGCAGGAGGCAGTTGGTGGTTGGGGAGATCAATATTATACGGGTCGAGCCTCTGACTGAACCAAATGGAGTTTACAACTGTTTTGTTGTCGATTTACCTAATACGAGTTGGAATGTTTGAGGTTTAGTTAATCAATATTAATACTTTATCTTATCTTCTTAGGGGGCCAGGAAGACCTGGCGACACTTCGACCCTTCAGGATCCTATGTGCCAAACCCCTGACCACCAACGGTGCCCCAAGCCGATTTAGTGGACTTCACACACGCCTTAGAATTTCTGCTTTGGCATATGCAGGTTTCCTCACGTTGTTTTCCTTCACCGAAAAGCCTGTGGTATTATAAATTTTCAAAAACTTAAGTACGGTTTCGTACTTAAGTTTTTGAAAAACCGGGTTCGGGCGGGGTTTGAACCCAAGACCTCAAGAACGTGAGGCGTGTGCACAACCAACCCGGCTACCACGGCTTTTATATTATATTGATACTTTAAAATATACATTAAAAGTAAAGAGACATAACTGCTCAAGTGCTGCCAACCCTGAATGCAGTGAACTTTGCGACTAAAGCAATCAACAGTATATGTACAACTGCAAACAACAAAGAACTGCTGGAATAGGCCTATCGGAAAATAAAAGAAGGTTTATTTGTTTCTTAATTAGTTTTAGCTACTGTAGGTGCGGTGAGGTAGGCGATTCCAATTGCAGTTCTGTGCAATACGATTTTCTTTATATGTTATCGATGTTATCAAAAAGGTTAGACAACTGTTACATTCCTCCGACGGTGTTCGGCGTTCTCTTGTGTATATTAAGATCATTTCTGCGTGATGATTATGGCAAAACCCTCAATGGAAATCCCATTAAAAGTGTTATTCTATTGGAGAGGCTCATGTTCAGCAGTGGACTTATTTTGGCTGTTGATAATACGATGTATTTTATGGTATTTTTCACTATTTTAGTTTAGTCACATCATATTAAACTCGGATGCCTATTGATGGGCCAAATATGAGTTCATTGTTAATTGACTCAGATATGCACGGTGTATCGCAGCTATTTAAATGACAGAAATAATTATAAGTATGATATAAAAATAAGGTTTATGTATGAAGTCTTATCCGTTTTTAAATAACAAACAACTGTTTTTTTTTTCAAGTTTTAAGCAACACTAATTTAAATAAACCCAGCGTATATGTACTTACTGTTAAAGGTTAAAAATATAGGTTCTATGTTTATTTGCTACTTTATCCTGATTATGTTGTACTATTGTACAGCGTAGTATACAATAACCCCTTTCTGTGTATATTTTTAAATGAATTAGTTATTCATTTCAGAAAGCAAGCCTTTAGCTAACTAAATGAAATGGTATTTAGCTAGAGGTGGTAAAAACATTTAATTTAATTTGTATTTTGTCTGTTCTCATATCACAAAACAACAGATGGTTTAGTTTTTAAGTCCAGACTAATGAGACTGGTACAATTGAAGATGCCAAATAAGAAATTATAAGTAAAAATAATAATTCCACCAAACATGCCGTATTAATCAGCCCATTACTAATTTCGGACTAGTTTTGTACGAAAGGAATTTCTTCAAATCTTTTAATTTTCGCCATTTATGTTTCACTGCAGAATTCAATATCACCTGTTGGGTTGGAAATTTATTTCTAATCAATTCTTCGGCCGAAGCGCCGTCGCTATGGTAATACGAGCTGCCACCACCTGTGCTCTGGATTCTTATAAACAGTTTAATTAAACTATACCTAAAGGAAACCATACATACTCGTATACCTGCTGAAACCTTTAAATGTTTTACGAGTATCATCCTTTCGTTTGAAATTAATTGGGGTGCCCAATAACATAGATATCCTTTAAATTGTTGCACGAAACTATAAGTCATATCCATCAGATGGACTGTCTGTTAGTTTGATGATGAAGTTCATCATCAACCTTTTGGCGTCCATATAGGAGTTCAATTCAGCTCAGTTCAGTTCAACTCAACTCAACTCAACGCAACTCAATTCAATTCAAATTACTTTATTGCACAAGAACATAAATAGCTGTTATAATACTGAGTAGCTGAGAACTGAAAGATATTATATGAGTATGTTCTACATCGTGGAGTGTTGCTTATAGAGAGTAAAATATTTAAATTCCAACTACCAAGTACTTCGTCCGCAACAATTGTTAAGTCCTTGAATTCGTAATTTAAAAAGTTACCTATTTCACTGAAACTCGTTCAGTTCTAGGTACGATACCGAATTCCCTGTAACTGTAACCGGTAACGTCTGGTAGGTATTGTGTTGTACTCTATGTAATAAAGTAACACTTATAATTGACTCACATGTTACAAAAAAGGCCAATATTGTATGACGTATTCATAATTCATTAGAGCAGCTCTTCTAATAAATAAAAATGTAAACTTCGCGTATCTGTACATTGAAGATATTTACACAAAAAAAATTGGGGGGGGGGGTCTAAGGATAAGTAATAGAACACATTTCAATAATTTTTGTCTGTTTGTCGGGAGTGGGCGTGGGTGTGGGCGTGGGTGTAGAAGCGGGAGCGGAAATGGGAATAGAGTGGATTCTGTAGTCCACGCGAGCGGAGCCGCGGGCACAGCTAGTAATACAATAATTATGTTAATGGACAAGTGCCCATAAGTGATTCAATTATAACTTCTACGCATATGAAATAAAGTGCACCTTAAGTAACATTAGCTTAAACGTATCCGCTATGGCTTCCTTCTAGCAATAACTAGCGTAATGACGTAACCAGGTGGCGCCTGGCTCCGTCCGTTGCATAATGTGTTTTTTCCAACATTTCTTGCAACTAGAATGGTTCTCAGTGCAATTATTTAGTTTATGGCCATCGTTAAGGCGCTTTTATAGTTTGTTGTCGTTACCGTTGTAATTAAGATGTAACTGTTGAAAGGTTTATTGGTTCTTTCATCCGACAACCGGCAGATATTGGATCTTTTATCCACGTTCATTTAGTTTAATTGATATGTTTATTTTACTTATTGCTGAAAAATATATCCAAATACGTTTCAAGGATAGTGACGCCTGACAGCGTCCTGTAACAATAACCAATCGTTTGGGACTCGATTGGCTGTCCTTCAACGTGTTAACATATTTGTACTATTGTAAAACGATTATTCTTTTATAGAAAATGTTGTTTTTTTTTTTTTTAAGTATGTACATAATTTATTGAATATGAGTATAAAATACAAGCTGAAAATTAACAAATATGAAACACATCTAATTTAAATAATAAATTTCGCCTAATTTGTCCAGCGAATGGTGCTGCAACGTGCCTAGGACACTCGCTACGTTTCCCCGCTGGACGGCTAGGGCTACGCGCTGTTGAAGATACCTCCCGCTATTTTTCTCCCCAGAAATATCTATTAATTTTAAACCTAATAGGTGCACTAGATCGCGCGCTTCTTTACTCCAAGGGCCTAGAGTCTCGACTGCAAACGCTACGAAAGCGTACGATGACTTTATACTCGAGTACTTGAGGTGTTTAGACCGTGCCTTCATTTCGGCAGCGGCGCCAGCAACGCGAGACGTGGAGGCGACGTAAGATGCTGCCAACGTATCTACGCACGTCGCGTCCCATACCAAGGCTCGGCCTCTGGACCAAGGAGTAAGAGTCATCCCGTCCGGTCTTTTCCCGTCATCTCTGCTCAGACCCACTGGCTCTAAAATAGAAGGATAGTTCGCGGAGTTTAATGCCCTTTTCAAGATGTTGTTTAGAGTTGAGTGACGCGAGAATCTACCAGCACATTTAGAGCAGCTAAGCCCGTGGCGACCTTTGGAGTTAACTTCCACACCGCAAACGCATCTGTGCACTTGGCACATGTCACAGCCTAAGCGGAGGGAGATGGCGATTCGCAGAGAATTGTTGTCCAAAAGAGTGCCCGTATGCGAGGAAGGGATAGCGTGTAGCCAACAGCCGGACTCAGGAACTGAGACCGCTCTTATTCTAGCTTGCTCAGCACAAGGAGCAGAAGATAACAGTTCATCGTGTTTCATATTTACCACCACTTGGTCCCATGCTTTCTGACGATCTTTGGCAAACGGTTGATCGGTGCCTGGGCACAGGGCTGTCCAGGCCAATAGGGCCTCGTCCAAGAAGCTGATCACAGGGTCGACACCAGTTTGGGATAAAATTGAAGTGACGAGTTCTGTGACGCCAAAGGCCGAGGCCAAAAAGGCTGGAATACCAACGTCCTCTATGCGACGTATACCGAGACCACCACATCGGATAGGAAGTGAGGCTTGTAACCACTCTTCATGATTGACTTTAATGTTTAATATTTTTTCTAATGTTGATTTAAATAAAGAGTCAAAATGTTGAATTTTTTCCCGATAATGCCAGGTGGGCGTTGTTCTTACGAGATACATCAACTTGGGCAACGCAAGGCAGGTTTTCAACAAAACGTAACCAACATGGGACAGTAACGATGGTAGACGGGAGAGCAGCACCTCCAAACTGTCCTGCTTTTTATTTAGAAAATTCATAGTTGCTTCTAAACAGAGTGGGGCTCCTAAAAGTTCCAAATCTTGGCGGGTTGTTATGCGCAGACTTGGTAGTAGTTTTTCAAAACTAGAATAAACATGTTGATCTAAATGATTTGAGAGGAAGCAAAGCTCGCATTTATTATAGTTAAATTGTAAACCAATGGACTTAAAGCCATCAATTAGGAGCTTGCAATCATTTAATACCTTTTCCGGGGATCCTCCCAAGGTACCATCATCCAAATACCATATATTTCATTCACTGGCGACATTTTTCTTAAGCTCGGCGAGTTTTTCAGACCACCACGGCATAGTAAGGGTTTCTTTGGCTTTTTTAAGTGGAATTATTTCCATACATGTGTCTTTTATTGTTTCTGTGTAATTATTTATCATTGTATCGATTTGTTCTATTGTGTTTATTTTGTCTATCTCGGCATTCGTTATTTCACGTTCTAACATTAAATGATTAAGTTTTTCTCGAAATGTACTCCAATTGACTTTTTTAGTATTAAAAATTCTTGTAGTCCTGTTGATTTTTATTCCTACTGATTTCCGCAAGTTTATATTGAATACTATGCCGTTGTGATCCGAACTCGTGAGACTTTCGTCTACCCTCCATCCGTCTATTAGGTCCAGCAGGTCTGTCGAGCAAGCTGTTATGTCGACATAGCTGCTGTAGCGTTTTCCTCCTCTAATGGTATCGAAGGTCGGAATTTCCCCTGTGTTGAGTATGTTCAGTCCTAACTCTTCGAGAGTTCCACTCAGGTCCTCTCCCCTGTGGTCCACTGTTTGGCTTCCCCACCATGTGCTTTTTGCGTTTGCGTCACCTCCAATGATCAGCTTTTTGGAGCCAACTGCTTCCTCTATTTTCTTGAGGCGGTCCAGGTCTGTATTTATGGGCTGATCTTTTTCCAGGTAGAAGGAGCAGAGTGTGATCTCCCAAGCACCGGTTTGGATCCCCACCACAACGATGTTGTTTGTGGTGAGTTCTGGGTATTGTTTGACGTTTAAGTCCTGATTGAAGACGGCTATTGCAGCTTTAACAATACCATCTCCTCCGGTGCTTTGGAAGATTCTGACTCCCTTGCGACTCTTCATTTCCCTCATCGCACCTACGTAGGGTTCTTGGAGAAGCGCCGCTGCAACTCCACACTTTTCCGCCTCAATTAGGAGTTCATTGGTAGCCAACTGCTTCCTCTGGAGGTTAGCTTGAGCAATTTTATAGGCTATTGGGTTGCCGTGGGTGCCCTTAGCAATATGCTACTGTCGATCGGGCCAAATCATCCCACTTCTTCCGTATTGGGCAGCCGTGGTGGAAGGCATTATGCGCCACATCATTGAGTTTTGCCTTTGTACAATTTCTGCAGCTGGGTGGCACTTCTGCTATCCAGTCACCGCATTCCGCCTTCAAGTGCGGACCTCCGCAGTGGCTGCATAGATCCGCTGGATCCTTGCAGAATCGCCTGCCATGTCCGTAGCCGAGGCATCGTGTGCACTGCACCAAAGGGGACTGGTCCTCCACCCTGACCCGCTGAAGGTCGATATGTACAAACCCTTGCTCTGTCGCTCTTTTCCATATTGCTGGCGAAGTCATAACGACGATATGGCCGGTGAGAGGGTTTCTTGCTCGTTTTTTTATATTTGACCACTAGTCTGTCTTCCTCCTCGTCGAGGCCGTGAAACACGTTCCGATTTGATTCCTCAGGGCCCTCAGAACGTCTTCGTCGGTGTTTACCACCAAGACGTCCTTGAGGATCAAAAGCGGGTCTTTGTTTTTCACGTCCTCGACGGTGAGATCTATTCCCCTTTTTTCCAATCTCTCCTTAATTTTGCTCCTTTCTTCCTTCGTCTCAAAACCCATAATAATTTTCCTGTCTTTTGCTTTCCGAACCCTCTCAACCCTGACCCATCCTTCTTTCGCGTCAACTGCTTTCCGGATTTTGTCCAGAACCTCCTCCCCAGTTTCCGTCTCGTCCTTCGATGTGACTACTACGGAGTGCAGCATGCTTCTCTTTGGTACTGGTTTACCGTTTTGTACAGCAGCTGCACCCGCGTACGTCTTTCGAGTGGCCTGCTCTTGTTCTAGGGCCAACTTTTGTCTCTCCATAGCCTCGTTTAGTTCCTCCATCCGTTTGTTGTTTTGTCGCAAAAGTGCAGAGTGCTCCGTCAGTTTTTCAACTAAGAGGTCCGATTGGGTATTTACCAGAAAGGTAGAGTCAGTGACAACTGTTTCTGGCTCCGCCGTTCCGGTCACCACCTTTCCCACCTTCTTCGCGTCTGCCTCTGCCTCTTTTACTAGTTGGTAGAGTCTGTCTATGGCATCCAAGACGCCTGATTTTATCTCTGCCTTCAGGTTTCGCGAGTTGTTTAAGTAGAGCTTTGCTTTGTTTAGATTTGCCCTCGCTATCTTTTATAGATACTTCTGTTAGTTTCTATTTAAACTCATAAACTCTTTTCTCACTTAATTTTTACTAAATGTGGATGTCATACATATATTTTTGTAATTCTATATTACAATTATATTTTGGTTTTGACTTGTGTAAGTTGCAGTTGATTTTAGCAATTAGGTACTGAATAATAAATGTAGTCCATTCAGTAATTGCAACTCAAGTACACTAATAAAATATGTAAACCAACAAATACTTATAGTTTCAACGTTTTTGACAAGTATAGAACGGGAACAGTGGCGGATTTACACATTTTTCGACAGTAGGCTATTAAAATTTTGCCACCCCTACCGACCTCTACGATTCTATAGCCTAGTTCACAATCATATTAATTTAAAAAAAATCAGTCAAATTGTAACTTTATGATTTGTGCACTATCGTTCTAATTACACCACATTTTCCTGTAATTAGTCTGATTGTGAACTAGGGGATCGATGTGTCAGTTTTTTTTACGTTTATGAATAATTGTAAATTTATTGAACCTAATATATATACATAAAAAATTTATACGCAAATTATTACTTGTTTCTTTGTAAAATAAATTTAAAAAAAAAACGTCTGGCCAGCGCGGGGAGTTAAGGCCAAATCCTCCGTCTGTCTCCAGCAGATGAGAGAGTGTTGTGTTCTTGCATGATGAAAATAAATTTCGTAAATAAATATCCACGTGTACTCATATGCAATAAATGATTTTGACTTCGTTAAAAATCAATATTAAAAATAGAATATTAGGAATAGACGCTGTTTTCAGGCTTAAGACTTTGACTTTTGTTAAAGAAAAAAGTGCCGTAGAGTTTCTACTTAGATTATAGAAATCATTTGTCTAAGAGTTTCCACGATATAAAAAATTGGCGGCACTTCATTTCCGATTCTGATAGCTTTTTTAATGTGTTTTCAAGAAAAGAGATTAAAGGATTATGTATTCCATAGAGACAGCACTTTTGACTCTGTTCATGTATGTGGCATTGGAATAAAAAAGCTGGATATTTTACTGCGTTGGTATTTAGGTACTTTTAATTATCTTTTAAATGGATTCAAAAGAACTCCAACAGATTAATTTATTACGCACATCCGTTAATTACAGCAAACATAACAATATGTTGAAACTAACAGGAAATGGAACACTCATGATAAATTTTGTTAGTTCTTTTGGATTACGTTGAGGATATCAGGACAAATTTAACTCTTTTAGATTACTTGCCGTCTTCTGGACAGTAATAATGAGTCACGACTAGATTAAATATTCGATGACAATAGATGAACATTATATGTGAAGTTTCTGGAGAGATTAGATGCATTGAAATACTAACATAAAACCATATTAATTTAATAAGAGATCATAGCATAAGATGGGAGATATATCTGCGAAGCAAGTACGATTCGAAAGACGCGCCTGTACACACAATGCTATCTAATTCTATCGATTCGGAAAAACAACAAATGATGAAATACGTGTAAGAAGTCAAGAACTCTATGCTTTTAAAAGACAAACTAGTTTAATATTTCTGATACTAACCAACAGAACGTATAAAATAGGCGACATAGCTGATGCACTTGTGACAAAAGTAGTAAAGTTCCAAACATCTAGAAAGTTGGTAGTAACATTTGCAGAGCATCTGATAGAACATTTGAACTCCTTGGTTCAGGACTGTCTGCCGTGTTCAAAACTAACACTGGATAAGGTAATAATATATGCGCTTGATTAAGTGGGGAGTCACGGCGTGGAAGTATCACGTTGAGATGAAAGAATAAAAGGTGGTAGTGCGAACGACACCTATTGTATGTACTTTGCGTATTGGAGGCCAAAAGTTTGCTAGCACCGCCAGCACGCTCAACCTCTACGGAGATCAGAGCCGATCCATACATAATCTTCAGTTTAAACTCGATTGTTACTGTTTATCATAATATTGTTACAACAATCTAAATAATATTATGTCTGTATAGCAAATCAATTGAAATGTGATACTGAAGATAAAAGATCTCAAGATGGAGGTTTAAAAATGACTTAAAACTTATATCTGATATATCTACTTACTATTATTACCAGATTTCTTTTAGCTTTTTCTATTACTAATTAACTGATTAGTTAGAAATAAATATTGCCACGTAGTATTGCATGAGTGTGTACGTCTGCTGAAACCTACAGAACTGATTTTCAAATAGTTCACCTAAACTAGTTTTAAAAATGATTCGCTCCCAAAAAATCTAAAGTAACACTACTAAAAGTAAAAGTACTATGAACACTGCTTTAGTTTATTACACAATATATCCTAAAATGTGTGAATGGATAAGGCCGTACTGGTTTTTACTAGTGCGACCTCTCCCATCCATAGTTTTCTGTGGAAAATAAATCCACAAAAACTGTTCGCAGTTGCGGGAACAATGAATCATGGCGAACAAAAAAGTTAAATTTTTGTTTGCATACAATCCCCGATTGAATTCCAGCAGTCAACTTTTTTTTATCTTTTATAACTACTATTATTGGTTATTCGTCAGACATAATGGAAGATTCAGAATGTGCGTTTTAGTTTTTTCGAACAATGAAAACTTGCAATCTGGTATGTCCAAAAGAATCTTACTTTGGGATAATACAAAACATTACATTGTAATTCACAATAAAACACTGAAACTAGCTAGGACTCAATGATTTAAATTGCATATAGCAACCTTATCTATCACTGTAGTAAAATGAGGTCATTATTTTTAAAAAGTACAACGCATACTTAGATAATAATTTATATTATATTTTACCATTGTCAACTACAATATAACATAATACATTACTTTATTAGATTATAGGAACCTTCCTATTAAATTGCAAATCAACAAAACCCCTAAACATAATAAATAAATAAATTGAAGCAGCTGACATCTAACCTTTGGAATAGCAGATAGGTATATTTGAATGAACAAAATGGATTCCTTTCATTATAATCTTACTCGGTAGCACAAAGATGGAATAAAAATTCGCAAAACCTTTTTCCTTCCTTCTTATTTCCTCTTTATTATATATACATAAATCTGGCGAGGGACACATTTAAGCGATCTTATCTAATTATAAAAAAAACCGAATACATTTCCGGCATACTCTTGGCATACTCTTCAACTGCTTCAAGAGCAAATGACTTAAATTAGCTATGTCTTCAATAATGCATGACTGATGTTCCACCTTTTAAGCGAACATATCAAGAATTCTTACAACTAGCACGGATGAGGTGAAGCCAAGAAGTTTAGAGACTAATGGAGACAGAGGCCTGCAGTACTAAAAGAATGTTGAGGCCAAAATCAATGAACCCATTTGACCTTTACTGTTGTCTTCTGTCTCACTTACTCTATAGGTGGAATAGCCAATCTCCCGGATATTTTTTCCCAAGCAATAGATATTACTTTGTCTTTTTCTTTACATTGTCTTTATCAATATTTCAATTGCGAACCAGTTTGTAATTTAGGTAATTAAATTGTGGTCTTATTTGACTAGTTATCTTATTCTTGTAGCTTTCAATAAGTTAGAATAATAATTATTTATAAACAATATTCACCATATTATTTGCCTAATTTTATGATATTCTCGAAGACGTATTTTGGCAACACTGAAACCGTACATCAATCTCGTAATGGCCGCCTGATAAAATATTCGTCCACTTCGAAAGTTCCTCTAAATTATTTTTACAATTTATGCAGCGTTGTGGTAATATTCGTCATGAGTTGTATAGTTTGTGGTTGCAGAAATGTTTGGCATCCAAAATCTACAGTGAAATTCCACAAAGTTATCTAAATTAATATTTCGCGTTATCATTGACTCTCATGAAAGAGACGACAAACAACAGGGACTTCATTCAAGGTCATTTTTTTGGCTTCAATTCTTTATTCCATATACAAGCTCCATTTGGATCTAAACTTCTTGGTTGAAGCATGCCCTCATCCCAGATGTCTAGCTCTACAAAAGAGTCAGGTTTTTGGTTACGCGCCCTTCTATTCACGTTTGTTTGAACCATGTTAGACTATTGCATCTAACCACGGCTGTGGTGAAATGATGAATGAGACCCTTGCCTTTGCGAATGTTCCGTTCATTTTGAAGCCAAATGGCATTATCCGTTTCGATGGAAAAACATCCGATGGCCATGATGCCTGATATGGGACGCTCTTGCGTCGATACATTGGGCCCGTCTCACATTCGATCAACTCCGTGTTCTGCAGGCGCGGCAGTGACCTGTGAGGAGTCTCAGAAAGATCAAAAATAAGCTGATCTCAGGCAAGGGCATATATTTGTGCCATTCGGTGTGAAACTTTGGGTCCCGGGGGGCCGTAGGTTCGGGTATAGATTTTTAGCTAAGCTTTCAACGCGCCTTATTCAAGTTTCTGGAGCCCGTAGAGCTGGCAACTTCTTCGTCCAGATATATTCAGCCTGGCGATACAAAGAGGAAGTGCTGGTAGTGTATTGGGAACCCGCCCCGGCGTTGAAGGATATATTTTATTTGTAACTAAGATTTACTATCATATTGCTCTTGTTATTAAAATTTCATCCGTCATAAAATATACTTAAATACCTACTCAATAATTCTGGAAATTCTAGTGCAGTATTTCGAACCGTAAATCTAAAATATTAAATTCATCATGTCATAGGAAAATTGAACATGAAGTTATTAAATTGGTCGAGTTCGCAGGTGTCTCGCCTTTATTACTTGCCGTTCGAAATATTTGAAGAATATACACGGTCTATCACAGTCTATCTTTTCTTCATATTCATATAGGATAGTGAGATAGACGGAATAACAGCTTTAGTGTTGTTTTAGAAAACCTACAATTTAAAAAAAATCATTGTGAAAAACGGCTTTACAACGGTGATATATCATTATATGCCACAATAATGTATTTGCTTTACTTTTAAAATAATAACAAAACATTCCCGGTTTCAAAGTCGAAAACTTAATAATCGACGTCAATTCTATAGTCACTTCAAACTAGTCAAATGTGTGTAGTAATTTTAAAACCTTTTCAACAAAACCTTTACGTGGTTATGTTACGATAGGTTACGTTTGTTTTATATTGCAGTAACCTATCGTCTGGATTTATCTGAATTTACTTTCTAAACTTCTCTTTTGTTCATAGACACAATAAAATCTCGCCTAGAAATGCTACGTCGAATATTCGAAATGCCACGACAGCCTTTTTTCCATTGAAAACTAGATAGTGGAAATTGCAATTCCTTGGAACTACGATTGTCAAGATCACGAACAAGCACTTTTTCTTTTACAGCTTGTTTATCAGTGTTTCGTGACACAACTTTCTCAAATAAAGTGAGCTGAATAAAGATAGGCTTTTCCGACCAAGTGTAGATAGTAGCTGCCTAATTAAAAAATGGAAGATAAATATTTTAAGAAATGAGAGTACAAAGAATTCATTTTCTTTACTAGGTAAAGTAAACTATGTCTCACCTGCTACTGGAATTTAATAAGGGCAATCACATTTATCAATTTAACTCCCAGATCATAATTCAGAGTTGACTTTACAAGTTTGCTGTTACGATTAAAGAATCTAATTGTCACAATGAATCCTATCCCTATACCAGTGATCGAACGCACGACCTCTGGCATTCGAAATAAACGCTCTAACCTTTATAATCGACTAACGAGGCGACGATATACCTTTCAGTAATAATATGAAGGGCATGTTTAAGCAAAATGCATGAAACAAAATGATTTATCTACTCATTACTATTGTTCAGGGACACCGGTGCATTAATATCATCTCGCTATAATAGTAACCCAATTCCGACAATTAACTTCATGAAAAAACAAAATGGAACCGCATAAACTCATTTTGGGCGTAAATCTGGTGTAAAAACGTGTTAAAATGCCGTCGTTAAATGCTCCAAAAGGCAATTATGAAATATACGTCCAGCTCCGCCCAGCCTGCAAGTAAGTGCAGCGCATTACCTCTCGCTGCATCGAACGCGAAGCCGCATAAACGTGCATTGACCATAAATTACAGTACTAGAAGAGACGTTTTATATTTAGATACAAGTTACCCAGTCTTCTTATTTAGAAGTTCAACTTTTTATAGGTAGAGTAAAAGTGCGTAACTTTCAACATCGTCGCCGTAAACTTTTCTTCGCCGTTTACGATTTTCCTGGAAGCTTCGGTAAATGAAGGAGAAAATAAAAATGAACTAGGTACGGACGTTTATAGCAATGAAAAAGTTCGTATAACTGAGTGGGTAAAGACTGTCAATTTGTGTAACGAGACGAAATGATACTGAGAAAATAAAGCTGTTTGTTTCTTACTTTACATAATTCACTTATGGCATTAATCCACTTTAAGGTCTCAACCCACTTTAAGTTCTTGTTGAAACTCATACATCATCTTTCTTACAAACGCTAGAACTTATCAACTTGATTGATAACATGCTTGAAAGAGCCCCCGCTATATTGCTATATAAAGATATCACGCTAGTCCTAAATCTTTCCCGATTTTTATAAATCCATGGTCACATACTGATGTATTTATACACGTATCGTACGACAGATGTGTGCAACGAGGTCGTATTGTGGACAAAACAAAAATGTCCCCGACTCAACCTACATTCAGAAATATTATTCTGTAACAGCTCATCAACCTGATAGCCTGACGATTTACAAAACATATATCTGACTGACTGTAGATAGTTAGAAAAACATCTTTCTCTAGAGGTTGCATGCAGGTGGTCCGCATTCTGGGGTCCGCAGTGAGAAGAATAAAAGAAGGTGCATGAAAAGGTTGATGCATGTGAGTGAGGCTAGTGAGGTGTGTCAGGATCTCGCAGAGTGGCGATCCATCGTATCTGCCTACCCCTCTGGAACCAAGGCGTGAGCACTATGAATGTATGTATGTATGTTACATGTAGGTCTCTTTCCAATATATACAGGTATATTTTCTGCATGAAAGGACTGAGAAGGATAATGATTTTCAGTGCAACGTTGAATCAATTTTCACTGAAACTGTTTCGGCATCAAAACTTACACTGGGAAAGAGGAATTTCCTTAGTTTAAGCACAGTAATACCTATTATACTGCCAGATTCTACAGAATATTTTACGTAGTAAAAATAATCATATTTCATACCAGAGTGTTCTTAGAATGGCTGCTTAGGGTAGGGCAAAGCCACTAGTTATAGAACAGTACTTTAACGTAATACAAGCGGTTGCAGGGCTTCATTTCTCTTGGTCGGTCGCTTTCTAAAGATAATTGAATGTGAAAAAGACAGTAAGATTATTAGAAAGAAATCTCTGTTAGCCGCAGTAATAGTTATATGACTATAATGCCGTATATGTATGTATATGATTATGAAATATTTATTTATAATCAAGGAGTAAAGTAAAAATGAACTTTTTTTTTCTTCTGTATTCAATATTTAATATCAGAATCAGTCATAACGGAAACATTTGTTACGAGAATATAAGCACATAGATCGGTCTAATAATTATTATTAATATTATAATCCGTTATCCAGAAATTATAATTTCTTGATAACGAGAATCTAACCAATCAAGTACCGTTCGTGGCTTTCTGTGTGTTTGTTCTGTTGTTATACATATATATACTTCATGATTATCAAGTTATCCAAAGTTAACATTGTAGAAAAAATTATATTACCAGCCGAAAAACGCCAATGCTGAACATATAAGCCTCCCCAATAGAATGACATTTTGGGTGGGCAGGGGGATTTGCCATATCACCATGCTTGGCGGAGGATTGGTGATGATTTATTTTATCTTATCAACAAAAATGATTTAGTTTATAAACAAAACAAAAATTATAAAAGTACTTTGTTCTATGCAAATACAAGAAACACAATACATTTAAACCTATGATGTACAAAGGCGTACTTTACTCTGTAAGAGTTTTGAGTGAATGACATTGATATATGCAGGAGAACACGCTGCTGCTTGTCCCTGTTGCAATCCCTTAGTCGCCTTGACAACATCTACGGCAAGATTGGCGGTGGCCCTATTCAAGGCCGCGAAACACACGGCTTGTAAAAACTGATAATAGAGTATACAATATTATACCTTGTCACAATTGCATAAATTGCTTTTGTAAAATCATGCTATCAAACTTTTTCCCCAGAAGGGGCATATTTCTAGTATTAGGTGAACATTGCCTAGGTGCACATAAATGTAGAACAAGTAACGTCCGATGATTGTGAAGTGGAAATATATTCAACATCAGTCCGTATGTCAATATAATTCACATCTAAAGTGCACGAGAGCGTCAGGTGTGAAGATAAGCGTGTTACCTGTCAGCTGAACCACTTCCTACGTCCTCGAAATACACAGCCACTATTCCATGACATGACATGAATTATGAATACGTTCTGAAATAATGTAAGGATTGGAACTTTGACCCTTTAGAGCTTATCATTTTAGATTTAGGAACATTATTATTTCAAAAAGGCATAGTGGAGAAAATTTACAACATCATAACTATTAAATGTCATGGATTTTGATATTTGCTGATTTTGTTTGTAAATTTTCGATGTACCTCTTGTATATACTGGTTTTTTAACCCAAGGGGGGGGGGGGGGGGTTTGTAGGTGATTATGGGCATGTGTGTTTGTGGTTCCGAGGTCATCAACGAATAGTTTGACTTTGCCACGTTTTTTTTTAAATTTGAAATCGTTGTCATTGTTTGGCTACTTAACTTAACATTCACATGTAGGTACGAGTAAGTATACCATAATCATATATAACATATAAATTAAATCAAAATATATGTTAGTGATTTACGAATTTTTACGTATAAAATACTTTTACCGTTTGCATTTTCTATAGCTAAAACTAAGAATCTAACGTAAAAACTATATATGTCTCTATTCGAACGGATTTATCTAGAAAAGTACTGAAGCTATTGACATGAAATTAACCCAGATTATAGATTATCCCTAGCACTAACTTTAGTAGTTTTTGTTTCATCGTGATATCACAAACGGCTCCCAAGATATTATCATGACCAAGGATGTTGTGGATTCTGTGAAAAAGTGGTTATTCAGTGTGCTCAGCTCACTGAGAATTACTCAGGTACATTACATATTATAGTAACAGTGATATGTTTTTGTTAGGATGGCAGCTTTATGAGTTTATAAATGACTGCATGTATTGTCTTGCTTTTTGATGCTGTGTTGGTGCTTGCCTCCTACTGCATACCTAATGTAAGTCAAATATACATTCAAATACAGTGGATTTGGAACCCAATATCGGAAATGACGACAGTTAATTGTCCAAATAACTAATGTCGGACGCTTAAAGTTGCTTTTGTGAATAAGGTTTTATAGGGCACGGAATCAGTTTGTGTTTTGAGTGTAACAAGTCGGGGGCACAGCTTGTTATATCATAAATCTTTTGGAAATGACTAAACTGTGGTGATCCTGGATAAAAAAATATATGTTAGTAGTTTCATTACACAGTAATTAATAGACAGTAGCCGTCTGAGAATGTTTATAGACTGTAGTGGTAATTTAGTGTTCAAGAACTTTTTTATTTCTAGGGCTGTTTTTAAAAATCCTGTATTACATTACATAACGCTGTTTATCCCAAACAAATATGCTTATTATGGGGTAACAAGAGTGCCGAGGATCATGTGAATGCATTAATGTTGGAACCAAGATCATAATCTTGAACGACGTTAATACGAAACGTGACGCTTTGCCCCACAGGGATATGAGATAAACATCCGTATTTTTAGCGAAAAGTGATTTTTTGTACCAAAAAAATTGGAATAGTCCTAGGCCAATAAAACTTTTATTGTTATTTGAATATAAATGATAATATCGATTATTTTGTTCCTGCAAGTATGATTTTGGCCTTTGTAAACAATTTTATTCCTATTTGTTATTGTACTTCGCTGCATAGTCTCTTCAATGATAAAGTAGACAGTGTAGTTTTCGCATCCGCCAGCCTTTGGTCACGAGTTTAAAGCACATAGGCTTGACTCCAAAGCCTGAAAATAAATAAAAAACGCTCCTACCACCCTCTGTACCAGTATTCCTTCAAACGTCATTATCGTTTTCGTGCAGCCTGCGGTCGGTTCACTATTCGTTTATAAATTAAATTTTAGCAAATTAATCGTGTTTCCGGGTATATTTTGTGCCCGACTATGTCAAAAAGAGGAAACGTGAAGATTCAGAAGAACGATTACAAAGAAAATACGGAGAAAAGCTTACGCGAGGCATTTGGCGGTCGGCCTCCCCTTCGATGGCACCGGCATTATCACCTTGTGTCCAGAAATTATAGCCGGAGCTTATTATGGAATGACAAGGTCTTCCCAATGTGCAAAAATCGACACGGCAGGCGAGCCCCGGCCCCACCGTGTCTGGAACGGAATCCTCAACGTAAAGGTTAGAATTTCGTCATTTTTTCCCTCTTACGACTATGGCCTTTACGACCTTAAATCTAAACACACTCAGTACTTATTGAGGTGCTATTTATTGTGTTGCCTATTTAGATAATCATATAATAATTACTACTGATGTTGGCGTAATAGAAAGGCAATTTTTTCCTCTCGTATATTCAGTATATACGTACTAAAATAAATGGATATTTATCCATAATACCTTAATCTACTATTGAGTAGATTAAAAATTCCTTGTACAAATATTTATTTGTACCTACCCCCTTTTTCTTTATTTCCTCGCGCTGCTGGGTGAGAAACCAAATTTGGTTCACCTACCTATCCATAAGGATCTAGTACATAGATGGGCAGACATAAAAAAAAAAAAAAGGGGGTTCTGGATAAAGATAGAAAAAGGAAATACTAGATAAATACCTACTTGCCAGATAAAAAATTCAAGACCATAGATGCTCCAACACTAAATTTGGCAGCCCAGGCAGCGGTGAATCGCTATATGGCAATGACCATAAAACATATGTGCGCTAACCGCCTTGGGCATGGCCCTCGGCAAGCTTTGTAAAAATAAGGATTAACATCATATTCATAAGTGATACCTGTCGCTTACATATGATCAGTACGATCATGAACACTAGGAGCCCACAACTAGGCGAAATTTCATTTTGGTGGGATTATAACAAAAACCTGTGAAATCAATGAATGGTTTTTTTTTTTTTGAGTGTGCTTTTCTAAAGCAATTAAAAGTATAGTCACATAATAAGTATGAACATGACGAAGAAACCACAGTGGTGAAGCCAAATTTTAATTACAAATGCCCATCGGGCAGTCTGCGAAAAACCAAGGAACTCGGTTCGGGTGTCCAATCAATTACCAGCATATGAGGAAACCAGCTCCTCTGCAATAGCAGAGGAATCAAAAACAATATGCACATAACAAACCAACTCAGCTGTTTGCCAACAATTATATGCTAATTTAATATACAGCAATCAACCCCATTGCAGTTGGTTAAAATACTTTAAGACCTCATGAATTTATCCTTGATTAATGACTATATGATACCCTTTAGTTGTACACCGTATACAACCCCCAAGAACAACAATATGTCTATCAAGGAGGTTTTTTTGGATTTTTCCAAATTGAACTGTCAATTTTTGACTTTTTTAGAACCTATTCAAACCTTTGTGTAAAACACTCTGTACCCCAACCAGGCGATTTATCTTTAATCTAAAAGAGTTGAATAAGTTTATATATACAGGGTTACAGGAAAAGTCGTGCTAGATCCCTTAAGGGTGTGGAGCACCCATCATTTCTGACTTATTTCACTATGAAACACCCTACCCTAAACTTAACCCTTTTCGAGATATTCGACTTTTAATTTTTTTATTGAAAATTGCTGATTTTTAGGCTACTACATTTATTTTTGTTTATTTTGTGTATCTTATTATTATTATTATTGCATTTTTACAAGTGTAGTAAGATGCTTTAGGACGTCAATCATTAAAATAGTGCACAAGTTATTTGAATAGACCGTAGTAGACAAGTGAAAGAAAAGAAATAAAAAACATATTAGAAAGTTTATTTTTCTCTAAGGGATATCTAAAAAAAATATTATGGTAATTGTTCGGCAGATGTTTTTTAAAATATCTACGGTTCATCAGCTATCTAACGAGGTATAATAATGTAGGGTTTTATTCAAATGCATTCAAAAAAATTTAGTTTCATAGGCGACAGTGGAGAAGAAAATGTATACTTAGCCCTAAAAAGTAAAATAAAACAATAGGTAAGCATGAAATGCCATTTATTAAAGGTTTTCTCACAACTTTTTCTTTTTCTACAGTTCATGTTCAACATGGCCGCCTCTATTTCTAATACATTGTCGCATCCTTCTACGGAGACCGGTCTTCACTACGCCAGTGGTCAATGTGGTCCTCATTTTATTTGCTGCATCCACAATCCTTTCTCTTAAGTCTTCCACAGACGAAACTGGATTCGGCTCGCTGTACACGAGACTTTTCATGCAGCCCCACACATGAAAATCCATGGGGGTTAGGTCCGGACTTCTTGCTGGCCATGGCAATGGCCCACCTCGTCCAATCCATTTGTTTGGATAATTTGTGTCCAGCCAGTCTCTGACACTTCTCCTGAAATGGGCAGGGCAGCCATCGTGTTGGAACCACATGTCCCTGATCAGGTTGAGTGGCAGATCATCCAGCAAATCACTCAAGTCTGCTCTCAGGAAATTTTCGTAGCTTTCCCCGTTTAGATTATCCGGGAGAAAGTAAGGTCCAATCAAATGATTGGAGATAATGCCCATCCACACATTCACGCTGAATCTTCGTTGGGACCCCTTCACTCTTTTCTTATTGGGATTCCTTAGTTATTTTAGTAATTTTTTTTCCAGTAATGGGCGTTGTGATAGTTAGTTATGCCATCTTTATCAAATTTGGACTCATCCGTCCACAAGATATTTCTTAAAAAATCTGGGTCTTCTACATCAGCATTTAGCATAAATCTGCAAAAGTCCAATCTTCTCGCGGGGTCCCCTTCTTCAATAACGTGTACTGGCGTGTAATGGTACGGGTATAGGCCAGCAGTATGCACTGTAAACCACACTCTCCATTGCGAAAGCCCCAGATCACGGGCAACAATATTAGTGGAAGTAGTCGGATCCGCTCGAAAGCGTTGCACTATCTCATTGTCCTGTTCTTCGTCGTCAATTCGTGGTCTTCCCATGTCTGTACTTCGTCTCAAAACAGAGCCAGTTTCTCGAAGTCTTCGATAAACTCTGTCAAAAACGGCCACATCCGGCACTCGACGACCGGGGTAGCGAGTTATGTATTCGTTGCGAGCTTGCGCAGACACACAATCGCAGTATCCGTAACAAATAAGCATATCAGCATATTCCTCAGGTGTGTAGGACGTCATACTCAACACTTCCGTATCACAGGCACAAATCAGAGTCCGGTTAACAAGCACAGTAGAACCGTTAGAACTGCTACCTGGAGCGTCCCAACTACTTTTTTTCCACGAAATGTAATACAAACCCTAGATTGTTACACCTCGTTAGATAGCTGATGAACCGTAGATATTTTAAAAAACATCTGCCGAACAATTACCATAATATTTTTTTTAGATATCCCTTAGAGAAAAATAAACTTTCTAATATGTTTTTTATTTCTTTTCTTTCACTTGTCTACTACGGTCTATTCAAATAACTTGTGCACTATTTTCATGATTGACGTCCTAAAGCATCTTACTACACATGTAAAAATGCAATAATAATAATAATAAGATACACAACATAAACAAAAATAAATGTAGTAGCCTAAAAATCAGCAATTTTCAATAAAAAAATTAAAAGTCGAATATCTCGAAAAGGGTTAAGTTTAGGGTAGGGTGTTTCATAGTGAAATAAGTCAGAAATGATGGGTGCTCCACACCCTTAAGGGATCTAGCACGACTTTTCCTGTAACCCTGTATATTCTTTATTGCAAATACATTTTACAAGAAAAAGGCATAACATAAGATGGACTTATCTCTATAAGTTTATATACTTATATACATTTTACACTTGAAGACATTGCACACTCACCAAACTGATGACGTTTGGTGCTGTGAACGTTCCACTGATGAATGTTCAACAAATGTTGAGATAACCTTATAAGTTCTCTCAAATGCAGGATTTGTTATTAACTTTGAAATAAGTTTCTATGCCAAAGAAATGTGTAAAGTTTCAAAGAATATCAATTAGCATTACTTAATGATAAAAAAGTAAAAATAAATTAAAGATTTATTAATTTATTAATATTTAAAAAAAAAAGTATTTCATAGCTTCATTTCTGTAAAATAAGCGAATTTGCTTAATTTATTAGTTTTTTTAGTGTTTGCGTGTCCAGCTGTCCAATATGGAAATTGAGAAGACAAAAACTAATTTATTTAAAAATTATAACAATAAGTGACAAGACTATGGAACTGGCTCAAAGTTCGGAGCTGGAATGTGGTTCTACCATGTAGAAAGTTTAATCAACCCCATTAGATATGACCATTTTAAACTTGTAAATTATTATTTTTTAGACCTATACCTTATTGGCTGGGGAGGTTCATGCGAAAATGAAAAAGCTGTAGGGTTGTGGGATGAAGAAGAGAGGAGAACCACATCAAATATTTAGAATAGCTTGCTGCTTTTGTGGCATTAAAACCTTTTCTGACTAAAATGCACAATTGTGAAATATTAGTGCGCATTTACAACACTATACAGTTATTTCATACATTAACTGCATGGGTGGCTTTCAATATCCACACTTACTCTATTGTAAAACAAATATGGCAGTGGTGTGAAAACTGTAAGCTTGTCTTATATTAAATCCGCTCAAAACATTGTTACTAACACATTCGGAAATTGAATGTAAACTTTATGACAACATTTTTCAGACTATATTAAAGGTTTTGGGCTCCCCATCATAGATTTGTTTGCTAGTCCCGCTAATGCTAAATGCCAACGCTGTTTTGTGGAAAAATCACTCGGATGTTTTTCAAACAGATGCTTCACTATATATTCGAAATCTCTTTTTCTAAGCATCAAGCAACTAAGGTGTTTATTGAAAAAGATTATCTCTGAACGGTCGGAGGGTATAGTGGATAGTACCAGACTGCCCCACGCAGCCCTGGTACTTAAAAAACTCATTATATGTTCAAAACATCTCTATTTTGGACCAAGTATATCATACAGTATAATACCTATCTAAAACAGTGATATGAATACTGTAGGTACTGTAGGTATTTAAATATTTTGCTTCAAATACTTTCGTTCCTGACGAAATTATATGGTGCACGTGTATGCTGTTGCAGAGCAGCATTATCACTTGTGATAGGATCATAAATCACTAATGATGACAAAGTGATCCGTTTCTCAATAAGAATATTTAGATTGCGTCATCCTCACCGCAAGTATGATGTTTGGGACCCATCTATAGTATTATTTGTTTTGCCCAAAAAGTCCCAAATAGTCCGTTTTATTTCCGTACCAGACATCAAAAAAGCTTATGGGCGAATTAGCTATTATAACAACTCGCATTCAAACATTTTCTTAATAAAAATTTGTAATATGGAGTAACTTACAATATAATAATACACTTTATTGCATAAACAATACAGTTACAATGTTTATGTGAATTTAATGACAGAATTCACATAAAAAATCCTGACTTAATTTGAAATTCTCGAGCTGGTGTATTACAACCTAACCTGGTCTTACCAGTTTATAAAAAAAAAAAAAAACATAAAATAAGAGCCTTAAAAATTACATAGAAAGAATTCATAACAAAAAAAGTCCACGTTTTTTATTGCTTAAAAAAAACGCATATAGCGGTGACGTCACAGACACTTAGTCGATAGCGGTACCATCAAATATATATATATATATATTTTCGGCTCATAGCACACGTCACGCTTCTATCTCGGCGGATAAGCGTCTTGGTGTTAGTATTGATACCACTGAAAAAGTCCGCTGGATGAAGAGCGTCATCCAAGCCTTTTTTGCTTAATTCTATATCAAAGATTTGACGATGGCAAATGATAATAAATTTTCATCAATATTTATTTGTATGTAATAATGATAACTGATAAAGTCTGATTATTTTAAGTTACTTAAAATTAGACATCAGTTCAAATTCTTTATGGTGCACCAAAACATATACATTTTTAAATAAAAACAAAACTTACATAGAAGGATGAATTTAGTGTACAACGGCGGCCTTATCACTTTCAGCGATTTCTTACAGGCAACCTTTGAGTGGTGGCGAATTAATTAATCTATAATTATATAATATTTAATAATAATTAGATTACTTGTGTAAAATAAATAATAAAATATAATTCTTTATTTAATTGTTAATTGTTCACTAAACATTGTCTGAGGTGTTTGTATTTTAAATGGTTACACATGGCCAGGTTAATATTATTTCACGTATTGATCTCTAAACATCTACACTGTCTACTTTATCATTGAAGAGACTATGCAGCGAAGTACAATTATAAATTAAACGAACTTACCAAGTGAAGTTCCATTTTAATTGTACGAGCTGCATAGTCTCGAAATGATATATAGTATCCCACCCACCCCGCTTATCTACGATAAACATTACCCATACGTGATTGGTTCCGTGAAATAATATGACATGGGGCTAAGGTCCTAGGCTTCTCTGAACTAAATGACGTTTGAAGGAATACTGGTACAGAGGGTGGTAGGAGCGTTTTTTATTTATTTTCAGGCTTTGGAGTCAAGCCTATGTGCTTTAAACTCGTGACCAAAGGCTGGCGGATGCGAAAACTACACTGTCTACTTTATCATTTCGAGACTATGCAGCTCGTACAATTAAAATGGAACTTCACTTGGTAAGTTCGTTTAATTTATAATTATTGTTATTATTCGTTTTTTTTTATTCCTGTTGGGTTTACTTGACCTCGATCACTTAATGGTAAGTGACGACGAGGCCTAAGATGGAGCGCGCTTAACCAGAAGATGCTTAATCACTCTTCTTTACACTTGACCTCCATCACACCTGATGGTAAGTGATGACGAGGCGTAAGGTGGAGCGCGATTACCCAGAAGATGCCTATTCACTCTTGCTTTATTAAGATCCAAGTTGTACATGTCCGGAAATACCGAAGCTGGCATAGAGTTCAATTCCTTAGCAGTTCGCATTATGAAAGAGGAAGCAAAACGCTTCGTCCGAGAACGTAGTCTACTACCCACACAAGGAAAAACTCCCTCTCCACGACTGGTATAGTCCGGTGATGACGGAACGGAAATGGGGAATCAAATCGTGTAATTCCTGGGCACACTCCCCAAAATCCTGTAGAAAACCGTAAGACAGGCAACAACGACGACGATATTTGAGGCTCTCTAACTTGGTATTTAAGTAAGTACGTAAAAGATAATATTATGATCAATAATTATATGAAAATATTGTATAATATTATACCTATTATGAAAAAAATGGAAAAAAATAGCCTGGTTCGTTTTTAACGTCTGCCAGATAATTTTTGGAATAAAAAGAGCAGTTTGATATTGAATTTAAAATATTTAATTCGGATAGTACCCATAAAATGTTAGTATGTAGTAACCCACTAATTCTAGTGTATAAAAACACCAAAAGCCAATAAAAACATATAAAGGACCCATGTCCTTTGTATGTTTTTATTATTTTTTGGCGTTTTTATACACTTAAGCTACCATTGGCTCCCCAATACGAAGCACAATATGTTTACTTGACCGCATGCAGTCCTATCCAGTGCCCCCGAGCATTGTTATACTGAACGCTTTTTGACGTCACGGATTTTTGGACCATTTCTGCATAACTTTGTCCAAATAAGAGATAAGCATAATATTACTAATTATTATTTATTAATAAACTATTTGATTTGACTATCTGATTAGTATTTAATTAGATACTTTAAGCGGCGTATACTTGTGGTAAATAATTGTGTATTTCTTATATTTACTGTATTTTTAATGGAAAATAATAAAATATGATGAAGAAGGAGAAATATGTAAACGCACAATAAATAAATTCAGTATTTACACCAAATATACTGATGGCACATCAAAGTAAGTATTTGGCGTGCAAATTAGTATTATTTAATCTGGGTTAGGTCAAGTTAATATAATATCCAATTAAAGAGAAGATAACGTGTTTTGTATACATTATAATACATCAATCAGGCCTCCCGAACCCGTCTGGCCAGCGCGGGGAGTGTAGGCCAAATACTCCGTCTGTCTCTGGCAGATGAGAAAGGCTTGTGCTCCTGTAGTGGAGACCTGATGATGATGATAACGTGTTTTGGTTTAAAACGAAACATAACTCTATACAAAGGTGCGGATGGCGCGTTCGAGTTGTGGTGGCGAGGCCTATGTCCAGCAGTGTACGTTAACATGCTGATAACGATACTTAATTCTACATAGGTATTATTGATTTTTACCCACATAACTACTAAATTTTATTTTTTACATTGCCTGCAATACCCATACAAGTCAGTTAACATTGCTTAGTCTTTCATTTTTCTTTCAAAAACTTATACTTAGTTACACTGAAGAGAAAGATAAGGAACGGTCTGAGGGAAAGAACTTAGCATTCAACGCACTTGTGCTCATTACGGCCGGCTTTGTTCTATTATTTACGATGTACACTGTACGTGCATTCTTTTCCGAGCTGTACCGTGTTGACTTGCTTTTATTAAAAATAGTCTTATTAAATTAAAACTTGGAACCGGAAACTGAATTATCCTGAGTTTAGTGTATGTTATTACATACGAGTATATAGTATGTCACATGTATAGTAATTAAATATTTTCAACACTTATATATATACCCACAAACACCCATAATGACTAAGTTGAAATAATAATGACATAAAGTAAGTAGAACACAGGTTTCAATTTAGAAAATTTTTACCTAAATTTAATTTTTACTTTTATAAAAAAACTTATTTCCATCTTGTAATAGTATTTTGCAATGTTACACATACGTTATTTTACGTTATTACGTACATACACGTACGTTAGTTTAAGTAAATAAAATTAGACAATTCTTTCTACGTTTCTACCTACATGAACCACAATTTTAACCGTTTAAATGTTTTTTTAACACTTCTGCGAATCTGTTACTCACTCGAAAGCTTTTGACATAATACAATTAAACGTTACGAGTCCTCGAGTGGAGTGGACTGACGGCCTGAAGGAGATGCGGAAGGCGGAGGACCGGGTGTGATGGCGTTCATTGGGGAAGCCCTATGTCCAACAGTGGACGTCTAAGGGCTGATATGATGATGATGAACACGTTAAAGGACAGTCCACTCGGGCCAATACTCATTAATACCTGCAATATTTAACAATTTACTCGCTTTACTGCCTAACCAATAAATATTAGGTATATTGTTAACATTTCTGTCATCAATGGTCTGCAAATACCTTAAGTTCAATAACACATGACATTGTATTGAATAACGCTATTTACCGATGCAATATTCTGGCTTCCTAGTTTCCAGTTTCCTAGTCAACAAGACTGCTTTAATGAAGTTTTTCTTGCGAAATTTGAAAAGCGTCTCCAACATTTCACGTAGCAAGTTTATATTATCCCGAACAAAGTGTAGAAACTCTAGGCACTTCACCTTATTTCATCTTGTTTCCTTGGAAGTCAGAGAAGCAGCATTTAAATGCACTATAAGTGTAAAATAATGATGAACAGGTACGGTAAATTTAAAATAGCAAAAGTTTAACAGTGACTACGATGCATTCAAGATAACAAATAGGTATCAAAGTGTTAAATTAACAACTTTAATGAAATGGGCACAAAAACCAAACAATATGCTCTGTTAATTAACTATTAAAGTTTATTTTTATACATAGGCCCGAAGTCATTATTTTCAACATTCGGCCAAAATACTTTAGCATATTATGGATTTGGAGAGTTTTTGATTATAGTTAAATAACTTTATCGCATAAACGTAATATATGCAAATTTTGCCAATATCTGTACAAAATATTTGGGAATAAGTCGTTTGGAATACAAATTGGTCGTAACTATCTCATAAACTTGAGGGGATTTGATCGATTTTGAGTAATTTAACCGACAGATCAAAACTTACGTTTTTAATTTGCAGGGTAGTTCAATTATTTACTACACCGTCGGTGTATGTAACTATGTTCTATGGAGAAATGTACAGATATTCACACTTCATCGGATGTGTATTTCAAGACGATTGGGAATAATGAATCAATCATACACATGGCGCATCAAGACGGTAATTGATGACAAGGGTCACACTGGAAGTGTCATATAAGTAGGACATAATTACATAACTACCCTAGTTAATCATCATCGTCATATCTGCCGTTAGACGTCCACTGCTAGACATAGGCCTTCCCCAATGAACGCCACCACATCTATTCATGAGGTTCTCCGCCCTACTCATGACGAAGTTTTTCCCATAATGGCCACGCTGGGCAGACGTGTTGGCCATCGCAACGGTGACGCTGCTGCCCGCCACCGGTCTGTAGTATTTATGGTCTAGTCAATGGTTGCATGGTTATACCGCCATTGTGTGTCACCAGAGTATCGTTGGTCAATCAGCAGGGTGCACCGCATGCAGGTGAGGTTGGCATTTGGAGCGCCAGATGTATGTATGCTCCGTTACACCCTCTTAGGCGCTAGAAGCTCCATTACCACATAAATAAAATTACCACAAAAATGTCCTGACATAATTCATTCAAGTTTCTCGACATAAAACCCAACTTACGAGTAAGTTATTTAAGTGAAGAAGTGTTTCCTTATTCGAGAAAGTCATGTCTTTAGTAACAGGAAGTTAAATCTAGGGAGGTGCAAGTTTGGAGCTTTTGTCCACTTTTTATTTAGTTAGTTTTCAGAAACTATTCTGCTCCAAGTTTCATAATTAAATACCTAGAGACGAATTCATTATACTTTAATATAATCCTGTGGTGGAGTTTTGGTTCTAGAAATAACATTAGTGAGTGCAGTCGCTAAAAAAGTGTTGGTCATACCTTTGTGGTTTTAGTGAAGATCAAGGATCGGAATTAGGTAGAGTTATGTATATATTACCGTGTGGTTTTCCGTAGAGTAGAATAGGCCCACTCCAACTCTTCCCGTGGATGTCGTACAAGGCGACTAAGGGAATACATTATAAAACATCAATCAAGCCTCCCTAACCCGTCTGGCATGCGCGGGGAGTGTAGGCCAAATCCTCCACCTGTCTCCGGCAGATGAGAGAGGGTTGTGCTCCTGCAGTGGAGACAAAAATAACCTGATAATGATGTACTTATACACTTGCGACGAAAATATGGCACGGAAGATTAATATGGAGATTGTTTTAATAAAAATCCCGGAACTCTTAGTAGTATTAATTAAAAAGTCCAATTAAGAAAAGATAACAATACTACCTAATTTGTCTTACATACTTATATACATATACAATTCACTTGTCTAATCCCAAACTAGGATTTTCTCCTGCGCTATGGAATTTGAACAAGAATAGAACAATTCACAAATATAACATCCAGACCGGGCCCAACTTTTACAAATTGTACAAAGTTGTCTGTCCCCAGTGGGAATCGAACTCACGACCTCTGGCGCTTGAGTCCAATGACCAAACCACTAGGCCAACGAGGCGGTCGAATTCCCTGATGATGACTTCACTACAATATCAATTTTGCAAACACGTGCCACTTCACACAGGCTTGGATGTCAATTATGATTATGAAACATGGTTTTGTATGGAGGACTCCATACTGACGCGGCAAGCTTAGACCGTACCTGGCGTTTGCCTGCAGGCCGCCATCGCATCCGCGCCAGTGTATCTGGTAAAAACTAACAAATTAGCAAAAATGACGAATTAGGAAAATTACCAGCGATACACTACTCGTAACTCGTTTAAACACGCTGGAAGACCACATGCAATTTATATTGTTTTCGTTGGCAACTTAAATAATTTAATTTTCAAGTGAGCTTTTTGCGTAATTAATATCTCTTTTTTTTCTTTATTTGGTGAGGGTTTTTTCTGTCTAGCAATATTACCGAAACAAGTTTTTATTAACGAAGGCTACCTCAGTAATATCGCTCGGTTCCGTGAATCGCTCGAGTAAACTCGTTACTGATTTTAATATAATGTAAACATTGTTTCCCATTTTGTAAAGTAACCGTTATTCATTTCAATCTACTCTTGTCTGAAAACCTCGATGAATAATAATTCTCTTACGCTCATTTAAAATGAGATAAACAACACAGGAGCAGGGTTGTCATACACTAGTATATACTTGCCGTGTGGTTTCCGGTAGAGTAGAATGGGACCACTCCAACTCTTCCCGTGGATGTCGTACAAGGCGACTAAGGGGATACATTATAAAACATCAATCAGGCCTCCCTAACCCGTCTGGCCAGCGCGGGGAGTGTAGGCCAAATCCTCCGTCTGTCTCCGGCAGATGAGAGAGGGTTGTGCTCCTGCAGTGGAGACAAAAATAACCTGATGATGATGATGTGCATGCTAACGGGAGGCGTTCAATTTCTTATAACGTACTAACAAAATTCAATGCAAGCGAAATTGAATCCTACGTGCATAGAAGAAAGTCAATGTTACGCTGAACGGCTAAATTATGTAGCATTCGCAGTCGTACGCGATTCGCCTAGGTGCCCCGGCAATCGGGGCCGCGTCGCGTACCTGTATTTTTATTCCTAAGATTTGGAGTGAGACAGGCCTGACTGGGTAATACCACTCGTAAAGGGGTATTAGGGTTTAAACTTATAGCAAACAAAATAGAATTAATATAGAGAAGCCAATGGACTGCTATACAAAACAGATCAGTTTAAACTTGCTGCGACATGTAGGTACTTTAAGCTCACTCCCGACACACGATACAAACGCACAGATTTAATTACCTATTACTACTACAGGAGCACCAGCCTATCCATACACGTTTGTGTGTGCGCATAAATTATTGTAGGGCTGCTACACCCAGCGCACGAGCATAGTCGATCTATTGAGGGACAACGTTATACATTAACAACATAAGTGCTTGTCTTTCTAACTTATACCGTTGATCTCTTGGCGCCTGACGTTAGCGTGGTGGCGTGGCGTAGTCACTTTGTACCCGCAGCCCAGTAGCGCGACTTCCGTGCTTTATTTTGCGTGCTACGTTAAACTAGTGTCTTATGCAAGTATTTTTTAATTTAAGCAATAATCAAGTTTCATGAAAATTAGCTGCCCAATATCGTCGTTGTTCTGTCCTAGTGGCGTAACCACAGAACTTCGGGCGTAACTGAAATTCTGCAAAGTGTACAGATAAATGTTTGTACTGTTTCGTGGTGAAGATTTTCGACTTAAATAAAGTGGAATTTAAAAAAGTGCATATATATTCTATAATACAGTATAAATTCAACAGCCACTGTGGAAAGTGTTCAGCCCGGAAACGATTACAAATTTCCTAGTAAAATTTACTAAAATTCAGTTACGTCTGTTAGACAGAAAACCGATGTATGAGACATGCTTAACTCAGTATTTATCCAAAATGCATTCACAAAGGCTTGCAATTTAGAGCAGTATTGTTAACAATTTTAGTTCAGAGAATCCTGCTGTCGGTATTAAATTATTATTATATGATCTATTCGTGGTTAGTGAGGCCCATATAGTGCGACTTGAGGCCACGAAAACATCGATCGCAAAGCGATTTAGTGGTAGCAATGATTGTGAAATATAAACATCGAAATCTGCTTTTAGAATTTCACGTTAAACCAACGCGGTCTCCAAACTCAGGTGTTCCCGTCTTACACGTTTGCGGCTCTTGGCACGGCTAGATACGTTTAATGTACTATAGTACATGGTGAGAAATTCCTTTATAGAACAGTTCTTTGAACTTGCCAAACAGTTACGAGATTATTCCAATAAGAACATGGCCCATTTTAACAGTAATGTTTTTTTGGCATAATTCCAACCACATAAAAAACGTTAGGTACTGATTTAATCAATTAATTATCCCACCAAAAACATTCCTGTTAAAAGTAGACCAAGTTCTTATTGGAAAAATCTCATATATGAATGTTTTCATATGGGAATGTTCCACCATATACCATAAGCATTAAACTTGTTCAACCACGCCTCGGCGAACGTGTATTAAGGAATTTTCATCATACGTTAGATATTTTAACAGCTGAACACAATGACATTTCATACCATGGACGCATCACGTCGTACAATAACAAAGTCCAAACATGGTACGTTTACTAATTTTCGATATTTATTGAAAATTCAATTATTTTTCTACATTCTTTACCCTTAGTCGCGTGTTATCTTTTTTTGCGTCGTTGGGGTATTATTTTATCACTTTTAATGACACAATTCGGCATCTTTACAGCTTTGCGATTAAAACACGACTAAGAAAAAGTGTGCTTACATCGCCATTAAGCACACTGTTGCCGTCCCGTTAACAGCGCGCCAATGCTTTGTCCTTGGTACGAAATGTCATTGGCTAAACACATAAAGTGAATATTCCTTACATTTAGGTATATGACGCTTCGGTTTTGTTAAACGTTTGTGTCTTACGAAAATTATATATCGCTCGTTTTGTTGCCGCCGATGCCGGCTGGTGTTTGCTTCCCGCAACTCGGCTGCGTGTGTTGGAGCGTTTGATGCGGAAACTTAGTTCGGCATCCTGTCTATGCCCGTCGAGCGTCTGCGAATACAAATTGTTTGCAAATGCATCATGCCTTGTTATTATTTGGCATAAGCCAATCATTTAAAGTTGCATTATGATATGATTACCTCATTGAGTTTTATATTATGGTTTTCTATAGATAGTTACTATTTTAATTAGAACTTAGATTTTCATGTGGCACTCCTTTAGCAGAGAATAATACTAAATATTACTATTAGAACAGACAGACCTCCCCGCCAGTTTAACATCACACGCAAAAATAATCACGGCCCGTAGTAACAGCTGGTTAGACAGAGAAGCATTTTGTGTTGACATATAACGTTGTCCCTCTCTCGATAGTTTACGCGCACACACAAACTTGTACGGACAGGGTTGTGCTCCGATAATAGTAGTAAGTGATAAAAAGGTTTTGAATGTTTGTGGCATACCTCCTGTCCGCCATTTTGAAAAAAAAATAATGCAGACATCTAGTTATAATTGTGAAGTAGTCCATAACAGTTATGGCTAACAATGACGTACCTGAAGAGGCTCCTCAAGATATTCCCGAAGAACCTACCTGAAATACAAGATGTACAAGAAATACCACATCAGTCAAATGTTACCGTATTTCCCGTGCCTGGTTTTAAACGAGTTACATATCTACATTTTGTATTGTAGCCGGCTGAAATAATCAGAATGACCTAAAACATCTTTATGATGATGTATGATCACCAATTAATACCATACCAATTAAAATATTAACTAGTCAACTTACCACATTAATATTTTAGCTTAACATCATTATTAAAATGATTATTATAAACATTCAGAGTGATTATTTCAAACATCTATGCAACAAAATGCAAGCAAGTTCAAAAAATATCGATGTCACGTGATCAACTTTAAGCATTAATATCTCGGAAACGTGACGCTTTGCATTGATGTCAGCTATCGATTTATATAAGTTTCATGCTACTTCAACTTCAACTATGCCAGGCTTCATACAAAAATCTTCAATGCCCTTTGTTCGAATGTATGAAGTGTCCGGGGTCCTTTAGCGAGGACAAATCTAGTAACTACCATTATGAACGCCAAGTGCGAAAAAAATTCGGACCAAATGCAACGTTTCGCGCGAGACCCATGTTATAAACTTATAAATAATAAATAAGATATTCATACAAGAATGTATTTTATAATACAAACACTGAATTAGCTTACAGCCAAAATCAACTCAATACAATGTCCTTTATTGCACATATACGTATAAATAAATAAATGGAATGTATACTTACAATTAATTTATTATATATTTATTAATTAATGTATTTGGTGTGAATGTAAAAAAAATTACTGATTATATACATTAATTACATTTAATTTATTAGTCCATAGTTAATTTACATGCACATGTTATTGGTCTAGGAGTCCATGTCTTTATATTTCAGAGAGTGTTATGTTAAAACCTCAGTGTAAATTATTCACTAGCATTAGTCACAATGGGTAGGAAAGTGAAATGTACACCTACACCCTAGCGTTACGCTAAAGAATAATTACGATTACATTTTGTGTGGTTTTACTCCATATCATATTCTTCTACCATCAGCTCTATATATTTATTTTGTGTCAAATGTCTAAGTCAGTGTCAGAACCCTTTGTTGCTCATGATAGGTACACTTGGTACATTTATTCACGCCAATTATTTACCATCTACCGCGACCTAGGAGCGGTTGTCGGTAAAAAACTGGCGTTTCTTCTTTAGAAGAATTAACGGCGCAACAAACTTCAAGTAACACATCTTTCAAACTCACGTGTATCTCACTCGAGTGCACTCACTTTGAAACCTAATCCATTGGTAATTCTGTAAACATTCTAGAGCACTGTCGACATGAAGTGAACAAAGGACACACTTTACGTCGACAGTGCTATAAAATGTTTACAATATGCCAATGAATTAGGTTTTGAAGTGAATAAAATCACTGAGTGAGACTCGCACGTGAGGTTGTATTTTACATAATAGCACTACAGACATCTTTGTGATTCAAATAATCGTCGAGTTTAAAATAAGCTTACTCACTCAACATCATATGTCACTTACCATCAGGTGAGATTGAGGTCAAGCGCAAACCCATCAACAATAAAAAAAATAAGCTTTGTATAAAAAAAAATTTAAACTTTTTTCTGAGTGTTTACGAATTTAAAGGCTTTTTCTAAGTGAAATTTTGTTAGTACTTAATTAAAGTACCTACTTACATCCAAGGATGGAGTCATCCCTTAAAAAGGAGAGGAGTCTTTACACTACGGTGGCCTGTAATCTCAATATCTCCCTACAGGGAATGGCGCGACGTGTCACGCTAATGCCTACAAAACTTTTAATGACATAATAATGGTCTCAGTACAAAAAGAAACCGATAACCAGAATTACTACTGCAACACGGAAGCTTTTCTATAGCCGACATTCGCTTAATTAATTTGCTGAACGTTTGATCTTACGCCAGTGAGCAGCAGAGTAAAGCTGCGTTCGATATGCAGTCTCTCATTAGTGCACAATTGCTTTGCTAAATGTACATGTAGCAATGATTTAATTGGATTAGTAATTAATATGGATGTAATACGCATTTATTTACGAGCCTTAAGGTCTAGAAGGATGTATGGCTGACAAATTGGTTGCACTGTTATCAGCAACCTGGGGGCAACGTGTAAGGAATGCTGGAGTAACTCCTACGGACGTGGTACAACATCAACACCCACTATACACACACTAATTATCTCAGATATGCGTGTTTTCTCAAGATGTTTTCCTTCACCATTTGAGAAAAGACAGTTAGTTATATGTACGTTTCAAAAAAAATAACATTGGAACACCTGCTATCGACGTATTTACCGGAAGCCTTGTCACGAGATTCTATACCTATATTTACCGATATATTGAGGTATGTACCAAAATTAAGAACAACAATAACAAATAGGTACAACATTGTGGATGAAAGCCAATTTATCCCACTCTCTCTCCTCCAGTCAACATAAGTGCTGAAACGACTACACCTCATACCATGAAGCAAAATAATTTTTCGCACCTCAAATTTTTTTCCTTCATGATACTTGATACTAATTGTTTATTAAATAAGATAACAGTTGCACATTTTAAAATCTTCTGTTATCTAATTTAATAACCAATTAGTAGTGTCAATCATTGCATTGTGCCATCTAAAACTGCCATGCTACATGGCAGTATAGTGTGCCTGGCACCTAAAATATTTAATAAATTGCCCTAACACATACAATCATTACGACTACCTAGCTTTAAGCAAAAAATATTTGACATTCTCGTGGACAAGTGCTATTATACCATATCAGACTTTTTAAATGATGCAAATTTAAATTGACATTTCTATATTATTTTAATAAATCGCTTTTGACATGTATATATTCCGTTATTGACATCTGTATATTGTACTTAATTATTTGCTTTAATTTTAATATGTAATGAAAAAAAAAATGTTTAATTTGTGAAACGTTAAACACTAAATGTAGTACACCTGTGGGCAAAACATAGAGTACCTAAATGTATTCGACCAGCTCAAAATTACCTGTGTTTACGATTAAATGATTTGAATTTGAATCATGAATGAAAAAACTTTGAGGTGACTTATGAGGTGCGAAAAACTATTTTGCTTTATGATATGAGGTGTAGGTATACTTTACTTTATTTATACTTTATTGTACACAAATACAAGTCACACAACTCATTTAAACATATGATGTACAAAGGCATGATGCAGGTATAATGCATTTCAGGTATTTCGGATGAAGCGACTGAAATATCTCTTATATTATGTATGCTCCTGTGGAGCATCACCCAGTATTCCTGTGGATGTCATACAAGGCCACTTAAGGATAAATTCAGGCGATGAGCTGCATTGTCTATGCATTAAACTGCATAATTATACTGGTCCAAAAGTGGATTAATGTTTTGATTGTAGGTATTATATAGTGGTTGTTGTTTTGACGTGAAGTCGATAAACGTCTTACGTTAATGTAATCCATTAAAGTAAGGTCGTCCAAAAGAATTTGCGTTATTTTTACTTTTGCGAGCTTCGTGTAACTAAAGTTTTAAAGTTAGTAAAGTAATAGACATACCCACTCCACCTTTCCTGATTACGTCATAGACTGCGTGAGCGAGCATTGAAAATGAGGTGCCGTTCGGTCTAAACTAAGCTATTATCGGAACAGCTAGAGAAATTTGGACGAAAGAAACTGTATTTTAAAGAAAATAGTATACATCTATAGTTTGACATGCCACAAAAACTAGCCACAAAATTATAATATTTACAGATACCTATAACATATAAAAACATTAATATCAATTATTAATGTTTAGTTTAGCAGTTTTGAACACCTAGTCTTTACAAATAAACTGTATTTTAAAACTAAAGGAAGACACACTGAAACCCTGTGACACAGGTTATAGCTATCAGGGATTTTCAAAACCAAAATGATAAATTGGATTAGAGCCATGATTAGATTAGGTTTATTTGGGATAAATAGACGTAAATAGAACTTCCAACCCCATCGATGTTAATCGACCTAGTAAAGTAGTTTACTTTATCAGAATGATGTCTATATTTACAGTCCCTAAAAGAACACACCTCAAAACTACGTTACTGTTTACGATTGAAGCTTGCTACGGCGTAGCTCTTACTGCGTCGTTGTTCCTACACAATGAAATTAAAGCGTATAAAGTGTGAACAGAAAGCTCGAGGCCGTGATCAAAAGAAGGATAGTTGTCAGTGTAAAGTTTTATAAATATGGAATGAAAAATGTCGTCTAATGTTACTGTATATCAGAAATGTATATGAAGGTAAACACTTTTAGGTCCGTTGATATAACCGCAAGTTTTGCTCCCATGACTATCTATATTTATACTAATATTATAAAGAGGTAAAGTTTGTGAGGTTGTAACGGGTAATCTCTGGATCTACTGAATCCATTTTTCTTTTACCAATAGAAAGCCACATTATTTGAGAGTATCATAGGCTATATATTGACCCGACAAATGAATAGACGTTTTCGAGGTAGTCAGAAAATGTTCGAAGTGGGCACGGGTCAGCTAGTAAGAAATAAAATCGTGTAACTACAAATACATATTATAGTTTATTTACTAACTAAAACCCTGCCTCTGCCATCAACACTATTCCACCAATAGACACAAGTTGATCAAATTGCCTCTATTCAGTGTGCAATAGTTTTCAAAATCGATTGTTTCACGTGAAATCAATATGAGAAACAATTATCCCCCCCCTCTCCCTTTTAGTATTCTCAGAAGATATATCGCCCCTTTAGATGCCACCTCGTCCCAGCTCGAGCTACGTAGTGCTGATACTTCAATAGCTACTTCATCATTGTGGCTTATGCTCTTCTGAGCTTCCTTTTGTTGTGTATGGATTATTGATTTCGAATCATAAATCAAGCTTCTGTTCTATTCCTTTACCTATTATTTCATTATGTAGTTTTTGGGGTTCCGTCAAAACGAATACTTACAGAAAATACTGTTCACTGTTTAATTATTAATGTATATATAATATTCTAACACTAGCAACCTCGTAATTAGAGACTTTCATTATCCAAATCCATGTGAATCATGTAAAGAGAAGTATTTATCAGACTATAGTAATTTATTATCAATATGATGGTTATGAACAGTTTCACAGACGACGACTTATATAATAGATACCTATAAAATCCCAAAAAAAAAACGTCTTTGCGACAAAAGATTTGTTGTGATTTGTACATTTTGGGAAAATTAAATTCAATATTCCTAGATGTCTTATTCATGAATAAGACATCTAGGAATACTTTAAGTTCGGATTTTATTTATCATGTTTAGTCATGAAGAACGTCCAGAAGGCGAATTAGTTTAGATTTTAATATAATGACGTAACAATCAATTTACCTAAGTAAAAGAAAATCGGTTACTGCTGTATATCATAACAAGTTAGTTTTGTAGACATCTTTCATAGACATACAAACATGTCGTAAAAACCACCCCCGTGCAGGGAAAATACCTACTACATACATTTTGTTGAGGCGTAGATACACACGTATTTTTACATTCGTTCGACCGGCGACGTCAATATTGGTGTAGTGCATAGACTTACTACTTCCTAAATTTATTGTGTAGTGTTACAACTGACAATGTTAATGACATCCACAATGTCATGAACTACGACATCGTTTTCTCGAGGTCTTTTGTCTCTATAGTAAAGGATGAAAATAATATAATTATCCAGATTCCATCGAGAGTAATTGTTAATTGAACTTGCACTAGACTCCCAGAGCGATGAGTCGCCCACGAACTCTTTTCCATTACACGCGATATCATCGGTGACCCATTCGTCTTAGACTTCAGTAACTAAATGGCATTATATCGTTAATGATATCGACGTTTATACTAATATACTTAATTTTAGTATAAAAGGTGTAGCGTTGTTCTCGGATAATGTGAAAGGGCTTACAACTGGAAGATATTATTGTGTGTCGACTATGTGCTGACTACTATTTACTAAATACACATTGTGAACGAAGTGACTTAATATTGGTGTCTATATCGAAAACAAGCTGCGAGGAAATGGGGAACCGAAACTTGAACAAGCATCCGGACATTCCTTTTCGATTTCTGTGTAACAAAAGGTTTGTCATAAAAATAATCGTCTTGATATTGAAAAATAAAGGTTATTTTCATTTGAGACAATAGTGTTGATTGATATTTAAGTTTGTATAATGGCCGTCTCATTGATATAGCGCTTTTATTTGGAAATTATTATTTGGGAATTTCCGCAAACGGCAGACAGAGGTCGGGAGTTCGATTTCCCCGGGGGCGAACAGGTTTGTGCTATTTGTTTGAGTTGATCTCGGTACCAATGTTATGTTTTTTTAAATGATATTTATCTATTTTAGAAAAATAAATGTTAGTTATCTAATTCTCTGTATGTTCTGCTAAATATTAGCTCTACTATTTAGGTATTACTTGTCTTGAGACCCTAGTACTAAAGTCTAAATGTAGTATAGTATGATCAACAATTGTAGTTTCTGACCCATTAAACTTTTATGGCATCATAAATGTTGTTAGGTTTTTTCCCATAGATTGTGAAATTTGATAATTAATAAATTTTCCAGAATCTTAATTCTTACATTTGACGATTAATCTTGGCATTTGACGACGACATTCGTTGGTTGTATGAGAATGCAATAGGAACAGCATAACTTTATGGGTCCTAAAATTAAATTGGCCAAGTGTACACAACAGTGAATTGGTTTCAGAGGTACTATCAATAATAAAGGTTATATCAATTTTAAGACTGCTTAATAATTAACTAATAGCTGTTGTGGGATGTTCACTTTAATAATTTCTGAAGCCTGAGCTCTAAGCTTAATAGCGACATGTGTTTTCATAGCCTTTATAAGGTACAAAAACAAATAACAGCTCATTCTACCGATGGGAGCACCCTGGATATTTCTGCTGCCAAACAGCAATATATGCATTGCTGTGTTTCTGTTTAATGGGTAAAAGAGCTAGTGTACTTTTTTTATTATATATATGGGGTATGTCATCAACTATATATTAATAGAGTAAAAAGAAAAGTAAAATGGCTTATTTGCGCCGGCCTTGTTACGATGCGGTTGCGAAATTTTTGTGTGCGTGAATTTTCATTAAAATAAATAATTTCAAGCTTTAAGTATGTAGCGTGTTATTGTGATCACTGTCCAAACCCTGTGGAGGTGGTGCCTGGTGCGCCAAATAGATATACCAAATATTTACACATATATACACTTATCTAATCCCTAACTATAATTTTGTCTTGTGCTATGGGAATTAAATAAGGATTGGACAATTCACAAATGTAACATCCAGACCGGGACCAGCTTGTACAAAGTTGTCTGTCCCCAGTGGGTATCAATATTACGACGTGCAGATGTTCAATGAACGCTCACAATCAGCCCGTTTGCAGCTCCTTTTTAAAAACAGTTATGTAATTATAATAAAATGTTCCGATCTTAAAATTAATGATTTTAGATTTCCACTTAATGGAATGGAAGCTGAATTAATAGGTAATAGCTTACAAGGTAAAGCACTTAGACAGCATAATCGTAACGTAGGATCTAAAATAGATACCAGACAGTGCTCTATGCTTACTGGAATATTCACTAAGTCGTCTATTTTGAGTCCGGAAAATTAAGGGGACAGGTGAATTTGAGAAATAAACCATTTGAAGATATTAATTTTTTATTTATACTGTAATAGTGTTGTTTTAGTTTTACTCCAGAGTTAAGATGATGTCCCATCATGGGAATGCATTATAAAGTGACTATACAATTAATAAATAAAGTAGGTATTATTATAAAAACATTTTGCCTTACAGCGTACATTTTGTATTTTTCGCTAGAAAAAACAAACGTTGACCATAGCAAAAACCAAACATCCTTGTTGCCAGGGGTAGCTGTACCAGGGGATGCACAGCAGGTCACGGTGGCCTAAGACCCTGAGCCTTAAATAATAGAAATGATCGGTTACTGAGTTGTTGTTTTTTTTAACTATTCTTCCAATCTCATTATTATGTACCCAAATTATTTAAAACGGCGTTTTTAACTCGTTCAACCCATCACGCTAACATCTTTGTCGCTATTTTTCATCAAGTGCAATCTCCTAACAGTCTTATTAATAGCTTACTAGAAGAACCAGTAGGAATCAATACTGTATACAAATACTGATTTCGAATACAGCTATAGATAACCATCATAACACGAATATCTTTATATTCTCGTATACAAATACAACATAACCACTTCTCTTCGAAAAATGTGCAATTCAGCGGCTATTTATCAAAAGCTCGCCGCCTCCGTAAACACTTGTATCATCCGCGAATCCATTAAATTTATTAAACAAGCATTATGTTGGCTTCGCCGCTCGAAAATTATTAATGGACGCATCAGTATGGAAATTTGAAACATGACCGTCGCTATATTTTAATCAGTAAAGTTTTGTAATCGCCCGAAGTGAACTTTTTGATGTGATTCGCTACTATGAGGAGGAAATTGTTAAGGAATATTTGAAATTTCTCTCAGTTCAGTATCAACGTTTTAATTTGTTAAGATTTATGATTCTTGGAATTAGACATTGGGAGGCTTTAGATTATTAACATAAGTAAATCGCACCGGACAACCGCAACTCGAATTTATTGAATTATAAGACGATTTGTCAACTAAAGTTTATTAAAAAATATCAACGATATTCCATAAAACTATATACTTTTAAATTTTTACGTGTTTCACTTGTTATAATAACAAGGATCTCTGTATATCTTGCTGTTTTATAAAAATGTTCGTTGCAATATCTTCTGCCTGTAGGGCACGAATAACGAAAATTAAAGTAGTTAGCAGACTGAATAACTATAAAATAGAGATGCAATATAAAGAGCAATAAATATACAAAAACAATGTAAAGTAAAATTGTTTGTGTGTAAATAGCGTTTCTTTAAACAGTTAAGTTGTAGGCTAAAAATAGTTAGGCATGTTGTAAATTTAAATATTCCGAATAATATTAATAATGATGTAGATATCTATTACGTTCACTTATCAATATCATTTAAATCTATTATAATGTGAAATATAAACATTGCATTTCATGTAGACAATTTTTTTTATTGCTCTACTAATACTATAACGATCTGCATCTAACGGCTTATTATTTTTATTTAATTCTAGAATACCACATAATCAAGAAAAAATAATGACTAATCAAGTTTGTTTAACGGTTCGAACCTAAACTCTAATTGGGAAAGTTTAATGTCCATAATTGAGCTCTGTTAATTCCAAACCTATTTGTTTTGAAGTTTAATAATGGCTTTGGTATCGACCGACGTCTCAATTAACTGTAAATTGAAAAATAATTTTATCCAATTATAGCGAGCAATGAAGGAAGGATATGATTCGTGATGGGGAAATCCGACGAAGAACGAGGGTGACCGACATAGCCGAAAGAATTAGTAAACTGAAGTGGCGGTGGGCGGGTCACATATGTGGCAGAATCGACGGCCGTTGGGGCAGACGAGTTCTGGAGTGGAGACCGGGGATCGGCACGCGCAGGGTGGGACGCCCCGCCGCCAGATGGACCGACGACCTGAAGAAGGTGGCTGGATGCGGAGGGCGGAAGACCGGGTGTGTAGGAAGGCCTATGTCCAGCAGTGGACGTCTAAGGGCTGATATGATGATGATAGCGAGCATAGTCAAATGGCTCAACTTGGATTTTTACGAATGACAGTAGGAGTGAAAAATGTAATGTAAATTTCGAGTTTGGTTTTTGATGAAAACCGATTGTCGAAATGACCAAATATATTTTTACATGCGATTTACTTTAACGTCATAGAAGAATTTGTATGTTTTTTCTACATAGAATCACATCACATGACGTATAATACGGTGGGTATAACATTTAGTTTAAAAAACAAATACGCCTACAAACCGCGTGTATAAAAATAACTAAAGCTATACAAAATAATCCTTTCCTGAACATATTTCCATGTTACCGCTACTGATATGGAATCATCATGGAATCATTGGCTGGTTTGTCCATTTCAAATAAAATAAATAAATAATCGATCTAGCGATAGTTCCGAGATGTGTGTTTTTGACTTTCGACTACAATTAAATTGAACTTTGATTAAATTCTGTGAAATTCAAACTCGTTTGCAAAATCTTAAAATTTATAAGCTATTATTATATCATAAACAACGATAAGGTGAAAAAAATTGTATTTTGCAAATATACTAAATGTAGAACAAAATTTTCCCGATAACATATTTTATTGCAAAATTTGTGTGGTACCTATGGCCGTACCGTTTATTTAGAAGACACAAGTGACACTGTATTTTTGTATGTCTTCCTTTTTCTTTCAATTAGATATAGGTACAAGTTAAAAATTCTTTCCTACGGAAACTATATAGTAATTTGTGATGATAAGTGGTCCACGCGGACCAAGTCGCGGGCAACAGGTAATATATTAATAAAAGGACCACGATCAATTAATTTTCCTTGAAGTCCTACTATAGCAGGCCACCAGAAAATAGCAAAATAAACCTTGTGTAAAAAAAGCGTTTGCGAAATTCGAAATATTCCAGCAAATGTTGTGTGGTATTTGGTACTGGAATACCCCAGCGGAGTGTTAAGTATTTTCTACTATTTAAAAAGCAAATCCCACAACTATACATTGTCGAGATATTATTGGAGTTCTTTGCATTTTCGTTCCTAAATAAAAATAAATTGCTTTATATATTGCAGAAACTGTTTTTATGGGTTGCAGTTTATATAGAATGGACTTACAGATAACTTGAAAGAGTAATGTATCACTTATCCTTCATCCCAATTTTCTTGTTGCAAATGTTTTTAAGTTACATACATGCAAGTTTTGTTAATATAATATGTATAGTTGTAATTGTAATATTTAAGGGGTTTTTAATTAATTTAATCTTAAAATATAACATAACATTTCATGTCAAAATAAATTACAAAATTAAACGTCAATAAAAAATAATATTTTTTACAATATTAGTTTTGTTAATTTAGATACATATATTAAACTGTAAAAAAAATTTACAGTTCACCTTTCTCATATTATTTTAGTTCTGCTACCGCATCGTATTCTAAATGCTGCTCTATAAATTTTTATTCAAAAAGCAAGTACGCGTTGGATGTAGTCCGATGGTTAATAACTGTCATTCCAAGATTCGGGTATTGCTACTGCACCATATAGCGCTCTATGGAATTTAATCGAAAATACTTTCGATAATCAAGACCTTTCATCAAAAAAGCACTTCGATTTTTATTCCATTTACGTAAATCCCGTGTAATAACAATTCAATGAGCAATTCCCTGGTGTAAAGTATGCTACGTAGGTAGGTAAAAAAAGTTATAATGTACTACATTGTTAGTTCAACGACCGGCAACTTGTAAATATAGTCGTAAGTTACATGTCATTTTGTTCACTTTGTACAAATTATATGACCCAAGGGTGTTATAACTTGGACTTACAATACCCCCGGCGGTTTTAAGGCTACCTTAATTAATACAGGTATAACAATAATTTGGCTAGGCATTGGAAACAAGAGCCCAATACTAATCCTACAGGCTTGGATAGTTTAGATATAAACATAGAGAAGCAGTAATATACCTGGTAGCGATGGGACCATAGGTTTGTGGTCATCTAATAGATTATGTTTAGGTACTAAAATATCCTGAGAGCGTGTTTAAATCCATAACGTTACGTTAGAAGCGTTCAAGCGGCACTTATCAGCCACGGCGCGTAATTTACGCGCGACACTCATTGCTGCGTCACAGCCATGTTTGATGTTGCAGCATTTACCCGAGCGGCAATGTGACTGCATCTAGATTTATGCTCTTTAAAGTGCAATATTTTGAGAGCTCAGCGATAGTTTCGCTTAGAGTTATTGCGTTTTGCTGAGTATTGTCAATATTGCATAGAGCGAACCTGCGCTTATTTTGTCTACATTATTGTGTATTGTGAGTTTGTGAGACATTTAACTGTTATTTATTTTAATATTGCTTTACTTATATGATTTATAAACAAATCATTTGGCTTAAGCGAGTAAACTTTGTTGTTAAATTCAAAATATTTAAGTTAAAAATCTTAAATGTCAAAAATAACGAATTAATCAAACCTTAATTGGTTTTGTAGCTAATGTACATAATACGCTTTATAGGTATAAAGATGTTTTCTAGTGCGCGAAGTAAGACCGAATCGCCAATACTCGTCAAAACAAATAATCCGAGAAATTAATTACTTTGGATTTCGATCTTATTTATTTACGCTGCGCTGTTCAAAGTTTGGTTCAAATACCTACGACGACTTGTCAGTATTATGCTTGGAAAGGATTTTCATGTTCAAAGAGGATACCAGAAATTATACAGCACTTTTCACGTAACATAATCGGGCCCGGAAACAAGCTGGGCAATCTGGGCCCACAGACTAAAGATTATGCAAATTATTACATTAATATGCACAGGACTCCTCCTAAAATACCCACTTGATTAACAGACGTGTCCCGAATCCGAAAATAGTTGATTTACTTTAAGTAAATGCGAGAGAACCTAACTTCTAGGCGCAAGAGTCTTTCATTGAGTAACTTTTTTAATTATTTTTTTATATCAAATTAAAAGAGGATTTGAAGATGAAGGTAGCTCAGTCGTAACTGGAGCATTTTTCTTTTCAACTAGAGGTTTACAGAAGTTACCAATATCTTAACCCACAGAGAGCGCGCGGCGAATAGTCGTGTTTTCTCTATTTGATCTTTGATTTGATTTACAAATAAAGTGCCTGCATATATATTATCAAAGGTTACAGCGGAGTTTCAATATCGATGTTTCCTTCCTCAAGAAATGTCCTAAATATAAAAGGTACACAAGAAATTATTCAGTGGTTTTCGACATTATTATATACGAACAGGCATCTGTCAGACTCGTGGAATATATTTTTTTCCCATACCTAGTATGCAATTCCAATAAAATATATTGAGATATCGTCCATAACATAGACATTGCCAATGTTCAACTATTATCTCAGTTCTCCATTTTCTCTTAAATTGTTCGGAAAACGACACGTGGAAACCTGATTTTGCCCAATTACATTGAATGTTGGATAACCCAGTAGTAAACAATTTCTATTTTTAGGTGTTCAATTATACTGACTTACTTTACTAGAGAGTTCTACTTTCCTTTTAATTGACATTATTTTATAGAACAAATAATATCAATATGAAATAACAGATTACATTGCCTAAGGAAGTAATCGTCGAGTATTACAGAAAGTAGATTTAGTAACATTTACGTCACATCACATTATAATCATATTGTACCATCGTCATGTCTTCAACACCCTACAAGAGAGTCCATTGTTGAACCAGACCCTTCAGAAAATTATGGGATGTTTATCCCCTAATCACAACCATGCTGTGCGGGCCAATTGGTTCTCCATACGGTCTTGATGATACACTCTGTATAAACCTACTCCATGGTGCAGAGATAATCGACACATCACATGTATAGGGCACGCATAGGGTAGGATGCTCTGCCCCCAGATGGATCGACGACTTGAAGAAAGTGTCGCGAAGCGGCTGGATGCGGAGGGCGGAGGACCGGGTGTGGGGAAGGCCTATGTCCAGCAGTGTAGGTCTAAGGGCTAATATGATGAGATGATGACATTTACATCCTGTTAGGAGTACTTTTCCATACGGATACCGCATGGATTATATCATATCGAAGGTCAAAGCAAGCAAATCTAGGACGCTAGACTCAGTCACAAAATATTTTATGGGCTATTCATTCCTTGGCGAGACACCGTGTCGCCGATCTGACCTAAAGCAAGTTTGGCTACGTCTCAGATATACATACCTATGTACTTGAATTGTGTAGGTTACAAGTTATTTCGTATGTCTATATATGGTATGGTTCATTCTTACTCAGCATATGCTTACGATGTCTAATATGAAATATTTAGGATCAATTGAATTCAATCACAGGTGTGCTTTATTTGTAATTAAAATCTAATTATTATGGTTATTTATAATCTAATTTATATTGTTTAAACTCTTGTAATAAACATCTTTGTCAGTGAGCGTTTTGTATACACGTTACAAGAATTGGATTTGGAAAACTAGTGGTTTGGTCATTGGACTCGAGCACCAGAAGTCGTGGGTTCGATTCCCACGTTCAATTTCAACAGCTTCGTCCAATTTATATAAGATAGTCCCGGTCTGGGTGTTATATTTGTGAGCTGTCCTATCCTTCTTTAATTCCCATAGCACAGGAGGAAATTCTACTTTGGGACAAGTGTATGTGTACGAGTATGTGTGTAATATTTATTATTGTCCTACTTTACTGACTTTTTGCTTAGTCAGGAGTCCCTTATGGTAAGTTTGTGTAAAAATGTTAACGCTGTAAATATGAGTCGTGACGCAAAGATTTCAGTGTAAACGAAAAATGAAGAAGGTGAAGTCGCGGGAAACAGTCAATCTTCTTAATAGGAGAGGTTAATGTTTGAGTCGAGTCATTCATCAAAAACAGTGACAAACATTTCAAATCACCTCTCCTTAAAAGGGATGAATATGCAAAACTGCAATGCCTTCTTAAATATCTTTTACAGTTTGAGTATTTTGAGATAAATAATAATAATAATAATAATAATAATATGAAATACAAATCCCCTCTGAGATTTTTTAAATTTAATTTTAAGAAAGTTTTCGCAATGTTGTTCATATCAACGTCCGAATAGTCGGACGAACAGACAGAATAGGTTCACGTCGATAATACGCTTTGCATTAACAATCGAATAAGTTAGAGATAATAATCTTCTTTGTCTCATTTCACTCTAAATTACTTGGAAATATGCAAAGTATCTTAATCCAAACGGCAATAAAATTCGCAAAGGATGTTATTTGCCGAGCTCTCCTTTGGCACGGAGGATTTAATTTAAGATTTAGTAGAGACAGTTTCGGTTTGCAGTTGAACCAATATTTATACAAAAACTCATAAAGATAATGATGACAGAAATTTACAGATGCGAACGGTTGTTGACGATAGATATTGTCCAAGACTGATTTCATCTAGTTTAAAACAAATCGCGTATTTTCTTCTTATACAGCTACATAATTAATCATTAATCTGATTCTGTCCTACAACTTAGATTTAACTAAATTAATGGAATATTAAACCACATACTTTATACAATTTAGTAACACAACTAGGTTATGCTTGTTACTTTTTTGAATGAAATCAACCCCATATATTTAGTTGATATCAAAAAGTCCCGTGAAAAATTACGAATTTCTGAAGGCAGCTGCTATATATTTATATACTCATTTTGAATTATATGTCTATAGATTACCCAATTTATAAGGTAAGCTAAATTATTATTATGGATCAACATAAACTGATCAGGAACAGAACAAAGACCATCAATAATCTAATTCGACGAACTTGCAAGAGCTCTGGGTATTACTATAAGATCCCAATATTATTCTATAATATAGGTAGGATACAAGATAGTATTAAAAGTAGTATTGATAATAGGCAGTTACATACATAAACTATAAGCGTCGAGCCTCAGAAGTCGCACGAAATCACCCCTTTTCAGTAGTTGAATCGGATGTTAGCCGGTGGCCTTGCTTTTAGCTCCTCGCTTTCGGCCGAGATCAGCAACTCTGCTCTTTTCGAAGTCATAGACGTTATTCTGCACACACAAGCTGTATACACTGAATAAAAAACAATAGTTGATTTGAACCAGGACTTGTTAACCGTGAACAGACATTTTAACTCCATACGAGCGCACCAAGAATTCTTGTTCCTTAGCACTAATTCAATTTGTTACCCTGATCACGATCTTGTTTCAAATAAACAAACATAAAAATGAAAAGCTAACATGCAACAACCGAGACAAAAAAGTGTGGGTGCCATACTGGTTATAGAGCAAGAAAAGTATTTTCCAGCATACTTACTTATTTATTCCCAAAATCAGCTGCCAAATCCACAGCACTTCCGACTTCCCTACTTACATCACAAGTGTAGATTAATTACCCATTAAGCGTTTGATGGATCAGAAATCCCATTACCGTGCAGCCATGACAGATTGACGAAAGGTGCGTCTCGTTTTGAGATTGTGGCTCGATGGGAAGGAAAATTGCTTACGTTGCGATATCCAGGCGATGTCTGAACTTAATTGAAGTCTTAGCTTTAAAAATCGTTTACTTACGTTCAATTCTTAGTTATTGAAGGAAAAATATTGAAGTTCAGATGATAGTTTTTAACTCCGTAATAGTTCTGTGTAGGTACAGTCAGAATCAGATAATGCAGAACATTTTCTTAAATTACTTACTGCATCCTGAAGCTTTTCATAAATCATGGTTTTGTGTACTCACATATGGTATAAAACTCTAGTTACCGGTGGTAGGTTTTTAGAGTAGAGTCCGTCAACACGCTCTCAAATAGTCAATGTTTTCATTGATATGCTAGTGTATATAAGTTATTTGATTATTGCAGTGCAATTGCATTGTCCTCAACAACATTGTAACTTTATAATGTTTTATGTAGGTGAGGTATCATATGTGTCTGACATAAACTAACAACATGCAGACACCGAGACTTTAATTTTCCTGACTTTTCTACTTTTTCTGCAATAGAAAATAATACTGAATAGGTACCTATTAATTAAACATGTACTTTTCTTACGTATAAAATTGGTTGTTATACGGTCGACAACTTTAATGTCTGACCCAACCAAGTGTTTTGTCCCTTTTTCGCACTATGTGAATGTATGCGTTGCATGATAGTTTTTTATGGAGTCCAATTTTCCAGAATCTTAATATAATATTTAATATGATTACAAAAACGACACTTGTTGGTTGTGTGAGAATGTAATAGCATGTTATATATGTCAGAAATTAAATTGGCTGAGTGTACCTTCTAGTGGAATCGTTCTGGGTATTAGAATACCATTTTATTCGGGTTAAACGACGTGCTCTAGCTACCTCATTACCTATGAAAATCGGTTTAGTTTGGTTGTAAGCACTTTAATAGGTACCTACTCCTCATTTCATACAACCTGCTAAACTGAAATAGCTGTGCTCCTAAATGGAGTTACGAAATTCTGAATGTTTGATGTCAGATGTCGGAAAAAGATATACAGAAATATATACCAAAAGGAAATGTTTATTTATTTTTAAATACTTTCGAGTTGATAAACGTTTTGTATTTACTAAATATGTAGCAACAATCATAGGAGAATTTTTCATTTGTTAAAAAAAAAGGCTTTTAACACATTTACATTACTAATTGATTGTGTTCTATTGTATTTTTTTAATTTATGAGAATAACATACTTAAAACACATCAATAGTTACTGAATTCATTCCATGTATCATCATAAAGCTTATTTACTTAAAGAAAACTTTATTTATTTATAAATCCATTCGACCGCAAAAAGGTTTCCAATGCCAAGTTTCTCATAAGTTATTCTGTTGTCACTAACAATCAACTACAGTCACGACATGACATCCTGGTTTCTTTTATGGCAAAAATGGCACTAAAAGCAGCAGAGCCCTATCGAGGATAGACAACACTGCCCCCATGTCAGGGTCGCAAATTATAATGAGTGTGATCCTCAGTAATCGACAATTCAGATGTTTTTGTACATTCTGTCACCCTTTTTTCATATGGATTTGGATACATTTGACCAATAAATAAAAAAATTCTAAAGAAAACTCCACAAAATATAGATACCTTTTAAAAAAAATCAATTGAAACTTCATTTATTGAGAACATATTAATTCATAAATACTTACTACCTACTGTACCAACTTAACTAATTTTCATATTATAAAAACATCAATATGAAATGAAGTGAAAAGTTTATCTATGTATTGGTATTTTCTAAAATGTTGAATAATCAAATACAAAATTTTCATTTGACCTAGCGATGCCCGCGACTTCGTGCGCATAAACTACTGAAATACGTGCTGATACAGTTTTTATAAGTATACTTTCTAGTCGTGAATGATATGCTCGAAACAAGTAAAAAATAAAATAAAAAAAGGAATAGGTAGTAATAAAAGCTACAATCGCAAATGTGTAAGTGAATACCTCCCTCCTTCCCTGGGTCCCACCCTGCCTTCTCCCTCACCACCCCTTACGTCTATTCCTTCCCCCCTTCCTCCCCTTCAGCCCTTCCTTTCCACAAAACAAACGGACGAATGAACGAACGAACAAGACCAATATATCTATGTATTATTCTATACATCCTTAGGTACACTAGACAAATAAAAGAGAGACAAAAAAAGAGAAAATAGAGTACGAGTAGTACCATGCCACGGCGTTGTTGTATTCGGCGACTGAAGAATCAAACAAGATGATAGAAAGGGGCATCTTCTGTGCAATAAACTCCATAGCATCACCAACAATCACTAACTACCTGCCCGGCCTGGTGGTGAGCAGTGCATACTCGTCCAATTATTTTAGGATAAGCCTGGCCCAGCAATGAATTCAAAGCCGAATCCTCTACGACCAAAATGTTTATATAATATTATATTGTTTATGTATTTAGTAGCTACCTATGTATTTGTTATTATTGAAAAGTTAGAACTTAAGAATGTGTGTGCGTTAATGTGACAATGCGTTAAATAATAGACGTACACAAGGATCTAGCAGGTTTAATGCTAGATCCTTGTACATACGTATGTAACTACGTATGTAACTACATTTCATTATCCTACAAACCATTGTATCAGAGTTACAAGGTAACAGATAAGACTAATAAGAAAGAAGCTACGCAATAAACCAGTAATTATAAAAAGGCCGTTCATCATTTATTACGGCGCAGGTTTGTTACCCAGGGCGCTAATATAACTCTACGACACGGAAAAGCAGGACCTTTCATAGCAAACGCAATATTCATTACGTCACGCGCTTGGCGGTTTTGTCTCCACCAGGGTCATGAATTAAGGCGGAGGCCATTACGGTAGACAGGAAATTTGCACAGCTCGCATTTTGTATGCGTTAGCTTCACCACTGTATTATAATGCTGCTACACTATTATAACCATGCCATCAATCTTAGAGTTAGATTATTAAAAAGATACAAGTGTAGGAGTATTAAGCATTCATTAATTAAAAGAGCTAAAGATTCACAATAATGAGCAAGGTAAACGGGCAGGTCACATATGTCGCAGAACCGACGACGGCCATTGGGCCAGATGAGTTTTAAAGTAGAGAGCGCGTATCAGTAGAAGCACCTGAGACTGAGATGGTCCCTGCCAGGTAAGGTAGGTGGACGAAATGGAGACGAATGGAACAGCCCTCTAACATGAATGGATCAACCTGAGATTACCATGATGATGCTTTCAATGGATGACCTAGTATTCAAAATACCCAGAACATTGCAACCCACCATCAGGTTCATATAAATATAAATAATTGTAGTAAGGAAAACCCTGACCCGTTTGAAATAGCCCGCATACCTATCTACAGACATCAATGGGGAGACAAGTCTACAAAGAATCATATCTACCTACATGTGCTGGCACTGTTTGTCGACGAGGATAAAATCCAATGTAATGTGTGGTTCATTTGCCGTCAGCCTCCAGCAATGATCGATCGATCGCCTCCATTTCTGCTTTAGAAAGCTTGAATAGTAGCGCTACTACTTATTCTACAATATCTACTCAATCAAACTGGTTGAAACATAAAGTGTTATGTAATTAATATAATATCTTATTTATTGACCTCTTATTGAAAGTCGCGACCATTTTAAAACTTAAAAATTTCCAGTAGTCCTGCATTTCAGTTGTCTCGCATACATTATTTAAACCGTCCTCCAGTGTGGGATGCTTCACACGTTCTGTTGGATAAACCTTTTTGTACTTGCATAAAAGATGGTAATATTGCGAGATTTGAAACCCTGGGCGGTCCTTCCCTCTTGGGAGACTGCTATAAGATTTCTTTAACTGACCTATCTCAAAATTCATTAAAACTAAATAGTTTCAATGAATTTTGAGTAAATACTCAAAAAATACTAGATTTAAGAGTATCTTGAACTTGACTGACTTGACGTGACTGTGTGAGTTTAGTCATAATTTGTGTATAATATAGGATATAAATAAATGCTACAACTATTTGTGGAGAGTAAAATTTGTTCAACGTATACTTAATGGATTTTAATAATTGGCAATTATTTAAAAATAAAGTATCTAATAATCTAGTCATTATAACAGATAATTAATATGAAATACTTACTGAGCTATTACCAAGTAATCCGAATTTAATGTTAATTTGGATTATTCAGTAATAATTCAGTCAATAGTGGAATGAATGTGAGATTTAGTAGAATTGATACAATCTTATACCAGTCCAATAGGAGTCCATTAAAAAGCATAAAAATAGAGTGTTTTGCATATCAATACAAGACTGCTTGAAGTCTTAAATATTTATCCGGTGCTGCGTATGAAAGGCTGATTTCCTCATATCTTCTATGTAGGACAGGTAGGCGCATTCATTCGCGTAGAAATTAATTAATTGCGGACTGGACTGCCAATGATCAGCACCAAGGAATGAATGATGTCACAGCTAACAACCTGCTCTAAATATAAACTACACGTCAGTCAGCTATGTCCAGCGGTTACTAGGTTATGTTAACATGATGAAGGTACATTTTTTGGGGCACGGTGGTGGCATCTTAAATTAATGAGCTAGCCACGCGAATACCAAATACCACCATGACATGAAACGTTGTCAGAGGGGTGAGCGTTCGGCCTTCGGTCGGCAAAAGTCGTTGCTAATGGAGTGTAATATAAGGAAGGGGTACCTGCAAATATTTGCCAAGATATTTTATGTTCTTTCCCGTAATCCGTAAATATTAACGTAACCTGTTCTAGATTTCTTGGTGGGTTATAAATTTACAGTCATCTTTATGTGAATAAAGCCCTCTTTGATATTCCTTTTCTAGAAAATTCGACCCCGCATTATTCGGTCTTATTGAGACTTTGAAGACTATTTTCGGAGCTGGTGATATTATTTTTCTGTCGTTAAATTCATTTACATTTGATTTCTACATAAATTAAAAAGCTGTTTCATCTTGATACGAGCTTCAACGGAATAACTGCGATGATTGCTAATAGATTAGATTCCGTCATACTCCGCTGGTTCACATAATTTCACACAATTGGTGAAAAACTGTGTGCCTTCCATAGATACCCGTCTATAGTATACCTAAATTTTTAAGTTCATTTCTTCTGTTTACTGATTTGCTTCAGGTATTTCATCATCATCATCAGCCTAAATACGTCCACTGCTGGACATAGACTTCCCTAATAGAATACCACTTTTGGTCAGTTGCCCATTCGAAGATTTGCAATAACCACCACGCTTGGCAGGCGGATCTGGTGATCGCAATAACATACACACACAGGAGAACGCTGCTGCCCGTCCCTGGTGCAATCCCTTAGTCGCCTTGACGACACCCACGGGAAAGATAGTGGTGGCCCTATTCTAAGCCGGGAACCACACGGCAAAGGTATACTTCTTTTAAAAACGTTGCAATTTAATGTGTTTAATATAATAAACATCAGCCTGACAACGGCCACTACTGGATACCCTCCTGTCAAGAACCAAGCCACCTATTGGTCAAAACATTACTTGAACATAGTGTAAGTTCAAATAAATAATTATTCATTTTATTGATTCTGGTACTTACATTACGAGTTTTCTCCTATTTCACATCTAAAGGGAAAAGGTATAACCTACAAAAGGTGTAAAAGGTAACTCTCATATTTCCCAAAGGCGTTATTGAATAAAGGCCCCAATTGAATATGTGACCACCCATTTACAAAGGACAGAGGGTTCGCATAATTTATAGTTCCACCTGTAACCGGGTCCGTAGAATAATGGCGATAGGTATAGAATTAATACGATAACTTTGAAACATAACTTAAACGTACATTGTTGATTAGCAAAATAGGATCATGGGTGATGCCACGTACCTATCTATAATGTAATTTAGTTAATTATACTCTTAATAGCTGCTTTGAACTACAGGTGGAGTCTATTACATTTAGTACGGCTATAAATTACTCAATACATTGCTTTAGAATTATAACCCGACCCATTTTAATGAGTACCTACTTCGATATAGCTTGCTAATACTTTCAGAATGTCCACAGCTGTTTGTTACTTATTTAGCTACCTTAAATTGCACTGAGCTAGGCCAAGGTGGCGCACACCGTGGATACCTTACTTGTACCACATGCAAGATGGTCACCATAACCGTGGACCCTACTAACGACTTCCTACAAGAATGGCCTCAGTCTCTCGACTGGACGTCCGACTGCGTTCAAATTCAGATACTCCCCTCCCCCAGTGAGTTCTTTACAATGAACAATTTTCTAGTCTTATGGTACAACTTCCCTTTCAAGTACATTTCGAGATATTGTAAATATATTTTTTGGAAAGATGTATAAATGATTTTTTATTATTTATTATTAGGTACGGAACTCTAATTATTGATTTGCGACTTTTTTTCACCTTTATATGTGCTATGAAGCCTTCGTTGTCCTTCATTGTCGTCATTGCCCGCCTCATTTGCCTTTTTCTTTGGTCTCATGCGCCAGAGGTCATAGGTTCGAGTCCCAACGAGGACAGACAACTTTGTACAATTTTAGTCCCCGCAGACTGCAAACTTTATATCGGCCGATAATTTAGTCTAATTTTTAAGAAATATTTATTTTCCTTCCAGGTGCTTTGTTATTTATATTCGTAAAATTACAAGTTGTATTTTCTTAGTGGAAGAGATGAGGAATTTTTACACAGACAAATTACGTAAGTAGATCCTACATACGAGTGGGGTTTTTGTTTTATTACCACTGCATGTCGCCGAAATTTTATACTAGAAGCCCCTGTCGCTTGCTGTAAATCATTTTAATTTATTATCGTGCCTGGAAAAGACTCCTAACCCTGATATATTTAAGCAGATATATTTGCCAACTTTTTATTTATGTTATTCACATGTAGTATTTAAAGTGAGGCGACCAAACTTTTTTTATAATTAGGGAGGTAAGAGGCCGACGATCCAAACTTTCGCATTTATAATATTAGTGGGATAATCTATGGGCGCTGGTGACCACTTACTTACACCATCAGATGGACCGTCGCGGTTGGATGTTTGGATGTTTGTTACTCAATCACGCTTCAACCACTGGAAGGATCGGGATGAAACTTTGCACACATATAGGTTAGGTCCTGGAATAGGACATATGATAGTTTTTACCCTGAAAACATCTCATTCATTCGGGAAATAAACAATACTTTGTGATGTTAAGTTGTCCACGCGGACGAAGTCGCAGGTCTATCATAAAGAAAAAACTTTGGGCAGATGAGCTTTCTAGGTCGCTAAATATAAATATCGCTTATCGACATATCTAAAATATATTTTCCCATATAGAATGATGTATTTTTGTTTATTTTGATATAATTACATAAAACGCTAGATGGGTGTACTCTTATTTATCATAGTATAAGCAAATAATTACCAGTGCTACACATATTTATTATCCTTGGCAAAGGTTGCCTAGTGTTTGCTTCAAGCGATAAACCTTTGTAAACTTTCCATCAGTCTGTACCTACTTGTTATTTTCTAATTAGTTTGCAATATTATTTAATCTACCTGAATTTTTATTGCTTTATCTAAGCACAAAAAATTCAGGTAGATAGACAGTTACTTGTAAAAGCACAGCTACACATAATTTTGTAGAAAAAATATTGTTCATTTTACTTTAGCGAGTGTACATAGCACCTACCATCCTATTCGCAATTTGATTTCAAGATATATCCGAAAAAAGAAACACTCAATATTGTGAGATTAGATTATTCTATCAACAGAAAATGTATTTAATAAACCGACACATGGAACAAAAAGATTTATTTTATTGCATACTAGCTAGCTTATGCGTGGGGTTCCGCCCACATTATAAAAGGGTTCTGCCCTCTCGGTTTATTTCACTAAATACTTATGTATTTATAAAACCTTACTGTTTGAAATACAAAAATTATCAGATAGACATGTTACTTTTGAAAATAATAATAGATATTACCTATATGAACGTCATATACGTCTTACGTCACGCACGTCTTATACCAAGATGACGTAGATATTTTTTGTGGAAGTGCTATGTCGTTCTCTGAATTGTTCTTCCATCAAACTCATTTGTATTCAAAATAAGCCATATACCTAGTATGTAATATGTCTATGCCTAGTAGCTTAGATCATATACTATTAGTCTGAGTCTAGTAGGTATAATATCGTCTTTGATCAGCAGTCTGTGACTAGGGATGTGATATGTTAGTAAGATGTACGATTTGAACCAAGGTATTTAGGAGAATAGAGTATTAATCTATGGTTTGACATTAAAAGTAAACAGTGTGCGATAAAATAAAATGTCTACTGACCCTGATTTCTTTTTTGCAAAATATTAATTGAAATCACGAATCTGCGGTAGTACCCTAGACTTTTTACCAAACACCATTGGTATCCCAAGTGGTATCCCGAGGCAAAAAGCGGACGAAGGATCGCGCAAAGTGGCATAAATCGTCTCTGCCTACCCCTCTGGGAGCATGGCGTGAGCATTATGTGTGTATGTATATATTTTGCTCAAAATTATAAACAGTCAGTAAAAAGTACGTCGTACACAACGTGCGGATTCCGTCAATTATATTTTTGTTTTAATAAAATCCTTCACAAATACCTAATGACTTTTTTAAACTTTCCATAATTTTTCCATTATATTGCCACGCAACTCTACATGTATGTTAAAACTTTCATCTCTATAGGTACAGTAATTTTTTAGTTATCCGGCGGACAAACAGTTTTAGTTTTCCTTTATTAAGTCGTAACAGGAAATTCTGACATTTTTCATAATTAGTTTTCCAGTTATCCGCCGGACAGAGAGACAAAAAGGCTTTGCTTATAAGGGGTATGAATCAAAAGAAAATGTACTCTGGGAAAATAGGTAAACCGTAGACAGCATTACAGGCCACAGCTAGTATGTACATTACTGAATACTAGCTGTGCCCGGGGCTCCGCTCGCGTGAACTACAGAATCCGCCCCCGTTCCCACTTCCGCTCCCGTTCTCTTCCCACTTCTACTTCCACTCCCACTCAGACTCTCAATACCCCAATCTCATATCCCAACCCCAACCTCAATCCCATCCCTATCCCAAAAACTAAATTTCACTCAATCCCATACGCGCCGCGCCGTCGCCGCGCCGGGGCCGTTGACCTAGTCCATATGATGAACATACTCGTACGTTCGAGAAATATTGCATTTTTTTATCAATATTTTCGTAAAAAAGAGATGTTTTTTCATGAATGATTTCTAAATGTGATACTGAGTTACTGGAAGAAATAATATTAACAGTCGTTTTATTATCATCCGATATAATGGCTTCTAGAAAAATTTACTTTATTAATATCTCAGGTTCTAAGTGGCGTATCAAGATGAAACATGCACCAGATTTTAAGATAGACCATCAGCAAGACCACTGTGAAAACTGCATCAAATCTAATTCAGTAGTTGTTGCGTGATGCGGTAACAAACATACATACAGAAAGACAGAGAGACAGACATACAGACAAAAATTAAAAAAAAAATGTTTTAGCTTCTATTGGCCCTATAAAGACCCTGCATAAAATTTTTTTTAAATATGTCTCATGTACAGACATAGACCAGTTACAGTTTTATTATAAGTATATAGATGATGAATAGTGGCCGTAAAATGAAAGACTATCTACCTATGCCCACAAAGTTCTTCTAGAGAGTGGACGAGGTAGTTTTTTTATTGTTTTCTCCGGGACATTTCCCCGCCGACTCAACAGGATTCCCACTTAAATCACGGCCTTGTCCCGATAAACGAATATTTATGTAAATGCAGCAGTTCTCCAGAGGCCGTATAAAATGCTCCGTTATTTCGCACGATATTACCCTACTATGCGATCTGGGGAAATTTCTCATTGTTAAGTAGTATATTTATAGCTAGATACTCGTATGTCATTTAAGAAAAGAGAGTCTTAACTTCTACAACAGATTTTTAATATTAAATATTTTTTCTTTTTTACATTTAGACATTCATTTATTTAAAAAAAATTAATACCTATTACAGATTTTAAATAATCCACTGCAGTACAATTACTTCGTATGCTATAGACGAAACAGGCATTCCTCTCTCTAGCATTCCCTTGCAATCAGTCGTCCCAAGCCGTTAATATTAATTTTTTAGTTGATTAAATGTTGTAACGTGTTTTCTGTAAGTTAAATTGTCCTGAAATAAATACAACACAATTCAGTTTAATAATAGGTCTACATAAACGAGTACGTTGACTGTACTCGTTTGTCTAGAATGAAAGTCTTAGTAGTAGGACATACAGGTTGAGAGTTACCAACGTGAATAAATAAAATAAAAATGATATGTAACTATTTTTTTTTAATTTTATATATTAAAAATTTGAAACACCAGTGTTAGTCTGTGACGTGAGGCGTAGCAGAGTATCACAAAAGAAAGCACGAGTGTTTTCATACCTAAATATGTGCAGTTATAATACATACATAACTATTTCTTTTTAGTCTTCTTGGTAGCTTTTTTTATATTTCTTGTTGGATTTTTCTAGTAGAAGTTCTTCTTCTGCAACTATTTCAGGCGACGTTATTTTTTTGTTTGCATTGATATTAATGCTATACACATTTTCAATCAATTTAACAATAAACTATTGAGAAATTTAATCGCAAGAATGAATTTAACGGCGCCGCGCAGAGAGAACGGATCATTTCCGCCAACCAATCCGCGCAGGACGGTCATGCATGACGCGGCGCGCTGCGTTCGCTGCGTTCCAAATCCAAAATAATCATGACTAATATTTGAATCTGAATTTCATTATTACACAGAAAATACGTGTAATAATAATCCATTATGCAATACCCTGATGTAAAGTATACTATTACGCACCGTTTAGGGGTTTTCATCATCATCATATCAGCCCTTCGACGTTCACTGTTGGACATAGGCCTTCCCCAATGAACGCCGCCACCCGGTCCTCCGCCCTCCGCATCCAGCCGCGTCCGGCCACCTTCTTTAAGTCATCGGTTCACCTGGCGGCGGCGGGCGTCCCACCCCATCCCACGTTTTACAAACTCCACCGAAACTTATTTATTATAGAATATTGTTTTGATTATAGATCTGTACTTTTCATTGTGGCAATACTTTCGCATTTGCGGTGTAGTGAGGATAGTGAGGAGATATCATTCGGTAGAAAAACAAAAAGAAAAGAAAACTGTACACAGCCTGTACTAAAACTAACACCTTCCACGCACTACGTGATCGGAAACTTGATCTCATTTCGACTTTATATAAGTTACAGTACTTGCAGTAGTTTCCGCGAAATCGAAATGAATCAATCAACGGTTTTCGTCGATACAAAAAACTTGAACTATTATTATTTGAATCTCTACACACATATTATGAAATCGGAATGTTTTTACGTAGTTATGTCAATAATAGGTATATATACCTATTATCGGCGACCAAGCCATGCTCATAGGCTAGTTATAGCAGTTTTGTGTGTTCGGTTTTTCTTACACCACTTACTTGCACCTCAACACCTTTAAATAGTTTAAATATACTAACTTTGATAGTGTATTTTCGTATAAATACAAAATTGTTTTTATAGTTACTAGAGTAACTATGCAAAAAAATTATATAAGTACATTATTGAATTCACAAGTATAATAGCGCACGGCTAGTACGCAAGGCCAAGTCCTCAAAAGTTCTCAATTTCAAAACTAATACATCCAAAATAATGGGGATTGACAAAACAGATTATTTTTGTGGTCAGAGGCACTAATAAGAACTTGACACTACAAACCTACTAATAAGAACTTGACAGGTTTTAGTTAGGCTTGGCAGGTTTAGGTATTAATTAAATTAATTAAAAAGCACACAAACACAGATTGTTACCACAAAAACCTGGCAAGTTACTTTATGTCGTGTTGCCGAGACGCTCATAGTAAGTACAGTCAGCGCGCTACTAGGACTAAATGACCAAATTCATTCTAACTTGAACTTTTTCATAATTGGATAAAGTATGTTTTGTATTTAATTCGGAATGTGACTTTAAATGGTGGGAAAATATAGTTCATATATGGGAATGTTTTTTCAACTACGACCAACAATAATTATAATTATAAACTAAAAACTTGGTGCCTTTTTAACAGTAATGTTTTGATTGGATGTACTACAAATAACATAAGAGACGTAATCTAGAAATTCGAAAGCTTTAAAAAATTCTACTAGTTTTGTTTTCATCTCTTTCGTGAGACACTTTTCACCCACCACTTTCACTCTTAAAACTGACTTTTGAGCCATAAGTTTCTACGTTTAAATGTCAGAATGATGAATTAATTACTTTTCAATTATTATAATTTTGAAATGTTTGTATAACGTGTGTAAAATAAATAAATAAATATTATTATTATAAAAGCTCATCTCTTAAAATGCGTACAATTACTTCATAACAGAAAGGTAGAATAAAAGAAAAATAATTTATATAGATCAGTATTGCCTGTTTTCCTCGAACAAACACGAACATTGAACTCTTTCTGCGCCTGACGTAAAAGATTGAGCAATATTTAGGTTCTCGCCTAGTGAATTCTCCATCACACCGTAACCTATCCGTCTGTAATAAATAACATACCCGGAAAGTATGTATTTATTTACGTAAAATCTTTTATTACATTAAAAAAACAATGCTTTGAAGCATCATTCGACAGTAAAGTTATCCGGCAGACAGACATACAAACGGAGAAAACAGCTTCACTTCAAGGGATATAGAAAGTGAGGATAATTAATATATAGAGTATATCACAATCTATGTATAGACGAATAACTTATTTAATTAAGTTTCTCAACAAGAGCGAAATAATAATACTCTTAAAAAACAACGTTTGTCTGCCTCAAACTGATATTCAAATAGCATAAGTTCCGAATCCACTTATCCGAATATGTCACACACCCATTAAAGAGTACAAAATAGCCTTTTACCTCCACTGATATTATCCCAAATGCATATGGAGGAGTGTTTCTGCAAGATGCTGATAATATAGATTTTATTGTGCTTCATATCAGCCCTTAGACGTCCACTGCTTGACATAGGCCTTCCCCAATTTACGCCACCATACCCGGTCCTCTGCCTTACGCATCCAGCTGCTTCCGGCCACCTTCTTCAGGTCGTTGGCCCACCTGGCGGCGGGCGTCCCACCCTGCGCGTGCCAATCCGTGGTCTCCTTTCCAGAACTGTAGTGCTTACGATATATCAATAACCTCTTAATCCAGCTGATCATATTGTAAATCCTGTACATGATTGCAAGTTTTGTTCCTGTCATGGTACAGACTGATTCTTATTTCATAGGTAGGTACCAAGCATTGCAGTCACACATTTTACTATCGAAATTCGATGCGTTCGATTTGTTGCATTCATATTTTACTGTGAAACCGTAAATAATTTGTCTTGCGGTGTCAAGGCACGGTCACGTTCGGAAATGAAAATGGTGGCGTGCATTGTTCGATAGGAATTTTGTTTCAATATTTCTGTTTGCACGTGTCATACAATTATTGATAAATGATGATGAGGAGTGCTACGTACGTCACCAGGTTATTCTCCGAAGTTAATTGGTTAGTTTTGTTTTTTCAAAAGTTTTACCTTTTTAGGGCATGTCTGTGAAATCTGTGACACCAGATATGTGATATGCGTCATCATCATCATTATCAGTCACTCCTACCCTAATGTCGCCATCACACCCTGTCCGCAGCTGTGTCCCGGCCCCTTCCTTCCCAATCCAGTCCCTTCGGTTTAATAGATGGAACACACTGACGTGACTGGATGACCAAAATTCTTTGACTTAGATACGGTTCACGAGATATTTTTTGGGGAAAACGGGCTTTTCCACAGACAGACGAGACAAATATAATATCTTGATATTTTCTGTGTTCTGGGGCACTGAGAAACTAGAACCCTGAAATAGACGTTAGATTCGATGTTACTTCAAGACTAAATCAATGAAAACTTATGCAAAATAACATCTAAGAGCAGTAAACAGTATACTCGTAAATTAAATAATGGTAAGACTTACATTTTGTTTCAATTTTGTGATTTCGCGTTTTAATTTTATTTTATTAGTTGCACAGTTATTTTATTTTATTGCTTCTACATTATTGTTTTAGAATTATATTTTTTTGTAAATTGTGTTTTGTGAGAGACTTTTAACCCGAAATGAATGACATTTATTTATTTTTACCAACGTTTTGGGTCACTTTAATTTCACCATATACGTGAATTAATATCAGCCGGTAAATCAATTAGAACCCTCTCTCTATGTTCATATTGCTTTTATTTATTGCAAAAGGAAACTAATAGAAAGTTTCAGGAATTTCTCGACTCTGCGCTAAGTTAAGTTCTTCGTGCCTTAAGAATATTTCAATCGATGTTAGAAGTCTTCTGAGTTCATTTGAAGCATCTCCTTGCAAAGGCGAGACGAGTAGTTTGATGCAGTTTGATATACTAAATGGATAAACACAACAGTAATAAGTCGAAACTGGTTAGGAAAATAGTAAAGAAAATATACTAAATGATCGCTTCATTTGCCTCAGAAGCAACACGGTGTCAACTCGACTACAATAAAGAAAAAAAACTGAAACATAGTGACAAACAAATCTATACCTCTACGCCAACTAAAGTTTTGCTCAATTTTGTTTTTGTCGAAATCGAATCATCAAATCGAAGTACCTTGGAGGTATCTTGTTTAGTTATTATCAAAGTTCGTTTCAAAGTTTGTTTACTTTTTAGGCACAAATTGTTCAGTTATATATGACACATTGTTCCGTAGTCAACTTTTTATGTAATTTAAAAACAAAACTTTGGTTACATTTAACGATTTTTTTAGTGTAGCATCCATATAAGATTCAAAATAATTCGTTAACGATTTTCCTTTGAGGTTTTTCACTTTCCGGGATAAAAAGTATTATATGTTAATCCGTCCAGCCATTATAGTGACTGAGCGACAAACATGCAAACAAACATCCGCACTTTCCTAGCCACCTGAATGGCAAACACCTAGGAGGCGGTTGTTGCCAATAAAATTGACGTATATATTTAAATGTAACAAGTGTACTCATGTACCTACATAATTTTGACTATGACATAAGTTTGTCCATAATAAGCCATTTCGTATTGTCTAATGGGTCTAATGACATATTCTCGTATTTTCAAAATGCTGTGCAAACTCTATAAATATTGTATAAGTTAGAGATAGAGAAAAATATACATGTAAAGTTGTTCCCACAGGGGTGACATAGTCAGAAATGACTAATATATTAAAAAAAAAGTACAATTTGGATCTTTTTAAAAGAACATAGAATAGGAATTTTCTGGGTAAGCGCGCTCCACCCAAGGCCTCATCGTCACTTACCATTGGGGTCATCAGGAATAAAAAACTAATAGGTATGTCTTTGGCGTCCTATGACAGACGCAAACCCTTATCCAAAGTGATATAATATGTGCCATTAGATAGTACGAAATGGCATCGCGGATGGACGGATATTATCAGAAATCCTTACGAAGTAGGCCCCCAGGAGGCTGTAGCGGCTGGCGCGCACCCTTGCAGCACGGCGGTACATCGTCCACGTGTGCGTCCCATCCCCTACGCGCTGCACCAGCCCGTATTACATAGTTTGATGCACTAATTACCTTTCTTGTAACCATACCGACAATTTTCCTTCATGCAACTTAAGCTGCATTTTAGTAGTGAAACGTACCTACATGTACTTACAAAATCTACTTTGAGAACAAGTTTGAGATAGATAGCATTAAAACTATTCCTCAAGTCGGAGCGCGCGTCAGTTAGTCCGCCTCCTAAAGAGAAATTAGCTAACCAGGGCTTTCCAACCATCAAGTTGACAGCAACTTACATTCAAATGCTTACTAAGCTTTCACAAAAGTTTGTATAGGAATTTCCACAAATTATAGCTATGCAGAGACAAATCATTTTGCGAAGTAGACATGAGTTCTTTTTGATAGACTTGCCGGTCCTTTAACTCTGTCCCCTACTATCTCTCTTCTCTTCGCTGTCGTTCGTCCACTGCTGAGAATCGCGACCGTATAAAATGCGCCTCCATTCATAGCGGTCATTAGCAAGCCACACCGCTTCACATAAGGATCCGTTAGCCACTCTCCTCACCGGGTCTGACCGCCTCGTCGGAGCTCGTCCTCTGGCACGCCTGCCCTCCACTGGTCCCAGGATGATGAGCTTCTCCAGGCCGTGCTTGGGAGACCGCACAAGGACTTCGAAATGGTGACTTGTGGTGGGGTGTGAGGTAGCAGGGAACGTCAGACAGAAGTATCGCAGCACTTAATAATTTAGAGCCGTCGGAGAAATGTGATAGTTATTTACGTTATTTGTACGTAAAATGAATTAAAGCTAAAAACGCTGTTATAAATGTGGCTTACGCCGCGCCGCCGCGAGGGAATACAATTTAAGAAATAGTAGTCATGGGAATTCTAAATCAACTCAGTGATATTTAAATATTGCTAACTGGGAAAACGATTTTTTGTCTAACGTCTATAGATAAGTTGCTTAAAATAATATTTGTCACGCCTAGTCGTTTTTTTTTAACAGGATTCGTGTTAATGTGTACAGTACTACCATATTCAGCAAAAAATTTTCACAAACAAAACAAAGGGGAAATAATATTGATCGCATGAGAGGGGTACTTATATAAAATAAACAAAGAACACCAAACTAAACTAATTGAACTAATTAACATAACACTCACGACCCCAGACATTAGCAATGTTTTATGTTATGCTTGTTACCAGTTCAGGATTAGATACACTTGGGCCAATTCTGAAATCACAGCCGAAACATTTCGTAATGTTAAAGATATATCTCTGACTCTCGCTCTTTCTTTGACAGTACAGGGTACTTTGTATCATCAAGACCGATCAGTATGGGGAAGAAATTCTGAGGCGTATGTGAAGTCCACCAAATCGACTTGGGGCACCGTTGGTGGTCAGGGGTTTGGCACAAAAGATCCTGAAGGGTCGAAGTGTCGCCAGGTCTTCCTGGCCCCCTAAGAAGATAAGATAAGATGGGGAAGTCAGAAACTATAAGAGATAGAGTAATTAGTTCTAAGGATCCATGACGTCGATTTTAGAGAAAATAAATACTGCATTATAAATTTTCATAATATAACTCACCAAGAGTTGTCGTGAGAGATATCTAATAAACTTCGCGTGTCTGTACATTGAAGATAATTGCAAAAAAAAAATTGGGGGGCCTAAGGATAAGTAACAGAACACATTTCGATAATTTTTTGGAATTTTTGTCTGTTTGTCTGTTTATCTGTTTGTTTGTGCGGGTATCACTTAAGAACGACTGAACCGATCTTGATGAACTTTTCACAGAAACATGGTCCTTAATTCGGTGTAACTTGTAGGCTTTATTTCATTGCAATCGGTTCAGTGAAACAAAAGTTGTGGGAATTTGTAGTTTCCGAAAACTCGCATACACTGCGAGTAATGTAGGATGTAAATGCTCGACTGAATTCGTGAGCGGTAGCGGGAGCGGGTATGGTACCAATGTAATGTGAGTTTTTTAAAACTATAAATATAAGGCAGGGTTAAGGAGGGTAGATGCGGGAGTGGGAGCGGGACCTGGAGCGGGATCTGGACCTGGACCGATAGTCCTGTAGTCCACGCGAGCGGATCCGCGGGCACAGCTAGTGTTATAATAATAATAACTTTCGGAATTAATTTTCATCAAATAACTACATATAAAATTTGCTTTAAACTAAGTGTCACAAATTTATTATTATTCAAAAATTATTCGACGTCTTGGTAAAAAAAGAGTGTACTGTGCAGATTTAGCAAAAACACTTACTGTACAGTTCTAATGGTGGTACAACTCTAATGCAACAGGGTCCCTCTGGGTATGGGTAGACAATTTTACCTACTTCTGCTACGAAACAGTAATGTGTGCGTCACTGTGTTCCAGTTTAAAGGGTAAGAGAGACAGTGTAATTACAGACACTCGAGGCATTTCAACTTAGTCCTCAGGGTGACAACTAGTGTAGCCAGATGTGTCGCTTTTACCGGGCGTCCCGTTTTGCAGCCTTCTCAGGACGTGTCCTGAGAAGGCTGCAAAAATCCCGCTTTTTCAACTAAATAGCCAATTTGGCGCTGTAGGTATTTTAAATTCCTTACAATGCTAATAATAGTATATTTTTGTTGAATAATAATATGTATAAAGTTGTATTAATTTAATTAAAGTTTGTATCTTTGAATCAAAGTTTGTAACCATTTTTATGATTTTTTTACGTCCAGATTGTTCTCGCCCCACTCTCGCTTTTTTTTCATGCTAGAGTGGAATCATACTTGTAGTACCTATTTGATGACATGACAGGGTTTTACAAATAATAGTTGCATAGATTTCAATTCACTCTAAAGCCAATAAATACTATAGGCATATTACTCAATAAGTTATGTTTCTCGCAAATATTACCTCTTGTTTGTACTTCTCTTCCTAAATACCCAAAGTTTTCAAAACAGTTAAACCGCAAAACTAAAATAAATGACGTTACAACATGGCGTATGATATGGGGAGGTTTTGTTTCCGGCGTTTGCTATATCTATACATTGAATAGCAATTACAATTCTCTATATTTCATTGCTTGTAAGTTTATTTGCCAGCAATCAAATGTGGAACCCTATATACGGTTAATAGAGGTAAAGCCGAGCATCACTTTATACATTTTGTCGCGAGACATGCGTTCCGAGACAAGAAGAAAAGCAGGATTAAGTCTCGAGTACCAATATAAGACACTAGCGACGCAATAAAATCCGAGCGGATGATAAACCGAACGAGATATTTGCCTCAGTACACAGCGACGAGTGCTTGCTACGTCATTCTCTCAGTATTATACGTACAGATCGATTTTCAATTTCAAAGAAGACAGAATGTTCAATGACTGTCTCGAGACAAAACTAAATACTCAAGACTAGGCTTAAGAGTTTACCCCTCAGTGCGCGATGTTCTCAGTTCGCGTCGCTTCAACTGAAGCAACCAATAAGATGGTGTTAATAAATCATCTTGACAGGTATTACTTCGCACCTTAAGCGCTTGTGAAATTAGGTATATGTCAGTTACACCCTTAAATAAGCCTAAATATTTGACATACTGAAGTTTAATGCATACTATTACAATGTTATTATATTACCTTCAAATCCCCATAACAGGGTTTTATAAGTCACGTAGCGCGCTAAGTAGTTTTTTAAATACCATTTATAGGTGGCCATCTTGCTGACCAAATCAAAAAGTGTTTTTTAAATATAACGAAGAACATTTTGAAAGCAATCAATATATTGGTTTCCTTATAAATAGTTTTATTTATGAGTCATTGAAAACTTTCAGTGTGGCCCCCGTAACATGACGTAAATGTTAGCTAGAGTAACCATTTTTATGATCGTTTGAAGCAAGATCGTGATCAAGTTAAGAAGTTGAGTTAGTGCAAGGGAACAGGAGTTAGTTCAAGGGAACAAGATCTATAGCGCTCGTACCTATGGAGTTAAGACGGCTATTCAAGTTAACAAGAACAAGATTTAACAAGATCTATATCAACAACAACAAAAATCAGTGTAGTTCGCTAAAATCTACAAGTATGTGCAAAGTTATCTAGAAGAATATAACGGTATTCTAACTCAGATATTCCCATTTAATGAGAAACGTGATTGTTCTACACGTTTGTTGTTTTTTAAATTAGTAAAAATCTACAGTCTATTCTTTAGATAATAAAGTGTTTATTTCTGTTCCTTCTTATGCATATAGTTAAAAATTTGGCTGAGACAAATATAAAAAAGCCTGCAGCATTCTACTTTTACAATGAATATTTGACATAAAAGTCTGAAAGTTCAATTAGGTACAAGTTTTTTATAAATATGGTAGGTCACTCAATCAATCAAAAAAACAACTGGATTACCTATAAGAAATTTAGATGTACCCATAAGATAAGAACTTATGACGAAAAAGGCAAACTAATATACTGCGCTCAAAGCCTTCCCTCCCACAAATCCCTGGCGATGTCGTCTGACTAGAAATCAATTTTAGAGCTTGAATTTCTATTGAAAGGTTCTCATGAAAGCGGTAGCCTTTAGTCTCTGAATATTCGGAATGTCTGAGACCTTAGGGTATAAAATCCTTAGGGAATATTAATACTTAGTAACGTAGTAGAGATCTTCGAATACCGTGCATGAAGATACTAGATAGAAGATACTTCCAAATAGTATAATTCCATAATTCCCGAGTTTTGATGTGGCGGTTTTGTATTTTACCTTACCTCTCCTAAATTTTAAATGTTGGTAATTTGCCGTTCCTAGAAAACAAGGAGAAGGCACTGTTTTAAAATTCCTTTCAGAATTACAGTTTAATCCCATCCCATCCCACTATCCTACTAATATTATAAATGTAAAAGTTTGGATATTTGGATGTTTGTTACTCAATCACGTTTCAACCATTGGACGGATCGGAATGAAACTTGGCCCACATATAGGTTAGGTCCTGGAATAAGACATAGGATAGTTTTTTCCCGAGAAAACATCTCATTCCTGCAAGAAACTAAACTAATCGTTAAAAGCAGTGAAGTGTATAAATATCGAAACCTACGCGGACGAAGTCGCGGGCAAAAGCTAGTTATTGATAAATAATATCTGTTATACAAATTATACAGTAATAGAAGGGCGTTCTCAATATCGTGGAAGTGAACCACAGTCATTTGTTCTACCTACCCTCAAACGAGTTGTAACAAATTTGGGTACATTGCTGGGTGTTTAACATTCTTCATGGAACCTAATTTTACAACGGATGAATACAAAACATAGCGGCTTGTTTCGTTTTGTGTGTTTATACATCCTTCCTTTTTAGCATAATTTGCTTTCTAGACATGAAATTCAGATAATGTTGAATATTGGGATCAAATAAAGTGATCCACAAAAAATAGCAGTACGGTTATTATTTGAGCAACAATTAAAAATGCTGATCAAGAAATTGTTATAATTATCAGTTAGTATAGTCAGTTTATATTCAAAATCAAATCAAATATTCTTTATGGTTTACCAAAACATAAAAACATTATAGGTAATAGAGTAACGTAGAAAGATGAAGCTAGTGCCAATGTCGGCCAATAAAAGCGATAACTTATTCTTTGGTATACATATACTTGTCAGGTAAGGTATAATTTTTATAAACCTATAATAGTTTACAAATACATGTTAGGTGCACGCATGCACTACAACGGTAGTCCAATAGGGGAACGACTCAAATTACACTCTTCTGAGATTAAACGCTTTTAAGTTTTTGACTCACATAAAAATGAGTGTAGTCTTCTAATGATTTTATTGCATGTGTCGTATGGTAATAGATATTTAAGATAGAAGATATAAATGACCGATATATATTCTTCCCGACCGAGATATATGAAACATTCGAAAATATAATTGGATCCTGACTAGAAACTACTTCATTCTAGTCTTGGTCTTAGTCATGTTTTTTATAAATCTTCAGTCTTGTTTATAAATTCTTAATTTGAACATAATATATTGTCATAGAAAATAAAGTAAAATACGACTTAACTACATTTTATTCACGTTTGATACCCAGCGTCATTAAAGACCCTAGAAATTCCTAAAGACTTGCTAAACTTCAGTTATGCGCAATAAACTGCTCAGTTGCTAACTAAATATTTCAGCAAGGCACAGCATCTGCAAAACTTAATCCCTAATGGATGCCACTCAGTATTAAGATGAAGTTGGACTTCACATCGCAACGGCCAACTTTGACCACTTCTAGCGTACTTAATGCTTTTATACAAACATTTAAACTTTGCCTTACAACTTGCTGACTTGCTCGGGTTAATTAACAAATATCAGAGTTCCTTGCAATTAGTTTTGGGTTGCACTTAAATATTCTAAATGCCGATGCATAAGAGGGTGTGGATTTCTCCCTTAACTCTCCTCTAACGAGAATGCAATCCAACTTGCATGGTAGGAATCCTTTCTGTCTGTTCAATATCTACTTTTTACTGCTCATTCTTCGACCACCTGAGTCTTAATTGCTGATAAACTTAGGGTACCTGAGAGAGCTCACACGAGTCAGTTCAAGGGCGCGGCGTCTTCAGGACGGCAGTATATTTGTAGCCTTATCCAAAGATTGCAGGTATTTTTGGATGGCAGTGGCCGCTAACCAATAGGTTAGCTGTCTAACCTTGTCCCTCTTCAGAAAGAAAAACAACCTATTGCAGGTTTTGGTCACCTTCTATTAATGCTCTATTAATGGTTTAATGCTCTATTCATCAGACTGAAGGAATTTCCAATGAGTCATGTAGGAGTTATCTGATTGATTGTTTTCAGACAAAATAGCCTTGCACTATTTTCCTAAGTGACGTACTCTGAAAATCCTAACAAGTGTTTATTAACAATCCTTTTTGTTTTTCATAGTTTGAAATTAACGCAAATCCCTGTTAAATAAACCTGAAGGCAGCATAATGATGATGCTCGAATACTAATTAAGATTATTAGATACATCTCGTCATATTTTAGAAGCCAGGGCTGCAGTATATTATTTTATCATTGTTATTTTTTTGTAAAGATTTATTTTATACGCCATGATTGGTTCAAGTCCTGTTTGCGTGTAAATTTCTTTGAACTTTAAAGATTTATTTTATTTTAAATAAGCAACTACTTAATCTTTCATTCATGAAAAAAAATATTTACGTGAATAGTTCATCACAATCAACATTTAGTGATGTTGGGTATTCACAATCAACATTTATTCTTCATACATATTTTTATTGTGTTTTAAAGTCTACTGTCTCTATGACAAAATAGGAAATTTATACTTGCCTTGGGCCATCGTCGCTTTAATCATCTAAATGTTGGGTATTTGTTTCGCCTGGACTAATTTGTTTTGAATTCGCAAGGTAATTGTTTACGGAGAAAAAGTCTATTTCACATAACGACGCCTATTTATTTTCATGTTCTGTGTAATCAAAAGCTTCAAAGCCATTGTTGGTCGTTAGTCATCTTTGTAATAAGCGTCAAAATGATTTATTTTCCACGTTGTTTATTGAAATAGGAGATTTTGTTTGTTTATTTGCTATTTGTACAGTCAGGATTTTAACCAGCGAAATTTAATAAAGATTTTAATTCAATATGACGGAACACTTGTACAAGGCACTTGTTTTAGAAACCGTAATATGTTATCTTCATATATATTTTATATCCTTTTTTATCTTTGATGTTGGAAAGAATAAAAATACATGAGAAATCAGAATGATACTTAGGCAAAAACAATAATGTTTGGCTGACATTATATTACAACCCTTTTTTATCATTTGCTGAGAGAAATCATTTTCGGGCTTAGATTGTACATCGGAAGACTGTTTTACAGTTCATCTATATATCAAAATTAGTATTCTAAATACAATAAAACCCTCGCTGTTCACAACGGTCATAGTACATTAGTTCATGATTTTTGATTTGATTGTACTTTATAATACCTACGGTTAATAATTAGCACTTTGCTACATGCATGGCGGTCTTAAGCCCTCTGCATTCTAGTATAGTATTCCGTACCATCTGATATCATCCCACCTTATATCTCGAGGGAGCAGCAACTCCAAGTGGTCTATGATTTTCGTGAAATTTCCATTCGAAGACTCTTCTAGTCCACCGCTGCGATTGATGCGATATGACTAGTCCATCTCCATTTACGCTCTGCAAATGGGGAACACATCCATTTACCCTTGAACACACCTTCTACCGTGTTCAGTCATATATTTTTGTTCTAAGCGTCACTGAAATTTATTTGTTTTGTTTGCTTTTTCCAGTTTTATCAACGGAGTCCAGTAACGAGCCAAGTTTGAAGATCATGGCGAGATCGTCGGTGTATAATGTGGGGGAGAAGAAGGGCATCTACTGTGAAGGCACAAATGTACAAGAGGTATTCGCACTTTATTTCTATTTTAAAACAGCTAATATAAAGTGATTTTTTTTTGTTAGGCTTTCACGGATCTTCTATTTAACTAATCTCCTTCTGTCGATATACTAGTACTTAGAACATGCAAGTTCTAAGTACGAGTCCATCTGTCTAAATCACTATTCAATCTATATTTTTAATTTTTAGACGGTTAGGTCAAGTCATGTGGACTTGTATTGTATAATTATTATCCGATTTGCCTTATTCGTCAAACCATCTTTTCAAAATTAAGCCAGTTTCAACTCGCAAAATTAATAAGTATACCAATATGCATAGTTATAAAACAAAGTTAGGTACTTGGCCGCTTCTGCTTGTATCTCGCATCTACTGAATCGATTGCTATGGGTATGGTTATCGACCATTGGTTAGGCCTTTTCATTTCATAGATATAATATATACCTACGTGCGCGGACAGCTAGTTATTTATATTATTTAATCATTCATTACAGCCAGTGGAATGGCATTCCCCCTCGGGTGAGAAGGTGGAGGGCAGATCTACCAGGAACACCAGAGTATACGTGGAGAGTCGAAGCACTGAGCCCAATCTAGTGGCGCTCATCATCCACAGTACCAAGCTCAAGGACCGCGGCAACTGGACCTGCAAGTCTGGGGACTTGAGTGAAACCATCGAAATCGTCGTTGGAGGTTTAATTATTAATAGACCTGTCAAGAACAGAACTGTCAAGCTATCTGACCACAAACTATATCACAACGTAACACACTACGTAATTTAGCAGTGCCATCAGTAAAATCTTTTTGTATAGTAAAGTTTCTTGCCGTGTGATTTCTTCCGGTAGAGTAGAATAGGACCACTCCAACACTTCCCGTGGATGTCGTATAACGCGACTAAGGGGATACATTATAAAACATCAATTAAGCCTCCCCAACCCGTCTGGCCAGAGCCGGGAGTGTATGCCAAATCCTCCGTCTGTCTCCGGCAGATGAGAGAGGGTTGTGCTCCTGCAGTGGAGACAAAAATAACCTGATGATGATAGTAAAGTTTCTAATGTTTCTGAAAATATAAATGTACCTATTTTACTTTTTCTTCCGTCTCGACTAAAGTAAGTTCAAACATCTCTATTCCTGCAGCAAATTCACTTTTGTTCCTTTACGTAAAGACTATTATTTAGAATCAATATAAATCACCTCATGTCCCTGCTTGAGTACTCGTCTTGAGCGCTGCGTTCGACCTTCCTTTGTCAAATTGATTGATGGATGTAGTTTGTTCTGCTTACTCTGACCCGTCAGAACCTTAAGCAGGACCGCACCATTACTATAGCTTCAAGAGCTGCTACTAAGAGTTTTATTTAATGCTACCCACAAAATGTTTAAAAGAGAACTATTTTTCCCGATTAATCGAGGAAAATAAATGCTGGCAATTTTAAATTTATAATGTTCTAAATTTCAGCTCAATCGCTCTAGTAATTTATGAGTTATCCGTAGCATATACAGTCATACGGACAAAACCTATAAGGGTTAACCACTGATATATGATGCATATAAATGAATAAATAAATTTGATGACAGTCCAAAGTAAATAGATATGGACCAGAATACTTCGCATTATCAAATAGTGCTCGTTTAAAATACTAGAGCAGAAGATAAAAGGGTTGTTATCCACATTTCAGAAAAGGTGATAATGGCTGTCCAATCGGAGAAGGTGGTAGCGGACGAGGGCAAAACTGTGAAACTGAACTGCGAGGCGAAGGGAATTCCGCAACCAGTCGTGCAGTGGTATATGGATGCTGTTCCCATCGCAGATGGTAAATTAATTTATTAATAACATAAATATTGGGCTCGATTCTGAAGGCACAATGTTAAAATTTGACAGCACTAAAACCGTTGCTGTCCTTGTCACACATTATTATGAAGATAAAGACGAAACCAATTTTAGCGCTGTCAAATTTTAAAGGTGTGCCTTCAGAATCGGGCCCATTATTAGTATAATTAAGTAGACAAACAAAATACTAAACCAAATAATACTAAGGACAATTAAAGCTTCTTTTATGTATTTATTTTATGTAAACCACAATAAGAGTGAAATACCTAGAGACTATAGGCCTAATAGACTATTTCGCTAAATACAATTTCATTTTACGATACAACTACTCATTATTGCAGATGATTCTTCTAAGTACACAATAAGGAAAAAAGATGACAACTATACTTTGGAGATCAAGAACCTCACTCACGCGGATGCCGGCGAATACGTGTGCAAGGCATCTCAGAAGGCTCTGTCGCATTACACCGCCAAGACTATCAAGCTTACTGTCCATCGTAAGTACCTTATATAACATTATATTTCTTTGTTGACTAGGGCCGGAGAAGCGATTTCGTGTTATGTAAGATTTTCTCCATCTAAAACCCCGTGACCACCTTCAGTACCCACGGCACGCACTGGTGCCTCCGAAGCACAGTCCCGTGGTCATGTATACGGAAATGGACAGTTGGAACCATGTTCGCGACCCCGATGACCTCTTTTAGGCGCCTCTGACAACAAGCAGAGAATACTGTAGCCTAATCCGTTACCCAGAACTGCAAATCCTATACCAAATATCAAACCAATATTATAAATGAGAGAGTGTAAACGTTGTTTACTTGTTTGACAGAAAACTTAAGCACGCCATAACGGCCGAAATTTGTTATAGTCTTTGCAGCCTACCGTAGTTCACCCTGGACATAAGGCTTCTCCAATGAATGCCATCATCGCCCTCCGCAACAAGCCGCATCCGACCACCTTCGTTAGGTTGTCGGTGTTGTAGGCATGGGAGACCCATATACTGGTCCGCGGTCTCCACTTGTTATTCAGTGACAGCATAATCCAGGGACATTAATACATAAGATACTCAATTTCGGTAAGAATGGTTCCGGGAAAGAGTAAATAAGTTATCTAAAATTGTCAAATGATGATACTGTCGTAGTCGTAGTGGTAGTTTAGTAATGTTAGTAATATGCTGCTAGTCCTTTTGCGTCTATAAACAAAGACATCATGCAAACGCATGTAATTTTAACTGTAAAAATCAAAATCACTTTTGCAAAAACTTGTCTATGAGTGTCATAAAGAACCTCAAACTTGAGCGGTGGAAATTAGATAAAAGACAGACCCACATGACATCTAGAACGCCCTGAGACCATCTGTCCCCTGTTGGAACCCAATCCACATTCGCGAGTCCCAAGTCCCTTGGTCCCAATCCCCAAGCTTTCAATAACAGGATACTCGGCCATATAAAAGACCCTTCCAACCAATAAATAGCTTCAATGAATTTATTGAAAATAATTTATAATGTGTAATTTTTATGTTTTTATTTATAATTATAATTACTGACTTTAAACAAATCACTTGTATTGTTGTAACATAAAAAAAATTACTTGTAATCAAATGACTATCAATAAAATATGTCTATTGATCATGGTCCCAGTATAGTAACTAATTCTACCTACATTAAAATATAAAACTTGATTAGACTTCAATAAATTATTTATTGTTTGTTTCAGATAAACCAATGCTTTTTAACCCGGAAACGGGGGAAGTGTACGTACCCGAATCTATATCAAAAACCAGACTGGAAGAAGTTTTTGCCGTTTTGAACGATACGTAAGTTTATTTACATAAACAGTTCTGCAATCAACACTAGAGCGTCGACCATTAATTGAACCTTTAGATTACTAATAAACCTGGTTAATACTATATAGAATAGGTATACCAATAGAGAGCTTTGTACTCATTGGGGCACTGGCATAGCTACCGGAGGGCTAGACGAGGCAGTGCCCCGGGGCCCCCAAGCTCAGGACTCTGACTTACAAACTATAAATTGAACTATTAAAATTTTGTCCCACATTCGAAATATAAATACTTCAGATTCCAGGAACGCGACTTTAATAATGGCAAAATATTTGAAAAAATACAAGGAAATTCATAACAAGTCTCGAACATCTTTGTTTGAAACTTGCGGGGAACTCCCCTGTATTCTTAGGCTGGTTTGACAGTCGCGCCGTCGAACAGCGCGTTTCAACAGCATGCGCTTGACGCAAGGCGGACCTGTGAGAAACGCGGCGCGCTTCAACAGCGTGACTATAAAACGCTACTAGTGAATTTACAAGCGCGCGAGTCTAGTGAATTTACAAGCGCGCGCGTCTGGACGGCGCCGCTCGACGGCGCGACTGTGAAACCAGCCTTATATTGCACGCCGCGGTGGTACTTATAGTTCGACGAATATGGAACAAACGATTTTAAATAGTTTAGTGGGGCCCTAGTCTTTTTTTTGACAGGGCCTCTGGTTACCTAGCTACGCCACTGCATTGGGGTCGCATATTTAGACACTAAGCTGAAGTGCCATATGATTTTATTTCGCAAATAGATCCTAAGGGCACTGTCTATATTTAAAATATATATATTTTAACTTTCTGTAGTTTCATAGCAGTCCTTTTGTGGTTTTTTTTTGGAATGATGTAACTAATTAATACATTTAACCAATTTTTCAGTAAAAATATAACTTGCAACGCCATTGCTGTTCCGCCGCCGAGCTTCCGCTGGTTCAGAAGAATAAATGGCTTTGATAAGACCATCTTAGACGAGGACGTGGTAATTGTTTCTCATAAAGAATTTTGTAATGAAATACCTTATAAATAGCCTTAGACGGTTTTAAAACCGTCTTAGGTGCGATGGAAAAGACGCAGCCTCCCATTGTTTTCGGTCCGAATTCAGTTACTTATAGAGACTGTCTGCCCTAGCTGTAACAGCGGTTGGGGACGAAATTGAGACAAATAACACATAATTCAGAAAACCCCCAAGAGACTTCTCTGGAAATCTGGTAGACGACCTTATCACCCATACTAATGTTATATGATATTCTTTTGTCTGAATTTGAAACTATTATTAACTATTTTTTATTATACCTTACAATATATAAATTTCACTGTGAAATTCGCAGATTGTACTTGGCGATAATGGTGTAAGCTCCACATTGATACTGAGGATGCAGGACGAGAGCGACAAGGGCCAGTACAAATGTACTGCCACCAACCCCAAAGGGCACGTGTCAGTCATATTTGACGTCACACCAGGACAGAAACCAAGTCCGCCAGATGAAGTAAGTCTCCACTTAAAGTTAACTATCGTCAACAAAATTGAACAATATTGGTATTGATTACGGAATTTCTTTCCTCGTTCATATTTATGTTTCAACTAGCTTTTGCCCACGACTTCGTCTGCGTAGGTTTCTATATTTATACATCTTCACTACTTTTAACGATTGTTTGTTTTCCCGTAGGAATGAGATGCTTTTTGGGGATAAAAATCAAAATCAAAATATTTAATTTCAAAATTGGAATACATTATTCTCTTTTTGACGTCAAATTCTGCCTAAAACTACTCCACTTCCACCTGTATAACCGAGGGGAAGAAGTGGCAACAATCCCAACAGCACAGGGCCCTACCTTTGATTTATCTTATTCATTACAATCATTAAGTCTACCTATGCTGAGCCATCTAGCACTCCATGGACTTTTATCATTTAAGTAATCATCTAACTTATAGTAGGCTTTCTTGCACAGATTAACTTTTATAGAAGATTTAAATTGTTGTTCAGACAAGTTAATAATTTCATTCGGAACCTTATTGTAGTAACGCACGCACAGCCCCACAAAAGAATTATTGATCTTAGACAATCTAGAATGATGTATTTGAATATAAGATTTAAATTATGCCTCTCATTATTTAAGTTGAGTAAAGAAAGGTTCTGTCTAACGAACATAATGTTAGTGAATATGTATTGACATGGCACCGTCATTATATTTATTTCCTTAAATAATTCGCTTAGAGAATCACGACTACGAAGCCCATAAATAGATCTTATTACTCTTTTTTGTAAAATGAATATAGAATCGATATCAGCGGCACGACCCCAGAGCAAGAGGCCATAAGACATAAGACTGTGAAAGTAGCTAAAATATACAAGTATTGCTGTAGCTATATCTGTCAACTCTCTAATCTTTTTAACGGCATATGCTGCGGAGCTTAGCCGACCTGATAACAATTCTATAAAACCTATCCTATGTCCTATTCCAGGACCTAACCTATATGTGTGCCAAGTTTCATCCCGATCCGTCCAGTGGTTGAAGCGTGATTGAGTAACAAACATCCAAACTTTCGTATTTATAATATTAGTTGGATGGGATTCCTTAAAGAACTTCCTTAATTTCCTTAAATTATTTGTATCGCAATTTTTTTATTAGTGTCTCAATTATGCTTAACACAAAGTCTTAAACGTTCGCTGTATATTACTAACATTTCTAATTATATTTTATAATTAAAGATTCAAATTGGCTCTGATATAGTTTTTTGTTTACTTCTAGATTAACGCAATATCCGCCAACGCTACTTACATAGTGTTCAACGTAACGTGTACCAATTGCACCACCATGGCGAAAGGGGAATTCACCCAGATGAATCCTGACAATCTGCCGATTGATGGTAAGACTTTAACCCAATAAATATTATAAAACCAAGATTACTTATTTTTTGATCAGGTGCGATATAATTACGTAGGTGCAAACCGATCAGGGTCTTTTTTATAACCACTAGATATCTCGAAGTTTATTCTATCCTGTCAAATTTATCCTTATACATAAGCACTATATTGTAGCATAGAGTCCTCTCCTGTCCATCCAGGTTTGATAATTCGCAAATGCAATGATTTATCTACTTCATACGATATAATAATGTAAACTAGGTAGGTAGTTCGTTTTAATTTAATTTATAGTTAATTTGTGTATGCTGACCTAAAATGGTGATAGATAACACTATACCAAACGTATGGTTGTATCATCCACTTTTTTTTAATGATGTTTCAGGTTATTCCTTTCAACTGGTTCACCATCGCGAAGACTATCCTCCTGACTGGGACCAAGGGCAGGAGTTTGTAGTCGATATCATAAATGTAGAAGGTAATGTGACAAAATCAACCTACATCGCATAATTTCGAGTGCTGCTAATTTTAATATTGTGGTCGGAACATTTGTGAAACGATCAAATCTTGATGGTCATACTTATCTTGGGACTAAGATAAAGCATGACCTGACCATCTAAAGATGCCTCTAACTTCACTTCTTCGTAGATCATTTTCATTCATTCAAGATATAAAGTCATCCAGTCACATTAGAAAATTATGAAATTTTTTTTATCATTTATCTTCAACATATAATTTTTTTAGATAATTTTGCTTAATATTAATGGAGGCCAATACATACTAATACTTCGTTCTTTATATGCAGATGTTCTGTTTTATCTAGTGCACGTAACCGTTTCCGGTTGTTTGTCAGTTGTTGGTAATGAAACTTCTACTCCCTTTAAGTTACGTAATACAGTAATTTAACCTTAGGATTTAAGAATTTTTTTGTTTCTCATTATTTGCAGAAACATTGTTCGCTGTGGGCCCCCTCGAAAACAATACACAGTACCACACTAGGGTGCGCGCGCGCAACGCTGCCGGTTTCTCCGACTGGTTCGAGATGGTGGAGATGCCGAAAACCACAGCCCATGCGGTCAGGCTGATCGCGACCGTTGTTGTAGTCTTCTCCGCACTTATGGCAAACTTTTGCTATTAGATCACTTGGTAATGCCGTGGGGATGTTTTTGTTTTATAATTCTCATAACTATGTTTATGTATATTTGGGTCTATGTATTAGGCAGTTGTAAGTAGGTACATTTTAATGCTTGTACTAGCTTTTTTCAACGCCTACCAGAAATCTAAAATCTCATTTACGTAGACTATGGCTATCAATTACTTAAAATGGTTAACTAATTTTTAAGTCTCGTGCAAGTTAAAACTGTATTTTTCTTTAACTATTCTTTTATTTAGGAAGGTCACATCAGTTTAAAAAACTTTAAATAATTATCTATTTCCGAGAAATGTTAGTGCGCTCTGACGTCATTTTTATTCCAGTCATTATAATGATAACGTAGACAATGTAGTAAGTCAATTTTATTGTATATTTCGGGGCTTCATGTATATGTTACAAAATATACTACGTATTCTGTTGTTTATGTATGTTATTGCATAGGTATGATATTGGTGTTTATTAACCTATCGTTCGACATATAATATCCAAAAAATATATTTGGAAAACAACAAAAAATTGTATATGTATAAAAATAACCTAAAGTGAGTATCTCAAACAAATGTGCCTACTCTTTTGTCTGAGTTAGTTAGACATCAAAAACATAAGGATAAAAATAATCCAAAGACTTCCATCGTATATGGAATAAGCTGACAACCGAAGCCAATGTTTACAACATAACACGTATTTTGGGCGAACTGTTTAGTTTCTCATTACAGCGAGCTTACTCCTTGTGCCGTTAGATAGCATAAAATGACTTCTTACTTCGACGGATTATCTGAAATGCTTACAGAGTAGGCCTCCAGATCATGTCTCTCAAGTGTGGTAAAAATATCATAGTCGGTCGCTGGCATATTTCCATTGAAAGAAAAATCATGCTGAATATTAAATGTTTAAGTATTAACTTTATCACCTGTAACTCAATGTCATTTAAATTATTCCTGTTATAGTAATTTCAAATCTAACTAACTGGCGTAATATGCTATAAGCAATAAAATAAGTCCATAGTAGGTCCACAGAAGTACCTTTAAATACAGTTATTGCACTATATACAGATATAACCTCACTATAAACCTATTATGCTACAAAATAGGCTGCATATTCCGCCAGTGTGCTAGCTGGGTTATAACTGCCTCGTTAAAATTAAATTGATATCCCCATGTCATTCCAAGTTAAATGTAGATAGGATATATTTAATTTTAGAAAATAATTGTCTATTATGCAGTTACAAAGTGTTCATCCTCTTATATAAAGGCCTCAAACATTGCATGTTATTGAGTAACGAATTAACTATTGAAGCGATGGGTTCATTAATTAAAATTAATATGTGCATCAAACCATAAAATGCAGATATAAATTATTTTATGTCGTAATTGTAACTGTTTAGGCTCTTGGCTTTTTGCTTGCTATTGTTAAATTATTGCGTCCGTGTTTTAAAAACGCCTTTCATTATTACTAATAATTATGTTATAAAATATTCGGATTTATAAATCTGGATACCTATTTAATTAATAGTTGAGCTACTAAATGCATAACACCGAACTATCAAAATGAGAGCTGATATGGGCTTTTTAAGTATGTGTGGCTGATAGATATTTTTACTATTCAAATGACGTACACATTTCGCTGGCCGAATACAACAGTGGCACAAGTCAAAAAGGTCAAAATTCGAGGAACTGACTCCTAATGCATTCAGCCACTGTACCTACAGTCAAAATGTATAAATGTTGGTACATACCTGTAATACACCAACTAAAATATCTTGCTTCATAATTTATAAAATCTATCTTGTGCGTGTAAATATTTATAATTGTTACAAAAAACACGTGAATATTTTAAATTTGTTATAATGTGACAAAAAAAATTACCTACACTCCGATTTTTAGCAATTTGTGTAATATATTGTAACTTCAAACCAATCTACTTAGGTCAAATAATTTAAACTGCTTTGTACTACTTTTGACATGTAAATATATTTTTAGCTGCGAAAGAATCCAAAGTAGATAAGAACGTGTGTAGTATTTAGTATCAAAATAAGTACTTACAATATTGGAGTTAAATAGAGTTTTATCCGGGGTAATTACAAACTAGTAAAGCCCTTCGAAAACCTTAGATTTGGTTGGTGTACTAATCAATTCAATTCAATTATTCTATTGCACGATAAAATACACAGATATATAAAGGACTTTGAATGTGTGCAAAACTAAACTGAGCTAGAAGATTTTACACTTGTTTTTTGTTTCTGTGTCATTAGCATAGATCGGACTTTTAATGGCAAAAATATAACAATTCGAAGTCGAGAGAAAAATTACAAATGCTTCGATGTACGTCATATTTTTGCAATGAAAAGTCCGACCTATATGATAGTCATTAGCTGTTAATTAATCAAAACCATTACATTCAATACGCTCTTCGTATAAAAGTCAGACTCTAACTTAGGTATATTAGTAATCCTAGGTAGGCTCTCTGGTAGTGCGTTGAGACTCCAGTCACTCAAATAAGAATGCCCAGTTGTGCCTATAATAACTCTTTGGGTTCAGTTTCTCGACAAAGTCTTCATTTCACTATGATTTAACTTATATAAAAACTTACAAGACTATAACCACTTCCTAATCCTAATTATTTTTAACTCCAAAGTTGTATTCCACGGTGTATGTAATATTATAGCTAGAACTGATGTTGCACTAGTAGTTGAAACACTATAACTATAGTGTTTCAATTTATTTATGGTTACGTTTTAGGAAAGAAAATTGTATTGACTTTACTAAGTTATTTTCTATCGATGTATTTAATTAAAGAAATAATTATTTTAATTATGTTATAAACTTAACTGTGACAATATTTTGTGCAGGTATACACCAAAGACTTAAGTTACCGTATTTGTGAAAGACTATAACATTATTTACGAATGCAATTATTCTTGTCATAAATAATATATACCTACCTACAATTTCCGTCAATTTTTTAATAAATACTTTGGATGGTTATTCCCTGCAGGAAGACTGATTTTTCCTAAACAATAGTTTAAACTGTCTGGTTTCTTTTATATAAACATTTAAATAAACCATAAGCAAAAAGTGTTTAATACTTATTCGAAACTTTGTAAATTCTTCATATAATAATTAGCTTTTTAACGCTTTGTATCACTGAATGAAATTTACTCGATTTTTACAAAAACAACATATTTCTAAACTGTTTATTTAGACAATCAGGACGTGCAGGGTCCGTGGGTTTACTCCCTTATCTATTTCTGCCGCTACCAGCAATTCCATGCACTTCTGTGTTCCAGTTTGAAGAGTACGAGCACAAATCAACACAGAAGGGGAGTCGGCATAACAGGCCGTATCAAAATGTGTATATGTGTAGAGAGCTTATGAATGTGTTGTTAGATTTATTACGTGTGTGTGTGTCGTAATGACAGCGTACAAGTGTGCATATGTGCGTAAAATCCCATCCCAAAATTCTAGTAGGTTTTGCATTGAAAGAAAATGCGATGGCGTCTGGTGAGACGCCCAGAGTGGTCCGGGTCGAGCCAGTGTTGCTCTGAGGGAACGAGAGACAAAGTGTAATTAAATTACGGGCACACGAGGCATCGGATCTGAACTAAAATCGACATGTCCTACTTATGGGACATAATGGCGATTCAGACCAAACTGTAATGTATAATGCGAAGGTACTTCGCCTTATTCATAACTGAATGACATAACTACCTACCTAATATTTGGCAAAAGATCATCATCAACCAATATTATATATTCAATTCTTAACAGTTATCATGTCTGAGATATTTGTTATTATTATCATAACTTATTTGGGGAGGTCATTTTAAAATTTGCACGGGAAATGTTATTATAATTATTGATTAATAAAATGTTTACCACCATTCAATCGACACCAAGTGTTCATTATTATTCTGGTTATGACTTTCTTAGTCTATACATGTCTACCAAAAACATGATATGCGTAAACAAATTGTTATGTTACATACACTGAAATCATTTGCCTCTAATAAAGGTGATTTATAAAAATATGTTGGCGTTTTTCTTGAGCCTAGCCAGAAATATACCGTTAGATAAAACATATTAATGCAAAAAAACTAAACAAGCAGTCATACCTTTTATTCAAATAAAAATAAAGTCCTAAAACATATTGCTAACTCTATTTACGTACCTAAGCATACTTACGATGTCATAAATAATTGTTTAAAGTAGTACAGATTTCATAACTTTCTTTGACGTAAATTTTATATAAACATCTTTTAGCGTTTCATCGTAGATACTTATATAATGAATGGAAAACATGATGAAATTTTAAACTTGGATATATGCAACACTTTTTTTCTGAGACTATCTATACAAGTTTTATTAAAAACATACATCCTACAGAGAAGATTACGACAGCTCCAGCAATAAATAAACCATAAAATATGCCACTAGAACCTACTTCTGGTTCTGCGAAGTTTTCATCTTTTGTTCTCTCTTGCTCCTCCGGTTCTTCTAGCTTAGCTCCTGTACTGACCAACACCGGGGCTGACCAGCCGGAGTCACCAGCCTTGTTCTTCCAACGCAATCTTACCCAGTATTCTGTTTCCTCATCCAAACCTGTGATCTTCTGGGGATCGTCTGAAAGGTTAAAATCACAATACAGTAACATAATTTGTTGTATTTATAGGTAGGTACTCTTCTATGCAAATATATAGAAGGGACTCTTGACATTGAGCTTGTGTGTGGTGTAATACGTAATTGGAAATGTATACTCTAATATGTTATGTCAAGCACAGCTGATAGTCGACAAATTATAAATAAAAACCCAAAGAAGATTATTACCTCTACGTTTTATGAATAAAACATTTGAAGTCTGTATGGACTGCGTTTTTTCTTGCAAATTTCAAAATATTCGCCTTCACACACAGTAAAGTTTGCTGATGTTCCTAGGCCACAGCGGCCGCGTACCAACAGACACCCATCTCCCAATAGATTAAATTATATACGACTACTTAACACTCGTCTTCCTGCCTACCTTCAAATATTTCTACTTTCTTTGCGGTCCTCCAGTGAAATTCCCTTGGTGTGCCAAATGTTTTTTTCTTCTTCATGTATTGAATTTCAACACCTAGAAAACAAAATAGAGATTCTATATTATTAATAACAACATAATTATATTAGGTACCTAACACACCTGAATAGCATAAGTTCAAAAATTTATGCTTTTATCCGAATTTATGCTACGATAGTATGCGCAGGCGCTTGAGGTTACACTTGGTAAATTTTTGAGAACATTCCCCTGGCCTAGAATTTATGAGAAATTAAAACATGAAGCCATTTTTCCAATGCAACTAAATATGTGTTTATGTATATAATCGTAATCACCTATTTAGTTCACTTTTTAAGTTATAAATTCTCGGCCAGGAGAATATTCTCGGAAATTTACCATCACTAGTTCCACTAGTATGTACAGCTGTTATGGATGGTAGATGATTTATAAGAACTATTCAAACTGTAGTACTACTCACTGTCTTCGGGATAGTAAGGTTTCTCTTCATCCCATAAAATGAGAAACTCTATTTCACTATCTGTGTAGTTGGCGACACTTATCTGTAAAGACAAATAGCTGAACTATTATCCTAACTAATAGGTATTGCACAAATTATAAATTAATGAAATTAAAAGATTAATCACCACGTTTTATGCGCCTTAAAAAGAATAATACAACCCTCCGGGGGTCTTGAGGATCCAAGAGGACATTCACACAAAAACATACACTCGTGAACAAACAATGAACTCGAAATACGTGGGACGCATCTTGAATCTTAATGCATGAGTATGAAAGCTTACGTTTTAATATCTTGGTAGTAAAGATCCGCGCCACCTTTTTTCGAGTTCACCTGTATGTATGTAGTGGTGGTGTGTTTTTTGTGCGTATGTCCTCTTGGGTCGTAAAGACCCCGGATGGTTGTTTTATTCTTTTTAAGCGCATAAGAACGTGGTTTTTAGATTATTTTTTAATCTGTATTAAAAAAAAAACATTTTCGTTTTCGTATGTTCCTGTCTGTCTGTCTGTCTGTCTAATAAATGGATTTAAAATTCATTGTCGTCGAGTTGTGAACTACCTTGAAAGTTTCATCCGGATAGCGAATCGGAAAGTGCTCACATTCATCAACCTTTTTATGCACCTCCTTTTATTCTTCTCACTGCTCATCCTTGAACGTCCTCCTGGGACGACCTATAATAGCTGTAGTTTCGCACTGTAAATTTCTTTTGTCACTCTTCTCTCACTCATACGCTCTAAATGTTCTAACCAACGCGACATACCCTTCTCTACATTCGTTACTACATCTTCTTTCAAACCACACATATACTTGGCACGAGATTCCGTATGGAAATGTTAAAAAAATACCAAAGTTATTTGGTGCAACGGTAGAAATTTTTATGCATATACGGTTGTTCGCCACACATCACGCCAAGTGGTATCACGGGCCGAAAAGGGGACGAAGGAAAGTCGCTTTGTGACAATTGTCAGGATCGCGCAAAGTGGCGATACGTCGTCTCTGCCTACCCCTCTGGTCAAGGCGTGAGCATTATGTATGTATGTATGTACGGTTGGAGGCATCCCACTAATATTATAAATGCGAAAGTTTGGATATTTGGATGTTTGTTACTCAATCACCCACTGGACGATCGGGATGAAACTTGGCACCCAAAGGTTAGGTCCTGAAATAGGACTAGGATAGATTTTATCCCGAAAAAACATCTCACTCCTACGGGAAATACATAATAATTTGTGATGTTAAGTTGTCCACGCGGGCGAAGCCGCGGGCAACAACTAGTAGGATATAAATGGAACAGCAAATGTAACTTTGTATTTTGTAAACAAAATCGCATCGCGTATTTTTGACGTAAACTAGTAATTATGGACATAAAAATTCTTCAATCACGATAATTAAATTGCGTCAATCGTTTTTGGTAGGTAAATTGCAATTCATTCTGCAACCACATGAGAATTTTCAAGAAAATCATAGTCAAAATCGTCGTTTTAATTATTCTTTTGTAAACACACTTCTAATTTCAAAAGTAGAAATAAATATCTCGACATATTTAAGAAATACTTATACAAAATTTCATTAAATCACTTATTTCACTGGTTTAAGCGCTATACTTGTTGACGGACACACATACACATTTTTTAATGTTCGTATTTTTTCGCCTCTAAAAGTCAAAGTTAAGTACAATTGTTTTTCATCAAAAACTTAAACTTGAATTTTCGCACTTGCTTTACTGCTATCGTTTATCGTTTGAAAGTAAAAAAAGTAGTTACGTAAGAAAAAAGGCAGCAAAGTGTACATCGTACACAACGTGCGAGTTCTGACTTAGTTTTCTTTTAATATCTGGAAAATAAAAAAATCATCGATTCTCCATAGATTTTAATCATTGTAGTCAATGTGACATATACTAGTATGTTGGAAATGTCTGCTCCGTCGTTCAAATAAGAGTTATCCGGTGGTCGTATGAGGGTATCCGTTTGACTGAACCCTAATAAAGATACAAACCAAACGGCACGCGCAGGGTGGGACACCCCTCCGCCAGATGGACCGACAACCTGAAGAAGGTGGCCGGAAGCGGCTGGATGCGGAGAGCGGAGGACCGGGTGTGGTGGCGTTCATTGGGGAAGGCCTATGTCCAACAGTGGACGTCTAAGGGCTGATATGATGATGACTCACCTCAAGAGGTTGTCCGGGCTTCTCCAGTTTCACAACTTTAAATGTCATATACGCATCGCCATAGGGGTTAGTCGCCTTACATTTGTACTTTTCATTAAAGGTGGATGGACCGGCAAGCAAAGGGAGCATGCTCTTGGTGCCATCATCTGAGATCTTTATCTGATTTTCAGATAACTCTGATAATACTTCACCCTTTTCATGGAACCATCTGTAGGTAGGAATCGGAAATCCTCTGGCCTCGCAAACTAGTTCGATACTGGAACAAAAAATATCAACAGTATGCATATAACTTAATTACCTATAACAACAGTCAGACGTCGCGGTGCACAGACAAACCAAGTCTGGTTTTTGTGACACCGAAAATATGTAAGTTCTGTGTCGTATTGATTAATAAATAAGTAATCATAATAAAATAGTAGGATAATTGTGAGTGTTTCCAAGAGGGTGCTGTCGTCGTCGTCGTCCCCATCCCTCCTCCCCCCCCCCCCCCCCCCCCCCATCGCCCCGCGTAGTGTAGATAGGAAAATGAAATAAATGATGTTTTCCTTTATTTTCGTATTTATCTCATAGTCCTAGACCTTTCGCCTGGCTGTGTTGTAAAAATCTACATTTATGAATGTGTTAAGAAAATCGTAACCACTATTACTAAAAATAAACCTTCATGTGTTAAATCGCCTCACACCGGCGTTTCCAGCAGCAATTCATGTTCTTTAAATTAATGTCATTAAAAACATTTTTAATGAGAATTAATTAGTTTCGCACAATACATTCACCCTAAGAATGATATATGTAATAATACGATAGATACAAAGACTTCTGAACTAATGCTATAAAACATTATACACCAGTATATTTCATTCCAGATTAATAGTCCTATGAAAACCAACGCTATTTACGTCTCGGTAACATATACATGAAAGGGTCACCAGCAGCAAAAACAGGTTTGTATTACCATGTAAACTTTGCAGTCCACTTAGGAACACCATCTATTGTGTATTTTGTTTTCGAGACGCAAATGCGTTTGTTTTCATAGGACTATTAATCTGGAATGAAATATAGGTATATATTAATGCCAAAATGCAATGGCCGCCGGTGTCTGACAAGTTCTGACACGGGATAATTACATTTTGAATAACGGAGCGTGACCGGTTCCTACGAATCTCAAGGCGACAGAAGTTTTTACTATGAAAGAAGAGGAATAATATTTCATATACGTACTTACTGAGAGCATGCATTAAATTTTATTCATAAAGTAGCAACCCACCTCTCATTATTCCTGGTGTAAAAATTATATGTTGATCCATTGTCGGTTCTGAACACCGGGCTAACTGAAATGAAATGCACTTTTATTGAAGGTACAGTCGGCCGCTCACCTCATCACGCGATATATATACTGTATATAGATAGCTGTAGCACGCTAAAGCTAGTATAGAAGAAACGTCAGAAAGAAAGCGCATTTCAATACCTCCAAGGTACATACGCCAAATAAAATTTTGGTCAATTTTGTTTTTATCAAAATCGAGTCATGAAGTAGGTATTATGCTAAAGTTTTTTTTTTAGAGTTTTGAGATTTGATGGCTTATATTCGTTTTTCTGAGCTTGGAGGATGGATTTGTAAAGCAGCATGCGTCATAAATGTCATAATCATAACAAACGCATTAGGAGCGAAATACGAAGAATCATAGTTTTGTATGATAATTTAACTTCAAAGGGTCCAAAGTCCCCTTTGGGTTTTATGAAATTTACGTGTCTCTTTCTGCATTATTACTTTTGAATTATGCTGATGACGTCGATGCCAAAGTTATCTAATAAAAAATAATGAACAAAAAGAGCACAGCGTGTGTCTGTCTGTCTGACTTTACGTGTCATAATAACAACATTCTCAATTTAAAAAAAGAGCAAAGACGTCTACAAACTGGCGGTGCAAGCGTCATCATTGTGCACGACAAGAAGTCGCTGCTAATTTAAATGTGGTTATTGCTCAGAGGTTTTTACTGTTTTTAATTGAAATTCTTCAATTCGCTTGATTTATTATTGCTCTGTTGTTTCATTAAAATCGGTAACATTCATAAAAAAAAACTTGTTATAACTATTCAAGAGCTTTTTTAGCATTTATTTATTTATGTTGTAATTAGAATACAAATTAAAACGAAACTCTTATTATCACTAAAATAAGGTTTAAGTTAGGTACCCCTAGTTATTTTTGCCTCAGTAGTGTGAAAGAATTGAGAGTTGGCCAGTGAAAATAATCTATGGCAGCCTCTACCCAATTCCCTTAAGATATCAAGTTACAAGTCAATGTTATTTAAAATCTGTAGTAACTAATTTAAAGGGGTATTAATAAGGTACTCACAGTTGACGTTTAACGTAATATTTAAACTCTCAGTGTTGCTACAGTCTTCGGCAAGCAAGTTCTCCTGTATGGCAATACATTCGTAAGTTCCCATATCGTATGGGTCCAATGACGTCACCGTGAGGAGACGTTCGATCCCTTGACTCTTGTAACTGGTCATCATCTTGTACTTCGTCGATAATTCGTCATCTGCGACATACGAAGTAAGCAACTGTAATGATGTACTTAATTCCTAAAATTATATTGCTACCACGCAGATATGCAGTTTAAGAGTAATACATTATTATTATTAGGTACTAATAATTATTAATAATTGCGGCAGTAGATACATATACCACATCTGTTACAGAACCGATGGCTTAACGGCGTAACGAGCAGACGAGTTCTGGAGACTGCGTATCGGTAGGTATAAGATAGGATAAAGCCATCTGTCAGAGGACCGCATGTGGTGGAGCGCATAAAGGAAGGCCTGTCGTTGACGGAGATTTGCTGATGATGATGATAGATATTTTATAAACACAAAAATAAGCGGGAAGTTTGATAATCTAGGGTAATAATTAGGCAAATTAAAAATATTACTGGTTAAGTTTAGGTACTCTCCGTTCCTGCTCCATATGATAGTCGGCTCTGGGTCTCCTCTAGCTTGGCAAGACAGCGTGATGGACCGCCCCGCGTCTACGGTCACCACCGTTTTTGTGTCCAGGAATATTACGGGTTCTGCAGAAATATGTCGAATTCCAAACGTTGAAAACCATGCAAGTAAGAATATACTTATATATATATATAATAAAATTTTACTATACAGTGTCAGTTTGCGATTTGGTTGTTATGCTTATTGAGATTTGAGAGTCATTCATTTTGGTAATTTAGGGTAAAGAGGGAAATTTAAATTGTATTTATTAGGCTTACCTACTAATTGGCGTAGTTGTGTTTTTTTTTAAATTCTACTGTTGCTTCAAAATTGATAACAAAAAGATTTTACTCCCAATAAAAAATAATAACTAATTTGTAGAGTAACTTCAAGACATATTGTTCTTATTTCAGACTCGCTGTCGCCCGCGACTTCGTCGGCTTGGATAACTTAACATTACAAATTATTATGTATTTCCTGTAGGAATGAGATGTTTTTCTGGATAAAAACTATCCTATGTCCTATTCCAGGACCTAACATATATGTGTGCAAAGTGTTATCCCGATCCGTTCAATGGTTGAAGCGTGATTGAGTAACAAACATCCAAACTTTCGCATTTATAATATTAGTGGGATGGGATGGGGTATCTTTTCAAACGTTCTATAAATGTAAAGGGAATCAGTTATTTATTTTGAAATATTGTTTCATCGTACCTTTGTTAAGGATTCTTCTCAAAAATTCAGATATGTACTAAGCTACATTTAATGCTGACTGTACCTACCTATGACACAAAGTGAAATATTTTGTCTTAAATTTCCAGAACGGCACTCCCAAAGCCCACTGTCGGCCACAGTGGCGTGGTTTATGAACAGCACCTGACTCCGGATTGCGGTTCTGAACGACGGTAAATAGCTTTCCTGGACATGGATACGGCCTTTAGGATGATGTTTGACAATGTGTCCCGCTGGGTCATACCACTCCACCTGTGGAACAAACGGAAACATCAAAACATAATTATGGTAGGTATATGGGCGTATATAGTAAACTACTGTTTTATAGTTGCCAAGCAACATGTATACAAATAAGAAAAACACAAATGTATATTTTTTTTTTTCAAAAACCTGATATTTTATTAACCTGATGCAGTATTATAGGTATGGTTGTATTCCGGTTTTAAAGGTGAAGGAACCAGACAGTCTTGCAGATTTTGCATGGCAATCGCCGGTCGAAAAGTTTTAATGATCAAATGTGGTGACTAGTCAGGAGTTTGTCCGAGCCCGAAAATATCTGCCACATTTAGTAAAATGACGTGTATGATGTGAGTGACGGTATCTCCGGACAAGTACAACTTGGATGATTTTAAAGGTAGAGTGAATAGGCATCTTCTGGGTAAGCGCGCTCTACCTTAGGCCTCATCGTCACTTACCATCAGGTGTCATTGAGGTCAGCAAGTGTAAACCCATTAGGAATAAAAAAAAACTAAAACGAGAGCGTATATATTTGTTTGAATGTTTTTCGCTCAAATTACGCTTTAACAACACAATTTTTTTATAAAACTTTGTACTGCGACGCCTAGCCTTATCTTGGATCCCCTGGAATAATACAAAGAATACTTTTATCCCGGAGACTTGAAAGGGGAAAGCGTAAATGTATCTATTCAAAATTGTTAAGAGATAACGCTGTCTAATCTATGTTTATGTAATCTATATACATATAATAAAAGAGTAGAAAAAACAAAAGAAAAGCGAATCTGTACATTGAAGGTAAAAAAAAAATTTCACTGCCCGGACGTTACTGAAGACCAGTAGAGTCCAAAAATATAATTAAAAAATTTCTTATCTGTCTGTATGTATGTATGTATGTACGGGCTAATCTTGGAAACTGCTGAACAGAATTTGACGGCGTTTTCACTGTTTAATAGCTTTGAGTTCGGGCCTCATACTGGTATAAGTCATATCTCAATAAAATGTCAGGAAGCTGATATACAAGTTGACCTCTCATTTCATATCATTTGTATGAAAGTGTAGTTCAACATTACTGGTCGATGCAAGAACTTGACAGAAAGTGACAGAGATGTTTTAAAGCTCATTTATAGATTTATTTTAGCTGATGTATTTCAGGTATTTCCACAAGTCTCAATACAAAAAGTTCGCTATCGATAATTAGTGGCCCTGTATTAGACCGGTGATCGTCGACAATGTCAATATCGAAGCTGTTCAGGAGTACGTCTGCCTAGGACAGACAATATAGTTGGGTAGGATCAATTTCAAAAGCTGACAGAAGAATCCAGTTAGGGTGGGCAGTATTCGGAAAACTGCGTCAAGTCTTTACGTCACCTATTCCACAATGTTTAAAGACAAAAATCTTTAATCAGTGCGTCCTACCTGTCATGATTACAGCGCGGAGACGTGGACACTGATGGTGGGCCTGATCCACAAGATTCAAGTGGCTCTGCAAGCTATAGAGAGGGCAATGCTCGGGGTCTCTATGAGGGATATGATTCGTAATGAGGAGATCCTATGAATAACGAAGGTGACCGACATAGCCGAAAGAATTAGTAAGCTGAAATGGCAGGTCACATCTGTCGTAGTACCGAACGGCCGTTGGGGCAGACGGGTTCTAGAGTGGGACGCGACGTCCCACGCGCAGGGTGGGACGCCCTGCCGCCAGGTGTATGGACGACCTGAAGATGGTGGCCGAAAGCGGCTGGATCTGTAGGGCGTTGTGGCATTCATTGGGGAAGGCATGTCCAGCAGTTTGACAGACATTTTGTTGTACAGTTAATTGGATATGCAACATAGGAAGGGAATAGGAGGGGAAGGAAGTCGGATGGAAATGAAAAGAGGGATTAGGGTAAGAGAGGAAAGATGAGGGGGCAGTGGTAAATAAAGGGTGTAGGAAGGGGTGGGTTAAGGGAAGATGGGGAGAGGTAGGAGTAGGGAGAGGGAAGGGGTGGGGGAAAGGGTTTTCAACGTTGTGGGAAGGGGATGGAGAAGGAAAGAAAGAAAGGGTATGGAAAGGACAAATTGGAGGGGGGGGGGGGAAGGAAATATCACATAATTTGCACAATATTAAAATATATTTTTTTTATTGATTATATGATAATCTTTTAATTCATGATAAATGTAAATGTCAACTTTATTTAAAAAAAAGCGGCCAAATGCGATTCGGACTCGCCCATGAAGGGTTCCGTAGCAGCAAGTAACATAATCTAAAAGTTATTGTAGTTCGTTGTAACTTCGATCGATGTTTTAATAATAGTATTGTGCTTTACGATTTATGACGTATTAAAAAAAACTACTTACTAGATCTCTTTCAAACCAATTTTCGGTGGAAGTTTGCATGGCAATGTACATCATATATTTTTTTTAGTTTTATCATTCTCTTACAGGGGGACGACACATTTTACCACTTTGGAAGTGCCTCTCGCGCAAACTATTCAGTTTAGATAAAAATGATATTAGAAACCTCAATATCATTTTTGAAGACCTATCCACACGTATGGGTTTGATGAAAAAGTTGAGTTTTGAGTTTCAATTCTAAGTATAGGGACCCCCAAAATTTAGTGTTTTTTTTTTCTATTTTTGTGTGAAAATCTTAATGCGGTTCACAGAATACGAGTACATCCACTTACCAAGTTTCAATAGTAAGTTCTTATAGTTTCGGAATAAAGTGGCTGTGGCATACCCACGGACAGACAGACAGACATGACGAATCCATAAGGGTTCCGTTTTTTGCCATTTGGCTACGGAAACCTAAAAAACTGTGGTACAACGGGCGAAACCGCCGCCAGAACGCAAATTTTTACCCGACTTCAAAAAAGGAGGTTCTCAATTGGATAGTATGTTTTTTTATGTATATTAATATTTTAAATGCATAACCAGATTAATAGATTTCTTTTAGGATTTAGTAACACGTGATACATAAGAATGTGTAATGTTAAGTTGTCCACGCGGACGAAGTCGCGGGCAACAGCTAGTCTAATAAATAAAATCGTAAACATCGCGTGTCTGTACATTGAAGATATTTGCAACAAAAAAAATTGAGGGGTCTAAGAATAAGTAATAGAACACATTTCAATCATTTTTGGAATTTTTGTCTGTTTGTCTGTTTGTCTGTGAGTTTGTGCACGCATCACATAAAAACTACTGAACGGATTTTGATGGACTTTTCACAAAAACATGGGGCTTAACATTTAGTCTTTATTTCATCACAATCGGCTAACTCAATCAAAAGTTATAGACATTTTTAGTTTTCAAATACAATGTATTTGACTATATGATACTAACCTTACCTAATAATGAGTAGGTAAGGTTAGTATGCAATATATTGCACATAATAATAGTATTTCCATACTATTCAGATTGCGATGAGTGGATTACATTTGGAGCTGCGAGTAGGAGTTAGAATGGGAGTGGGCGTGGGCGTGGAAAAGGGGGGTGGGTGTGGGAGCGGAAGCGAGAGCGGAAGCGGGAGCGAAAGCGGAAACGAGAGCGGGAGCGGGCTCGGGAGCGGGAGCGGGACCGGAGCGGGAGCGGAAGCGTCAACGGAAGCGGAAGCGGATTCTGTAGTTCACGCGAGCGGAGCCGCGGGCACAGCTAGTGTATGTTTATATAGCGCTATTCAGTGATTGCGATTCAGGTGAGCAGACGCGGTCTATGATGCATCACAGAGATAACAAGCATTCTAATAAAACGAGACCGAGCCCACCTTCCTAAGGACCAATCTTAAAGATTGCACCAGGAAGGAAAAGCAACGTTCTCCTGTGTACATTAAGACCAATTATTTCTGCGGTCACCAATCCGCCTGCCAAGCATGGTGATTATGGAAAATCCTCCAATAGACTGATGATGAGTTATTTCTGGTAGGCATCATAACGGACACTGTAACCTGAACAAACGCTTGCACAACTCGTGCTTTACCGACAGTCCCCTGTGCAAGGACTGTCTGCAAGAAAGTGAGACAATGGAACACATGCTGCTGTACTGTCCCACAACTACGGAATTCGGATTCCAAACGGAAATTGATCCCGACCTCTCGTCACTGACGGCCTGTAAGTAATTAGGTGCACAAAACTCCGTCAGAGTCGTACAGGGACTGCTCAGTTTGTTTGTTCAGTGTTGTTCTATTGGTTTGTTTGCACCAACGGTTTGCACAATATCATTTTATCATATAACCAAAAAATAAAAAAATATAAATTCATCATTTTTCAAAACAATATTGATAATTTTTGGGTAATAGATATTTTATTGAAAAAGAAATAATACAAACTCTATTTAAGAAATTAATTTTTGTTAAACATTTTTAGGTACATTTAGAGTTATGTTTTGATTTAAAGGTACCAAAATTTCAATATTTTACATGTTTTTGAACCCACATACCTCGTGAATGGGCAACTATGGGGGCACACTAATAGTATAGGATAATAGTCAACAAGCCAAAGAATAATGACTAAGTGGTTTCAAAGCAAGACCTGTCAATAATTTGCCGAAACAGAGTACTTTCGGTCTCGCTCCATACAAGAAAATTTGAAAATATTTTTTTCCTGCTGAAGTATCAGTTTTAGCCAAAAAAGTTATTTGACAATTATTCATTAAAATGACGAGATCTATCGATGAGTGTATAAAACCATTCGATTTGTTGAAAAAGGGCCTAAGTCCTTCATATTGCAGTTGCGACCACAGGGCTGCACCCCGAGTCTTTTTTGAAAATGTTTCTTGGAGTGAAAATACGTGAGCGTTGACGTGGGCTTCGGGGTCAGAGTCGTAATCGGATCGAAAGTGAGTAGTCCACGCGTGCGGAGTAAGGCATTGTAGTAGAAAAACTATATTTCAGGAAGTCAGAACACGGTAAAGGGGCCTACACGTACATTGCCCAGGGGGCACGACATGGTTAATCCGGCTCCGTCTCTGCATTTAGAGACTACCCTCAAAGTATAATATACCATACGGAAGTAGTGAATACACAGACAGGCATGATAGACTATAAAGCGGCTATTTCCTAAGTAACTGGCCTTAGTTTGTTTTGGACAAAGACGTATTCATCTTGGTTGACAGAGTGTATCCTACATGAGGTTTCCAATAGCAGAATTTATTTATGTTTATGCCAAGAAACACTTAAGTATAGAAAAACAGAGTTGTATGAGTTACCAACTTTTCCCGGACCAATTTTTCCTTTTTACTACGTCAGAATTTTCAAGCGAATCGAAGACATGGTTTGTAAAGACAAAATTATTTTTATTGTATTTATTGTATGTGGTAGCGACTTTGGCTAATCGGTAGTATAATTATTGTAATTTGGTGATAGTTATTGGTGCTTCGCAATAAAACGTAATATACATGCTTCACTATAGCTTGCATTCTTATTTTATTTATTAACTGTATATAATAATTACTTATCACTATCACCAAGTTACAATTTATCACCTACTTAGCCAAGGTTTATCCTACTGTTTATTTTAAATCCAGAAAAATTGAATTTAAAAATTTACAAAATATACCCATTTCATGTTTTTTGGCCTCTATAATTGTAATGTTTTACATCAAAAATTATAAGTTTTGTATACAATTTAATATGCAGTGTACCGCACCCATACTTCAACTTGCTTTTTATGTATATTTCACCTACCACTCATCTGCATGACCCAAAGGTCAACTGATGGTAGCGAAAGCCATATTGACTAATGTTCGCCTTTTGTATAGATCTGTAGAACGATGTTTTAAATAAATAAATTTCGCACGATTCCAATACTTTCTTCATTTTATTATCGTTCGAATGTCTATTAGATTCCACACGGTTATTGTTGCTGGAATTAAGTTGCGCCATTTCTTTTTCACAGTAGGAGGCGATAGTATTTAAAAATATGGCGTTTAAAAATGTATTAAGAGTACTCATGTGCCATAAATATTTTGACTTTGACATTCAAAGAACCCTAAACATACAAATTAGAATATTTTTTTTAGTCTTTTGTCAGAATATGTTTAAAAATAAAATCTAGGTAATTAGTCAAATTTTAAAAAAAGATTTCTGTCATACATACAAACATGTACATAAATAATGCTTGGTTCCAGAGGAGTAGGCAGAGAATCCTGACATCATAGTCGAATCTGACTCTTGATCTCTTACTGTAGAAAAATTTATATTTTCGCAAAAAGGTTTGTGTTGAAAGTAGATTCCGCGAGATAAAGTTTAAGTAACACCAAAGAGTGGCTCTGATCAAGGCATCAGATTTCATTGCCAGATACTTGGTATTTTCTGCCTTACTTATAAATAACCTAGTGAAATGGAATTCATAACCGTACTATAAAGTGTAGGAAAAAACCAACACGTCGAAATGATATTTTAAACTGTAGGTACTTTGGGTAAATTACGAGATTGCGAATAATGGCAGTGCGAATCTAGTGCGACAAGCCTTTGTTCTTCAATAACTAATAATTTGTCGCCCACACGTTTGTCGTGCACTACCGTTATTTGTGGGCACTTTCGTTTTTCGCACTTCCGTAGTAGATCCTAATTATTTACCTTTTGCGTTTTAGTTGACCCCTTACATACTATTCTTTTCGATAGCCCAGCCTTCAAGTAGTGTTGGTCGGCATCATAATTCAATGGTTCTAATTCCAAAGTACCTTCCTTAGCTTTAGCACCATAAACTAAATGGACACAAAGAAAAATAACATATTAAATTAGACGCTTAGTTAATTATTCTTTGTTTTGAAGCCCTTGATGAAATTGAATGTTACTTTTTTTACATCTAAGTACAATTTTAAATAAAACACAAGAATTGGAAAACCATAAAATAATAATTTACTAATTACGAAATTAAGTATTTTATTTAATTTATTGTAAAACTTATGTAAGTATAATGAAAAACTATAATCATTAAGTCAAATCCTTCTCATATTTATAATCAAATTCAGGAACTAATTCATTGATTGATAGGTACTTTTTAATTAAATAAAGTATGCACTAATGAAAATAATTAATTTGGTCTTAAATCATAGAGTTACTGTAAATCATTTTGTTGCAATTAATCATATATGACTTATAATAGTAAGGCAATTTGAACAAGATAAATAATGAAAAGTATTCCACAAGTTGAAAGATATTATAATATACTCTTTTACAAACTTATAAACATATTTTGCGAGTTAACTTCTTACCTGCTCTATAGAACATATACAAAACAACAAGCACATAGAAAGCCCACTTCATTTTGTAACAATGAGTAACACTGAAATTAAGTATTATGCATACTTTCTTTGTACTCAAATTCGTGAATAATTATTTTCGTGGTTTCTGTTACGACAATCGGAACAAAATGCGTCCTGTCCAACCCACGGGGCTACCACTATGTGTAATAATTAATTGGCTCTCCAAATTAGCGACAATAACTACCAATTATTGTGAACGTCATTTACAGGAAGTTCTAAACTAATTTCAGTCGTACCTACCCGTAAAATTAAAAAGGTCACTAGGTACTGTGTTAAAAGCAGAAATCTAATTTTAAAGGGTTCCGTCTAAGTTGATACCCTTATAGCGAAACTTTTTTAGAATAGGTCTAATTCAAATATATTTATTCATAAACATAGATAATGTAAAAGATGTACAAGATATAGAGAGCTCTGTGTTTTTGATATGAAAGCATTTTAACACGGTAGGTCCGACGGTCCTGCGACTTGCGTCCGCGGTGGCGATCACTCTGCGTTTAACTTGCATTCACACCGAGTTCGCTTTCACTACCGCATGCACCTCTGCGTCCTGTCATCCATCACCGACGTTGTCATTTCGTAGCTGTGCAAAAGAGCCTTCTGCCAATACAAACATAAATAAAATTAAAGTGTTTTTTATTTTATTAATAGCAGCTGTCATAGATGAAGAACATGAAAATATTAAATTATTGATAACTATACGAAACTCGTTGATACGTTATCGCTGTGTCCGAATGTTGCACAGGACGCTGAACGCAGCGTTAGGTGTGAACATCCCCATAGGAAGTATGTAGCTGTAGTGCTATTATCTAACTGAAGTGAAGTGAGTTCTATTGTTCACCTCACTTCGATATGCTCTGATATGTTTACAGAATGCCAATGGATTAGAATTCAAAGTGAGTGAGGTCATTTGAGTGAGACTAGCACATGAGTTTGTATTTTAGAGAATATCACTAGCACTACAGATCGCAGTCGCGGACGCGCACGCGCGGCAGTAGGACGCAGGATTCATTGTTGGTTTGGCCTCACCTTTAAGAAAAAATTACTGGACCGATTGTACTGAAAGAAGAACTACAATCGTAGTACCTGGAAAAGAAATCTCAACTACCATTATGTTTTTTTTTAATTTGGTATCATCGATGTCATTTCTAACCACCGATTGTTACAGATTCTTTTGATGTTGATCGACGGATAATCTTACCATCAACTTATAAATAAAGAACATTTCTTTAATGTGCTACTCATATTACCTTTAAATTTCTTCTTACTTTTACTTTCTTAGCCCTTGTTTAACGTTCTGCCTAAGTTAGTTTCTATTTTATTATTTGCACTATTTCCTTGTGTTACTCCTATATATTTTCAACTATCTCTCTGCAGGAATGACCAGTGTAATTCCTCTGTAAATAAATAACGATTTGGAATTTCAACAAAACTCTTTTTAGGGTTCCGTACACAAATGGTAAAAACGGTGCGACTTCGTCCGTCTGTATTTCAGCAACTACTAATGCTATCGACTTCTGGAATAGTTTTAAATAATGCTTGCCCATCTTTACTGCAAATAAAATAATTCATTATCATCATCAGCATGAAAGAGTCCACTGTTGGACATAGGCCTCTCCCAAGGCCTATGAATATAATAATAAAATAATTAATTTTTTATTATTATATTCATTGCAAAACTTTAAAGTTTGGTCTAGGTCAAGTGCGATATCTTATGAAAGGGAATCATTTGTGCATTCTAAAACAGATTTTCCGTTTTGCGACTTACGTTAAAAATAACAACCCCTCCTTATCTCAGAAGTTTGTATACTGCAAAAAATATGTAATAATTAAAGTTGATTACAAGAAAAATCAAACGATGTCTCTAACTAGCATTTTTTTATAAATCAGCAATACTCCTTTACAAACATAGTTATGCGGTCCTAAAAATGAATTATTGCGTGCTGATAATAAATATCTACTTTAATAACATTTTGTGTGTTTCCTATCAAGGTAGGTACGGAACTATTGCCCAAGTCCAACTCGCACTTGGCCGATTTTTTGTGTATAGTACTAGTTAGTTCATTCATTTGTTTTTCCTACCTTGACACTGGCAGAATGTTATTTCTTTTTATACTTACTTAAATTGGAATTGGAGGTTATATTATTTTGCTGGACATCATTAGCATTACTGATGCGAATTCCCCGAGATTTTATTGCTTAAGTATATCAGATTTATTTTATAACAGAACCACTATCTATGAAAGTATGTAACGATCAAACTATTTATACCTACTCGTACAAGTTACCTATTTATCGAATTCAATGTTTAAAAATATATGTCGCAAGTTTCACCATGTGTTACAATTCAGAACACATTTAAAATGGCTCCCTAAATATATATTGTATGAGTGTGTATATAACTATTGTGTTTCATATTTATACAGATAGTTATAAGTAAATTATATTATTTACTATATACATGATTTCTTTTTCACTATTTATTTTCACTATAATGTGCACTGCTGTCTACCTATCTGCTTTGACTTGTCTCTTTCACCTAAAGGTTTACTGGAAGAAAACTTTTACAGAGTTAAATGCTCTTTGTACATCATATGTGTAAAAAGTTATGTGACTTGTAGTTGTGAACAATGAAGTATAAATAAAAAAGTATACAAATCCAGGATAACGATAAAGTTCCACAATGACAACACCAAGCCATTTAACATTTCCACATTATGACGATAAATTAAAAATGTGTCCTTTAAGTAATGCAAACGACGGCAATTGTTCCTTTCGAACTTGTGGTCATATAACTAGGGGACCGTTTTCTTTGTTTGACTTTGGGTGTAAGGTCCTTGCACTTTTCTGTCCAATCTATCCGATCCTAGAACTAATAGAATGACTATAGTTGGAATAACCCGCGGACGTTGTGTTATTTTTTTATGGAATGAAGAGGCGAACGAACTGACTTGGTTGTGTGCCGGATTGATAATATTTTATATAGAGGTGTCCACAAATTCGTAGACTACTAAAATACGTACTGATGCCGTTTTTTCATAAATAATACCTAGCCTTGGGTTCTCAAAACGAAATGTAAAAAAGATAAATACCTACATAATAGATTAAATATCTGATAAAATTAGATAGGTAGTTGTCAAAGACACAACTAGGAATACCTTCTTCCCTCTCTCCCTCCTTCTTACTCCTTCCCCTGTCACCTCCCTTTCCGTCCCTCTCTATCCACCCGTCCCTCTCCCTGTTCCCCCTTCACCCCTCAAAATAATTTCAAAGTTCAAAAGAATACCTATTTTTAGTGACCTGTACAGGGTCATTTAGCACTGAATACTAAACAACTTCTGAATGATGAGGCAGTCATAATATATTTAGAATAATGTCATTAACATCATCCGGTCAACGTCCACTCATGGATACTCGTATAAGTCATCACGAAGGAGTAATGCTGCAGGCATTGGCTATATAGGACTTATGTACTTACATCAAAATAGATTCTGTTGCTATTACGGTACGAACTCTCAAAAGGATCACTATACCGACTAAAGATAGTGATGATTATGTAAGTAAAGGGAAGGCGATGTGCTGTAGGTACAATTTCGCATTTCGTGTAGGTAAAACACTTAAAAGAGAAGGGTGTAGGTAGTCATTTCATTACCCTCATTTATTTTATGGCCTATCTTTATAAGAATTCTGCCAATTTCGAGTCAGTCATTAGGAGTGACACAAAATGATTGGCCGGTTTCAAGCAATAAAGACGAAATCGCGCTCCATAAGAGTTTACCTTCAAGGTTACAATCTTCTTGAGACCAAAAAAACCATCACCGATATGTTGGTATAAAGTGCTTATGGGCCCGATTCTGAAGTCACACATTTAAAATTTGACAGCGCTAAAATTGGTTTCGTGTTTATCTTCATAATACTGTGTGACAAGGATAGCAACAGTTTTAGTGCTGTCAAATTTTAACGTTGTGCCTTCAGAATCGAGCCCTATATTATTGTAATCTGTTTTTAGGGTTCCGTAGCCAAATGGCAAAAACGGAACCCTTATGGATTCGTCATGTCTGTCTGTCTGTCTGTCTGTCTGTCTGTCTGTCTGTCTGTCCGTCCGTATGTCACAGCCACTTTATTCCGAAACTATAAGAACTATATTGTTGAAACTTGGTAAGTAGATGTATTCTGTGAACCGCATTAAGATTTTCATACAAAAATAGAAAAAAAATCAAAAATTTTGGGGGTCCCCATACTTAGAACTGAAACTCAAAAATTTTTTTTTCATCAAACCCATACGTGTGGGGTATCTATGGATAGGTCTTCAAAAATGATATTAAGGTTTCTAATATCATTTTTTTCTAAACTGAATAGTTTGCGCGAGAGAATCTTCCAAAGTTGTAAAATGTGTGTCCCCCCCCCTGTAACTTCTAAAATAAGGGAATGATAAAACTTAAAAAAATATATGATGTACATTGCCATGTAAACTTCCACTTAAAATTGGTTTGAACCAGATCTAGTAAGTAGTTTTTTTTTAATACGTCATAAATAGTAAACCACAATAATATTATTAAAACATCGATCAAAGTTACAACGAACTACTATAACTTTTATATTATGTTACTTGCTGGTACGGAACCCTTCATGGGCGAGTCCGACTCGCACTTGGCCGCTTTTTTAATAACACAAACTCATTTATTATACAGGGCACAAAATGAATACAATTACATACACATTTTTAGGGTTCCGTAGCCAAATGGCAAAAACGGAACCCTTATGGATTCGTCATGTCTGTCTGTCTGTCTGTCTGTCTGTCAGTCCGTACGTCACAGCCACTTTATTCCGAAACTATAAGAACTATATTGTTGAAACTTGGCAAGTAGATGCATTCTGTGAACCGCATTAAGATTTTCATACAAAAATAGAAAAAAAACAAAAATTTTGGGGGTTCCCCATACTTAGAACTAAAACTCAAAAAAAAAATTTCATCAACCAATACGTGTGGGGTATCTATGGATAGGTCTTCAAAAATGATATTAAGGTTTCTAATATAATTTTTTTTCTAAACTGAATAGTTTGCGCGAGAGACACTTCCAAAGTTGTAAAATGTGTCCCCCCCCCCCCTGTAACTTCTAAAATAAGAGAATGACAAAATTTTTTTAATACGTCATAAATCGTAAACCACAATACTATTAAAAACATCGATCAAAGTTACAACGAACTACTATAACTTTTATATTATGTTACTTGCTGCTACGGAACCCTTCATGGGCGAGTCCGACTCGCACTTGGCCGCTTTTTCTTTCTTAGATTTTTTACCTTTGCCTTAGAAATTCCTACATTATTTGTAAATCAAACAGGCAGGTCCTATATAAATAAATGCGTAGGTATGTCAAGATTGCGCTTAAGCGTGCTTACATAGAGACGCAGGTTTTCAGCTCAGGTATAGGTAGTTTGTATGGGTTTCCAGCCACTCGGATAAAGTCCCAAACATTTAGAATGGGATCGAACATAAAAAATGGAGGTCGGTACGTTTATCGTAGTCATTCTTGCCCGTACAGGTTGCCAGAGTAGGGTGTTCTCAAACAATGGACATCGATAATTATCGTGTTTTAATACGGTACATTAGACAATGTCTACCTAGGACATACAATACAGTTGGGTAGAAACAATTTTGATAGGGAAGCTGACAGAAGAATCCAGTTGGGCTGGGCACCATTTGGAAAATTGGGTCAAGTTTTCACTTCGCCTATTCTACAATGCTTAAAAACAAAAGTCTTTAATCACTGTGTCCTGCCTGTCATGAGCTACGGTGCAGAAACGTGGACACTACAGTGGGCCTGATCCACAAGTTTCAAGTCGCTCAGCGAGCTATGGAGAGGGCTATGCTCGGCGTATCTTTGAAGGATATGATTCGTAATGAAGAGATCCGACGAAGAATGAAGGTGACGACATAGCCGAAAGGATTAGCAAGCTGTAGTGACAGTGGGCGGGCCACATCTGTCGCAGAACCGACGGCCGTTGGGGCAGACGAGTTCTGGAGTGGAGACCACGGATTAGCACGCGTAGCGTGTGACGCCCCGCCGCCAGATGGATCGACGACCTAAAGAAGGTGGCCGGAAGCGGCTGGATGCGGAGGGCGGAGGATCGGGTGTGGTGGCGTTCATTGGGGAAGGCCTATGTCCAGCAGTAGACGTCCAAAGGCTGGCATGATGATGATGATGTTCATGTTTGGGACCATAAGTTTATAAAGATTTTTTCTAATTTGACCATTACAATGCGTCCGAGATGACCCACTAACCCAATGTTCAACAAGGAGCTAATTCTACTGTAGTAGGACGCCCGACCCGTGTATTTACCACCCAGACCCACCATTGGGTTGATGTGTAAATATAGGTTAGGGTAGGCCTATGGCCACAGTACCCAGCAGTGAGACATTTATAGGCATATAATATAGACATGTAAGGCTAATTACGGATCAAGAGGTAGGTAAATATCAACATATATTTTGAATCCTATCCTGATGACCATATGTAAGTAATCGGCCATGGGATCCATTGACTTCTCCATGACAGATATGTTTCTCAACCTGGTCTTCTTACAGCACTGAGTAATTTCACAATCAGCATGCGTAAAAAATATGTAGGTCAGTGGAAAAACTCAATAAACCTCAGTTAAATAACTCAAATAACAGAATGCAACGTCGTTGTCAGTGAATGATAAAAACGAACAAGATCGAACATGTTTTCCTGCTCACTGAAAATAAGCTGAACTAACATAGTCATCGAAATGGTACATAGAGGTCGTTGAGTATAGTAAACAAAATTTTGTTAAAATTGCTAAACTGATTTTGTTGCCTATCCCAAACTAGTTATGCTATTCAGACTTTGGCTATTTTTCGACTAGCTAAACTAGTTCAGCTAATTCTTTTTTTCAGTGTACTGGTTTCGCGTACTGATAGTCGGTACTGGAAACCTGCATTGCCTATGGAAGCTCCCTTGTCATTTACACTTGTAGGTTGTCACTTGAGGCGTATATAAATAAGTCAATCATTGTCACTGGTACGTGAATTGACATGACAGAAGGAAGACATCACTGGTTTGTCACGCCTTAAATGTCAATTAGTAATGACGTGTGTAAAGTGCCTAATAAATGCATGACGTATGTATATCCGACAATGACATTGGGATAAAAACATACTGGCTTTTTCCAGCACCTTCGTCCGCGTTGGCAAAGAAGATTCATAGTTAATCTAACACCTCGTTAGCCTATTGGCTGGCGTTAGACTAATGTGCCAGAGGCCATGGGTTGGATTCCAACTAGGGATAGACTTTAAGGTAGAAACTTTGTACAATTTATAGAAATAGATCCTGGTTTGGATATTATATTTTTTAAAGGGTTATGTATGTGTCTAATTCCCATAATACAGTACCAAACCTTAGTTTGGAATTAGACAAGTGGATATATAAATATTTATTTATTGCTTACAGTTACAGCAGTAAAATTTCTTGACAATTTTATAGTAATTTTGTGTCGTTGTTGCAGAACAGACCATTCAAGTTCTAGAGATAAATAACATCCTGTAGGCATTATTAAGATATGTTCAAGTAGAAAAAAATAAAACAGTTCTAAATACTTCTATGGCTGGCACTGAATTAATCTCAGAAGAACGATTCTTCTGAGGAATTAATCATCGAATGTCAAAATATGCTCGAATGTTTGCAAAATCCCGTGAATGAAGGCATAACATTGTTTTAAAAACAATCAACCGGCCGAATTGAAGTTTTTGAATCTGCATTGACAATGACAGTTGACATCAATGGAATTGTACATTTAATGTTGAATGTAATGTTGAAGGTCAAGTCTTTCTGCAGCTCCTGGTGCTATCGATGTTAATGCTAATTATTACGCATATATTATCATATAATTATTGTTATGTCTTAATTCTGTTACAAAGGATTTTCGGAATTATAATTATATATAATAAAAAAAAATGCAAAATCATCTACCTGAAAATCTCGAATAACTATTAGGACCTACTTTGCTTTCAAAATATACGTTACTTATCACTATAAGCTGAAATACGTCCGCTGTTGAACATAAGCCTCCCCAATAGAATGCCACTGTTGGTGGGCTGTTGTGGCATACTACTACGTAGTATTATTAAGTATTCTATGATACTACTGTTGTATCAGTTCATAATTAAATATGCGCGAGCGAACGCCCTCTTCCGGCTTTGACATTCCGTCTAGAGAGCCTGAGACGGGAGGTGGTGCCGTGGGTGCAATTCTAATTTAACTGGTCTTTTATTCAATACTTATAACCACTAAATACACCTGTGTTATAAACAAGATTGTGGCAAATAGCAAACGCCATAGCTGTCCTTGGGGGATTTCTTATAATCACCTTGATCGCAGTAATTATCTTAACATACACAGGAGAACGCTGCTACCCGTCCCTGGTACAGTCCCTTATAGCCATGACGATACCCACTGGAAGATTTAGGATTGGGAAGATACTCAAAATTAATATTTGTTTTTTTTTTATTTTACTTACAAATGTGTTTTGAAATGGTCTTATGAAACGCGTACTAAGTTAATTATTGAAATGTCGGTTTTATCCATTATAATCATAAAAGGCATAAAAGTCTTTTGTATCCTCGATTGGAATAATCAACTTTCCGCACTCGTGTCATAAAGTGTCTATTTAAAGACAAATATAGCTGCGCCTGCGCCTCCGCTCGCGTTAAATAGATAATTATTGTTTTATTTTATTTACTTAGTGTTAATCCCCTTCCGCTCCCGCTCCCCCTTCCGGCTCCCCCCCCCCCCCCCCCCACAGTATTAAGTATATTTTATTTTTGATACACGTTACTTATCCACAATCATGCATAACGTTACACCAGAAGTTCAAATCCAAATATTATTTAAATTGTTCTTGTGCACCAAAACACATTACAAATTATAAAAAAATAACAGAGAAGGAGGAATCTAGTGTACAGTGGCGGCCTTATCACTTTCAACGATTTATATTCGAAAAAAAGTACCCCCAAAAGTTGCTAGGACCAGTCACTTACTGTATAATTAGAAGAATTATGAACTGGTAACGTCTCTTCCACTTTTGAAAATACTCGAATATTTACACGGGTGCAAACATTTATTAAAAAGTTTTTTTCAAGATTGTTGGGCGTGGGCGTTAAGTGAAGGCACGTGGATAATAATAGGGATTTATTAATATAAATTGTAGAAAAAACACATCCAAAGTATCGAAAAGCCAGGCTATATAGATACATAATAAATTAACTTACATATGTACATCATGGCCATTTACGCACATTGCTGTGAAAACTGTGCACTAAAAAAGATTTCATTCTAAGTAAGATTATTCAAATTTCGATTTTCTTTTTATAATAGTCTTTAGTATATTTCCGGTCTTGACCAAACTGTCTCAGTTTGGTCCAGACGCAAGGTTCGCCCAACTTAATTATTAATTATTTTTGTCTAATACTCCTAGCACAGAAAAAAATCATGTTTTGGGATTATCCAAGGTGTGAATTATTTATTTTATTTCTGTTTTTTGGGTCGACTAGGTATGTAATTTTTTAAAAGTCTTATCATCTAAATTCTTGATATTGCACCATTCTAATGATTTTTACATTTTTACGGAGTGAAAAAAAGTTTATTCAGGAAGAATAACCAATTCGATATCAATATTTCAGTCTCTATAGTATCTTTTTAAATTTTCAATAGACTAAGTTCCTGTACTGTAATCCTTTACAGGAGTATTTCAATTCGAGGACGAACATACGATACACGTCATACTGTGAACATGATAATCGGCCCATTACACATACGGATACATTGATTTTTTTACCCAACAGCACACTGGCGACATATACTGATATACCCCCACTATCAGTGGCGTAGCTATCGGAGAGCTATAGACGGGGCAGTGGCCCGGAGCCCCCAAGCTCAGGGGCCCCCTCGGACTCTGACTTACAAACTATAAATTGAACTAGTGAAAATTTCTCCCACATTCGGAATATAAATAAACCACATTCCAGGAACGCGACTTTAATAATGGCAACTTATTTGAAAAAATACAGGGGAATTACCAACAAGTCTCGAACATCTTTGTTCAACAGCATGCGCTTGACGCAAGGCGGACCTATGAGAAACGCGGCGCGCTTCAACAGCGTGACTATAAAACGCTACTAGTGAAGTTACAAGCGCGCGAGTCTAGTGAATTTACAAGCGCGCGCGTCTCGACGGCGCCACACGACGGCGCGACTGTGAAACCAGCCTTATATACTTATAGTACGACGAATACGGAACAAACGATTTTAAATAGTTTAGTTGGGGCCCTAGTTTATATTTTGCCCCAGGGCCTTTGAGAACCTAGCTACGCCACTGAGGACTTATTAAACATAATGTAGGTCATGCACACATCGAAAACTACTGATGTATAAACTAGTCGTGTCTATTTTCGCTCGTTTTACATGCAAAACACTGCGGACTATCTCCAGAACCCAACTCCACCGCCAGATGGACCGACAACGTTAAAACAGTATTTATTCCAATAAATACTGTTTTAACGTTGTCGGTCCATCTGGCGGTGGGGCGCGTGAGCTGCGGCTCGTGGTCTTCACTCCACTCCTCCATAATTGCACTGGTTCCAAAGAAAAGTATTTTCATGTGTAAAAAAAGCAATATCAGTAGTTGTTTATCAGATAGAATAGAATGGAAGTCGCTCAGAGAGTTATGGAGAGGGCTGTGCTCGGGGTTTCTTTGATTATAATTTATAATGACGAGATCCGACGAAGTACGAAGGTGGCCGACATAGCCGAAAGGATTATCAAGCTGAAGTGACAGTGGGCGGCGTGACGGCCGTTGCGTCAGTCGGGTTCTGGAATGGAGACCGCAGATCGGCACGCGCAGGGTGGGACGCCTCACCGCCAAATGGACCGACAACCTGAAGAAGGTGGCCACAAACGACTGAATGCGGAGGTCGGAGGACCGGGTGTGGTGGCGGTCATTGGGGAAGATCTACGTCCATGACTAGACGTCTAAAGACTAATGTTAAGACGGTGTTGGGACGTGTTGGAGATAGAAAAATTAAAGAGCGTCATTTATGAAAAAAGTGTTATTTTTACAAATTAATATAATAAAAAGTTAATTAAAAGACTATAATTTTCGTAAGCTATGAAGCAAAAAAGTTAATATTAAGGTACTCACTATATAATTTAGTTTCTGCCTTACGGCGTTTGTGCGTATATACTCGTTAATAGAAGAAATTGCGTATATAAATAAACAAAAATATAATAACCAAATTTTTTACCTGTTTTAGGTTAAAAAAAACTAATAACGTACATAATACGTGCGTATATACGTTTTTATTTTATTTTAAACATATCCCGGCGTTTTTTTAAGACTCTTTGATAAGCGTATCACCTTGACATTAGCCATTTAGCTGTCACTACCAAGAGCCCTTTTTGTTTCTAATTAATTAGGAAAAAACTGCCAAAAGAAACAATTATTTATTTAAATGATGATTAATTGGTTTTTTGGTGGTTGGTTTCTGGTTAAGATCCATCCAAAAAAGAGTTTTCGACGTGTAATAATACAATCTAAATAACTTACAGTTTTAATAAATAATAAAATAAAAATATTTTTTTTTTTTGACCAAAAATAAGATGTCGGAGATAAATATGTAGCCTTTAAAAAAAAACAAATTGGTTTAATTTTCTCCTGATATAAGTACAGAGTATAACAAAATACCTTTTACAACCTGTTACAGAGGAATTCAGTATCGAATAATTTAACCAAAAAAATAACCTGTATAGTTACCGGTATCTAGAATTTTATACCGGTATTTGTAAAGCAAATACGTATAAAAGGAACCGGTATTTTAAGTGGTAGTAGTAAGATTAGTACCAGTACTGTTTCTAATAACGGTACCAGAGAAAGGTGACGTAACCGGTAAACAAAAAATACTGGTAAATATTTTAACTGTCCGCACAGTCAAACAAGCTGTTAAAGGCCTAAATAATCATGCTGGTTACGGAGATCTACATAAATAAACTAAAATAACTATCATAAATCATATTTTGCTATCTTACGTACATCTTAGCGTGTTCACCATATTAATGAAGATACCAGGAAGATTTTCCTATAAACGTGATGTGATTCACAAAAGCAAATGCGCCACAGTCAGATAACCTTAAAGTTTCCCCTATTTACTTGTACATTATAAAATATCAATCAGTCCTCCCCAACCCGTCTGGCCAGCGCGGGGAGTGTAGGCCAAATCCTCCGTCTGTCTCCGGCAGATGAGAGAGGGTTGTGCTCCTGCAGTGGAGACAAAAATAACCTGAGGATGATGACTTGTAAAATAGGTATTTTACAAGTAAATAGGGGAAACTTTATGGTAAAGAAAATAAGATAAAATGCCCTATATTGTCGGTACAATATAGGGTATTTTATCTTATTTTCTTAGAGGTCAGGAAGACCTGGCGACACTTCGACCCTTCAGGATCTTTTGTGCCAAACCTCTGTACACAGCCAATTTGGTGGACTTCACACACGCCTTAGAATTATGCAGGTATCCTCACGATGTTTTCCTTCACCGAAAAGCCTGTGGTATTATGAATAGACCGTACTTAAGTTTTGAAAAACCCATTGGTACCGGCGGGGTTTGAACTCACAACCTTTCACGGCTCTGTTCCATATAGGGTAAAGAAAAGGCCCTATATCCTAGAGTAAACAGCTCTCAAAGCTCTAAAATCTTTTATCTGACAATAAGAAAGATAATTAGTGTTTTTTTTTTAAATCAAATTATGTAAGTTGACATTTTAATTACCTATGATATCTCTAAAATAAACCCTCTATAGTATAACCACTCATTTGGTAAAAAATCGACACCTAGCTATCTCGCATAAAATAGAAAAGACTAGATGATTCTTCGATTTAATAGACGGTTAGATGGCATATTCTGCTGGTATTCAATTTTCTAAAATACCTACTTCGCATACAAAAGAAAATTATTATTAGATGCTTAAAACATAAGGCCAGAAAAGCGACTAAATGAGGAAGGAAGAGTACCGGGTCAGGAAATATTAAATATTTTAAGTAAAGAATCGACACCCTCCCCCCACACGTCCACCCGCAAAGTAGAGCACGGCTGGCAGTACACATTACTGGGCTGCCACCGCGCCGTTCGTCTCGCAGGCGCAGCGTCGCCAACCTGTACAAAATTACTACACCAGCGCGCTATCGACCAGCACGGAGAAGCACTTATGTTTTTGACGTACCTACAAATAACGTTGTCCTAACGTCTCTCTGATCGACTATACTCGCGCACTGGGTGCAGCAATAGCCCTACAACAATTAACGCACACCTGTGTACGAACAGGCTGGTACTAGTAGGTAATAATATGTTTAATTAATTTTTTTAAATTGAGTAAAAATCACGCTCACGTGGTCCCAAGTCACAAGGACTCATTGGGACCAGTTAAACGAGCTCAAACTCGACGAACTAATTGTTAGTCATTGAGGAGTTACTATGACCTTCTCCATCATCATACCAGCTCGATGGTACCATATTAGTGTATTGTCATCAGAGATACACAAAAATCCCACGTTTCATGATGAGAAGTGGGTGAAATTCAGTTTCTTAGATTCATTACATTATATATTCACATAGACCTTAAAAATGTGATCGGTTAGATACGAAAAGACACTTTCGCGGACTACTGAATCCCACACAAATTCTCTTTTGGTTTCGAAAGATAAAGAAACAAGGTGAAGAGTGGGTGTAAACCCTGACAATTCGATTGAATTTTCATAATCAACTGACTGCACCGCCTCCTGATATTGATGACATCAATAAACTAAATTAAAAACGTAAATGAAAACTGTATCGCAAGCGCTGCACGCAATTTTGGTTAAAAAATTGATTATCATTTGCGATGATTGATCACATGTTTATTTCAGTACACTGCACGGCGACATAATATGCGGGGTACATTTTGTTTAAGTTTTCATGGTAGGTATTAAAAAATATCTTTTTCCCGAAATCTACACCTTTTAGGCTTTACTACTTATACGTTACGAAATTCAACCTAATCAGTTGAGTAGTTTATGAGCCTTCCAGCAGCGCATTCGCTTTAAGGGTACTCGTATTGAGGGAATCCTAAAAATCAACAGTTTAAGGTTAAGAAGAACATTTGAGCCCGAAACACACAGAAAGCGAATGCGTGGCGGAGGCGTTTTCCGGTTTTTGTGTTGTTCGATTTAGTATGAGACATTTCACACAGTATCGCCGCGGGAAGCGGGACTTGTATGAAGTATACCGCTATCGCCACGCCTCCGCCACGCAGTCGCCTTCTGTGTGTTTCGGGTATTAGATTTGTATGGGTATTTGGCACCGCAAGATTGCAAATGTGGGATCTGAACCATGACCATGAGAGTATTAAGTCAAACCCTTAAGATCCGGTTATTATATACCTGGCCTTCCTCGGACCCTCAAGATAGCGAGTGTGATAGCTGTCACCATAAACGAGTCCAAACCCGAAACTAGCCCAAACCCGAAACTAGCTAATACCAACTTTTAGATGCATATATGACAATTATTACTTACTAGCTGTTGCCCGCGACTTTGTCCGCGTGGACAACTTAAAATCACAAAAATTATTATATTTTCCCGTAGGAACGGGATGTTTTTTCGAGATAATAACTACCTATGTCCTATTCCAGGACCTAACCTATATGTGTGCCAAGTTTCATCTCGATCCGTCCAGTGGTTGAAGCGTGATTGAGTAAACAACAAACATCCAAACATCCAAATATCCAAACTTTCGCATTTATAATATTAGTAGGATTTAATGTTTTCGTACAAAATTATCAATATTACTGAGCCCAACATTGGATTTTATAATCTGTTATAGTTTACATTAGAATTCTCTATAAGTTTAAAGTCAAGATCATGGCATTGAACAGCCATGAACTATAAAATAATTGATCTACGTTCTTGTGTGGATTCATTATTAATATTACGATAGATATAGATGTTACAGCTAAATCACTTCTGCTTCGCGTTTGCACATGTGTATGTAATCATAATCATGTACAAATAGATGACGACTCCAGTTGACATTTAACATATGATTTGATCTACATAAACATTAAACAATAACTAATGGTCAATTTGACACGTGTTGACATGACGTTAATAAACATATTTGTCTGTACTGTGACTTTTTGTTGACTTTACACGACTGACTGCGGTGGCAGACGCAGAAGAAGGAGGGACACCGGGATCAATGAATATTGCAATTCCAGTGTCTCTCTTCCATGTACCCCGCCGCTCGCACTCGGCGGCCCATCTCTGGGATACGTTACCTCCCCCCTGCACCCTCACGGTGCTTGCAGCAGCAACGAGGCCGCCCCGTTGCTGCCACCCTCCCCGGGGACGCGTAGGATGGAATGGGTGCACCAAGCCCCCGCTCCGTGCACTTAAAGTTACTACTTAACGTTATTTTAGTATTAATATCGTAAAAACATATGACACAATGGATTTGATTTAACGTCAATTCATTACTAAAGATAAAAACAAATTGTCTAAGAAACGTTTCGTTGTGACGAAAGTGAACGTTTGCGACCAAAGCGAATGTCACCTTCATTCATTCATTCTCCACACGCGTGTACTAAAATTAAAGCAACACGCCTACCGGTTCGACCCGGAGGGGACACGCCATAGCATTTCAATAAACTCTTCCTTTAAAAAATTCAAAATGAACAATTCTGGAAATACCGCAGTTCCATTTCTGTTGGAACATTACAGATACTCCTCTCAGCCAGGGGGGCAGTAAATGATACGAAGAACACACAATATTTATATTTAAACTCAAAATATATACTTACTTTTAGCCGTTTCACAATCAATGTCACTCCCTCAAATACTCTCGATGAAATTTTCTATTTTTCGCACCTCTGTCGTGCCGTTTCTTTTGCAAGTAGTGCTAGTCAATAGACAGTCTGTTCAGGAATTATATATTTATATCATGGTATTACACGTTAAATATAAAAGGGAGAACTATTATGAAAGAGGAAGGAGCATACCGCGCATGACCAATCTTATGCTATTCTTGTACACGACCAAACCCGTGGCCAGTGAACGCGACTGCCCTTGGCAGAGTGGAACGCCTGAGTAGGGCGACTCCTCCGTGTCAAATGCAATATCTGTAAGTAGTATAAAAAAGCATTTTTTTTTCCTCTGGACGCCTTCTTCCATTAACTAAAATCAAATAACTACACCGTGTTGCTTTATGCATCTAACGGCTAAACCCCGCTGGCTTGTTTTTTTTTCGGCCTAGTAGACTCTCCGGCAACCTGTTCAGGTACCTGGGCCAGTTACCTAACTGGCCCAGGTACCTGAACAGTCCACTTCCTCTATCGTCACCGACTATCCTTTATGACAGATTTATACGCATTGGGTAATTTAGTTGGTAACTAAACTGTTTACTAAATTTTAAGTGGCCTAGCGTTTACACACAATGGATTTAAAATTGAGTGAATGTGTCCATTCAAAAATGCCCTTGATGTAAGAACATGTTCATCTCGTTAATGAAGTTATGAAATGCTTGTTAGATGAGATTTTGGACGAGGTGAAAGATGAAATGTAGGCAAGGGGACGTACCCAAACTACGTGACCTGTTCAGGGGGGAGGGGGGGTCTTCAAAATACCACGCTTGGTCACAGGGGGGGTTAGGTTTTCGTCACGTAGTCAATATCCTCTAGGGAATTCTCGCGCTTTTTCCAGCTATATTCAAATATGGCGCGCAGTTTTTAGCGCTTTTTAAACTCACAGGTGGCAACACGGACGTCAGCTGATTAAAAACTGTCAGTTTTTTCTTCTTGATAATATTGTTTTCACTTGTAATTATGAGAATGCACACACTCTTGGCGTCACGCGGCAAGCGCCGTATTAATAAAAACAAATATGAGCAATTTTTTTTTCTTTTAACTTTTTTCTGTTATAAAGCCATATTTATGCATTGCTACGTGAAACCTAGAGGGGGACTGTCTTGGCATATACTACGGGTGGTCACCGAGGGGAGAGGGGGGTAAAAAATAGGTCACGTAGTTTGGGTACGTTCCCCAAGTTAGGCAAAGCCATGTCTGTGGCAAAAAAAATCCATGGCAATCTGTTTAATTTAATTAGCTTGTTTTTATAATCTTTGTGACGTATATTCTAAAGGGACTCATGGCTTAAGCAACTTTCTACAATTATATCATTTTATATTTTCTCTGTCAAATATTGTGTTTGTACCAAGGAATTCGGGGCTAACACGAGGCGCAAATGACGCGGAGGACACGGCAACTGAGCAGATTATATTCAACTTCCACTAAATTATTGCTTACGTTTCTTAACCGCACTGTTTACATGTCAAAATTCAGATAAAATTACGTTAACTTTTAGTTACCAACTAAATTACTTATTGCATATAAATCAGCCATAAACACTAGGCCTCTCAAAAATTAGTTAACAATTTAGTTACTAGACTAACTAAATTACAAGTCAGCCAAGGAGTTATTCTGTGTACTAAGAGTAGTAGTTCCTTAATCATCGACTATATTTATGGTTGACTGTACGAGCGGACGTTTGTACACACTCCCGCATATTTCAGGCGCAGTCAGTCGCACGTTCGCGCGCACGTCCGACGGTTGCACCGCAGGGCATGTGGTCCGCTCATTCCAATTTCCAATTACGAGTTGACGCACGCGCACGCGCACTCGCGATAACTATTTTATTTACTTAGAAAGCACCGTGAAAGTTATTACCCGGATGAACGAGTGTTGTGCAAGATGCCCCAATAAATTGTAAGAATTGTTCAAATTCTATATATAGTCATAGATGTAAATAAATTTAAGTTTGGTCGAAGTATAATTTCCGACACTACTGAACCGATTAAAAAAAATCACTGTCATGTTTCAGTACAGGATTACTTTATATCACGGAAAAATATAGTTTTATATCGTAAATAATTATTAAATAGTGAAAAATGGAGGTATAACCAAATAAAATTAAATTCTAACTATATATACAACGTAACTTTATAGTAAAGTAAGTAAAATATGCACATAGTACCTACCCTCCTTATTAAATAATCACGTCTATCAAAACAATCCGTTATAAATTTTATTATTGACAAATTATGTAGGTGGTGAATTTTTATTATTATTGGTGAACAATGGAAAAATTTCATCTATACCAATCAGTCTATAATATAAGCCTCTCGTTCACTGCTGGACCAAACAACAATGGGAGTTTAATGAACGCTAATCAATCACCACGCTGGGCGCATGGTGCGGCAGTTTTACGAGCGCTAAACAACCACCACGCTGGACGTGGAGAGGCGAGAATATCAGCATCGTCTGGCCATACCGTGATATACTGCACAAAATCTGGCCTATCATTTGCCATTAGTTACCTCATAAGCAGGAATAGAACTTATTAGGGTAGATGATCGTATAGTACCTCGTAATATAATTTATTATCTTTACGTAATAGAGATAATCTGATGATAGTGATTTTTGAGTCGATAAATATCCTACTTACATCGATAATTTGTATTGTTTGTCCATAATACCTGTTTTTTAAATAACATTACTTTAAAAAAATTAAATAAGAAATATGTCTACAATCAAGACAATCAACATATAATTTGTGTCTATGAACGTTTTTCTTTTTTGACTTACTGGTTAACAAATAACGTCATCACCACAATAATTAGTTTTATTTATTTTATTAAAATAAACAGAAATATATCGGTAATATATTCAGTATGAAAAATATAGTTTCGATATTGCGGTAAGCGATATTTATATTTAGCAACTCTGAAAGTACTTGTATCTGCCCCAAAAACTTCTGTCTGCCATATCGTCATGTACCTCCGCATTCTCGATAACTTAAAAATTTTGATTTTACTTTTATTATTGTTACGCTATTTCCTAACATCTATTATGATCTCATATTATTCTTTATTGTTAAAAACTACTTTTACCCTCCTCCATCAAAATGTTTCCTAAGTCATCTATAAAACGTATGTATGTATGTATGTTAACGCTTTATTGTACCAAAATTTACAGCAATAACAAATAGAAATAAAATTGTGTACAAAGGCGGACTTATCCCACTTAGAGATCTGTTCCAGCCAATCTTAGAGTAACTGAAAGAATATAAATGCATTTTGTATCATATTTTTTTATTAAAGAAACGAACCCATCAAACGTTTTTATCGTATCTTATAAAGCAGGGATTCCCAAAGTGATCGATACAGACCCCTTGGGGTCGAAATCGGTTTTCCAGGGGTCGACATAAACGAAAACTGATTTTAGGAGTCAATGAGGTCTAAAAATCGACCCCTATTAATTCACAAGATCTTATTTGAAACTTTCAAGATACTGTATAAGTTTGACTGACTTTACATAATTTGTATTAATAATTATTAATTACACTTGATATTTACTGAATTTTATGTCGATTTGTTTTGTTAAATTTTAATGAGAAAATGATGTTTACTGTTTACTCACTTCAAAAGACAATGCCCAAAATTTTATGGTAGTTAGGCCTTGAACTTAGAACCTTGCGTCTGGACCAAATTGTCGTCACAATAGAGGAAAAATACTAAGGGGATTATAAAAACTATTTGATGAGAAATTTGTATAATCTTACTTAGAATGACATCTTCGTTGGTGCACAGTTTTCATAGCACCATGAGTATATGGCCACGATTAACCGCTCCAGATCTTGACGTAATGGTGTGGTTATTCGTCGACGACGGTATATTGCGTTCGCCACTACATTAGACCCGTTAAAATAAATTTTTTCACCCAAATACACAATGTAAACGAACGAAGACAAAACAGGATTTTGACATAACATCTGATATGACGTGACAATACTAAACCATAGTGCATATAAGTAGTGAGGTTCTACTACATCGATTTAACAAAGAGATTAATCGATATTTAACGATATTTTTATAAACATCTTTTACGAACTTGTGTATCACTTTAAATCAATATAAATAACGTTTTTCCAGTCAGTAAATGAAAAACGTGATAGGTGGATCATCAGATCATCACGCAGTAACTGAAAGGCAGTATCAAATATTTTTGGAAAATATCGATTATAAAATGTATCGATTTTAATTCTGCTTTCACTGCTATAGTTGACATGTTGCCGGTCGACCAGCGGAAATCAATCAGCGTTAATATTATATATTATTTTTAAATGACCTATTCCATTGGCTTCAAAAAAAAATTGAAAGGATTCATAATTCAGACCAATACTTTTGGTACATGAATGGTGAAGATGCATCTTAGGCCCAGTTTTGTATATTCTCCTTTTTAAATTGGTAAGTATTTTGTATCAATAGGAAAAATCTAGAGATTTGAAGTAAAATGGCTATGGGGGTCTGAGATATCAGTCATTTTGGAAAAGGGGTCTCTTGCCCAAAATAGTTTGGGAATCCCTGTTATAAAGTATTGATTTCCAGATACGATAATACGGAGTTACATAACGATATGGAACAATATTGATGTTCCCTCATACTTCATATAAAACAGACAGAAAGTCCGTGAGTGGTATACTCTGCTTCAGAAACCACACCGGACCTGCTCTAATGGTTTTGTTATTTCATTAAAATTAGGTAGTAATTATTTTCGAATTAAGAAACATACGTTATTTGGAAAGCCAATGCAAACAAATAATTGTAAAACAATTAGTGATGTTGAGTCACCAGTTCCTTGTAATCATTTGCAAATTTTTAGTAGGTTAGGTCAGTTGGTTAGAATCACTATCAAGACCTGCATACTCGTTGAGAACGGAGCTAGCCTTGCCTAATCTTCCACCTAATAACTAACTAATTTTATTACTTGTTTCTAACTGTTCCTTCTGATTAAGTCCTATCCTCAGTTATGGTAACTGTTACAACCTGTTTAAACTGTTACATAAACAAAATATGTATTATAGTAATATTCTAGCGGTGCCCGCGGCTCCGCTCGCGTTGTCTACAGAATCCGCCCCTGTCACACTGCCGCTCCCGTTCCTAGTCCCGCTCCCGTTCCCGTTCCCGTTACCAAGCCCAAACCCAATTTCAATCCCAATCCCAGTAGTCTTAATGTCATCGTTATCTAAATGCCGAGCATATTATACTTTGTTGGTTTGTGTATATATACCTACTAATGTACACCTTCCCCCTGCCCTCACCCCCTTCCCCACCACTCACCCTCCACTTTACTCAATACTTTCCCCTACACTTCCATGACCACCTACCTATCACCAAAATGTAGTTCTCACTCAATGCAATACGAAGTCCGTCGAGCATGTACTCGTACACCCTACTCCTCTTTAGATGCAGTGCATCTAAAGAGGATTGCATACCTATGCGAGTATTCGAAAACTATAAATTAGCATAAATTTTGATTGACTGGGCCGATTGCAATGAAATGAAGCCTATATGTTACACCGAAATAAGCACTATGTTTCTGTGAAAAGTCCACCGAAATCTGTTCAGTACTTTTAAGTGATGCGTGCAAAAACAAACAGATAAACAAACAGACAAAATTTTCAAAACTGATTTAATTGTGTTCTTTTACTTTATTTTTTTATTTCTTATTTTTTTTGCAAATATCTTCAATGTACAGACACGCGAAGTTTATTTTTTTACGTTTTTATTTATTAGATGTCTAGGTACAACAACGTACCTAATGTGTATTTGACGATATAATTGTTTCTTGTGACGTAAATATACTTATCAGAATATTTACTTAGAAAAGTTATTATGTAGGGTATGGAATTAGGAAGGCAATCATACATATACACGTGGTGTCATCGACTAAGATCCCCAAATTAAGGCGGAAGAAACATAGAAGGGGCGTCGAGACCGACGTGAACATTTTAAATGAATAGGTAGTCTGTCATATTTAATCAAATAAACCGTAAATATCGCGTCCCCGCGAAGTTTTTGTCTGTCTGCCTTTCCGGCGGATAACTCGAATACAATTGACCGATTAAGCTGAAAGGAACAACATGTGAAAATGCGAAAAGATGCCAGAACATGCCAAATGTGAAAAGGATGAAAATGGAATAGAATAGATAATATATTTATTTAAGCAACCTGGGCTCACTTTGTTAGTATGACTTAATACTGTGTTACATTATTAAAAGAAATATTAAGATTATTTTTCATGTTAAATTAATTTTTATTTGGTACCTGGATCATTTCCGCGCCAACCCGCTTCATATGGCGCAGCAACGATTCACGTACCAGTCCAGATTTTTTTCTATAGGAAAATATAATTCCAGATATATTTCAGGATAACCAAAAATAAAATTAATATATTGTATGCAACTTTGCTGACTTTTAAATAAAGCGTAATAATGAAAGCCTATATTTAACTTAAAATTAACTTTAATATACAGAATTTTACGGTTGGCCAAACGGAAACGGATAGGAGAGACTTTAGGGTAGATAGGTGAGGGAGGCTATTTAGAAAATATGTGATCCTTATTACCTCTGTCCTAATTCTTACGGTTTTTGAGATATATTTTTTTTTATTATTTTGGTAAATTTTTCATAATTTAGCCATTAGTGGTTATTCCTTTTGTCATGATATACACATTAAAAATAATTATAAGCTAACAAAGTCCCGAGAATGGGTAGATAAATCTAGCAATTCCTTTTCATTGGGTTAAAAAAAATTTCAAGGGATCAAGATTCACAATTGTACAAACTTTTAACAACTTCACTATGCCGATTTCAATGGTATGCCCATAACAAACCTTTTAATAACCTGTCAAAATTGCGGATAGTGTTTATATGGATTGCGAATTCGAATCTATTTAAATTCATACTAACATCCAAATTTAAAAATCTCTATAAACGAATCTCAAAAACCAGACTGAGATCGTGCATGAGGATCAAATATCTTTAAAAGCCACATCCACCCTTTTCATTCGTCCAACCGTCTAACATTCTGTAAATATCTTAAAATAGATTATGATTTTTTTATTAATTCAGGAATCATGAAATGTAATTAAGTATTGAAAACCAAAAAGCTTCCTACTAATATCATAAATGCGAAAGTTTGGATATTTAGATGTTTGTTACTCAATTACGCTTCAACCACTGGACGGATCGTGATGAAACTTGACACACATATAGGTTAGGTCCTGGAATAGGACATATGATAGTGTTTATCCCGAAAAACATCACATTCCTGCGAGAAATACATAATAATTTGTGATGTTAAGTTGTCCACGCGGACGAAGTCGCGAGCATTAGCTAGTACTAAAATAAAAAATAAAAGCGATTCACCATTAAAGAAAATATGCAGTATTTATGTTTGTAATTAATAATGTGAGTATTTCAACTTCATAATTTCAACGTAACATTAGTGTTGGTAACACTAGCCAACAAAAAGGCTTATAATTTATTTATTATTATCATCATCAATTACCTACTGCAGTTCAAATGTCGCATGAAGTAGACAGCTGTAAAAAAACCAATTATTCATGATCATTCATGATTTAAGAATGATTAGGTAGCATTGCGCAAAAAATTGAGCAAAAAGCTTATACCACTTATATTTGAATATGCATGCATATTTTACCATTTTGCCAAAAACTTGATTTTTTAGTCATGCTACTTACCTACTTAATATTTATCTTGATCAAGTATTTCTAATCTCCTAAATTAGTTTTGATATCTAAACCGCCAGTCATACATTGAAATGTCAGTCATAAATAAAATAAAAAAAACATTTATTCATCTCTCCAAATCATTCCAAATCAATAATCATATGAAAACGAACGCATTTGCACATCGAAAACAAAATAAATTATAAATGGTTGTACAAAGTTATTTTTTTTTGCTGCTGGTGACACTTTCATGTACATATTACCGACATGCAAATAGCGTTGGTTTTCATTTGACTATTGGTTTGAAATGAAATATACGCTTGCCCAGTCACGATAACTCTCAATTGATCAAAACTCATAAACTGATAAACAATACGAGGATACAAGAAAATTAATCATTTTCTGCTCATCGTGTCATTTCTGGTATCTTATTAACGAAATTGTTACTAAGTTATTATTTTTAAACAACACAACTTATAGCCGAGACTTCTTCCGCGTTTGAAAGTATCCTACAGTTTATTCTAGAATATAAATTTCATCAAAATCTATTCAGCCAATGTGAACAAACAAAAAACCACACTTTCGCATGTATAATATTATCTAACATCATCATATCAACCTTTAGAAGTCCACAGCTGGACATAGGCCTTTCCTGATAAAAAACCGGTAGTTTTGACCATAATGGTCACGCTGGGCAGATGTGTTAGCCATAGCAGTACTAAGGCTCTTACCGATGACACTGCTGCCCGCCACAGGTCCGTAATATTTTTGGCCTAATAAGTGGTTGAATGGTTGTATCGCCATTGTTAGTCGCCAGGGCCTCGTTGGTGAATCAACAGCACGGAATTACCTACACGAAATCACACAAATATAGTTCACTTCTCTATATAACAATAAACTAGACGAATACAAAGCCAACGAATACCTTTTTTTTTCAATTTTGTACGTTACTTCTTTCTGGACATTTTGTATGGAGAGAGTGTATTAATTCGACATTTTGATATTATTAGAGGACAGAGATACTCTCCTAACTAGTCCTAGGAATGTAAGATGAAAATTTCGAATCGTAAATATTATAATTCTCATCTACAATAATGCAAAAGCAAGCTGCACAACCCATAGTACAGATTTTTCCTATAGGTATATATTGTATTATAGTTTCCTTATGAGAATATCCCGGCAAGTGATTAGGTTTTTTAAAACAATAATCAAAATGTCTGCAGATAAATGATGGCATGTCATGCATGAGTCATTGTAAGGTGTGTTTTTCTTTAAATGTCTAATTTGATAAACAAACATGGCGCCAAGGTGACCATAGATATAAAATAGTGTTGTCAAATAATAGAATTAATTGATTCAATTGAATTTAATTGAATTTGTGATTAATTCTATATTATTCTCAGTGATTATAAGTTTAGGAATATTTATTTATTTATTGGTTACTCCCATGGATATTCTGTATCGAAATACAAAGTTTCATCCACATCGGATCATTACTTTGGACCTAGCATACGACTGCAGACAAACGGACACGCAAGCACATTGTTTAGTTTTTGGTTTTTGGACTCTTACATGTCTAAGGGAACATATATCCATCAAAGTTTCAAAAATAAATACAACATATTGCAGAAACATTTTTATTCTTTAAGGTACAAAATACAAATCATTGTAATAACAATAATATTAAGTATGTATAAAACAATGCACCGGCATCAAACTTAATATTTTAGAATAGTGCCAACCAAATTGAGTAACAAACATCGATTTTACCGATGCGATGCCGATTACGATTATCTGTGCCAATATTCCGTTAAAATTAATAGAATATCAATTGTCTATCTTTTTTGGTTCAGTGGATGTCCAACTTATTTGTCTAATCCTTTTTTCTCCTCGCCTACTTATTTCTATAGATTCAATTAGTTACAAGTATTCCGAATGAATAATTGAATTGCGTAATTGAATGCGTGACATACCCCATCTCTAAAATCCAAAGACAATATAGAGATAACCCGTCTCAATATGATTTAAGGTTAAAGCGATTTGTTGATAATTTTGCTAAAAACTAAGGTTTACGATGATTAATTCTATTAGTGTTGTGAGTGGATATCGTGCAAGTGCTTGTTTGAGGTATATGAGGATTTTGGGTCAGTTTTATTGTGTGATTGGCTCGCAAATTTGAGATTTTGTAGAGGTGAGTGGTTTGTTTACTACTTAGGACATTTAAAGAAACATTAACCTTAGTTATTCCCACTAGAAAATTTTACAGGGTGGAACAGAAAATTCAGCGGCCGATTATTTCTTGACTAATAAAGATATTCGAAAACCTGACACTGACATAGCTACTAGATAACCTTATGGTAAAAAGAATGTAACTAAAAAAAATTCACGTGATTATGTGATTTTTTTATTTTTAGTTGCTTTAGTTTTGTTAAACGACGTTTTTCCGCATATGTGGGTTTTTTAATGCCATTCAAAAGCGCTGTTAACTACATAAAAGGCGGAAATTAAGTTCAATGTGGAAATTCCAGTAGGTATCGAATTTTGTTCGAAAGTTGTTCTTCGCAACTAGTTTTAAATTTAAAAGAGAAACGGGTCAAAAAACCAAACTGAATAAAATAACCTGCCAGTACGATAAATTGAATTAAAATACCAGCCAGTTCGTCTTCTGAAAACTAGTAAACCTATGAAACGTCTTTATTGTTGTGACCAATTCGATAACTACTGGAATTTCCATCCTAAAGTACATATACAGCCTTTTATGTTAATGACCAATAGGGCTTTCGATTGGCGTTAAAAATAGCACTTATGGGGAAAAATCACTTTTGTTTCGTTTTTTTTATTGATAATTTTTTTGTTACATCCTTTTTAACATCAGGTAACCTAGTGGGTTGGTTTTTTTTTTTCGTTTATCTTTATTAGTAAGGAATAATCGGCTTGTGACACTTTTCTGTTCCACGCTGTCTTCAGTTTTGATCACTACACTGTATATCTGATGGAAATACTATATTATTTTATATTGACCGCCTCGTTGACCTAGTGAATTGGTCATTGAACTCAAGCACCATAGGCCCTGAGTTCGATTCCCACTTGGAAGAGACAACGTTGTACAATTAGTATAACCTTGGTCCCGGTCTGGATGGTATATTTGTAAATGGTCCTATCCTTATTTAATTCCCATAGCACAGAAGGAAATGCTAGTTTGGGATTAAACAAGTGTATTTACCTATATGTATAAATGTAATATTTATTATATTTTTAATGTATAACCCTAGTAAAATTACTTTCATTATATATTTAATTACTACGTTTTATAACATAATAATACAGTAATTCGATTACCTATCTAACCTGAGGGTAGTACCTTTTCATTCTTACTAGGTATACCGTGCCCGAGGTTTGTATATTTGTACATATATACAGCTAGCTGTTGCCCGCGACGTTGTCTGCGTGAACAACTTAACATCACAAATTATTATGTATTTCCCATAGGAATGAGATATTTTTTTCGGGATAAAACTATCCTATGTCCTATTCAAGGACCTATAACCTATATGTGTGCCAAGTTTCATCCCGATCCGTCCAAACATCCAAATATCCAAAGTTTCGCATTTATACTATTAGTAGGAAAGGATAATGTTCGCGGAAATGGTACGTACCTATATACCTAAATCAATAATTATTATCATTATGTTTATACGTAATTAATAGTTTATAAGAATTATAAGTATGCACTGGCCAAACAAATAAAATAACACGATAATTTTATATCAGGTCATTCGTCCGTGTTGAAAATGTTCCATAGTTATGTCAACTAACATAGTAGAATAAAAAATCATATTTTGTATTTTCAAAGAAAAGGTCAAAATTGCCTGATTAGTTACCCAAAGCCAGACCATTTAAACTGAATTATTCAATTTATCTTTGACCACTGACGGGATAATATTTTATCTAAATCAATAAATGGTGTCGAGTATACATTGTGTTTCGGTAGTCTTGCACAAGACTGCAGATTCTTGTGAGACATACTCGTACTACTCGATCTTAATGTAAAAAATATTACAACATACATTTAAAAAATACTTATATATACTTTTAGTACCAACGTGCCAGCTATACCTGCATAAAAGTACATTGACCCTATCTGTACCAAGAAATCGAACAACTACGAATAATAATATGTTTAAGGTTTACCAAAATTAAAATTCGATCAAACGATACATTCGTCCAAAAGAAATTGGCCATTTTAAAATACCTCTTTAAAAAAGAAGTAGTTCTAAATCTATCTAGATTTAGAACTACTTCTATATACCATAAAATGTCAAAGTACCTATGCGAAATGTTTGCAAAAGTGCGTGACGCAAGGCTATAAAATGGCTTAAAAAATTACAGATCGAATTTCACGTTGTCTTTGAAGTTATCGAGGCTCAATGATTGACAATAACAGTTGGATCAATGCAACGCAATGCCACCTATTGCTAACATTTGCAACTAAATATTTAGTACCTACCAGAAAATATCTCGTTAACATTATTATTCAACAATTTGTTTACTAAATTTCTTTGTTTACAGGTCGAATGGATTATCACCGAGTTGAGCTCGGTACGATAGCATAACCTAGAAAACACGTAACCAACTGCCAAGCGATAAGCCACGACTGACTCTTTCGTATTGAAGCGTGTGAATTTGGCGCAGATGCACTTGTTTCAGTAGAAACTCTCAGTGAAAGTGATTTAGTGGTGACCATGACGGTCCCGGACGAGAGAGCTGAGCTCGTCAACAACAATATGATGCCCTTGATGCCTCGCAGGACTGTGAAGTTGGAGTTCAGAGACATAACGTGTGCCGCTTACACGTTCAATATGGCTAAATGTCGTTTTGGTAAGTACTTAGACATTCCCCACCAGGTGGCGCTACTATCATCACATTTTCGACAATTTGTTTTTTTTTACTTTGACACCTATTTTTTTTCTATTCTCTGAGATATTTAGCTTACAGGTTCTTCTAGTCCTTACCGCGTCACTGGCCTTCGAAAACGATGCCAGATAGCGAAAGCGAACTAGAAGTAAAAATGTTTAAAACCTTGGGCAATTTGCCGATGTCATATTTTTTGTCAAAATGGCGGCGTTTTAAAGTTAAGAAGTGGTTCTTGACTACCCTCTATAAAAATTTCACTAGTCTGATCGAAACAGACACAATTTAACTAAGAAAATAAAGACGAAACTAGATTCCAGTTCCAAAGCGGAAAATAGTTTTTTCATTACTCATACTCGGAAAATAGGTCTGAAGTTGCCTGAGCAGCGAGTTGGAACTAATACTTTTCAGCCCTAGGGAGAATTCAACTGACAGCTTCCAAATTATAAAAAATAAGTTATATTTTTACATTTTTATCGAACCATGTTCCAACTTTCTATACAGCCACTCAATTACAAAGCGATGTAAAATTGCAATAACATACAGTTTAGTATTATTTAAAGAATATGTTTTTTAAAATTACTTTATTATCATTTACTTTCAACTATGTCCTTAAAATAATTTGGGCAAAATATTTACAATTTTTTCAATGATGGAAATGAAAAATAATGGCTTAATAGCTGGCCGGCCACAGAAAGAAAATAGGCGGGAAAGCGGCAATGTGATTGTGAATGAATGATCTTCATTTGCTTTTTCGAGTTGTAGAGTATTGTTTATACTAGCAGAGATTTGTATTAACACAATGAGTTCATCTGATTCAGATATGGATTTAACGCCTGATTTCATAAGAGAACAGGCTAAAGCAGTAGTGGTAAACCTTTTACCACCTAAATCAAAACAAAGATACCTAAAATCATATGACGATTTTATGAAATGGTTTAGGTAAATAAGTTGATTTATGTCAAATAAAATTTACTCATTTTTTCTTTAGCTAATTCATGTTTTAATTTTTACTTTCCTTGTATTCGTAATGAAAAGCGAAGTGTTTACCTCGGGTTAAAGATTATTTATTCCCTCAAACCCCGTCTCGGGACTAAATAAGTTACTTTCACCCCTAGGGTAACAATGTACTATTTTACATTTTCATCGCATTAGGTCCAATGTGGAAGTAAATCCATAGTTTTGGTGTTTCTGATGTAAGTGGAAACTGACGCATTTCTAAATCAGGGAAACATTAGGCGGATGGCTTGTGTTGTGAAGAATTTGTCATAAGTTAGAAGAGTATTTAGGAAGGAACATAGAGATGAATTAGAGAAATGAACTGGATAATTCGATTCAATTCAATTTAATTACTCTTTATTGCACGTAAAAAATAAAAAGATACAATAAAAAAGTAACTTACAAATGTACATCTAGGCGGTCTTATTGCTAAAAGCGATTTTTTCTAAACAACCTAAGAGGATAAGAATAACAGAAAAAGGTAGGAGTATAGTTCATCATCCTGGGACAAGTAGAGGGCAGGCGTGCCAGAGGACGAGCTCCAACGAGGTGGTCAGGCCCGGTGAGGAGGGTGACTGGCGGATCCTTATATGAAGCAGTGCGGCTGGCCAAAGACCGCTATTCGTGGAGGCGCATTTTATACGGTCGCGATCCTCAGCAGTGAGGGAACGACAGAGAAGATAGTTTATACTAGTAAGGGCATACAAATATATATATATATATATAAATACACTTTTAACATAATAATGATAATTATAGATGGAAGAAAGAAACTGGAATCGCTATTCTAAGTAGAGAGGTGTCAAGGGATTGAATAGTGTGGAAAAAAGAAGACACAGAATTGGAGCCACTTGAGTTATAGATCAGTAATTAATGTCGTTTTAGACTTTGTACCATTGTGTTTTTATTAGAATTAATTATTATTGTGATAAGATTATGTTAAAGACACGCACTCGCGTTTTCTATCGTCCATGATACGTAGAAAAATTTAGTGAACTCTCCGTTACCCGTGGGTTTGCATGCGTAGTTCAGGTTATCCACGCCGCAGATGTTATCTAATAAATGTCACGTGTCTGTACATTGAAAGCACCTATTTGCAAAAGCAATTAATTTGGGGGGTGAAATAAGTAATTAATAGAATACATTAAGATCATTTTTGTTCAGTTGTCTCCGCGACGTCGCGTGCACAGCTAGCCTATAAATAAAAAATGGAAACTTCGCGTGCGGAATTCTATACTTTGAAAATATTTCCTAAATCATAATTTTTGGGAGTATAAAGTAAATAAGGATAAGTAATAGAATACATTAAGATCATTTTTGGAAATTGATGTCTGTTTGTTTGTGCACGCAATACGTAAAAACTACTTAACCTTAACTTAATTTCATTAAAATCGCCTTACTCGATAAAAAATGTAAAAAAGTAGTCTTCAAAATATGTATTGAAATGTAAAAAATATAAATAATTGTGCTATCGTATTTTATTTCATGATTAACTAACACAGAGTAAATTCCAACTTTATAAATAAAACAAATTATTGTGATTAATGCGAGCGGAGTCGCGGGCACAGCTAGTCCTGAAATGAAGCGAGTTAGTGAAAATTCCATCATTTGTCAAGCTATTAATTATGTGATACGATGACAAATATACTCGTGTGTTACTTTACGTTACGTCAAACCGCGCTGTATGATGACGCCTTTGTATTGTACGCCTTACTCATAAATAACGTTTGTTTTTAATTGTCATTGTTTTGATTATTTTTTATAAACACATTACAACATTACTATTAAACCTCAATTAAGTATTTTAATCATCATAATATCGTCCACTTCTGGACATAGGCCTTCCCCAATGAACGCCACCACACCCGGTCCTCCACCTTTCGCATCCAACCGCTTCCGGCCACCTTCTTAAGGTCATCGGTCTGTGTCACCCTACACGTGCCGATCCGCAGTCTCCACTCCAGAACGCGCCTGAATCATGTTACAAAAGCCTTCGGTTTGGGTACAGGGAAATCTTATGGTGGAAAGTAATTGACCAATAAATTAAATTTAGTTAAATCTTATTACCTTACTTTATTAGTATGAATCTGGGTTTGATTCGTTGACATCTCGAAAGTAAGCTAACATACCTGGGCTTCCAAACGGTTAAATGTGCTCTATAGCCTTAAAATACACTTAATTCTATCTAATGGCGAAAGACCAATACGGCTAAGGCATATCAAAACCGGAATCTTGTTGCACATGCAATGTTGCAGTAAGGTTCAACTTATAAGTAAACTTAAAGTAAACTTGTGCTAGGCACAGTGTAATTTAATTATATTTTAATTTTTTTTACAATTACGTATGTTGTCGATGATTGATAAGGCTGTAGAAGATGGAATACAAAGACGTTACCTATTTATGGCGAAATTGTTTACAACTCGAATGCCTTAGGTTAACACAAAACTATGTCAAAGCAATTTTCATTTTTCTTAGTCATCATTTTGCAATGCTTTTGTTAGTACGAACTCCAACACAGACCACATTATACAATGCCATTTACGAAAATTGTGCAATTATGCAAAGTCGGATCTTCACGCAGACAGAACGCAGTGGGTTGGTATTGCTATTGATTACAATTTATGCAATCTGTTTATTTATTGAAATACCATATTTCACACTTGTAATAGTATACTACTTACATACATACATTAGATATTTGTTTCTATACTCAAACTAACACTGCCCCGCGGCTTTGACAACAGCTTTTCACATTTTCCGTGGGAAAATTAGTCTGAACGGAGAATAGCACCTATCCTAAAGTAAAAGAATTTATAACATACTTATAGAGATTACTTCAAACACACGTCCATCCATACAAACTTTACCTCTTTGTTATTCGTATAGATAGATAACTTTCATACCCCACTAGCACCGACCCGTGACTCCTTGCATTTCCCAACATTAATTTCATAAAAACTGCATTGCTCTCTATTATTTATTTATTTTATTTAAGTATTGCCCTTTCCAAATTTATTTAAAACGGTATACGTGGAAAATAAATTTATAAATAATTGTGGGAAACAAAAAATAAGCTGCAGGATAGATACTATTTTGCTTGGTACCTACCCAACCTTTTGTGTTTTTTTTTTCAATAGTACGAGAATTGCAGGGCTTCAAGAAAATATCTCGAAGCTGAGCTGAATATATATGTGGACAAAGTCTCAGGCGAAATAAATAGATTTCTCAATACATAGTACCTCTTTATGACAATAGGTGATTCTATTCAATTTATTATTACTACTGTACTCATATAGTTACTTTATTATTATATCTGTGTATTTTTATCATGCAATAAAGAGTAATTGAATTGATGAAAAATAATACATTCAATATATTAATTGAATTGAGTATAATATTCAATATAAATTCATTATAATATTGAATGTATTATTTTTCATTAGCATTAATAAAATTACTATTTTATTAATGCTAATGAATTTTTTTTAAAACTTAATTATAAACTTAATAAAACGAGAGTTACAAAATATTTTTTTTTATTGTAAATTAATAATCACATACACGGCGAACATAGGTAAATACATTGCAGTAAAGTATAAAAATTGAACATCTGTTTTATACTTTTAGTGTAATTAAGTTTCAGTAATATCTACAATTTAAGTCAGTCGTTATTACATCGTATTGTAATCGTACGTACAGTTTATTGTACTCGTACCACCTATTTTTACAGCACGTCCTTGTAATATTTTCAGATTGTATACGTACATTGCATAAACTTAAATATAGTGATAGTACTCGTACCTACCTATTAAACAGCATGACACCAAGGCAAGTTATTTTACGTTTAATTAAACTGTAAAACGGGTGGAAATATGCCTTCTCTTATTTAATTCTTTAGCGACACGTGATGTTTTTAATCAGTGTTTAACCAAAATATGTATATTAATAACTAGTTTTTAGTTTTCTTGGTGGAGGATCTGTCACGGTTCAGGATCCCGGCTAACATCTTCATCACTCTGTAACTAACTGTCCATAAGGAGGACTTTTTCGTAACACGCAGACAAGGGGTCCAGGGATCGCGCACTAAGGTCTGATATGTATAAGTTTGTCAATAAATTAAGTTAAATATATTTATTTCAGTCTGTGTCCATAAACAAAAAAGTACAAAGTACAAAGATACACTCACAAACATTTAGTACGTATTAATAAAACACTGACAGTTTACTATATAAATTGAACACCTAGTTTAGTCGATTAACCAGTTAATCAATTAATTAAATGTTTAGTGAACAACAAAAAAACACCTAGCTGACATAGGTAACTCATACTATCTATCGAAAACATACAATACATATGTAACTTTTTGTTATTTGTTTCCATTCTTTACAGATTATGTCACTTTCCAGTTATGAAGATATAACCAATGATGATAATTTTATCTTGACTACAACATTCATTTCACAATAAATACTTTATAACCCTGATTCAATTTACAGCCCAAAAGGCTGTCTGTTATATATAAGACAGACAAACGGTTCACTCGCAGAATGTCCAAAACACCAAATGTCTTTTACGGAGGCTGACCACTAGTGACCAGTGTTACAAGTAGGTATTGAACCTAAATAATGCGGAATAATAAAAATACAGTTAGGGATTTATTTAAAGCAATTCTTATTAAGTAGGGAGACGGAAGAAGATAAAAGGTATCCGATGGTTTGTAAATAAATTATAAATAAATTAGGGGTGCAAGTTTTGATAGGGGAGTATAAATGCGCCTACCTGGTCTAAAACGGTCAAGGTCTCGAGCGGAGTGTTACGTGGTTGAGGACGAAATGAGCGCCGATCTCTGGATAACTTCCAAATGGTTGCACCTTTAACTACCTGTAGTTTTCACAGTAAGATACGCAACTCCCAAATAAAAGACAAAGTTTATTTTCGGTCACTACAGCGCGAAACAGACAGAAAGCGAATGTGTGGCGAAGGCGTGTTAGGGGTTTTGTATTGTTCGATTTTGTATGAGACACGTCATACAGAGCACCGCAGCGGGAAGCAGGATTTTGTATTGTACTGCTACCGCCACGCCTCCGCTACGCATTCTCCTTATGTGTGTTATCTATCATGCTAGTATATATGAAGCATGACGTGATCCGTTACACACCACAGCTGCGCAGAGATATCCTGCGCAGGCCTTGCGACTATAAATGGGTGCACGATGATGTTTCAAATTGGATCCGGCGATGATCATTTCACCACACTATTCCATGAAGTCTTAATCATGACGCGATAGAATATACCCATAATATAATGTGCGTATGAGCGGGAAAAGAATAAAAAACGATCGAGTTAAGTTCGTTCAGTGCTTCTTAATTTAAGGAAAAACTTCCGATATGTAAATACATTGTACACGAAATGTCTAACATATAATTTAAAATACCTTTGATTCTGATACTTGCCTACCTATTAAGGTCACGTCCAAACACATTGTCTTCCCGTATTTGGTCTAATTTATATTGAGGCCGCAACCCATTTAAGGTAAATGGAAATAATTAGAGTCTAAACTCTTGAATGATAAGAAGAATAATTATTTGTTAAATTAAATGACTCGAGCAATGAAGGTCATCAAATATTGTCTCGCTTCTCGTAATAATGTTAAATATTTCAAACGTTAAAGTGTACTTATAACGATAATTGTGAGTCAATAATTTGCCAATTTTCATGTATAAGTAATTACTCAAGATGCGGTGACCCAGATCGTACCAATACACTTTGCCCATCCAAACATCGTCGGTGATCATCACTTTTACTACCAAACATTACAAATAAAATATTTTGTTTTGATTGCGTTTCATTTTACATCAAAATACTAAATTAATTAATCATAATTCTTACTAATTAAGAAAACGTAACGGCAGAAAATGTACCTACATGTTTTTTTTTATAAAAGTAATTTTCTCGTATCACATAGAACGTCCAAAACATGTTTTTTCAAGGTTTTTCTCTATTTGTAACTGAGAATAACATAAACGCCAATTTTCCTAAGGAAAATTCCCGTTTTTTCCTAGAGAAACATGAATGAACCCGAGGCAAAAGTAAATTAAACTGCCTAAATATTTTTGTTATTTCCTATTTATAAAATTGCTTATGTCGATAGCGCAACGATTAATATAAATTATGATGACATCACAATTATTTTATACAACAATAAACATCAAATAGTCATGATCAACATAGAAATAGAGTAAAATTCATAAAGCCGCTGTTTCTTCTTTAAGTTCCATAGCGGAAATGTTAAATATGAGTATACTTCATTGATACAATGCGAAAAATTCCTTCCCACTCGAATAATTAAAGGTAACGGACACTTTCATGAATTTTTACTAATTAATGGCTGTGACGTTTTAGTAAATCGATAATACATATTGGTGCGTGATGTTACCCAGACCAGGAGTACTAGCACAGCTCCTGCCCCCGTTGTTGTTGTCATGAAAGTTGGATTAAAGCTTAAAAGTTTTGTCTATGCCAAACATGTAGACATACAAACATGTGACTAGGAGACTCTTACGCACACATACATAAAGCTTTGTTTTGTAAGTAGTTCCTCATATTCATTATTGTGATTAAATTCTCAAGTCTCTAAGCACGTACTTGTAGATGGGACATAATAGGAAATAATATTATGTTCAATAGCAATATGTAGGTCATGTATGTAGGTTATATTTTTATATGTGACCGATGCAGTGTATATATTTTAATACTTTCGAACAAGTTGTAAAGAAGAGTTACAAGCGATAATAGTATAGTCTATTAGTCTATATGTACATTGCAATCTCTCAAGACAACTGTATTCCTAGTATTATAGTTACGTATATACCACATTTGAGCTTATCGCGGTTAAGTAACACTAGATTGTGCCAGTAGTCGAAACAATAGTTTTTAAACATTCCCGATTTATTTGGCCTCAGTTTTGGTTAAAATCAATTTTGCTGGCCTTCTAGACTAGCGCATATACTCAAATTATCAAAGCATTTGAGATCAGTCAGCCACCATAGAAAATTTGAAGATAAAGTACACAAGTACAAACCCACATAGAGTTAATGTAGAGCTAGGAGTGTTTATAAAATCAACATGCACATAACACACATAACATCTAATCACTAAAATCCTCTAAACTAACGTACAATAAATGCAAAGTGTTTTAAATAATTAGTCGTGTCTGCGCAGCAGGCAACACTAGTTAAAAAAAAAGAAAAAAAAGTGCTGACAGCTGTCAGAGAGATCGGAAAGGAGAAGCAACAAGCAATCATTCATCCATATATTAAAATCAGATTTTTTTTCTTCTATTTTTGTTATTAATATTAGTCAAAAGTAATTAAAGTATCATCATAGAATTGGAGTCGGAAATTATTCATTTTCCTCCTTTTTCCTAACCACGTTAGGCACGAAATACATATACTTACTGGGTGATAATAAAATGACTGTTAATATTTTTTTCCAGTAACTCAGTATCACGTTTAGAAATAGTTCGTGATAAAAAACAAAATTATGTTTATTTTTATGAATAAAATGCGATATATCTCACTAGTCGCAGCGGGGAACGGCGGGTAGCGGAGAGATGTTGCGAGGAGCACGGGTGGTCATCTATCTCCGCGCGCGCGCGATTATTGACCATATGAGACTATATTATAGTCTCATGTTTTTCGGAAAACTTGGAAGCGTAATAACTTTTTTTTATTCAATTGAAAAAAGATCGAAATCATATTTTTTATTTTCAATACAGAAAACATTATAATAATAGCCACAGACATTTTCTGATCACCCATATACTCGTATGTGCAATAAAATATATTAAGCTATGATAACCGCGGGTGAGCTAACTAACGAACAATTACACTGACTACTGGCAGTAAATTGAATTCTACCAGATGCTGTAGATAAATGAACTTACGAACATATGAATATCTTCGATACCATATGTTAACAGGGGAAACGAAACCGGGTTTAAGAAATTCTATTAAATAATTAGAAGAGCTGCAATAGAAACGGTAAAAGATCATAGGCCGTGGGGCTTTGTATAAGTACAGTTTATATAATTAAATATTGGCAATCTTCTTAATATCTTTGCTATGTTGTGGTCAATGATAAGAGTTTTTTTTATGATAATAATGTTATAAGTAGATAGATTTTTGTGTTAGTGTATCTGATGTGTTAATCAAAGCTATGTGTTAATAACAGCAGCTAATGCTCATTATAACAAATATTTGTTTCCACGTGTTTGATAATGTTATCAGAAGCGGATAATACAGTCTAATAATAATGAGCCTATATTAATTAGTTGACGTATCACCATGATGTTATATAAGGTCAAATCTGGTCGTAACTCATCACACATTTTAATCATAACATAATTAATGTACCTAAGTCATAATCACCACATTCTATGATAAAACTAAGTTTAATTCTTATCTCGAATAAGGAATTAAAATATATAGCCTCTTTTTAATATCTAACTGAGTGACTCGTGGTGTTGGGTCTTGTACAAGTTTGCCATTGTAATTTAATTATTATTTATTACTTATTACCCTCTTGAACTAACAACTCTATGTAAACAGATTCGTTCAAGTTTGGACTCGTCAGAATGAAACAAACTTTACGATACTATCTAACAAACGACGACCTCCGTGGCGGAACGGGTAGCTCTCGGACTGCCACGCCGGTGGTTGCGGGTTCGAATCCCGCTAGGGGCAAATGTTCGTATGATGAATATGAATGTTTGTACCCAAGTCTTGGATGTTTATATATTTATTTAAGTATATCTATCCATTATCTAGTAACCATAACACAGGCTCCGCCTAATTTGGGACTGGATAATTGGTGTGAATGTCTGACATATTATTATTATTATTATTAATGTGTGTGTAAACGAAAAAAGAAATGTTTCGCATCGAAAGAAAATGCTATATCGCAGGGTCAGGGTCGAGCCGCCCGCGCCGGCGGCACGTGTTGCTCTAAGCGTATATACTATCTAATGATATTGAAATAAGCAACGTGAAGTATCGTCGCTTTACTCAGGCATTACATTCAGCTAAAGGTACAAGACCACCTGGTCATGTGTAGTATCGGTGAACGTGTATTGTTTCGTACGAACAGCGTACAAGCAGATAATTCTAAATATTACTATGTAAAGAAGCGACACTTACTCCCCGTGCTAGTTTAACGGTGCCCTCAAAATAAAGCACGGCGTGAAGTACGCAGCGGGTTAGAAAGACAAGCAGCTGTGTGTTGACGTATAACGTTGTCCCTCACCCGCCTGTCCGTCCTACTCAATAGTAGTAGGTGATTAAATCTATAGGTGTTTGGATGCGGTTATTTTATTTGAAAACAGGTTTTCTAGCGGTGGTGCTTTATCAAAATCGGTTCAGCCGTTTAAGGGCTACGGTGCCACAGATAGACCCACAGACAGACCCACAGACAGATATACACCCCCTCTTTTGCTTCCGGGGTTAATGCACATATGTACCTATCGTAACACTACCACAGATTACCTACTAATAAATTATCTTTACTCAGATAAGTAACGCGGACAATAAACTGAGTTCTGTTAGCCAAAAATAAAGCAACACAGAAAAAGGTCAAGCGCCGTATCGAATATATCGATGTGTACGAGAGTTCATGAACGTGTTGTTCAGTTTGTTACATATGCTTCGTAGCGTAGTGTCGGGTTTTATGACTGCTAAAACTGACTAACGGTGATAGTTTGCGATATTAGCGATACTTCCCAAGTAGCATTTTACTCCATTTAAGAGTACACATTTAGTTCCCATGTGAACTTAAAGCATTATTACAGTTCACTCGTGATGTATAAGCTGCATTATTGCGATTAACACCACCTATACCTGTCTAAGGGACTTATAGGAGTGTAGAGTTATACTTTTATACGGTTGTTGGTGTTATAATACTCTAACAACTGTCCTTTAGTCAGCCGTCTGACTAAGAGCCGTATAGGAGGGTAGAGATACGGCAATCGCTGTTTAACGGTGTACTTGTACGATGTTATACAGCTAGCATATTAATAGAACATACGTGGTCATTTATACAGCCAAAGGCTGTTATGTTTACTTGTTTTAGACTGTTATACAGCTAGTAGCTGTAGTAGGAGTTGTTTGTGGTCATTAAAATAACCTTTTTTACTATCTGTATAGAAATGTTTAAATGGTTCACATGTGCACTGTAGGCTGTTAAAAGGACTACATGTGTTGTCCATTAACTTCAATAGCAGTTTATTTGTCCACAAGTACTACTCTTATTTGCTGTAAGCTGAACATGAATGTGAATGTGATATTCTATTACACTTATCCCACAAGCTGACGTGTATTGTGTTTATTACGTCGCGTGCAAAAATTTGTGAAAATGAATAAAAAATCTTGGAAAATAAGAGCGAGAACCGGTGGAATAAGAAGAAAAATTGCAAAAGAATATTCGCAAATTCGTCCCTCTTTATCTAGTTTGTTTACATTCTTTTAAATACCTCCTTGAACAACGTAGTGTCTTTGTAAGTGTAAATACTCTGACACCAAACTGTGTGGCTCACACGAAAACAAAAAGTGTTTTTTGTTAGTTTGTTACAAAATTTGTACTTTAGGTATTCATACTTGACTTAGTACCTGGGCTAGGCGATTTAACGGACAATAATTATTATTGCGGATCTCTAAAATTTCAGTATATGAAAGAATAAAACGATGATCACAATTGACCTGAATTACATCTTAAAGCTGTACATAAGTTCACATTAGAATACATTTATAGACATTGGTTCTGTAGTGGTACAAATGTGGGACTTCATATAGCCAACAGCATTCTAACAGAACACATGTGAACCTATATACGCTCTAGCCGTATTTCATTTTCACCATTTTGTTCACGTAACCTAAAATATTTACCATATAAATCTCCAAAATTATCATGCAGATTTATCACAAAATACGCAGATAGAGCGATTGAGTTTTGGTTTCATGTTTTAATTAATTACCGTAGTATATTTATAATGCCAATATAATATCAAAAACTGAAAATTGTAGATTTCCTCTCAGCCAGTTTTAAATATTTTAAAATGAATATCGCGTTTTTACAGAGGCGCGTGAATATTTTAGCTGTAAATATGTATACATTTCACGATAAAGTTGCATTCCCATGGCATTTAACATTATTAAGTATTTAAAACAGGTATACTTACCGCGTGTTATCATAAATTTTTATCCAATTGATATCCGCCGGAGTTAATGTTTCTGATGGCCGGGCGTACACACAAAACCAAACTAAATGAGGAAAATTAATAAATAAAAGAAATAATTTAGGACACACGTGAACTTTAGGTAGCACTGGAGTACTTTTGTGGGATTTTATAACTGTGAAGGCTGTGTATTTAGCCACTTGTTACTCTTTATTACGCTCATGGACGTTGTATGGTTCACATGTGTCCCATATAGCGCCGTAAGTCAGCCTTTAAGCCCGATGTTACTACTTAAACTGCTAATATAACGCTAATGTACAGCCATAGTGAACTTAAGGCTGTCTAATTTGTGCCCAAAATGGTTCTATAAGAGCTGTATAGCTATAGTGGTTCACATGTACTCCACAAGCTGTGTAAGTCAGCTGTATAAGAGCTGTATAGCTTGCTATACAGCTCTTATACAGCTGACTTACACAGCAAGCTATACAGCTCTTATACAGCTGACTTACACAGCTTGTGGAGTACATGTGAACCACTATACATCTTATATAGAACCCCGAATGCCACTTGGGTTTGGTTTATATAATAGTACCCTCGGCATTTACTATAAAAAAAAATACCGCCTCGTTGGCCTAATGGCTTGGGACACGAGCGCCAGAGGTCGTGGGTTCGATTCCCACCGGGGACAGACAACTTTGTACCATTTATACAAGTTGGTCCCTCTATCCATGTTATATTTGTAAATCGCCCTATCCTTGTTTAATTCAAATAGTACAGTAGAAAATCCTACTTTGGGATTAGACAAGTCGTGTTCGATGAACACTACACCAACAAAAATTTGGGTAATTTTGTTTTTCTCAAAAACCAGTCATCATCATGATCATCATATCAGCTCCTAGAAGTCCACTGCTGGACATAGGCCTTCCCCAATGAACGCCACCACACCCGGTCCTCCACCCTCCGCATCCAGCCGCTACTGGCACCAATGGCCGTTGGGGCAGACGAGGTCTGTAGTGTTATTCTCTAAAATACAAACTCACGTGCGAGTCTCACTCAAGTAACTTCACTCACCTCGAAACTTAATCCATTGGTAATTCTGTAAAAATTCCAGAGCACTATCGACATAAAGTGAAGTACTCACTTCACTTCGACATTGCTCTGGAATGTTTACATTTTAGAGAATAGCACTACTGGATTGGAGACCGCAGATCTGGGACGTAATGAAGAAAATCAAGTCATCATATTTATTATGCTCACTAAATTTTAAGAAAAAAAAATTGGAGGTATCAAAGTGTATGTATATGTATACCTATATACTAGTATGTCATATTTAGACACACACTATACACAAATATGTATATGAGCGTACCAGACGTTGATACCTCGCGATTACACTTTTGCTAAGATTTTCTACACACATGACCTGTCTGTATTCAATGACCTGTGAACTAAATACATAAAACAATCAGTTGGTGTGTCCGTTTGTCGGAACTTTCAGTACCTACGGTTGAGTTACGGTCTAATTGCCGATTGATTGCTACCAATTCACAGTAAACTGCGTAAATGAAAAGGTATGTATGTATATACAGTTGATGTATACGCAATGTTATAGTTGGTAATACTGGGTAGAAGTAAACGATATATAATCTACACCTTTCATCATCATCATAATCATCAGCCAGAAAGAGTCCACTGCTGGACATAGGCCTCTCTCAATATGCCCCATTCAACCCGTTACTCGGTTCTTCTCATCCAGTCACTGCCAGCCGCCTTACGCAGCTCGTTGCGCCATCTAGCCAGGGAGTAATCATAACCGTAATCGGTTCTCCGATATAAATGACCAGCCCACCGGCATTTCTACGTGATAAATTTTTTGAGCTATGTCGAAGGCTTTAGTTCTCTGGCGAATCATCTCATCCTATCCCTTTGAGAAACTCCGAGCATAGCCCACTGAGCGACCTTGAGTCTACACCTTCACCATATTTTATATAAAAAAGTTAAGAAGTGAAGTAGCAATGAGCTGGTCACATCCGCTGGGAATTATCGGTTTGGGGTAGACGTGTTCATGAGTGGAGACTTGGGCAAGATGAAGCGACGATCTACTGTACGAAGCGACGATAATGGACTGGACGCGGAGAACCAAATATCTGGGTCAGGCGCGCCTTGGTGACGGTCTACGTCCAGCAGTGGACAAATACAGGCTGATAATGACGAATCTTTGTGCAGCTGCGTCTATAATGGAGAATGTTAGGGGTGATCTCAGAAACCACCGACACTACTTTTCACTATCGGATTGATGATACGGTCCACTTGTTTTATATACGATACTGCCATTTAAATTATACTTTTAGTTGTCTTTTCAAAATAGGTGGCTGACGGCCGCAAACAATGGTGAAGTTAATGAAAGTAGTTTTTTTATATTTATATTTGTAAAAATAGTCTCAAGGCGGACGAAGTCGCGGTCTATCTATCTATTATATTCCCCTTGACCCAGACTTCATAGTTGGTCCAAAAATCATTTCAAATTAACAAACAATATGACAGCGGAGTTCCCTTCCGTATAAATACATAGATAAGAGTGACAATTTGGAACAACGTTCGTCCCCAGTCAAGGCGAGTGGAAGAAAACTAATAATGGTCAATCGATACACTTGTATTACTCTACATATGATTTCTATGATTTATCTTATAAATAAAAACGTACATTTCACGCGTCTGTTTGAAAATATTTGCAAAAAAATTGGGGTTGAAGGTTAAGTAATTGAACACATTAGGTTTTTTTTGTCTGTTTATCGGTTTGTTTGTGCATGCATCGAGTCAAAACTGAACAAATGCTGATGGAGTTTTCAGGAGAACATAGGTCTTACTTGGAGTAACATTTAGTATTTATTTCATATCATTTGCCCACTCAATCAAAAGTACCTAATGCAAATTTAATAGTTTTCGAAACAAGTCATTAATTAATATACAACAAAGGTGCAATGCTCGACGAAATTCGTATAACATTAAATGACAACTACTGGGGGCTCAGAGAAAGGTAGGAAACCGAAGGAGAAGTGTGGACGGAAGGAAGTGGGGGTGGCGCGTATTTCAGTGGTTACTTGACTCCACATTTGACGAAATCAAATTAGTTGATAATCAAATTATTTTTAGAACACTTGTTCTCTGCTCTCTGTACGAACTTTCCGATACCCTTATATCGAAAATTCTTTGTCCGTTTGTCTGTCTGTCAGGCGGATATCTAGAACTCTAACTGATTGATTTGAATTTCTTATATAAATATACATAACAATTTTCACATCATTGTCATTTTTACGTGTATATTTAATTTATTTAAAAAATACAGCTCACCCGGTAGTATTCTTGATATCCGCATGACAGACAAAAAAATGCAGAAGGACTAAATTATATGCAAAAAAAGATAAAAGTAGAATATGCTTGCTCGGACGGATATGCTGCTTACTGCAATTCCACCATAAGCTTTGAAAATCTATATAAATTATAAAAAATATGCCTATACTGAATACAGTACAATAGTACATTATGATACGTTTGAGGAAAGTTGACTAATGACTATTTAAATCGAGTAGGCGAGAGTTTACATTTCTAAATAATAATAAAAAAACATTACGATTCAAAACTATGTCTAAGGTAAGGTTGAATATTTAAATATAGCAGGCTTATTTAAAAAAAATTACATTCGCGCGCAGGATTCATAGGAAAAATAAAAAAAGACAATATAACATCGCATCCTCAGAAAAACCAATACATTCTTCTGAGGCATCCTCAGAAAAACGTCATTCGTCTGAGATCGCATCAAAAAACGAAAAGTAAAAAAATTAATAAACCAAACAGATTATATCTGATTCGTATCTTTAAATCAGTAGATAAAAAACTCAATACTACAATCTTTTTATTTTCAAATTGCTGGCAGCTTATTAGATTAAAACTAAACTACAATCTAAAAAGCACGTGTGTATAATGAATAACATTATGATAGAGTGAACGCTTATGTAAAACAGAGCTTTTGCGAAAGAGAAGCCGTAATCAAAGTGGAGCTAAATAATCACCATTGTGTTGTACTCTTAGAGGATTGAACTTATGTACCAATTCCGCTTGTGTAAGAATTGCTTAAAATATTTAGATTGCTAAGCATGGCGTATGCAATTATAGGCGTTGGATTAGCAACACAAACCATGTAGGAAGTTTGAACTAACAAACTAATAATTAACTTCATTGCAGGATGCTTCAATTTGAAGTATTGATTCTACCATTTAGCAATCACGATTTCGATATAATTGCTATCCTGCCTGTACCAATTAGAAAATAACGAATACGAAGGCGTCTCATTATCCTCGATTATGTACGAGTATCTACTATCTATTCTAAAATCCCTGCAAATACAACATACTTTTAGCACACCTCCGACACGCTCAGTATATTCGAACTGATTTAATCGCCTACTACTACTATTACAGGCGCACCCGCCTGTCCGTACACGTTTGTGTGCGCGCGTAAACTATCGAGAGAGGGACAACGTTATACGTCAACACACAATGCTTCTCTTTCTAACCGGCAGCCGTAATACGCACCGTTTTCACAGGCACATGGGGGCTTAACTCGGAGTAACATTTAGTCTCAATCAAAAGTTATGGTAGTTTTTAGTTTTCTAATACATTAGTAGGTATGCAATGAGGATGGGAGTGGGTGTCGGCATGGGATTAATGAGTCGGGTTCGGGGTCGGATTGAGAGTGAGTAGTCCACGCGAGCGAAGCCGCTGGCACAGCTAGTAATAAATAATATACGTCAAAGTAATGTGCAATTGCAACTTCCTCAAAGTTCATCAATCACTCTGTAATTTAACTGATGCGAAATGACATATTGAGCCAGCGACACTTACCATAATTGTAGCTGGCAAAATAAATTAGAGGGACCAATAGTTCCGCAACTGTGATTTGCAATTCAAGTTGATGACCGAGAGAAACAAGACAGACATAACAATTAAATATATCGATGTACCTACTACCTCTTTAAGAATTTTAGCGAGTAAACCTAGAAAATCAAAATAAATATAGGTACATTCATTATTATGAATTTTACAGATTCTAATTAAAAGAGCAAAAACTGGATTAAACGGATCAAATTATTTCATAGTCTAGCTTACCTAGTAAATTAAATTTTTATATTACACGAAAAATATATCGAACTAATTATTATAATCGTTATTAGATTCAGCGCTAATTTTAGCGCTGTAGAGAAAACAGCTCTGGTAAACAGACTGTGCCCTTGGGCGAGATATATACAATTATAAATAGACTAATATGCTTTTTCAGCTCTTAGGTTATCTTTTGTCCGGCGAACGTCAGTCCGACAATAAGAATAGTTATATCCATGCTCTATTTTTTTTAATAACCTATTTATTTTCTGTCCATCGATTAGATATTCATACCTACATACATACATATCAGCATTAGACGTCTACTGCTGGACATAGGCCTCCTCGACCACACCCGGTCCTCCGCTCTCCGCATTCAACCGCTACCGACCACCTTCTTCAGGTCCATCTGACGGTGGGGCATCCCACTCTGCTTGCCGAACCGCGGTCTCCATATCCAGAACTCGTCTGCCCCAACGACCGACAGTTCTGCAACAGATGTGGCCCGCCCACTGCCACTTCGGCTTGCTAATCCTTTCGGCTCGCCTCGTTATGAATCATATCCGTAAAAGATACCCCGAGCATAGCTCTCTCCATAGCTCGCTGAGTGACTCTGGTTTTTATTTCAAATCATTTTTACATACTCAGTACCTCATTGCTTTATTCAAAACACGCATCAGGGTCCGACATTTGACGTCAATCCTGTATATGCTCTTGAGTTATACAACCTTTAAAAAGTTTAGTCACCATGATGTTTCCTTAGGATGTTCCTCGAGAGTTTTGAACGGTGGCCAAACTTTTTCATAGCTTGAAATTTAGTATGGGGATTCCTAGGCAATGAAATCTGTTTATTTTTTATTTTTATTAAGTTCTGCATGTGTAAATATAAAAGTAATCATATTCACGCACACTAATAACGTCTTTGTCTGTTCAATTTCTAATTTCTTAGATTATTTGGAAGACTACTTAGGCATTTTGAAGGCTTCGCACGCCCGTCAGAGGTATCTCAAATTGCGTGCTCATTTTCGACTGTTTTTCCACTGCATATTAGAAATCTAATTACTTATAGAATATTATTGGGACACACTGTACATGTGCTGGTATGCGTAGGTACGTCAATAAAAAAAATTATACTTACGCTTACATATTCTTCAATACGTATGTAATAATGTCATTTAACAAACTTTATCCCATACTTCCATTCCAATGTTCTCGTACCATGATTCGAATTCGGAGGCGTCCCACATATTTTATGTAATGTTTTCTCTTGAATTTTGAGAACCTCTGTCTGCAAAAGATTGAAAGTGAAACGTGCCAGCGTGCAGGTTACTTATTCGCTGTAAAGTTCAATACCTCACTAACGGCAGGTGACAAATCAATAAAACGGTCAGATACGGCAGTCACATAATAAATGCATACCGTAACAATGTGATGTCCGCAACGGAACAATTGACATACTTTTCTATAATGACTTTAAAGTTAGTGGCAACAAATACAATTGGCACAAATACTACGAGGCGACAATAAACCCATATAAACGGTAAAATGCTGAGTTCGCATCACAGCTTGTATATAAAGGACTGCATAGTTTTTTTAACCCCGCGTGCCTTTATCAGCAATTACCTACATTTAATGCGTGCCTTTGACACCAATGAAGAAATAACTATTAAGTAAGATGTTCAACATTTTGATCATAAATATGCCATAACTATACAATGTTTTTTCTATACTTATCTCTGACATTATACATTCTACCCAATGACAGAAATTGCTCGGTAAGTCCGCCTGAATTGAATTATTTTATTTAATGGCTAAAATTATAACTGTATTTTTTGTGCACATAAAGTGCATTGTATTGAACGTGGACTGTTCATTAAAGTTTTTAGCAAAATAGATTATTTCTGCATTTACAAAAAAATCGAAGGGTAATTTCAATGTCAATCTCATTGGAAAAAAATACTGGCTATCTACGATTACTTATTATTTTTAATTATTTTTTAAGTTAATGCGTCGATCGTCATTTGATTTCATCAATGGGAGTACCGTGAAATATTTCATGAAGGTCATTTAATTTCGTGCGAAAATTTTCTGTAATTATTAACGCGGGTTAACCTTTATGGAATCTCACGAAAATTTGCAAGCTGCTTTTGGTGAGTCACCTCCTTTGTTAGCAACTATTACCTATTGGTACAGAGAATTTAAACAAGGTCGAGATTGCCTAGACGTGTTGCCAGGCCAGGACGACCGCCAACTGCGGTTACCCACATCACATCAGTGTGTCAGTGTGGTTATTAGAGAAGCATCGGAATATCACACATTTTCAGACTTCAGTTCAGATTCAGACTAAACGATTGGATCACAAGCAGTTTCTACCATCCTGCATGAACAAATCAGAGTAAGGAAGGTTGCTTCAAAGTAGATGATACCTCATTATCTCTTAGAAAAGCATAAATCCTGACGTGTAGAAAGACAGTCAAGTAGAAGTGCTGACAAGACGTACTGATCCTACATCCTAACTACCGACGAATCTTGGAATTACAGCTATGATCCATTTACAAAGCAGCAATCCACACAATGGGTTTTTAAAGAAGACGATTCACCCACAAAAGTTCTTCGCTGGCGAAGTGATGAATATATTTATATTGCTGTTTTTTTTCCTCTCCTTTTTTCCTTTTCGTTCAATAGCATTATTGTTTCTCTGCTAGAAGATCGAGAACGGTTACTAGTGAGTGGTATTGCGGAGTTTGTCTGCCCCGAGCCTTTGAGGAGTTGAATGAGGGTCTCCGAAGAAGCAGAGCTCGGAGCATTCTTTTTCACCAAGACAATGCGTCCGCTGACACGGCCGCTAGAACTATGAACTTCTTAGTCGACTGGTTGGTCGACTGATTGGGCGACTGGTTGGTCGCCTGGTTGGTCGCCTGGTTGGTTGACTGGTTGATCGACTGGTTGATTGACTAGTTTGTCGACGGGTTGGTCGACTGGTTGATCGACTGGTTGGTCGACGGGTTGGTCGACTGGTTGGTCAAATGTCTGGCCGATTCGTTAGCCAATTGTGTGTCAGATTTGTCTTCAGCCGACAAACAGTGGTCCGTTTCACAAGAGGTTAGACATAGACACCTAAAGAAATTAAATATGCATTTTTAAAAGATAATATTCCATTGAATTCCTCCCTTTAAGGGCAACAAATATTGTCATGTAATTTTTAGATCAGTCTAGTATTTAGGGACGAAATTATTTGAGGAGTAAATCGAATAAAACTGTTTCTTAAGTATGGAACACATAAACTAATTTTTCTTGCGATTCCCTGCTTTTTTTCCATTTGCGGTTTTCAGAATTTGTATATATTTATTTTATCCTATATTTTCTCCAAAGACACATGATACACAGATAGGATGAAAAATAAAAATAGGAAAAAATAATTATTTAAGCGTCTTATTTACCTTGAATATTACTCTGTGTCTATAGACGATAGGCATAGTGCTAAAGCTAGATCACCATTCTAGATTATAAAATAATTGTATAGAGGCTGGAGAGAAGTAATCTGAACTACTATAAATAAAATATTCTCATTTATTTTTTATTTTACTAACAACTTCGGATCAGTCCATGTAACCGACGTTTTTGTTTTACCTGTCTGTTTAATAATATATTTATATATATATATTTTACATACACTACAATACTTACTTATAATTCCACCTTCTCTCAAGTTAATGTCGCAACATGACATGCGTCAAGTTAGTTTAGTAAAGCAAAAACTATTTCTAAATAGATTGTGGATACGAACAATGCTTATTTATGTTATAACTTTTATGTAAGACCACTCAGATAGTTTTGCGAAAAAAGTTTGTATCTATCCGACGCTGGCCGACTGTTAAGGGCTAATTCTCATCGCCACGATTCTCATCGTCACCTTCGTGGTAAATTCTATTTTTTGCTTATATAAACTATTTTTATCAAAAATCTAATAGCGCTTGATAATACGAGTAAATTTATAAGTAAATTAATCAAATCGTGAGTCTCGGTTGGAAGTAATAATGTTTTGAAGTTCTAGATGCCACGAAAGTGACGCGATGATCCACGAAAGTGACTCAGTAACTTTACAGCCATTATTTTCTCAGAATTGACTACTGGTTATGAGACTAAATGTTCATGAAATAACAACTTAATCTTATTTTCATAATTAAACAGGCAAATACATGATATTCAATCAAGCGCAGAGAGAGTTACCAGTTCGGTCCTAGGTTCGGTCATCCTACGAAATAGGTTCCTATTATTACTGATATGCTATGTCAATTAAAACTACATAATTTTAGTGAAAAGTACTTATTATAGAACATTATTAACGTAGGAAATAAATAGAAACTTTACTGTGGTTTTATTAATCAGGTACTTATATTTCGGAGGATAGTTTTACTCTAAAATACCCTCTTTATACATGTGATAACATAATAACATACCTAATGTATCTAAACTTATAACAATTGTGCATAATTTGAGTATACTTTAATTATAATATCACTGCTAATTTGTGACATTCACAAATAATCAGTCTCCGGTGATAAAAAATAATCAAAAACTTAACCTAATTAGTTGTAATATAAACTATTTCCTAATGATGAATCAAATAAGTCTTTAGAACTTAGATACTACTTTTAGTCTGAACTTAAGAAAGGCTAAATCTCTCAAAAAATAAAAACGTAACGTTACACGTTGTTAGGCAGCACTTTTACTTTTTCAAAACAAAAACGTTATTCTATAAAAAAATCTCATTACAAGAAGACGGTAACATCTCCGAACAATAAAAGAAAATATCAGAACGTTAGTTTTTGCGTAAATCAAATATATTGTAACTTGAATCTGGATCATCATCAGACCAGAAGCTACGTTGGTGTTGAGGGTTCATTTTTACCATCTTGGTTCGAAACCCTAAAAACAACGTTTATACTTACTTACTTACTTTAATTAGTACCTACCCATACTTCATGTTTAATTAGTTATCTATTAATAGTGTAGTTGTTAATTTATCATGTAAATATACTTACTTATGTATTCAAAATACATCAAACTAGTTGATTTTGTAAATACGTATACGCCAGTCGCTATATTTCGAAATAAAACAATGCAAAAAATCACTTTCGTGGCAAAAAATCACCTTCGTGGGTAAAACGCCACGAAGGTGATGCCACGAAGGTGACGAAAATATCCCTTTTTTATAAATTCCTGCAAAGTTTAGGTGTATTGTTTTAAATCAAATACTACATAAATATCTCGAACATTTTGGAGTTTCGATGAGCTAACTTTAATTTCCATTACCAAAATACAATACACAAATATGTTGTCCACGCAAGTGATCGGTACACCTACGAATAAATATAAACTTACCAATATTTTTTACTCACGGAACGATGAGTCGCTCGTCCCACTTCTGTAAAGCAGGAACACGACTGACGATGACCGAATCGAACTCTGTGATTAGTTGCTGCTGTTGTATTCAACAGCAAGCCTTTATTACTACTCAAATTTTAAGTACCTAAAATCGTGTGACCGACACATATTGTGTTTCCAATTCAAAATAATGACGAAAAGTTTTTTTTTACACCAACGTATGTAAAGAGTATTTAATTACGATGACTTTGGTATATATAACATACAAATACACTGAAATTTGGTAAAGCAGTAACCAAATGTTTTACTGCAACGGGAAGTGTGACACGATGAGAATACGAAAAATGGCCCCGTTTTTGATCGTTCGTGTTAATTATTTATATTATTTTTGCTTCAATTACGGCAAGTTTTATTTATTTTGTGACCAAATAGATGTTTTATCTACCAATCCACAAGTTATGTTTTTAACTTATACTGTTTAGGAAATATAACTGTGTGACCATAAAAATTGGGTGTCAATGAGAAGTACCCTAAGACATTCCATTCCCTCCTCCTTTGTTTACGAAATTAAAAGTAAGATTGTGTATCACTAAAAAATATATCTGAATTAGTAACATTTCCGCGCGTTGATTTTTTACTGTTACAAATGCTGCCAAAAACAGGAGGAATCGTTTAAATTTCAAATGGTGTTTAAGAGCAAAACCCTTTCTTTTTAAATCTTTATTTAAAGAGCTTTGTCATAAACATGACTAGGTCGCTCTAAGCAAAACCCTTAAAACGCTACCGCGTTTAACGCTGGTACAACGAATTTAGGAGCGCCGTTGTCTAAGTTTGGCACACAAAGAAAGAAGTAGCTGCTCTATTTCTGCTGTTACTGAAAAGGTGCTGAAGAAAATGTTATAATAAGAAAATGTGCTGGCACTGAAAAGCTTGTAAGAAAGGAATAAGCGAATTACATGCGAAGGGATTGTACACGGGCATCATCGCGTAAGAAGGATAATTTCGTGCTGAGTGCCGCACAACCTCATCGAGGCTCAGAAGCACGCTAGCGTGAAATGGTGCCGCGGTTACTGGAGATGAATCTTGGAATTTACCAGTATGATCCAGAAACGAAGCGTCAGTTGACCGTTTTGCAGATTAAAATTAAGCCAACCCCGAGCGAGGAAAGATTTTAATCGCAGGTTTTTTTCTCTTTGTCTAGTCAGTTAAACGAAATTATAAAATCGTTATCACATGTTACCAGATGCTACACTCGGCGCTCGAAAGAACAACGCACCACTTACACTTATAGGTTACCGACCGGACACAGCACAGTGTAACTTATTTTTATTCCCCAAAATAAAATAAAAACAAACTCAAATGAAAACCGGTAAGAAGGCGTTCTAAGGGGTGTCTGATATTACTAAAATTGTTTAAGACGCATGAAAGTTTGTATAGACGCTGTCTCACCGTTCTTTGAAAAAATATATAATAATAAAACTTTAAGCCTTACAACATTTTTAATTATTTTGCCACACGTATGTTTATTAAAATGCGTGAGTAATTATATTTCCGCTGTGATTCATGCTGTTTGTTGGAATCCTGTCAAATATGATAATGATAACATACCAAACAATAGAATGACGCTTAAATTACGCCTTAGGCCACGTGGTCCGATCGGCTCGTCTGATCTAAATTACGATCGTGTCCCCAGATTTAATAACCAAGGTGCAATGATTTTTATAAATTTATAAATATTACATATATCCACTTGTCTAATCCCAAACTAGGATTTCTCCTGTCCTATGGCAATTAACAAGGATAGAACAACAATTCACAAATATAACATCCAGACCGGGACCAACATGTACAATTGTACAAGGTTGTCTGTCCCCAGCGGGAATCGACCCCACTCTCGCTCTGTCGACCTCGGGCGCTCGAGTCCAATGACCAAGTCACTAAGCTAACGAGCCGGTCAGACAATAAATTGTCAAACTACTATATAAAGAAACATTTAAAAATTAGCTATGATCCAACTCTAACCAATATTTCATTGTAAATAATTTTGCATCAACATTGTGAAACTACCTATTCAATTTTATGTAATCGGATTGCAATGAGGCAACCTGTGACCTGCAATATTAGTTTAGCAATTATACAATAACGTAATCCACTCATGATGTGATGATAACACAATGAAGAGATCCAAACCTATTTTTTTTGTTTCAGAAAGGAAAAATATACTAAAAGGAGTAGAAGGATGCTTCAGGCCTGGCGAACTGACCGCCATTATGGGTCCATCAGGGTCCGGAAAAACCACGCTCCTGAATATCTTAGCAGGTTACACGTAAGTAAAGTTAATTCGGGTTACAGAGGGACCCGGAATCCAAAAAATTAATCTGTTTGATAATCTTCATCATCATATCTGTTATTAGACGTCCACTGCTGGATATAATTTCCTTGAACGCCTTGCCTTTCCCAATGAACACTTCCACACCCGAAAAAAAGTAGGAGAATCGAGTGACTATGTTTGACAGTAGACATCAACAGTTTCTGGTGCCAGAAACATCACTTCTTTATTACTAGGACCTCGGCTAGGATTTAGAGGCTTGGGGGAAGCTCCACCTTTGTGGAGTAGGACTGCTACTCCCATTTGAGAATAATTGCTAATGTAACAAATGTAGTTGGTCTCAAGGGTCACCTTTAACTAGAGTAAGTAAATGACGACTATCGTGTAACTTGACCTAATTAGTGCAATAAAGACAATGAAAGAGCCACTTTTCTGCAAATCATTAGGTTCTTGTTCTGTGTTTTACTCAAGGTGAATTATGTAACTTGACGTATTCCATTCACAGATGATAATATCGATGATAGTATCGATGATTAATACGTATATAAAATGACTTGCATCATAGCATCGGTTAGGCGTCTGTGCTTCGCTATGATGCAAATCATATTCATGTCTCATAGTCGAGGGATCCATCATTATATCGTTGCGGATTTGTTGGGTGTTAGGACCTCATAAAGAAAAAATACGTTGGATTAGAAAATATCCCTTCATGTAAATACATAGGCACTTTATGTTTTACCAACACATTAATTTCACTGATTGGCTTTTATGTAATTATAAGTACATATTATATTTTATTATGATTATCAGATTACATTATTAGTTATTAGGTACATTGGTCTTCTGTCTATAAGGTTATAAAATATTTTGGGTTCTGATCTACGTGGCAGCTGGTGTTTAAATGGAATAAACCTGTACTATAAACACCGGACACAACAAGTTGTTGATGATGATGATGATGAAAAAGACTAGAAAAAGACGCATACATTAAAGTGTCATGGAGCTAATTATTTATTTATATGCTTTTTAAGATAATAACTGCTAGCATTTAGCCACAGATTTTCCTGTTGGAATCTGATAGTTAAATATAATGCTTCTTTTTGCTAATTGGGCGCGTAAAAATCACGCGCGCCCCATGCTATGCGTCCACTACTCAGCCGACCAAAATACCCATATACTCGTATTATCAGCATAGAGAAATACCGGTTCTGGACTAAGTCTGATACCTGAAAATTTTCAATCTCTTTATGCAATAAATAATTTGACTTTCCATTATAATATTAAGTTATCATTATTCACAGAACCCGAGGAGCAAAAGGCGAGATCGCCATAAACGGAATTTGCGGCTGCGCATCGCGGTCAGCTGGGCGGGGAGGCGCGCGCTATATCCGCCAGCAGGATGACCTCCGCGAACACTTAACCGTGTATGAGGCTATGGCTCTAGCAGCCGCGCTTAAACTGGGCGACTTCACATCGCATGAGAGGAAAGAGAAAGTAAATGTGAACTGTGAACAAAGAATTTATTTTAATCTTACATTAAATGTAGACATGAGTCTGGAATTAGGTTTATTATTATCTGAACCGAAAGTTTCTAAACTTGCGTCTATGTATGGAGCCATGGCTCTAGCCTACGCCTAAACTGGCCGATTTCACCTTGCTTGAGAGGAAAGTGAAAGTGAGGTGAATAAAGACATTTCTTAGTGGTAGATAATTCAACTTGCAAACATAATACTCAAAAAGGTATCTGAAACTATTAAACTACGTGAAAGTGTTTAACCAAACTATTAGAGAAGGCCCGAAGTACGGTTTCACATTGGTATTGCCGAAAATCGGCAGTTCACTGAACTTCGGTATTCGGTCAAAGTTCAGTTCAATGTCGAAATTCGTTTTAAAAATTATATTGATTTACTCAGTGGTAAATATCTATAAATTAAAAGATATTTGCTCAGTATCTTTCATTTCACCGATGCACTAAATCTGCTAGCTCAGTAAAGGACCCGCTGGTGCTTAGTTCATTCAAAAATAAACAAACAATATTTTACGACTGTAAATACTATACTAGTTCTGCTTTCTCCGATGAAATAAAGTAAAATATTGGATAATTATTTGAAGATAATAAACACAATTTTAATAATTTTAGGAAAAATAACTCAACTTCGGTTTCGACGAACTTCAGCATAAGTTACATTCGGCACGTCTCTGAAATTAATTTGGAAACATTTTCAAGTTACTATTGCCGCTGCTTAGTCCACACGAAATATAAAAGGGTACTCTAACCGAAACAGAAACACCTCAAACCGCTGCTTGGTGGCAACAAATTACGAACTTTTGGGTTCCGTTAAAACTGTTCCGCGGATATCTCGAAAATTACTAAAGCGAATCAGATGTATGTCTGTGTGCTCTGCGGATATCTCGAAAACTACTGAAAATAAAGCAATTTAAAAAAAAAGATTGAAAGACGGAAGCCGCACATTATGCACGACGTATACTTTGCTGTTTTTTTCCACACCTTGCACCAAGCGAGCAACAGCTAGTTGATAATAAACATATTCATATTCTGAATAGTTAACTAGTTACATTATTGTGTTAAATGAATTCCCCATTCAGACATTTCCATTAAAGCGTAACTTTTCCTAGGTGTACGAGACCCTCGCCCTATTAGGTCTCACCGGTTCATCCCCAACGCTCTGCAGAGACCTATCTGGGGGACAGAGGAGACGGCTGGCCGTGGCCCTTGAACTTCTTTCTGACCCTTCACTTCTCTTTCTGGATGAACCCACCACGTAAGCGTTATATCATACGTCCGTCGGCTGTTGAGCCGAGTGTTAACCTTCAAACTAAATTTTGGCTGCTATACAATCATATACCCTCATCATCATCAGACTGAAAGAGTCCGCTGTTGAACTCTATATTGGATTTTTAATTAGTATGGCATATGCTCTATAAATTTCGGAGCATATTATTTTTTAAAAGTAAAAAAAACTATCAACAAATTACGAAGTTATTAAAAGTTTTAACAGCTAATTCGAAACGCGCGCTCTCGCTTGTCTTCTTACGGTGACGTCATTTGTTGCATCTCACGCGATCCCTGTTCCCGCACTATGTATTACGCGACTGTGCTAGTGCGCTGCGGCTCGCTCGACCCGCGATGCGTCAGATACCGTCACACCGATCGCTACCTTTCTTGCGCGCGTTTTTGTAACAACTGCACTAAAATGTCTGTCACTTCGTCATTTTTGATCTGATTTAAACCCCGTTTTCATAATATTTATTGTTTTTTTTATCGTTAAATATCTGCATACTTAAAAAAAACGTGACTGATCCTCATTGCCATTTCAATTGTAATGCTCTCTTTGTGATTCTATACAATGGGTAACATTTTCTCACAGATTAAGTTTCCCAGTTTCAAAATCTTACTACAATTTATCCTTCTATAACGTCATTTCCATTATCAATTTTATCATAATTTCACAGCGGTCTCGACTCTTCCGCATCAGCTTCCCTGATCGTCTTACTGAATGGACTTGCTCGAAGAGGCAGGACCATTATCGCCACCATTCACCAGCCCTCAGCCCTTCTCTTCGAGAAGATCGACTCCGTATATTGCTTGGCAGACGGCAGGACCTTATACAAAGGACCGAGAACGAACCTGCTGCCAGCTTTGGACAGCACAGGCCTGAAGTGTCCACCTTACCATAACCCTGCGGATTTTTGTAAGTAATTTCTATAGAACTAGCGGATACCGCATTTCGTTCGTGTTAAATATCCAGTGTTACTCGTATGTATTCCCGCGGGACTGTAAAAAGTTTACTTCGCATCGACTATATAGTTGAATTTGGAGCAACAGGCATTAGAGAAGGAATTTTTTTAAGAGTAAACGCTATCGCTAGACAAATAAAATAAATATTATGTAGAAGTATACATACATACAAGGGTACTCCTTGTATACCTACCCATAACCTGAAAGTAGTTTGATCAGAATCGCTAGGAGAATCGAATGTGAGTTAAAAAATATGGGGTTATATTTTTCCAAAATTTTACTTAAAATATGCACCCAGTTACAACTTATGAGTGAAGCTACGTACTTTGACGGTAGGTTGTCACAGAGTATTTTGACTCTGACACATGGCATATTAAGTCGGAAAACTATTGTTCATAAAAAAATATTAAGGGATTCCACAATGGACAGCCCATCAAATGTGGCATTCTATTGGGGAGCCTTAGTTCTACTGTGGATGTATTTCGGCTGATGATGAAGTGGCAAATTGCGGGAAAGTGACTTATCGTTTCGTTGATTTCTCATATTAATTTTAATCTCGTACAGTCAAGATATTCAACTTGTCTGTAGGTATTGTTAGTCTACCCAAAGCCCATCAGATATTATAATCAATAGAGTAGGTAAGTCATCGGCTCCTTGACCTAGTCATTGTGGTAACTTAACTAGGAATTGAGGTCGCGGGAACTGCAACAGCCATTTTATAGTAAAACCATAAAATATTGATGTTGATATGTGATATTTGTTTTTTCTATTAAGTAATATTGCAAAAACTAGCAAAGATGTCTTTTTTTTCGTAACAGTCATGATTACCTATACTTTAATCATCTAATCTCGATTAGATAATTATATTAACTATAGAAAAAAACAGTTGATCCATACAAACGAACCAGTAAATCCGTTTTTTTTTTGTGTCTAGAATTTGCATTCTAGTATAGAGGTTGCTCATATGCATCTAAAGATTATACCTACATAAAATACATTGGACAGATCTAATGACATGTTTAGTGCGTGTGTTCGGAGTCACTATAACAGTGGTATTAGAGGTTAAGAAGACGACGAAGTGTGACGTGTAAGCATCTCTTATCTACTGCTAAAACTATTGAGCCGAGTTTTTAAATGGAGACATCTAACTAAATGTACATCTTGACGAGATCTCGAATACTTGGTTTTTAGAATAATTTCCAATGTGACCGTCTACACTACACTGTCTACATCTACACTATCTACCTACACTAATATTATAAAGAGGAAAGATTTGTATGTTTGTAACGAATAAACTCAAAAACTACTGGACCGATTTCAAAAATTCTTTCACAATTAGAATGCTACATTATCCCTGTGTGACATAGGCTATATTTGTTTATTACTATAAAAAATTAGGGATCCCTACTAAAACTTCATTAATGTAACCTAAGGTGTAATAGGTATAACAAAGAAGTATAGTTGTTATGTTAGGTACAATCATATTGCGATTGGTTTGTACTGCAGTTGGAGCGGAAGTGGGAGGGGGAGTGGTAGGGGGATGGGAGGAGGAGGGAAGGGGGATCGGAATGGGGATCGGGATCGGGATTGAGAGTCTGAGTGGGAGTGGGATAGGGAGCGATAGGGGGAACGTGAGCGGATTCTGTAGTCCACGCGAGCGGAACTGCGGGCATAGCTAGTATTATTAAAACATGAAGCGCGAGATCTGTAATTTTTAGGGTTTCGTACCCAATCGTAAAAGAAACCCTTATAGTGAGACTGAGGTATCTGTCTGTCCATATGTCACTGTAGTTTTTCTCAACAATTACACATGCTAACAACAATTGTTCCATTTAAAAAAAATGCGACCTCCAAAATACTTCAATGCGGGTTAGCAAGTTTTATGCAAAACCCCATTCCCCCGTTATCTCTAACGTTTGAAACGCACATTACGTAGTGCGTCCCACGCATGCTCATTATTTAAGATAGATATTAAAAACCATTTTGTGCAAGTATTTTACAATAGACGGACCGGACCATAGCTGCATTAGCGATAAGTTCTTAAATTTTGTATCGAACTACTTAGAACTTGAGTTTGCCAACCACTAATCTTGTTAGATTCGAGCGCCAGAAGTCTCGTATTATTCTCGTATGTTCACAAATATACCTAACGCCCATCCCGGGACCAGCTTGTACAAATTATACAACGTTTTCTGTCCCCAGTGGGAATCGATCCCACGACTTCTGACGCTCGAGTCTAATCCTGAGGTCACTAGGCCAACGAGGCGGTCATACTATGTTCTATCTTAAAAATACTATGCTTACATACGAGTAAGTACCTACTACACTCATTCAAAAGCATCGACATATTATTTATTTAATAGTCTAAGAATACTTAAACAGTAGGAAGAACGCAAGGAAATGCTTCATGTAAACGATATAACATACTTGTTGTCTTGTATACAAATAGTAAGATCACGAACGTATTTCCGATTGACGTAGGTTTTAACCGTATAGTAACTCATCGGTTTGGTAAATAAACGTCGTAGACAAATATTTTGTATACGAACTGGTTCTCCTGGCAAGCGCACGGTATGCACGGCAGGTTACCAACCTTTTTTAAGGAGGTTAACATTCTTTACGGAATGATTCGACCCATTTTGAGGGTTTCGTTGATATTTCGGTGTCTGCCCGTTCGTATGTCAAAGTAGTTTTTATTCAGTTCAGTTACTCTTAATTACACGATAAAAATACATAGATACAATCAATAATAATAATAAATAAATGTTACATGTACGTATCTACACTTGCCTAATCCCAAACTAGGATTTACTTCTGTGCTATGGGAATGAAACAAGAATAAGAAAATTCACAAATATAACAACCAGACCGGGACCGACTTGTACGAAGTGGTCTGGCTCCAGTGGGAATCGAACCCACAACCTCTGCCACTCGAATTTAATAACCAAGCCACTAAGCCAACGAAGAGGTCGAATAATAAAGTACAACCTTTGGGTAGAGCTTTTTATCAGCAAGTATACAGAGTATCGACTTCAAATGTATCTCAGATACTTATTAATACTATTTATTTTCGTTTAAAGTTACTTTTTACATCGGAATTCCATGACAAACTCATAACGCTAACCGGCAAGCAATCCATCATAATAAATTCTGACCTATTACCAATTCATGGTACCTATATAAATAGTTGATTATACAAAATGTGGGCGTGTGTATGTAAGATAATGTACACATGCGAGTCAGTGACACAAAGCGGTAACTCGTTGCATAAGCGGTAAAAGTGTTAAGGTCGCGCGCACAGAAGCGTAGAGAAAGCGAGCCATAGAGCGGAAAAATCTTTCAGAGTTCCGTTGCAGTAGATATCCTGTTAGTAAAGCTATTTACTCGTCCGAAGCGTAGGTACCTTTAGAGTTAGAGCAACACGACCCGAAGCCGCAATATCATGCTATTTTCGTGGGGGAATCCAAGCACCATGCATACTTGTACGCTGTCCCTACGACATACAATATATTCTTAACCTTATCGTATACATCAATAGCTGTCGATACAGTGCATAGCCCAATGGGCTTGTACCTTGGCCGAGGGGAAAACTAGAGCAAGGTGATTCCCTACCGTGTTGCATTTTGTAAAATTACCGTTCTATACGAAAATCCGATATGTGTGTACACAATATGTGTACACACATCGGATTTATGTGTGTTTATTTACGTTGTTTCATTGAACATACAGTATTTCGCTCTAATATCAGTTAGGGATTTTTATAACACTATCTTAATTAAAATTTATTATGATTTATGTTTAGCGAACCTAAGATATGATTAGAAAAAAGGAATAGCATCCTTACATTTTGACAAATTTAACTTTTTAAATGATTTCATTATCATCATCGTCAGGTTATTTTTGTTTCCACTGCAGGAGCACAACCCTCTCTCATCTGCCGGAGACAGACGGAGGATTTGGCCTACACTCCCCGCGCTGGCCAGACGGGTTGGGGAGACCTGATTAAATTATTTACTTTCTACTATTTAATTAATTGATAGTAACTTAAAGAAAACTGAAACTTGTTCAGTGTTCACACCCTTACCCATTCATACTTTTGTAACGTCACTTAAGTAGAATAAGAGTATGTACATTGGCACGACAGTGTGAGATTTTAAGTTTTTTGCCAATCAATTTCACATCTTTTCTCTCTGTGTTTGTAAAAAAACTAGGCGAGTCCCACCCAAGTTATCATGCTGTTAATCAACATAAAATTGAGGTCAAATCATCCAGGAGAAAATATTTCAACACTAAAGTCGTGGTCTTGTTAAAGTAAAACTTAATTTCAGATGTTAAGGTTAATTTTAGATTGTGCAAATTTGACAGATGGTATACACTGTGAATGTAACTTAAAAAACGTCGGTAAAATAATAAATATTTGTCTTATGAGTTATCAACTCATCACAGTAGACAGTGGGTGGCTAAACTTTATTTATGGCAGGCATCTTGAGAATTACTGTCTGAAAAAGTTGATGGAAGAGAACTACAAAGGCTTTGGTGTAGTGCAAATTGAGTTAATCTCGACAGACTGATGTGATGATGGAGCCTGAGCATTCAATCATACTGAAAAAATATCTATAGCACGAACAATAAGAGGGCAAAATATGTATTTCGATTCAAACACGAAGGCAGAGAATCATTTAATATGAAAATCTGAAAAACGTTTAACTTCTTGAAAGACAGTTGATTTATGTATTAATTAACACTCTATTTTCAGTAATGGAGGTAGCTTCAGGGGAATATGGAGTTGACCTATTGAAGACCGCCGAGTGTATGGCACAGTACAAACCAAACGTGGCCTCGATAGAAGCCAATTGGAATAACAATATTCCTACCATATCTGCAATACCTAGTCCAATGGGTAAGTAAAATTGTATAAAGCCTAGTAGAATTCTCACAAGAAAAAAGAATATCTTTCTAATTGTATAAAAAGTATACGAATCATTAACTGCAACACCTGCTACATTTAAAAAATATATTTGATGACGTATTTAAGTAAACGTTTTACTGTTTGAAAATAACAACAACAATAAATAGAATAAAATTATGTACAAAGACGGACACACATTCTCAGAAAAACCCTCCCATTGGCTAGTAAATAAATAAAAGTAAGGAAGCATTCTAATCAAATTTCGTCGTAAATACTGTAACGGAAGCCATATATCCGCTGATTGGTTTGTAACGCTACTGGTATCAACACAAATAGGTCATTTCTGTTGTTGTTTCCGTAGTATCAACTGTTGTAATTGGTAGAGGCACTTACGGAAAAGCACGAGTGTCATCCCAAGGCCATTTTGATTTCGCCAACTAGGTCGTGTCAGCTGAGTTGTCGAGAGATGCCGCGTTACTTAAACATCAAACTCTACACAAGTTATTATTCACCATTCCTTTTCATCTCCCTCTTGGGGTCTTTAACAACCTCAAGTGCATCTTCGGTGACGAACTGCCCAGCTGTATGTGACGCTTGAACTATTCTGCACGTTAGTTTACTGAGGCCATCTTACCAACAGGCCCGTGTTCGGATTGGATATGGACACCAGTTTAACTGCTTAAACCATTAGCTATAGACAAAAGGCCGGATATCGATAAATTGGAATGGTACGGAGTCCTAACAACGTTTTCTTTTATTTTCCAGATATATCCACCGATTTGAAATCAAAGAAGTTTATAGGCAATTCCAAGTACAAAAACTATCACTCGAAGTACATTTACAACCAGTCCGGTCTCCTGAGACAAACGTGGATCTTGCTTTACAGGAACTACTTAATAACAACCAGAAATTATGTAAGTACATATCTACCTACATTTCTGCTTGAAACAGGGTGTTGCATAAGGCGTCTCGGAAAGAGTACATGCCGTACTTACTCGTATAACTTATTTCTACGACTCTCCCCACATAATGATCAATACACAGTTTTTCATTTTAAGATTTATAAAAAATGTATTACCGCATATGATGTACATCTCTGTTGTGGGCACTAGAGGAATGTAACAAGCAGATGATATCGACAAAAAAATCATAAACGCTGTAAGCCACATCAATATTAAAATATTGTTATTGCAAATTTGAATTAAAAAGAAATGTCGAATGATCTGATTCCCGGATATATACGGCTAATAGAAAATACCTAGTCCATTCGACGTAGTTTGTTTCCGATTCCCAATTTTCAATACCAAACAATTTACATCGATGTGGGTTACACAGTTTATGCTTTTTTTCGTCGATATGCAACACTTGATACTGATCAGTTTAATTGAATCACTTGATTGCTAATTTAAAATACTCGTAGGCGTTTATAATTTCCTTGTTGTATCCCACTAATATTATAAATGCGAAAGTTTGGATGTTTGTTACTCAATCACGCTTCCACCACTGGACAGAACGGGATTAAACTTGGCGCATGTATAAGTTAGGTCCTGGAATAGGACATAGGATTGTTTTTATCCCGAAAAACATCTAATTCCTACGGGAAACCAAATTAATCGTTGTGTAAATATTAAAACCTACGCGGACGAAGCAATGGTAGAATAAAAATAGTTACTAATCCTAGTCTTTCTTTGTATATCGTAAGACTGCTCAAGGACAAGTCCAAGTTATGAGCAGCAGCATCGTCTGTGCATCCTTTATACAGGTTATATACGTTAAGAAATTGTTTATTTTATAGTTTTCTACTCAGTTGACGAGTTCCTGAACGATAAAAGGAATATTTGACATGGTTTTGTGTTTAAAGTTTTATTAATTACGTACAATTTAATTGACTAATTTTTATTCTACCTATTGACTTATGATTATGATTACAATTTATAAGATGGATTTAGGAGTTATTATATATCGTAAGTATAACTAAATTAGGATATAATTTAAAGTTGTTTTTTTTAAACAAATCCCTAATATAAAACATCGAACACTACATGAGGTGAGTAACTTTTTGAATCTTTAATCAGTTCAAGAACCAATTTTTACACAAACCTTTTGTTTTTTCCTCGATACTTACTAGGTATTTCTACAATTTCAGCAACTGGTCTATTTTATTATACATCCTGACTGCGATCATCATCCCACCTGCCCAGGGTGGCGATTATGTCATAAATCTCTACGAGTCCTCGAAGTCCAGTTAAAATTCACATGCCGAGTGAATTCTCTGTCAAGATCATTGCATTGAACAGCCATGAACTATAAAATAATTGATCTACGTTCTTGTTTGGATTCATCTAATAAATAAAATCGTAAACATCGCGTGTCTGTACACTGAAGACATTTGCAAAAAAGTATAAGGGGGTCTAAGGATAAGTAATAGAACACATTTCAATCATTTTTGGATTTTTTGTCTGTTTGTCTGTTTATCTGTGAGTTTGTGCACGCATCACTTAAAAAATTACTAAACGGATTTTAATAGACTTTTCACAGAAACATTAACTTTTAACTTAACATTTAGTTTTTATTTTATCGCAATCGGTTTACTCAATCAAAAGTTATGGACATTTTTAGTTTCAAATACATTAGTAGGTAAGGTTAGTATGCAATATATTGCACATAATAGCATTTCCGTACTATTCATATTGCGATGAGTTTGGACTACATTTGGAGCTGGAAGTGGGAATGGGTGTGAGAGTGAGAGTGAGAGTGGGAGTGGGAGTGGGAGTGGAAGTGGAAGTGGAAGTGGAAGTGGAAGTGGAAGTGGAAGTGGAAGTGGTAGTGGGAGTGGGCGTGAGCGTGGGCGTGGGCATGATCGTGGGCGCGGGCGTGGGCGTGGGCGTGGGCGTGGGAGTGGGCGCGGGAGCGGGATATTGAGAGGCGGAAGCGAAGGCGGAGGTGGCGGTGGCAGTGCAAGCGGGAGCGGGAGTGGAAATGTGAAGTTCACGCGAGCGGAGGCGCGGGCACAGAGTTATTAATATTACGATAGATATAGATGTTACAGCTAAATCACTTCTGGTTTGAGTTTGCCCATTTGTATGTGTCATCATAATCATGTTTAATACTTACAGCTAGATGACAGATGCAGTTGATATTTAACATGTGATCTGATTTACATTAACATTAAAAGTAATTAATGGTCAATGTAGCAAGTGATAACATGACATTAATAAAGATATTTGATTGTACTGTGACTTTTTATTGATTTTACACTTATACACTCGAAGACCGAAACCTTCAGTTGATTTACCCTATATCTAGTTGCATACATTACTATAAATAAAAAAATAAATTAGTAATTTATATTAATTAAAAAGTAGCAGGTATTTATTTAGTAATTATGACTAGCTGTGCCTGCGGCTGCGCTCGCGTAGACTACTCGCTCTCAATTCGACTACGACGCTCACGTCCACTTCCGCTCCCGATCCCGATCCTGCTCCCACTTCCACTCATCGCAATCAGAATCGCACCGAACATTATAATTACTTAATTTTTATAATGCATACCTAATGTATTTGAAAAAATAAAATTGCCATAACTTTTGAATAAGTAAGCCGACTGCAATGAAATAAAGATTAAATGTTACTCCGAGTTAATTAATCCCTATGTTTTTGTGAATAGTCCATCAAGATCGGATCAGTAGTTTTACGTTATACACGTGCACAAACTAACAGACAAACATTCCAAATATGATCGAAATGTGTTCTATTACTTGTCCTTAGACTCCAAATTTATTTTTTGTAAATATTTCCAATATGCAGACACGCGGAGTTAACGTTTTTATTTACTAGATAATTATTCGCGATCTAATTGCTATGCGAGCGCAAGTTCAATATGTTCTTTATTTAACAAATATCCTCTAGTTACCAGTTGCATTTGGAATAATGAAATTAATATATTTCATGCGATTTGAAAACTTTTATTTTTAAGACTAGATATTCAAACAAATTAGCCGTGTGGTTTCCGGTAGAGTAGAATAGGACCACTCCAAGTCTTCCCGTGGATGTCGTACAAGGCGACTAAGGGAGTACATTATAAAACATCAATCAAGCCTCCCCAACCCGTCTGGCCAGCGCGGGGAGTGTAGGCCAAATCCTCCGTCTGTCTCCGGCAGATGAGAGAGGGTTGTGCTCCTGTAGTGGAGACAAAAATAACCTGATGATGATAATTCAAACAAAACTGGATGATAGGTAATTATGTTTCATGGTCTAGCCAAACCTGTTTCAGACTTAAAGTAGTCTGAAACAGGTATTTTGAGACATAACACGTGTTTGGGATTTGATAAATTAAATACTTAAGTGTGTCTGCATACAAACTAAATAAATTGTACAGCAGAGCTCCACATTCTTTCTCACGAAAAGCCAACACGTCTAAGATTTATCGACTCCGTAAGTATTATAACTAATTCCAACTTGGTATATAACTAAAAAAATTATGCAACAAAGGATGCTGTCAGATATATGATGACCAATTCGGTATTCAAATTGTAGAATATTAAAACAACAGAGAGTCGACGTTTACATTTCTGACATACCCCATATATGAATTTTGCCAGAACAATAGATACTGCTGTAAGATAATACGCTAGGAGATTCTAGAACATGCAATGTTATTTTTTTAGTTTTGTTGTATGAAAGCTATCTCTAATTAAGAGCCAGTGGGAAACCATTATAATCGTAATTAGCCTACAACTCTTAAGTTCAACATATGGTGTGAATCAGATCAATGGTTTAGCCGCTAAGCACGGCGTGGCGGACTGACGTTTTTTGAAAACTTGTTTTTTGAGATGTACTGGTGATATAGAACACATATTTAGTCAAATAATTATATCAAAAAATCACGACGACAGTATCTTTCTTGTTACGCTCGAAAGTAAAAAGTAAAACTTGATATCAAAAGCATTATGTACATAATTTATAAATAAGTCATCCAAGTTAGTAAGGCGTTGACCTCAGGGTATATAGTGTCATAATAATTACATGTCGATAATTTGGTAAATGGGGGTCTCATTACACTGTGCATGAAATAAATAATCGGTCTTGTCATAATCGGCGTTTTATTATAACACTAGCTGTTGCCCGCGACTTCGTCCGCGTGGACAACTTAACATTACACATTCTTATGTATTACGTGTCACTAAATCCTAAAAGAAATCTATTAATCTGGTTATGCATTAAAAATATTAATATACATAAAAAAACATACTATCCAATTGAGAACCTCCTTTTTTGAAGTCGGGTAAAAATTAGCGTTCCGGCGGCGGTTTCGCCCGTTGGACCACAGTTTTTTAGGTTTCCGTAGCCAAATGGCAAAAAACGGAACATTTATGGATTCGTCATGTCTGTCTGTCTGTCCGTCCGTAGGTCACAGCCACTTTATTCCGAAACTATAAGAACTTACTATTGAAACTTGGTAAGTGGATGTATTCTGTGAACCGCATTAAGATTTTCACACAAAAATAGAAAGAAAAAAAACATTAAATTTTGGGGGTTCCCCATACTTAGAACTGAAACTCAAAATATTTTTTTTCATCAAACCCATACGTCTTCAAAAATGATATTGAGGTTTCTAATATAATTTTTTTCTTAACTGAATAGTTTGCGCGAGAGACACTTCCAAAGTGGTAAAATGTGTGCCCCCCCCCCCCCCCCCCCCCTCCTGTAAGAGAATGATAAAACTAAAAAAAATATATGATGTACATTGCCATGCAAACTTCCATCGAAAATTGGTTTGAAAAAGATCTAGTAAGTATTTTTTTTAATACGTCATAAATCGTAAACCACAATACTATTATTAAAACATCGATCAAAGTTACAACGAACTACAATAACTTTTATATTATGTTACTTGCTGCTACGGAACCCTTCATGGGCGAGCCAGACTCGCACTTGGCCGCTTTTTTTAAAATAAAGTTGACATTTACATTTATCATGAATTAAAAGATTATCATATAATCAATGAATTTTTTTTTATTTTAATATTGTGCAAATTAGGTGATATTTCCTTCTCCCCCTCCAATTTGTCCTTTCCATACCCTTTCTTTCTTTCCTTATCCATCCCCTTCCCACAACGTTGAAAACCCTTTCCCCCACCCCTTCCCTCTCCCTACTCCTACCTCTCCCCCTTCCCTTAACCCACCCCTTCCTACACAACTACACAACGTTGAAAACCCTTTCCCCCACCCCTTCCCTCTCCCTACTCCTACCTCTCCCCCTTCCCTTAACCCACCCCTTCCTACACCCTTTATTTACCACTGCCCCCTCATCTTTCCTCTCTTACCCTAATCCCTCTATGCTTTTCCATCCGACTTCCTTCCCCTCCTATTCCCTTCCTATGTTACATATCCAATTAACTGTACAACAAAATGTCTGTCAAACTGCTGGACATGCCTTCCCCAATGAATGCCACAACGCCCTACAGATCCAGCCGCTTCCGGCCACCATCTTCAGGTCGTCCTGGCAGCAGGGCGTCCCACCCTGCGCGTGGGACGTCGCGTCCCACTCTAGAACCCGTCTGCCCCAACGGCTGTTCGGTACTACGACAGATGTGACCTGCCATTTCAGCTTACTAATTCTTTCGGCTATGTCGGTCACCTTCGTTATTCATAGGATCACCTCATTACGAATCATATCCCTCATAGAGTCCCCGAGCATTGCCGTCTCTATAGCTCGCAGAGCCACTTGAATCTTGTGGATCAGGCCCACCATCAGTGTCCACGTCTCCGCGCTGTAATCATGACAGGCAGGACGCACTGATTAAAGATTTTTGTCTTTAAACATTGTGGAATAGGTGACGTAAAGACTTGACGCAGTTTTGCGAATACTGCCCACCCTAACTGGATTCTTCTGTCAGCTTTTGAAATTGATCCTACCCAACTATATTGTCTGTCCTAGGCAGACGTACTCCTGAACAGCTTCGATATTGACATTGTCGACGATCACCGGTCTAATGCAGGGCCACTAATTATCGAATAGCGAACTTTTTGTATCGAGACTTGTGGAAATACCTGAAATACATCAGCTAAAATAAATCTATAAATGAGCTATAAAACATCTCTGTCACTTTTTGTCAAGTTCTTGCATCGACCAGTAATGTTGAACTACACTTTCATACAAATGATATGAAATGAGAGCTCAACTTGTATATCAGCATCCTGACATTTTATTGAGATATGACTTATACCAGTATGAGGCCCGAACTCAAAGCTATTAAACAGTGAAAACGCCGTCAAATTCTGTTCAGCAGTTTCCAAGATTAGCCCGTACATACATACATACATACAGACAGATAAGAATTTTTTTAATTATATTTTTGGACTCTACTGGTCTTCAGTAACGTCCGGGCAGTGAAATTTTTTTTTTAACTTCAATGTACAGATTCGCTTTTCTTTTGTTTTTTCTACTCTTTTATTATATGTAATAATAATAGATGCCGACAGCGCGGACTTTATTTGTTTGGAGATTTTCGAAATAACAGTTTACTGTGATTGTGAATATTTATTACATTAGTGTTGGGCAAATTTTTTTGTAATGGAACACGGTCGGGCCGAGTACATGACCGACTTCTCACGGCGGAAGATCTCACCTTGGCGCAGGCTGTAAAGATATTCCAGGAGGGTGAAATGTCGCGAGAAGAGAAACGTCAGATTGAAGGGTGGGCTGCGAGCTGGCGGCGGGCCGACGGGCGCAGTATGTGAAGCACGGCTCGGAGGAGCAGGCTACAGGCTCGGCGGGTGTGGCCGCACAGCGGTAGGCTGGTGCAGGCAGGCCTTCAGCGCTGCGGCTATGCTCAGCCTGTTCGCTGTGTTAATTGAATGCGGTATCCGGCAAAATATGTTTATTGGTTCTTCTGCGGTGCTAAGGGCATCAGCGGAACGCTAATAAGAAAGTGTATCAAATAGAGAATGATTAACTTTAGTGGTGACGAGAACGAGAAACTATATTTTGTTGCAAAACAAATTCTATAGAGCTTGTAGAGTTCCTCTAAAATATTATTTTTTCTTTGTTTCCAGTCGTTGTTCATGTACCGAGTGGCGTGCCACGTCGTGATCGCCCTGATCTTCGGCTACCTCTACCACGGCGTGGGCAACGAGGCCAGCAGTGTACTCGGCAACTATGTCTACCTATACGGCTCTATGCTACTCGTCGTCTATACCGGGAAGATGTCTGTTACGCTTTCTGGTCAGTATTACTATTGAATATATATAATGTATAATATTAATATTCAAGACCTAGAGACTCTTTTTTGTGGTTTACTTTGCCTCGTATCTCTGCTCAGTTGTGTGGTTTTATGCCGAAACATAACACACATTATAGACTTCTTATAGACTTTACAATACTGAATACTTCACTCCAATATGAAGTCTTGTATGAGAATGAACTGTTTCTTGCTCGTGGTGATGATGGGGACGTTACACGCTGTGCTTTTCAGTATGCGGTCTCCGCTCTAGAACTCGTCTGGCCTCAGCTATTAGTTGTGCAACATATAAGTAGCCAGTCTACTGCCACTTGCGATTACTGATTCTTTTGAGATGTCATGGATGACCTTTGCTGTTCATTGGGTGTCCTTACTTCAAATCATGTTATTCACAGAACATTAAGCATTCAATAACCCTCTGCAAAGCTCAATTAAAACCTCTATAAACAAATGTGTCGCTATCGAAATATCTAACCTTGGATTCTGAACCACGGCCGGTAATGACCCTCTGCTACAACTAGTAATAAACTATTCGGTTACGACTATTACAATGAGCCCATATTGTAACACAGTCATACTACATGTTATCTATTCCACAACCTATTGATATACTCATGTTCAATATTAGAACTTTGTTTTTCAACATTGGCTTACATTTCCGATGTCGTGATCAGAAAATCGACCCGCCCCTGTTCCCATTATCATAAACAGATGATCATAGTATAAAGTCTAACTCGGTTATGCAACTAATGCATGTTTATACAGCTGCTGCAAATACGTGGAAACGTACAATGTAACCTACTGTCCTGTACTTAATTAATTAAAATAAATTTATCTTTACACGACACTATTAAATAAAAGAAGAATAATTCCATTGTTTAATAGTATACAAAGATAAGAGTACTAACGTTTAAATTAAACGGACAACACAATACAAACACAGACAACCCAGATTTTATATCTTGTAGACCAAGATATAAGTAAAACCCGGAAACACTTGCCAATTGAAATGGCCGTTACCTACCCATATTAGGTACCTACTATCTATCTGTCCTGGTAACTTTAAATTCGTATATCTTCTGATTATGGGACCCGACTGCTTCATCGTCAAGTAATAAAGTCGCCAAATAAAGAATGACTAAATGTTATTCCAAGTAAGACCTATGTTTTTCTGTTAACTCCATAATCGGTTCAGCTGTTCAAACATATTAATAAACAAATACTTATTCCAAAAATAAATTATATCACTTATTTTATTTTGAGAAGATTTTTTTATAGTTTTATTATAGACTAGCAGTGCCCGCGTGACTACATAATAGAATAATCCGTTCCTATTACCACTCCCGCTCCCGCTTCGCCTTCCGCTTTCGCTTCGCCTTCCGCTTTCGCTGGCGCTTCCGCTCCCGCTCACACTCCGCTTCCGCTTCCACTCCGCTTCCGCTTCCGCTTCCGCTCCCGCTTCCACTCCCACACCCACTCCCACTCGCGTTCCAACTCCTACTCGCAGCTCCAAATGTAATCCACTCATCGCAATCTGAATAGTACGGAAATACTATTATTTGCAATATATTGCATACTAACCTTACCTACTAATGTATTTGAAAACAAAAAATGTTTTGATTGACTGCACCGATTGCAATGAAATAAAGCCTATATGTTACACCAAATTAAGCCCCATGTTTCTGTGAAAAGTCCATCAAAGTCCGATCAGTAGTTTTTAAGTAATGCGTAGTTTGTAACAAACTCACAAACAAACAGATAAACAGACAAAAATTTCAAAAATGATCGAAATGTGTTCTGTTGCTTATTCTTAGACCCCCCAATTTTTTTTTTTGCAAATATCTTCACTGTACAGACACGCGAAGTTTACGATTTTATTTATTAGATACTAGCTGTGCCCGCGGCTCCGCTCGCGTGGACTACAGGATCCGCTCCATTCCCACTTCCGCTCTCTATCCCACTTCCACTCAGACTTTCAGGTCCAGGTCCAGGTCCAGGTCCAGGTCCAGGTCCAGGTCTAGGTCCAGGTCCACGTCGAGGTCCAGGTCTAGGTCCAGTCCATGTCCAGGTCCAGATTCAGGTCCAGGTCCAAGTCTCCAGGCCCAGGCCCAGGCCCAGGCCCAGTTCCAGATCCTCAACTCTCCCCTCAACCCTCCCCTCAACCCTCCCCTCTACACTCCTCTCAACCCTCCCCTCAGCTCTCCCCTCAACTCTCCCCTCAAACCTCTTTCCCTCGTCTCTCCAAATGTAGTCCTCGTAACTAATCCATCGCAATCAAAATTCCGACCAACATTACTTTGTTGCATACGTATACCACAAATTTATCGTAATCGGGTAACTCAGTCAAAAGTTATGCGAATTTTCAAACACTCAAATGACACTGGTACCATACCCGCTCCCGCTACCGCTCACGAATCCAGTCGCACATTTACACCCTACATTCTTCGCAGTGTATCGTCCAGGTCCAGGTCCAGGTGACCTTCGCTCGCGTGAACTACAGAATCGCTCCCACTTCCGCTCCAGCTTCCGCTCCGATTCCGCTCCCACTCTCACTCCCGCTTCCGCTCCCCTCCCGCTTCGGCTTCCGCTCCCGCTCCCGCTCCCACTCCCGCTCCCGCTCCCGCTCCCGCTCCCACACCCACTTCCCTTTTCCCACGCCCACGCCCGAGCCCACGCCCACGCCCACTCCCACTCCCACTCCCACTTCAATTCCCACTCGCAGCTCCAAATGTAATCCAAACTCATCGCAATCTGAATAATACGGAAATACTATTATGCAATATATTGCAAACTAACCTTACGTAACTAATGTATTTGAAAACTAAAAATGTCTATAACTTTTGATTGAGATAGCCGATTGCGATGAAATAAAGACTAAATGTTAAGTTAAGTTAATCCCCATGATTTTGTGAAAAGTCCCTCAAAGCCCGATCAGTAGTTTTTAAGTGATGCGTGCACAAACTCACAGACAAACAGACAAACAGATAAACAGACAAACAGACAAAAATTTCAAAAATGATCGAAATATGTTCTGTTGCGTATCCTTAGACCCCCCAATTTTTTTTTTTGCAAATATCTTCAATGTACAGACACGCGATGTTTACGATTTTATTTATTAGATATGTGTATCCGTTATCTAGTAACCATACCACAGGCTCTGCCTAGTTTGGGACTGGATAATTGGTGTGAATGTCTGACATATTTATTTTATTATTTTACTAGCTGTGCCCGCGGCTCCGCTCGCGTGGACTACAGGATCCGCTCCATTCCCACTTCCGCTCTCTATCCCACTTCCACTCAGACTTTCAGGTCCAGGTCCAGGTCCAGGTCCAGGTCCAGGTCCAGGTCCAGGTCCAGGTCCAGGTCTAGGTCCAGGTCCACGTCGAGGTCCAGGTCTAGGTCCAGTCCATGTCCAGGTCCAGATTCAGGTCCAGGTCCAAGTCTCCAGGCCCAGGCCCAGGCCCAGGCCCAGGCCCAGTTCCAGATCCTCAACTCTCCCCTCAACCCTCCCCTCAACCCTCCCCTCTACACTCCTCTCAACCCTCCCCTCAGCTCTCCCCTCAACTCTCCCCTCAAACCTCTTTCCCTCGTCTCTCCAAATGTAGTCCTCGTAACTAATCCATCGCAATCAAAATTCCGACCAACATTACTTTGTTGCATACGTATACCACAAATTTATCGTAATCGGGTAACTCAGTCAAAAGTTATGCGAATTTTCAAACACTCAAATGACACTGGTACCATACCCGCTCCCGCTACCGCTCACGAATCCAGTCGCACATTTACACCCTACATTCTTCGCAGTGTATCGTCCAGGTCCAGGTCCAGGTGACCTTCGCTCGCGTGAACTACAGAATCGCTCCCACTTCCGCTCCAGCTTCCGCTCCGATTCCGCTCCCACTCTCACTCCCGCTTCCGCTCCCCTCCCGCTTCGGCTTCCGCTCCCGCTCCCGCTCCCACTCCCGCTCCCGCTCCCGCTCCCGCTCCCACACCCACTTCCCTTTTCCCACGCCCACGCCCGAGCCCACGCCCACGCCCACTCCCACTCCCACTCCCACTTCAATTCCCACTCGCAGCTCCAAATGTAATCCAAACTCATCGCAATCTGAATAATACGGAAATACTATTATGCAATATATTGCAAACTAACCTTACGTAACTAATGTATTTGAAAACTAAAAATGTCTATAACTTTTGATTGAGATAGCCGATTGCGATGAAATAAAGACTAAATGTTAAGTTAAGTTAATCCCCATGATTTTGTGAAAAGTCCCTCAAAGCCCGATCAGTAGTTTTTAAGTGATGCGTGCACAAACTCACAGACAAACAGACAAACAGATAAACAGACAAACAGACAAAAATTTCAAAAATGATCGAAATATGTTCTGTTGCGTATCCTTAGACCCCCCAATTTTTTTTTTTGCAAATATCTTCAATGTACAGACACGCGATGTTTACGATTTTATTTATTAGATTTCCTACTACAATGTTGTTTATAGATCTTCACCATCACGAAATAATATCAGTATTTTCTGTTTCTAGTTCCTTTGGAAATGGATATACTGAAAGGCGAATACTACAATCGCTGGTATAATCTGGGTCCCTATGTGTTCTCAGTATTAGCAGTGGAGTTGCCATTTCAGGTGAGTTTTTTTCAAAAAATTTAAGCACTATTCGTAATTTCAATGACGGTTATAATAAACGATTTGCAAAATATTTTCCTAAAAAAACTTACCAAATACTTGGAGCAAAAATTTTATTGGAATATATTGCAATTGCAGAACTACAAGGTCTGACATATAATTATATTAATTGAATGTTCCCCAAAAGTTTAACTTTCATAAACATACTTGCTTATACCTGCGACTTCGTCGTCTCTTTTCGAAAGCTCCAGTTTATTTTCTGTCTGTCCGACGTCAGTCTCCACGTTTTTGGGTCTTAAGTAATGATCGTTGACGAATACAACAAATGTCAACGTGAGCATTGGTCATGGAGCTTCCTCTTGTCCACGTTTATTATAAGACTTACTCGTCTGAAAGAATTATTACCTAGCGCCATCTATTGGCAATTTTGAATAACTCTATATGCTTCCTCTCAGAAACCAGTGACAAATAGCATCTTATATGTTTTTCCATGATATAAGCTGTACCTGTTCAGCCGTTATGGCGTGATTGAGCAACAAACCAAAATCCACACGTTGATAATTTCAGATGTTATCGTGCGTATCTTACGTGGTGCTGTCATACTGGTTGACGGACAACCCGCTGGAGCCAACGCGAGCGACCATGTTTCTCGCCACAGTGGTCGCGACCTCTCTGTGTGCGCAAGCATGGGGGTACTTCATTGGTACCACAACACCTACCAAGGTAATAGCTCACACTATAATGCCCGAAACACACAGAAGGCGACTGCGTGACGGAGGCTTGGCGGTAGCGGTATACTTCATACAAATTCCGCTTCCCGCGGCGGTACTCTGTGTGAAGTACGAGTATCTCATACTAAATCGAACAATGCAAAAAAGTGGAGCACGCCTCCGCCACGCGTTCGTTTTCTGTGTGTTTTGGGACTAATAGCTGACATACCTCGTATTATACGTTTTTTTACCTCGTGTTATTAAGGTTTGCCATCCGTCCGGGTTTCCCTGGATTTGTCCTAGTTTACGGTGCGTCCGGGGAGCGTCCTGGCGGGGTTTCATTTGTAGTCAAGGTTTTAAAGTTTTCAAGTCACTGCTCGCAAATAAATGAAAAGTTGATTTATAGCAATTAAGACAATTTTTTATTTTACTGAGTAACTTAAAAAAACCCTGTTGGAGTGTCCGGGTTGTAAACTCCAAATTCGGGAGTTTTCATGATTCTTGTCGTGGTTGGCAGATTTTAGAGATGGCAACCATATCAATCCTAAAACACAGGACAATGCCATATTGATATTTTATCAGCAAACTCAGAAAGAGAAGCACTATGTTGTTGACGTATAACGATGTCCCTACAATAATGTACGCACACACACAAACGTGTACGGATAGGCTGGTGCGCCAGTAGTAGGTAATCTGTTCCCTTATAAAGAGTACTGGGGGTGTGCTAATTGTTGGCTTTATTTCAGATTGCCGTGTTCATAGGCCCGGTGCTAGCGTGTCTGTTATCAGTATTCGGGTTCTGCTTGGCTCTCCGGGATACTCCCTACTACTTCAGATGGTTGCACTATATATCCTACTTCAGAGCAGGCTTCCACGTTGCCGTTCATTCGGTTTACGGGTTTAATAGGACTAAGATACATTGCTCTAATGGTAAGTTACTTGACAGTTACTACTATGAGGAAGGTTTTTCAAAACGTGTTTATTCCACTTTATTCACGAATGTGGTAAATCATATAGCTTTCAGTAAGAAAACAGTAAGCGAAAAAATACCAAAACGATTTTTTATTTAACTTATGGGTGTAGGGTCTATGTATATATTGTATGTATCGTTTGTTTATGTAATATAAATACATACTTTAGTGTAAGTGTATATTTAGTACCTACGTACTACAATTTGGTACTACACGCATGATACTAGTCCTTTCAGTGATTCTAAGGTTGACTGTAAGAGATCCCTAAGTGGGATAAGTAAGCCTTTGTACTCAATGGTATTCCTATTTGTTATTGTTGCAATAGGTTAAATAATATCAAAACATTCTTTGTAGCTACTTAGTTACTTATTGTAGGAATAGGGCCAAAGTAAGAAGAATTTATAAAAATACTTTAATTAATAAAACTATTCATCAACATTGGAGAATATGAAGAGTCAAGTCTAGAAATTGAGTCGCCATGCGTCAATTTATTATTTTAAATTCGAGTTTTATTATTTTTAATCGGCAAAAGGCCCCTATACGCATATATATCTCGGTTTCGGATCGGTATCGGTTGCACCCCCACTTAATATAGGTTTTCTTTTAGAAGTAAATAAAGGCTATTTTATTTTATAGTCTTAAAATCTATATAATCCAAGTGGACGCATGGTACGCAATACACAATAATAATAATAACTGACAACAATAATATATTCATAAGCATTTATGGAACTCAAATTTTGTTTCAGTGTACTGCCACTACAGTAATCCAAATAAATTCCTCATTGAAATGGATATGGAAAACGTGGACGTCAGCGGAAACATGGCGCTGGTGCTATCCACTACTATCGTTATGCATATCCTGACTTGTACCATCCTGTGGTATCGACTGAACAAGAGATAACCGTATTGTTTTGTTTGATATAGGTAGATCTGCATTTTAGTCGACTGATGGATGATTTAACAAAGTATTTTTCTCGATATTATTTCTCTTTTATGCCTTTCTTATTATGCCTGTATTTTTCTACTGACATGTTGGGCTATAATATTAGGGAACATAGGGGATCCCAAAATACAACGCTTGGTCACGGGGGTAAGATCTCCTTCACGCAGTCTTCATGGGAGCTGTAAATTTTTACAAAAACGAGGACGCATTGCTCAAATCATTTATTATTATAAATAACAGTTTTATCGAGAGTCATTTATAAAAAAAAAACAGTCTAGTGGAATCTAGCGCTTTTTTAATACCATGTTAAATACTAAGTACGTAAAAACGGGAGGGGGGTTTCATATATACTACAGTTGGTCACAACTGTGACCAAAAATTAGTCTTGTGTTATGGGTAACTTCCCTTAGGTGTTACTTGACACGTCCAGATTATCTTTGAGTCGTCAAAAGTATTTTGTTCTATCTATGATTTTAATTACAGTATTATTTAGAGTTATTTCGATAATACACTATTAAAATTAATACTGCCAATTAAAACTAAACCTACGTTTCGAGTCTTTTTAGTTTTGCTTATTTATTAAAGTAAGTAATTTTAACAAATATCGAAACTGCTCTAATACGTTAATACTTACCTACATCAAATAGCAATATTAGCACAATTTTAAATTTTAACTCAAATTACAAGTAATTTAGTGTTTTTTTTTAAAGTTTGACGTTTTCATTTTTGACAGAAGGAGAACCATTGTAAAATATTGTGTGACTCAATAGATAATTTGTTTTGCTTTTACTTTGATCAGATCTCTATGACTGCCTTCGTCAAACCAAGCAATTTGACCATTTTGATTATTACACATTATAAAATCGAATTTATGGCACCACTTATGAATGACCGATCTATTTATAAACGAAATCTAAATATAACTTTTTAAATTAAGGTTAGTATTATTCATATTACTTCTGACTATGTATCCTTTAATAAGAAATTAAGTGATTTTAACGTTATTTTATTATGAATTATTTATTAGCTTGATCTGATTATAGGACGAATGTAGATTACGTTACGTTTAAGTAAATAAAAGCAGCTGTATGTCAGCTGTTTTAGGATGTAAATCACGTGCTTCTTTATCTGATGAAAAAATTAATAGTAAAATGTTTTTGGTGATTCTATTAATTTTTATTCGTCTCCATTGGCTCTTTTTGAAAAGAAAAAAAAACTTCTTGTAAGTATTGAAACTATAACTATAGTGTCTCAAGTCTTATTAATGAGTCCTTTTTTTCCTTTTTTCTTACTCTTGCTGCTTAATCGAGGTCTTGTACACGTGGGGTTTAGAGGGTTAAACACACTTATCGACTTCAAATGTCAAACCAGAGCAGAAACAACTTTATTTCTACGTATTATTTGTTGCTGCGTTAGCCAAGCCGAAGCGATATGTACGAACGACGTCGTTAACATATTTTTATTCCATGGGGATAAAGCTTTTTCTGACCGGCAGTCGATATGTGTGGGGAGAATCTTACAAAATGGTTAATATTTCGTTATCACAATTGTGTCTCTACTAACTAAACTTTTCGTTTATATAACGACCAAAAAAAGCTTTGATTTAGTTTGTTCAAAACTGTAAACGCCACATTCGCTAAATGTGGCGCTTATAGTTAAAATCAAATATCGCTAATAACTAGTTGGACTAACCAAAAGCAAATTTATCTCTAATTTCTGAAAAAAAACTTATTATTGTAAAATAGGGTGTAGGATCAAATTTTATAATTTATCTCTTGTTTTGGTGGAGTCTAAAAGTTCTGAATGAATTATTTTTAATACATGAATCCAGTGATGTACCTACCATGCATACCTTTGTAATGTCTATAAGTATTTAAATTCTAAGTGAACACCATTAAAAATAGATATAATAAGGAATACAAAAGAGTATAGGTAGTATGTTCATTAGTATAGATATTATCAGTAACCCTGTGCTGCAGCTGCAGTCACCGCCCGCGCCGGAATCACCTTCTTAAAGTACATTTTTTTTCTTAAATAATAGATATAGAGATCTATATTTTTAATACACATATCTTTTTGCGATGAATGATACGTGGACAGACCTGTACGTAAATACCAGATAGACCGACGACCTAAAAGTAGGTGTCCTGGAGCGCCTGAAGAGAATCGGGAGTGGTCGGGAAAAAGCATATATCCAGCAGTGGACATCGACAGGTGGTAATAATGAGAACAGGTCTGTTAAAGAAACATATTTTTTTACCAATTATCATATTAAAATAAGATATAAGTTGTGAACTTTTGCAGACACGATCGTTTTATTTGATGGAGTAAAAAAGTGTTCTTTTAAGACCTACCCACATGAAATAGAATGTACCATCCGTCGTCACGTATTGGTCTCGCTCGCACATGAAGGTTGCATACTTCGTTATTGCGGTAGGAATAGAAAGAATTGACTCCGCCTTTTGAGAAATGGTCTCGGCAGCGGTGACGGTAAGCATTGCATTGACATCGGTGACTATGACAAACTAAGTAAAATTTTGAGCATGACCACAGAAAAGGTAATGTAAGATGCTGGCTATTAACCTGGGATATGGAATATTAAACTACCATCGGCTTAGATTTTACTTAAAGAATAACTATAATGTCAGTCTGTTATAATGTGTGAAGACTGAGTTTAAGCTTATGTTTTGAGTCTGCAAGAAATAGTACTAATTATTATTGTAAACCAAATGACTACTCGTAATAAAGGACTATACGGGATTGTGATATCTTTGTTAATTCTTGTCTAATTACTTGTACTTATTTATATGTAATCTGAGATAAGACATCTGCGTAAGTTAATTATTTTTGTGAAAGGTATTAAAATATGATCGTTTAGCAAATTGATTTTTTTGTTTTATTCAATTTATATTCTATACTGGATAAGAACCCAAAACAAACCCTTCGCCCTCTGCAAAATGTATACATATAAACCTATTCACATTTACTATGATACTGATGTTCGATTTATTATATGTATGTCCCGTAGCGACAGACTACAAGCAATATTTAGTATTATTTGGTAAAGTGTCCGTGTATCCCCGCGAACAATGCTAGAATGTTTCGCATCTGAAAAAAACGCTAGGTTTGCGGCGGTGGCCTTTTGCTCTAAGCTCTGTATAGATACATAAAATTAAAAATATATAAGTATATATTTATTCACCTACACAAGAATTATAAATTACATTCATTATTATTACATTTACATTCATAAATTATTTATTAAACTAAATGGGTGGACGATGTTAAAACGACGATGATTAAATAAAACAGCAAAGCAAGTTACATATTATTATGGTAAGGCGCAACAGTCTATTCCTCGGCGAGGCGCTGCTTTTCAGTTTTTCAGGCATCGCCATTATTGTTCGTACATCGCTAAAATCGAAGATAAAATACTTTTATTATTTTTTCGTGGCTATTACTACTAGTAATTAAATAATAAATAGCCTTGATATAAGTAAATAGGTAGATTTCCTACATGTGAAACCATTCATGTGAAAAATGAACTGAAAACAGCTTATCTAACGAAAAAAATCGTTATTTTCACAAAACTAATGTAGAGATAGAGAAGATTAATTCTTAAATAACATAGAGCCCCCGCTTATTTAGAATAGGGTCTAAGTCAAGGCGACTAAGGATTGTACCAGCGTCGGGTAGCAGCATTCTCCTGTGTATGATTATTAAGACCAATAGGAAGCAGCAAAATAGTTAGAAACAGGCAGTAAATTGAACAACATCTGATGATATTATAAATTCTAACAGTAGTCACTGGACGTGATAGCTCAGTTAGCTAGAGCAAACTCTCTGTTAGAAATACCCCAACAAGTACACTGGGGAAATATGCAGCAATAAGTTTGCAGTCCAATCTAATTGTTTTCATATTAATTTTTACATATTAATTCAAAAATTTTTAATGTTTTTCTATGAGCCAAACTGGCCCGAAATAAATACAATTTAATTTAATTTAATAAGTGATAAAATAGGTCTATGTATGTATATATGTAAACGCTTTATTGTACCAAAAATAACAACAACAATAAAATACCCTATATACCTACCCCCAAGAGCTGCATATTTCGCCAGCTGCTAGTTAAGATTATACTTAACAGAAATAAAACAAGGATATGACAAATTGCAACACGCAGACACGGCCAATTTCAAAAATTTCTGCTTGCGTTGGTATTTCAGCTTGTTACATCTTAAAATTTTAAGCGATTAACATCAAACAATCTAATACTTAGCCACAGCACAGCCTATAGATTCTGTTGATTTCCTGATGAGTGGACTGTATTTTTTGGAGTGGTCAGAACAAAAACAGTTTTAAATCCGCACTTTAAACTTTTATTGCAATATACCAGAAAGAACGTACAGAGAGCTTTTACGATCGATTGCCTAATGACAGCAGTCTACTTTTTTCTTATAATATTTTGACACTTGAAAAACTAGTGTTGCCTGCAGCAGATTCTAGCCAATTGTATAATATTAGCCTCGTCCATTTAAAAATTCGTTTATAGGTACATTACAAGTACAGACTAAACGTCAGCAAATATTAGGTATATCTTTGACACAATTAGAAGTACATTACAGTAAGTAAGTACAGTAAGTTGAAAGGGAAACAAAAATCTACAATTTATAAAACCAGCTTTGGACAAAGATTCAGGAAATTCATGACCCCACATATGTACAACAAACTTAACGAGACCATTCACCTGCACCAATACGAAAAAACAGGTTTAAAAAAGTCCGGAGCTGTCTTTATTTCACTACTTGAACAACATCATAGGAAGACACACACACACTATACAATACTCATCAACACTACACAACACTCTACACTTTCCTACCCCTCCCCCTCCTCATCGACAGAAGACTAGTTAAAAACCGCCGCGATACCGACTCCCTAGTGCACTGGCTGGTGCAATCTGTGACATAGGCTTTATAGTTATCTATAACCTTCTGACCTGTCCGTATAATTTTGTTAAAATTTAATACAGCAACAAAATTAATAAATATAATTATATAAGTATAAGGGAAAACGAAGGTGACCGACATAGCCTAAAAGATTAACAAGCTGAAGTGGCAGTGGGCGGGCCACATCTGTCGCAGAACTGACGGCCGTTCAGGCAGACGAGTTCTGGAGTGGAGACCACGGATTGGCATGCGCAGGGTGGGACCCCCCGCCGCCAGATGGACCGATGACCTGAAGAAGGTGGCAGAAGTGGCTGGATGCGGAGGGCAGAGGACCGGGTGTGTTGGCGTTCATTGGGGAAGGTCTATGTCCAGCAGTGGACACCTAAGGGAGGGACATGATGATGATGAAGGTTTTTTTTTGGTAAATAAACATTTCTGTATTCTGTATAAATGTAGCATTTTCCGAAAGGTGTGAATGCGTGAATCTATAATTAAACTTATAAACGATTTACAGTTACAGCATAGGCCATTTACTTTAGTCGTCTTCAACATATAAACCTACAATACATTCACGTTTTGTTTAAAAGTTTTTTATCCTACTATCTTAGGTAGTTACAAAAATGCCATCAAAGGTCGACCACTGATTACATGCCCATCAAACGAATTATCAGATTAGAATACTTAGGACTTATAATTAGGTGCATGGTTATTGATTATTACTTTGTAATAATCTAATCGATTCCATTTGTTACGTAATGGCCATGTGGCAAATCGTATATGTGCGGGGATATCTACTGTTACGGATACACCTGTAATGACCGGTTACAGAATCTTTTAGTATTTATCTTTGACTTTCACGCATTGTATTGTACACTAAAATAGACATACCTGCTTAAATGATAGAGAGAACTAAGTACCTATTACGAGTCGTACAAGGCGACTAAGGGGTACATTACAAAACATCAATCAGGCCTCCCCAACCCGTCTGGCCAGCGCGGGGAGTGTAGGCCAAATCCTCCGTCTGTCTCCGGCAGATGAGAGAGGGTTGTGCTCCTGCAGTGGAGACAAAAATAACCTGATGATAATGAGTAGTAGGTATGTTATAAATTTTTTATAATATAATAATAATATGTCAGACATTCACACCAATTATCCAGTCCCAAACAAGGCGGACACTGTGGTATGGTTACTAGATAACGGATAGACATACTTAAATAAATATATAACATCCAAGACTTGGGTACAAACATTCATATTCATCATACGAACATTGGCCTCTAGCGGGATTCGAACCCGCAACCACCGGCGTGGCAGTCCGAGAGCTATCCCGTTCCGCCACGGAGGTCGTCAATTGAGTGTAACAATTCCTATACTTTTTTAATACTCAATAACTGTTTACAGGTGATGCTTCCGATATAGTTTTAATAATTACATCTAATCTATTTTGTTGTACTGTATAACTGATGAGATTATTTATGTATTTTACTTTTTACACATTAAGTATTATGTATTCTGTGCCTAAGCATTATTCGTGTGAAGTTCATTAACAACCCAGTCATATGTTAAAGTTTAGTTGTGGGAAATATTTTTCCTAGCCAGAGAGAAATGTTGTATTGATCAATTTTACTGATCATGATCAGAAAATGGTTCGAGTGACCAAGTATCGTCTCAGAATTAAACTCCAATCTGCTCCTGACGACTACCAGCAGGAGATGGAAAATATCATTCAACTTTCATGGTCTTAACCGTTATTTGAAGTTGTTGAGTGTTCTCTTCGTTAAATTCCACACATTCATTCCTTTAATAACATATATCCACCCAGATATTATAAATAGATTAAATATAATAAAAGGATTGTCCGGAAGAAATCGCTTAAAGCAATAAGATCGCCTAAATTGTAATATTTTAACTTCTACAAAAATCAAGTAAGTAGGTAGTCAAGTAAGTAGTCAAAAACTACAAGTGTCATGCTATATAATTTATAAAGTTCCGTGGTCCACACAGACGAAGTCGCGGGCAGACAGCTTGTAGTTCATATACCTACAAATTTTTCCTACACATTTTATTTGTCTATACCAAACTAGAATTTTTCTTGTGCAATGGGAATTTAAAGTATAGAACAGTTCACAAATATTATAACATCTAGACCAGGACCAACTTAAACAAATTATATAAAAATGTATGTCTCTATTGGGAATCGAACTCACGACCTCTGGCACTCGAGTCTAACGGCCAAGCGACTAAGATCAGATACTTAAAGGTTGGGGCTAAACGATTGGAGACACAATGCGAGGACATCGTACGCTGCCAATAATAGTCGACAAGTCGCCGTTCATCGTGTACATAATGATGGAATTGGGAGAAACATTTATTTATTTATTTAAAAACTTTATTGCACATAATGTACAAAAGGCGAACATAATGCCAATATGACATTCTCTTCCAGATGACCTTTGGGTCATGCAGATAATGAGATCATTCATAAACATTTCGTATTATCTTCTTCAAATTCCGCTTAACTAGACTCTCGTTTACAGAAATGACGAGAAAACTGCAAAAGAAAGGACTACATAAGGAGAAAGACGAGTTAGCCGCATAGACTCAGGCCAAAATCAGATCAAAATTAATGAAGGCATGTCTGGGAACATGCAGCCACGAAGAAGGCTGAAGATGATAATGATCTAGGAGGTCCTTAACTTCAGCATTCAATCTCTTTGACATTTTTATCCGTGAGCTAAAGATTACTCCCTATAATGATGATGTACTTACATAGAGTTTCGTTAATAACTCAGAGGAGCAGAAGATAATAAAATACTGGAAACCAGTCAAACTCAGCTTGAACCCGTCTGAGGTTGTGTGTTCAGAGATCTACAACTCGTGTAGAATAAATGATAAAGCAATTCATTAATCAATGATTCAGCAAGGTTTGGTGGTCAGAGTTCTCTTGACAAACTCACGTACTCGTAATTAACGTAAGTTAGCAATTAGCACTGCTAGCAACACCAGTTAATAAAGTCTTGAATGATAGCGACAATGGCCACTTTACATCAAGCGGATTAACGACCGATTTGGCTCGTGTTTTTATAAGTATAGGTACTAATGCATTTATAGCTATAGCACAAAGAAACCTAATTGATAAAGAAAATACAGCGTTAGAAACTAGGAGCGGTGTTTCTTATTTTATTTCTTCCAAATTGAGACATTCTCATATTTAGTAGGTACATAGGTACTCGTATATCTCGATGGAACAGATGACAATACAGGACGCTTTGATGACAGGACAATGAAACCTCCAGACCAGATGGCTATATAATAGAACGTTACATGATGGAGCCATAACCACAATTTGGATTAGAATTACTAAATACAATTGAGAAGGAAGTAGGAAAGACAAAGATACTTATGTTAATCAGTAATCACGTACCACGCCTGTCGGTTGCCACCGTCGTCGTCTGTACTGCAACGCAACAGAGCATGCGTCGATCGGCTATTGCTATATGCTGTCAGCCCAGCCCTCGCTATCTACTCGTCTACCGATACCACAGCCGATACGGTACTCAGCAGCTGACAAGCATGTGAGGGAGTGGGGAGAACGACCGATAACCACCCAGTCGAGTCTCTTGCGCAGTTCGGCGCGCAGTCTGCCGCCAACACTGACCGCGCCTGGGCGAAACGCAACTGGCGCGCGCGCTCGCAGCTCTTTGTTTACATTCACGATCCTTTGTGCTTTCTCACCACGTAATGGAAACTCGACGGTATCCTGTGCAATAGTTCAGTGACAGTGACAGTGAAAGTTCTCCGATATGGCCAGTGACAGCCAGTCCGAGTCCCAGGAGACCACTTCCTCCGGTTTGATTGAATACTCTCTGAATATTAGCTTCGAAGATATAAACCACAATGTACGAGATGGCATATTTACTAGAGGTGAGCGAACTGTGAAATCGTTAACAACCTTTGTTTGTTTTAAATACAATTTAACAGTGTCATTTGTAGTAATAATGATATTGTTAAAAACCTAGGTACTTTACTAAAGAGCGTTGGCTAGTTATCAACTCATTATTATCATACGCTCAATGATAAAGTCGAAATAGTGTTTTAATTACTTGTAACAAAGACGCATTACGCAAGGGACGTGTATACTATGGTGTGTACTGCAACACAAATGCTATTTACATAATTTAATCAAGTTATGTAATTCAGCATCCGTCATAAACTCTACTTGGACCAGTAACCCGTTTATGTATCGGTATGTCAAAGTTTTACAACAAAATTATATATGAAGTATATCTATAGTGTTTGAAAGTCATTAGAAATGTTATATAGGTACCTACTTGGGTACTATAAATGCAGATGAGCTCTATTCCTGTCGTATATTTGTCTGGCTGTCAGAAAGTACTGTATTATTTACTGTACTGTATTTTCTGTATATTTATCTAAACAAGTACTTATATCTCTGAGGTGTAAATGTTGATGCCAATGCATATAAAAATGTTAATGATAGTCGTACGAAATTCTTGGAAGTGCCCGATATCAAATAGGGCTCAGAAAAATGATCTTGAATATGTACCATTTTAATCTTGTTTACCTTTATAATTATGTAAGTTGGAAAAAAGTGTAATATATCATTTATAACTAACTAGCTTTTGCCCGCGACTCAGTCCCCGTAGGTTTCGATATTTACTTATCTTTCACTGCTTTTAACGATTAATTTGGTTTCCCGTAGGAATGAGATGTCTTTTCGAGGTAAAAATTATCCTATGGTCTATTCAAGGACCTAACATATATGTGTGCCAAGTTTCATCCCGATCCGTCCAGTGGTTGAAGCGTGATTGAGTAACAAACATCCAAACTTTCGCATTTATAATATAAGTGGAATGGGTACATATGAATACATATTTAATCAAAACATATCTACAAGTAGATAAAACACTTTGTCTATTCCCAAATTAGGATTTTCTCCTATATGATAGGACTTTGACAAGGACAGGACAATTGTTAAATATATAACATCCAGACCGGGACCAACTTGTACAAAGTTATCCGTCCCTGGCGGGAATCAAACGACATCTTGCGTTCAAGTCTATATATACGACCAAGTTACTAGGTCAAAACTATACTTTGTATACCTACCGATATTCTAATAAATAAAAACGTAAACTTAGGCGAAGTTTACAACGTAACATTAACGTTACAACGTTTTAAAACGTTAACTCCGCGTGTGAAGATATTTGCAAAAAAATAGCTAAATATGGCATTAATATACAACAAAGAAATGTAGGGTGTAAATGCTCAACGGAATTCGTATTGCAAGTGAAACCTAGATTTTAGAGGTAAGTAGGTGGTTATCAGTGTAGGGGGAAAGTGGTGAGGGGAGGGGTCACTTTTAAAAATATTCAGTAAAATGTATCTTTAATTTTCTGTCTACCAAATTGGTTGGCTGTAAAGATAGAATCTCTGGTCGTGTTGTTTTAGGGGATCTTCTGTGAGATCATCAGCGGCGAAATTCTTTATTTTCGGGCATTGAAGTACAAGAGCACAAGAGCGTCTGTCGCTCTATTCTTTACGTCATAACAGTTCAAATGTAGAGGTTATGTAGAGTACCTATGTCATTTGTGATACCCAGGGATTATCCGTAGTGTCTTTGGCAACTCAGAAAAGGCCTAAAAATAAGAAGTATGGATTCGCCACAACTGAATTAGATATACGTCCAGATAGATTTTAGAAAAGCTCAAAATAAAAGAATTCTTTCATGTAAGGAGAATACTTTATTTATTGAATATGAGTATAACATACAAGCTGAAAATTAATAAATTTCAAACACATCTAATTTAAATAAAAAATTTCGCCTAATTTGTCCAGCGAATGGTGCTGCAAAGTGACACTAGGACACTCGCTACGTTTCCCCGCTGGACGGCTAGGGCTACGCGCTCTCATGTAACTTTTGAATCAGACGGTCAATAACACATTTAATACGTTTTTTTTTTATAATTTAGGTACCTTCCTGTTTTCAAAATGTTAATCCTTGCTGGATGCCCCGGAGGGCTGGAAATACCAAACTAATCTCATATTATCTAATTTGAGTAACAGCATAGTTACTCTCTAGAAGTTTAAACTACCTTAGCTATCTAATGTTGTACTACGTAGCAACCGCTATGCCAAAAACTTACGCTTACTATATTTAAGTTAGCTTCTATATTTGTTTTATTATTTAGGATAATACTTACATTCATTTTCACCAAAAAAAATAATGAATGTAGAGTCACCTCTTGAACCGCCAAAGCAATAATGAATATTCATTGACGTTACTTTTTTAGAAAAAGAGGGGACGATTCTTATATGCGGATTGTTTCAAACCGATCGAAAACTTAGTCAACAATAAATTTTCCCGACTTTACCTAAGTGGATCACGACCTATTTCTACCTACTTATATTTTATGTCTTTATTTTTCAAAAGGTTTTATGGCCTTAATAACTACACAGGACGAACCACAAAAACCACAAGAGTGAATAATAATGTATATTAAAACCACACATTACACCACTTAGATTATGAAGAACTCTCAAACCATAATTACAATTACAATCTAATAAATAAAATCGTAAACTTCGCGTGTCTGTACATTGAAGATATTTGCAAAAAACATGTGGGGGGGGGGGGGTCTAAGGATAAGCAATAGAACACATTTCGATAATTTTTGTCTGTTTGTCTGTCAGGTTGTGCACGCATCACTTTAAAGCCACTGAACGGATTTTGGTAGACTTTTCACAGAAACATAGGGATTAACTGGGATTAACATTTAGTCTTTATTTCATCGCAATCGGCTCAGTCAAAAGTTATGGGAACTTTTAGTTTTCAAATACATTACTTGGTATATTATGCAATATAATATGTAACAAAGAAATAAAATTATTGTTTGGTACAAATTCAGATTGCGATTGGTTTAGACTACATTTGGAGCTGGATGTGAGTGGGAGCGGATTCTCTAGTCCACGCGAGCGGAGCCACGGGCACAGCTAGTGTTATAATAAAAGTGTTTTTAAAAATTAGTCGTAGCTTGAGAATTTAGAAATCTGGTTCAATAAGTGCTTGGAACTTAAGTGGGTATAGATAGGTACAATCAGTCGGCCCGGGATGGTTCATCTCATCGCGTTAACCGAGTTCACATCTGGTTCCATAAGTGCTTGGAACTTAAGTGGGTATAGGTAGGTACAATCAGTCGGCCCGAGATGGTTCATCTCATCGCGTTAACAACGACACTCGCATATACAGGGACTGACTGTAGAAGCGGGTCATTAAATGATTATGGTTATCCAGAAACTGTGAGCTCTCAGTTTCTGATTAATCATAATCATCTAACGATTAGTTTCTAGGGTGTAGCTTAATAAACGTTTATAAATGCAGTGTTTAAAAAAAAAATTGTGTTGCCAGATGTCCCTTTGGCGGGACGTCCCGTTTTTCAATTCAACTACCCCGAGCGGGACGCTATAAAAACGCTTTTTCATCTATAAGTAGCCTATTTGACGCGTAAGAAAGGTACTTTAATAAAAAGAATGATCAGCGAAGCGCACGGATACGCAACTATAACCCTATCGTTTATTGAGAGAAACAGAGATGATAGAAAATATATACAATTTGACATACGAGTATACTATACTAAAGAAAAGGGTGTTGGGAGGGGCCACTCTACAGATAGAATATCTCCTCCAGCTCAGTAGAGTTGCAACCATTGTTATGCATATTTACTCCGTCCTGATTTTTTAGTCCCAGTCCCGCTTTTTTTTTTTCTAATAGTCTCGATATTTGGAAAAATAGATCTGGCAATACTAGGCCTCTGTACAGCGTACAACGATTTTAATTTATTTTTGACTAACCACTTTCCGTACCGACACAACAATACGAACCGGTCTTAGAACCTTGAACACGCGTAGTTCTCTATTTATAGGTGGCCAGTGTGATGGACTAGGGCAGCACACACTTTGTGAGAATGACCTAGGGACCTTATGGTTATAGTAGTGAAATTATACCTATTCTGTTGTTGATAAGAAAAAAAGTAAGTTTGTGAGTAAAAAAAGTTCAAGTGGCTTTAGTAGGGAAATCATTGTTGAATACCTTTAGAATTAAAATAATTTGTTAAGGCTATCACATCACGAGACAATAAAAAATAATAACACCCAAAAACAGATTATTGTTACAAGATTCTTGCAGCCAGATATTCAATTAAATAATATAAATTCTATTATAACACGGCAGTTTTATATTCCAAGTTAGATTAATTTTGTAACAAAACTGGCTGTTATTAAAAATGCATGCCAGACAACAGTAAAAAATACGGGCAAATAGCAAAAATACAATTACCTAAGATACTTTGGCCTGAGCCTTTGCTCACCATTACGTTAAAAAAAAATTGCTACTTTATATGCCAATGTTACCGCATAATAAGAATGTTTGTTGTTTTTTATATTATTTCAAGCTGTATTAATAGACTTAAATACATAAACATTAAACATAACTTTATTCAATTAACATTGATAAATTATTTTTAAAGCCATGACTCCCAAACTAAGTAGGTAATACTAAAGATATCAAAGAATCGGATACAATTGCAATGAAAAAAACTTTAATACAAAAGAAGAATCAATAACAAAGTTTCGTATACAATATAGTCTGAATATCTTTTTCCACTGAGCGAGCCAAATGTTATGATTTAGTAAAATCATCAAACATTGTAAAGGAGGTGATTTAAAAATAAATAAGTTTGAAAATATATCCTAAACATATTGTATTTTGTACGTTCATTATGTACAAGCTAAACAATTTAAAGCTAATTTCTAACAAAACCAAAACGGAGCTATACGAGGTCCGGTCGTCGTAGACCTCTCCAATAGGCCCACTGAAACATATCCTCGACTTTCCGTATCTTATCTGGTTCTTAAACAGCTACGACCTGAGGACCTACTCCATGTGCATTTCGAATATTATCCGTCAAACTAAAAGGCCATTTTGTTAACTCTCTACGGGTCATGTAACAATATTTGGATAAGCGTTTGACATCTAACTGTCGTAGTTAGACGCCAAACACTTACCAGAATATGATATGACACCCGTTAGAGAGTACAAAATGGATTATTAGTTTGGCGGATAGGTATTATCCGAAATACTTAGGCCCCAGCTCACAGACGGCCACTTCAACTATTTAACTATTTTCTGAGCCACGGCAACAATTTCAACATCTAATAAATGAAAAACGTAAACTTCACGTGTCTGTACATTGTGTATAATTCCGAAAAAAATTTGGGTATAAGGATGAGTAATAGAATTGCCGTGTGGTTTCCGGTAGAGTAGAATAGGACCACTCCAACTCTTCCCGTGGATGTCGTACAAGGCGACTAAGGGAATACATTATAAAACATCAGTCAGGCCTCCCCAACCCGTCTAGCCAGCGCGGGGAGTATAGGCCAAATCCTCCATCTGTCTCTGGCAGATGAGAGAGGGTTGGGCTCCTGCAGTGGAGACAAAATTAACCTGATGATGATGAATAGATAATTAAGACCATTTTTGTCTGTTAGTTTGTGCACTTAGCACGTAAAAACTACTGAATCGCTTTAGATTAACTTTTCACAAAAAACATTTAGTCTGTCGAAAATGGGCTTACTCAATCGAAAGTTATGGGAGTTTTTCGTTTGCAAATACATTAGTAGGTATGCAATATAACAAAGAAGTATAATTATAAGGTTCGGTGCAACTCAAATTGCGATGAGTCAGGAGGATTTGAAGCTGTAGTGAGCGCGGGAGTGAGAGTGGGCGTGGGTGTGGGCGTCGGGGCGGGAGTCGGAGTCAGATTGAGAATGAGATTAAAAATCACAGCGGAGCCGCGAGCACAGCTAGTTACCTATATCAATATGGGTCTCATTATTTTGTTTCACCAAAACTTCTAATTCCAAAAATCCAAAAATTATAGTTATAAAATACTAAATGCAATAAATATTTTTAAGGAGTGGATACTGACAAAAACATATGTTGAAGTGACGATGTTTCTCTCCCTACCGAGGCTATAAATAGCATAAGCATACCATTCAAAGCCATTATAATAGTGTATAAGACAGGGTCAGTTACCGTTTCTATAAACTGAATTCGTTATCTATAGAGAATGGTAAAAAAGACTACAGATATAGAACACGGGAATGATGCCAGAGAAATAAAAGCACTATAGAGCGGGGTGATATAAATTGGGACACTCGCGCAAATAAATAACTGTAATGTGACTGACTATACAGCATTTAGATTGACTTTTCTATACGTATATAATATATATAAATAGCTTCAGAATGCCGTTTTGGATTATTTTAGCAGTACATTAAAAAATTTAACTTAACTATTTTAATTATTTTAAAAATTATAATGCTTTCTAGATTAATAATAATCTTTCTGTATTTTACTTAATTTATTTCTCTATCACGCCTCTTCAAGGTAATGTAAGCACCGTTACACCTTTGCGCTATTAATCAATATTCTGATAAAAAAAATTCAAAGCTATTTATTTGCCACTTATAAGTTCTGTAAGTTACGAAAAAACTTTATTGTTGTGAAGTGTGTCGTATTTCGTGCGACTCTACTGCGTTTTAATATAAGACTAAGTATGAATACACCAAAACGTTCAATTAACTGCCCAACTTTCTCTATAATAAGCTGTTGATATCTACAACAGGTTTGTCTATAGAGTGAGTAGATACACATTTAAACAAAACACTAACAGTAAAACTCGGTACATTGAAGATACTTACTCCGTTGGCTCAGCGACCCGAAGTAGATCTTAGCCAGCGACACAAAATGACCTATCTTCTAATAACAAAAGTGGCAAGAGATCTCACTTAATAAATGTAGATCACCGACCTCCGTGCATCGCAGATCGCGGCCGCTGCGATAATACTTTTTCATTACTCATACTCGGAAAGTAGGTCTGAAGTTGCCTGAGGAGCGGGTTAAAAGTAATACTTTTCAGCCCTATGGAGAATCGTTTTCAACTGACAGCTGTCAAATTATAAAAAAAAACTAGTTCTGTTTTCACATTTCTATTGAAGCATGTTCCAACTTTCTATACGGCCACACGCAATGTAAAATTGAAATAACAAAAGTTAAGTATTAATTAAAGAATATATATTTTTAAATGACTTTATTATAATTTACTTTCAACTATTTCTAACCCTCTTAACCTAGAATTGGGCAAAATATTGAAAAAAATTTCAATTATGGAAATGAAAAATAATGGCTGAATAGCTGGCCGGCCACATAAAAAAAAACAAAATAGGCAATCTAGTCTTTATTTGTTTTTTCGAGTTGTAGAGTTTTGTTTATACTTCCGAATAGCAGTTTTTACTTTCCTTGTATTCGTAATGAAAAGTGTTTACCTCGGGTTAAAGACTTATTTAGTCCCTCGAACTATTAGCAAACCCCGCCTCGGGACTAAATAAATTACTTTCACCCCTAGGGTAACAGTGTACTATTTAACACTATGAAAATATGTGAAACGGCGCCATGCTTATTCAGTGTTTGGAGGCGATGCAATTTCGCAGCTGTCTGGCAGATCAAATGCAGCCCTTCTGTGTTCACCCTAGACTTCAGTGCGTCGCGACCGAATATTACAAAGCGGCGCCATAATTTTTTATTGGGATGGCTTATTTTTGTGGCGAAGACGTAACTACACATTAAAGATTATGACTTAGAATGGCAACACATTTGCATCCTTCGGGTCGTTGTTTTTCATATCATATACGAATAAAAAATCTTCATATAATTATAGATGTGTAAAATCATTGTTTATCATGAATTCATCAGTTTTGACAGGTATTTTCTAACATTAGTTATTTTTGTGAGAAGTGACTCAAGTTGAGTCAAGTATAGTTATAAATATTTGATACTAGCCAAAGGTGTAAATAATCAATTAATTCAATCGATTGTATACTTACGATCGAATTATTGACAGTAATGTCTATAAGTATACGGTCCCAAAATAACTATGGAGAAATTTCTTAATGTAAATATTATCCTCTTTTAAGATCTAAACACATATTTATGAAGGTTTATCATTATTATGATCGGTACATTATTTATTACGAATTGCATCCACGTGTCTTCGTAAACAATAGTTATTTACACACTTAACAATACCAAGTGAGGATACTTGTCATAAATTAGAGGTCCGAATTCAAACACAACATCGGACACAACATCAGACACGTGACAATACGACTATGTGCAAATTAGTGTTTTTATAAGACTGACAGTTTTTTTTAAAGTCTTAATTGATTAAATTATAATTTTGATATTTTAGCCCCACGTGTATGTAAGTTTTAACAATGTGTAACCTTTGTTCAACAATGTGTCATACAAAGCACCTTTGTCGGTTGCAGTGAAGTAGGTATGCCTTGTTTGTAAGCGCATTCCCGCAATGAAAACAATTACTCATATCTTAATTTTCTTCACAAAATCCGCATGTCTTCAACAAAGAATACTAACTCCTTCTGCAACTGTTCAGTTCCACTATTGCAGCTCATGCACAGTCATACATATACTTTTTTAAAGTGGGTTTTACGGCCTTAGAAACGAGCCCTTTTTATCATACATATACATATAATTAGTGTTGCCAGATGTACTGATTTAAGTTTACGCTATAGTTACGCTTAATTTAATACGTTTAACGCTAAATATTATGTGTTTCTCTATGAGGGTGGCATGGACATGAATAGTCCAAAGCCTAGATAAAATAAAAGAGGAAAAATTAGGTTAAATTCACATTAACTACAATCAAACTCATTTGTATTGTACCTAGAGCATTGGATTCCGTTATCTGAACACATATGACCTATTTCATTTGTGCTTTATTTTATTTTTATTTTTATTTAAAAACTTTATTGCACATAAGTACAAAAGGCGAACATAAGGCCAATATGGCATTCTCTTCCAGTTGACCTTTAGGTCATGCAGATAATGAGTGGTAGGCGCAAAAAAAATATATAAGAAAATTGGTTATATACTATACTATACTTACATAATAAATACAAATTAAAATATACTAATGAAATCTATAAATTATACATATACCTACACATATAAGATATATACTACATATGTAATATATGAATACTTATTACTAAGATAAATAAATACATATGTTATATAAATAATAAATATATAAGTACATAAATATTCTGCAATAAATAAATTAAAACGTGATTCATAGACGATGACCAATTTACTCCTATGGTGACCCAAGTAAGTGCTCGCGCACCAATCGTTTAAACACGAACCTATTGGGAGCCGTCCTGATGTTTTCCAGGACTGTGTTCGTGCCTCATATTTTATCTACTTAATGCTAGATTTAATGACGCTCGTGTCAATGCAAAAAATACATCGTTCTGTTATCTGAAGCAATGAGAAATAGTAGTAATGTTCAATGTGACAATTACGGGACAGGGAGGTAGAAAAGCGGGACGTGCGCTTCTAAACTGTGAATAGTTGAACGTACGTATGTAGTCTATACCTATCTACGTATGTTTTCCTATTTACGTAAGTAAGTCTAGAAAACCATTATCCGATAATTAATGAGTTCGTTTGTATTTTTTGGATTCCGTTTTCTGAACTCACACATGTGTGACCCATTTTTGGTTAAGTATGGACGAACGAACATATGCTGTGAAAAAAGAATTGTAAGTATATTTTCAAACAATTCTACTGACTCTAAAAGGCATATTATGTCTAAAATAAATCATTAAGTATTTAACAGTGTAGTGCGTGTAGTGGAGTGCAGTGTAGTGTATTGCTGATTATAATAAATATGTGCTATTTAAGTCGACCGTGGTCATACTTCATATCAACTTTATTGCAACGGCATAAAGCGCAAGCATGTCATTGACACGGACCTGCATTCGACCTTACTCTTACACGTGAGTCACAAGTTCACACCATATAAGTAAAGCAACTACCTATAAGTATTAATATTTCCAACACGTTCTCTCCCTGGCGTCTAGGATTGTTCATATCGAATATTGTTGATATGCTCGAGTTATGAAATGACTATTACTGCGGGTTTGTGTATCTTAATTGCCATCAGATGGACTGCCTAAAGTTTACGAAGTCAACAAAGCACACTTCAAAACCCGCTGGTCCTAGCAAGATTTTTAGGTGGTGCGAGAACTCATTGTGCTCCCCTACCCCAATGCCTATTCGTACGTACGTACATACTGAGCCTAAAGATAACATTATCTATCTATATCTATAACTGACTGACTGAGATATTATCATCGCATAGCCCAAACCGCTAAGTCTAGAGGCTTGTAATTTTGCGCAAAGGTTCTTCCTTATATAGCATAGGCATTTACTAAGGAAGGGTTTTTCAAAATTCATCCTCTAAGGGGGTAAAATGGAGGTTCAAAGTTTGTATGGTGAACAACTATTAGATGTTGGTATCAATTCGAAACTTTGTAGGATCTAAAATCTCTTGAACTTCGTAGATTCTCAAATCATTGAACACGTGTTTTACAGTTCTTGAAAACCATCCCCTAAGGGGGTGAAATGGAGCTCAAAAGTAGTAGTCTTCAAACCGATTGCTCTAGGAACTTGAAATTTAGCACAAAGGTTCCTCATGTCGCTCAGGCATCCACTTACGAAGGGTTTTTCAAAATTCAACCCAAAGGTGATAAAATTGGGGTTCTTAGTTTGTATGGAGAAAAACATTTAGATGTTCCTATCAATTAGAAACTATGTATGAGTACTACCTTCCACCGAATACCCAAATAAGCCCAACTGAATCCACTTCTGGAATATAGCTGGTCGTTTTCCAAACCACTAAACCAACGAGGCGTTCGAGCTATTCAATTCAAGTTCTATTATTCGTAAATAAATTGTATAAATATATTTTTACAACAATTAAATGTATTGTTTGAGTGCGTAGACAGGGTATTTTGAAAATGTACTCCTAGTTCTCGGGGTGGTAATGGACGACTTTATCCACTTATAATAAGGGCACACCAAAAGTCTGTACGTTTAGCACTTCTGAAAAAAATAATTAATCACCAAACATATTTTGTGTTAATTTTGGCTGTTCTGTATATGAACTTTTCTCTAATTTCCTTATATTACTTAGTTGTAGTGATAAGTAAACAAAATGTTTTCATTGCCATAGTAGGTACATCTGCTGCGAACCTTATATTTTCGTATTCAAAATACTTATACAAACAGATTTTACTTTAGTAAAATATTTGTGTAGATAATTTTTAGGTCGTTCACTCCTTTAGACCTACTACTACGAGTAGCCACGCACGCGTCTCCAAAAATAAACTCTACCATGCTGTTACCAACGTGATAAAAGTGTTTAATACCTACTAAATGTCTACGTATCTATATTATTTAGTTAATTCAGTACTTTAATAGATAACATGTTTGATTTAGTGGACAATGCATCTGCCTTCTATAAAAGTGTCCTAGGTCCGGTTACCGTGTTGTTCTCTGACTAACCGACGTTGTATTTACATATTTTGTGGCAAACATTTTGTTGCTATGCCTTTTATAAACGTTGTAAGTTGTCACTGCTGCCCATGTAATTTTTAGTCTAACCGAACTAACATTTTAAAAAAGTAATCTAACTGAACGGTTTTTTTTTTCGGATTGTTTGACTTATCGTACTAAAGTCTAAGAAAACGGAACCTATACGTAACAGGTACAACACTCCCTTGTCGTTTATAAGGGAGTGTTGTTGTGTATAATACCTTTTAATCAACTACTCCTTCTCACTGTTAGACAATACGCAAAAAATTGTCAAAAGCAAAGCCGGGCATAGTTTGATGTGTCGCCCAGCGCGCAAAAATATGATCTAATGTGCTCGACTAAGCGTTGTTATTACGCCGTACAGCGCGCGATATGCGGGCGGCTTTTAACGTGGCACTCAGCGCGTAAAAATGTATCTAATGCGTAGCGTTGTTACTATTCCTAACCAACCGACGATGGGTATGGACGTTCGAAAGACGGAGGCCTGACGGAACGGACGCCGACGGACGGATTCGACCATCCGCTCCGGGCGCGTTCGTCGTGCGATTGAGGTGGCTGGCCGCGAAAGTTCTGATGCATGTGGTGGGCGTCCCTTTCCACCATGGCACTAAAGTCAATATACGTCAGGCTTTTTCGGTCCGAGCGTGGCCCAGATTATTGTAATATTTTTATTTAAAACTACCTTTTTGGTCTTCGACATTGCACACGGTTTACTATCAGTAAATCATTATCAGACTTTACACTGCACATATATTAGTAATGAAAAGTTCAAAGGTTAATGAAGTAAAGACATCTTAAGTAGCTCTTTTAATGGTTAAATAATACGTAATGATGATAAACTTTTAAAAATAAACGTGTTAGAGTAATGACAGTTAAATATACATATTCTGTAATCACTGTATGCACCAACTGTGCCTACAGAGGCGGGTATGATGAAATTTAAGATTTTATACGCAAAGTCAAATATTCCAAAATGTAACTTATTTAACACACGTCAGGCGAGGGCGGGCGAAGGAAAGTCGCTTTGCGACATTTTATTGCGCAAAGTGGCGATACATCGTCTCTGCCTACCCCTATGGGTCTAAGGCGTGAGCATTATAATAATTATAAATCATTTATTTATAGGCAACTTGGCCCATAGATAAATACTTTAGCCTATAAATACATACATTATATAACCTTAATTAACAAAGTCTAAATTAAATGCACACACTATTATGTATGTATGAATGTATGTAACTTATTTAAAGGAACACAGAAAGGGAGTCGCCATTCCTAGGTATTCCCCCTCTGATAAAAGTACACGACCATCGGTCATACGCCATATCGATAGTGTCTATAGGTGTGTACGAGAGACTATGAATTTGATGCCGTGTTGCTTAAATTTGTTATGTGTTTCTTTCGTAGAGCGAGAGCGTACAAGCGTACATGCACGCGTTGATTCCCCCGCGAAATATACCAGGAAGTTTCGCAGCGGAAGAAAACACTATCTTTCACTTGACTCGAGCCGGCGGCCTAACTTGAGACTCTGTAAAAGCCGACTTATCACACTCAAGTATCAACTCTGCTTATACATTGTATGTCGACCTCTAATCGTACATGGTCACACAACCTCGATGGTAACTTTACCTAGATGCCGACTGTTCAAGGCTTAGAGCTAGTCCCATTCAGAATAAATTATTAGGAAATAGATACCTAATCAAGAACTTATAGACAATCATTTAACTTGTTACATTTTATTATAATCATGAAGGTAAAAACTTTGAGGTTATGAGTGAGGTGGTGATAAAAAATATTTTGCTTCGTGGCAAACCTGACCACCTCACCTAGACACCTGACCACCTGACCTGTGGTCACTAACAGTAATTGTTCAGAACAGTCCTCAAAAGACGGCGCCCGTTCTCTCTATTTCTACCGCATCAAAAAAGCATGCAACTCTCAGTACTGTGGCGATGGCATAGTCTCGTTTCATCTTAGCGTCTTTTAAAAAAAACTTTATCTCCATAACTTGATGAATTTGACGATCATAATTACCAAAAATATATCAATTACCTAGATGGCGGCAAAAGAAAAATTTATAGCCGGAATCTGAAATTCGTACTATTCAAGAATGAATCTATGCAAAGTCGATTATGATAAAACAAAAAAATCGCAAGAAAACCTAGTAATAAACTATTTTTACCCCATCTACGTAGTCCTAATTAAATAAAATAAAGGGTTCTAACTTCTTCGCTTTTCACATTCTGGATCCCTTGATGATCAATCAATCGCTGATTGTCTGTATAATGGTAATTGATAAGGGAAGTAATACTTTCAATAAAATGTAACTACTTAAGTACTTATCATACATAATCATCTCTAGTTATCGTCATTTATGCGATATTCCTAAAGTATATCTTTCTACAGCCCGACACAATACCTTCTTTAGGGTGACTAAGGTAACGGGTGAATAAGAAATAGTTGCCTCAATTCACGCATTTTTTTTATTCCTTAAGTCTCTCTCTCTCTCACTCATGCATGACATGAAGGCCAAATGATGATAATTTCTAACGGATACCACACTGCAACTAAATTTGATCGATAAATTCGAAAATCAAATTTTCACGACCCAAAAATCTGTACACATTCGTTATCTAGTGTTTTGGGCTTTAACGTTTATCAACTATTTATTTAATTGTTCGTACTAATCACGGGTACACGCGAACTCAATTCATTTGCGTAGGTACGTATACATTGCAGTGTAAATTATTTGTTGATGAGTTGTAGTGATTGTTTAAAATCTTGAAGATATCAATTAGATCTAATTTTCTGCGTTCTTTAAGAGTAGTAAGGTTCAAGCGCGTGTGCTAAAACATATTTACGAGAAAATAATAATCGAAGCATAAGTCTATATATAAGGTCATATGGCATACAAGGTCATACGGCATACAAAATGAGGACTTGCCTCATGATAGCAACACACATGTAGCCTTCAGACATTACTAAATGATGCACGCTCATGAGCGAAAGATGACTTTCTGTAGCCATCAGCTTCCTCCCCTTCTGCTACTTCATTCCGTATATCTAATAAATAAAATCGTTAACATCGCGTGTCTGTACATTGAAGATATTTGCAAAAAAAAGTTGGGGGGATAAGTAATAGTTTCAATCATTTCAATCATTTTTCGAATTTTGTCTGTTTGTCTGTTTATCTGTTTGTCTGTGAGTTTGTGCACGCATCACTTAAAAACTACTCAATGGATTTTGATGGACTAGTCACTAAAACATGGGGCTTAATTTAACTTAACATTTAGTCTTTATTTCATCGCAATCGGCTAACTCAATATAAAGTTATGGATATTTTTGGTTTTCAAATATATTAGTAGGTAAGGTTAGTATGCAATATATTGCAAATAATAGTATTTCCGTACTATTCAGATTGCGATGAGTTTGGACTACATTTGGAGCTGGGAGTGGGAATGGGAGTGGGAGTAGAAGTGGGAAAGGCGGAGGCGGAGACGGAGGCGGAAGTGGGATGGGAGCGGATTCTGTAGTTCACGCGAGCGGAGCCGCGGGCACAGCTAGTAATCAATATGAGGCGAATAACCTATGCATCACATAAGAAATTAAATTTTCGTTTTCATATGTCGGTATTCTTAATCCAGCTGAGCACACTTCGTTACATATATTATGGTCCTTATATAGCGTTGTCATCGGCTATTGTTGTTCCTATAGGTACCTATAATGCATTTAACCTAGCAACAGCATCCTGTGAAAGTACAAAGTTTTAATTAATATTCGCTGCTAAACAAATAATATACTTTCTACTGATATTATTGATGTATTTGTAACCAATGTCAATAGTATGATATGATTAGTGAAGTATCGATATCAAATAAATAACACAACAAAGTTATATGTACAGTATAAGCTCAACTATTGTCGAGTAGGTATAGTCGACTAATCATAACAAAGGTATCATAACTTGTTTCCATGTCGGCCGTTCATAGATAAAAATAAAAAATCTATTTGAATTATTTATTTATCGTATATGGCTTTATTTTATTGCAATGCTACCACCGGGGGGGTGGGGGGGGGCATGTTAAGGAGAGCATTGTTGCACCTGTATGCTATCTCCTACAGATAGCATACAGGTGCAACAATGGCCCCGCGACTGATTTGATTTTGATTCGATTTATTTATTGACTAGCTGTTGCCCGCGACTTCGTCCGCGTGGACAACTTAACATTACACATTCTTATGTATTACGTGTTACTAAATCCTAAAAGAAATCTATTATTCTGGTTATGCATTAAAAATATTAATATACATAAAAAAACATACTATCCAATTGAGAACCTCCTTTTTTGAAGTCGGGTAAAAATTAGCGTTCTGGCGGCGGTTTCGCCCGTTGGACCACAGTTTTTTAGGTTTCCGTAGCCAAATGGCAAAAACCGGAACCCTTATGGATTCGTCATGTCTGTCTGTCTGTCTGACTCTTTACTTCTATAATTAAATTTGTATGGGGCCCAAGGTAGCGTAAATTCATGACTTGGGACTTGCCCTACCTTCACTGGTAGGTGTCTTTGCAGTTACCTCCGTTGATCCTCGCTTAGAGGAGTTGCGGGGGGAGAATGGTGAGGAGGCGGGAATGTCTGTCTGTCTGTCTGTCCGTCCGTATGTCATAGCCACTTTATTCCGAAACTATAAGAACTTACTATTGAAACTTGGTAAGTGGATGTATTCTGTGAACCGCATTAAGATTTTCACACAAAAATAGAAAAAAAAACATTAAATTTTGGGGGTTCCCCATGCTTAGAACTGAAACTCCAAATTTTTTTTTTATCAAACCCATACGTATGGATAGGTCTTCAAAAATGATATTGAGGTTTCTAATATCATAGTCATCATATCATAGAATAGTTTGCGCGATAGACACTTCCAAAGTGGTAAAATGTGTCCCCCCCCCCTGTAAGAGAATGATAAAACAAAAAAAAATATATGATGTACATTGCCATGCAAACTTCCACCGAAAATTGGTTTGAAAGAGATCTAGTAAGTAGTTTTTATTAATACGTCATAAATCGTAAACCACAATACTATTATTAAAACATCGATCAAAGTTACAACGAACTACAATAACTTTTATATTATGTTACTTGCTGCTACGGAACCCTTCATGGGCGAGTCCGACTCGCACTTGGCCGCTTTTTTTAAAATAAAGTTGACATTTACATTTATCATGAATTAAAAGATTATCATATAATCAATAAAAAAAATTATATTTTAATATTGTGCAAATCAGGTGATATTTCCTTCCCCCCCCCCCCTCCAATTTGTCCTTTCCATACCCTTTCTTTCTTTCCTTCTCCATCCCCTTCCCACAACGTTGAAAACCCTTTCCCCTACCCCTTCCCTCTCCCTACTCCTACCTCTCCCCCTTCCCTTAACCCACCCCTTCCTACACCCTTTATTTACCACTGCCCCCTCATCTTTCCTCTCTTACCCTAATCCCTCTATTCTTTTCCATCCGACTTCCTTCCCCCCCATATGCAACATAGGAAGGGAATACCCTTCCTATGTTGCATATCCAATTAACTGTACAACAAAATGGCTGTCAAACTGTTGGACATTCCTTCCCCAATGAATGCCACAACGCCCTACAGATCCAGCCGCTTCCGGCCACCATCTTCAGGTCGTCCATACACCTGGCGGCAGGGCGTCCCACCCTGCGCGTGGGACGTCGCGTCCCACTCTAGAACCCGTCTGCCCCAACGGCCGTTCGGTACTACGACAGATGTGACCTGCCATTTCAGCTTACTAATTCTTTCGGCTATGTCGGTCACCTTCGTTATTCATAGGATCTCCTCATTACGAATCATATCCCTCATAGAGACTCCGAGCATTGCCCTCTCTATAGCTCGCAGAGCCACTTGAATCTTGTAGATCAGGCCCACCATCAGTGTCCACATCTCCGCGCTGTAATCATGACAGGCAGGACGCACTGATTTAAGATTTTTGTCTTTAAACATTGTGGAATAGGTGACGTAAAGACTTGACGCAGTTTTCCGAATACTGCACAGCCTAACTGGATTCTTCTGTCAGCTTTTGAAATGGATCCTACCCAACTATATTGTCTGTCCTAGGCAGACGTACTCCTGAACAGCTTCGATATTGACATTGTCGACGATCACCGGTCTAATACAGGGCCACTAATTATCGTATAGCGAATTTTTTGTATCGAGACTTGTGGAAATACCTGAAATACATCAGCTAAAATAAATCTATAAATGAGCTTTAAAACATCTCTGTCACTTTCTGTCAAGTTCTTGCAACGACCAGTAATGTTGAACTACACTTTCATACAAATGATATGAAATGAGAGGTCAACTTGTATATCAGCATCCTGACATTTTATTGAGATATGACTTATACCAGTATGAGGCCCGGACTCAAAGCTATTAAACAGTGAAACGCCGTCAAATTCTGTTCAGCAGTTTCCAAGATTAGCCCGTACATACATACATACATACAGACAGATAAGAAATTTTTGAATTATATTTTTGGACTCTACTGGTCTTCAGTAACGTCCGGGCAGTGAAATTTTTTTTTTAACTTCAATGTACAGATTCGCTTTTCTTTTGTTTTTTCTACTCTTTTATTATATGTATAGATAGATTGATTGACAGATATTGATTATCTCACAAATATTATATTTTCCTTCAGCGTTTGAAAGCAGCCAGTTAATGTAAGTACGAGTAGGTATCGATGGTATAAACCTGGAAAGGAATTCTTAGTCATACGTCCACAGTGATGGACTGTGGTTCCACGCCAAGCAATGACCGATGGACCGTTCGGGATCCGCGTCGTTCCCGGGTCGGAATAATACACCACTCCCAGTCTTCCTGACTGGATATACTAACAGAGACTAAGGATCGATATAGATGATTGACATCATCATTTGTGCATTACACGGCTTGTACATAGGTATTATAGCTACGAGTAAGTACTCATTTACCGCTGTGTTCTAATGAAATGTGATAATTGAGTCTAATAAAAACATGCACTGTGTTAATTTAGATATTGCTATCTAAATTAGTCACTTAGCACTTTGCTCTGCTGGAACAACAATAGGTACATATAACATATAGGAGTAGTTTAAATGCAATTATTTTTTTACAAACACAATCGGCAATAATATGCCAGCCGCTGTGACCTAGCTCTAAGATAAATAAGTAATTAAAATTACAGTTTAAAGCACAGTTTTTTAAGCCGTATTATCAGATATTACGGTGGCATATGTCAGAGGTCGGAGGTCGTAGATAACTAAATTAACCCCTTGTCTAAATAAAGATTGACGGGTTCTTTGTCAGTGCATTCAAACGGACTGCCGACTAGTTGCCTACTCATTGTATAGTTCAAAACTCACACCTAAGAATCAGTGATTTTCTTTACCTTCTTGGCTTAGTAGTAAAGGCGTTTGCAGGTCCTCGATCCGCTTCCCACTGATGGGAACTAAAAAACTATATACATATATTTAAACACCCATGACGGAACCCGCGAATTGTGTACGTACACTTTACTGAATTTTTCATGAATTTCTCTCTGGTTCCTTGCTTCGCCTGCAGAAAACTATCTCATGCAATTTAGGCGATATACTCAATTCTATATTAAGTAACAAACTTAAATTGATATAAACGCAGAGTTCCTATTCCCAAGTTGTTATCCTATAGAAACGGATGGAACTTTTTCATTTTATTTGGCGTTCTTGACCGATTTTATTACTGTATAGAACTGTGCCGCAACTAATTGGGCACGTCCTTTTTGTCATTCAACGTCTTCCTTTATCGTAATAAGGATAAGCGACTCATCGCATTGTCCGCTCGCACAACCTACGTTATTATACGAGAGATAGTACGACGACTGAGGCCGTTTTCCTTACCTCGCGAATATTTATTAAACCTAAGTAAGACCTGCATTTTTAGAGGGTCACCATAGATGCGGAAGATTTTAGCTTAGTCTTATGCAGATATAGGCCGCAGTGACTGCTATAACTATCAAAGTTGGTCAATATTCGTCATCCATAACGAATTTGGCCTGTTTGGTTTTCTCACTGTTTTCACCACAATTCCGCCTATCCATTAAGTATGTCCTGCCTCCCGCCTATTCATTAAGTATTGCCGTGTGGTTTCAGGTAGAGTAGAATAGGATCACTCCAACTCTTCTCGTGGATGTCGTACGAGGCGACTAAGGGAATACATTATAAAACATCAGTCAGGCCTCCCCAACCCGTCTGGCCAGCGCGGGGAGTGTAGGCCAAATCCTCCCGTCTGTCTCCGGCAGATGAGAGAGGGTTGTGCTCCTGCAGTGGAGACAAAAATAGCCTGATGATGATTAAGTATGTTCAGTAAACTTTGCAATGAAATGTTTTACATAGTATATGTATACATATACCTAAATACTTTTTTAATACTCTCCTAATATCGATACCTCCAATGAACACTGCGGCAACTAAAATTTAATTTTAATTTGGGTTTTATCAAAATCGAGCCATCAAATCTCACAACTCAAAAAAAAATGTTTTTCTAAAAATTCAGGGAGCATAATAATTAAGTAGTACTTATATGATTTCTCGATTTTCAGCTAGCTCAAAGCTAGCTATTATACCTATACCATTGGTTGCAGGTCGCAAGACAATCCTTGGCGGGCTGAGTGGTTCGTTCAACGCCGGCGAGCTGACCGTCATCATGGGACAGTCAGGAGCCGGCAAGAGCACCCTCATGGACATCCTAGCTGGTTACACGTGAGTACCTCACCATACATAGGCTGGATACACATTTATTAATATGTGATGCATCACTGATGACTTTGGTGCACTGCTGATGCACATTGATGCAACAGATGGACAAACAAGAAATTAGCGATCAGAATATCCGCTATAATGTTACAAAGAACAATAACATTTTTGTCATCCCAACAACAACCGTTCGCTACTACATGTACCTATTTAGAAGTACAGTTCAAAAGAAATAGAATCCATTTAGCACAATAATGTTTACTTACCTCCTTTCGAGTCAAGGCAGTACGTGGGCAGATATACTCGTTTAACTTGTAATCACAGTATACTACAATATTGTGTGTGTAGCTATGTGGGCTTGCGTACACCGTTACACGTACGGTCGACGAAAGGTCGTATACTTTGCAGGCAATGTCAACTTAACTGCAATCGCTTAAGGTTCACATCATGCTTATACTTTTATTCTATAAGTTATCATCACATCACAATAACGAAGACCTGACATACCAATAAGCTATGAACCTGATCGAATCGAATCGAATGGAGTCGATTCACTGACTTACCTATTTAGGTCAGTTTAACTAGTACTAGGTCCAATAGGTCAATAGATCCAATCCTTCATAGATAAGTAACAAAGTATTAAAATTAATATTTCACATAAAATAAATAAATACACATATAGGTATACAATTTATGTAACTATGACATATTTATTAATGTAGAATTTGTAAGATCATAAATTAGTTCATTAAATTTCTATTTTTAGTCTGTTTTGAATAATCAATCAAAGTGCAGTGGTACCTAACATCCAAGTTGATGCTAATACTAGACATGATCACATGATTTATCTACCCGAGTTCACGGGCGATATAGTTCCTAGAAGTGTTTAGTGATAAACATAGATAAATTCATAACAGTTGTATACACAGAAAATATCTTTGAGTTTCTTGCAGTTTCTTGTCCAAAAACTGTTTCTCACGTAAAGTTACAGACTTACCGTCTAAAAGTGTAGACCTTCAATAAATGAGGTACTTACACTATTTTGATTACATTTTATATATTCCTATGACCTACATATTGCCTCAGGATCAGCATACAGTTTGATGTCCTATTTATATCCTCTTTCCATCTTATTTTTTTCTTCTCAGCCTGCTTTTTTCTCTTCCCGTGGTTGAGCTATGTGACAAGCAAAGGTTTGCCCAATGTTATTTAGTTTCAACATTCGTTTGCTATGCCTATATAAGACCACACTTACTACATTTTCGGAGCACTTCCTAAGCACAGATACTTTCTTAATTTAAGATCGCAAACATTTATAGATTTAACGTATTAATCATTACATGTAACAAGAAAGAACTTTGACTTTGGGAGTGTCCAAACTCCATTTTGTTTTACATAATATGTCAAGATGTCACATAGTTTGAGATGTATCTGTGGCTGTGAGCATGGGCGTAACTGTTTCCATCATTCGTTACGCCCCTTGAAAATTTTATTCTGACTACAATATTTTAGTTAACATGAGACCGAGGTAGAAAAAAGGCAAAAGAAAAGGCATTATCTAAAATGTATGTCCTGAAGGAACTTCGGACGTATGTTAATATTAATTAAGATAGCAATCGTGTTGACAAACCATTTTTATCTTATCTTCTATATATAAAAGTAATACTGTTAAGTTTTGTATGAGTTCCTAAGACCTGGGCATCACGTTGAATTTTTTTAATGACTGATGATGACGTGTACTCAAATACACATGCGTCAGTATCTAAGAAATTAAATAATTTGAGCTTTTTAGGGATCCTTCAAAATGAATACCTTTAGGTATAGCGAAATACTTTTTTCCCTCTGCCGGTCCAGTAATTTTAAAGCTAGCTGCTTTAAAATTTCTGAAATTTTCATAATTCTTACACATTGCCATGCTTTTTTACTTTTCATAATTTTTACAACATTGTCTTTTTAAAACTTTCAATGTTGAAAGCATGGCAATGGTGAAAGAATTATGAAAATTACATAAAATAGATATTTTTCGTATTATGCCAGTAAAACAATAAAGTTATTTGACGGAAACCGCACGTTGTGTATGACGTGCAATTTGCTTACTTTATCATCTTATATAACTCTCAGGGCACACAAAGTCACAAGCTTAAACTAGTCTAAATATCAAATAGATTTGTCGTATATGCCAATACTATCTAAAGCAATAGTTGTCTATGTGTTGTGTACCTAGTACATTATAATTATGTCACTAACAGTCAATGTTATCAATAGATACAACAAACGCGCATTATTGTGGCAGATTGTATTGTATTCTGCTTATCACATTGCCAACAGCAGTTTCATATTTTTTAATCAAAGGCCCTTGTTTTGCAGCTTCATGTCCTAAGAAGAGTTATCAGACTCCTGTTATGTAGAAAAACATCTTATAAGAGCTACCATCAAATACAATTTAAGTAATTAGAATAATTATCTACATAACATATTTATAACGTGTATAAATTCCAAATAAATGAATTATTAATTATGTTTGAATTATCTTAATAATTTTCAGTTTTTATCTACATTTCTTTACTAATCATATAAATACATAGTTATAAAAAGATTTAATAGGATACAATTTTAAAACATTTTCCATGCACTATGTTTACTTAGCATGTTTCCGAGTTACGAAGGAAGTGCTTTGTATTTTGTATTCTTTGGGAATGAATAAAATTTATTAAATTAATTAAACTCACATGAATTTTTTTTATTATAAATAGTTACTGTTCCCTATGGAAATAGAAGTAACTATTCACTAAAAATATTTTTAAAATATGTAACCCTTTAAAAATTGTTCGCACCACTAAATTAAAAGTTCCTAATGAGTGCAAACTATTATCTTTGATGATATGATCGCAGCTCCACTTGCGTGGACTACAGAATTTTGTAATTTCTTAATATTTATTATGTTACAACAAAATCTAATAAATTAAAACGAAAACTTAGTAATAGAACACATTTCGATCATTTTTGAATTTGTGTGTTTGTATGTTTATCCGTTTGTCTGTTAGTTTGTGCATGCATCACGTAAAAACTACTGAACCGATTTTGATGCACTTTTCACATTTTTTTTTTTTTTTTTTTATTTAACATGAATAAGAAAATACAACTCATGTCTTACATAACTCACACATAATAAACCTCTTGGGTTTGTCCTATGTGCGGTGAGGCCGCTCGGTCACATCGGACCATGCTAACGCTTGTTGTACATTATAAAGAGAGTAAAATATGTTACAATATGCCCTATGTTTATAAACATAGGGCTTAACTCGGAGTAACATTTAGTCTTTGTTTCATCGCAATCGGCTTACTCAATCAAAAGTTTGTGGGATTTATTTTACTTTCAAATACATTAGTCGGTATGCAATATAACAAGCGAGAGCGGAAGCGGGAGTGGGCGTCGGAGTCGTAGTCGAAGTCAGTTTGAGAGTGAGTAGTCCACTCAAGCGAAGCCGTGGGCACAGCTAGTAAAATAATAATATAAAAATCTGTATAAAAATATATTACTTTAGTTATGTTACATAACAACATATTATACACCTATACTTGTCAAATTTCAAACCAAGATTTTCATCTGTGCTGTGGAAATTAAACAAGGATAGGACAATTCACAAATATAACATCCAGACCGGGACCAACTTATTCAAAGTTGTCTGTCCGCAGTGGGAATCGAACCCACGACCTCTGGCGCTTAAGTACAATGTCCAAGCCACTAGGCCAACGAGGCGTGCTGCTTTCATATTACATTTAGTTTATTTGAACCATATCCACCAGTGCAGCATGCGAACAGTGGACGATGGCTGCTCATGACGTACTATCCGAGCGAAATGTGGTTAAGTGAGTTTACCGCACTTCATTGGCGACTCCTGTTATCATAAACTGGTAGGTTATAATGGCCTTGAGTAATATTATCAAACGATCGATAGCGGGGCGTACCGTGACCTATACAGAAGTAAAACCGATATTTACTTGGAAAAAAACTGTATTTTAGTTATTTTTTTACTAGGTGTCCTTTGCTCGTAAAGTAGTTCCTATTGTAAAATTTGTAAATCAAAGCGTTCTCCGGGAAACGTCCTAACCCTGAGTGAAAGCTGGAAAGAAATCAATTTAGACGGTAGTTTAAGAGACAAATTAGAAATGCAGACAGAAGCGTCCATTTTACTTTGTTTTTTCTATGTAACACAGACTACTTAATAATTACTATGTAATACATACATCACTCCCTGGCAAAACGAAAATACCTACGCTTTTAATCTTCTACTGTCAGACAATACACTCAAAAATGTGTTTAAGGCTTAGCGTTGTTATTACTCGAGCGGCGAGAACTACGCCGGGGCGCCCCGAAACTTATCGCGGTAGAGTCGATGGAGACCTAACCAACAGCTTACGTGTTACATGAGGTAAATTATAGGTTACTGATAAAGTAGGTATGGGACAAATAAGGACGCGATATCAAACCTGTTTATCAATACAATTAATCTTTATTGCACTATGAAAATACATAGATCTATCTATCGACTTATCTACGCCGCTGAAGGGGTTAAATTGCACCGCCGGAGTACATTTGTCAGTACTAATTTTAAATTTTCTAGTTACTAACTTTGAATCAACATTTAATCCATTACTACCTAAATCTTAGACGAAAGTTTGTAAAGTCCACATTTTATCCACAAAACAGGATACAGAAGGTGCGTCTGCAATGAATTTGTATGACATCATATGGCAACATTGATTGAAAGGTAATTTTTTTTAATAATTTATCAAGATAGTTGTACATAATTATAAATAAACAATAACACGGAACAATTATAAATAAAAAATGTCTTCCAACGCACCGCACCGGGGCAGGGTTCCCAATATGCTGGCAGCGTTCCCCCTCTGAATCGCCAAGCTGATTCTTTGGGCGAAGAAGCTGCCAGCTCTACGGTCTCCCGAAGCTTCGATTACTAAATTAAGTTATATAGTTCGAGTTTTCATCTCTTATTCAATTCACGTAATGTTTACTGACATACCTGTCTACCTACTTTATGCATGAACGGTATAACAATGGCACAAGTGTATGATGTCGCTTTTGTGTTTTAGTTTAATAAGTAGAGGTAGGTACCTTCTTAACCCAATAGCAAGGAATACTAAATGTTACTACGCCAAATATGCCATATTTTAATCTTCTATACATATAATAAAAGAGTAGAAAAAACAAAAGAAAAGCGAATCTGTACATTGAAGTTAAAAAAAAAATTTCACTGCCCGGACGTTACTGAAGACCAGTAGAGTCCAAAAATATAATTAAAAAAATTCTTATCTGTCTGTATGTATGTATGTATGTACGGGCTAATCTTGGAAACTGCTGAACAGAATTTGACGGCGTTTTCACTGTTTAATAGCTTTGAGTTCGGGCCTCATACTGGTATAAGTCATATCTCAATAAAATGTCAGGATGCTGATATACAAGTTGAGCTCTCATTTCATATCATTTGTATGAAAGTGTAGTTCAACATTACTGGACGTAGCAAGAACTTGACAAAAAGTGACAGAGATGTTTTATAGCTCATTTATAGATTTATTTTAGCTGATGTATTTCAGGTATTTCCACAAGTCTCGATACAAAAAGTTCGCTATTCGATAATTAGTGGCCCTGTATTAGACCGGTGATCGTCGACAATGTCAATATCGAAGCTGTTCAGGAGTACGTCTGCCTAGGACAGACAATATAGTTGGGTAGGATCAATTTCAAAAGCTGACAGAAGAATCCAGTTAGGGTGGGCAGTATTCGCAAAACTGCGTCAAGTCTTTACGTCACCTATTCCACAATGTTTAAAGACAAAAATCTTTAATCAGTGCATCCTGCCTGTCATGATTACAGCGCGGAGACGTGGACACTGATGGTGGGCCTTATCCACAAGATTGAAGTGGCTCTGCGAGCTATAGAGACGGCAATGCTCGGGGACTCTATGAGGGATATGATTCGTAATGAGGTGATCCTATGAATAACGAAGGTGACCGACATAGCCGAAAAAATTAGTAAGCTGAAATGGCAGGTCACATCTGTCGTAGTACCGAACGGCCGTTGGGGCAGACGGGTTCTAGAGTGGGACGCGACGTCCCACGCGCAGGGTGGGACGCCCTGCTGCCAGGACGACCTGAAGATGGTGGCCGGAAGCGGCTGGATCTGTAGGGCGTTGTGGCATTCATTGGGGAAGGCATGTCCAGCAGTTTGACAGACATTTTGTTGTACAGTTAATTGGATATGCAACATAGGAAGGAAATAGGAGGGGAAGGAAGTCGGATGGAAAAGCATAGAGGGATTAGGGTAAGAGAGGAAAGATGAGGGGGCAGTGGTAAATAAAGGGTGTAGGAAGGGGTGGGTTAAGGGAAGGGGGAGAGGTAGGAGTAGGGAGAGGGAAGGGGTGGGGAAAGGGTTTTCAACGTTGTGGGAAGGGGATGGAGAAGGAAAGAAAGAAAGGGTATGGAAAGGACAAATTGGAGGGGGGGGGGGAAGGAAATATCACCTAATTTGCACAATATTAAAATATACAAAAATTCATTGATTATATGATAATCTTTTAATTCATGATAAATGTAAATGTCAACTTTATTTAAAAAAAAAGCGGCCAAGTGCGAGTCGGACTCGCCCATGAAGGGTTCCGTAGCAGCAAGTAACATAATATAAAAGTTATTGTAGTTCGTTGTAACTTTGATCGATGTTTTAATAATAGTATTGTGGTTAACGATTTATGACGTATTAAAAAAAACTACTTACTAGATCTTTTTCAAACCAATTTTCGGTGGAAGTTTGCATGGCAATGTACATCATATATTTTTTTTAGTTTTATCATTCTCTTACAGGGGGGGGGGGGGGGGGGCACACATTTTACCACTTTGGAAGTGTCTCTCGCGCAAACTATTCAGTTAAGAAAAAAATGATATTAGAAACCTCAATATCATTTTTGAAGACGTATGTGTTTTAATAAAAAAAATAATTTTGAGTTTCAGTTCTAAGTATGGGGAAACCCCAAAATTTAATGTTTTTTTTTCTTTCTATTTTTGTGTGAAAATCTTAATGCGGTTCACAGAATACATCCACTTACCAAGTTTCAATAGTAAGTTCTTATAGTTTCGGAATAAAGTGGCTGTGACATACGGACGGACAGACAGACAGACATGACGAATCCATAAGGGTTCCGTTTTTTGCCATTTGGCTACGGAAACCTAAAAAACTGTGGGCCAACGGGCGAAACCGCCGCCGGAACGCTAATTTTTACCCGACTTCAAAAAAGGAGGTTCTCAATTGGATAGTAGGTTTTTTTATGTATATTAATATTTTTAATGCATAACCAAATTAATAGATTTCTTTTAGGATTTAGTGACACGTAATACATAAGAATGTGTAATGTTAAGTTGTCCACGCGGACGAAGTCGCGGGCAACAGCTAGTAATATATAATATATGGTATTAATAACAGCAACACTTATTGATAAAATTATTAAATTATTAGATATATTTCTAAAACTATAAATTTTATATTAATTGAGACTGTGATATTAAACAATTTATGTTAAAAATGTAATGTTTAAGTTACATTATAAATAAAATATTTGATCCAATATAATATATTGTTCTGTCTCGTACCTATCTATTTGACACTTTTAAGTATATGAGTATATATGTAAATTTTTTAAATATTCGCGTTACTCGTTACACTGGTTTTTTTTTAAAAGAACATATATTTGGTGATAAATAAATGAATCGATTTAGTAATCTGTGCATACGGTGTTACTGTTGTTACGTAAGTACATCAACTATCTGTGATTGTATTCCGAACAAAATGATAGCTACCATTTCCAGTTTTCATGTAGGTAACCTCCCATAATTTTAGGAGAGATCTGGTCGAGGAGTGAACTTACTAAGAGCTATAGACGTTTGATTGCCACGACTCGTTAATTTGAGATTTGGTACACCTAAAAGTTATACAATAAATCTACTACGACTAACTCCTGTAACGTTTGAAAGAGAACAGATTTAATCTACATAATATTAGTTTTTATGCACCTATAAATCCTATACCATATACAAACCAGTTACTCCGATTTTTTTTGTCGTTTACCTATTTAGACATCTTATAAAAAATTGTATATCCTATGGAAAAATAAATTTACATATTTAAGTATTTTTTTGCAAAACGTTAGTTAAATAACATTAATTGAATATAGTTATATTGGGTCAAGGAATTTGGTTGAGGTAGTTGTCCCCACGGACCTGCCGGGTCTTCCGGGTGGGCGGGGAGGTGTATATCCCGACGTGGCGCGTCCCCGGGTGGCGGATAGGGGAATGCCCACCAGAGGTGGGTAGGAGCTTGCTCCCGCGGTCCAAACACGAGCGGGCCCGCTGGTCGCATGACTGGCGGGGAGTCCCTCCGCGTGTCCCTCTGATCAGCAGAGGGCACAGTGGATGGGGCAAGGGCGGGCTTACGTGCCTTACGTGCCGCTGAGCAGGCACTAGGGGTATCCCCTGTGTCACCATCGAGGGCGGCGGGCCCGTCCAGTCGCGAGACTGGCGGGCAAGGCTTCGGTCACCGCCGGCCGATTTGTAACCCGACCCGTAGGCGTCGGGACCGAGGGCCGCCACCGTTAGGGTTGGGGGCCGCGAGGAATGAAAACCTCTATAATCATTTTTGAGGTGGGCCGGCCAGTCGCGAGACTGGCGTGCAATGGCCACGGGCGCCACTTGTCTGGACTGACAAGGCGGCGATGCTGTTCGCAACACATCACGTCAAGGGGTATCACGGGGCGAAAAGCAGGCGAAGGAAAAAGCCACTTTGCGACATTAGATTATGCAAAATAGCAATAAATCGTCTCTGCCTACCCCTCTAGGACCAAGGCTCACGCCTATGTATGTATGAATATAGGTGTTTGTATTTAAAGGTTTTAGATTTCTTCCAAAATGGTCAACTGGTAGAGAATGCCCTATTGGCATTATGTTCGCCTTTTGTTCAGTTTGTGTAATAAAGTTTAAATAAAATAAAAGTACTTAATTAAACATTCTTATGTCCATCCCTCTGTGGAGACAAAAACCTGTAAATAGTAATAAAATTACTCATTATATTACTATTTAAAGGTTTTTGACACGACACAGGGATGGACAAAAAAATTTAAACCTAACTAAATTTCAAATTGTATATCTACATAATGTTATTAAATGAATTTGCTAAAAGAATATGCAGTTGCCGGGTTCACGGGCAACCATATCTCTTAAACTATTAATATTTAGGCTGCTTGATGCCTCGGACTATTCAGTACATGAATTAGAACCTACAAAACAAAACAAAACAAAAAAATTTACATTTGTCAGATACTTAATTATTGGGCCCGATTCTGAAGGCACACATTTAAAATTTGACAGCGCTAAAATTGGTTTCGTCTTTATCTTCATAATACTGTGTGACAAGGATAGCAACAGTTTTAGTGCTGTCAAATTTTAACGTTGTGCCTTCAGAATCGATCCCATTATATTATTAAATTGGACAGCCGATTGGTTACCTTTTTAGACAGAACTCTTAAAACCTTTTAAGTACATACATTAATAATACATACATTAGTAATACATTTTATACTGCTAGCCAATGCTGACGAGACGACCTTCGAAGTAAATAGAATGAAATAAAGCGAAACGTATGTTTATTTATCTAGCATTATTCTTTTATTTACGCTAATTTAATTTGTAAACAATGTATGTAAAATAACCATTAGACGTATCGTAGAATAAAATTACTTATGTATTCCTTGAAACTACCTTAATAATTTAATTAGTCTTATTACGTCCAAGAGCACTATAAATTTTAAATGTCCGCCCTTGAGAATTTAAAAACCCGTTTCAGCTTATTTTCCACTTTTAGGAATTTTTGTATGTTTTAAATACACATCATAAAGTTAAAAGGCTTCATTATTTATAAATCCATTACAAAACGGGGAACTTAACTAACTTTTTAGGTAGGTAATTGTTTTCTAATTACTGTTAAAGTGAAGTATTGTTCCAACAAACGATTAGCGCTCTAATAGCGCGATGGTAGAAAGTCATTGTTTGATTCGGAACACAATACAGACACCACAAAAAGTAACTGACCATCTTCAAGGCGTATTTTTATAGAACAGCACAGTGCAATGATAAAAACAAGCTTTGCTCTAAAGTGGGAAGAAAATGCTCAACGCATTTTTCTAGCAATGGCAGTTGGCACCTACCCAATACAAGAACTAATACCTAAATTAGTACCTTATACGAAAGTATCTTATACTATATCTTAAAGTATGTCTGTGAATGTGTACGGTAAATATTATGGAAAAATGGATAAGATACGGTACAGAATGGGTGACACAAGGATGACTTTTAGAACCTTTTGCTTTGTCATATTTAATTTTTAGTTTGCTAAGAAGGCGGACTTTCGGTCATCTTTATGGATAAAAATGTTTGTAATGATTTTAAGAGCGCATAGTGGGTAATGGTAATTATTAGGACGATAAATAAATTGAAACTGTATTTAGAAAATTTATTTTTATTTGACCTGAAAAATATTCTGGGTGGATATGTGGATTTTTAAATATTTTATGTACACATTATACCTACTCGTACCAATTTGACAACTAGAATATCCTACTGTGTTCCAGAAGAACCTATTTGGTGAAAATACATTGTTAATTGTTCATTGTCAGGGTTCAAGATTCTTTAAACGTTTATTTAGGGCATTAACTTAATAAACATATGACTTAGAAAGCTACCTGGGCATGTTTATCGTTTTAAGGGGTGCGACTATACCTATGCTGATCCGCCGATACGATACGTTTGCATATTATGGTAAAAATATCGCGATACGACCAACGATCTCTATGTACTACTAGATGGAGCGTTCCAAACAATCGCACTGTTCCACGCAACTGCGGCTCCGGGAGCCGCAAGTCGTTTACATTCACTTTGAAACTTGTGCAGTAACTCCGCAGAACATTTAATTATTTACTAAACGCTATTTACCCGTAGCGTCAATATTTAGTCATAATTTTTAGCTATCGAAGGATCCGCGTCAAGAGGCCCCGATACGTTGATATGCCGATATCGGTTGCACCCCTAATTGTTTTCTAATATTTAGTTTTATCTTACAATTTTTTTTATTATGTGAACACGATAACCAACCATGAACAGTCATCTTAACTCCATACGAGCACACCGATATCTTGTTACCGTGAACTAACTATTGTCCCCTTGTTGTAACATAGCTATAAATAAATATATGTCTGTGTATTGCACAAACCAACTCGTTAACTTGATCATGATTTGTTTTAAATAATCATAAAAATGATTACTTTAGCTAACATACAGCAACCATACAACATACTACATAATTAACCAGCATTTTAGGAAACATGATACCCCAGACATTAAATAGAATTTACGGAGTTCTACAAATACCCTCTAACCTAAAATCTAAATAACCTCTACTCCAGTACAAAACCTTTGTACAAACTGACCACCAGGCACCTCTAGAAAGCATTTATTTAATACTTAGGCAAGGAGGGATGATGACGAGGACGACTTATATTATATTTCATCCTTTTCTGGCATAAACAAACAAACAACGATGCTACGATTTCCGAGTGCACCGATGATTCACCAATCAGTGCGATAAATTCTGCACGTGCCGTACAAACGAATGAAAACAAATATACGGTACTACGATGTGACCTATTGAATGATTGGTCAACAAGAAATTATGAATATATGATCATTGATCAAAGAGCACGGTTATACAAGAGTCAAGACCCTCATTGAAGTTTTTAGGTCATTCAGTACAGAGGAACTCAGCTTAAATCAAGGACAACATACTACTCGTATATTCGTTTTTTAATGTTTGGTACCGACTACACCGTAAGCTTTTCGGATAATATTATCATCATCATCAGCCTGAAAGAGTCCACTGTTGGACATAGGCCTCCCCCAAGGTGCGCTACTGAACCCAATCGTCGGTTCTTCTCATCCAGTCACTGCCACCCGCCTTACGCAGATGGTCGCTCCAACTGCCAGGGGGCCTCTCACACTACGCTTGCCCAGTCGCGGTCTCCACTCGAAGACTCGTTTACCCCAGCGATAATTGGTTCAGCAGATGTGACCAGCCCACTGACACTTCAACGTACTATCTTTTCAAGCTATGTCGAAGACTTTAATTATCTGGCGGATCACCTCATTTCTGATCCTGCCCCTTAGGGAAACTCCGAGCATAGCTGTTTTCATAGCCCGCTGAGCTACCTTGAGTTTTCGGACTCAGTGTCAGTGTCCACGTTTCGGCGCCGTAGGTCATCATTATATATAAAAGATAATAATATCCGTCGAACTACAAATCCATTTTGTATGCTCTAACGGATCATGCGATATATAACTATAAGCATTTGACGTCAAACTATCGTAGTGAAACGTGTTTAAATGCCAAACGTCTATCAGACTACACCTGATACTTTTCATACTCATTCTCCTGGCAAAAGGCAATCAGCTCAGTTTCATACAAGTTGTATATATTTATTAAGTAGGTTAATTGGCACGCTGCCAGCTTTAGCGGTGGATTGGATCATTGCTCTCTCTATTTTTAGAGGGAATTGTTAAGATTTAGGAAGTATTGTTATTTGACTTTTGGTTTATAATTGTTTCGGCTGCTTTGTTGATTTAGTCGTTGGACTCATGTTATAGTCCAAATGAAAACCGGAAAATCCTGTATATATAAAGAATGATATTATATATATTATTTATATATCCCTGTGGTATCTTGAACAGAATAAGTAACATTTCTATATAACCTGTATCGCCAGTTAATGGACCATAAGGAGGAGGGGGCAAGATGAGTGACAAATTGAGGAAATAAGTACAATAGTAAGTTAAATTTAAATAAATATTTTTTACGAACGACGTTTTTATTTCATCTTAGAATAGGGCCCGCCGCAATCTTACCATGCGTGTAGTCAAGGCGACTAAAAGATTGCAGCAGGGACGGGCAGCATCGTTATCCTGTGTAAATTAATATCATTACGGCGATCACCAATCCGCCTACCAAGCGTGGTGTTACGGCAAATCCCCCAATGGACAATGTGGAGAGAGGCTTATGTCCAGCAGTGAACGTATTTAGGCTGATACACTGATGACACATTATCTAATCCCAGACTAGTATTTCCTCCTGTACGTGTGTAGAGGATCAAATTGTAAAAAGTTGCCTGTCCTAGTGGAAATCGAACCAACGACCTCCGGCGTACCTATGACTCTAACGACCAAGCCAGTAGACCAATGAGGCGATAAATATAACTTGTACGTACATTATTGTATTGTTCCATGATCGTACTATAACCAGTGTTATCGCACGATCAATTTTCAATCATTAGATTATAAATGCGCCCTTGAAGTAATTTATTTTAAATTGCATGCGATCAAGTAAATATAGCAGTATATAAACGTATAATAGATATGTAACAATGCACAAAAATAATTACTCAGGTTATGACGTCACTCTCAATAGTCATTTCAAAGCGGATAAATCGGGTATCGTTAGGTGTTTAAAAATATATTTTCAGATTTTTATCAGTCATTTCACGATTATCTATATGTGTTACGCTAACGCTAGATTAATGTTGCTTTGCCACACGACACGGCTAATTACCTAACTAGCTACGCCATTAGTGCCGTAGGTAGCGCATGTTGCCGTGAGGGCTGTGATGAGATGAGTGCTCCCTAAACTTATCGACCCTGGAATCGTGTTTGGAATGTTTTTTTTTATTAATTATTATCAAAGTTTCCCGTGTGGTTTCCGGTAGAGTAGAATAGGACCACTCCAACTCTTCCCGTGGATGTCGTACAAGGCGACTAAGGGGATACATTATAAAACATCAATCAGGCCTCCCCCACCCGTCTGGCCAGCGCAGGGAGTGTAGGCCAAATCCTCCGTCTGTCTCCGGCAGATGAGAGAGGGTTGTGCTCCTGCAGTGGAGACAAAAATAACCTGATGATGATTATGATGATCAAAGTTCATTTGAATCAGCCGAACTAGTAGTTAGATGCGTGTTTCACATTGTTCGGTAGTGGTTTTTTAATGTAGGTACCTTATACACAACGCTCTGAAAAAAAATTCAATGCATTGGCCAACTATATAGTGTCTAAGTCAAACACTCTCTTGTAAATTGGCCGCAAATTAATGTATTTTTGAACACCAACATGTAAAAATAATAATTCCTCGTCAATAAGTGTAGCCAGACCCCACCACGTCTGTCAAAAGTTGACATTTGGATTACTTCCGCGTTACCTTTACCGACTCTACCCTCAATATCATAAAACGCAAACGTAAACTTCCTATTTCTAAACGTATGTCGATATCCAGATGATAGATGGTCTAAGATACTTACTGACTGATACCCGAGGGGTGGAAGCACGAGGAAGGCAAAGAAAAATATGGATTGGCGAGATGAGGAAAATGCTAGAAGCGACATTGACGAAGTCGGTACGAGACCAGAATGAGTGGGGCAACTGGTCTTTGTCCTTAGGGCGGACTGAATTTAGAAAAATAATATACATTCCATTCCATTTATATATATACATACTAGCTGTTGCCCGTCCGCGAGAAATACATAATAATTACATTATTATGTATTTCTCGTAGGAATTAGATGTTTTTTCGGGATAAATATAAGATCGACATTATGGTTAAATTAATTATTTAAATATTATTATTATTATTATTTTTTGACATTTCTTTGATTTGTATTTTATTTTAATTATTTTTTTATGCTTACAATTGGTAAGGAAATATTATTTTTAAGTTAATGACATGTAATGAAAATTATTAATAAATTATGTCTATGTCTAAAAACTATCCTTTGCCCTATTCCAGGACCTAACCTGTACGTATGCCAAGTTTCATCCCAGTTGGTTGAAGCATGATTGAGTAACAAACATCCAAATATCCAAACATCCAAACTTTCGCATTTATAATATTAGTGGGAAGTGGGACTGACATTACAAATCGCGCATTTTATAATTACCATTCCCGGATTGAAATTCGTTGTAAATGTTAAGTAGATGAAAAAGGTGAAGGAACTTGTATTCAAGTCGAGTTACAGGTTTGGTGTTAGGTTAAACGATCACACGTTACAACAATCCCGTGAAAAATAATGTCCATATTAATCTAACGTGACATATTTGAGTGACCGTCTCGTTGGCCCAGTGACTTGGTGATTAGACTCGAACGCCAGAGGTCGTGGGTTCGATTCCCACTGGGGACAGACAACTTTCTACAAGTTTATCCTGGTCTAGATGTTATATTTGTGAATTGTAAATTTTTTTTTAATTCCCATAGCACAGGAGAAAATTCTAATTTGGGATTAGACAAGTGTATGTATATGTTCTACTTACTTCTACTTATTTATTTCAGTAGCTTATTACCTACTTATTTATTTCAGTAGCTAGTATATAAATATCTACCTAATTCCGATCCCTGGTAATAATTGTTCAGTAATAAAGTGGCTTCTTATCTTATCTTACCTAAACTTACTATTGGATTGTTGTAGTCGGTACCATTGGCGGCATCTCTCTATATTTTGCGGCATCTCTATGTATCTTGCGGTAACTTGCCGTTTAGAAGAATTTAGAGCATGAGGAAGTGCTCGATTGCTCACCGACCTCACTCGCTTCCTTGCAATTTAAACGCAAGATCGCCACGCGCGTACCTACTAGCTCGTTAATGAAACAAAACAATGTTAAACACGTGTAAATCCTACATAATACATATAAGCAGCAAATGCCACTGTAGTACCACGTAAGTAGGTTTAGAATAGCAGAAAGTATCTCGTACTGATAATAAATAACAAACAGTTTGCAAAACTAATGTAGATAGGTACTTTATCAATACAGAGAAGACTTCCCGTGTAGACCTAGTATTTTCCCGAGGAAAAAACTAGAGAACAAATAACCCATTCAACTAACAGTATAATAATTAAAACAAGTGTACATATAGATTTTAATTTATCTCTACCTTATTCCAGAACACCATCGAACGGCAGCATATACGTGAATGGTAGAGTGCGCAACTACAAGATGTTCCGGAGGCGGTCGTGCTATATCCTGCAGGATGACATGGTTCAGGACATGCTGACCATCCAGGAGTCACTGAACATCGCCGCAGACCTCAAGCTCGGCGACCACATCAGTAAGGAACAGAAGCGGCGGAGGGTGAATAGTAAATTAATCTAACTTTTATATTATAAAAGTGTTAACGATTTTTGTGTTTCGATGCTTTTAACCTTAACAACTGAGCCGATTTGTATGAAACTTGGTAGAGTTTTAGCATTTAGAATAGCCTATATCCAGGTTTAATACAAGTTTAAAAATAATACTTCACATTGTGTTAAAATTGTGTTGGTTTGTGGGTTATTCATTTTTTATTTATGGCAACGATCTCTATGTACTACTAGATAGAGCGTTCCAAGCAGTCGCTCTGTTCCACGCAAGTAGCCACAACTCTTTCACATTCACAATGAAACTTGTGCAGTTACTACGCAGAACATTTAATTATTACTAAATATTTGAAACTTGTGCAGTTACTATTCAGAACATTTAATTATTTACTAAATATTGACATTATTTAACCGTAGCGTCAATATTTAGTAATAATTAAATGTTCTGCGTAGTAACTGCACAAGTTTCATTGTGAATGTGAAAGAGTTGTGGCTACTTGCGTGGAACAGTGTGACTGCTTGGAACGCTCCATCTAGTAGTACATAGAGATCGTTGATTTAAGGACAACGAGGATCCACGATAATGTTAGTAGCTTTTTACTTATGTACTAAGTAAGTATGTCAATATAAAGTAGTAGAATTAAACTTCGTTGTATTTACAAGGTGCCATATGATAGGGCTGCCTCGAACTCTCGTAAGGACGGACACGATTTTTTTTCGCAAAGCCACGTAGAACCGCACGCATACATATTAGAACATCACCAAGGCACTACGTATCGAGTTACTCTATAAGTATAATACCATTGATTTTATCATCAAAAACGCGAATTATTTTTTGCACCGAATCACAATACTTCCTTCACTATTACGAGTATTCACTATAAAAATCTGTCTCGAACTGGCCTAGTCGCCAGTTCAAATACTGCTCGTGTATTATTTTTCAACAGGATCCTTTTAAGGCAGTAAGAAATAATATAATCACCACGATTGGCAGGCGGATTAGTGATCGCAGTAATGATCTTAATATACACAGGAGAACGCAAGAACATAGTGTCAGTTATCAGTAATAATATGTTTTTTCCTCTATCCAGGTAGAAGAAATAATAACTTCCCTCGGTCTAAGTAGAGTTCGGCACACGCGAGCCGGCAAATTGTCCGGCGGCCAGAAGAAACGGCTCGCGATAGGCCTGGAGCTGGTCAGTGACCCGCCTGTCATGTTCCTAGACGAACCAACCAGGTCAGTCGGTATTTTAGTCATTTGTCTAGACCCTTTTCATTCCATTTTTGGTCTTGATCTCGATGAAATATTATGTGTATTGTCCTGTCCTTGTCAAAATTTCTATAGAATAGAAGAAAATTCAAATGTAAGAAATATTTATTGGTTTTACTATTTACAGAGAGTGTATTATTGTGTACTAGCTGTTGCCTGCGACTTCGTACGCGTGGACAACTTAACATCACACATTATTATGTATTTCCCGTAGGAATGGGATGTTTTTTCGGGATAATCACTATCATATGTCCTATTCCAGGACCTAACCTAATGTGTGCCAAGTTTCATAACAATCAGTCTAGTGGTTGAAGCGTGATTGAGTAACAAACATCCAAATATCGAAACATCAAAACTTTCGCATTTATAATATTATGTAGTGGGAAGTGGGATTGACATTACAAATCGCGCATTTTATAATTACCATATTCGGATTTAAATTCGTTGAAAATGTTAAGTAGATGAAAAAGGTGAAGGAACTTGTATTCAAGTCGAGTCACAGGTTTGGTGTTAGGTTAAACGATCACACGTTACAACAATCCCGTGAAAAAGAATGTCCATATTAATCTAACGTGACATATTTTAGTGACCGTCTCGTTGGCCTAGTAATATTAGTAGGATTATTTTTATGTACACTAAAGTGTTTTTGAATTAAGTGTAAAACTAAGAAAATACATTTATGGTAATCATAAGGTTTCATGGGCATTCAGTACTAAGCCACATTTGCTGACTATGACTTAAAAAAATTGACTGTCCACTGTCGAACTTATAAATTGGTGTAAAGTCAAAATCAAAGTCGTGTTTCCAATAACGGTTGTTGTTATGCGACGACCTATACATATAATCACCACTTCATCCCAACTAAGAGTCTTAGATATTATATAGTGTGCAAACCTTATCGTACAACATAGCCACCTACGACTTGGTTTATTTTATCTAGTACTATTGCAAACGTACAATATTGTCTTACGCGTGCCCAGGGCATGCACTGGGAGCGTGCACGCACGCGGATAATGCGCGTCGCAGTAATCATTTCTCGAAGGCAAAGGCAATTGAATAAAGAGCAAAAGTGCTGTTAGTGTTATTAATGGATCTAACTTATCTCATAAATAATTGGCATTGATATATATTTTCAATTAGTCCACTGCTGGACCAGGCCTCTTCTAAAATATATGCTGCCCATCACCTGAATTTTCTTAGTCGACATCCAAAGACAGGAAAAGGCTGGGATTGGTGATATTCTGCCCAGGATAGCACACAGCGTATCTGGTCTAATATAGTTTATCAGATGAAGTCAAGCTAAAGTTATTGTTACTAATAACTTATTACCAATATGAAAATCAAAGTTGAAATTATGTATGGATGAACTAAATCCATGTTTAAATATTTATTTCTTGTACAATATGGACTATCAAATCGGACAGATTTTCCACTCTTGCTAAAATGCCACTTGGATTGGGCACATCATCATTGTATAAGCCCTTAGATGTCCACAGCTGGACATAGGCCTTTCCCAATAAACGCAACCACACCCGGTCCTCCGCCCTCCGCATCCAGCCGCTTCCGCTCCCCTTCTTCATGTCGTCGGGCCATCTGGTGGTGGGGCGGATTGAGCTCGTAATAATCAAACTGTGGCTGTCTTACCCTTCAAACCGGATCACAAGAATTTATACATTAAAATCTGATGGTAGAAAAAGCGTTACTTAAAATTATCCTATCCAAACCTACTTTACTATGAACGTACTAGAGTTAAAAACTAGATGAAAAAACTAGATGTGAACTTAATGAAATATTTTCAACACAGATACATCCTGAAACCTTAGATGGTTCCTCTGTCTCCTCTAAATGTGCTCAATGAAATACATTGATTTCAAATTACTCTATTTAATGTGTATAAATACCGTACTTTTATGACTCGACAGTCATTTCCTTTTGTACCCAGTGTAGGTCAACGGATCCTGAATCACTCGATATCGTCCAGTTGCCCTTCAATTAGCTAGGTAGGTAGATATATACTAGGTATCTATATGAGCAAAAGCACAGGTGTATGTTTGTAATCTCATGTTATCTAACTAATATGATAACCTAATATGCGACAACATGTTGCGATTAGATATAACTGAGTCATTCTCTTTCTACCTACCCTCTGATGAACAATCTTGATTCGATTGTGATGAATGATGAAGGGAAAATCTACTATGATAATATTCTTCTTGTTCTATTTTTTATTTTCTTTACCATTCTTTACGGCAAGGTTCGCCTAATTTGAGGAACGGTTGCCTTGTCACAGTACTGAAGTACAAATATTCATCTATCCGCCATTTTCTATTGTACAGTTGATAGGCGTATCTCATTTTATTGCACCACGGCCGATTTATGCCACTTTTAGCAACATTTAATAGGCTACTTGACTTTGCGTCGCCCTTCCCTTCTTCCAATCGATAAATATTCTTTTGATGTTCACTGTGTACTTTAAAAGAACAAACAAAAAAGGGTTCTTAGATCATTCTTAAGATAATCAGTCGTTATATCATCGTACCCCTACGTGACATTTATTCATGCCCCGAGAATTATGATGTCTGATGATAATAAACTCTTAGCGGGGGACCATTAAGCCGTATTTTATGATTCAAATAATTCGGACACATTATGACAGGGACCTAAAAGATGACAAGGATTTTAAAAGAGAGCGCAGATCACAGTCATTCTGAAGTACCATGTAGCTCATAGATTTAATCATTTTTCAGTCTAGGTCAAACTAACCACGAGGGTAGATGATTTTTACGCAATCATGTATAAAAGTCTGCCTCAGTTCTGCGGCTAATGCGAAGGAGCTTCAGCGGAATCCTGACGATTATGGAGAGACTGGGTTCTGTTCTACCTACTTGGCAGGTTCAATGACATCAATGTAAATACACGTTAGAGGTGCAGAACAGTGTCAGGGCGGGCGATACTCAGTCCTTATCATTTTTTTCTTTATTTCTCAATTCTTTGGACGAAACTGGTTTCGTAGGCGACCGACGAGGTTTTAAGTAGGATTTACTAGCAAATAGGGACTTTTGATGTCTGACATAAATGAATTTTATAACAAGACAAGATTAACCTCATTTCTGTTTTATTGCCCACGATTTAGTCCCAGAAGGGTAGGCAGAGACGATGGATCGCCACTGTTTTATTAAGCTCTTGATAAATCATTAATATTACTACGTTCTTAACAATAAACTTCTCTGGTTAACAGTGGCCTGGACAGCTCAATATCAAAACAATTAGTATACTTACTCCACCTTCTGGCTCGGCAAGGGCGGACGGTGGTGGTGACCATGCACCAGCCGTCAGCAGCGCTGCTGAGCATGGTGGACCGACTGTACGCCATAGCGGCGGGCCGGTGCGCCTACATGGGGTCAGTGTCGAGGTTGCTGCCTTACTTGGAGCAGATGGATTTGGTGTGCCCACCGTACCACAATCCCGTGGACTTCTGTGAGTATTTCTTGATGAGGACAGTTTCTCACTTTCTCTCTATATTCAGAAGTATATTCTATTAATATATTCTATTAATATATATAATGAAGTATATTACTTTTTATATTCTTTTTCTATATGTAGAGAAATTATTGTTCTTATGAACACGCGGTCCTGGGGACATTTGGTTTTAACAGTTACGAATCTACTTGGGAATCGATCGAATCTCCATGGTTGGGAGTAATTTGAATAAATGTTGTTTGTTAGTTGGTACCTAAATAAAACTCAACTTTATCAATTTTAGTTTTTCGCTAAGCACAGGCGATTAAATGAAATCCCCTACTGTTAATTCAAAGCAACGTACAATAATTTTGTTTATCTTTCTTTATTGTTTCAGTAATCGAAATATGCGTAGAAAATGCCGACGACCTAGTAGAATACTCCCAAAATGGGAAAAATTTAGAATGGTTATCAAATATTTCTCACGAGATCGATAAATTAGTAGGTAAGTTTATAATTATGCTCTATTATAAAGCGACGCAGTGTCATAATGGATCTTCTCAACTTAGATAAACTGTGACATTTAAGTACAGATAAGTACAGGGACAAGAGTACGGATAAATACATTATTTATACTAATCTTCGACTAATTCCAAATTTTCGTTTTACAGAAGAAAATAATTTAAATAGCACATGTGACGAAGTATTCCTGACAATGCTGCCGACTCCAAACGAGGATCCAACTAGCAAAATTTTATTGAAACTCAAAAGCACATACTCAACGTCATTTTGGAGACAATTCGCTACGCTAACGGAAAGATCTCTTCTCGTAAGTCTATTTCATCTCTAACTACAACATTTGAACCATTATGGTAAGATACATCCCACGCAGATGTATTTTATAGTTAAAATAAATGTGAAACAGATCGCAATGTTCTATTTCCTCTAAATGATATTCGGAACAGTCACCGTTAGTTTTACGAGCAGACTGAATGAAGTATTATTATACAAAGATTAAGCCTACTTCAACTGCATTTTCTACCATATTTTTCTCTTTGTTTAATCGATAATGTTATGTACTGTCTTTTAGATATTTTAAATTAAATGCTCACGCTGTCTCTTGAAAATCAATGTAAACGGTTCAAAATGTAGATACCTACAAATCCCTTCTATCCTTTCCACCTGCCTAATGTTTATCTATTGTTGGGACATATACTCGTATCGCTCCATCAAAGCCATTGCAGTCCAGATCGAACATGCGGTTCACTAACCATCGACTGAATATGGATCTGGCTGGTGATCTGCCAGTTTGAAATTTTATTAAAAGTACATTACTGCAGAGGTCGGGAAGTTAACAATTGCAGGACGAGTAGGAGTTTTATAATACGAGTCATGTAGTAGATTCTATAATACGAGTCATGCGATTGTCACTCCCGCCGTGGTATGTACGAGTACAACCTAAAGTGTTTTCTAAAAAATATTATGAGGCAATGATAAAAAAGTTGGTTAATAAAACGAATCATTTATTGCAGTTAATGTTAAATGTTTATTTTGCTCATAAAGGAAAATCTTATTATTTTTCCGGGAACACTTATGTTAGTTTAGAAGATACTTGCGTTTATTTTCCGCCATTTTTTTATTATTACTTGTATTTTTTCATTATAGCAGCAGATTTTGTGAAAATAAATAAAATTAAATTAAATGAACAAAACCACGTAAATCTTATAAGTTCTCAAGTTATGAGGACATACAGAGAGACGTTGCATTTTAGAATATGTAGGGATGTGTCCAATAAAAGTATTTTTCAAAAAAGAATCTATGGATTTGGCTGAACTCAAGTTTTCCGAGAGAAATCGATTCTATAAACAAAACAATATTTCGCAAAAATATATATTACAGGTTAGAAGTTGGTTGACTAACTTTTGTTTCTTTACTCAATGCAACTGTCTCAAATTTAAAAGTTTAGCGCAGTAGATAATAATGAATGTTCATACCAATATTGCTGGCCTACAAAGAGATGATCTCGCCGTATATTAGGTGCTTCCTGTGTTTCTTTTATGAAAGGAGCATGATATGATTAAGATTTTTTTTTATCTACATTGCAGTCAAGTTGGCGTGACCCGTCGTACACAATCATGCTGACGAGCATCCACTGCGCCATGGCGTTGTTCATCGGATGCTTGTTCTACAACATCGGTGAGGACGCCAAGTATGTCCGCGACAACTACAGCTACCTCATCTTCAGTCTTCTATTCCTCATGTTCACAGCGTTCAGCGCGGTCTCTATCACTTGTAAGTATTCCAACATCTCTAGAGTCTCCGTCTGTTCATTATACCCACTCTAGGAGAAGGTAGCTTGTCGATTTTTCAACGAAAATGTTGTATAAAACATGTTCCCTTTATTTAGTTCCAGAACAGTTCCCGCTGGTCCGCCGGGAGCATTTTAACCGGTGGTATATGGCAGGAGCATACTACGCCTCAACCTTAGTCTCAGCCCTGCCCACCCAGACGGTTTGCACGCTGAGCTACGCGTTCATCACTTTCTGGATGACAGGGCAGATTCCTGACCTCCTGAGGTTCATCAGCTTCTGCTGGATATTATTATTGGTCTCATTTGTTGCTCTCTGCATTGGTCTTCTCAACGGATCTATGTTTAATGTCAAGGTAATATTTTTTGCTATCTATAGATACCTATAATAAACCTGTAACTGGTCTATGTCTGTACATGGGAGATATTATAGAAAAATGTGTATGAGGGGTCTTTATAGGGCCAATAGAAGCCAAATAATTGCATTTTTGTCTGTCTGTATGTATGTTTGTTACCTCATCACGCAAAAACTACTGAATGAAATTTTATGCAGTTTTCACACTTGTCTTGCTGGAGGTCTTATTTAAAACCTGGTGCACCAGGTTGATACGCCACTTGAAACCTGAGATATAAATAAAGTAAATTTTTCTAGAAGCCATTATATGCAATATAACAAAGAAGTATAATTATCATGTTCGGTACAATTCATATTGAGATTGGTTTGTACTACAGTTGGAGCGGTAGTGGGAGTGGAATCGGGATTGGAATTAAGAGTCTGAGTGGGAGTGGGATAGAGAGCGATATTGGGAAGGGGAGCGGATTCTGTAGTCCACGCGAGAAGAGCGGCAGGCACAGCTAGTTCATTCAAAAAAAATATTGTTTTCTGAAATGTGTCGAAAATGATATTGAGGGCATAACCCCGACACACCATACAAGCGAGCAGATTTAATTATCTACTACTATTACAGGCGTACCAGTCTGTACGTACATGTTTTTGAGTGCGCGTAAATATAGTAGGGCTGGCTGCAGCGCAATCGAGAGACGCACAACGTTGTACGTCAACACATAAGTGCTTCTCTTTATAACTGAATGCGTCGACTGCCAGACATGCTCTGTTTTGCGGGCGGCGATAAACTGGCGGGCGGAGGTGAGTCGCTTCTTTACGTAGTAATATCTAGTATTCTCTGGTAAGTACAGCCGTTGTCTATAGATATTTACATTGTTTTTATATAGCGGACGATTTGTTCGACTAATCGAACTAACAGTCTAAAAAACGGAACCGTCTCTCCCAAGTAACCTAACCCTTGTTAGCGGCCTTCGTGTGCTTATTAATGATAGTCTGTTATGCATTTAGATAACAAAATAATAAGTTGTCTATTCTTTTCAGAACGGAGTCATCTTCGGTCCGTTTATCATAATGCCGTTCACAATTTTCTCCGGATTCTTCCTTCGCTACGGCGACGCGCCCTTCTTCTTCCGATGGATGTTCCACGTCTCATTCCTGAAGCACGGACTGGTGGGCATTGTCATATCAATCTTCGGTATGGATCGCCCCAAATTGCCGTGCTCTGATTTATACTGTCATTACGCCTATCCACAGCAGTTTTTATTAGATAATGGAATGACCAATGAACTATATTCTCTAGTGAACGTAGCGCTTTTCGCGATTGCGTGTTTTGCCATTTCGTGTTCGTATGTTATATTGAAAATTAGACTTAAATGTAAATGGTGATGTGATTGTGCTGTATTGGTCATGGTAAAATAAGAAATATTTGTATAGACCGGGCTGCGACGATAGGTGATCATACGTTATCGAGTGTTAGGATTAATGAGTTCTTGTGGCCTTGCTTAACTATGTAGTCACCTAGTTTGTCGACTATTTAACATAGTCAGGGTTATGATGAAAATATCTGTGTACCAGAATCAGAACTATATCCTATTGCATGTTTCACTTATGTATAATATTATGTTATTCGGTTGATTGTGTTTACAAGAACTCGGTGAGTCAGTGAGTGTCAGGGTTAAATATATGGTAGCAATGGTATGTAACAGGGTATAATTAAGCACTGTACAAAATCCGGATGAATTGACAGAAGCTTTAGCCTTATTTTATAAACCGGTTACAAAAATTAGATAGACGAATTACCTACAGAGTTGGTTATATTTTTTTATGGATCTAGTATAAGTGGACATTCCGGAGTTGTAACTTTCTATTAATACTTATAGTTTTAATACATTCCAAAGCAATTGAAGAATGGGCTCAAATATGTAATTAGCTTTGACAGTTAGAACTACCAATGAATACATGTTAAGTTACAATGCAGAGATAATTTTTAACAAAGAATATAAAAATAACATTTTCCACAATAGATGAAAAGTAGTAACCTAACCTATGTATTAAATATGATAATACTTGTGTTAGTAAGTAAATGGTCAGGGCGGCTCCACCGTAGATAATCATATTTCTGGTGCACAACAAAGCACATTTGATTTTATCCGATAAGACGATGAGACTATAATAATGTTCAACCAATCAAAATATGAGTATGAAACATATATGATTCTTATAATATGTCTTAGATCGATTGATAAAGTTTTAGTCAAGCTACAGAACCACGTTGCATTTATCTCCTCAGGTTTTTGGTGACTTTGGGTTAACTACGGTGGCTGCCTCGCCTGCACTAATAAAAGTTTCGTATATAACGTGGTTTTTAAAATGTCGAGTGACAAGAGTTACAGAATATAATTATCTTGTAGAGTTAACTCTATTTAGCATCCAGACACTGACAGAGGTTTGCTTAGAAATTTTAAAAGTAAGGTGCACCGGCAAATGCAACTAGGTATGGGGCAAACAAATTTAATTATTTACTAAATACACATAACTTTTAATTATTTACTAAATATTGACGCTATTTACCCGTAGCGTAAATATATTTAGTAATAATTAAATGTTCTGCATAGTAACTGCACAAGTGTCAAAGTGAATGTGAACGAGTTGCGACTCCCGGAGCCGCAGCTGCGTGGAACAGAGCGATTGTATGGTTCGCTCCATCTAGTAAGTACGTAGAGATCGTTAGAGACAAACGCAACTACAGAGTTTATTTATATCTATGGCTAGTGGAGAAAACCTTACCTCATTATTCATCATAAAATCTATATATGACGTAAATAATTTGTTCCCCCTCTAGCCGTAGACGTAAATTCTATAGTTGCATTGACCCCGTAGCTCCTTAATTTCAGTGCAAATTGTGAGGTTGTGTGTAAGTTTGACTGACCATACTTGGGTCTAAAATAATAAATAGATGTATATTTATTATATCTAAACTCATGTAATCATAAAGAAAATGGGTGCGAACAGTATAGCCTTAATTCTTAGTCAACCCCAACAATATTATAAGAAAGCATTAAAATATCAGGGAGTAAAATCTTTTGATAAATTGTTAATATTGTTTGTCAACCCGTAATATTATAAGAAAGCCTTAGAATATCAGAGTGATTTTATATGAATTTCTAAGAGTGAAGTTTCAGTCTACAGACAGGTCTACAGACAGGTCTACAGACAGGTCTACAGACAGGTCTACAGACAGGTCTACAGACAGGTCTACAGACAGGTCTACAGACAGGTCTACAGACATGTGTTATGCAAAATTGCAAATGAAACTATAAACTTTGAACAACATTAATCTGTTTAACATGTCCACACACACAATATGTTAAACCGTTTTTTTCCCATACTAATAATCGATTACATTGATTGGGAAATGGGAAAAAACATTAATCTCATAATCAGTCAACTGGACCGCACATTTTTGTTATATTAGTAGCCGTCAACTTGTCAGCTGGATGCCAGTAGTATTTGTAGTAACAGTTTTGAGATGTTGTACAGAAATTTTACCAACTCTGTGTCTGCGAATGCAAATTAAAAAGTGTCATTGATTAGTATTTGTATATTCAAAATGCTCTGATGATTTATAAAAGGTAGGTGTTTGCCATAAATGTTTTGTCCATATTTATTAGTAAGAATAGCTATATAACTAATATAAGTTAAAGATATTAAACGTTTTGTATTTTATTATGATTGTTAACTACCGAAATTATAAATTTAAGTACCTTTTTAAACCAAAGTCTTGCCACTTTAATATTCACTTTTGTATATTATTGTGTCTATTAAAAATTATACATAATATAAATTAGATATGACGTCACAAACGGCATAGTCTATATTTCGTATTATATAAAAAATATTTTTACTAAATTTCAGAACCAAAATCTCAAATTTAGAGTCCCCGCAGACTGCGAACTTTATATCGGCCGATAATTTAGTCGGATTGAGCTGCTAGTGCGCACACTGGGCCAACAAATCGTCATAGTGTGCGCACTTGCATACATCTTTATACTGTTTAAGAGCCTGACTAAATTATCGGCCGATATAAAGTTTGCAGTCTGCGGGGACTCTTAAAGTTATATTGTTACTTATTATCATCTTACTTTTGTTTGACAGGGGTAGACATTATTTTAGTGCTGTCAATTTTTTTAAGTATAGCTAATCATATTATATTATAACAAATAATAGACAAGTACAGTCAGCATCAGATATTTATAAACGGCCAATTTGTGCAAATATTTCTGAGCTCTCAAACTGATTTAAAATAGTATATACCAGGGATTCCCAAACTATTTTGGGCAAGAGACCCCTTTTCCAAAATGAACTGATACCTCAGACCCCCATAGCCAAATTGCTTTAAAAATCATATCTCTAGTCTTTTAAAAGTACAATAATGATACTTACTTCCTACTAAAATATTAGTAATTCTTATAACAAGTTGGTACACGTAACACAACTTATACAGTATCTTGAAAGTTTCAAATAAGAACTTGTTTTAATTAATAGGGGTCGATTTTTAGACCTCGTCGACCTCCAATATCAGTTTTCGTTTATGTCGACCCCCTGGGAATCCGATTTCGACCCCAAGGGGTCGGTATCGACCACTTTGGGAATCCCTGGTTTAGACAATCATAAAATAAAATCGTTTCTGCATAACTGGATCCTTTGTTATGTCATGGACTATAATTCCAATGTATAAACATTGGAACTAAATCATTTAAGTCTAGTCCACGTCATGACACCTTATATAAATATATAGGTATTCGTCAGTTTGAGCGGTCAGAAATATTTACACACCTCGGCGGTTATTATAAGGCAAAGAGATCATGGTACGAGTCCCGACCTCAAATCTGTCTGAATGAAGGAAAACTTCTTTGGCCTTGGTATTTCGACAATTGTGAGGGAGGCACGAACGCCAGTACAGTACAGTACCAAGACATGTACAATTTTTTTTTAATAATAGTTATAAGTCATGGACCATATTGTCAGAATTAAGTAAACGTATTACTATAAATGTCTGATGTAATCTGTACTCCTTATGAACTTCATAATGAGTATATCCTTGTCTATGAAACATACAAATATTTTCATAATGGTTGAAGATACGAATATATACATATCAGAATACAAGTTGGCAAAAGTGTTTTAAGAAATATAAGGATGTACGCAGAGACAATAGACAAAACCAGTTAATTACAAAAGTATGACAACTCCTTGGTTTGACTTTCATTTTTCTGATCATTATAATATATATAATATCTTAATATAATAATTAAAATAAATTAATAATTAAATTATAAATGAGCCAGCCTACCAGTCCATGCAGTCTTAACTTCGTGCCTTCGGTACTCGACGGACAGCGCGCGGGCCGTGCAGTTAAGACGACAAAATGATAGAGTCGTTCTACCTAATAAACAATGAATTATTTTATTTGTATTCTATTATTATAAATATACATAATGTACCTATATGTTATTATGTTATAGAAGCCATACACTACACTATATGTTTGTTTTAATCTGGCAGGAATCGCAAATTTGGTTGCAGCGAGTTACCTGCAATACTCGACAATCGCATTGTTTAAATTAAAACGATAGGGATGCCTATAATATATTAAAATATGTTTCAGGTGGAGGCACCATAGAGTTTGTATAGTGTTTAGATATTAATGACTCTTTTGCTATATAGATATTAATAGTCGGAAATATTAGACCTCTAAGGCTGTTGATATTTAATGCTGACTCTACAAACCACGAGGATCCCCAGAGTCGAGTAGTAGTTAGTAGAGACCTTTATAATATAACAAATAATAACATTCATTTAATAACATCAAATATTGCTATTTCATTTAACATCATGAAGAGGAAGAAATGTTTACTTAATTAGACTGAAAATGATAATACTTCTACATAAAAGGCTATCGCAAGTGACCCTCGGGCGAAGTGCACAATACTATCTACAATAGATTGTTAGTCAAGTTGTATAGAATAAATAAAAATTATGGGAAAATGCTTAACAAGATAAACAACACATGTTGACTTCTTAAAAATAACAAACATTAAAGCTTTAAAAAAACTATAAGTAATGCAGACACACATATCTGAACAGTTTTATATATACACTAACTGTTGCCCGCGACTTCGTCCGCGTGGACAACTTAACATTACACATTATTATGTATTACTTAATCCTTAAATAAAACTATTAATCTGGTTATGCATTGAAAAAATATATATATATATATATATATAAAAAATTAGCCTGCCGACGGCGGATCCGCAAGTTGGACTACAGAATTAATGTCTTTTTTTTTAATAAAGTTGTCATTTACTTCATGTTTATCATTAATTAAAAGATTACCATTAAATTATTTATATTTTTTATGTTTTAATATTGTGCAAAAAGTTAAGTGTTTTTATTTTATTGAAAAAAAAACCGCAGGTGATATTCCCCTTTCCCCTCTCCCATTTTCTTTCCTTCCTCATGCCCTTCCGACCACGTTGAATAATACAGAGCCACTTATTATCGAATAACGAACTTTTTGTATCGAGCTTATGGAAATACCCTGAAATAGAACAGCTAAAACCAATAAATAAAACTATAAATGAGTTTTAAAACATTTCTCTCACTCTCTGTCAAGTTTTTGCTGCGACCAGTAATGTTGAACTATACTTTCATACAAATGATATGAAATAAGAGGTCATCTTGTAGATCAGCCTCCTGACATTTTATTGAGATATAAGTTTTACCAAATTGTGGCCCGAAAGCAAAGATATTAAACAGTGAAAACGCCGTCAAATTCTGTTCAGTAGTTTCCAAGGTTAGCCTGTACATACATACATACATACAGACCGACACGAAAAATTTTAATTATATTTTTTGAGTCTACTAGTCTTAAGAAATGTCCGGGTAGTGAATTTTTTTTTTACATCAATGTACAGATTCGCTTTTCTTTTGTTTTTTCTACTCTTTTATTATATGTATAGATACTTACTAGCTAATAGCTGCGGCCGTAAATAATATTTTTTCGCGTGGTACACATTAGCATAAGTTGATTTCCATGATACAGATTATGTGTGTGCAAAATTTCATGGAGATCGGTTAAATGGTCAAGCTTTGTAAGCGAAAATCTCACTTTCGGATTTTTTATATTAGTTAGAATTAGGATTAGGACTATAGCAGACAATCAATACTTACGTGATAGTAACAAACTCGTCTGCAGTTGCCTCATACTTCCTCTACACTCGTAAGACAAAAAGTGATATGGTATCTAAGTACGAGTGTTTCGTAACGCGGCGAGCTCTTAAATCTTATAGGAGCTTGTAAGTAATCCACTCTACACAAAAGCTACCTACTGTAGCTTCAAACATTTCAAATAAACTGATTTTTGAACACCTGACAGAATAACTACTCTACTAACTATCGATATATTTTACATAAATATGAAATGTTTGTCTGTATGTCAGATGAGCAACTGTCCGCCAGCCTAACTATGTATCTGCATAAAATGCATTGACCGCAGTAAAAAGTTACCTATCTTATCGCCAGAAACATGAAAAACGGCGAGCAGAACCGCGGAGCAGAAACATACTAGAGATACCTACGTCCTACATAGTAATCAGACTTATGACAGTTATCCACTCCAAATAGAAGGATGAACAAGAATAACAATGATAAATAAAGGAGATTATTTTATGAAGCAGATAACACGGAAAGTGAAAGTTAGTTTGCGCCAATAGCCGAGCTGCGCGGGCGCAGTACCAATAAGTACTTGCAGTCGAACACTCGGCGCATTGCCAGTAACGAGTTCGAGTTTTGGATCAATTTTCTAATTCCGCGCATGAAATAATAAAGTACATTCATCCGGTGCTTCTCACAACACAAAATTGAAGGAAAATATAATGTCTGTGTATTTTATGTGATGAATTAGGAGTTATAAAAGTTTTTAAAATGGATATCGAAGCAAAAGGGACAAGGGACGATTTGAGTGTCGATGAAGGTAAACTAGTAGTGTTTACGGATATCAGCTACACGGCATCGAATGATGTTAAAAGTGAGTTTAAGTATTTTTATATTATTTACCTACTTTATATACACCAGTCAGGTAAAAAGCATTGACAGAGATATTCTGACCTATTATACACTTTTACATTAAATATTACGTTCTGTACCCGCTATCAAATAAGTATTAGGTATACCTAATTGCGATAGCAAGATTAGGTAAGTAGTCTGCTGAACCTATTTGCGCGTTTCGTCACGAGTTGGTATAACAATAAGATTCTAAATAGGTACAGCAAAGACACTTTTGAGGTTTACATAGTTTTTCAAGTAAAAATATAAAGAAATTGTTATTAAGCCTTTTCCCCTCTCCCTCGGGGATTGGTTATGATGTAAGTATATCGTCTCTGTTTAGAAAAAGTTGCTGAAGCGCCAAAGCAGGATTTTACGGTAGATAATTTAAAAAATATATTTTTACCTCACTAACTTTTCCTAAATAGCGACGATATGAATCCGAGGTGTTTAACCATGACCTAACAAAGAAGCTATGTGCACTATAAGACATAGATGGATATCAAAACCTGTGTAGAGTCCTGAGGGCTCCGATTTTTATATAGAATGATGCAGTTTAGATGTTTCTTGTTAAAAACTAAAGCATGTAATTTTTGACAAATCTGCTGGTAACAAGACGAACTCAAAAATAACATTAAGTAGTAAATAAATATTAAACTTGATATTAAAAGCGATGCCTAGAAATCTATTCATATTTACAGCTCTACCTTTAGAGGAATTGGAAGAACCTCTTCAACTTCTAAAATAATAAAGCTAGACGACCCAACTGATACGAGTCAACCGTCACTGACGCAACCTAAACCACCTGCATCATTTGAATTGCTGCTTGACAGCCCAAAAGCTGTATTTATGTATATTAATGGACAATGACGCTTATCTAACGAAATCAATCATTTTATAACAAAAATATTAATGTAACCTACAGTGGAGGACTGAGTGGATAATTTAACATCATAAATTATTAGAATTAAATTAAAATACCACGAGAAAATGTTTTGCAGGAAGTTAAGTATTTTTTGTCTGATCTTAAAATAAATATGTTATCGCAAAAGCATATGTCTTTACCCCCCCCCCCCAGTTACCACCGTCTTTTCTCTCAACTTCCCACTGCCCTTCCCCCGCCTCTTCCCCTTTGCTTTCCTCCTTAGATTCCCCTCACCTTCGCCTCCCCACCCCTTCCTCTCCCTTTGGCCCTCCCCTTTACCCTACTTTCCTTACTTTCCTCCCAACCTGCTGAGCTAACCTGATTAAAATCGAGTAAGTATATCTTTTAAAGTATATAAGTACAAAATCTGAAATTTGAGTACAAACCAGTACATATTCCAATGTGAAGCGTGGTGTGATCAAAATTTAGGTACGTAACTTAGTTTAATATGTCCGCGCTGGAATGACGTCATTCCAGCTTAAATTCAATAACTTCAATACCCCCTTGTAACTTTTGATCTGTTTAAGTACAATTTCTGAAATCGAGTAGATACAAAATAGTAAATACTAAATCCTGCCAGGGTCAGATTACTGAAGCTCGACTTGCTAGCTGAAGTGTCGCACACTAAGTCGCCCTGGTTGGTTTTTCTGAATATATTCAATGTACAGACTTTTTACTTTTAAGATTTTATTATATGTATAGATATCGTTTATTTGACCATAATATATTAGGATGCACATAATATACTTACCTACACGATAAATAGACAAAGAAGTAGGTAAATTGAATTTTTATAATATATTTTAGCATTCAGAAATTTTTTTGCATTCCGAATGTTGATGTACATAAATTCATTAACTAAACGTTCAATCTTGTTACAAATTATTGGATACTTAGTCTGGTAGTTAAAAGCAGACAGAAGCCAACGCATGCAAAATTAGGTGAAGGACTTCATCCTTGTAGTAGACATACCACGCTCTTCTACGAACCGTTTTACTTCCACTTTCATAATGCGAACTGTTGAAAATGGAACTCCCTGCCAGCTTCCGTATTTCCGGAGGAAGAAAGAATAGGCATCTTCTGGGTAAGCCGCTTCCCTCATCGTCACATACCATCAGGTGAGATGAGGTCGATCGTAAACCCACCAGGTATAAAAAAAGTATTCGTGTAAATTAAGAATTCAAAATATATTTAGCTGAGAAAATCCTTTCTACTTAAGTATTTTTTTGTCTTTGTTTTTTACTAATTAAATATCCTTATTTTCGGATATGATCGAAAGTTCTATGGGGCCACAGATATTATCTGTGTGTGGGGCCCTTACTTCTTGAACTACTTGTAAAAAAAAAACAGCGTTGTTATAAACACGTAAAGACGATAATAAAATTAGTAGTATATACCAACAGCTCTGAATGAGACTAGACTACATAATGGTGGGGCCTTTAATGGCCACACTGTCCATCGTACAACGCACACTTTGCAGTTCGGTCGACATCTGCGCCCGCGCATGTATCCGTCGACCTCATGAGACACGGGCGTGAGCGAAATAACAACATTCCTTGAGTTTTATTTATTATTTTTAAAAGCATTTTTTGAATTATACTTATAAAAATAAATCTTGTATTGGAATTAAATAATGGATGTGGAAACTGGAGGTGGGGATTGTGACAGTGGCTCAAAAAATATTGCAGTGTTTCTTGAAGTTGGTTACAACATTCGAAATGATACTGGTAAGGCTATAGCTGTCGTTTCCGAAGTTATTTAAACGATAAGTTATTCGCTAAATATTAATTTCTTTAAATACCTATTATTTTAACAAAGTTATTACTTCTACATATATATTTATATTTGGTGCAAAGACATCAAATGAAGTGAAACTTCTGAAACATAGTGTATGTTATTTATAAATAACGCTTACGTACTTACCTATATGTTAAATAGTGATTAATATTTATTTATTCATATAGTATTCATGAATTTACCCTTATTAATAGTCATTAATAAATTATTTACTACACATATTAATTTAAATACATGGACAAATATTTACCATAGCAGTATTACGAGTATGTTAAGTAAGCAGAACTTTAAACAATCTACAAACATGCAACACTGAATTTTTTTCAAGATCTTGTCGTCGTTAATTTCAAGTTAAATGTGTGTAAAGATAAACCATTCCAAAATTATTCCAGGGCGTATCCATGTACCTAATATGAGTAACCTTTGTTCACTGCTATACATTTGCATTCCCCAATGAATCCACACCCGGTCCTCTGCCCTCCGCATCCAGCCACCTACTTCAGGTTGGTCCACATGGCGGCGGGACGTCCCACCCTGCGCTTGCCGATCCGTTGTCTCCACTTCAGAACTCCTACTCATTTTACCTTCATAAATATGGACCATATAATCCATTCCTGGTGATCATTTACAGGTGGACCATCTAACCGCATTTGCTTACCCCGAGTTAAAATTAAAAAAACGGCTCTCTACAGCTAGTACCTAAATAATAGAGTGTATAAAGAAAACATTTGGAGCATATTTTGACATATATTTTATTACTAGCTGTTGCCCGCGACTTCGTCCGCGTGGACAACTTAACATTACACATTCTTATGTATTACGTGTTACTAAATCCTAAAAGAAATCTATTAATCTGGTTATGCATTAAAAATATTAATATACATAAAAAAACATACTATCCAATTGAGAACCTCCTTTTTTGAAGTCGGGTAAAAATTAGCGTTCCGGCGGCGGTTTCGCCCGTTGGACCACAGTTTTTTAGGTTTCCGTAGCCTAATGGCAAAAAACGGAACCCTTATGGATTCGTCATGTCTCTCTGTCTGTCTGTCCGTCCGTATGTCACAGCCACTTTATTCCGAAACTATAAGAACTTACTATTGAAACTTGGTAAGTGGATGTATTCTGTGAACCGCATTAAGATTTTCACACAAAAATAGAAAAAAAAAACATTAAATTTTGGGGGTTCCACATACTTAGAACTGAAACTCAACATATTTTTTTTCATCAAACCCATACGTGTGGATAGATCTTCAAAAATGATATTGAGGTTTCTAATATCATTTTTTTCTAAACTGAATAGTTTGCGCGAGAGACACTTCCAAAGTGGTAAAATGTGTGTGTGTGTGTGTGTCCCCCCCCTGTAAGAGAATGATAAAACTAAAAAAAATATATGATGTACATTGCCATGCAAACTTCCACCGAAAATTGGTTTGAAAGAAATCTCGTAAGTAGTTTTTTTAATACGTCATAAATCGTAAACCACAATACTATTATTAAAACATCGATCAAAGTTACAACGAACTACAATAACTTTTATATTATGTTACTTGCTGTTACGGATCCCTTCATGGGCGAGTCCGACTCGCACTTGGCCGCTTTTTTTTAAATAAAGTTGACATTTACATTTATCATGAATTAAAAGATTATCATATAATCAATAATTTTTTGTTATATTTTAATATTGTGCAAATTAGGTGATATTTCCTCCCCCCCCCCCCCTCCAATTTGTCCTTTCCATACCCTTTCTTTCTTTCCTTCTCCATCCCCTTCCCACAACGTTGAAAACCCTTTCCCCCACCCCTTCCCTCGCCCTACTCCTACCTCTCCCCCTTCCCTTAACCCACCCCTTCCTACACCCTTTATTTACCACTGCCCCCTCATCTTTCCTCTCTTACCCTAATCCCTCTATTCTTTTCCATCCGACTTCCTTCCCCTCCTATTCCCTTCCTATGTTGCATATCCAATTAACTGTACAACAAAATGTCTGTCAAACTGCTGGACATGCCTTCCCCAATGAATGCCACAACGCCCTACAGATCCAGCCGCTTCCGGCCACCATCTTCAGGTCGTCCATACACCTGGCGGCAGGGCGTCCCACCCTGCGCGTGGGACGTCGCGTCCCACTCTAGAACCCGTCTGCCCCAACGGCCGTTCGGTACTACGACCTACGGACCTGCCATTTCAGCTTACTAATTCTTTCGGCTATGTCGGTCACCTTCGTTATTCATAGGCTCTCCTCATTACGAATCATATCCCTCATAGAGACCCCGAGCATTGCCCTCTCTATAGCTCACAGAGCCACTTGAATCTTGTGGATCAGGCCCACCATCAGTGTCCACGTCTCCGGGCTGTAAGCATGACAGGCAGGACGCACTGATTAAAGATTTGTGTCTTTAAACATTGTGGAATAGGTGACGTAAAGACTTGACGCAGTTTTCCGAATACTGCCCACCCTAACTGGATTCTTCTGTCAGCTTTTGAAATTGATCCTACCCAACTATATTGTCTGTCCTAGGCAGACGTACTCCTGAACAGCTTCGATATTGATATTGTCGACGATCACCGGTCTAATACAGGGCCACTAATTATCGAATAGCGAACTTTTTGTATGGAGACTTGTGGAAATACCTGAAATACATCAGCTAAAATAAACTTATAAATGAGCTTTAAAACATCTCTGTCACTTTCTGTCAAGTTCTTGCAACGACCAGTAATGTTGAACTACACTTTCATACAAATGATATGAAATGAGAGGTCAACTTGTATATCAGCATCCTGACATTTTATTGAGATATGACTTATACCAGTATGAGGCCCGAACTCAAAGCTATTAAACAGTGAAAACGCCGTCAAATTCTGTTCAGCAGTTTCCAAGATTAGCCCGTACATACATACATACATACAGACAGATAAGAAATTTTTTAATTATATTTTTGGACTCTACTGGTCTTCAGTAACGTCCGGGCAGTGAAATTTTTTTTTTAACTTCAATGTACAGATTCGCTTTTCTTTTGTTTTTTCTACTCTTTTATTATATGTATAGAATAGATAGATAAACAAATGAGAAAATGAGTATAAGTTGCCGAAAAAAAAGTTATATTAGATATGCCTCGTATGTATATTTGAAAACTTTCTAAAATAATTCGTGATTAGTAAATTCACGAAAACGATTTGAATTTAATTTCAAAGAACGTTTCAGCGACCTACTATAGGTTTCCTAATAAGTCGACGCTTTCTGGTATTACTTAAATATTATATTTGTGAATTTCTGCGGATGCTCTAGTAAATAAAACTATAAGTTGATTGTTATCGGAGACAGACTGATTATTAATTACATATACTTACTTTAATATTATTTCGTAAATTTGTTATCACATACACACCACGCAACTAAATTTATCGGTCGCGTCATTTAAAATATACAACACCACACGATAATGTGTGATAATTCATGCCAATATACATATTTAAACATAACCTAATTAAATCTTAGGTACCTACTCCTATTATAGGCTATTTCCTTTATTATCTTACGTTCATAGTTATAACTAGCTGGACTCGCGTGGATTACGGAATTAAATAAGTTGCACATTATTAAGTGTAAATTCTCTTCCGCCGCCCCTTCCCATTCCCCCTTCCCGCTCCAGGTCCAGGTCCAGGTCCAGGTCAAGATCCAGCTCCAGGTCTAGCTCCAGATCCAGCTCCCGCTCCAGGTCCCGCTCCCACTCCCGCATCTACCCCCCTAAACTCTGCTCTCAACCCTTCCCTCAACCCTATCCTTAACCCTCCTTTCAACTCTCCCCTCAACCAGCAATACCAATGTAATGTATGTGAGTTTTTGATAACTACAAACTCGCGTAAGATTTGTTGTGTTAGCCGATTACGATAAAATACCCGCTCCCGCTACCGCTCCCAAATTCAGCCGAGCATTACCCCTACACTTCAGTTTATGCGAGTTTTCGAAAACTATAAATTCGCATAGCTTTTGATTGACTGCACCGATTGTAATGAAATAAAGCCTATTATGTTACACCGAATTAATTATATATTCTTTATTGCACAAATTTAAAAAGTCTTTTCTTTGAAAAGTCCATCAACATCGGTTTAGTAGTTTTTAAGTAATGCGTGCACAAACAAACAGATAAACAGACAACCAAACAAAAATTCCAAAAATGATCGAAATGTGTTCTATTCCTTATTCTTAGACCCCCAATTTTTTTTGCAAATATCTTCAGTGTACAGACACGCGAAGTTTACGATTTTATTTATTAAATGCGTGCCAGTGTCTATTTTATTAAGTTCCAAGCAATATATACCTTACTTTTGTTTGAACGCCCCTCGAACATACATAGTACACATAAGTAACTTATATATAAAGAAACATAATAGAAAGATTGAAAATGTAAATATAATACAGTATTCATGTTCAAATTTAAATATTATCGTGAACAGCAATATCGTGGTAAAAATAGAATATGCGCAGGGCCGCCGTAGGCATTTAAATATTTAATTAAGCCTTGAAAATGTATATTAAGTTTTATGTTAGGTACTTTAAACGGGCAAGTAAAATAAAGCAAAAAATTATCCTATTTTATCTTGTAGGCATACGCGTCGACTCCGGTGTAAAGACTACCCTGTAAGATCTTTTGTGTCAGCTCCTGTGTTTAAACTATAGGAACTCCCGTCTCAAAGTGCCCTGATTAAACCTTTTATAAAATACATTTGAGAAAAATATCACGATTTAGTACACGGAAATGGTTCCAGTAACTAAAGTTAAGGTAGTTTATTTTTTTACAAATTCACGGCTAAAAGCAAGGATTTTTTTGCGGATGCGCCCACTAAAAAGTTTTTTCTTTCCTGGTTAAAAAAACATTGAAATTAATTTCATTATGAAATTGATTTCTAATTTGATTTTACAGATCAGTTCCAGCTTAAGTAAAGGCGAGACCTGTATTCAAGAAATAGATGTGCAGCAAACATCTATACATATAATAAAAAAGTAGAAAAACAAAAGAAAAGCGAATCTGTACATTAAAGTAAAAAAAAAAAATTCGCTCCCCGGACATTACTTAAGACTAGTAGAGTCCAAAAATATAATAAACAAATTTCGTGTCTGTCTCTATATGTGTATGTACGGGTAAATCTTGGAAACTGCAGAACAGAATGTGACGGTGTTTAGCTTTAAGTTCGGGACACAATCTGGTATAAGTCATATATCAATTAAATGTCAGGAATCTGTTCTACAAGGTGACCTCTCATTTCATATCATTTGTATGACAGTATAGTTCAACATTACTGGTCTTTCAAAAACTTGACAGAGAGTGAGAGTAATGTTTTCAAGCTCATTTATAGTTTTTTAGCTGTTCTATTACAGGGTATTTCCATAAGTTCGATACAAAAAGTTCGTTCTTCGATATTTAGTGGCTCTTTATTAGATCGGTCATCGTCCACAATGTCAGTATCGATGTTGTTCAGGAGTACGTCTATCTAGGACAGACAATACAGTTGGGTAGGATTAATTTAGATAGGGAAGCTCACAGAAGAATCTAGTTAGGTTGGGCAGTATTCGGAAAGTCGCCTATTCCATGTTTAAAGACAAAAGTCTAAGGGCTAAGGGGGAAGGAAAATGGCGGAGGAAGGGTAGGGTTGGGAGCGGGAAGGGTTGATCAAGGAAAGAAAATGGGAGAGGGGAAAAGGAATATCCCCTGCGACATATTTTTTTTAATAAAATAAAAACACGTTAGGTTAGGTTACACAATACTCTTACACAATATTAAAATATAAATAAATATATAATAAAAAAAAACATTAATTCTGCAGTCCAACGGGCGGAACCGCCGTCGGCAGGCTAATTTTGTGTATAACGTATGAATATTCTTATTCAATGCATAACCAGATTAATAGGTTTCGTTAAGGATTTAGTAATACATAATAATGTGTAACGTTAAGTTGTCCACGCGGACGAAGTCGCGAGCAACAGCTAGTAAAAAAATAAAATGTTTTTTGGGCCATTCGTCGAACTCGCTGGTTATACAGATATTATTACGAGTATACTCTTTGCTACGAGTAACATTATAAATGACAACTCATGTACGAGCGAGGACTTTGATGCAATACTCACAGACGCTTTTGAGAAGAAAATAGAAAAAATATCTATGCACTATATACAAGATTTACATATGTAATAACATACTAATTAAATTATTTCTTAACTTAAAATTAACTAGGTATACGATGTTGTGCAAGTGAGAGGTCCCCAACTCAGCAGGATGTTGCACCCGGAAGCTACTCGTAGGTGCAGCGCTGGTTATCTGCTGGGTCCTAGGCTAGGGTGCGTCAGAGTGTAAGTTAGTGTGTATGAAAGGTTTTAGTATACAAAAGTTCCTTTTTTTGTAAAGAAAATATATACATGCGCATATTTCTTAGGTTTGTCTACTTATTTTAGTAATGTACGTAACAAATTAAATAAATATGTTAATTGTATGTTTTAGTTAATAGGAAAATATTGCTAGATAGGTTAAATAAACACTATAGTTTAATAGGCAACAAGGCATAAAAACTTACATAGCATTTACAAAAGTTTAACATCAAACTGGTATCTTTTTTTTATTAAAAAAATTAATTTATAGATTATATAAATAGTATCAGTAATTTACCAAGAATTCAACAACCGGCCTATAGCCTTGACTACGTACAGCAAAAACAAGTTATACACTTATATTATCTACCCACGCACTATACGCACACACGACACGAGCATGCAACAAAGTTCATAAATGTAGGGTCACGATAAAACAACAACCTTGACGAAGTACTAAAAAACTTAATGCAACACCTAGTTATGTGTAACTGATTAACCCAACAGGGGTGTATCGTCTACATTATCCGCCTAAATACCACTGCCGAACATAGGTAAACCTCCCCAAGGAATGCCAATGTTGGCGGGCTGTCCCTTAGAGGATTTGCCATAATCACCACGCTGGGCAGGAGGATTGGTGATCACAGTAATGATCTTAATATTCACAGGAGAACGCTGCTGCCCATCCCTGGTGCAATCCCTTAGTCACCTTGACGACATATTAGGGTGGCCCTATTTAAATCCAGAAACCTCACGGCAACTTTATTTGTTATGGAATGTAGGTATTTATATGTGCCATAAATAGCGCTTAAAACAAACGTAATGTAAGGATAAATCTACCCAACACAGTTGGAAGTATTATAGAACTTGTCCCAAAAAGAATTTATTGTTGATAAGTTGAGGGTCTACTATAAGGATGAAGTGATGGAAGGGAGATGGGGGAATCAAATCGTGTAATTCCTAAGCACACTCCCCAAAATAGCACTGAAAAACAAATAACTCGTGTATAGGGAAATAACTAAAATTGTTTTAAACAGGATTTATGTGGACCAAAAAAGAAGATTCGGTGGAAGATCAGCAAGTTATTCTCGACGGTGCCTCAGGTGCTATTCGAGGTGGACGAATGACCTTTATACTGGGACCTTCAGGCGCTGGCAAGACAACCCTGCTGAAAATTTTAGCTGGGAGGAAGTAGGTACAATGACTTATCTTTTATTACCTTACCAGGAAGACTTAATCTCAAGTAAACAATAAGCAGCCTTTACGTTCAAACGAGGTCATAATTGAACCACGTACAGTCACATCAGCCGTAGCACCTCATACAATGACGATAAAGTTAAAATTAGAATAAACTTAAACATTTATCGTAGTGTACTGTCTGTACTTAATACTAAATTACGTTCTTGCTGAATTACTCCGACAGGACCAATTCGTTTATTAAGTTTTATACACTTGTCTTTCCCAATTATCTTTAACGCATAAGACATTGAAGTCGTCCGGGACGAGTCCGTTGCCTCCAATAATTGAGGCAAATATTTAGGCAGGTAACTAATATTCTTGAATTTTAAAAACTTAGAAAAAATACACATGAGGATGATTTTAACCTTCGACCGACCTCTTCAGGGTCATGCTACTCTAAAGAAAGTCACAGACAAATTCAAAGTCCTTTATTGTACACTTGGTAATTTAAGGTGTTAGCGTTGTGAAGAAGAAACTGCTTCCAGCAACACATCTTTTAAAATCAAGTTTGTAAACAATATTATAAAGACTTTGCGAAACTGACGCACCATTAGTGCCCAGGCGTATTTGTCAGTCAAGTAATCGTCTATTTTATACTTTTTAAGAATCGCATTAAAAACAACTTTGTAAAAAAGCCATAAGGATCATAATCACAAAGTTGTTTTTAAAGTTTACGAGTCAACTACCACATAGCGTAGGTCATGGCAAACGTTTCTTGCGTACCAATGGAGCGTTCTAAACAATCGCTCTGTTCCACACAAGGAGCCGCAACTCGTTCACATTCACTTTAAAACTTGTGCAGTTACTACGCAGAACATTTAATTATTTACTAAATATTGACGCTATTTACCCGTAACGTCAACAGAGCGATTGTTTGGAACGCTCCATCTAGTAAGTAGTACATAGATATCGTTGTTGCGTATACATAAAGTTATTTTAAGCATGGCGCATAGTATTTTAGAATTTGCTAATTGAATTTAATTTTGTTTCAGAAAAAGTGACGTGACAGGTAGCTTATACGGTGCGGGTCGCAGCGCAGTTTTCGTGGCCCAAGACGCCACGCTCATAGACTCGCTAACTGCCGGAGAAACCCTGAGGTTCGCGGCCAATCTTAAGCTGCCTAATTCCAAGCAACGGGAACGCAGCCATGTGGTCAGCATTTCATTCTTAATCAAATTTTGAATGTTTAATCTGTAATTTGTTTAATCTAAACTATTACTCGTTAGATAGACTCGAACGCCAGAGGTTATGGGTTTCATTCCCACCAGGTACAGACTAACAAGTTAGTATCACTCTTTATGATATAACTATGAATGTTTCTATTCTTGACTAATTCCTATTATAAAGGAGAAAATCTTAGTTTGGGATTAGTAAATTACATATAAGTGTGTAGTTTTTTATTTCATTTATTATATAAGTATTTCCTTTAGCAACAGTTTACTACGGGGAAATGATACAAGTTCCATTATGAAAGATGAATCACCGCGAATGGATTTCTAACGACCCACTCCCATAGACACACCGACTGCCGCAGAAATCTCAACGTTAATATCAGCCACCAGAAACATTTGTGAAGCGGTTTTATAGTTTCCTCGTCATCATCATCATACGTCCACTGCTGAATATAAGCCTCCCCAATAGAATGCCACATTTGGTGGGCTGTCTATTGGGAAATTTGCCATAATCACCACACTTGGCAAGATAGATTGGTGATCGTTTCCTCATTAGGGATTAAAGTCTAGAAATCAAGTAGTGCTTGACGCACAACAGTTGGGCGTATGCAGGTTTCGTCGCGATGGTTCGTTTATGTTTTAAAACCTTGAGACGGAACTCTACCACGCTATACGTTTCTCACACCTACTATGTCACACGTATTTGCATCGTTAATTTGAGTAGGTATATTTGTGTGATTTTTTGCGAAGATATGATGATGTTTTAGCAATGATGCTTGATTATGATGATGTTTATATGTTAACAAATAAAATCAACCAACACCCTCTTCTCAACGACGAAACGTTGTTGGCTTCACATGCCCCTTGGACTTTTTTTCTTTGGCGTATGAATGAATGAATGTAATTTATTGCACACAGGTCACAGAGTAGATACTTAGTACCTATGCAGGTTTCCTCACGATGTTTTACTTCACCGAAAAGCCTGTGGCTATATGATTGATAATACAATAAGGGAACGCACCCAAACTACGTGATAAATTTTTTTAAAATTTTCCCCCTTCTATCTCCTCGGTGACCACCCGTAGTATATGCCAAGACCCCCCCTACCCCTCTAGTTTTCACGCAGTAATGCATAAATATGGTTTGAAACCAACTTTTGCAAACAGAAAGTTAGAAGATTTTTTTTTGCTCATATTTGTCTTTATTAATACGGCGCTTACCGCGTGACGACAAAAGTGCGTGCATTCCTATAATTACAAGTGAAAAAAATACTATCAAGAAGAAAAAACTGTCGGTTTTCAGTCAGCTGATGTCCGTGTTGCCGTCTGAGTTTAAAAAGCGCTAAAAACTGCGCGTCATATTTGAATATAGCTCGAAAAAGCGCGAAGACCCCCTCCTCCTCCTAAACGGGTCACGTAGTTTGAATACGTTCCCTAAACCGTACTTAAGTTCCGAGAAACTCTTTGCTCGGACAGCGCACTATCAACTATTCTACGACGGTGTTTTATTTTTGTTTGTCCTCCGTCTTAGTCGTGAAAATCGGTCACTGTCTTCTTATAAGGTAGGTATATCTTTCCACGAGTAACCAATCATTACAAGAATCCAATTAGGGTCCAGATGGAGATCTAGTACAATGAAAACGTTCTTGAAGTGCAATCAATAAATCTATTGCGTTTTACTGTAACTTCAAACACATGCAGTTCTAATAACTTACCTACATTTAGTGTACAGTACAATACAACGGTGTCGGAGATAAAGAAAATTCAACAAGAAGACCGTACATCATCTATGCTACTAATATTTAGTATTCTTTGCCTATGCTATTAAAATACCAAACCGGGCATCTAACAATATTAATAATAATTTTCCGGCAAATAATAATCTTCTATCAATAAGCCAGTCTTCTCGTGTCTGATATCTACAAAAAATCATTTAATACCTCTATGTATACTCCTATCCTACTCCACACTATTGGCGTAGAATTCCGTTATTGTAGAGCACCTGTAACTGCGTCATCAGGACTAGAATCCAGGCGCGTGGATATAGAAACACATTTTTATTATGTACTAGCTGTGCCCGCGGCTCTGCTCGCGTGGACTACAGTATTACAAAAAGTTGACAAATATGAAGAGGTTATTTTCGTCCCTCTTCCCTTCCGCCACCGCTTCACCCTCCCGCTCCTGCTCCAGCTCCGGCTCCAGGTACAGGTCCAGGTCCAGGTCCAAGTTCACTCACATTCACACTCCCGCATCTACCCCCCTTAACTCTGCTCTCAACCCTCCCCTCAACCACCAATACCAATACAGTGTATGCGAGTTTTCAAAAACTATAAATTCGCATAACGTGGTTTCCGGGAGATTAGGACCACTCCAACTCTTCCCGTGGATGTCGTACAAGGCGACTAAGGGAATACATTATAAAACATCAATCAGGCCTCCCCAACCCGTCTGGCCAGCGCGGGGAGTGTCGGCCAAATCCTCCGTCTGTGCTACGGCAGATGAGAGAGGGTTGTGCTCTGTTTCTGTGGAAAAACCATCAACATCGGTTCAGTAGTTTTTAAGTGATGCGTGCACAGACAAACAGACATAAATTCCAAAAATGATCGAAATGCGTTCTATTATTTGTTCCTAGACTCCCATATTTTTTTTGCAAATATCTTCTATGTAGAGACACGCGAAGCTTACGATTTTATTTATTAGATGTTATCATCTATCAATATTATTATCAACAACCAAAGATTAGCGAGGTTTATGAATTAGATAGCCATCTATTAATCATTGTGAATAACTCATTAAAAATCTTAGTTACAAAATGTAAAAAAATCTTACCTACAGACCAACTAAGTTAATCTATTAAATTAAATTCATTACAGATTGAGTCGGTCGCCAAACAATTGGGAATTCATGAAGTGCTCAACAGGTTGGCAGGGCGGCTTTCGGGCGGGGAAAGAAAAAGACTGACTATTGCTTGTGAACTCCTCACTGACCCAGCCATCTTGCTTTTGGATGAACCTACCAGGTAATTAATATAATTATAGAATATGTCTAGTTACGTCTGTATATATTTTTACTTGTAGGGTGCGACTGAAAATGAGGGTGATTGAATGAATTAACAGTTATAAAAGTTGTCTGTATTTGCTATGCGTTGGTGGTTCGAACACGTATAGTAGATCGCTGGGAAAGCTTGCAAAAAGCAAAGTTATTTATTATATTAAGTTTAATTATCGTGTTACATAAGTATATATTTTTCAGATATATGTAATTAAACAGATGAGGCTCGTAATATGAATTTAATTTGAATACTGAAGTGAGTACGTACAAGTATACTTGAACCTGTACGACCTGTTTTGTCAAGACCATGCTGTAGGTACCTATACAGTTAGTCTCTATTAACATGTAGCTTCAACTATTTAATTTACTTATGTAATCATCACAAATGTTGAGTTTATCTCAAAGATGCTGGTTTCAACATTTTGGGATTTTTTTTTAGCCCAGTAGCCCAGTACCCCAATGGGGAGGGCACTCCCTTACGTTTGGTCGAAGATTGGTCCATAGTCCATATGCCAATTAGTTTGAATTATAATTTCACAATAGGCTATTTGCTGAAAGAAAACATCGTAGACAAGCTCTAAGGCGTCTAATTATCCCTCTGGAACGAAATTGAATTCTCGCAACTATCCCAATAGTGGAATGATAACTATAAAAGTAGTTGTAGCCATTAAAAAAATCACTGCACAACGGATATCATAACGAAATATTTCACACCTTCTTGTTATCATTGTTCTCATAATCCCGTTGTTAATTTCCAGTGGCCTAGACAGCGTGTCTTCCATGTCCGTGGCGCGAGCTCTGCTGACCGTGGCACGGAGTGGACGAACCGTAGCTTGTGTGATACACCAACCATCTTCGACCCTCTTCGCGTTGGCCGATGACGTCATACTGTTGGACAGCGGGAGGACCCTTTACGCTGGCGCTGTTGCTGACCTGCCTGAGACGCTGGCGAGAGCTGACTTCGCATGTCCGCAGTACTACAATATGGCTGATTATTGTAAGCTTGACAGTTTTAATTGATTTTCATGGGCAGTCCCCTTCGGCCGCTTATTAAACCTGAGTAATAAAACCCTAGTTTCGTACAAAGATTGTTGTATATTTTGTAACTTGCAACAAGATTCGGTACATAACAAGATTCAGTACATCAATGCATCATTCGATCATCTCATATTGATAATTAATATTTAGTTGATGAAATGTGTGAGAATAAAACACTACTTAAAAATAGCCACGCCACTACTTAAAAATAAGTAATTAGATAGATAACTAATTACATTCATTTGTAGGAGAAATGTAAATTAGGCTGCAAACCTTGATAAATACAAGTCTTAATAGTAACTATTTATTTTCAGTACTAGAAGTAGCCGCTGCTGAACATAAAGGGAATTTGACGTTACTGGAACGTGAAGTGAAAAACTATGCATACGAAATGAAAAGAATCGCCAAAAACGACATCCAAGACAACAATGGAAGAGGTAAGTAATTTACAATATGAAGGCGCAACTTTACCGAAAAAAACAACTCACCATTTTACTCTATTTTATTAAAAATTTAAATTACATAGATCCCATGTAGGCTGTTTTATTCATAAACAGTATTTGCAGCGGCGTTTCTACCTATCTCTATACCAGCTATCCTCCCTGGTCCCTGGATAGGGACAGGTGAATTTTTTTACTTATCCCTACTTTCACGAGTGTCTAAAAATCTATTGTATCTATCCAGTCTATCCTATTAATTATGGAAAAAACGCCGTACTCACACGGATTTCTCGCGCTTACAACAACACATTTGCTAGTATAGACCCATTTGTTGGGTCCAAGCGTTCTTTTCTAAACGAAGTTAACTCAGCGCTGTATCAGCAGCCTTAACTTTTGCATTGCGGTTGTGACTATCCATAAAAGCACGGTGCACTAGAATATTTCGTGCGATTTATGAGTTTCGGCATTGTGAATATAAGTAAAGATACTTAAGTTCTTCAGCACAATAAATTGTATAATATATAGTTACTTTGGGTAGTAGTAGTATATGTATATATGTGTATGTACCTATATATATGTTATATATGTTAGTATGTAGGTATATCTATAAATAAATATGTATGCCCATTATTTATGTTTTTTGTATTTATAGTCCACTCATATTTTGTAAAACGAGGACAACTGTTATTGGCTTTTCTGTTTTGTTAAAACTATTATGTTACTTCATGTTTTAGTCATAGCTGTTGTTGTCCCAAATAACTAAAAAAAAACAGGGTTTGCAGGTTCATTACTGCATATACAATTAACCATCTTTGAGAATCAGGGAATGGTAAATATCCATAAAGTATCAGGAACTTGCAAACCCACAGGAACTTCATGACGTTTTAGTTTCACGTTGGGCGCCAAATGGATGGACTGGACAGATACAATAGATTTTTGGACACTCGTGAAAGTAGGGATAAGTAAAACAATTCACCTGTCCCTACCCTACCAGGGCGGATAGCTGGTAGAGATAGGTAGAAATGCCGCTGCAAATACTGTTTATGAATAAAATTTGCAATGGGCGTTTAATGGTCATACATTCGACACCCCTTCAAACCTTTCTTACTAGCTCCATAGGGAAGCATTTTCCTTCATGATCATTCTTATTCGACTTCTGGGTTCTTGGTGCAGATAGGATCAATGTACTTTAATGCAGTTATAGCTGGCACGTAAAACAGATGTCCTCATCGCACTACAATATCGTTTAAACTGTGAAATTGCAGATACAGAAGCGGAGTCCCTGCTCAGCAATAGCGCGCCTGACACACGCGGGTATACAGCCAGTTATCCCCATCAACTGAAGGCTCTGCTCTGGCGTGGTTCCATAGGAGTACTACGAGACGTCCATTTAACCCAGGTAAATGCTGATCAGCAGTGAAAAAGAATTAGCGGAAATAAATAAAATCTATCTCTGAATTCCATTCAATCATCAAATAATTTGGACTACCAACTTGACTACAAAAAATAACAAACTATGTTATAAAAGTATGATAATTTAGTTGTGTATGTAAACGCTTAATTGTACTAAAATTAAATGAGTAGGTTAGAGCGCAAAACTATCTCTTTGATTAAATTGTAACTTAACATAAAAAAGCGGCCAAGTGCGAGTCGGACTCGCCCATGAAGGGTTCCGTAGCAGCAAGTAACATAATATAAAAGTTATTGTGGTAAATTGTAGTTTACGATTTATGACGTTTAAAAATAAACTACTTACTAGATCTCGTTCAAACCAATTTTCGGTGGAAGTTTGCATGGCAATGTACATCATATATTTTTTTTAGTTTTATCATTCTCGTATTTTATAAGTTACAGGGGGGGGGGACACATTTATACCACTTTGGAAGTGTCTCAAACTATTCAGTTTAGAAAAAAAAGATATTAGAAACCTCAATATCATTTTTGAAGACCTATCCATACCCCACACGTATGGGTTTGATGAAAAAAAAATTTTGAGTTTCAGTTCTAATTTTATTTACCCCCAAAATTTATTGTTTTTTTTTTTTTTCAATTTTTGTGTGGAAATTTTAATGCGGTTCACAAAATACATCTACTTACCAAGTTTCAACAGTATAGTTCTTATAGTTTCGGAATAAAGTGGCTGTGACATACGGACAGACAGACAGACCAAACCTCGCGACAACGATATTATCCTAAATACTGACCGCGGCACGTTAACATCGAATGCCGAGGTGGCTCAAGAGTTTGAAACTTTCTTTACTAATATACCACTAAAGACCACAGAAAACTTAAATTCATCGACTGCTCTTTCAGCGGAATTTCTACGAAAGAATGTTCCCTCTTGCATCACTGAATTTGAATCACGTGAACCCACAGGATATTATAACGTCCTTTAAACAAATAAAAATAAAAACCACTGAAGACCTGTGGGGTATGTCTGTTAAAGTATGTAATTCCATCATTGATATTTTAGCACCATATCTTGCCTTCGCGTTTAATCTCTCTATAGATCATGGCACTTTTCCCGATCTAATGAAGCTAAGTAAAACTATACCATTGTACAAATCAGGAGACAAAAGAGATCCTGGCAACTTTAGACCCATTTCGATCTTACCGGTACTTAGCAAGGTTTTCGAAAAGGTCATGCACATGGTCATGGTCAGTCAAATGCTTGTACATTTCAACTGTAACAAACTTCTACATGACTAACAGTTTGGTTTCACTAAAGGCCGCTCGACGACGGATGCCCAAAACTATGACGATGTGAACGACACCCTTCGGCAAGTTCATGAATGGTTTATTGCTAACAACCTTGTTTTAAACTCAAAAAAAACTAAATGCATAAAATTCACACTTCCAGGTGTTAAACCATGTGATAATGACATAATATTAAATAACGAGAAGTTAGCATTTGTGGATAATACAGTTTTCTTGGGGCTAACCCTTGACAAGAAGCTGCAATGGGGTCCACATATAGAATTGTTATCAGGTCGGCTAAGCTCCACAGCATATGCCGTTAAAAAGATTAGAGAGTTGACAGATATAGCTACAGCAAGACTTGTATATTTTAGCTACTTTCACAGTCTTATGTCTTATGGCCTCTTGCTCTGGGGTCGTGCCGCTGATATCGATTCTATATTCATTTTACAAAAAAGAGTAATAAGATCTATTTATGGGCTTCGTAGTCGTGATTCTCTAAGAGAATTATTTAAGGAAATAAATATAATGACGGTGCCATGTCAATACATATTCGCTAACATTATGTTCGTTAGAGAGAACCTTTCTTTACTCAGCTTAAATAATGAGAGGCATAATTTAAATCTTAGAAATAATAATAAAATTCAAATACATCATTCTAGATTGTCTAAGATCAATAATTCTTTTGTGGGGCTGTGCGTGCGTTACTACAATAAGGTTCCGAATGAAATTATTAACTTGTCTGAACAAAAATTCAAATCTTCTATAAAAGTTAAACTGTGCAAGAGCCTACTATAAGTTAGATGACTACTTAAATGATAAAAGTCCATGGAGTGCTTGATGGCTCAGCATAGGTAGACTTAATAATTGTAATGAATAAGATAAATCAAAGGTAGGGCCCTGTGCCGTTGGGTTTGTTGCCACTTCTTCCCCTCGGTTATATAGGTGGAAGTGGAGTAGATTTAGGCAGAATTTGACGTCAAAAAGAGAATTATGTGTTCCAATTTTGAAAATATTTTGATTTTGATTTTGACAGACAGACATGACGAATCCATAAGGGTACCGTTTTTTGCCATTTGGCTACGGAACCCTAAAAACGGCTAAAATATCATCCAGATAAACACCAAGGATTCTGGTGTAAACGCTTGTAATATGTAATTATACTGCAATAAAATGTTGTTAACAGCTCAATAAATTATTCCAGATCCGGTTAGCTGCCCATCTAGTAGTAGCCCTCCTTCTTGGCGCACTTTACAACGGCGCGGGCGCAGACGCCGGCCGCGTCGTCTCTAACACCGGCTGCCTCTTCTTCTTTCTGCTGTTTCTCTTCTTCTCAAATGCCATGCCGACCATTCATACGTGTAAGTGTATATTATTTCCAATTACTATATTGGATAATATGACATAACAGTCACTAAACCCTAAATTATTTCCCTGTAGGCATAGTGGGGGTCCGAGTTAAAGTGCTTCGGGGAATGAGGTGCAGTGAGGCAGGAGGGAAAATTAAACCGTTGAATACCTATTGTCAAACTTCCAAATGCAGAGCTGCTATATGTAACTGTCACCCTCCGACGCGATCCTTTAACTCGATCCCCCACTGTACATACTATGGGAATTCGACAAGGAGATTACAAAATGCAACAATTACACCCAGGCCCAGGATCTACTTATATAAAGTTGAACTCATGACCATAGAGTAAATTATTACACGGGACATTCCATTTTTGGAACCAGGGCTACATCGTGGCTACGTCTGATATAATGTTATAATTCTATTCAATAAAGTTTTTTTTTATTATTAAGGTCTCACGATCTCTAGTGTTTGAGGCCAACGCCCAAACCATTATAATCAATAGGGTTTAATTTAACAATTTAATAATCAAATTAATTAATTTTTTACTAAGGTACCTACTACAGGAAGGTTTAAAATTATTAAAAATACATTTCAGTTCCAGTGGAAGCAAATGTTGTGCTTCAAGAACATCTGAACAAATGGTATTCTTTGGTTACCTACTGTGCCTCCAAGATCTTGGTGGACTTGCCTATACAGGTGAGTCTGGTCCTTCGTGCCGGATAGTGGCAACTTATGTCTGTCGGTTAATACAAGAACTCAAATAAGTCGGTCGCTGGTTAAAAACCTGCTTGTGAATTTGTATGTGTGTATTGTTTATACTGTAAGGTCACTTCCAATATATACTAACACAATTTTATTTTCATGTATAAACTTGATTGGAACGAACTAACTTAAATCCCCTTTCAGTTGCTATGCGCAACAATCTTCGTATTTCCAGCGTGGTACTTGACTTCGCAACCCTTGGAGTTCCAACGGATGGCACTGGCATGGGTAGTTTGCATCTTGGTCACCATACTCGCTCAGACCTTCGGCTTAGTAATCGGCGCAGCGTGTGGAGTTAAGGTAATTCGCCTCAGCCTTACCTCATCATGTAACAAGACTGGTATAGACTGTAGATGTTTAGATAAACAGAAAATATCTTTGCTATTTTTGGGAAAGAAGCTTTATAGTATTTTATAGTACCTACACTATTTATACTTCGACAATTGTAAAAATTCATCGCGCAGAAATTGAAAACTCTTCCTAGTAACTGTCAATGAAGAATATTTTCTCTTAGAAAAATCAGGTGACCAAACAATGAGGTTATAACACAAAACTAGCTACACTAGGTGACAGGCAGCGGTGCCACCGATGCCATATCTAGTCCTGCAAGGGCCAACAGTGACTACTAAAGCCACTATTCCCACGTGTCCAACAGAGGACTTTGACAAGCTCATTATTGGCTAAGGTCGACCGTACTTACCTATACGTATTATCATAATCCTAAACATAAATCCAGCAAGATTTCGATAAGGTATACTTGACTCATCATTAAATTCCTCTCACAGTTTTATTAGTTTAAGTTGAAATAAAACCAAGAGAAAAACCATGGTCATCATTTCAGCTCGGATTGTTCGTCATACCAGCAGCCAACATCCCAATGCTGATGTTCTCCGAGTTCTTCATCCCCTACAGAGAGATACCCGTATACCTGCGTCCATTCGCCAAAATCTCTTACTTCCGCTACGCCTTCGACGCATTTCTCCAAACCGTCTACGGGTTTGATCGACCACGGCTGCCTTGTCATTCTGAATACTGCATGTTCAAAAAACCCGAGGAATTCCTTGCCTATTTAGGTGTTCCAAAAAATTATGTAAGTGATATTTGGGCTTTGTTAATATGGATTTGGTTGTTGCAAATATCTTTGATGTGTGTTTTGGCAATCAGAGTGTATAAGGCTTGCAGATAGTAGATATATTTTATACAATTTAAGCCTATTTCCAGATAAACTGGCCGTTTATCGGAGAACCGAGTTTTTTATAGCTGTTGGGGTGGAAGCATGTGGGGCCAATGCATTGCAATTTTTTTGTTCTTTGATGGTGTCCATAAAGCAACTCTGGAGGGGAGTCGCCATAATTAGGCGTTCTCCTGATCCAAACGTGACTGTACGTTTGGATCAGGAGAACGCCTAATTATGGAGTTTATATATATAACACTCCGAATTAAATGACCAGCCTTAACACATTATCCAATGATGATAAAGTTCGAAATAGAATTAACTTGGTCATTTATCGTAGCGCACAGACTATACAAGACCACCACCGGTCATGCACCGTATCGAAATGTGTCGATGTGTAAGAGATATTATGAATGTGTTGTTCGATTTATTATTTCGTAGTGACAGCGTACAAAATGTGCAGTGTGCAGGTGTGCGTGCGGGATCCACGATTTCCAAAAAAATATAGAACAAAAGTAGTTGGAACTAAACCCCAGCTGGTATTTATTTGCACACCTGCAAAAGCATGGAATTGCCGCAGTAATATTGTTAGTGTATAATATAGAACAAGCCCTTGGGTCAGGTCAGAATTCAGAAATCTCTATTTTCAATTTATATGGTACAAAATGACATTATTAATTAATAGGTATACCTAATATCATGTTGCAATTAAGTAGTTATATTTTGTTATGGAGATTTTATTACAACTGTGTTTTATTATTAAGTAGTACCTATACCAAAAATTAAAATAAAGATAAGTGTTTGTTTGCCATATATTACATTTATTGGTTTACAACATAAATTTAATCGTATTGATCGGTCTTTTATTCGCATCACATTGCGTTAATATTACTCAACATCAACAATAGAATTTAAATATAAGCATCAATGTAGGTACATCAAATATAGCACAGACTAAAAATGGATTTATAAATAAGGAAATAAGCTAAAATTACTGATCGGCTCTAACTTTTTTCATATACATAGCCTAAAGCCGAATTCATAATGAAAGTTACAGTGCGCAATTTCACGAAAAAGCTTCCCTGAGTGTGATGATAGATAATACTTATCTAATTTACAATTCACGTGATGATTAACTATTGATGATGATGATGACGACAAACGCACCGGATAAAAATCGAAACGAAATTTTTACGGACGGCGCTAATCGTCTAAAACGAAATCGATTTGCGTCTGTTATCGAGCGTATATATTGATACAAATAAGCGTCTTCCGAAAAATTCCCTCCCGAGTTTCCCGGTGCGAGTGCCATGTCGCTAACTAAGGCTTTTTCTTAGCAACGCGTGCTGTGATTGGCCGCCTCCGCCAAGATGGCAATGATGTCACCGCGACAGCTTGTTGCACTGTGAAACCAGCTTTAGGCCTATAGCACATAGTCAAGTGGTATACTCATGTAAAAATATATTCGATTTCCCACACCATCGTCTGAGAAAATAATAAAGCTGGATCCACAATGCAAGAAATTGTCACCTTCCATCGCGGGCTATCGTGTTGACTGATGGGTGAATTGCCGGAAGTTAATTTCCATTGCTCACTTTGGTTTAACTTTTATTTTATTTAAGGGTACATTTAAAATTATTTTTGACCCGGTCGATCGAATCGTATCTTTGAAGGATATGATTCGAAATGAAGAGATCCGAAGAAGAACGAAGGTGACCGACATAGCCGAAAGGATTAGCAGGCTGAAGTGGCAGTGGGCGGGCCACATCTGTCGCAGAACCGACGGCCGTTGGGGCAGACGAGTTCTGGAGTGGAGACCACGGATTGGCACGCGCAGGGTGGGACGCCCCGCCGCCAGATGGACCGACGACCTAAAGGTGTCCTGACGCAGCTGGATGCGGAGGGCGGAGGACCGGGTGTGGTGGCGTTCATTGGGGAAGGCCTATGTCCAGCAGTGGACGTCTAAAGGCTGACATGATGATGATGATGATCGAGTTCAGAGAATCACGTGACATTGCCGGCGACCCAACCACTACACACTATGCCACGCAGTGTGGCCCATACCATATGTATATTGTTTGCAACATACTCTGGGACAATCGACAGTTTCGACAAAAATAATACAATACAATTGCATAAATGCAGGAACGACTTTTGAATTTTAACTAATTTATATGCACCCCTAAAACTTTATGTTTGAATGGTGGACAGCACGAGGTCTGGTACTATAACAAACATTAATGGTTTATAACCTATTTTTACGTACACTTTTTGCAATAAGTTACTAACTGGTAGACAGTCCGGAGTTAATGATCATTGATCAGTTTTATTGCTGACAATGACAATTTAGATACAATAACTACCTATAATTTCTACAATGCTACGGTTATTATATTCCACATAGTTACCGACTTGGAAAATATTTGCAATAAGTCGACATAACATTCACACTACGAGTTATACTATGTTACAATTTTCTAATCACAATTTGTTGTTACGTAAGGATAATAAAAGCAGTAGAGACATAAAAAATATGTTAATGATCATTGATCAGTTTTATTGTTGACAATTGACAATTTAGATACAATAACTACCTATAATTTCATTTAATAAGCAGTATCACATACAATGTTTATACTTACAAATAACTACTTATTGATTTTTTTAATGTGTGATATAGAAAGGTATCGGTAAAGCTATACTAACAAAATTCTTGTTAGAATGGTATGAGGGTGAAATCGAGCGTTTCAACCGCCGTCATTATCCAAAAGTTGAACAATACCAGTTCAGCGTTTTTATTATACAACTAGCTGGGCCCGCGGCTCCGCTCGCGTGGACTACTCGCTCACAATCCTACTTCGACTACGACCCCGACCCCGACGCCCTCGCCTACCCACACGCCCACTACAGCCCCAAATGTAGTCCTAACTCAACGCAATCTGAATTGCACCGAACATTATAATTATACAATATATTTGGGTATATTGTATATCTACTAATGTATTTGAAGCATATTTGAAAACTAAAAATTCCATAACTCTTGATTGAGTAAGCCGATCGCGATGAAATGAAGATTAAATGTTACCTCCAACTTAAGCCCTATGTTTCTATGAAAAGACCATCAAAATCGGTTCAGTAGTTTTTACGTGATTCGTGCACAAACTAACATACAAATAGACAGGCAAAAATTTCGAAAATGATCTTAATGTGTAATATTACTTATCCTTAGACCCTCCATTTGTTCTGCAAATATAATCAATGTACAGGCGAAGTTTACGTTTTTATTTATCAGACAAGTTTCAGATACTAGCTCAGATTTTGCATTAGTGAAATATTTAATTATAGATTAATTTTTATCAACTTTTGGGGGTGAGGATAATGACGGCGGTTGAAACATTCAAATACGTGATAGTCATAAGAATAAATAATATATTTTAATTTTTTCTTACAATGTTGTAAATTATTGTCAACTTATCCTATTTAGTAACGCAGATTGAAGGCACCATCCTAACAAATTCGCAGTTGCAGGTATATTCGTTGAATTGTTCTATTCGTAATATATCCTATAGAATATTGGTGATTAATATATTCTGTATATAATTTTAATCTGACCCGTATTTACAAACAAAAAAAGAGACTAAAAGCTCATACAATAAAACAAGATGGACTACAATAATGAAATAGTCCTGAAATAGGTACCCAGGTATTCTACCTTCATAAAATTATAATTCCTGCCATAAATGCATGCACTGGTTTATATAAGATATGGTAACACAGTTTCTATTCATACTTTCCATAATATCTTTAGTTAAAAAATAATAAAGTATTAAAAAAATAACATAAGAAAAGCAATACTTTAGAAGAACACAGCTAAATAGCTATCCCAAAAAATTAAAATGTCTCAATTTGGAATGTCTCTCTTCATAACCAAAAAATCACTGGCGCAAATAATTAGGTACTTAGTTCAAAGTAATTTTAATTTATTTATAATTAATGACTGTATCCACACTTATTATACCTATAAGTTTTATATTAGCACATACTTATATTAACAGAAAGCACAACATGAATAACCAACCTTTAATGTAAGTACTGCCTTTAAAATATCCACATTTTAATGACTTCTTGTAAATATCTCTTTCTACCCAGTTGATAATACTATGATGGCATCTCATTTAGATTCACCAGTCTCCTGCAATTAAATATAAAAATATCATTGCAAACTCAAATAGATTTAAAAGATTGAAAGAACTAAATGTTTAAAACCTTTATATTATTTTCTACTGTTGTAAAAAAATATATAGTCATCATAATTCATGAATAATTGCAGTAATAAAAAAAATTAAATTACCTGCAGTAATCAGGAGGTAGAGTCAATATCTTATACCACAACATTGTACTTAAAACGACACTCCATGTCCTTAGAGGGCCAAAGACCAACGCCATGGTGCCATACTCCAGCCAAAAGAAGTAGGTCAACAGCAATTGTATTGACAGCAGAAATACAAAAGGCAGATTCTTCATCAACAGTCCGAGTCCTCGCACATTTTGTCCAAACAAACGATGCTCTAATGTATGTGCTAGTACAAGGATAAGTGGTATTTGCACAAATACCAACTGCACACTTCCATACATATAAGTAAATGGTTCAGGTAAGAAAGTGCCTTTAATAATTATTCCCCAAGCAAAAATAGCTCCTGTGTAATCGTCTATAAGATTACCAATAGCCCATGGTCCAAAAGGCAAGTAAACTGCGTATAAGACAATAGGGTAGAATATTCTATCAATTTTACTCAATAACCAAACTCGCCTGAGTACACGCCGACCAAACTTTCTATGGTATTTTGGTGGTCTCTTTTGCATTCTCAGAATTACTAATGGCAACACATTTATCATAAGAATTGTACCAAATATTACCTGAAACTGTAAATTATTTTAGTATTCTTAGTAATAAAAACTACAGTATTAAAATACATAATCAGATCAATTAAATTGTGAATACTAACCACTACACCTGCATTCAACATGAGTACCATTCTGGCTTTAATTTCAAAATTAACTAAAGTACCATCCAATGAAAATGGATGTTCAACAAAAGTTTCTTTGCCTAATTCGTCAGTTACTAATACATAAAGATAATGTAGACCACTTGTGAATAGATTTGGTAACCATTGACAAACATACAGTGGTCCTTCTGTTTTCCTGCATTTCATCCAACTTATTTGATCAAATGATATTTTCACTGTGTCTATATCAACATCACTGAAAGCCAGTATTCTAATAAAAGTGGAGTCAGGAATCAAATCTAACGGTTCACGGCCCGACATAGCATATCTTGCATGTTTTGGATTTGTCACCAATACCAGAGGCCAGGTGTTGTGTTTCTGATCAACAAAAGAAAAAATTCCATGATCGATTGCAACTAATCTAAACATTCTGTTGTCTTTCCAATCTCCCAACTCAAGTTCTAAAAAGCCTCTTTTCTGCTTTGTGTACATTTTTGTTACGAGCCCACCCATTGTATGGAGGTGACCACAGAGAAATGCTTGTGAGCTTTGAGTGCTGCCTATAAGGTGGTGTAGATCCAACCTTTGAGACTCATTCTCAAGGGATAGCATGCATGAAGTTGGATAGTGTGCAAACCAAATAATGTGATCAGCTTTAGCCTCCGCTTCAGACTTCAGTTTACGTATATTTTGCTGTTCATATGAATCTAAGATGCCGATAAAGTTAAATGGGCGTTTTAGGCCTGGGTCAGGACAAGCATCAATGCCCAAAAATGCAACATTTACACCATTTCTGTCTTCATAATGCACATATGACTTCATATGAGTAGCGCCTTGCACTGAATAGTTTCTGAAATAGTTTTCTTGTGAGTCTAGTGTTTTAATATTGAAATTATCTGTAAATAAAAACATGAATGTTAATGAAGCACATATACTGTTAGGCCTACTTCCAGCAGCGGACAGCAATAGGCTGATGGTGATGATGATAATGAAGAGAATTGTGCAATATTGAATGAAATTGAGCAAAATCATAGCATAGTTGACAATATCAGCAACCTGTCAACCTTAAGGACACATACCTTCACTAATAAATATAATAAAAAGAATTATAGGGAGTTCTTACCATGATTTCCCCTTATATCTAACCAAGTAGTATCTTCTGTAACCCCTGATTCTTTTATAATATTATGGTAATACACCCATTCTGATTTTATTTGAGTACTGCCCAGATTGTCTTTAGTTTTGGCATCTGTGAGATCTCCAGTTGCGAGTACTAGAAGTGGTTTAATTTTTCTTACAGTACTGTCACAGAACTGTTGGAACTGTGTTATCCTGCCCGAATCCCGGAATATGCTGATATGAATGTCGGATATCTGAATAAAATAAATACTTCCTTCATAATATATACATACACATAGTATAATCACTAACTAAGATTTTCTAATACGTTATGGGAATTAGAACTTGTACAAGATTTCTGTCCCCAGTGGGAATTGAACCCATCAAAGTCAAGCCAATCTGGGAATATCATTATATAAAATCATATTAAACTAGTTTGTTATGTAGGTAGAATTCAGAGTTTGTTTTTGTTATGCCTTGTCTAAAAGTTAAGAATGAACAAATTAAATAATAGGTCCGCCACCAGGTGGACCGACGACCTGAAGAAGGTGGCCAGTAGCGGCTGGATGCGGAGGGCGGAGGACCGTATGTGGTGGCGTTTATTGTGGAAGGCCTATGTCCAGCAGTGGACGTCTAGGGGTTGACATAATGATGATGAAAATAAATAAAATCCTAATTATACAATTATCAATTCAATGCAATCCATAAATCAATCTATTATCTTTGTTTTTCTTTATGTTGAGTCATAAATCTGATGAAATATTAAACAATATGAAGTTACCTGTAGAAACCAAACTAGATTATTAGTTGTGTCCGTAATTTGTCCGTATTTTTTTCCTAAGTACCTGGTATGGTTTTCTCCTGCTATTTTATTTTCCATATAAAAGTTATGATCCGTTGCGATGATGTTTAAGAGATTTGCCATTAATATTGACAATAATAACAACACGCATAGTAATGAAATAGCAGATTTCGAAAAAGGCATCGTTCGTTTTTCACTAATATATTTTTTAAATAATCTCAACACATTGAGAACTAATAAAACAATATTTAGCAATAATCATCTGAATCTAATCACCAATACATGTAACAATGAAATTGATAATACGGCAGGCAGGAGGGCAGCGTGCAGTGTTGCCAGATGCCCGGAGCTTTACGTATATATATTCATAGTAGAGTAGTACTTTGTGCCGATGCTGCCGCCCGTGCCACTCCGGGAGCTACAAATCTGTGGTAGGGCTAAAATCGGTATAAAATCTGCATGAATGTATTTAAAAGAATTACGGGTAAACATACATCGCCATATACAATGTCGCCCATCTGCAAGTGACCGGTTGAAATATTCTGAAAAGTTATGTAAAATTATGAATAAAAAGACTTGAAAGGAAGGGTCCATCTCATTTTTTTTTTTTATAAAAATTGTAGAGTTTGTTACCTCACTTCACATTATTTTCCATAGCTTCGAAGTTTTTGGCGCGATTTTAATTATGCTTCTGGTTTTTAAAAGCTTGTTTGTTTCTTTATTGTTTAAATAACAAATTTTATTCAAAATGAATCGAGATTCTAATGAATTTTTAGGATTATTATTAATCTACACCTTATCCTCTACAAATTCACAAAACATTATTATTAACTAACTCTTAACCGTTTCGAGAAACAGTTTTTTTTTAAATTAATGATGCTGGGGCCTTTATTCACAAAAAATGTTACGCATTATTGTTTGTTAGCGCTAATTCGACATTACTCAGTCGTTCATTCATCAACGTACTGAGTACTCCCGAGGCTTCGAGATTTGTGTGCTGGTTTAAATTTGTGAGGGTGTTGACAGTTTGTGTTAAGTAAATGCTCAAAATGACTAACTGAACTACCGCCTTCTCATGTGGCCTCTATCGCTGTCGAAAATCTGTACACATATGGAGAAAATTATATGTATGGTAACACTGTGCAACTTGTTTGATTTGATTTGACATTGACATTTGCTGTCAAATTGACAATTGATATTGTTTTCAAGGCGAAGGATCTGAAATTATACAGTACATCTCTTATGTATGACTGATTTGCTTGACTGTGACTATTTGACTATTTGCTTTTCGATACCGCGCGGTGGTCATACCTTTGACAGAGAGGAACGCCTGAGTATTGCGACCTCTTCATATAAATGTTGCATAGTGTCATACTCGTTTATGTGTAGACATACCAAAGAGCATACTTACTCTATTGCACTTTGCATATACGAGCACGCATCTAATAATGATATAAAGTATTGTTCCTTTGGATGTATCGATGCATGCAACAGAGGACCGTCCTCTAAAAACAACTCTATTTTAGCCGTCGGGGTCTGTCTTGAGTCTTCCACGGGTGCGCGCAACCCTCGATCATCGACCTCGAACATCGTTTGTACATCTATACATACAAAGCCATAGTACCTATTTGAAACAGAGCGGACCATGAGCGGACCATCCGCTGCGGATCGTCCATTGGACGTGCACAGTAATCTTATTTATAACTAGCTGTGCGCAAGGTTCCGCTCGCGTGTACTACAGAATCCGCTCCCGTGAAGGGAACTTCACACTTCCACTCGTCAATATCCCAATCCCAGTCCCAACCACTTTACTCACTACTTTCCCCCTACACTTCCATGACACCTACCTATCTCCAAAATGTAGTTCCAATGCAATACGAATTCCGTTTAGCATGTACATCCTACTCTTCTTTGTTGTATACTAATGCAGTGTATGCGAATTTTCGAAACTATAAATTCGCGTAACTTTTGATTGACTGGGCCGATTGCAATGAAATAAAGCCTATATGTTACACCAAATTAAGCACTATATTTCTGTGAAAAGTCCATCAATATCGGTTCAGTAGTTTTTATGTGATGCGTGCACAAACAAACAGATAAACAGACAAAAATTCCAAAAATGATCGAAATGTGTTCTATTACTTATCCTAAGAACCTCCAACACTTTTTTTTCACAAATATTTTCAATGTACAGACACGCGAAGTTTACGTTTTTATTTATTAGATGCCGCCCTCGCGAGCGTCCGAGCCACTGCTGATATGCCCGCCCGCCCGCGATTACGCCGCGCCGCGGATACCTATTCCGATTGATGCCCACAGAACCTTAAACTTTTCAGAAGACCTACCTCGTTAACACAGCGACTTCTGTGACAGTGGGAGTTTTGTATTCATTGTCTTCATTATGATAAATTAGATAATACTTGATTATATCACTCGAGCAATCAAACTAGATGTGAGGTAATTAATTCTAGTTCCTTTATATTGAAAAGTGCTGTAGGCTTTGAGTTTCTGAGAAAGAGATTATTTTTCCGTTACTATTACATTCTTTCTATATTCTATTCTATCTTTATTCTTTTGTAACACTACCGTTGTGGGCCAGTGAAGTAACACGTGTTCGATCGTCATTGTCTCATTCTGTATGTAGGTAGTCTGCAGGCAAACCCTAAACAACACAAATCTATTATTACAATGTAATAATAATCTATACATATAATAAAACATTAGAAAAACAAAAGAAAGGAGTCTGTACACTGAAGTTAAAAAAAATTACATCCCGGACCTGCTAGAGTCCAAAAATATAATTAAAAAATTTCGTGTCTGTCTGTATATTTCATTCCAGATTAATAGTCCTATGAAAACCAACGCTATTTACGTCTCGGTAACATATACATGAAAGGGTCACCAGCAGCAAAAACAGGTTTGTATTACCATGTAAACTTTGCAGTCCACTTAGGAACACCATCTATTGTGTATTTTGTTTTCGAGACGCAAATGCGTTTGTTTTCATAGGACTATTAATCTGGAATGAAATATAGGTATGTAGGGCATGCTATTCGTGTATTCGCCCTTATTTACTATTCGAATACTACCAGCATTAGTATTCGAATTATTCGAATAGTTTGATTACATTATAATATATATATATATATATATATATATATATAATGGGCTCGATTCTGAAGACACGTTAAAATTTAACAGCACTAAAACTATTGCTATCCTGGTCACACAGTATTATGAATATATAGACGAAACCAATTTTAGCGCTGTCAAATTTTAAATGTGTGCCTTCAGAATTGGGCCCAATAACGTGTGAATTCAAGACAAAATATGCTTGTTTCTGTGATCACAATCTTTATTGTACATGAAACGTAATATTTTTAAAGTTTAATTTATTATTCTAATATTTAAATGCTTAAGTAATTATGGGATAGCAATATCTGAAGTTGGTTACCTATGTTTATTTTTGGTTATTATACCTTGCTTGACCTAGGTATGAAATTAAAATGAATGTGGTGGGTATTTTGTGTTTCAATATAATAACTATTATTTATTTATTTATCAAGCCTTCTGTAGTTACAAAGCATTATAATATTCTTAAATTCTAGTATTTCAATTATATTAAAAAAAAAAAATTAACAAACTATTTAAAAATTAATTTCGAATTCAAATTGTATTGCATGCATTATTTTATAAACGTACTTATTTTATTTTATAACTATATTATAATCTAATAAATAAAATCTTAAACATCGCGTGTCTGTACATTTAAGATATTTGCAAAAAAAAAATTGAGGGTCTAAGGATAAGTAATAGAACACATTTCAATCATTTTTGGAATTTTTGTCTATTTGTCTGTGTATCTATTTGTCTGTGAGTTCGTGCACGCATCACTTAAAAACTACTGAACAGATTTTTATGGAATTTCCACAAAAACATGGGGCTTAACTTAACATTTAGTCTTTATTTCATCGCAATCGGCTAACTCAACAAAAAGTTATAGACATTTTTAGTTTTCAAATACATTACTAGGTAACGTAAGTATGCAATATTTGCACATAATAGTATTTCCGTACTATTCAGATTACGATGAGTTTGGATTACATTTGGAGATGCGAGTGGGAATTGGAGGGCGTGGGCGTGGGAGTGGGCGTAGGCGTGGGCGTGCGCGTGGGTGTGGGAGCGGGAGCGGAAGCGGAAGCGGGAGCGGGAGGGGAGGGGAGCGGAAGCGGGAGCGGGAGTGGTAATGGGAACGTATTCTGTAGTTCACGCGAGCGGAGCCGCGGGCACAGCTAGTAAATAAATAAAGCCTTTATTCAACGATATTTTTCAATAAATTAATTAGTAACAATGAAATGTTCTGCGTAGTAACTGCACAAGTGTCAAAATTAATGTGAATGCTGCTCCAGGAGCCGCAGATGCGTGGAACAGTGCGATTGTTTGGTTCTCTCCATCTAGTAAGTACATGGAGATAGTTGCTTATTCCTTGTTCTAGTAGTGTCTTTCTGGTATGTTCCTGTGAGTCGAATATTTTTGTGAAGTCAATGAATCATAATTGAGTACTCTTTAGTTTTCTCTATTATTTGTGTTAATACATGGATATGATCTATAATCGAGAAGTGTCACTTCTTTCGCATTTTTATGTTGCAAGATTGTGGTAGATGTGGACCATTGTTTTGGCGTCGTCTTCTTTTGTAGTATGTTGTTGAACACTTTTTACAACGGTCGTTATAGAGGTCCTGATATTAACTTGAGTAATTTGTTAATCACCTTGTTTTCTCCAGGCAATTTCTTGGTTTTCTACGTTTCAATTGCGAATGTTACTTCGGTTTTCATTATTTTTGGTATTATGTCTTCGTCAATATTTGTGTAGATTTCAATATACATCTCGAAGTCTGATGTTGTCTATGTTAATTAAAGATTCCAATAAATACTCTGTAGCGTCTTATATTACTTATGTCTGTACGTTTTGATATTATTATTCTCCCTTTGCTAGTAATTTGCATTTTTTTATTAGGTATTTTTGATACTTACTCGTTAATGTGTAGTGTAGTGAATGTTGGTTTTTTTTTATTATTATTTAACAAAAATTTACAATATATAAATTACAGTAATGTCCACAGAAATGGAAGACCAGGTAATTATGTACCTTGATATCGATATGTAGGTTATAAGTGCTTTTCATGCTCATTAGGTTCTAGATGTTACCCGTGGTCCCATTAGTCGCTCTGCTCGCTATTGGTATTAGGTTTAAGATACAGATTATTGCTGTTAAAGAAGTTAATTTCGACACTTAATATTTAATAAAGAAAACACAAACACAGTAAAGAAACCCCCAAAAACAGCATTTGCTTGATTTATTTAAAAAATAAGAAAAATATTAAATAAACTGAATACTTCGAATAATAAGTAATAAGCAGTGCGGTCTCAGTATTCCTAATACTCGAATACTGAAAATCGGGTGAATATTGCATAGGTACCCTAATGGTATGTATGTATGTACGGGCTAATCTTGGCAACTACTGAACAAATTTGACGGCGTTTTAGCCTTGAGTTTGGGACACAATCTGGTATAAGAAATATCTCAATAAAATATCAAGAGATTGATCTACAAGTTGGAGGTTATGCAAAGGGGGGGAGGGTGTCGATAGGGTGAAAGAAAGGTGTGAAAGAAGAGGGGTAAGAAGAGAGAGAGGATAGGGATATGTTTAGAGGAGGGAAAGTGGATGGGAGATAGTGGCAGAGGGGAAAACGGGAGGGTGGGGGAAGGGAGTAGGGAGGAGAGGAGGAGGATATGGAAATTTCGAATTTCTATTCGAAATTTCCATATTCTTTTTCAAACTTGCAACTTTGTGTTGATGTCTATTCTATTTGCTATTATAGCAAAAAGTGGTTTCTTTACAAAAAGACAACCTTATTATATTTAGAGACTAGATGATACCAATAATCTAGGGCCAAAGATTGCGATGTGATATGCGTAAAGTCGCACTAAGCTACGGAAAACGAATATAACACAACTGCATTGTTAATATTACAGCGCGGACAAAGTCGCAGGCAACAGCTAGTAACTAGTAAAATAACAGCGATTCACATAGAAGAAGTGAAAGGTTGTGTTATGTTGACACAAATGATCATTAGGGTTGAATTTTAATAATTGCCAATCCAACAACGCTCTCATGAATATCATCCATAGAAATCATCACATATTATGATATGAATGATTGTGTTGAACCAGATCGAGTTAACTGTAAGCCAAACAAAAGATTAGAGGTGCTCATAGCCGGGTCACCGGGGCCTCGGAGCGTTTGGAAATTGTATTTATTTTAATGGGCAGAGGTTGACCGCGCGCATTCCGTCCGCGCGACGACGCCGCCGAGTCGCGTACCTACGGAGGCTTCCAGCCTACAGCGAGCCTCGGCTGGTACCCGCGCGCCACTCCACTATCTTGCCGCATTCCACAGAGCCGAAGTCGAGGCGCGCCCCGCGCGTGCCTTCGCCGACCGACCCACGCGCCCGCCTCGCCTCACTCACTCAGTCGTACCTGCGCGTTCATGGAGACTGTGCGCCCCGGCGTCACCGCCGTGCCGTGTCGCTGACGAGATCGCGCGACTTAAGTGAAGTGCAGTGCCAATGGATGCGGTTTACTACGGAGTATAGTGTCAATTGTGTTCAGCAGCATTGGATTTGTCTATTCATGGTGAGTGAGATGGTCTTCTACGTCGCCGTAGACGACCGCAGTGGATGCGCGCGCTTTCACGATGCGGCCACTTTCATTTCATACGCATAGCTCGAATACCGCGCGCCCGCGCCGACCGCGCCGCGGCCGCTGACCCTGCGCCCGCGCGCCCTTCCTCTAGAGCACCACCACAGCCATGTTCACCAAGTCGTCAGTGATGCGGCTGTGCATCGTTGATGCTGTAGTACGAGTAATGAATGATGCACGATGACATCATTGAAGTTGTACCTACTATTACAGAATTTGATAGGTTTATGAATAACGTCAAAAATCAAAAATATACAGGAATAAAAAATTCGTACGTAACTGCTTCTCTGCTGCACTAAGCTTGCATTACACACCGGTACTAGTACGGGGAGTGTATTAGATGTTTCGACTGGTCTGACAAAATTCCAGAGGACAGTAGTTTCAGCTAAGGAGCTTCACGGTACAAATCCCACTAATATTGTAATTGCAAAAGTTTGGATATTTGGATGTTTGTTACTAAATCACGCTTCAACCACTGGACGGATCGGGATGAAACTTGGCACACATATGGGTTAGGTCCTGGACATAGGATAGTTTTTATACCGAAAAAACATCTCATTCCGACGAGATTCTAATAAATAAAATCGTAAACTTGGCGTGTCTGTACATTGAAGATATTTGCAAAAAAAAAATTGGGGGGTCTAAGGATAAGCAACAGAACACATTTCAATCATTTTTGAAATTTTTGTCTGTTTGTCTGTTTATCTGTTTGTCTGTGAGTTTGTGCACGCATCACTTAAAAACTACTGATTGGACTTTAATGGACTAACATATAGGCTTTATTTCATTGCAATCGGTGCAGTCAATCAAAAGTTATGCGAATTTATAGTTATACGCTGCGATGAGTGTAGGGTGTAAATGCTCGATTGAATTCGTGAGCGGTAGCGGGAGCGGGTATCGTACCAATGTAATGTGAGATTTTGAAAACTATAAATTCGCATAACTTTTGATTGAGTTAGTCGATTACGATGAAAAATCTGGAGCTGGAACTGGATCTGGAGCTAGATCTGGAGCTGGAGCTGGAACTGAACCTGGATCTGGATCTGAACCTGGATCTGGACCTGGACCTGACCCTGACCCGGACCCGGACCGGAACCGGGACCTGGATCTGGAGCGGGAGCGGGATTGAGAGTCTGAGTGGAAGTGGGAATGGGAGCGGATCCTGTAGTCCACGCGAGCGGAGCCGCGGGCACAGCTAGTCTAATAAATAAAATCGTAAACATCGCGTGTCTGTACATTGGAGATATGTGCAAATAAAAAAAGGGGGGTCTAAGGATAAGTAATAGAACACATTTCGATCATTTTTAGAATTTTTGTCTGTTTGTCTGTGAGTTTGTGCACGCATCACTTAAAAACTACTGAACCGATTTCGATTGACTTTTCACAGAAACATAGTGCTTAATTCGGCGTAACATATAGGGTTTATTTCATTGCAATCGGGCCAGTCAATCAAAAGTTATGCTAATTTATAGTTTCCGAAAACTCGCATACAACAAAGAAGTGTAGGGTGTCAATGCACGACGGAATTCGTGAGCGGGAGCGGGTATAGTACCAATGTAATCTATGTGAGTTATTGAAAACTATAAATTCGCATAACTTTTGATTGAGAAGCTGGATCTGGACCTGGAGCTGGACCTGGACCTGAAGCAGGAACGGTCTCGGGAGCGGAAGTGGGAATGGAGCGGATTCTGTAGTCCACGCGAGCGGCTCGAGCGGCTCCCGCGGGCACAGCTAGTACATAATAATATGTGACGTTAAGTTGTCCACGCGGACGAAGTCGCGAGCAACAGCTAGTATTATGTAAACATTCAACAACATAATATTGTATACATATGCGTTTCTTGCAGTTCCGTCATAATCATATGTCGAAGGACCAACATTATATTTTTTAGTAAAATTTTGTGAAATAATAATATTTTGTAGTACCTAGTATGCATTGTATGAAATGTTGTCCAAATGGAATACTCAAATGATTTGATTTGGAAAGAAAGAATAAAATAAAGTTGCAATACAAGAACAGGATGTATGTATGACTTTGGTATGACTTATTATAACAATTACAGTTGGACGAATAGAAAAAAGAGCAACAATGTTGTCATGGTGATCGACTTTATTTATATTATGTATATATTTGATTATTGCACCGAGATTTTTAACCCTGAAATATGGTTACTTGTTACCTATATTTTCTATTAAAATGTTTATACCCTTAATCTCATAATATTTTTTGACAATGTAATACTAGATTGAAACCAAACCTAATTCAATCGTGTTTCCATACATAATACAGACCAACTGACATTTATATTTGATTTTAAATCCTAATTCCAGTAATAATTTAATTGCATATCAATTTAGAATTGATGTAATGTTCAATAATGAAATCTAGGTATAATGATACTTTAATTTTATTTAACACTAGCTGTGCCCGCGGCTCCGCTCGCGTGGACTACAGGATCCGCTCCCATTCCCACTTTCGTTCCCTATCCCACTCCAGGTCCAGGTCCAGGTCCAGATCCAGGTCCAGGTCCAGGTCTAGGTCTAGGTCCAGGTCCAGGTCCGGTCCAGTTCAGGTCCAGGCCTAGGCCAGGTCCAGATCCTCAACACTCCTCTCAACCCTTCCCTCAACCCTTCCCTCAACCCACCCTTCAAACCTCTTTCCCTCGTCTCTCCAAATGTAGTCCTCGTAACTAATCCATCGCAATCCAAATTCCGACCAACATTACTTTGTTGCATACGTATACCACAAATTCATCGTAATTAAGTAACTCAGTCAAAAGTTCAAAAGTTCAAACACTCAAATTACACTGGTACCATACCCGCTCCCGCTACCGCTCACGAATTCAGTCGAACATTTACACCCTACTACATTCGTCGCAGTGAATGCGAGTTTTCGGAAACTATAAATTCGCATAACTTTTGATTGACTGCACCGATTGCAATGAAATAAAGCCTATATGTTACACCAAATTAAGCCCCATGTTTCTGTGAAAAGTCCATCAAAGTCCGTTCAGTCGTTTTTAAGTGATGCGTGCACAAACTCACAGACAAACAGACAAACCGACAAACAGACAAACAGATAAACAGACAAACAGACAAAAATTTCAAAAATGATCGAAATGTGTTCTGTTGCTTATCCTTAGACCCCCCAATTTTTTTTTTGCAAATATCTTTAATGTACAGACACGCGAAGCTTACGATTTTATTTATAAGATGAGATCGCTAATTAAAAGCCAATTTGTTACCCCGCCGGAGAGCGAAATTATCTCTGGTAAATCTAATAAATAAAATCGTAAACTTCGCGTGTCGAAAAAAAAATTGGGGGGTCTAAGAATAGGCAACAGAACACATTTCGATCATTTTTGAATTTTTTGTCTGCTTGACTGTGAGTTTGTGCACGCATCACTTAAAAACTACTGATCGGACTTTGATGGACTTTTCACAGAAACATGGGGCTTAATTTGGTTGCTTTATTTCATTGCAATCGGTGCAGTCAATCAAAAGTTATGCCAATTTATAGTTTCCGAAAACTCGCATAAACTGCGAAGAATGTAGGGTGTAAATGTTCGACTGAATTCGTGAGCGGTAGCGGGAGCGGGTATGGTACCAGTGTGATTTGAGTGTTTGAAAATTCGCATAACTTTTGACTGAGTTACCCGATTACGATGAATTTGTGATATGCGTATGCAACAAAGTAATGTTGGTCGGAATTTAGATTGCGATGGATTAGTTACGAGGACTACATTTGGAGAGACGAGGGAAAGAGGTTTGAGGGGAAGGTTGAGGGGAGAGCTGAGGGGAGGGTTGAGAGGACGGTTGAGGGAAGGGTTGAGGGGTGAGTTGAGGATCTGGACCTGGACCTGGACGTGGACCTGGGCATGGGCATGGGCATGGGCATGGGCATGGGCATGGGCATGGGCATGGGCATGGGCATGGGCATGGGCATGGGCATGGGCATGGGCATGGGCATGGGCATGGGCCTGGGCCTGGGCCTGGGCCTGGGCCTGGGCCTGGGCCTGGGCCTGGGCCTGGGCCTGGGCCTGGGCCTGGGCCTGGGCCTGGGCCTGGGCCTGGGCCTGGGCCTGGGCCTGGGCCTGGGCCTGGGCCTGGGCATGAGCCTGAGCCTGGAACTGGGCCGGGGCCGGGACCTGGACCTGGACCTGGACCTGGACCTGGACCTGGACCTGGACCTGGACCTGGACCTGGACCTGGACCTGGACCTGGACCTGGACCTGGACCTGGACCTGGACCTGGACCTGAACCTGGACCGGGACCGGGTCCTGGACCTGGACCTGGACCTGGACCTGGATCTGGACCTGGACCTAGTGGGCTAGGGGTGGGAGCGGGGCTGAGAGCGGGAGTGGGAGTGACAGCGGATTCTGTAGTCCACGCGAGCGGTACCGCGGGCACAGCTAGTAAGTAACAGAAATTACCCTGCAGGTGCGCAATAATTAGTCAAGAAATGCGAAAGTACGCCTATAACTGCAGTTAACCTCGTCTTAATTGTTGATTTTGTTAGTCATCTCATTTCATCAGTTATATTTTAATTTGTACAGGCATCAATTTACGATAATAATTTGATTAAGTAACTTGAAGCAAAGATAATATACATATAATACTTTAAGCAAATAAAAATCAGAATGAAACAGAACCATATTGTGTATCTAGCAAAGTACGGTCAGGAATGTAATGGGAGTGGAATCGTCGGGACAACAGAATACTTACGTTTTGGAATCCGAACTAGGGGATAACTTCGATGTACCTATTGGGACAAAACTTAAACAAAAATACTCATTCAGCTAGCATGGAAAATCCCTCTCCAAAGAATGCAGATTATGTTAATTGCCATACATAGGATAATTATTATGGTAGATAGATACGTTGATAAGCCTATAATTACAGCATCCTGTTTGTTACGCATCTACAAGTAGGTACCTACCTACATTAAAACAGTTTTTACTTGTTTGTGACCAGTCCACTTATCCGAAATTCCGTCATATCCGTTGCAATTTCCTATTAGTAGTTCGGTGTGAAGTTTTCGTTTTAGGCTATTAGGTGAGTTTATTGCCTTCGAAGCTTAGGTGATCCAAAGTAAAATACTGCTGGTACGGTGTCATTTATAATACAACGCAATCTTAGCACAAAAAACCTGTGTAAATTTCATGACGCCCGAGCTCAGTCTAACAGACTGTTACTCCGAATTTGTAGGTAAGAAGATACAAGTAAAACGTCGTAGTGGTTATATCCTCTTTGGATATAAGTACCTACGTACGTGAAACTGTAAATAGGTACCTACTTAAATGAAATAATCCATGTCATCTATGCACCAAGTATAAAACTTATGCAATAATTAATCAATGAGAACATAATATATTTTTAAGGATAATAAATTACGTAGATCAGGATAGCTCCTTACCCTTTTATTCAGATAATAATACTATGAATTCTTAAAGATTCTGAAGATATCAGGATCGTTGAGAATACTAAAGAGCTCAACAAAATCTTTCAAATAAAAACATTTTTAAGTGCATTGCAACGTGCAACATAAAAAATTACAAGAAATGCCTAAGATTATAGTTCAAGAGACTGTCTGAATTCTTCCAAAAAATGTTATGTACTTTGATTTGGAATCATCGCTCTCAGTAGTGGGTAGTTGGGTGATCGCAGGGCTAGAACTGTCGCAGAATTATCAAAGTTTCGTTCCAGAGAACGAGGTTAGGTGCAGGTTAGGTTGATTTAATAATTAAGGTTTTATACTCATGATGCGTCCACCAGCTCCATTATTCCTTCTTTATATGAGGTCGATATAAATAATAATTAAATAAATAAAAATAAATAATAAAAGTTTATATTAAACTAGCTGTGCCCGCGGCTCCGCTCGCGTGAACTACAGAATCCGCTCCCATTCCCACTCCCGCTTCCGCTCCCGTCCCGCTCCCGCTCCCACACCCACTCCTCTTTTCCCACGCCCACTCCCACTCCAATTCCCACTCGCAGCTCCAAATGTAATCCAAACTCATCGCAATCTGAATAGTACGGAAATACCACTATTTGCAATATATTGCATACTAAACCTTACCTACTAATGTATTTGAAAACTAAAAATATCTATAACTTTTGATTGAGTCAGCCGATTGCGATGAAATAAAGACTAAATGTTAAGTTAAGTCAAGTCCCATGTTTTTGTGAAAACTCCATCAAATCCGTTAAGTAGTTTTTAAGTGATGCGTGCACAAACTCACAGACAAACAGACTAACAGATAACAGACAAATATTCCAAAAATGATTGAATGAGTTCTATTACTTATCCTTAGACCCCTCAATTTTTTTTTGCAAATATCTTCAATGTACAGACACGCGATGTTTACGTTTTTATTTATTAGATTAACTGAATCTGAAAACGTTAGGTAACGTGCCTAAATGTAGGTCTGTCTACGCATCGGTGATTGATAAAGTAAATGATTCATTAGCTCATCATAATAAACAGCTACGCTACGACCACGACCGCATTCCTTTGATAGCACGACGAGCGAACGAGTAGGTAAATAAAACTACACTATGTACCTACAACAAATGACATACCTAATTTACCTGAGCATGCCTGAGCGAGCGTGTAGATCAAATACACTTGAATGGAATTATAGTGTTTTTATGTGAGTAAATACATTATTTGTTTCTATTCAATTACTAAAACCGATTTCTACATTGTAGAGTTTGTCTAAATTGCCAAAGATGATGTTTTACAATAAGAAATACATTTTGTAACATAGCGAAACTTTGAGCTCCGATACTTTCGATAATTACAATACTTATATAAACATTATTTTACTTAACTATGTTCAATAACATCAAAAGAAAGCATTCGGAAACAACATCAAACGTTTTAAACGATCGATGAGGTCAATATTACAGCAAAAAACTTCACCTGTAGGCGATTAAGATGCCAGAGTGTAAACGTAAGCCGCTGTGACGTGGTCATAACATACAAGTAACGACTGGGTAGAGAAAACCATAGCTCTAGTAGTAACTCCACAAAGTTAATATCCTAAACAATAAACTTCAAATATCAACGAATGGAATGCTCTTAAGTGAAAATTAAGAAAGACCTCATCATACAATATTAGTGTACAGTACAGTAAACAGTAGTATTTTATAAATAAATAATGTGCTTTTTAAAGAGGTAGAGCCATTACAGCCGCTACATTAATAGAATTATGTATAAGAAAACAAGGAAAACTAAGGTATAAGATACTAACTTGTTGACCCCGTCATTTTCTGGACTGTGCCTGTACTGTGACTGTCATACTACAGTCACAGTACAGGAACAGTCCAGAAAATGACGGCTAGTAAAACCAAAACTTGGATTTAAACATTCGGTCGCACGAGATGCAGTAGAATCTAAAACTCTTCCGTCAAAATCTGAACAAACAATGGGCAATCAGTACTTACAATACAAAGTAAGCAACGAATTTAAGATCATGTAAAGACGAAGTGAAATCAACCTCGTATTAGACAATAATAATCTATAGGAAGAATCAAAAACTTAACGCATTCGATGATCTTAAAAAAAGTAAAGGTTATAGGATGGTCAAAACTGTGACCTTCTCAAAATGCATTCCTTCCTTTATTTGCCGGAAAGTGTTCCTGGACTAAACAACAGTTGCTGGGAATAAGTTCCTGGATTTTTCAATTACTAGTTTACCAATGAAATCACTCAAAGCGATAGCTGTATCTGAAATCCCCCAATATTAAAGGACTCACGTTCCGCTTAGTACCTAACTCGAATATGTATGAATTTATATTTCCGTTCCATGATGATGATGTTTTAAGAATGTTATTCTAACTTTTAGTTAATATTCAAAACAATTTTCCTAATCAATGTGCCTCGGCCGCGCGTTGTCTGTCGACATAAATGATAGATCCTCTTGAAAAATGCCGTCCTTTATCGTCCAGACAATTTGTGAGTGTCAAAAGTGGTGGCGGGATGTCGAAAAGTGGAAGCAACGACGTCCATAGGTATGCGAGGACGCAAGATGAGGCTGGCGTAGGGGGAGGGGCGCTCGGCATCTGAAGGTCGTCCGCATTCCTTGCGTCGCCGTCCGCTGCTACCGCGCTTACGTAGCGCCCTCCGCCCGCGCCGCGGCCCGCGCCTCCCCGTTCCCCGCCGCGCCCGCTGCGCCCGCGCCGACCGGTCTGCCCCCGCCCCCTGCGCCTGACCGCGCCGTCACAAACTATCGCGCATTTACTAAAACAAAAAACATGTTCTTATGGCTATCAAGAGCTGAGGAGCCGCAGAGGTACCGGATGGGATGAAATTTATTCGCGTCTAGTTTTTGTGAACGTGATCTTGTGGTTCTACATTCCAATATACCTATGTATCCATGGTATAACTCTATGGCGAAACGAAATGTTCCAAATAGGTATTCCATTCCGAGTTAACTATGATGAGAATCTTTGCACCTATCCTAATGTGGGCCTGAAGAAGATAATCTTTAGGTATGAAATAAATTATTTAAAATAAATATGATACCTATATCAGTAAGAAAAATATTTTTTAATAAAAATTACATTACATATGTCTGCTTGTATGTCTGCTATGTATGCTTGTGGTATCTACACGACTACGAATAATACGCATTTATAACCTTAATATTTACTAATGTCCTCGACTTTGATACATTTATAGTAAAACAATATAATGTAGCAATGACTGAACTGAAGGCAGCAGGTAGCAAAATGAAGATGAAAAAAAAGGTCGTGGAATGCACAGATGGCGCAGATCCGTACATTCCTGTGCCATGCACCCGCCGCTATAGGAAGGCATAAGTATAGCGGATGTGAGCTATACAAAATGAGATTGTTTTCAAAACCACTATAATATTACCAATAGGTGTCACGTAAAATGTTGTTGATAAGTACCTAGTTAGAATGTTATTTATATACATTGTTAGACTAGTGCATAGTGCTGTTTGTTCGTGACTTTGTAAGTCGCTAACTCGCTCTACTCCAACCAATTCTATTAATATTATAAAGAAATCTAAATGTAACAACGATAACTATCTATCAGTACTTAATGTCGTAGGAATGTATGTTATTAAATCACAAAGTTACAACTGGACTGATTCGGATGTGGACAGTTTGAGAAGCGAAGAGTAACTTAGCCTAAATTTAATAACTGCGGGCAACATCACGGCACGAAAGCTAGTCTTAGAATATTGATCCACCTGCTACTGTAAGAAGACTAATCAAATACTCTGTCTTTGCGACAGGAACTCAAATTGATTGTTCACATTTCATTAATTCTCTTTTTAAACACTACGCAAGTTAATCTTTATACGTAGTGCTCAACATGTTTACAAACGAAGGTAAAAGCAATAAAAGTCGATCGTGGCGTTTAACCATAGAATACTTAATAATATGGTTTAACCACAAGATTTCTGATTGACTTGTTAATTGACTGACGTGCACAAAAGTTCAAAATCTCTAACATTTCAAGTGAAGTGTTTTCTTTGCATGTTAATGCTAAAATAAGTTATTTTATATTTCTAGTGCGAGTAATAGTGGTCTCGAGATGCGACATGCGCGCTCTGTGTTCGGTTCGCGGGCCGCTGGGCGGAGAGACGCGCGCGCTCGGCGCGGGCGCACGCTTGCTGTCCTTACGGATGCCCGGCCAGCCTCAACCGCTTCACTTCGTCGTCGAAGCCAAAGCGAAGGTCAAGGAACTAAAGGCTTTGGCCAACGCGCATGCTCAACTACAAGGCATAACCGATACGGAGCTTTTCGGATTAGCTGTTATGCAAAGTGAGTGTAATGCTTTGTTTCCTTATCGAATTTGATTGTTTTAGCACACAGACAATGGTTGGCGAAAACAAATATTTTCAACGTTGAACGGTTCTTTCTTACACAAGCTAGGTACTTAAACTTGCATCCGGATTAAAACTCCGGTAAGATTAAAACTGAACTTCATATACAATACTTTAAAATATCGATGGTCGGTTAAATCTTTGTAGTCTTTATAATTAGCTCTTCAATGAATCGGCGTATTATTATAATTAGCTTAATTAAGTATGTCTCAAAACCAAGGAGAACCGGGCTCCTTATTAATATTAGAATCATCCATACAAACATATAAAAAAACTAGCCGTTGCCCGTGTCTTCGTCAGATTAAGCAATAGCTTTAAAATAGTGGTATGTCATTTGAAGAACCTCTATGACAAACTAAGTTTCAAGGCCTAGCGGTTTGAGCTGTGCATTGATAGATCAGATCATTCAGTCAGCTGTAACGATTGAGATTGTGGCCAATTTATACTATAGAATGTTTCCCAACTATAGTTTCGCTTAAATACTGTCCAACAAACTCACAAGGATAATTAAATCTATGAAAAGATTTACATTCGAAACAATACATACATATGTATCTCCAGCGTCACACATTCCAACTCGCAAGCATTCTGCCTATCTATGCAAACAAACGTTGAGTAATCAATGTTCTATATTTGTATGTACATCACAATGTCACATTACACATTCAGCGTGTCATATGAACAATAAACCGTATCCTTGGTGAGTCTACTATTAGGTACGCAGGTATTATCTTTGCAAACACAGTACATACCATCATTACAGGAAATACCATTAGACCTTCATATATGTTTGAAAACAACTTGGAATCCTGACCGTCGTGATGAATTCATTAGGTAGTAGAGCTAAAACAATATCTTTTAAGTACTAAATTAACATAGATACGTTTCTTTTCAGATGGAGAATACTCGTTTGTTGACTTGGAAAGTAAACTATCAAAGTATGCGCCAAAGAGCTGGAGATCATCCCACACACATGTAAGTTAACTACTTAGAAGTTTTATGACAAAACAAGCTAAATAAAACTGTGATTAATGAAACTTATACTGTATTTATGCTTTCCCAGGGTTTGGACGCGAACGGGAAGCCTCTCCTAGAATTGCACCTAGTCGTGCAGTTTCACGTGGAGAGTCCCCTGCTTTTGCACGACGAGATTGGACGTCATCTATACTTCTTGCAACTGCGCCATAATGTTCGCACCAGAGACGCATTACCCGCAGAAGTGCTTCTACTTCTTACGGGTCTGGCACTACAAGCAGAGTATGGAGACTCCGAGACATATGAAGATCGCGATTATTTTAAAGTTGAAGACTATGCGCCTGCATCACTCACAGGCGACTGGGTCGCCGCAGCCATGCGCGCTTGTCATCGAGAGCATCGCGGCTTATCACAAACCGACGCAGAAACCAGATTCATACGCGAGGTATGCCTTCTCTCTGACACAATAAACTCGCACAGGTACCGGTTAAAGCAAGCTAAAACAGAACCGGAACCAGGAACAGTCTGGCTACTTGTTACAGCCAAAGGCATAAGAATTTTACCGGAAAATGGCTCAGTTTCGAACTTCATTTGGAGTACGATCGGGAAACTTAGTTTCGACAGAAAAAAGTTCGAAATAAGAACAGAAGACGGAAAAATGACACTATACTCATCAAGTGAAGAAAAATGTAAATATTTGTTCGCTCTGTGCAAAGAAACACACCAGTTCTCAATGAAAATTGCTCCAAAATTTAATGATATTGTAAGGAAAGAGGAAGATGAGAGAAAGTTGTGTTACGGTTATTCAAAATCTTTAAACCTACAATACAATCAAAACAAAAATGAACAGAGAATATCAGTAATTTCATCTACAAGTTCTAATACAACATCTGGAATCGTAAGTGACCGAGTTCAGTCGGAAGACGAACTAGAAATTATGATAGATTCCCCTCCTGCGCCATCTACTGAAAGTTTAGCTTTTGCGCATTTATTAGATTGCTCAAATTCATATTTCATCCGACATGTTGCTCAGGATAATCAACCACTGAGCAAAAGTGCATCTTTGCAACTACAAAAATCAAAAGTACGAATGAAGAAAAGTATAGATAACACTGATAAGGTCACAGAAAAAGATATTACATCGGAAGTCGGACCACATTCTAGGAATCAATTGGATGAAACTACTTCTTTACCTGATCAAAGTATACCTGAAACTTCCACAGATAGTCCGGGGTCTAACAAAATGAAATGCACAGGATCACAATGTTCCTCGTCATGCAGTACAGTAATAATGGCAAGAGCGGGTTTGAGTGCTCTTAGCCGAACCTCGAACGCTAGCAGTTTGGAATTAGGTTACAGCCATACTGCTCAGAATTCTATGTTAAGCGATAACAGCACAGTTGGGATAGATGTCGGATATTCGCAAGATACTGCGTCAGCCTTGTACGATGGGTTAGGCCAAGCAGTCACATTAGCTGCGTCGAGCGTAACAAGTGGAGTCTATACGATGGGGAGCTCCGAACTAACAGCAAGATCAAAAATAGACACACTCTCTGACGGTAGTAGAACAGATTATGGTGGGTCTCATTATGATAGCTACAAGCCATCCAAAGAAAATGATCTTGCCGATTTTGATAGCGTCTCGTCGATACTAAAAAATAAATCGGACAGAACTGGTCATTCAGCTGGGACCTTACGATTACAGGCATCTTTAGGTAACACAGATTGTGTTGATGGAACTATGAAATTTCCTAGCCAGGAACTTATTGATAAAGAAAACATGTTCAGGGAACGAACTAACTCCAACGTCAGTGCGGTCTCTTTTCATGGAGATGGGAGTGACCCAACGGACAGTAAACATAATTTACTCAGCGCTAGTGAGCTAAGTGACTTAATCGTTGGACGAGGAGTTTACCCAAAAAGTCAGTCGGTGAGCGATACATTAGATTCGGTGTCAGATTACGTAAGATTACCATTGCCGTTTTCTGGAGACAGTTATCTTCAAGGACATGAGGACACAGCTCCTTCAGATGACAACTATCCTGACAATTCTTTCTTCGATCGACCACCAACACCTCCAACGAGAATTGATAGTCGAAAAGTACTTAATTTATCTCTTCCAAATATGTTGGACATTGATGACAATACACCGATAGCACCTAGATTCCCCGACAAGCCTCCACCTCCATACGAATACAATCACAAAACACTGTCACCATACACTCCCACGACAACAAAAGCACCACCAGCCTATCCTGGCCCAGCAACAGCTAGTATGTCTTTGAAACAACTAGGTGAAAAAGAAGAGGTAGCCGCTAGACTAGTGACATCCAAGCCTATGATTACGATTCTCAAAGCTGAAGCAGGAGACGTAAATGCTTCTAGTGAAAGAACGTTTGCCAGTCCCATGGTATTAGAACACCGATTCCAGAAATCTAAACGACACCAAGCGTCTAGTCGAAGAGCAGAAAGATCAAAATTAGTTCAGGGCATCAATAATAATCTTTCTCCGTCTAGAGAAATGCCGCCGCGTGGAGTTGATTCTAATGTATTGGTGGCTATGATGAAGCTACCTCCTCCCCCACCCCCGCCTCGCCGAACACGACTACCACCTCCTCCGCCTGTTGCTCGTCTACCCCCACCGCCACCACCTCACAATCCAATGTTTCATCAGCAGCTATACAGCGACGTGGATTACGTTTACTATCCTTTGCAAGATCCAGCTGTATCACAGCAAAACTATCTTGATCACAAACTAACTGAATCGCGTGTTTCAAGTATGCACAAAACCAGCCTACAGTACAAAAGCACGCCGTTCCTATCAACATCCTTATCGGCGTCGTCCATGTACGGCTCAATACAGAATCTCTCTGATTCATACGTACAACTACCTGGAGCTCGTACAAGTTGGTATTCCTTGACGAGCAGAACATCTCTTAGCAGTCACTCTATCAATATTGAGCGTCTTCCACTACCAACAAGAATACAGGATTTCACTAACTTCTCCAGAACGAAATCACACGAGAACATGTTAAATGTCAGAGAACCGCCTCCCGTGAAAATGCGACGAATGCCTCCTCCACCCCCTCCACCTTATGAACACAAAAAGAAACTACCCACTTACCTTAGAGAAATAAAAGTGACAAACGTGAACAGTGAAGTAAGCTTAGGTAAAGTGAAAGACGCTAATTGTGATTTAGATATAAAAACTCTCAGAGAGAAAAGCAAGAATCTCGACTTGCCTCTGATAGCTGCGCTCTGTAACGATCGATCTTTGCTGAAACAAACTAAAGCTTTTGGTGCGCCAAAGTTAAATAAACAAACAGTTAGTGACTGTGACAGTGAACGAAAGTGTGTAAAGTCTGTTCAAAACACCACCGATAACTTAGATTTTAAGAGCAAACAAGAATGTAATGTTAGAAGGGAGATAACAGGGTCCCAAAAAAAATTATTAATGCGCAACCCTACTGACAAACTTCCAGCGTTACCCGGTTCTGAAACTCACACGCCTAGAGCAATGTCCAATACCTACGTAATGCATCCAAGTGTAGTTAAAACTAAGAAAATTCAACCTAGCTCATGACATCACTTTTTTGATACAGGTACGTAGGTAGCTAAATCAATATACTCCCGCTCAGCTCTTCTTCACATTCCTTTATGCCCTATTTAATGTATGTGCCTGATATATAATTTACCTGCCACTTGTGAATCATTCCAGTGCTATGAGCTTTCATCCACCGAGTTTAGCCATAAAAAAAGACTGAGCTTAATGTCCTCAAATCGCTATTTATAAAATGAGTTATGTTTATGGTTTTTATGAAATAAGATTTTTCTGTAAACACATCAAATCTAACTTGGAGCTATTAGACTATATCTCCCTTACTTAATGTTTTGTAGATACAAAACCAAACGTTCTACACTACACTTTTTAAACTATTTTTTTCGGTGCAATTGATTTGGACATGGCTAAGCGTTGAGTCAACTTAAAGACTATTAGTTATTAGAATCTCACCCCTTGCATTAAAAATCGGTTGTGTAGCATAGCGCAGTAAGTAAAATAGCGCAAAACTTTATTAAGGTGTTAGAGAATTAGTTGACTGTGTCATTCAAATGACTGTAAATCAACCTAGTTACGTTATTGGAATTTCAATAACTTTCAATTGAAGACCACACGGAAAGACTGTAAGTCACTCACTATATATACCTATATACATTTTGAGATAGAACGAATTTAATATTTATGACTTCATTCATATATCGCTTGTATCTTAATAAATTATCCATATTTTGGGCTAGTTATTAATGATAGCACTGCTACTACCACCGCCACCTGTTATCCTCGCTCCAAACGTAGTCCTAACTCATTGCAATCTGAATTCCGCCGAGTATTCCACTTCTTTGTTGTATGGTGTATACTAAAACGTAATGTGAGTTTTTGAAAACTCTAAATTCTCATAACTTTTGATTGAGAAAGCCGATTGCGATAAAATAAAGACTAAATGTTACTCCGAATTATGCCCTATGTTTTCTGAAAACTGCATCAGAATTTGTTCAGTAGTTTTTACGTGATGCGTGCACAAACTAACAGACAAACATGCAAAAATTTCAATAAAATCTTATTGTGTATATTTCTTATCCTTAGACCCCCAAATATAGTTTTTGGAAATAGGTATATCCAAAGTACACGCGCAGTTTACGTTTTTATTTATATAATTCGAAGGATTAGCTATGAAATTACATTAAAATATCAATTACAAAATAAAGGTACCTAACTTACATAGCTATTTCCATGTGGTCTTCAATTCCAGAAATAATAATTATTTATCTTATTTTTGACAATGAATGAAGGTGTAATGTAGTATTTAGTAAGTCTTCCAAATTTATAAATTTTAAGCAAGTGTAAAATGTGTTAATTTGATAATATGTAACAGAGAACAATCTCATATAACTGAAATTTACCTCAAGATAAGTTAAATAAGTTTATTGATTTATGAATAAATGTTGTTCTTCATTTACCACAGTTTTAATTAAAAAATACAATTCACTATAAAATAGTGGATGATCATTGTATTGTATAAATCAATATTATATCTTAAAATACTCGCTGATTTAAAAATATTACCTGATGTATAATAATAATGTAGATAACAGAAGTCAAAGCTTAGTTTTCTTAAATGAATGGAACTGTAATAATAATTTCGTCGAATATTTATTTTCGTTTACAAACATAATTTGTACATAATTATAATAGATATACTAAGTACATAATATTTGTTTCAATATGTACAAATGTATATTAAAGTTTCGTAAAATGTATATAATATGAATTTTATTCATTTTTAAAACTATCATTAAACAATAACATTGCAAGAAATATCTTAAGTATACAAAACAAATATGTTAGAACAAGGACTAGAATAAAAATACATATTTAAAAGTTCAGTATGTTAATGGCGGGTTTTTATAATCATTTTACACTAGTCTAAAAATAATTAAAAGCTATTAAGATTCTACTAAAAATAATAATAATTAACACTGCTAGTAAGATCGTCAATAATAAAGAGAGCCCATAAGGAAAATAGTTGATAACTAAGGCATCAATCTACTTCTCTAGTTTCAATATAATAGCTGAGTTAGGAGGAAATGTTACCTGATCAAAGTACAATACTTGTCCAACCAAAGAAGCATTTGTACCAGCTACTACAGTTCCACCATAAAACATGGCAGACAAGTCTGTTGTTATAGATTTACTGCCAAGATTTCCAACAAATACACAAGTGTTTCTTCGTGGATACCACCTCTCAATAACAAATAAATTTTCTTCAGTTTTACGTATCTCCATATTCTTCAATATGTTGCCTTCTTTGAAGATAGCACGTAAATATATAGTTGGTGTATTCAATCTCACTTCAGTGAAACGTTTGACAATATCCAAGAAATTAAATTTAGGTTCCAAAACAGACTTTGAGTTCCAAGGTAAGATAACAATGTTTTCCTTTTCATTATTATTAGAAAACATCATTTGTACTAAATTGTGAACATGTTCATGTTCACGATAATCTTTCTCAATTTCTTGCATAGCCATACCACCCAGGCCTATTTCATCTCCATAAAATATGCTAACAGTGCCTGGCAAAATAAATTCAAGGGCTGTTAATACTAATGTATTATTCACATGTTTTGTAGCTATTCTCTCGCTGTCAATGTTACCAATATTCCAAAGCACCCAGGGGTAGTGAGGCTTAGTCCAAAGGGTGCCAGTTATGACATTATCAATTCGGTCCTTCAAACCATTTATACCCTCGTGCAAGTCTAAATGTATATCAATAAGATCTACCCTTGAGAGAAATACATTAAGAGAATCACCTTGCACTTTCTGATAGGCCTTTTCACTAGCAATTAATATTTTTCCATGTCCTATAATTTGTTTCCAAAGCTGCAAAGATCTCCCGAAATCAACATCATCAACAAAGTTTTCTAAATTTTTCAAATAAAATCCATCCACATTTTGAGCTCTAGCCCAGAATGCAAGAGCTTCTGATGTTTGATCAAAATAATTCATCAAAGTGTTGTTGGCAATCCAGATGGCACGAGATGAATTGGAAGCTGAAGCAGGATTAGCCATAGATAACACTGGTATATCAAGAACCAAAGACATGTCTCTATCATGTACTGCTGCTACTAGATTTTGAAAATCCCTGAGTGTACCAATACTCTGATCAATTTCCATCAAAGTAGTAACATCATAGTATTGATCTGGATAATTAGAAGCTTTGAATATAGAATTAAGATGAATAGCAGATACACCAAGATTATGAATATAATCTAGTTTCTTAATGATTCCTCTGAAATCTCCAGTTCCATCACTATCTGAGTCTTTAAAGCTTGCAGGAAATATTTCATAAAATACTTTTCCTTGGTACCATGGAAGATCAGGATTACATTCTTTAGGCATAGTTACGACCATAGCAATGATGGCTCCCAAACAAGCAATTAGTCCAGAGAGAACAAACCAGAGCAGGACTTTTCTAATAACACCCCAATTCCAGTTAACAAAGCTGGGCAATTTCCTGTTGTTAATGTTAAGATTTCCATTAAGTTTGCAATCTTCTATCTGAAAGAAGTAAAAATATCCATTTAACCCAACAATATTTCTTCAGGTTCCACAAAAATTTAAATGTGTATGAAAATAAAGTTCATTGATAATGTAGAGATATTCATTAGGCTTCTTTTTATCACTACAGTCAAAGTTAGATATCAACAGAATGGTCATATTTTAAGTGTATGTTCAGAATTAGACTCACTGTGTCTTAGATTTACTTCTTTAAATTCTGTAACAAACAGTACTCTAGCTCTGTAACCCAGAGTGTGGCCTACATCACTATAAACAGATTCAGTCTTTATTCAAAGTTTACTTACCTGTCCCATAATAATGTCACCATTTTTGCTGAGGGTCTGGTAGTCCAACATGCTGATATTGTTAATCAGTTGAGCACTGACTGGGTCTTGGACAACAGAGTTTGAGTCTCCAGATGAGCTGGAATCTCCAGTACATGCATCTGAAATTATAGAACAATTGCATTAAAAAGAATTAAAAATCACAAGAATTAAAAATGAAATTAACCTACTCCATAAGAACAAGGAGAATATATATAAGATATATGGGTTTATCATTGCTTTTTTCCCCCACAGACAAAAACTCCTCAGTGACAGCCCAAATGTTCACTAGTTTTTATATATTAGATAACAGGTGATTTTAAAATCTTCTGTTTTCTAATTTAATAACCAATTAGTGTCAATCATGAAGGAAAACACTTTGAGGTGAAACTATGAGCTACGAAAAATTATTTTGCTTCATGGTACCTCATACCATATAATAAATTGTCTCTCTATAAAAACTAGTGACTTCATGGTATAGGTACATACAATAAGTGATACCTTGGCCCTATTAAATAAATGTTACAATTTACAATTACTATTCTACAATGCTACAAATTTCTGTTTAATAAAGATTACAATCTACAAATAAGTCACTGTGGAAAGTTTACAAATATGTCAGATTATAGCTACAATTCTACAATTTGTTGTTCTATAAAAATATTGTCACGACAGGTGACAAATTTGTAGGAAAAACTCGTGCTTTTCCCCCCCTACAAGTCATCATCATCAAATTGTAATTACAATTCGACATATTTGTAGAATTGTAGTAAAAACTTGACAGGAGATAGTACCCTCCATCCATCACGACAAACACGTATACGACCATCTTATTTCGATCTAAGATAGCAGCTGTAATTTTGAATAAAGTGTGCTGTCGTCTAGGGATAACAGTGAAAGTGAAATTTAATAAAATAAATTAAATATTTTTTTTGTTATATTATTAAAATATTTTTTTATTATTAAAATCCATAGTTGTTGTTGCTCACTTCATCACTTTAATTAGTAGGTATGTAAACAAATAGCTGCATAAGCTACTTTAACTATTAGGAGTCAAAACTACCTAACCACCTTCAAATCTGTAAAGATTTATAATTGTCTTTTACAATGACATATTTGTAATTGTAAGCTTGACAATTGTTTATCGCTATTGTAAAGTTTTATTAAACAGTATTTACAAGTGTGCTTTGAGTCATATTTGTATTCTTTACTAAACGACTTATTCCCTACAATTCCACAAATTTGTTGAATTATAACATTTATATCAGGGCCCTTGAATCCAAATTTAGATAATAATTTAAGATATTTTATAATTTTTTTAGCCACAAGTTTTTTTTTAAAGTGTGGATACATCGATAAGTTAAATTGACGAGAAATGCAGAAATAAGAATATTGGTCGTTATATTCTTACCTGGATTTTGCAAGTTGCTCATGTCAGGTGTGTCAGCTTCATCGTTCAGTGTTAGAAACGGTGCATCCGCCAGTTCCTCAGACAGCGGATGCTTGAAGTCCAGTGGCGTAGGGCTTGGAGTTGTGGGCAGAAGCAAGCACGTCGAAGACTTGACTTCACGCAAATAGTCCAAAGTCTCCAGCTCAGATGGGCCGCTGCTGGCGCTACTTTCTGGTAGCTCATTCATTTTTAATCAGCGCAATGAAGCACCAATTGAAATTTCAATTAGACTCGCGCTTATAATGTCCACAACAGGTTACAGCAGAGCTTAAAAATGCTATGTATTACATTTTTATTTTATGTCACTATTCGTGAAAATTAACGCGGATCTGGATTTAAAAGAAATCGAAAGAAAAGAGAACCGCTAGAGAGCAAACTGTCACTTCCACAAATTAGACAGAGTATGTGTCACTTCTTTCCTTTTCCTTCCTTCTCTTCTTTTCTTTCGTAAAAAGCATAAGTATAAAATGATGGGACCAAAGAGAACTAGTGAGACGAGACTCCCAAATCTCTTGAAAAGGGCAAATGTATGAAACGGACAGAGCAAAACCATACCAACCGAACAGAAATAATGACAAGCTATTGGCCGCCCAGGTGCGCCAACATAACCATCAAAATAGGGATGTAAATTAAGCAGGGATTTTTGTCGATAGTTACACATAATAAATAATTTCCTAGTATTTAATTTAAAAAAAAAGAAACAACTAAGGGCCTGGACCTGGGCCCAGATCTCAAATGAAATTATATACACATAAAATAGATCATCATCATTAGGTTATTTTTGTCTCCACTGCAGGAGCACAAACCTCTCTCATCTGCCGGAGGCAGACGGAGGATTTGGCCTACACTCCCCGCGCTGGCCAGACGGGTTGGGGAGGCTTGATTGATGTTTTATATTTTCTATTTTTTTATATTCCCTCAGTCGCCTTGTACGACATCCACGGGAAGAGTTGGAGTGGTCCTATTCTACTCTACCGGAAACCACACGACAAAATAGATACTTATTATTTATTGAAAATCAGGCTAAATAAATAATAATTTTAAAAAAGCAGAATAGCCTCAACACTCGAATGTTAAGTAAACAGGGACGTAGTAGTTGTCAATGAATTTTCACTCTGACGTTTTACTGTTCCAAAACCAAATGTCACCAGGTTGGAATATTACTCTGTACCACGGATTTGTCACACATACTGGATTGCGCAATAGGGAGCTAAAAACGGTCTCGAGTGAGAGAGTCTTAAACAGGATTGCGTCCTTTTCTACTAGAGTGACAACACGATTTGGTATTTCACAAAGGACATCCAATGTATTTCATTATTTGGTGAACTGGTAGGTATGACAAGTGCCGAACTTTATGGCGGAGTACATAAGAGCAGGGGGTGTCGCGAGCGCTTCCCCTTTGATTCTATAATGTGGCAAGGTCCCTCCTTTATATAAGGTTTAAGGGGTTTCTAAGCATTGTGCCTGAGTTAATCATCATGGCCACTGGAAGCGTCTGGCGAATAGTATTTATAATGATGATACTGGACTGACCTGATTTACTTCAGTCTCTATCTTGGTTTCCTGAATCTGCTTCGCATTGGTGTGGTAGTCAGCTCTTTGGTGAATCTGCTTCGCCTTATTGTCACCCAGCTCTTTCTGGGGATTACTGCTACTCCTGTAATTTGGGTACCAATGAATTGGTGTACTAAGTAACTACACGGCAGCATGACAGATCTGTTTTGACATTAATGAAGAATGTACTCTTTATAGTGAGCTAAATGTGGGTTGTCTCATGTGGGTTGTCTCAAGTGCATTTACATTACTGATATTATACTAATGTGTAATATAGAGTGTAATTGGTTTATAGTTTGGTGAAGCCACAGACCAGCCCACTACTTTTCTGAGCTGCGGGAAGTTACTTGTTCTGCTTTCCATCGTCTAGGCCCCAGACCAACTCACTACTTTTCTGAGCTGCGGGCGCCTACTTGTTCTGCTTTCCATCATTTAAACCCCGGACCAGCTCACTACTTTTCTGAGCTGCGGGCGCTTACTTGTTCTGCTTTCCATCGTCTAGGCCCCAGACCAGCTCACTACTTTTCTGAGCTGCGGGCGCCTACTTGTTCTGCTTTCCATCGTCCAGGCCCCAGACCAACTCACTACTTTTCTGAGCTGCGGGCGCCTACTTGTTCTGCTTTCCATCTTTTAAGCCCCTGACCAACTCACTACTTTTCTGAGCTGCGGGCGCTTACTTGTCTTTAGCATTCAGTATGTTATGTGTGTGTGTGGTGTGTGCTGAACGTGTATTCAGATGCTATGTTACTTATACTCTGATGTTTCTTAAGTGGGGAACATAACTTCTATAAACTGATATACATTTGGCTATTAGTCTTGTATCCAGATGCTATGTTACTTATACTCTGATGTTTCTTAAGTGGGGAACATAACTTCTATAAACTGATATACATTTGGCTATTAGTCTTATGTGTGGGCCAAACCTTTAGGAAGAAAGCGTGTATTTAGCTGGTGTATATACTGAGACGGTGTAGATACTTAGCTGGTGTAGATACTTAGCTTAAATCCTCTCGCAGACCCCACAGGCTGTAGTCCTCTGCACTAGTTCGCGTTGACTAGTTGAATGCGTCGCCATTCCCGCTCATACTGTCAAAGCTACGTTCCGGTATTTGACGTATTACTCATAGTTTAGAAATGTCAGTCTGTCATGCTCCGTTGTCTATTGTGGGGTTGCCATAAGAGATATTCGCCCTCTTTCGCGACAGGGGGCCTATTTTACTAACGCATTTTCGCACAAAACGCAACTGAACTGGAGCTGAAGCGCAGGTTTTGACACTTTTCGTACTCCGCTGCATACAACGTTCGTGCTTCAGTTGTGTTTCAACCGTAACTAACGTTTTGAGCAAACTTCAGACGTAGATGGAACGGACGTTTCTACATTTTGACAGTAGTCTCAGGTAAAAACTAAACTCAGCTGCTGTCAAAATAGCGTCTGTTAAAAAGTTGGTAGAAAGGTACAGTTCAGACGTTACCCTTAAATTATGCAGGAAAAGGTTATTTTTACAATAAATAACCATTTTACGGATACACAATCAACCAAAAAGAAACACATGTGAACATTTATAGTCAATAATAACAATACAACATTTACCTAAAACGCAAACATTTCCCGCGCTTTTGAGAAAAATAGTATCGTATCTATGGGTAATTCGCACAATCGAGAATCGAATAACGAATACTTACAAAATACTAGGTTTCGTTCCGAACAACTGAGTAGTGTGTGCATTCCGTCTGTGTTTCATTTACGTTCGACTTTCATCTGAAATAAAACAATTTGAATTTGGAGCGGAGTTTGACTAAAACTAAAACGTAACTGTTGTTTAAACGAACGATAAATGTGGAAAATAGTAGAATTGGCCCCCCAGATAACAGCGAGGAAATATGGGGGCGACGAGAGACCGGAACTAGGCGCTCGTCTCTTACTTCAGATTTGCAATAAAGTTGGTGTTGTAGTGGTATACTGTCAAGTGTACAGTCGACCACACGCCAGACGTAACACTTTGGATTGTTCTTGTCTCGTGCGGCATAAGATTTGAAATCGAAATACAAGTGTTTCACCAGACGTGTGGTTGACTTTATATTACTGTATTTGTATGGCTATTGTTACCACCTACGTCAACACTGGCGCGAGGCGATTCTCAAAACAAAGTGGATCTGATATCGCTACACCAAAAAGTATCGAGAATGTGACGAAGTATCGATACCTAGTAAAGTATCGTAACGATAGTATCGATACTACTCAGGTATCGATACTTTTTGCGGTCCCTAACCAAACCTGTTCAAAGTACGTTGACTCACGGAAGTGAATTAGTGAGTTTTTTTGAATATATTATTTTGTTTTTTAATTTATTTATTAACTTCAGTAGGTAAAAACGGTATGTGCTAACATTAACAGTGTTAACATTCTGTAAATATGATAGCTATATGTAATATAATCAACAACAATAGTGTTAAGAACTTTGCACCGCACAGAAACTTTTCAACTAGATACAAAAACGTTCGAGATGTTGGATATCAATACTTACAGAGGAGTAAGGTGCCCACAATGCACTTTCAGAAGTCCTTACCTCGCTTACCGATACCGGAATTATCTAAATCAGGAGACCGGTACCTAAATGCATTAAGACCTTTGCTGACGAATACACAATACGACGACGCTCAGTTGCGAACCAGCAGCTTTATCAGTAAAGAAGGCACAGTACTTCAAGAAAAACTTATAGCTAAGGATAAAGTGAATAAACACACAAGTTACATATCCGGTTACTGGTTTGATATTTATCTGCGTGACCGCGTGCCTTTGCCCATAAACTACAACCCTCTGATAGTTTTCCAAAATGATGTGAAACAAGAATATAATAATCAGTTGATACGTTCGACGAATTTGTTGACGAGTGCATGTAGATTCATGCTGTCGTTAAGAGAGCACATCTTAGAACCTGAAGTGTTCCATTTGAATTCGAAAAAGAGTGATACTCCGTTATTTCGAACTGTTACGGGATTGTTGCCTGAAGCTGTGTCATGGTTTGTATCAAATGATATATATAAATAAACTAAATAAATAGAACATATATTGCTGGCTGCAGGCATAATTGAATTGTAATCTTATTAATTAAATTGATTTTAAATTAAATTAGTATAAATGTCAATTTCATTAGTTATTTGATGTGAGATTTTTTTGTTATTGTGCTGGTTGGCCCCTTCCATTTTTGTCACTGCCCTCTATATCGGCCCCACCATGTCCCTCAATTCATAGTCCCATCTTCTGCATGGGATCTCGGTAACTGGCTCACCTACCATAAAGATTCCAGAAATTCTGGACCTGCCTAAACTAAAAGGCATACATTTACTGTTACTCTTCAAGCAAACAAGACCTGCCAGCGAGAACTAAACTGCAAACCAACCAGCGAGAACCAAACTCTAAACTGGTTTGCTTACCAATTATTATAATACATTGATTTTAAAAGATTTGTTCTTTTTACCATTTGATAATTACTTTACAAGATAGCTGTTACCTGCAGATTTACATGTGTGAATTATTTTTGTTTACCATGGAAAAGTTTTCCTATGTTAAAAATTAGTATGGCTATTGTATGAAATTTTTTATGGAGATAGTTAACCAAGGAAAGTTTCAATACAAACCTCATACTTTCATTGGTTCAACTTCAAAACTATCTCCTTGTTCTAACTAATATTAGTTTGATTTTCTAATTACATTCACATTTCAAAATATTTTATTAAATTCAGTCCTTATTTAGGTGTCTTGAAGTACAATTTCTTAATTGTACTTCATGTTCTAAAATAATTGTTTCAAATTAACACTTAATTTCTTCCTCTTATATTTAAGGTATGGTGCTTATTTATTCAAAGCATTTCCATTGGATATGAGCCAATTTGTTGGACTTTTTGGAGCAACTCGGATACCACTTCTCAACAAAGACAAGATCTTCAGAGACCCGACCAGCAAGCATGTACTTGTACAAAAGAATGGGAACTTTTATGTTTTTGATGTATTGGATGCTGATGGTAAGCAGTTCTAATAAAGTCTTGATAAAGTTAACTTCAATTTTTTTATGACTGTCAAGCCCCAGAGCACCTTAATAAAATATAAACAACTCAGTGGTGAAAACATTATAAATCTGAGTCTGTCTGTACACAATCTGTACAAATCATCTGTCTGTACACACAAAACTGTGTTTTAAAAGACTGTTAATATAGAAACAATTACAAAAAAATATTTTATTAATAAAAATTTTTACTGTTTAAAACAGTATGTGAAGAACATATATGGAAGTGCTCTACTTCTGAGCTACCGGTTGACATCAATTCCTGGGAGACCCTGTATATATTTTGGCTTAGACCAGAGGAAACCTCTGTTTAACTGTTAGATTATAAATTAATTGAACTCTTTTCAATCTTCAGGTAACTTACTTACACCATTGGAACTTTTGGGAAACTTGTCTCGAATCATGAATGATCAGACTCCAAAGGCTGATCATCCTCTTGGAGTATTAACTTCCCAGAATAGAGATGAATGGGCGAAACAGCGTACTCATTTGGAGGAAACTGGCAATATGGATGCTTTGAAAAAGATAGACTCTGCTATATTCAACTTGGTGTTAGATGATGAAGTTATTCATGAAAATAAACATCAGATTCTAAAACATTATCTACATGGCGATGGTTTAAATAGGTATATAATGGATTCTGAAGACAGGCATTTAAAATTTGACAGTATTTAAATTATTTCGATCTCGTCAAACATTAGTAACAAGATAGAGACATCTAATTGTAGTGCTGTCAAATTTTAAATGAGTGTCTTGAGAATCAGACACAGTAAGATGTTTAAAATTATGTATCTAATGGGTAAAATTATGTAATAGGGCTTATACATCGCTTATTTAGTTTAAGTTGGTGTGGATATTTGTTTATTTGGATCTTGAAAGTAAAAACTTTTTTCCTTCATGGTTCAGATATTGGTTACTCAATCACTCGCATCATAGCATCTGAACTGAACCAATTTTGAGTTATCCGTCAAAACGGTGCCCTTATTTTTGTCTGTCTGCTGTATGTCTGGCAGATAACTATAATACTATTAGATTAAATAACTCTAATACTATTAGACCGATTGAGCGGAAAATTATAACTTACATGTGAACTTGGCCAGCAAAGATAAAATTAAAGAAAGAAAATTATGAAAATTCCAGAAAAAAAATTATTTTCTGAAATAATTCAGGAAAACCGAAAAAATCATCTCAACGGAACCAGCACATACATTTTGACGACTTTTATGAAACTTCTTCCTGTGATCTTATCTTAGGGGGCCAGGAAGACCTGGCGACCCCCTGTTCCAAACCTCTGTCCACCAACAGTGCCCCAAGCCGATTTGGTTCACTTCACATACACCTTAGAATTTATTCTTTGGCATACGCAGGTTCCCTTACGACAAAGATAATATATTACTGGGTACTTAACATGTATTCCTTCAACGAAAAGCCTGAAGTAAATAAAAATAAATAAAATAAAATATGTAGATATGTAGGGTTAATTTAGTTCCTTTAGTTGATATTAAAAGTTAATCCTTCAAGACAGTTTTTAATTTACAGATGGTTTGACAAATCGTTCAGTCTCATTATAACGCGTGATGGAGTCTCAGGTATAAACTTTGAACACTCATGGGGCGATGGCGTTGCTGTACTTCGGTTTTTCCAGGATATTTACAAGGAGACCACGACAAAACCGTTTGTGCATCCGGACAGTAAGCCAGCAGATAACAACATAACTGTTAGTAAGCTAGGTAAGAACTTTGACTCATTTAGATATTTCTGATTATCACATTTTTTTATTGTATCTGATTTACCTGTAATTATGCAGTTACCTGTAATTTTCCTGGAATTATGCGGAAAAGGATTTTTTCCTGCAATTTCCATAACATTCCCATCATCGCTGCCAATTTTACACAAATGTTCAATTGTGTCCAAGTTATCCACCAGATTGGCCACCTGACCGCCTCGTTGGCCTAGTGGCTTGTTCACTGAAATCGAGCGCTAGAAGTCGTGGGTTCGATTCCCACTGGGGCAGACAACTGTACAATCTGTACAAGTTGATCCCAGTCTGGATGTCGTTATATTTGTGAACTGTCCTATCCTTGTTTAATTCCCATAGCACAGGAGAAAATCCTAGTTTGCGATTAGACAAGTGTATTGTATATATTTATTTATTTATTGTGTAATTTTAAATGGAAAGGCAACTACTACTTTTTGCTTTTTTTTATTAAAAAAATAGATAGACAAAAGGTTCGCTCGCTATAAGGGAATCCGTTTTGACATAGGTCCAAGGTTTTGACTGATCTCTAAAATCTTCGACATACGGGGCTGGTAGTACCATGGGCGAGATAAATTGCACATGACACTATGGTAGTGCCATGCAATAAGACTACAGGGAACAGTAAACATAAACATAACTTTATTCAGTTTAAAATGATACATTATTTATGAAGCCCTGACTCCCAAACTAGGTAAACTGTATTTCAGGAGTCAGTGGGCTCGATTCTGAAGGCACAACGTTAAAATTTGACAGCACTAAAACTGTTGCTATCCTTGTCACACAGTATTATGAAGATAAAGACGAAACCAATTTTAGCGCTGTCAAATTTTAACGTTGTGCCTTCAGAATCGGGCCCAGTGTCAGTGTTATTTTGTTTGTATTTTAATAATATATTATCTAATTGTGTTTATTTAATGTTGTTTTGGAAATGTTTCCCTAATGAACGCCACTACACACGGTCCTCGGCTCTCCGCATCCAGCCCCCTTCACTTGTGTTACATATCAAATAAATAAATAATTTGAAATCTGTTATTTTCTAGAATTCAACCTGGATGAGAAATCGAAGCAATTTGTGGAGAAAGCTAAGAAGGAATACAAGGACTGGTGTGATACACTGAGCATAGACTACATCCTGTATGAAGGACTCACTAAAGAAGCATGCAAGAAGTTCAAAGTCAGCCCAGACTGTATAATGCAGCTTGGTTTTCAGGTAGTAAGACAATTCTGTCCAATTCAAATAATAATGAACATGTGCTTTAAATGTATAATAACAGTTTGCACCTTTTTAAACAGTAACAATAACTATTAACGTTACAAAAGATAAGACTATTCTATGCTGATGTTGTGCATGACGATAAAAATACGTATATGATCGTGGTGCGCGGCGGCCGAGGTTAAGTATATCACGATTATTTTGTATAGATATATTTTTAATTTTCTGGTACTAATTCGGAAGAACAATGAAGTTATTCAGGTTTCTATTATATGCATAGCAACGGGAAACTAAAATCGTTCATAGTGGAGGTCGTTGAGCATTTTCCAACCTTAGCAACTGTTTTTATGCTTTCTCCTGACGGGGTGACGGCGTGGCGCGCGGCGCCACGTTCTAATTTTTATTTTCGAACTACGAAAGGAATCGAGGAAGTATAGTGATCGTGCTAAATTCCGTTTTGTTGAAAATCGAATAAATCAATGAATATTCTATATTCTACACCAATAACAACAATACGTCGATTGTTTTACACTTATAGACTGTGCATGTCTGATTGCTTTAGGGTGAGTGTGTGTCGCAGAGTCCAGTGCCAAAACAAGTGGAGTGATTACAATAAAATGTTCTATGTTATAAATATTTCTTAAATATATAGGGACCTTTTATGATATTAATATTAAGGCCCTTCTCATACAAAAAATATTAAAAAGTAATTGTCTCAAAAACTGTGTTTACGATTTGCTAAAAAATTCGCATTTGGTAAAAACTCATACTTGTTTATAATACTCAATAATATGTTGAAGTTGCGCGATATGATCTTTGTTTATGCTTAATTGTCCACTTTATGTTCATAGGCAGCAAAAACTGTAAAAATACATGGACAGTCTCTGTTAAGTAGTCAATTATGTATGTACATAAAGCAACATTGAGTGGCGTCGCCATACTGAAGCGTTACGTGGAGTAAGGGTTCTGAGGTACATACAAACGCGCGGTATAGTCATGTATCATCTATGTTTACGATTGGTTATGTATGAATGTGTTATTCGATTTATTATGTGTATGTCGTAGCAACAGCGTACAAGTCTGCCGTCCTAATCATTACAACCGTAACAGCAAAAAATTAGAACCGTAAGAGACAACCGCACGTAATTTTGTTTAGTTTTATATTTCTACCATCTGACCATCTGACCAAAAACTTGTTTATATTGGATAATATATACAAGTTATTTTTTTATATTTGTATTTCCAGCAAACTGTCCAAGGGACATTTAGCGAGAGGTTATAATATTTGTTTATATCTTGAATGGTATACGCCCATTGACGTATCCATATATTATTAAATATTTAATCTAATATATTATAAATGGTGAAATGCTAGCAATAAAAATAAAAAAAATATATCACTTGCATTTATCTCCTCATAGTGCTTTTTGCTGTTACAGTTGTTATGATTAGGACGGCTGTTAGTGTACATGCCCTCGCGATAAATGCCAGGATATTTCGCATCGGAAAAATCTGTGGCGTCTCCCCTCTGGCATAGATATCTAATGAAGTAATACTGCCTCCAGATTGATAGAACAGCCAGCTAACATTATTTTACTAATTGGTTTTTTTTACTGATATTGCAGGCTGCCTACCACCTGCTTCATGGAAAATACGTTGGCACCTACGAGTCGTGCAGTACCTCCGCCTTTAAACACGGCCGGACGGAGACCATGCGGCCGTGCACGCAGCAAACTAAGGTACTTGTTCAGACTAGTCTTTCTTTTCCAATTACTGTGCGAGATCTAATCTTAACAAGTTTAAAATTCGTATGAAGAAATGGCAACTGGTTATCATCAACACTGTCTTACGGCACTAAAGCTTATTCTGTAGGATACATCACATATGCAATAAAATTCCCGAGACGATACGAGATCTAGATGAGATTAATATATATTTAAACTCTCTTTTTCTCTATTATATTTAGAGACTCCATGATCTGTTGATGGTTTTTTTATTATTATAGTTTCGATGAATTTCTTGGTGACGAATACATCTAAGGTGCAATTTTGCTCACCATCTTTAAATGCACGCTGTGGACATAGGCCACGCATGCGCCGATTAGACGGATTTTCTGATTAAACTCATAATGTACATTTAAGCTAACCCCACACTACGGCGACTGTTGAAACAGCACCTCAGGCCACGGCAGTGTGGTGGCCGCCTTTGTCTACTGAATTTAAATTCTAGTGCTAAACATCACTTTAATTTAAATTAAATTCAGTACCGTAATTGAGTACCAGCACAGTTACGTGCCGCGAACTATATAACTCGTGTATACTCACAAATCAGACCTCAAGTTACATGCCACTTATTTCGAACATTCTCTACACTACCTACCTTATTTAAAAAAAAAATCTTATTAGCACTGAATTATTTTACAGGCATTTTGCGATGGCCTTCATCTAAACAAATGCTCCAAGGAGCAATTACGGTCTATCATGCAAGAATGCTCGACTAACCACACTGAGCTGGTCAAGCAAGCAGCTATGGGCCAGGGATTCGATCGTCACCTGTTCGCTCTCATGAAAATCGCTGAGGACAACAATCTGCCGCGACCAGAGCTGTATGACTCGTATGAATACAAGTATCTGAACAAATCTATACTCAGTACGAGTACGCTTTCTTCGCCGAGTGTGCTGGCTGGAGGTTTCGGACCAGTGTTGAAAGAGGGATTTGGTATAGGGTAAGTAGAACATCTAATAAATAAAATCGTAAACTTCGCGTGTCTGTACATTGAAGATATTTGCAAAAAAAAATTGGGGGGTCTAAGGATAAGCAACAGAACACATTTCGATCATTTTTGAAATTTTTGTCTGTTTGTCTGTTTATCTGTTTGTCTGTGAGTTTGTGCACGCATCACTTAAAAACTACTGAACGAATTTGGATAGACTTTTCACAAAAACATGGTGCTTAACTTAACTTAACATTTAGTCTTTATTTCATCGCAATCGGCTAACTCAATCAAAAGTTATAGACATTTTTAGTTTTCAAATACATTAGTTAGGTAAGGTTATTATGCAATATATTGCTTAAAGTAGTATTTCCGTACCTACTATTCAGATTGCGATGAGTTTGGATTACATTTGGAGCTGCGAGTAGGAATTGGAGTGGGCGTGGTCGTGGGCGTGGGGGTGGGGGTGGGATTGAGAGCGGGAGGGGAGCGGGAGCGGAACCGGAGCTTGACCGGAGCGGGAGCGGTAGCGGGTATGGGACCAGTGTAATTTGAGTGTTTGAAAATTCGCATAATTGGTCGGAATTTGGACTGCGATGGATTAGTTACGAGGACTACATTTGGAGAGACGAGGGAAAGAGGTTTGAGGGGAGGGTTGAGGGGAGAGCTGAGGAGAGGGTTGAGAGGACGGTTGAGGGGAGAGTTGAGGATCTGGATCTGGACCTGGAACTGGAACTAGGCCTGGCCTGGACCTGGACCTGGACCTGGATTTGAAGTCTGAGTGGAAGTGGGATAGGGAGCGGAAGTGGGAATGGTAGCGGATCCTGTAGTCCACGCGAGCGGAGCCGCGGGCACAGCAAGTTATTAATAAATGTTTTCACATATACATAATACATACACATGTCTATTTCCAAACTGTGATTTTCTCCTGTACTATGGGAATTAGACAAAGATTACACAAATATGTATAACACTCAGACCAACTTGTACAAGTACAGTTGTCTGTCCCTGTCTACTTTCTCGCTCCGCTCCGCTACCTAGCTCCGCGTCTATTGACAGACACAGTCCGCAACTCCGCTCCGCATTACTTTCTCGCTCCGCTCCGCTACCTAGCTCCGCGTCTTTTAACCGACACAGTCCGCAATTCCGCTCCGCATTACTCCCTCGCTCCGCTCCGATGGACAGGTAGCCTAAGGGATTTGACCAGGGACAGGCAGCAGCGTTCACCTGTGTACATTAAGATAATTACTGTTATCACCAATCCGCCAGCCAAACGAGGTGATTATGGCAAATCTCCCAATGGACTGTCCAATAAAAGTGACATTCTATTCAGCAGTACGTATTTCGACTGATGATGATAGAGAAATATGGGAAAATATGGTTTCTATATGTCGATAAGCGATATTTGTGTGTAGCGATCCAGAAATCCCCAAAAAGTTCTGTCCCTACTTATAAATATGCTACTGAAGAAAGTTTTTTTTCAGATACTCTGCGTTTGCTGATAAATTGGGTGCGGCAGTGACGAGCTACAAGCCGCATAATGACAGCACACAGTTCATTGAAGCTTTGCACAAATCTTTCCAGGATATCACAAAAATATTGTCAGGATGATTGTAATTTCAGTATTATTTATACACGTTATGAACTGACTGATTCAGACGATACAGTAACTGGTTACACAAGGCTTTTTTCTTTAAACGACAACGATCAGGGGAAAAATGTTGGTGTGCAGTGAATTCACAAAACAGCATAATTCATCAATTACATCCCATTTATTCTGAGATACTTGAAGAAAAGGAGACCCTCATGCATAATTATAGCAGTCAACTACAAATAATGTTTTGTCAAAATCATACTTTTCCTCTTATACCATTTTTCTGTGCAAACTTGTCTAATCACAAACTAGGACTATTGTCGGCTTACTGGCAAAAAGCAACTAACTGCTCGGGAATAACAGTAGCAATTAGTACCTTACGTACTTTGGGAAGAAGTCATTTACAAGCCGTTAGTTGCCTTTTGCAGTAAGCCAACGTCATATCGTCGCTGGAAAGGCAAAATTGCTGAAGCGCCAAAATAGGATTTTACAGTAGAGAATTTAAAAAAATATGTTTAAAAATCTTTTAATCTAAACATCCGATTTTGATAAAAACAATTTTTTTATCCGTAGTGGGATTCGAACCGTAACTCTTTATCTGGTATTTTCCATATTGATGCTAGTATTCAAGACAATGGAGACCTTCTTAGTTCCAAAAGTAGAATTAAAGCAGGGTACAGTACAGTTTAGTATTTAAATGCAAATACTTATTTAATACTGTATACCACTGTAACGGACTTAATGTCTGTTGAAAAAAAGATAACAAAAACATTATTTATTTTCAAAATTTAGTAAATTAACAGGTTATAAGTGTCTATAAGTATGTGTAAGGTTTTATTTGTATTATAATGAATTTATTAGTTAAACTGAAATATTTTAAAGAAAATACCGAACGATGCCCTTGTAACACGTAACATTTTTTGAAAAAATATTTACCAATATTTGTAAGGGGGTAGAGGGAGAGAGAGTAGTATTTACAGAATAAACGATCTACATTTATATTTTTATATCTTAGTTATACGTTTATAAGGTGTTTTAATGTTGTTATTTTATTAACATAGAAACAAGTTTGTAATAGTAGGGATATTGTTTAATAAAATTACGATTTGTTATACATGTTCAAGTTTTTTTTTAAACTAAATTTATATATTTTTACTGAAGAAGGTCCTCTATGTCCAGCAGTAGACGTTGATAGCCTATATCTTTGATTAAATCTAAATCCGAATCATAAACACAGTCATTTTTAAGGTTCCGTAGCCAAATGGCAAAAAACGGAACCCTTATGGATTCGTCATGTCTGTCTGTCTGTCTGTCTGTCCGTCCCTATGTCACAGCCACTTTATTCCGAAACTATAAGACCTATATATACTGTTGAAACTTGGTAAGTAGATGTATTCTGTGAACCGCATTAAGATTTTCACACAAAAATAGAAAAAAAAATTTTTGGGGGTTCGCCATACTTAGCCATACTCCACCGAAAATTGGTTTGAACGAGATCTAGTAAGTAGTTTTTTTTAATACGTCATAACTCGGAAACCACATTACTGTTATTAAAACATCGATCAAAGTTACAACGAACTACAATAACTTTTATATTATGTTACTTGCTGCTACGGAACCCTTCATGGGCGAGTCCGACTCGCACTTGGCTGCTTTTTATTTATAACTATAGGACTTCTAGTATATATTATCTTTGCTATAAGGTACTATTTTAAAAAAAAACAAGCCTAATCCTAAATTAGAATTTTTTGCTGTACTATGGAAATTAAATAGGACAATTCACAAATATAACATCCAGACCTGGAACAAAATTGTATAAAGTTGTCTGTCCCCAGTGGGAATCGAACCCACGACCTCTGGCTTAATCAACCGTACTGTGTCCAGTGAGGCCCAAGGAACCTCACTTCTAAAGTCTACCTTAATCATAATTTAATCAAAGATAATATATTTATTTATTTTATTTATTTATTTATTTAGTAAACAACAATCACAGACAATATATTACACCATAGTTATAGGTACACATTCATATTTGGGCAAGCGTATATAAACGAGACATGGTGTGGCAGTAACAGCCCAAAAAGACCTTGGCCTGTTCTAGGGCTAGTTACATGTACTTTAAGGTGGCATGCTGTAGAGTAGAGCGAATAACAATTATATGTACAATATTCCTGTACTTGCTGCAGTTTTAGTAAGTTATTAATTATATAAATATAGGTACTCAGATAAATATATAAAATAAATATGGATATGATGCATGCTCATAGCATACATGTATACAACATATAGATATAGAAATATATATACATACATACACATATATACATACACACATATAAACATATATCCATTTAAACAATATGACAATATTGATTAAATACATTGTGTACGTAGTTTTTTTTTTTTTTTAAGGATGTTTTGGCTTGGTTACAAGACCTTTAAGCCATGTCTTATTTTGAGTCACTGCACATTTCACTTTATATTTTGATAAAGGTGTTTTTTAAGTAACTATATATTGGAAGGAAGCACTCTTTGTTGTTCAATAAATCGATCAAGCGGCGGGAGGTATTATTTGACACTTGCACTTCATTAATTTTACTGGCAAGGACGAGCCTGTCCAATGAAAATCTGTCACATGCTAAAATTAAATGTTCAATGTCGCCGACAGCGTTATTACAACTTGTGCACGTATTACTTTGTATAATTCCAAGCCTGGACAGATGTGCAGGTGTGGTGGTGTGTCCAAAGCGGAGTCTATTTATCGTGGTTATGAAATCTCGGCTAGCCACTCTCAGCTGTTCGTACCAAGGCCTGGTAGGTAGATCTGTTTGAATACTCCCATACCATTTCCCTTTTTCTTCCTGATCTTTCTTCCAGAGTTCTTTCCATAAGTTTGTTACATCTTCAGTTATTGAACGATAACAATCAGTTAATGGGATACTAACTACACATCTAACATCCAATGAGTTGGTCCCTTCATATGCTGTCTTGTCAGCAATCTCATTGCCTATGATCCCTTTGTGTGAAGGGATCCACATAAACAAAACTTCTATTCCTCTCTTAGCATATTGAAGTATTCTATCTTTGATTAAAAACAATATAAAGTTAGTTTTAAAATGGATTTTTAAATTTTGCAAACTTTTAATTAAACTAAGCGAGTCAGTGAAAATTAGAAAGTATTTACAGGTTATTACAGTAGCAATGCGCTTCAATGCTTCTAACACGGCATAAGCCTCAGCTGTAAATATGCTACTAATGTTGTGCAGAACAAAGCTCTGAGCAAATTTAATTTGTGGGTCATACACTGCACTTCGTACATGAGATTCTCCCTTACTACCATCTGTATACAATTTGTAATATTGTTTGTTTTGAGAAAGCAAATATAAAAATTCTTGGTTATTACTAACAGAGTCTGGTTTTACAGAAATTGGATGTAATATACTATGAAAAGAGTGGGAATAACATGGCCATGAAGCTTTAACGAAAATTTCAGAGTACTTGCTTTTCATTTTCATAACAATTTGTGATACTTTGGGGAACCTGCCATGCAAGAGGTCATTACCAGATGTCAATGGATCATTGCTAGCTATTGGATAAGGTACTATTCTTTTGATTATTTCTTTATTATTTGATGATAGTAATTTGAGAGAATATCTTTCTATAAGTAAAAGTCTTCTCAAAGTAAGAGGCATTATTTTGGTCTCCACTTCCATTGCATGAATGGGAGTTGAGCACATGGCACCAGAAATAAGTCTCAGAGCCTTGTTCTGAATAATGTCTAATTTTCTTACATGGTAACTTTCCGAATAAGCTAAAGCGCTATAGTCAAAATGACTCCTAACAATTGCTTTATACAATATTGTTAGTGTTCTTGGGTCAGCTCCCCAGGATACACCAGCAAGACATCTTAAAATGTTGATTCCTTTTAAGGCATTTTTAGATATGTATTTTATATGTTGCTCAAACTTTAAAGTGCTATCAATAATAACACCCAAGAATTTGTGATTAGTTACCTTTGGAATTATATCTTCATTATATTTAATTTCGATATTGGGTGTATCTTTACTGAAAATCATTGCACTGCTTTTGGTTGGATTAATTTTCAATTTGAGTCTATTACTGTAATAGTTGTGCAGCAGAGTAAGAGCTTTGTTTACATTATTTACAGCTAAATCTAAATTATGATCTTTACTGTATATTACAAGGTCATCTGCAAATTGCAAAATATTTACATCTGTACTATTCACATATTTCAGTATTTCACATGTGTACAAATTATACAGCAGTGGAGATAATGTTGCTCCTTGCATGGTTCCTCTAGAAATGGTCCTCGGACCATGTAATATATTATTATGTTTAATATATAAAGTTCTGTTATGCATAAAACTATAAATCCATTTGCAAACTAAACCAGGTATACCCAAACCAGACATAACCTTAACTAAAATACCAGGATCTACATTATCAAAAGCTCCTTGCACATCTAGAAATGCACAAGCAACATTTGACTTATTATTTTTTGCATTTTTCAGGTCTGAGATGAGTGAGATGAAGCTGTCTGCACAGCTCCTACCTCGCCTGAAGCCAAATTGGACATGGGGAATGATGCTGTTGGACTCAACAAACCAATCAAGACAAATTTTAATCATATTTTCGAAAACTTTTCCTAGACATGAAGATAATGAAATAGGGCGATATGAGTTTGCGTCTTCAGGCGGTTTGTCTGGTTTAAGTATAGGGATTACACATTGTGTTTTCCAGGACTCTGGTATAATTTGCTGGAGCCACAGAGCATTTAATATATGAAGAAAAATGTTTTGAACTGAAGGGTCAAGATTTTTGATCAGTATATATGGTAGATCATCCATACCAGGTGTAGTGTTTTTCCTAGATTGTAAACTCATGTTGAATTCATTCCATGAAAAACGTTCTAATAGAAATTTAGACTTATCATTGTCATTGTTTAGTTTGAAATATTTATCAAAATTATCTCTAAGTAAATTGCCATTACTCGATAATTTGTCAAGAAGAGGACCGACAAATTCGTCCTTATAAATTTTATTTTTATTACAATTAATACCTTTAAACATTTTAATGCTATTCCATATCTGACTTATTGGTGTAGTTCTGTTAAATTTATTGCATACATTATTCCAACCATTTTTCTTATGTTCAGCAATTGTCTTCTTTTTAATAGCATCAAGTTTTTTATAATTAATGTAATTTTCAATAGATGGATTGCTTCTATAATACTTCAAAGCTTCATAAGATTTGATAACACTCTGCTCACATACATCATTCCACCATGGAGCTGGTGGCTTGCTTTTGTAATTACCAGTTTTATTAAATTGAGGAACACATTTGTGTTTAAGTACATGCAATATCTCACAAAATGTCTCGTAAGACTGTAAAGGGTTGTCATCATTCACAACAAAGTCACTAAAAGCAGTTACAGATAGCGCACAGTATTCATTCCAGTTTGTTTTATTGTATAAAAATTTGGTTAATGGAGGATTTACCTGATATCTGTCAATAGAAACAGTTAAATGAGTAATTGTTGGGAAATGATAACTTCCCATATTGTCATCATGGACCGACCACTCACAGAGAGGGGCTATACATGCACTTGAAAAACTAAGATCTATAGCTGACGGATTACGATTTGGATAATTCATTGTAGTAGATTTACCATCGTTAAGGATACACAAATCAAATTCGTCAATAACATCATATAGTTGTTGGCCACGCGCCTTTGTAGATATACACCCAAATGCGATATGGTGTGCATTAAAGTCACCAGCTACGAAAATCGGTTTAGGTAGGCTATTAATAATATTACGTAGTTTATCTATCCTAAAGCGCACGCTATCAGGAGGACAGTAAACACACAAAAGTGTGAGATCACCGTTTGGTGTAGATAATGACAGTGCTATTGTTTGTACATCTTGATAGAAATTTGTTTGTATTGATCTGTATTTAAGGAAAGGTCTGATGAGTATTGCTACACCACCATGTTCATTGTTAGCATTTTTAAAATATGTGTTATAACCTGGGATTCTAAGAGTTTGACGATCCTTAAGAAAGGTTTCATTAAGAAGACATATATCAATATTTTGTTCTTGCAAAAATTTTAATAACAGGGGTTTTTTGTTATTGACACTTTGTATATTAAATTGTGCTATACGTAACTGTGAAATAGTATTGGGATTTACAGACATTAAGTGAGATTATGCAGTAACATATCTTTAATGGTTGATGTATTGATTGGAGTATCATCACCCTTGTTGCCTAACTGAACCAAAGTTTTAACTATTGCCATAATTAATTCATTACTGTTTAACAATTGTGTCTTTAGATCAGAAATGGTTTTTTCATTAGTTTTAACTTCGTCAATTGGCATGGCTTGTGTGGGTTTGTTTACATTTCGTACATAATTTCGAGCAATCTTAGATTTATCAGGCAGTGGAGGAAAAGCATCAACTTGTTTTGAATTAGCAACACTAGCATATGTAATCTTGCCCTTTTTTTCAATTATTTTTTTCATTTTAATTGGACAAGATTTAGATATAGCAAGATGAGGTCCGCCACAGTTGGCGCAGAGGGGCTCATCTGGCTTGTCACACTCTTTGTATAAATGATCACCTGAACAGATAGAACAGCGCTGCTGCTTACTGTTACAAACTTTGGCAGAATGATTAAATTTGAAACATCTGAAACATTGTTGGAGGGGTGGAATATATTCAAACACCCTGTAGGAAAACAAATCATATTGAACATTGTCTGGTAATATGTTGGACAAGAAAGTGATACTGATTGTTTCCAGTGCAACCCTTTCTTGCCCAACTTTCTTTGTGAATCTTCTTACTGCAATTATTTCATAGTTCGACGAAAGCTTGCCGTATAATTCTTTGTTTGAGATGTTGGTAGGGACATGGCGTATAATGCCTGTTCTTTCAATTTGAGCAGCCGGTATGTAGGCTCTCATCTTATTCTTTTCCAGAAAAGCCGAGTTCATTATAAAATTGTTTGCATTATTGTATTGTTTAAAAACAACCGCTATTTTGTTGGCGTTCACTCTATGTATGACCACCACACCTTTGATGCTAGTTGAAAATATATGGTTCAAGTATATGGGACTTTTATTACCCAACCTACAATCCTTGTCATAGCTTTCGACAAACACTTTAAATTCAGAGTTCAATGAGTTCTCCGGATACAATCTTTTGTAATTGGGTTTATAAAAAGGTAAGTATTTATTAGCACTTTCCTCACCGCCGCCGCCGTCAACAACTTTTTCATGACCCCTTTTAAGTTTTTTCGGGTCACCACCCCCGTCATCTTCATTTCCATCCATGCTGAACACTATTCACATAAACTAGTCGTAAACAACAACGATATTGGCAATATTTGCAAATAAAACTTTTGGCAAAAAATTTCACGACCGCCTTATTCTAAATTCCCGCCAAGAATCCTGTGTACGTAGTAGCGCAATTGTATGTGTAGTATAAATTAATAACAGTAGGTTAGGTACCATAATCATAATTTAATAACTATAGCTACTATTATCGTAACTTAACTTGTAGATAGGTACCGTAGTCGTACCTATATTATGAAAATGTACCTGGTACAAATAACTAGGTACCAGTTGTGTAATTGTAAAATTTGAATATCCCGCCGTAAATGGTCGCATCAAGTTATAATCCGGATATTGTTAAATGCAGGTGTATTGATTGATAAGATACTAGGTATATGTTGGTTTATTACATAAATAACTACATGGAGTAGTATTTTGTAGCAATCTATAAATACCACAGGGCGGGCGGCGCTTTTATTTAGCGACGACTGTTATCGATTTTCCCATGTCCATCTTGGAACTGGTCATATTTATAGTCCAGATATATAATTCCTATTTATTAAACCATTATGTTCTTTAACAATGTTATCTATATCTAGTTCAATGTTCTATATCTAAATTTCGCTATACTAGAAGCCAGCTCATTCAGACGTGTGATGCCCTCAAAATGCTTAATTATTCTTCTAAATGACTGAAATTAAACAAAAACATTATTAATGTGAGTGCAAAGATTACTTTTATATTGTCTACGTAGAACTTTAACATTTCCTAAAGAACATTTTATTGCGAATTCATTATCTATTTTAAATAGTAGGTCAATGTTACTAAAAGATCATTTCATTAGTTTATAATAATGTACAGAAATTAATAACAAAAATGCACCAGCGGCCAAACATTTTAAGTTTTTCAGTAGGTACCTACTAATTTGACAGTTTGTAATTAGAGTAATTCATGGAAGTCAAGAACATCACATTGCCATTTCTCAAGCTTCGTATTTTCTTAGACAGCTTTCAAATTTTGCCGGTATGGGCGCTCGCGTGTTCTTTGCGTCCCCAATAGCAGACCATAATTTAAATGTTTATAAAGGAACTTATATGTAGGTGTAGTAGGCTTATAATTTCGAACTGCTATGCTTGTGAATATCAATTTCGAAATGCCAAATAACAACTAATATATTTTTATAGTACAAATAGACCAGCTGGATTAAGGAGTTACTGCATGTCGTAAGCACAAAAATATCGGAAAATAATTTGCCATGAGTTTTAACCTAATCGGTAGAGTAGGTTTTAAGCAAGGGCTATGAATACGACCCTGGTCGTACCTACGCAGAATCAACAGCGTTCCAATCCACGATCGCGCATACATACACAAACTTCATTGTATAACATATATATTTATTTACTACTTTCGCAGAACTCTGGGCGGATTGTTTGTGTTGTTATAATATAACTGAAATAGAATGTGGAATGTTGTGCAATGGACCCATATGTAGTGGATTTTGGCTAATGTAGTGGTTTTCTTGTTATATGTTGCAGTAACTGTGATACTAGTGCTTGTAACGTAGAAAGGAATGGCACGTAAGCCGTTTTGACATTGTGAAGTGTAAGTAAATGTCAAAGTTCATCCGTGGTTTGTGGCTGGATTTTAGTGGAAGTAGTATAGAAATAATTTAATTTAATTAATGTTATATGTGCGTCTCGTCGAAGATGTATTATAAAAGGTAAATGGTTTTTCAAGCTTTAACCACATATAATTTTAGAATCTTACACATACTTACTTGAATCAGTAATATTATGTTGGAATATATATTGTATACTTACTTACAAAATTAAATTTTGTAGGTGTAATGCTGAATTTCCATTTATAAATGTAATGTTTATACATATAGGACTGATATTATTATTATTTGTATATTATTTAAAATATACTGGTAATATTAAATTAAATATGTGAATTTATATTTTCATTTAAAAACTGGTAATACGGGAATTACAAAGCTACATGTGAAATAGTAATTTAACTGCTGCCTTTCTGTGCTTACACTACTTGAAACGACAAAACAGGTTTTTATTACCAAATTTAATTAGAATAGATATGCCAAAAATTACTAGTTTGGGTTCTACACCTTGTGTAGCTTTAAATAAAATTAAAACAGTAATGTTTTATGTGTATTCTTTGTTACAGAATATGTAACTTCATATAGAAAAACAATCAAAAGTCAAGATGCTGATTAAAGAGTACAGGATTCCTCTACCTCTAACGGTAGAGGAATATCGCATTGCTCAGCTTTACATGATAGCTAAGAAGAGCCGAGAAGAAAGTTCTGGTGAAGGTAGTGGTGTGGAGATTCTGGTCAACGAACCCTACGAAGATGGCCCTGGTGGGAAAGGTCAGTACACTCAAAAAATTTATCATGTCGGCAGTCACTTACCTGGATGGTTCAAAAGTTTACTTCCAAAATCTGCATTAACTGTCTCTGAGGAAGCCTGGAACGCCTATCCTTATACCAAAACAAGATATACTTGTCCATTTGTAGAGAAATTCTCTTTAGAAATAGAAACTTACTACTATGCAGATAATGGCCACCAAGAAAATGTCTTCAAATTAGCTGGCAGTGATTTAAAAAATAGAATCGTTGATGTCATTGATGTAGTCAAAGATCAACTTTATGGTGCAGATTATGTAAAAGAGGAAGATCCAAAGTTATTTGTGTCTCAGAAGTGTAACAGAGGTCCTCTTACGGATAATTGGCTTGATGACTATTGGAAGGAATTGCAAGGAAAATCCCAACCTCTGCCAAATGGAAAATCTCTCATGTGTGCCTATAAACTTTGTAGAGTAGAATTCCGGTATTGGGGTATGCAAACAAAGCTAGAAAAATTTATTCATGATGTTGCATTAAGAAAAACTATGCTGAGGGCTCATCGGCAGGCTTGGGCCTGGCAAGACGAATGGCATGGCCTTACAATGGAGGACATAAGGGAAATAGAACGACAAACCCAACTGGCATTGCAGAAAAAAATGGCAGGTGATACTAGTGATGAGCAAGATCTTTCTGAAGAAAATTCTAAATCACTTGCAGCAACAATGAGCAGTCTAGAGAAAAATGAAGATGTTCCAACACCAATACCTGCAAAGAAGAATACTGCTGAGAAAAGAATCCAAAAACATTTGACTCCTGAAGGTACTCCACCCTCAGAGCATAAGAGTTCTAAGTCAAACCTAAGGTCTTCATCATCTGGTTCTATTAAGAGTTTGCAGGTGCAAGTTGCTAATTGGCGAATGGAAACTTTAGTCAGAGAATCAGAACCTGAAACTGGTTCTGAAGATGAGTTTTATGACTGTGAATCCTCCCTTAATAAATGGTCTTCTATGTGTTCCCTTGATGAAGCAGATATAGACATATCTCCTACTCAAGGAGGTGACCAGAATCAGGAGGATAGTATATTTAATCCAAACTTCTTGAGAAGAGTTACGTCAGAGAGGGGTTCACGCAGGATGGGTACTTTGCAAAGTCATCAAAGTATAGATGGTTGTCCTGAAACACCTGTTCACAGTTCCTGTCCAACAACTGTATTGATACTTGTTTTTCATGCTGGAAGTGTATTAGATGCTAATGTTGATATGATGGCTAAAAAATCCGATGTAACCACATTCAAAGGAGCTTTTGAATCAGTGATGCGTCAACATTACCCAACTCTAGTAGGTCATATCTCAATAAAACTAGTTTCCTGTCCTTCCATCTGCACAGAGGCTCTAGGAGTTTTATCTACATTGAGCCCATATAGTTTTGACTGTTCACCATCCACAATAGAGACTCCTTCTCTTACTAATGATCTTATACCTATTGGTGCTATTCCTTTGATTGCCACTTCTTCTCCTGAATATGCAGAATCTGTGACAAAAACAATAAGTTGTGCCAATGCAGTTTATAATGAATTTATTAGATCTGATGATGGGAAGGGATTTAATGGGCAAGTTTGCTTTGTGGGAGATAGCATGGGGTCTGTCTTAGCATACGACGCTCTCTGTAGAACCTTGCAATATCAATCCCGTCATGATAGCGAGAATAGTATTTTGGATACTGAAATCACGATCCCAAACGATACAACAGAACATTATTTGAACAAATCCCATTTACAAGCACCAACCCCCCGAAGAAGATCTTCTTCTACAAGCGATAATCATGTTAAATTTGAATTTGAAATCAGTGACTTCTTTACCTTTGGTAGTCCTCTATCGCTTATTTTAGCTTCAAGAAAAATATCTGATGATAAATGCCGTGATATTTTTAAACCACCTGTTCAACAAATATTTAATTTGTTCCACCCTACTGATCCAGTTGCTTCTAGATTGGAGCCTTTATTATCAGCTAGGTTTACAAATTTACCTCCTATAAACGTTGCAAGGTATGCAAAATATCCTTTGGGTAATGGTCAACCTTACCATTTGATGGAATTAATACAAAATCATGCTCAATTATTTGGAGATCACTTACAAATGCCACCAACACCAGTTTTAAGGAGACTTTCTGAAGCATCAGTTCAAAGTACAGTTAGTGGCTTAGTTGATAACATTCCCCTAATTACAATGAATGCTTTGCAACAAAAGTGGTGGGGATCTAAACGATTAGATTATGCTTTGTATTGTCCTGAAGGATTAACAAATTTTCCCACAAATGCTCTGCCGCATTTATTCCATGCCAGCTACTGGGAGAGTTCCGATGTCATAGCCTTTATTTTACGCCAAGTTGGTCATTTTGATTTAGCTTTATATGGTCATTCTGAAGAGAAAGAATGTCCAATATTTAAACCTGGACAAGAAACGGAAAAATGGATGCGGAAGAGGACTTCAGTTAAATTGAAAAATGTCGCTGCTAATCATAGAGCTAACGATGTCATCGTAAAAGAGGGCTGCCCTCAAACATTTACAGCTCGATTTATGTACGGGCCTTTGGACATGATTACCTTGACTGGCGAGAAAGTTGATGTATACATGATGAAGGATCCTCCAGCAGGAGAATGGACGCTTCTCTCAACTGTTGTTACTGATAAAACTGGGAGAATTTCATACACTTTGACAGATAGACAAAGTGCTGGTTGTGGCATATATCCACTAAGAGTTGTAGTCAGAGGTGATCATACTCATTGCAGCTTCCATATCGCTGTTGTTCCTCCTCAAACGGAATGTGTTGTTTTCAGTATTGATGGTTCATTCACAGCGAGTGTTTCTGTTACTGGTAGAGATCCAAAAGTAAGAGCTGGTGCAGTTGATGTGGTACGTTTCTGGCAAGATCTCGGATACCTCATTCTCTACATTACTGGAAGACCTGACATGCAACAGAGAAAAGTAGTTTCATGGCTAGCAGAGCATAATTTTCCTCATGGATTGGTTTTTTTTTCTGAAGGATTTTCAACAGATCCATTAGGACATAAAGCAGCACATTTGAATAATCTCATCAATGAGCATGGAGTTATTTTACATGCAGCTTATGGTTCTGGGAAAGATATCAGTGTATATCACAATTGTGGTTTGTCCCCGAAGCAGATATATGCAATTGGTCGAATAAGTAAAAAGTACGGTAACATGGCTACGACTTTAAACGATGGATATGCTCTCCACCTAGCGGATTTGAAGCAACCTGGAGCAGTTAGGCCTGCTAGAGGCAACGCGCGTCTTCTGGTGCCCCGGCGATTGCTAGCTCCTGTTAATAGCGCCTCCACATCGACTATAGGTCGGCGCTAAAATATCAAAAGCTTTTCTGCTTTTTATGTCTGAAACGCTTCAATGTTTCAAAACCGATCCTCGTGATAATGGGATGGTTTGCTTAAGATGTTAAAAATTGTTATTTAAATTTCTTATTTGCGATGGATGTGTTTAAAAAAATTATATTCTAAAGTATTGTTATTAATATTATTGCTATTGTTAATATGAAAGTAGTTGACTGTATCAAGAGAATATTATGACCATATTTTCTTGCTGTGAGTAGGTATAGTGATTGTATTCAGAGATGAACATAGATATTATTAGCAGGAATATTTACAGTAAGGAAATATGTGCAAAGTTTGTCACTGTGTACCTTACTAATTTATATACCTAAAATATTGTCTATTGTATGTCCATTTTAATATTCTTATAAGTGTAAGTTTTGTTACTTCTTTCGTAACCTATAATGATCTAATTTAACATAAAATATCTACAACTACCTACAAATTATATTTACCATCTATTGTGTGGAACAATGTAATTTATGACCAGGAACTTAGAATCTATGTTTATTAAATTAAAAATATGTTTTAACTTCACAATTCATTCATAGCTAAGTATTATTACTATAATTATATCCTCTTTGATTACTATTAAGTTGATCACTCACGGGTCGAGTATCTTTTAGATGGCGCCAGTAATCGAATAAAATTTAAACCAATATTACACAATAAATACAATTTGAATTTGAACACTTGTCTAGTACCAAACTAGGATTTTCTCATGTGTTATGGAAATTAAACAAGAATTGGACGAAAGTCGATGGCCTTCTTTGACTACCATTCAAAGTATCCAATTATTTATAACAAGTTTTAACGTATTGTTAATGATTTTATGTGTATCAACTTTCAGAGTATTATTTCGCATTCAGCCATAAGTAACTAGATTTTTAATCTGCAGTGAAAAAAAACAGCAACGCATATGAGCTCGCAATATATATATAGGTGAGCTGGTTTGCGATCAGTCGGGAGACCACTGCCGGGCATGCGACGTCTTCAAAATGTCAAAGTATTCCATATGACTTAAGAAATACAAAAAAAAATTAAACAGACACTCGTATTAATGTGCGTGAATATGATTTTATATATGTATGTATATTCGTGTATAAATGTACCAAGTGTACTCATATGCAATAAATAATTTTGACTTTGACTATACTTTTATATTTACACATGCAGAACTTTGGACCTATTCTAAGGACGGTTTTGTTCAGAATTAATTGTCTAGCTTAAATAATAGGTCAATACATTTAGCTAATAATGTATGTAAAGCTATTTGATATGAAAAATTGTGGTCAAAAACATTCAGAAAAAATTAAAGAATTTTTTTTGCGCCTACCAATAAGATAGTACCACTTATTATTCAGTGCTAGTAGCATCACCATCTAGTATTACTCAACCCGTAAGATAGTACCACTTATTATTCAGTGCTAGTAGCATCACCATCTAGTATTACTCAACCCGTGAGGGATCACCTTAATGTATGCTTAGGTACATTTCCATTGTATTTGTATGTACGCAGTATTTTGCTGCCACCTATATGAATTTAAGGTTTATCTTCTACCGAACTGACTTAAGCTACATGACTAAATTGTTTATGGTTTTAAACGATTAGTTGCAAGGATTGTTAAAAATGAAGTCAATGTGGGTAAAATTTATTTAATATGGTTTAAGTATTTTATTTATTTAGGTATATCGTATTAATGTAATGACTATTATCGTATAGTTTTGATGTTTTATATGTAAGTAAAACTCTGTAAGTGTTGTTACGGCACAGTCATGACATAATATTACGTGATATTAAATGTTAGTATGATAAGGAATTCGATATTTTAGTGAAATGCTATTGTCTGACTGCGAAAAAATTATGTTGATGTTGTATTGAAGTATATTAAATTACCAAAATTATGTTTGTGCCACTTCTGGAATAAGAATCTTCGTTGTATTCCTACCTATATCTGCCAACATTATATAGTAAATTTAAGGCGTGTCTAATTTTTGTCATCATTAGTCTTAAATTCATGTCACAAAAGCTTAAAGGCTAAAATACAGTACCTACTGTAACTGTAGCTCGAAGACTCGATATTATAAGTTATGAGGACTAATCATCAACTAGCTTTTTTTACTTATTAAAAACGTTAAGTACCTACCTATCAGATTAGATACGTAGCCCTTTTTATTTCGATTAATAATGAGCTAAAATATATAATTTTAGACATGGACTATTAGTTATGACCCTCTTTGAATGACTTTAAAAGTCTAATTATATTTATATACAGGCGAAATTTCTAAAAAATAATAATTCAGCTTTCAATTTTGAGATTGAATATTATAATACCTATTGTTGATAATATGAACCAGATATATAAAACTTATTTTTATAGTTCACCTTTTGAGTTCTTGATGAACGTTAAATAAGTAAATTATAATAATTACCTATTATAATAAATTATATTATGTATATTTTCCATAGAGATACATTCCTGATTCAGATATATTTCTATTGTTACGATGAATTTTGAATTTATTACCGTTATTAGTTATTATATAAGTGTAAAATAAATATTGTATTATTAGATTATCCATTTAGCATCTTTAGGTATTGCATTAAATATGCTGTTTCAATTATAACTGGGAAAATTATTGCGCGTAAACACTTATTAAAACTAAGGATGTAAGTAGTGTTATACTTATCTAGTAGAAAACCGATTTCAATGTGCTAGTAATAACACTGAATCGACTATCAATCTGTTACATAATAATATAACCCGATGATCAGCTTTTTATGTTTCCGAGTCTCTTATCTCTCTAAAAGCCAATCTTGTGAAGGGAGGTAATTCTCTGAACTTTTATAAAAAAACCTAAGTTGAATTGTTAGTACTTACTATTATTAGTACAAACAAACAGTACAGTAAGGTACAACACTTAAAGGCTACCATCACCTAAAATGCTGATGCCGGACAAAAACTTCAAACCCTACACCCACTCACCCTTGAATCTTTTTTTAGTTAGCAATGTTTGATAAAATCGACATAAACTATAGTGAATTTTAAATAAGATTTGTTTTACTTATTGCTTATCATTCCATTAATCGGGTTTTCCCCTGACACAAAAAGTATCTGGGTCTCACCTGGACACTTTTTGAAAACCCCTTTCCTTCAAACTAGGACAAATCCGGGGAAACCTAGACGGATGGCAGCCTAAGCCAAAAGCAACCTAAATTCGATTCTTGGTGAATGTATTGGTTTAATTCAGTATTGTTGTCATGAATGCAGCAGGTATCGTATCGGATTCACATTATGTAAGTTTAAAACGTATCAATCTGATATTGGTTATAAGAAAATTATATAAATGATGTACTTATTATTTTAATTACCTGTTTACATTCATTTCTGATTTTAAAAATAAATACTGTAGGCAAAAGCAATATATTTTAGTTACTACAAACTAAAACTTAGGTAAAATTCTCCTACTCATAAATAAGTAGGGTGTACTTACTACTTATTTAAGTATCCGAACATTACGTTATAAATAAGTAATATTTTGGAAAGTACAAGGAATGTATGATGATAAATGGTCAGGATAGAAAATTCTTGCATTTGTAGTGATATTGTTGTAATTTATTCCTGTCATTCAGTACGGTCTGCATAAACATATTGTTTACAAACACAGCAATATTTTTCTTATCCTTATCCATTTATTTACATATGTTCGAAAAGTTATGTATATTGGATATAGCTACAATATGCAGCTATAAGCACATTGCTTCTATTGTTTGTACGGCTTCGCTCGAGGTCGAATCGTTCTTAATACCTATCTAAATTTAACATCGTCAGATCGGACGAGAGGATGATGTATTTCATGCTTGTGATCTGAACGGTATAAATAGAACGGGGCATCTGGGTTGGAAGAGCAAAGCCATACGCAGCAGGAACTCGCATTAAGTATGTATGTACATGTCGATTATATGTACGAGTAATATTCTTACCTGCCATTTAATTAATTTAGTAATTTACAAAAGGCATCGTTATCACCGCACCCTATCAACTTTTAATTTATTAGTTGACGCATTGACTAATGTATAAGGTCAAAATATGCGAATTATGTATACAAATTATTAGGCTTGACCTGCATCACCAAAGGATGGGAATTTTAGAAGTGAAATTGTGACTGACAGCAGAATAATATTTGTTACAATTTATGACTTAAAAAATTCCATTATGAAAGTACAGTCAGCATCAAATATTTATAAGCAGCCTAGGAGTCCCATTATTTCTACATATCTTCGGTACAGTCTGTGCGCTATGATAAATGACCAAGTTCATTCTAATTTGAACTTTATCATCATTGGATAATGTGATAGGGCTGGTCACTTCATTCGGAATGTGGCTGTATCATTGGGTATCGTATATACAATAAATAAAAGTGACAGTATTATGTAACCATCATGGAGTTTGTTAGGTGTATGGATAATAATGTGCACCAAACATTGACCAACTGTTTAAACTTAAATTAGAACATTGTTTTTATATATATCTATAGCCTCTACTTCTTATAAATATCTGATGCTGACTATACATATCAAATATATTTATTAGTACTTCACAATACTTGTGCAGAACAAAGTGAAACTGGTAAATTAGTTTTGTATTCAAGCTTTTCAAATATTCTCTGTAAATTCAATGGTTATCTTTTGATATAAGTATCCAATAAGGAAAGTGGAGTCAATATTATTATTAGTATGTATAACAAACTTTTTTGGATTATTAGATACTTTATATTTTTATCTAGATTGAATAACACGTAAGTAATATACATATTGACTATAATTCACTTATATTCTATGCATGTCTACCGATGCCGTTCCTGATAGGCCAATTTGCAGGAAAGATTAATATTTACGTAGGTATGTATTTACCAATATTTCTTATCTACCTGCATCTATCTAATCTACACATATATTGGAAACAAAACATACAAAATCGACGTCATTCTCGAGAAAACGACGATGTGTTCTGTAGGGTAAATGAAAATATTACCGCATATATATTTCAACGGGAAAGAAATTTTTTAACCAACTGCATACTGAATGTAGGGTACAAGAAGGAACTCTAGGGTGATTAATATTTTCATTCCTCGACCGTAAGTCGTGGCGACTAATCAAAAAATCAAAAATATTCAATGCTCTGATTAGGTACTTTCATGCCGACTGTCCGTACTTATAAATTGACAGTAGAGTACAATTAGCGTCAGATATTTACTACAACATATATATTATACAGGCTGGAAAGAACGAACGGCACCTTGGAAAAAAGTAACATTCCTTTATTTTTAAAAGTAAGTAAAAGTGCATTCAAACAATTTTTAAGTTGCTTGGAATCGAACCGACATAAATGCGAAAAAATAACACTGTGCTTGTATGGCACCAATCGATACGAATCAAGATCAAAAACATTGCATCTTACATTTAGATTTGATCTTTATGATTGACTCTAACTTTCTTATGATTGGTGCCATAAAATGACAGGTTATTTTTTCGTATACCAGAACTGCATTATATATTTTATCCTAAGATTTTATTAAAGTGTATGTATATGATCGTTGATCAGTTTGAGCTCAGAAATATTTGAACGCCTTGGACGCTCATAATGCTGACTGGGCTGAGGTAGGTTACCTTAGAAAAATCAAATCAACAGCCAAAAATCAAATCAACAGCCCCCATGCACTGTCAAAATGTGTTCTATTACTTATCCTTAAGACCCCCCAATTCTTTTTTTTGCAAATATCTTCGATGTACAGACACGCGAAGTTTACGTTTTTATTTATTAGATGGTACTGAACTACTTAGAACTTTTCTGCAAGTTGGCTAGTCATGCAGGCCAAAAAGTGTAAGTACCTACTCGTATAGTATAGAGAACTAATGTTAATTTAAACCTCAACGTACTGTGACCTGTGCAACCCTCAAATTCTTTTCGAAAAATGTATGTACTTATGTGTGGAGAAATAAAATTGTTGTTGGTACCCACTGTCTTTTTTTACCTAATACAATAGAATAGTTTATCCGCTAGGTCGTAATAGTAGGTAAGTTATCCATTTCTACCCAATTACTTTTCAATTATCTAAGTGCTTTTAACGTTAATCGGATATTTATGTCATGATAGCAAAACGAATTCATCAGTATATCACTCTTTCAAAATTACCTACGCAATCTTTGATGGTTTATATATACTCGTACCGGATGTAATCAAATCGTTAAGTGTCGCCAGTCGTTTATTCCGTAAATGAGAGATATCAAAAAAAATTAAACTGATATCAAAACTATGTTGCCTAATGATGAGTAATGATATCAATAACTTTTTTTAAAAGAAATGCGGTAGGTACCTATATCCAAAATTTTGACTTAGTACAACACTTCCGTACATTTACTATGAATTCAAAGAGATGCTTTATTTTCTTAACGAGATATTACTGATAACGAAACTACGTTATCTAACGTATAAAATAAATCTTCAAACAATAAAAAACAGTGATTTTTTTGTGTCAGTGAGTTACTCGTATTAATGTCGCAGTGTCGCCTTTCTTACGGTTTTCTACAGCTTACATTTTGGGGAGTGTGCCCAGGAATTGCACGATTTGATTCCCCCATCCCCCGTTCCGTCACCGAACTACCAGGCGTGAGGAGCAAGTGAGGAGGGACTTTATTTTTATGTAGTAGACATACCACGCTCTCGTACGAAGCGTTTGCTTCCTCTTTCATAAATCGAACTGTAAGGAATGGAACTCCTGCCAGTTTCGGTATTTCCAGACAAGTACAACTTGGATATTTTCAAAAGAAGAGTGAGTTGGCATCTTCTAAATAAACGCACTCCACCTTAGTCCTCATCGTCACTTTCGATTAGGTGAGACTAAGGTCAAACACTTGCGTCATTTTGTCAGAGCCACAGTCTCTGATTTGAAATCTGACTATGCAGATTTTTTTTTAGTGAAAATGTACTATTTTGTACTGGAAATTAAAATTTGTACTTCAGCCGTTTAAAAGTTATTGGGGTCTATTGGTGGCTCTGCCAAAATGACGTCACTATAGCAGGCCACGCTATATCTCGGAAACTACAAAAGATATCAAAATTCTGTAAACGTACAAAATATGTACCTGAATGAATGAGTGATCCACATATACAAAAATCAGAATATGTACTTCTACCGTTTAAAATCTGAGCTTTATAAGATATGGACGATTGTTTATCTAATAAATAAAATCTAATAAATAAAATCTAATAAATGAAATCGTAAACATCGCGTGTCTGTACATTGAAGATATTTGCAAAAAAAATATTTAGGGGTCAAGGATAAGTAATAGAACACATTTCAATAATTTTTGGATTTTTGTATGTTTGTCTGTGAGTTTGTGCACGCATCACTTAAAAACTACTGAACGGATTTTGATGGACTTTTCACAAGAACATGGGGCTTAACTTAACATTTAGTCTTTATTTCATCGCAATCGGCTAACTCAATCAAAAGTTATAGACATTTTTAGTTTTCAAATACATTAGTAGGTAAGGTTAGTATGCAATATATTGCAGATAAAAGTATTTCCGTACTATTCAGATTGCGATGAGTTGGGATTACATTTGGAGCTGCGAGTAATTGGAGTGGGCGTGGGTGTGGGAGCGGAAACGGCAGCGGAAGCGGGAGCGGGAGGGGAACGAGAGCGGGAGCGGGAGCGGGAGCGGGAATGGGAGCGATTCTGTAGTTCACGCGAGCGGAGGTCACCTGGACCTGGACCTGGATGATACACTGCGAAGAATGTAGGGTGTAAATGTTCGACTGAATTCGTGAGCGGTAGCGGGAGCGGGTATGGTACCAGTGTAATTTGAGTGTTTGAAAATTCGCATAACTTTTGACTGAGTTACCCGATTAGGATGAATTTGTTACGTATGCAACAAAGTAATGTTGGTCGGAATTTGGATTGCGATGGATTATTACGAGGACTACATTTGGTGAGACGAGGGAAAGAGGTTTTAGGGGAGGGTTGAGGGGAGAGCTGAGGGGAGGGTTGAAAGGAGTGTAGAGGGGAGGGGTGAGGGGAGGGTTGAGGGGAGAGTTGAGGATCTGGACCTGGACCTGGGCCTGGAACTGGGTCTGGGCCTGGAGACCTGGACCTGGACCTGGACTGGACCTGACCTGGACCTAAACCTGGAACTGGGCCTAGAGACCTGGACCTGGACTGGACCTGGACCTAGACCTGACCTGGACCTGGACCTAAACCTGGATCTGGACCTGGATTTAAAGTCTGAGTGGAAGTGGGATAGGGAGCGGAAGTGGGAATGGGAGCGGATCCTGTAGTCCACGCGAGCGGAGCCGCAGGCACAGCTAGTCTATACTAATATTATAAAGAGGTAAAGTTTGTGAGGTTGTAGCGGGTAATCTCTGAATCTATTGAACCGAATTTGAAAATTCTTTTACCAATAGAAAGCCACGTTATTAATTGTGAGTGTCATAGGCTATATAATTTATAAAGTTACGTGGTCCACACGGACGAAGTCGGGGCAAACAGCTAGTATTTTATATACGTACTTTAGGCAAAAAGAACACGATTAAATTACGATAATATTAACTCTCTTTATTGTTACTTTGAACGAATTTATGAAATCAAATTAAAAAATTACTATAGATTTCTGATCTGACCCCGGTTTCGCACGAGTATATGTAAATAATGTAAATTTATATAAGTTGAAATATTGTATACAGGTGAAACAGAAAGGTGCTAAACATGTGTAACTAAAAATCTATACATATAATAAAACAGTAGAAAAACAAACAAAAAACCGAAAATGTGCATTAAACTTAAAAAAAAATTCACTTCCCGGACATCACTTAAGACCAGTAGAGTCCAAAAATAAAAAAATCGTGTCTCTCTGTATGTATGTATGGGCTAATCTTGGAAACTACTAAACAGAATTTGACGGTGTTTTCACTGTTTAATAGCTTTGAGTTCGGGGCACAATCTGGCATAAATTATATCTCAATAAAATGTCAGGAGAATCCTCTACAGGTTGACCTCTCATTTCATATCATTTGTATGACAGTGTAGTTCAACATTACTGGTCGCAGCAAAAACTTGACAGAGACTGACGGTAACGTTTTAAAACAGTTTTATTTGTTTATTTTAGCTGTTGTAATTCAGGGTATTTCCACAAGTCTCGATACAAAAAGTTCGTTATTCGATAATTAGTGGCCCTGTATTAGATCGGTCATCGTCCATAATGTCATTATCGAAGTTGTTCAGGAGTACGTCTACCTAGGACACAATACAGTTGGGTAGGATCAATTTCGATAAGGAAGCCGACAGAAGAATCCAGATAGGCTGGGCAGTATTCGGAAAACTGCGTCAAGTCTTCACGTCGCCCATTCCAAGACAAGTCTTTAATCAGTACCTGTGCCCTGCCTGTCATGATTACGGCGCGGAGACGTGGGCACTGACGGTGAACCTGATCCACAAGTTTCAAGACCCTCAGCGAGCTATGGAAAGGGGTATTCTCGGGGTCTCTATGAGGGATATAATTCGTAATGAGGAGATCCAAAGAATAACGAAGGTGACCGACATAGCCGTAAGAATTAGTACGCTGAAGTGGCAGTGTGTGGGTCACATCTGTCGCAGTACCGACGGCCGTTGGGGCAGACGTGTTCTAGAGTGGAAACCTTAGATCGCCACGACGCCCCGCCGCCAGGTGGATTGACGACCTGAAGAAGGTGGCCAGAAGCGGCTGGATCCGTAGGGCAGAGGACCGGGTGTGGTGGCGTCCATTGGGCCTATGTCCAGCAGTTTCATAGACATTTTGTTGTACAGTTAATAGGATATGCAAAATAGGTGTCAATAAGGGAGGAGTATAGGAGGGGAAGGAAGTCGGATGGGAAAGAAAAGAGGGAAGACGAAGGGCAAGTTGGGAGGAGGAGGGATAGTGGGAAGGCGTTAGGGGAAGAGAGGAAAGATAAGGGCGAGGCTAGCGGGAATGGGAGGTGGTAGGACAGAGGGAGGGGGGCAGTGGAAAATAAAGGGCGGAGGAAGAGTAGGGGTAGAGAGCGGGAAGGAGTTGGGTAAGGGGTTTTCAACGTGGTGGGAAGGGAATGAGGAAAGAAATAACGAAGGGGGTATGGAAAGAGTCAATTGGAGAGGGGAAAGGGAATATCACCTGCGATATTTTTTTAAATAATATAAATCTCATTACTTCTCGCATAATGTTAAAACATAAAAAATATAAATAATGATAAGATAATCTTTTAATTCATGATAAACATGAAGAATGTTAACTTTAAAAAACGGGCAGAACCGCTGTCGGCACGCTTATTTTATGTATATAAATATTTTCAGTGCATAACCAGATTAATAGATTAAGGATTTAGTAAATACATACTAATGTGTAATGTTAAGTTGTCCACGCGGACGAAGTCGCGGGCAACAGCTAGTACAAAATAAATCATAAAAAGTAGGTATCAGAATAAAAGTGATAATTTTCCCCATAAGGGGTTAGTAAGTTGTCGAAACGGTACATTTTTTACGACAATCTATAGCCGTATCGTCAACAAAAAAGTTCATGAAATTGAATGTCGAAATATCAGTAGTTTTCATCATCAGCCTATATACGTCCACTGTTGAACATAGCCTCCCCAATGGAATGACACTTTTAGCGGACTTTCCATTCGGGGATTTGCCATAATCACCACGCCAATTGGCAGACGGGTTGGTGATTTAAATAGTGCAAATATAAAGAGCAATAAAAGTAGAAAGTTAAACTAATAAATACGAATAATTAAAATGATCTCAAACATGATCCAAATATAATAAGAGTATTGACTGCGTAAAGCAAAACGGTTTTTTTAGAACTTTGTGCCTCAACCTTTCATGTAGTTCATGTATGAATAAAATGATTTTTTAAATTACTTTATTTAATTAAACAGAACTTTTTAATACGAAACTTTATTTACAATAAAATTCACAGCTACAAAGGGACTTACAATATTATACAAATACTCAAAATACAAAAGTGGAACTTAATTACATATGAATAAATTGTACATAAAGTATATAAGTCTAGTGATAGACAATCCAAATAGAGATACTTAGGTACTTAAAATAGGTTAATAGAGTAATTATTTGTAAAATGTAATTTGATGATGTGCGAATCCGATGACAGTCTTAGAGCAACACGGCGGCGGACGACTCGAGCTGGGGGAAGGGATGTGAAACTTGCTAGCATTTTTTGCAGGGAGATCCACACATACATACGTTCTTGTACGCTGTCGCTACGACACAACCCTATACATCGAACAACACATTCATATACTATCGTACACATCGATATATATCTACACGGTGCATAGCAGAGTTGGATTGTACTTTTGGCAGAGGGGAACGCTTGAATATAACGACTACCCTCCGTGTTGCTTTATGTTTTTTTTTTATGATACTGATAGGTATGACAATGAGGGATTTCTCACATAATATATGACTTAAGGTCAGCTCAGCCCCCATAATATTTTATACCGTCCGATGGCATCCATAAAATGGTTTTAGCCAGCGCTAGATATTTTTTGGTCCTTCAATATGGAAACGGGAGCTGGCTACCGCATTTTGGGTGAAAATTTTATTTTTAAGTCCTCATATTTAACTGTGGAATGGAAAGGGTATAGATTCTTATTATAATAAATGATTGACCATAACTAACAAAGAAAAGCACTAAACTAATACTAGCTATATTTTAACTAAGTACAGCATCATATTTGCAATGTGTTTCAATATAAAAATAACAAAATAACTATATCTAATTGTAACAGCAATATATTCTCACGAAAATTGATATATTTTTTACATTTTATAAAATAAAAAAAGGGCCTAAAAGCACAAAAGTATAACGAAAAACTCAAATGATGCAGTCCACATTATTACACCAATCAAATTGAGATCCAATTGTACTTTCTAATACTTATTTAATGACATTAGATAATTACTCTTAAAAATTCACTGTACATTACCAAACATTAACATATAATATTCGAACGTTCTTTTGTATATAAAATTTAATAGTATTTCGTTCATAAGAATGTGTTAATGGTACACTTTTACATAAATAAAATGTAGGTACTAAGCTACTCACAATCGCTCAATCTCAAAACATATTCTTAGCATAACGTAATCATAACGGTACAAGGAGTGCCGTAACTATATAGAGCTGTGTGTTCCTGAAAATGTGGAGATAATAGACAGAAAGGGGCGTTAATTAAGCCAGTGTCAGTCAGGGCCTGGCAAGAATGTTTACTGTTGGAATTTTTCAATTTTTTTTCGTAATCGTGGAATTTTTTCACTTTTCAACTCATATTCATAATTACTGTGTACGTTTAAAGCATAGTTTATAGATTAAAGCATTTATTTATCGTACATCATTATAGCTCTTGTATCATTTACTAGTCATTGTGATTATAAAAATAAAGTAATAACAAATAGCATATATCTATTTTTAAACGAATTCATAAGATTTGAATCACCCTTTAAATTAATGTAAATCATTTAGAAAACCATGACAATTTAAATAATACAACATGCAAGTTTCTACTGCTTATTAAGCAATAATAATATAATTATTTTGTAAAAATAATTATTTTAATCATATCCTGGAATGTGGCAATCCAGGTATATAGGTAGCTAGAATGCTAGTTCTAGCTACCTATAGCTGCGTGGGAGTTACACGTTATTGTAAATTTTTATGTAAAACTTAGACGTCGGATTTTTCTGTAAAAAATATATATAATACCAATTATTTCGTAAAAAAAATTCTATTCACTTGGATGATATATAATGTTTTTGTATATTTTTACAATAATTACAAATTGACTTTATAGTACGCAAAATACCATGCAATTTCTTTAAGTGAGTTTTATTATAATTATATTTTAGAGACTCAGACAACCGCCTATAGTCATATTATCCTCCTGTCCTTGTTTAATTCTCATAGTATAATTATTATAATTTAATTCTGATTCTAGTTTGGGATATTAGACGTATAAAATCTTTATTTATAGCTTGTCAAGCGTAAGTCACAACATTCTGCGAAACGATAGGCTGGTATTTTGTTGGATGTAATAATTATAATATTTTCACATGCTTTCCAAACAAATCAGGCTATAACGAAGTCGAGTGTTTTTTTGGGTTTGAGGGACGAGATAATATAATAGTTATTAATTAGTCGGTGTGTAATAGTATAAATCGTAATGCCTGGCGCTGTTATTTCGCTGATAAGCCTTGTCTTAATACAACCAGTAATATGAGCAAAAACGTCTTAAATATAAATGTACAATTGAGGAATTAAAAGGTGGTTCACTTTATTGACAGATCCCTTATAGAAAACCAATAGGATCAATCAGGTTTCTTTTTTGTTAAGTATGCAGATATTTAGCGCTAAAAACCCAATAAATACTATGAAAAAATTGTTTAAATCGGATCAAAAATGACAAAGATACAGCAATTTCAGTGCAATAGTATCAAAAACGGAAGAGACCGGTAGTGACATCATACGCCGCGGGAATGATCCGCGCAGCACACAAGCGCAATCTGCGGTAAATAAAACACTCGCGACACCGCTGTGGCGAATGAAATACGCGCGAGAGGGCGGGAACATCACACGCGCGGGTTGTAACATGTTACGGTCGGCATACAAAAGCGCGTGCGTTTTGAAAAGTTGCGTTAAATAAACTTTAATAACTTCCTCATATCTTGATAGATTTTAATAATTTAAAAAGTAAAATGCTTTGGTATTTATAGCGCATACTAATTAAAATAAAAAATCTTATTATGTGAATCATGTCAGCCCTTAGACGTCCAATGTTGGAAATAGGCCTTCCCCAATGAACGCCACCACACCCGATCCTCCGCCCACCGCATCTAGCCGCTCCACCTTCTTCAGGTCGTCGGTCCATTTGGCGGCGGGGCGGCCCACCCTATTACGCGAATGATTCTCATTAACATAGTAGATATTAGATTGAAGATAGATTAATGCGATAAATAAATGGACTGACGATAAACTGAGATTGTTTGTATGTAATGTAGCAAATGAAAAAGAGAATGGCCACTATTCTACTTAAAACTTTTCATTCCGTGACTGTACATTTGATATATACTATTGTATTATATACTATGTATATACTTAGCACATATACATAGAAAAATTGTCATGATTATACAAAAAAAACAGACGTACTTAGAAGACTCATACGCAAGTAAATTTTAGCTTTTTCTCTCCATGCAGGCTCATTTATAATCATTATCAAACATTGGCACAACAATATTCATCAATTAATGTACCCTATTCATTAATTGAAAATTATACCTATTTAAATACATTAAATTCATCTTTTATAATACAACTTTCATTATTTCACAAAACAGGTATGTAAAGCATTTTTTCCCACAAACGAAAGATTCTTAAAATAAAAATACAACAAATTATTCTTCACAGTCGTTCGTTGTGTAACGAGTGCTCAATAAGCCACTGTGCGCCATTCACGATAATTATTATAATTAATAAAATTAAACATCAACATTTTAACACTTTAGAACATCCATTATCATACAATTGATCTAATTTGGGTTCGGTATCCCTTTTACGCTTTTGCGAGGAGTGTCCGTTCAATACTGACTATTTACGATCACTACAAATGTTCACTAAAAGATCTAAAACTAATAGTAACTATGAAATGCCCTGTAAATCTCGTGCACCATATTTGTATAGGGTATAGGTTGTCCAGTCATCGTGAAAAGTGCAATTTATCACTGGCAATGGATGGAATTCAGATCAGATAGCAAAAACCAACACAAGAGTTAACTGAAAAGTATATAGCGAGCATTGTACAGACACCCGTCGAGTTTTATACACATTGTGTATAGCAGTTTACATTTTAAGTTCATCTCGGTTTTACTATGCAACTGTGACGCATATGTTAATGATAAAAATGGGAACTATTGTTAATTTTTTTTTATTTTTCTGAGCTTTTTAATAATGCAACTTTTAAACAATGATGCAGTCTTCATAGGCAGTCAATCGTATATAACGACAGTGACTACAAAGTCTTCACTACATAGTCATTCATGTTTAAATATGTTTAAGATAAAGCACGTACGTCTCCTTCAAATACTGAAGTTAGGTAGATATACTTCTTCGACATCTGTTTGTAATGTTTACGAATTTAACGGAGTTATAACGCGCAGCCTTTCGTTTTAACAAGTAATAAATAATGTAAAAACGGGGCGTTTTGTAAATAGTCTAATTTTACCTTCAATAGTTTGTAGGTTAACCGTGAATGTATCTAATTGACATGTTGTGTTTCTGCCCTTGTATTAGCGCTGTACTATACTAACGATTTAAAACCTGAAAGGTTGTAATATTTTCTATATAGAAAACGACAAGTTGCTGCAGACGTAATAATACATTTACGTATATCGATTTTGATATTTTGCAAGTCTGCTATATTTTAGCCAAAAGATCCTAGACCTAGGATGTCTTGTTAAAATAGGGCGATTATCCCTTCCCTGAGTTGTATAATAGTAGAATTTAAGTCGAGTTTGGCATTATACAAGTCTGTTTATCATTTGGCCAATAGAACCTAGGTCTTCGACTTAGAATGCCATATCTAATTGGATGCTCATACATTCTCCAATAATTCTGCCTTACCCAGTTTAGTTTTGCTATGAGAAAGCGGCTGCTGTGCCGTTTTTGTGCGGCGTTCTTGTGAATATGATCTCCTCTTCGTCGGCGTTGACGCTCTCAGCGGCGGTCAGCGCCACCGTGTCGCTGTGGACTACGTGAGGAGACTCGTTGAATTCGTCCAGCTCTTCTATACCAGCTGGAACAGTAATGATAATACCGGATATCATTTTAAACAATCAATGCGTGGTTTTAATCAATCAAATGTACGGTAATCATGTGATCTAACATCAACAGCCTATAATAGTTCGCTGCTGGACGGATGGATGATGCTGCCCATCGCCTGGATTTATCATTTTGTCGGCTTATACAACAATCCACAAGAAGGCGGTGCGAGTGGCGATATTGGATCCAATACTGAGGCACGTGATAGACAATCGATGGATTTATTATTAGTTTGGTTTGGTCTTTGCCCAGCAGTGGGGCAACATATAGACTTATAACATTTGATGAAGATACCTGTGTAATCTGAAGGTGCGAGCAACAAATACTGTTCCGAGCGCGTCGGCCACAGTAAGTGCGCCATCACACAGAACGCCAGGCAGTCGGCGGAGTAGGTAATGCCTGGAAAATATTACAAAACATGAAATATAGGTGTGTATTCTTCTAGTAATAGCTTAAATACGTTGGTGAGATCAAGGGGATCAATAAACGGTGAGATTCAGTGAGATTTTTTTTACGTTTCTTAGACGAGAGTGGCAGTCATTGCCCTGACTACAAGAACGCGGGATAAATGTGCAATTTCCGCCGGGCCGTCATTTCAACAATACAAACTCCTTAAAGTCATGGAGGAGGACTTCCAGCTGACGGCAACGCTGATGCTGGTTACGAGAGATAAGGATGCTGTAAGCAGTTTCGGATCACTGCACTGCATAGCAGCACGTGCTCCACTGAAGGAGTCACTGTCGATGTGTGTAATTTTTTTTAATGATCCTAACGGTATATTCTTTTGCTATGGGATAAACTCGCCAGATACACGAGGTAAACTAGAAGGTAGTAATATAAACTTACCCAATATGAACTTAAATCTCCACAGTGGGCTGACTTGCAGCGCTATTAGCGCTATAATCGGCAAGTAGACGAACCAAACAAGACTCGAAGCTCCGAAATGCAGCAGGAAGTTCAATTTGACCATGTTGTGTTCGTATATCATAGTGTTCCGCAGTTCCAGAACGAACCACGTCATGATGGCCACGCGCAGGGTGAGGATCAACCAACCAGGCCATGTCTGGTATTCATCTATCTCTTCTATAATGTCTACCTCCGTCTACAAAATAAGTATAAGGACAAAGGTGCAGTCAGCCATATCTATATACTAGTAGACGGAGCGTTCCAAACAATCGCACTGTTCCACGCAAGGAGCCACAACTCTTTCACATTCACTTTGAAACTTGTGCAGTTACTACTCAGAACATTTAATTATTTACTAAATATTGACATTATTTAACCGTAGCGTCATTATTTAATAATAATTAAATGTTCTGCGTAGTAACTGCACAAGTTTTATTGTGAATGTGAAATAGTTGTGGCTACTTGCGTGAAACAGAGCGATTGTTTGGAACGCTCCATCTAGTAGTACATAGAGATCGTTGGGTACAGTTCGTTTTCATTGAAATACGTTTTTTAAGGATCCGTCAAAACGGACGCCCTTATAGTTAGTTTGATATCAGCCTGTCTGTCTTGCGGACAACTCGAAGTCTAATGGATCGATTAAGCAAAAAATCAGAATGTAAATGTAACTTAGTTATCCCAGCATTAGAACTACACGTATTTTGATAAGTGTTTGGTGTCTAACTACGATTTACGCCAAATGTTTATCATATCAAAATTATGTACCTAGACACGTAAAGTACAAAATGGCTTATATGTCCGACGAATATTATCCGAAATACATACGGAGTAGGCCCTCAGGTTAATAGACATTGGATCTTAATACTTAGGAGTTTAGACTCAAACGTAAAATGTTCATGGTGCAGCTTCAATCTTGAGGGCCAATATTGTATTAAACCATATTATACGTTTGTTAAAATTTCATATAAAACGTACAAAACTTAATCTGTGAGGTCACTTGACTTGGTGCTGACAGAATACCAGCGCCGCAGTTCGCGTAGCAAGCTGCAGCATTATTCTATGTCAGCGCCATTTTGTTGATGCGACACATACCTATATAGATTGTCTTATAAATTGTAGTTTGTAAACTTGTTTTTTATGTTTATTTCTCATGTACGTAGGTATCGTAGATTGAATAAATTACCTTTTCTATTCTAAAACCGGCCTCGCATATTTACTGCCTTTTCATTATCATCCGCCTGCTAAATCCCACTGCTAGGCTTTCCCCAATGAGTGTTAGCACACCCAGTCCTCTGCACTCCCCATCCAACGTTCCCTTTTATTGCCAAGGCTTATATTTATATTCTAAAACTAGCTGTGCCCGCGGCTCCGCTCGCGTGAACTACAGAATCCGCTCCCATTCCCACTCCCGCTCCTGCTCCCGCTCCCGCTTCCGCTTCCACTCTCGCTCCCGCTTCCGATCCCGCTCCGGTCCCGCTCCCGCGCCCTCTCCCGTTCCCGCTCCCGCTCCCCTCCCGCTCCCGCTCCCGCTCCCCTCCCGCTTCCGTTTCCGCTCCCACACCCACTCACCTTTTCCCACTCCCACTCCCATTCCCACGCCCACGCCCACTCCCACTCCAATTCCTACTCGCAGCTCCAAATGTAATCCAAACTCATCGCAATCTGAATAGTACGGAAATACTATTATGTGCAATATATTGCATACTAACCTTACCTACTAATGTATTTGAAAACTAAAAATGTCTATAACTTTTGATTGAGTTAGCCGATTGCGATGAAATAAAGACTAAATGTTAAGTTAAGTTAAGCCCCATGTTTTTGTGAAAAGTCCATCAAAATCCGTTTAGTAGTTTTTAAGTGATGCGTGCACAAACTCACAGACAAACAGATAAACAGACAAAAATTCTAAAAATGATTGAAATGTGTTCTATTACTTATCCTTAGACCCCTCAATTTTTTTTTTGCAAATATCTTCAATGTACAGACACGCGATGTTTACGATTTTATTTATTAGATTAGATGTTGTCTGAAGGATCTAGAAGCATAGACAGGCCTACTGACGACGCTGTTTAACTTACCGAACCGACTAATACTTTTAATTTGTAAAATATTTTTGAAAATGTAAATACTCAAGAGGCCGTTTAAATTCAAAAAACTTACCAATGATACTGAGCTTATCCGCTATCAGAGCTCAAAATTTTGCTCATAAACATGCCCAAAGAATGTCTCTAAGACATTTTATGAATCAAAAATTATGGTCCCTTTCAAAAAATTATACTTTGAAACCCACTTTAACTTACAAACCTTTATTTGGTTTGTAAGTTATTACTTAGGAAGCACCAAAAAATCCTAAAGTACATGAATATCATTAAATAACCACAGTTAAGTGAGTCTTAGTTTATTATACTTACAGTATTCCATACATAGAGCAATATGTGGACGATTCCGTAACCGAGCCAAACGCCAAACACTAATGGTTTGTAGGTCAGTTCCAACCTGGTCACTGCCCAGCCTTTTGCTAGTAGAAGAAGTAGCAGCATAAATAGTGTCTGAAATAAAAATAATTTATAAAATATTTAATAATTAAAAGTAACCCTCGCTCGCCCTCAAAAAGGCTGTGGTGCAAACCCTGTGCAAGTGAGATTAATAAAAAGACGTGCATGAAAAGGTTGATGGATATGATTGAGGATAGTGAGGTGTGTCAGGATCGCGCTAAGTGAGTGTACATCGTCTCTGCCTACCCCTCTGGAACCTGGGCGTGAACGTTATACATGTATGTTAAAAGTAACATAATACATATCAAGCATCAGTTAGCTTAATTCCTGGATTAAGAAACCAATACGAGTACTTTACTAGGGGTAAATAAAATTTTCTGAGGGCAAAATGATATACAGGGTTACAGGAAAAGTCGTGCTAGATCCCTTAAGGGTGTGGAGTACCCATCATTTCTGACTTATTTCACTATGAAACACCCTACCCTAAACTTAACCCTTTTCGAGATATTCGACTTTTAATTTTTTTATTGAAAATTGCTGATTTTTAGACTACTACATTTATTTTTGTTTATTTTGTGTATCTTATTATTATTATTATTGCATTTTTACATGTGTAGTAAGATGCTTTAGGACGTCAATCATTAAAATAGTGCACAAGTTATTTGAATAGACCGTAGTAGACAAGTGAAAGAAAAGAAATAAAAAACATATTAGAAAGTTTATTTTTCTCTAAGGGATATCTAAAAAAAATATTATGGTAATTGTTCGGCAGATGTTTTTTAAAATATCTACGGTTCATCAGCTATCTAACGAGGTGTAACAATCTAGGGTTTGTATTACATTTCGTGGAAAAAAAGTAGTTGGGACGCTCCAGGTAGCAGTTCTAACGGTCCCACGCCTATTGTCCTTCAAGTTAAGACGCACCGTGCGAGCGAGACAAGTGACGATTTATGTAGGTACGAATGAAAGAAAAAATGTGTAGACACCGGCTAGGACTGGGAATACAACCGGAAACATTGTTTTGGTTGTCAGTCTGCTTTTGAGCGGATCCGACTACTTCCACTAATATTGTTGCCCGTGATCTGGGGCTTTCGCAATGGAGAGTGTGGTTTACAGTGCATACTGCTGGCCTATACCCGTACCATTACACGCCAGTACACGTTATTGAAGAAGGGGACCCCGCGAGAAGATTGGACTTTTGCAGATTTATGCTAAATGCTGATGTAGAAGACCCAGATTTTTTAAGAAATATCTTGTGGACGGATGAGTCCAAATTTGATAAAGATGGCATAACTAACTATCACAACGCCCATTACTGGGCCCTAAAAGAACTAAGGAATCCCAATAAGAAAAGAGTGAAGGGGTCCCAACGAAGATTCAGCGTGAATGTGTGGATGGGCATTATCTCCAATCATTTGATTGGACCTTACTTTCTCCCGGATAATCTAAACGGGGAAAGCTACGAAAATTTCCTGAGAGCAGACTTGAGTGATTTGCTGGATGATCTGCCACTCAACCTGATCAGGGACATGTGGTTCCAACACGATGGCTGCCCTGCCCATTTCAGGAGAAGTGTCAGAGACTGGCTGGACACAAATTATCCAAACAAATGGATTGGACGAGGTGGGCCATTGCCATGGCCAGCAAGAAGTCCGGACCTAACCCCCATGGATTTTCATGTGTGGGGCTGCATGAAAAGTCTCGTGTACAGCGAGCCGAATCCAGTTTCGTCTGTGGAAGACTTAAGAGAAAGGATTGTGGATGCAGCAAATAAAATGAGGACCACATTGACCACTGGCGTAGTGAAGACCGGTCTCCGTAGAAGGATGCGACAATGTATTAGAAATAGAGGCGGCCATGTTGAACATGAACTGTAGAAAAAGAAAAAGTTGTGAGAAAACCTTTAATAAATGGCATTTCATGCTTACCTATTGTTTTATTTTACTTTTTAGGGCTAAGTATACATTTTCTTCTCCACTGTCGCCTATGAAACTAAATTTTTTTGAATGCATTTGAATAAAACCCTACATTATTATACCTCGTTAGATAGCTGATGAACCGTAGATATTTTAAAAAACATCTGCCGAACAATTACCATAATATTTTTTTTAGATATCCCTTAGAGAAAAATAAACTTTCTAATATGTTTTTATTTCTTTTCTTTCACTTGTCTACTACGGTCTATTCAAATAACTTGTGCACTATTTTAATGATTGACGTCCTAAAGCATCTTACTACACATGTAAAAATGCAATAATAATAATAATAAGATACACAAAATAAACAAAAATAAATGTAGTAGCCTAAAAATCAGCAATTTTCAATAAAAAAATTAAAAGTCGAATATCTCGAAAAGGGTTAAGTTTAGGGTAGGGTGTTTCATAGTGAAATAAGTCAGAAATGATGGGTGCTCCACACCCTTAAGGGATCTAGCACGACTTTTCCTGTAACCCTGTATATATTTTCGAGGCGATCGCTGGCTTAGTGGCTTGATAACGTAACGGGGTTAATGCCTGTAATTCTGTGGGGTGAAGAAGGGAAAATGTTTAGACAATAAAGAGGAAGATATGCTTTGAACAATTATTTTATTTTATTTACTAGCTGTGCCCGCGGCTCTGCTCGCGTGGACTACAGAATTAAATAAAGTTGAAAATTAAGTTTTAATTCCCTTCTACTGCGCCTTCCCCCTCCCCGCCCCTCCCGCTCCAGGTTCAGGTCCGCTCCCGTTTCCGCTTCCACTCCCACTCCCACCCCCCACCCCGACCGCCACTATACTTCCACCACCATTCCCAAGCCCACTACAGCTCCAAATGTAGTTCTGTATGTTCTCACTCATTGCAATACGAATTTCGTCGAGCATTTACACCCTACACTTCTTTGTTGTATCCTAATGCAGTGTATTCAAGTTTATGCAAACTAGGTATAAAAAAATATAAAGGGGGAAAAAAGCTATATCTGGTATCATCCTTTAGCAGAATTTAATTCAGGCCAATGAGTGCCCTAGTGATATTATTATAAATATGAAGTGGACAGATAAAACTACACGTACGTCATAGAATGGCTACAGTTTCATAGAAATTAATATGCTTATGAAAATAAAACATATTATTATCATTTATTCTTCCTTTGCTTGTTTTCCAGAGCCTATGTGTTTCAAAGGATTTTTTATAATCACAATCACCAGGTTGTTAACGTCTACTGTTGGATATAGGCTTCCAGCAATGCGCGTCATCTCAACTGGTCCTCCGCTTTCTTTTTTCTCAACTCCAGAACTTGTATCTCTGATATCACGCCTAGCACAGGTGTGATCAGAAAGGTTTATTAAAATATCTATGTTACATCCACACTTACCCTGCTCATGATATCAAGTATATCGCCAGCGGCTGCCAGGCCTGCGAAACCAACACCATCTGCTGCAAACTTTACAGTATGCAGCACATTAAAGCAGAGAGCAACAAATTCCAGGACTAGACTGAATGTGAATAGTTTTGTTACCGGATGTTTTTGTGTCCTGCAATATAGTGTAAATCAATAAATGTAGAAATAAAATTACAATTGTGAAAGTATACACATTATATGCTAACTGTCCCGCGTCTTCGTACGACACTTCGACAGACCACTGAAAGTTTTCTATAAGTATACTCTGCTTTGGCCATGTTCAAAACAAACTTAAAAGAATACTCTTGTGTCCCTGTGTGGTGTGTCACAGCAATAAACAGGCGATAACTCAGAACAGCTACGCGAAGCGAGCAGGTCAAGTGACTTCACAAATACGGTTTATGAAATTATTGTGATAGAATAAAGACTAAAAGTTGCTTCAAATGTATGAAAACTCCATCAAAATAAGTGATGTGTGCCCAAACAAACAGATATAACATCATTATATTCACTTATAGGTATAACATCAAGACTGAGAGCAACTTGTACAAAGTTGTCAGTCACCAGTGGGAATAGAACCCACAACCTCTGACCTTCCAGTTCAATGACCAATACACTAATCCAAAGAGGTAGTCTGTTTGTTATTGTATCATAATATGTGTAAAGGCTGAACGGATAAAACAAAGTACATAGCTTATATACTGGATCAACACAGGATACTTTTACCACAGGAATAGAAAATTTACCACGAGAATCGCAGAGATGCAAGATAGAAACTACTTCTGGCTATAATTAGCAACTGTAATTTACACCATGCTTTCATGGAGACTTCTTTGTCCTTGAATAGGATATGTAAGACCACTAGTTTTTATCATATCACTATTGTTTCACATGGAATTTCAAACCAATATTTATTTATGGTTGCCTACAACATTGGAGGGACCTCTATGCAAAATGTCAAGTTTGTAAACCCAGCAGTTTAAGTAGTGCATTGATAGGTCCTTAGAGCAACTCAGCTGCTGGCTTGACCTGGAGGGAAAGCTCCAGTGTTGTCTTCCATGTAAAACACCAGGATGTGTTTCTAGGGTTATCCATGCACACATAAATTGAATACATTCACAACCTATCGTACACATCGATACATGTTGATACTGCACATCATCTAGTGATCTTGTACCTTTGGCAGAGGGAAAGCCTGAATATTATCTTCCATACATGTTGATTTATGGATAGGTCAGGTATCCTTAAGATACCTATATATAGATTAAGAATAAGCAATTAATATTCACCTGACTGCATAAATTTGTACTGGCAATAAAATAATGTAGCACAACCAGAACACTAAATAAAACTCAAGTGTATTCTGACGATCGAATGAGAATTGATAAGAAAGTGTATTATAGAATGAAAGGTTAGGGCTTCCATTGACGAGCCAGAAGTCATACTGCAAGGTTTGGGGAATATTTGAAATATTCTTGACATTCTTCGAAGGAGCTCCTGTATAGTGGTGCCAGGTACAAGTTACCTCATCTAGGTAGCAAGCCACCATTGACACATACCAAAACCTGTGGACAAAGGATGAAAACTTGTAAATGAAATATTTCACTGTGGTAGGAGTGCAGGGTTTGTCTGGGTGGGTTCTATCATCTTTACTATTTTTGCCTTTTTTACAGGAGTCAGTAATAACAAAACGGACAGACCACCCAATGGTAAGTGGTCACTGTCGCTCAAAGGAGACAAATGTGTTACCAACCCTGAGGACTATCCCATGTGCCAGAAATTTAAAAAGGTTGAAAAGGAAGGAGCCAGTGTAAATGTAAACAATGATTAAATAGAGACCTTAGAGTGTACAAAAGGGGGCACAGTGATTATTTTGTTGTTGAACACAATCTTGTATCCCATTTTCCCTCCCTGTCTACCTATCTCACTCCCCCCCCCCCGCCCATCTCTCTATAACTCATAATTATTCTAAAACAATTGTTTAGTAGTTTGTTACCAACTTACCTAGGTTCACCTTTATTTTGAATAACATATGTGAATTGATTTTTCTTTACTACATTCCATGGTGTATCTTCATCCACACATAATCCATCTTTAGGGCAAGGGATTCTTCTGAACAGATCCTGACCATATGCGTTACACTTTGGATGATAAGCTGACCCATTTAAATTTTGAAACATAACCTGGCAAGCTATTTCTTTGTCAATTATATCACGACTCTTATAATAATGTATGAAATGTCTTCTATCTAAAACGGCGAATGTGATAGGGTACTTGAATTGTTGTTTTGATGTTATGTTCCCAAAAATGTAGCCATATGTTTCTGTCTGATAATGGATATCAGTTTTTTGGAAACCAAATTTCACTAGGAATTTAAAGAAATCTCCTGTAGAGAATTCTCCCTGAATATGAGTACCCGACACAAAGGAAAAGCAGCAAAATATGAAGAATATTTTGTTACACATTTTGACCACGAAATTAAAGATCTATTCAATAACGACATGTCTATTGTATTTAGTCCATTATGTATTGACTGATCACACAGGGATTTAATAAACCACACATTACAATAATTTCTTATTATTAGCATAGGACTCAAACATATTGAAAAATAAGATTAAACAGGCAGACTGATGAAAGCTCACAGAACACAATACGGGGCTAGCGAATAGCGCTCCACTTCGACCAATGGATTGCCGAGTCGGGCCAAGCCAGCCACCATTGCCATTCACCATCAACAAAAACGAAACTGTCAGTGTCAGTCAACAGCAATGCCAAAATTGGGTCCGGTTAATTTGCAGCCTGATAATGTACAGCCCGATCATTCATGTACAGGAATGTACAGGCAATAATTCATGTACATGGCATCAAAATATCGGGTTGTACAATACGGGTTGAGCATTATTGGCTGGAAAATATCAGCTCGTGTCAACATTGTACGGCCTGGAAAACACAGCCAATAATGCTCAACCAATAATCCATGTACATGTACATGAATTATTGGCCGTACTATTTTGGCTGTGAAATTTTGGCTGGATTTTATCGGCACGGTCGTGGATTGCACAGCCAGAAATGCTCGACCCGATCATTCATGTACACTTTGCTCCTATTGGTCGAAGAGGTTCTGACAGCTTCATGCTCTGTTTACACAAATAATTATTCTGGTTGGGAGAGTTACCATAGAGTTACGGACAGTTACCATCGAAGTTCATACTTATCATGTTTAAATGCTCAATTCAGTGGATATAATTTGGATATAATTATAAAAGTAGAGAGGCCTAAAATAGGTACTTGTTTTTTTGGATTAAATAAAGTACACCTTGACCACTAATTTACCAAATTACTTTGTAATAAATTCAACTTAAAAATGTCCTCGCAAAGTATTGGAAAAAAATAATTAAAACTTGTGCACTAATCAAATATTTAATATATTTATATATCATTAACATCACATAAATACTTTTTATGTGATGTTAATGAAATAATAATGCTTGTTTTACTTTAATTTTCAGTTTTGAGAAGATTTAATTAAACGGTTGAACTGAGCACAGTAAAAGTGACGATGTCATCAGTGCAGTGTGTACGTGCCTCCCGCTATTGTTAGAAGAAAGACAGCACTACAGCAGATACAGCTACCTACTACAACACCATCATGTCAACTTCAAATTCTTTTGGAGACATTGTCCTGTACTATATAATTTACAATTAATTGTATTGGAGACTGAGATAGAGTATTTTGGAGACATTGTCCTGTACAACTGTATTAGATTGTGTGCGAGAAATTATAATGTAAGTAACATAGACACTATTTACCATCAACCATGGCATTGTGCACTTCCAGGGGCAAATATGCCTTTTTAGTGAAAAAACAACACTTATGTATTATGCATGTCATATATAGGAGTAGGGTTCCATAGTTTGTATGTACAGTTATCACCAATGGAAAGGCCATTTTACATGTGTGAAGAGAAGCTGTGAATGGTCGGAATATAATAATGAGGAAAAATACAGAATCCACATAGGAGAAAAAGACAAATTGACCATTCCTTAAATGGAACATTACATGGTGTGCTATGTCCTTCTTTTACATGGGTGTTCTGATTTGGATGTTCTCATTCTTTCTCATTAGACTCAGATGATGGACCGTAAAATTCCGTGTAATGCAGAAGCACCCTAAAAGCACTTCTCACAGTGCCCGTTTGTGTGATGTCATGTCGTACACAGTGCAACGCGGCTATTGTCTGCATTTTACTTCAAATTTTGATTGTAAATCATAATGCAAGTTCTTGGTATGTTTCGACAAGTTAAAAACACTGGCAGTGTAACCTGCTTACTCATAAACATAAATAAATTTGAGTGGAATAGTCTATTGTAAAAGTTTTGTTAATTTTAATTCATTTTGTTAATGTAGGTAATTTATTATCAGTACAGAGCATAGTTCAGAACCCTCCAAGCGCAAGTCCAACTCTAAGTTGGCTACCTTTTATTTTGCAGTTTCAGAGTTGGTCCCATAATAAAAGTTGTTATGAATGATTGGTGGTCTAATAGTTTTCGGTTTGGGAACCACTAAAAAGTCAGCCTAAATAGATAACTTATTGTTTGATTTGAAAAAAAAAGATACATTTAAAGTCATTTTTCAATTCACAGATTTTAAACCAGTGCAGTCATCGAATGCAGTGCAGCATAGTCATCGAATGCAGTGCTGCAATATCTTCTCTGGCTTTCGGTGAAAAAAAGTCATGATGAAGTAAAAAACAAGGGCAAAGGTTATTGACTCTACTCTACTGATCTTAGGATCAAGGATCATACACATTATACATATATAACATTATATGTATGTATAACAAATTATAAATAAAAATAATTAACCATGCATTATGTTGTCTGATTCCTTAATTTTATATAGATTTTTGATGACAGAGGGAGTTGAATAATATCTAAGTACCAACGATCTCTATGTACTACTAGATGGAGCGTTCCAAACAATCGCTCTGTTCCATGCAAGTAGCCACAACTCTTTCATATTCACAATGAAACTTGTGCAGTTACTATGCAGAACATTTAATTATTACTAAATATTAACGCTACGGTTAAATAATGTCATATAGTTCAGGTATTTAGTTATTATGCAGTCTATTATGCACTTATTTTGCCCCCCTCGCTCTTACTGCCTTGTCTCACACCCTGTAGGGTTGGCTGGAAGAAATCTCTTTTAGAGATAAGCTCACCTTTGTACACACCATTTATTACTGTATTTAATTTTAAGATGTGCAATAAAGAATATATGTATATAATAAATATTCTTATATAAGTACCATATGAACTCATCCTTCAGGTTAAGTCTACCTTACCTTAGTTACTTTAAATAATGACTTAATCAAATTAAAACTTTAGTCCCCTATTTCACCTATTGACCTGGTCAACATCAGAGCCACAGGATAGCGCGTGTATGAACCGCACCAGAAAAACAAACATTTGATACAAACTTGAAGTTTTTATCTCAAATAGTGACTGAGATCTAGGTGCTGTTGATCTGGTCATCCTCAGACTCTCAAGATTACGCTGGTGTAAACTACACCATGAATCCAAACAATTGAGTTCAAACTAAACTATCTTTCTACCTGAAACAGTTAATGAGATCCAGGTTCTATTGTTCATCATCATTCATCATACACTTGAAATTGTCAGAGTGTGAAGTATATGCTTATATATCTATGTACCAGTATATTCGTCCCCTATTTCACCCCCTAAAGACTAAATACCAATTTTCTTGGATAAATAACTTCACAACTTTCGAAGTTACGAAAATCGGCCTTACACCGCGATTCGTACGGTAACTGGTGTTCGAATCGGTATGATTGGTAAGTATTTGTTGTGCCACAAGCTAGCTGTGAAAGTTTCAGCTGTGGAAGTTGTCATCCTACCAGAATTTCAACTTTTTGAGCACATCAGATCTCAGCCTCTAAAGTGTTTTAGGGACCCATTTCTTAACAAAGTTTAGTAATGCCAAAGATAATATATCTACTTAACTTTTAAATGTATTTTGTAGCTTTGTTTTAAATGCATGCTTCACTGCGACACAATGTTGTATGCCCACGTGGCGGGATATAGCTGAGCTCTATGACATGTAATACCTATGATCCACAATAGAGATATATTTCATTTCACACACAGCCATCTAATCCCAAACTAGGCAGAGCCTGTACTATATGGATATCAGACAAATGCATACTTATGTAGATAAATAACATCCAGACACAAGGCACTATCGCTCATCACTCAAAACATGTTTACCTGAGCGGGATTCAAACACATGATCCCATGCCTCGCAGACAGGCGTAGATATTGCGGAGCATATTAGGTATTATGTTATAGTTATGTACCTACAACTTTTGACGTTTTTTTGTTACAGTACCTACAATGTATGTTTGTGGAAATAAAAAAAGTCATTTATTTTATTTTATTTAATCTGCATTAAAAATGCTTTCATCTAAATATTCCACACCAGAAAAATCTTCGTCTATGGCTCGAGCCTTCTCCAATAGTCTGGCTGTCTTCAGATGTGTCACTACTGCTGCTGTCATTTTGAGGGTTTATGACTATTCTGACGATGTCGCTAAAGATTTATCCTGTTACGTAATATTCCATTACTATTTTCATTACATGTTGGCATGATTTTCTCCCAATCATCAACTGAAACCTTCCGAAACGCTTGTTCAGCTGCTGCCTAGAAAATAAAACAATATAAATATTTGCAAGAACTTAATTATGATTTTAAAATTAATTTAAGTCCAGTGCCCTAACATGCAGCACTGTCGGCGGGATCTGGTAGGGCTGATATTATGTACGGATAACACAAGGCAAACACAAGGGCTCATCACACAAATGTCAGCCCTGGGCGGGTTCGAACCCGCGACCCCGAACTTCGCAGGCAGATGTTCTACCGACTACGCTAAGGAGCATAATATTAATAACTTTCATCTTTATAAATTGATAAAAATAGTACGGTTTCGAGTTCTGTCAAACATCGTGTGTACACCAAAGAGAATATAAAAGGTGTAATTAGAGGTTTGTTCATTTTGAACACAATCACCACGACCACAAATAACAAATACAACAGAAATTACACGCCAACGATAATTGTTTACAAGAATTGACACTACACGTACCGACTTGACGTGTTTGACATATTTTTTTTATTAAAGATTTTACGGCTTTGGGAACGAGCCATTTGTAACCTGTCTGTAACTTCCACTATTCTACACCAGGATTGTTGCCAGTGATTAATTTTGTTAGTTCCACGTGTACGAGTACCTAATTGTCAAAAAACTTGATGGTTCAGCTGGAAGACTTCTGGCTGGCTGAACCATCATTTCTATCACTTCAAGGTGTTTAGCACTGTTGGAAACTAGTCAAATCGTTTTTGAGAGCTGTAAATGCTGTCAAACAAAATAGGTATACAGGGTTACAGGAAAAGTCGTGCTAGATCCCTTAAGGGTGTGGAGCACCCATCATTTCTGACTTATTTCACTATGAAACACCCTACCCTAAACTTAACCCTTTTCGAGATATTCGACTTTTAATTTTTTTATTGAAAATTGCTGATTTTTAGGCTACTACATTTATTTTTGTTTATTTTGTGTATCTTATTATTATTATTATTGCATTTTTACATGTGTAGTAAGATGCTTTAGGACGTCAATCATTAAAATAGTGCACAAGTTATTTGAATAGACCGTAGTAGACAAGTGAAAGAAAAGAAATAAAAAACATATTAGAAAGTTTATTTTTCTCTAAGGGATATCTAAAAAAAATATTATGGTAATTGTTCGGCAGATGTTTTTTAAAATATCTACGGTTCATCAGCTATCTAACGAGGTATAATAATGTAGGGTTTTATTCAAATGCATTCAAAAAAATTTAGTTTCATAGGCGACAGTGGAGAAGAAAATGTATACTTAGCCCTAAAAAGTAAAATAAAACAATAGGTAAGCATGAAATGCCATTTATTAAAGGTTTTCTCACAACTTTTTCTTTTTCTACAGTTCATGTTCAACATGGCCGCCTCTATTTCTAATACATTGTCGCATCCTTCTACGGAGACCGGTCTTCACTACGCCAGTGGTCAATGTGGTCCTCATTTTATTTGCTGCATCCACAATCCTTTCTCTTAAGTCTTCCACAGACGAAACTGGATTCGGCTCGCTGTACACGAGACTTTTCATGCAGCCCCACACATGAAAATCCATGGGGGTTAGGTCCGGACTTCTTGCTGGCCATGGCAATGGCCCACCTCGTCCAATCCATTTGTTTGGATAATTTGTGTCCAGCCAGTCTCTGACACTTCTCCTGAAATGGGCAGGGCAGCCATCGTGTTGGCTGTTGCTGCTGCTGCATCGTGCTGTTCAATCGGTCAGGGGTAATTTAACAAGGAAATGTTAAATTAGTGCACAAACATACCGTAAGAAAAAGGTCACATTAACATTTCAAAAATTTTTATTTGTTGCGCTTTGACCCTTATTGCTTTCCGTGAATTTTGTCTCATTTTATTGATATTTGTGGAAGTTGTGAGCTTTTAATTTTTCAGATTGAATTTGAAAATAGGCCTCCCTAATGAAGGAAGGTGGCTAAACGTATATCCATCGCAGAGCATATTGTTATATGTTCCCAGCCTGCTATCAGTTTCATTTTAACTCAAAAAACAATAAATGGCTCATTTTTGTGTATTGCTCATAATTATCTACGAACAAATCTGTATATATTTTTTTTATTATTATTAATGGGTTTGCGCTTGACCTCAAACTCACCTGATGGTAAGTGATCATGAGGCCTAAGGTGAAACGCGCTTACCCAGAAGTTGCCTATTCACTCTTTCTTTAAAAAGATCCAAATTGTACTTATCCGGAAATACCCAAGCTGGTAGGGAGTTCCATTCTTTAGCAGTTCGCATCATGAAAGAGGAAGAAAAACGCTTCGTGCGAGAGCGTGGTATGTCAACTATATAAGGATGAAGGCCCTCACCACGTCTGGTAGTCCGTTGATGGAAGGGGGATGGGGGAATCAAATCGTGTAATTACTGGGCACACTCTCCAAAGTGTAAAATGTAGAATACCGAAAGACAGGCCACACTGCGACGATGTTTAAGGCTCTGTAACTTGGTATTTACCAGAGCGTCGTCACGTATGACCTATGTGGCAACACTACGGCGAGAAGGGCTCGTTCCCAAGGCCGTAAAACCTATTAAAAAAAATGAAGTTCCTTCACAAAACACCCCGCGAGAAATACCCGCTTTTCTTAAGCCAGAGAGCGCGTTCCGTTTCATGCAAAATTCAATCAAGCTAATAAGTTTATAAAAAAATTGAAAAAAAAATCATGATTTTTTTTAGGATTTATCTGATTTAGGATTTATACATGATTTTTTGGATATATTAAAAAATCGTGATTTTTTTTCCAACCCTGGTACATGCAATCGGTTTTTAGGGTTCCATAACTCAAAAGAAAGAATCCTTATATAGGATCACTTTGTTGTTTGTCTGTCTGTCAAGATGTTTTTTCTCAGGAAAGCGTGGAGGTTTCAAGTTGAAATTAATATCAAATACTCAGGTTTGCAATCCCTTGGAGCTGTGACAAAATCAAACTTCTAAGTCAACGTAATTAAAAGATACGACCGTATATGCCGCATAATCTGACACTCTCAAGGGAATCAAAACCTTTAGGGTACTTCCCGTTGACCTAGACTAGAATCATGAAATTTGGCAAGAAACAAGGTCTCACAGACTCACAGCACAAGTAAAGGCAAAAGTCCGTAAATCATTAATTTCTAACTTTATATGTGGAATTTTTACTTGACAAACTTATCAGTATGAAAAAAACCTCAAAACTAAGTTTGTCACGTAATAATTCCACTTTACGCTTACATCTTGGTACGGAAGCCGCAGTAGAGTTTCGCCATGTCCGTCTGTTTGTCTGTCCGCGGCTTAGCTCAAAGACTATTTAGTAAGTATACATATTAATCACGCCGACAAAAAGGGTAAAATAAAATGAGAAAAAACAAAATTTTAGGGTACCTCCCCTACACGTAATGTGGGGATGATTTTTTTGTTCCTTGTCCTATCCTATGGTGTGGAGTATCGTTGGATAGGTCTTTCAAAAATATTTCGAGTGTGTAATGACCGTTTTTCAATTCAAGGCTCCGTTTTGTGAAATATTGAGCTTTAAAGTGCTAATGCTGCCAGCTAAACGATTGTTTATGGATATGTGAAAAAATTCACGGCAATAGTATATATAATGAATTTAAAAGGAAAACTATCACAGTTAAGTAGGCTTTACAAGTTAACGAGTAATAGTCGAGCAACTTATAAAATGTACTTGGTTACGTAAATATTTCATAGAAACTCCATACAAAATAACTTATATGAACTGCAAATATAAGTTTGTATTTTAAACCTGAAGAGGACTGATAGTACTGACTACGGAACCCTACATTGAACTGAACGTGAACTGACACGCACTTGTTTGTTTATTTTAACTTCACTGTTAAACCGATAAATAACGACAAGAATGCTTTCTTTCCATTTCCGAGGGAATGCATAGCCCTGAACATTTCGTTCCTTTTCGGTATCGGCGCATTCTTACCGGTACCTATCTACCTACTGACTATTATAAAAATGTAAAAAAGCCGTGTCTGTCCATTGAGGATATTCCAGAAAAAACAGTCGAGATACTGGGTACTGGGACGTAACCATGACCAAAACAATATTTTTTAGAATTTTTATCTGTTTGTTTGTGCTCGTCAACACGCTAAAAGTAGTGAACGGATTTTGATGTGATTTTCACAGTTTTGTATCTTGGGTCGAACTTAAAATCTAAGTCACATTTTATCTGATTACGGTGCAGGCCCGAAATGGGTCCTCAAACCGGCCCTGGCATTTTAGAGACGGTAGGCCCTAGGGCCTCGCAAGAGAGAAGAGCTAGGGTCACAGAGCGTTCACTCACGCGAAGCCCTCGCGAGCACAGACCCACACAAAACACCTGCCTTGGGAGAGTGAAGAGGGCCCGTCTCCCCTCGAGTCACCTCGCGTGAGGTCGCCTCTTGAGACCCTCGTGAGAGTGAGGCGGTAGTATAAAAATTGTCACAAAGCGTTCACTATCTCGAAGTCCTCGCGAGGCGAAAGTGTGATACGTTACTCCGCTTCCTCTCGCGCGCATTGTTCAATACAAAATACCATCCTCGCGAGAGTGAAGAGACCCCGTCTCGCCTCGTGTCACCTCACCATAGCTCTTGACTCTCGTGAGGCGAGAGTGGTCGGTTGCCTCGCCTCGCGTCGCGAGGCCCTCGCAAGCACTGCCTTGCGAGAGTGAAAAGGGCCGGCCTCCCCTCGTATCACTTAACGCGAGGCCACTTCGCGATGCCCTCGTGAGAGTGAGGAGGTAGCATCACACGAGGCCGCCTCGTGAGGCCCTCGTGAGAGTCAGGATATAGCATTAGATATTTTTCATTAGTCGACGCCGAGATTTGCTTTCAACTAAAAATATGTATGGCTGATGAACATTGTTCTTTCCCACCATGGCCCACTAAGTGTTTCGCTTTTTCGTTTCTACTGCCAACCTCCAAGGAGTGGAATTCTCTGCCGGCTTCTGAATTTCCCGATCAATACAATCTGGGCCTCTCGGCAAGAGTGAATAGGTATCTTTATTTAAGTCCAAACCATAGACATATCGCTAGAATGCCATACTGGCATGCTAGTTGCATGTAAACAAAGCATAAGTTTGACGTTGACATTGGCATCCAAATATCAGGCTGTACATTAACAGTCTGTACAATTACGGTCCGTGCCGATAAAACACGGCCAATAAAGCGCAGACAGTATTTTCCAACCTGATAATTGGAATCCAAGTTTGTCTTCTGATTATTGGCAGTGTTTTATCACCCCGGACCGATTTTGTACAGGCAATAATTCACAGCCAGGAATGTACGGCCTGATAATTCATGTACAATGTACATGAATTATCAGGCCGTACAAAATTGGGCTGTACAATATCAGGCTGTGAAATATCGGGTTGGAAATTATTGTCTCCCCCAAAATTCATTTTCCACATTTTCGTTTTTTATTTTATCTATGCTCTGACGCGGATGGGCTACGCAATAATACTATACGAGCGAGATATGCGACTGCCGACAGGCCTGTCTCACTCCGGACTTTGTTTACAAAAATCGCGGTGCAGGGTCGACCGGACAAAATCAGTCGGTTGCCGCCCGCTCGATGTGACGCACTCGCCAGTGGTTATACGAGTAACCACTTACCTAACGCGAATGGATAAGAAACGAAATTATTACAGGCGATATTGAATCCCCTTCGGTTCTTTAAACACTAATTCGGATTAATTCCATGTAAAAAGGAATTTTCTGTATTAATCTAGAAAAGTTAAGTATTTATTAATAGTGACGGAAAGTTCCCGAACTATAGATGTTAAGCAGGTGCCTACAGAGTATTCTCGAAAATATTACTAACAGTAAAACATTGTAGAAAGTTCTAGAAATATCATTTTGGGTGCTATGGAAAGGTATGGAAGGTTCGAGAAAAGTCTGAAAGTGTCTTGAATGTTCTAGAACTTTTTAAGCAGATCATATGCCATTTACCAAGAGTTCGCACGACGTCCCTATGACTTTATCGCGCCACGTCTTTACAATAAATTAATTTCAGAACAGAAAATAAAACACATCTGTAACTATAAAATAAAAAATGTTACGAAAGACTGGCTAATAAATTTAAATTATAATGACATGAAAATCTACTTAGCATTCCGATCTAATAAAACTAAAAATAAGCATACTTACATACACAATCACTATTCCACCAACGACCTCTATGTACCTAGACGGAAAGTTCCATACAACCGCTCTGTTACACAAACTTGTGGCTAAGCTAGCCACACACGTTCACATTCACTTTGGCTCTTGTGCAGTGTTGTGATAGATTTGAGATTTTAAGTAAAATTGAAGTAAGTAATATGAAAAGTAAGGTAATAAATTATATTGGATAGTTATCAGCCGGTCCAGCATCAGGCTTCTGGTTCAAGGACCGTTCGTTAACATAACACGTGGTGTCCAGTCGGATCCTATGAAGGGATGAATGAAACAAATATTGTTGTGGGGTTTTAACTGCCTCGAGAGGCTATAATTAAAAAATAATATAAAACATCTGTAAATCTAATTTTACAATGAAGAGTGCACTTTATGATTATGGCCAGAGAATAAGTTAATTATAAATAAGAAAACTCACCGGTACCGGATTTCATGATGATTCTACTTAACGTAAAATTAACATCGTCCATACACAAATACCGTGATTAAATTTAGCGCGGGGGTAGTTATTAGTCACACAATAAAGTTCGCTGTTTTGATATTCGTTGATTTTTATCACACGCTCGATGATACGATTCCGCTATGGAATCTGTTGGTTCACAACCGCAGAATGATGGACGTCCTCAGCATCTCGTGGGGACAAAAGAAAACGTGACGGAGATCACCGCATGGCGATCGGGTACACCATCTGCGCCGGGAACCTTTAGTCTGCTGTTCGAACGCGCTGTTGATGGCAGACCTCCCTCGCGGGTCTTCAAACGTCTCTCATCGGGAACATGTGGTCGGACATCTTCTTCCTTCACGTGGTTGCGATTCAAGATGGACGCTCCATTAAAAATAAGCTTCTTTTACTTTAAGTTATGAAATTACATGGCAAATGTATAGATCGTCAGACGCCTGAAGGGCATCGTTCTGACGGAATGAGTCGGTGGAGTTTGCTAGCCGAAATACTCAAGCCATGTCCCGAAAGTAAGCCGGGAACTAAAATGATACGGGCGTATCGCGCGAAACTCCAATCCAGACTGGGCGGCTGTCGTTTTTATCGTAAGAGATTTATTTCCCTAGGTCGATGTCGACTGCCGACCTCCTTGTCTGATGGGAGTAAAAGACAGAGACAGCGAATACCGATCTTTATCGATTGGCTTCGTGACGTCTCTCAGCTGTCATAAGAAAATAGGAATGTACTCGCTTTTATAATTAAAAATAATGAAACTACAAAATGTTTCCAAAATCAAAATATATGTTTATCAGGTGAAAGGTAGCTATATGAAAAGCATGCCTACCAAATTTCGTTCCAAACGAAACGGTAGTTTAGGAGATACGAGCGAGAATAGTTTAATGCTATAATTTGCTCAATTCTACTATTAGATGATTTCATTGAAATCTAATAATGCGAGGTAAGCTGTAGGTAAGCATTACCGACAATGTTGGATGGTAATATCATGAGTTGTTGAACTGAAATGCCACAAATTACGATCTTGTAGTTTTTTTGTATGTGATTTATTTATTCACATACCTTCAATTTATATTTTAATTTACTGAACTTATTTGTTAATTAAATAGTGTTTTGATGATATTATGTTTTATTTATCAAGTTTAGTAGCGCTTCGCTACAATACCCCCTTTGTCAGAGGAAAACGCGTGACACAGTCAGCGTTTAGCAGCCCCTCCAATCAATATAATAATTGCAAATCAAAACAAAAAATTTTAGGTAAAATCTACTTTACACCTTCTATCAACAGCAACTGACAAAGCTCTTGCTTATGCCTTAAATAAAAAATAAACCTTACTAAAAAATTAAAAAAATAAACTTGCCTAAAATATAATCATGACTTTTTCTTTCCTTGAAATCTTTCTTTACTCAAACACACATACACGCCATCTTCATACATACATCTTTCTAACTTACTCGTATTCATTCATCACTATATATATATACATATACTTATAGATATGTTACATACTTCTCATTTATTCAATCACCTTCATTATCTCTCATCTAATAAATCCAACTGTTTTGCTAGCTATCCGTACTATCCTTTCAATGATGTTGAATAAGTTCATGTTTATAAATTTAAAAATATAGTTATTAGTTTTAAAATGTTGTCTAATAACATTTTTATAACCTATACTTATCCTATCATTCTTACTATTTAATTATGCAAAATGAAAAAACAAGTGAACCTCTAGTAGGTCATACTAACTATGAAACTTACTAACCTATGGTTATACTAACTTACTAGAATCCTCTTATCAACTAGAAATAACTCTTATATTGAGTTTTAAGAAAAATATTAACAAATGACATGCCTTAATGTAACCTATTTTGCATGTGTTTATAAGCACCGCAATTAAGAAAAAATATAAAAAGAAAATGTATCTAAGAAGAATACACATACCGCACTACTAGTCTATCTATTAGAATAGTCTGACATCTGTAGGCTAAAATTGGTCTAAATAGAACCAAAAAATTTATCCATTTGAATACTCTTTGAGACCTACGGTGACAGTGCAGATGTTAGAGTGTCCTACCTTAATATTAGGAGACTCGTTATCATTTTACTGTCCCACTTGCTACTGGAGTTTGGATTTAAAATTTAAAAAATATTTAAAAATATTTACTAAATATATATTATACACATATTTGTATATAATATAATACCTATATAACATTTAAATCAGACTTCACTACCATATCTGGTCTATTTCAAAGTAGTATTGTAGTTCTGATACAATGTTAAAAAATTTGTATGCCGCTCCGGCTATACTAAAAATATTCAGTTTTTATTTTAATGAAAAAAGTATGTGGGTTAGAAACTTCCCAATTGGTGTTCCTAATTCACTAGGTTGTCTAGTTACTAGAACCATAAAGAGAACCTTAAAAATTTTGGTTTTTAAAAATTATCAAAAAAAATTTTTAATTAAAATTTTAAACAAAACCTTCAATGAACTTTTATAATGTCTTTTATGTGAAATTTTCCTGAGTTGTTACTCCCCAAATCTTTTAAAATGTATATGACGTTGGACAATTTCTGTGTAACCTTGCACTTAATAAACCTTGGTGCGAGTTTTGCTGAGAAATATTTTGCAGCTTGCGATTGTACAAAGTTTCTTCGCCAGACTATGTCACCTACACTTAATATTACTTCCTTTCTACGAAGGTTATACCTACTGGCACTCTTTTGATAAGCTTTAGTTAGAGCTGATGTTACGTTTTCGAAGATCTCTGACAGCTCTGTTAATGCTATTGCAGAGCTCTCTCTATCTTTCATGTCTAACTCGTCTAGGTTTTGTGGTAAGTCTCCTCTTATTGTATGAAACTGACCATCTGACACTATATCTCTGCCTGTACTAAGGAAGTATGGGGTGTAACCTGTTGCTAAGTTCACTGAGCTATTTAGGGATAATTGTATTTTTGGTAGAAACTTTGACCAGTTTCTTTGTTCTTGGTCTACCAAAATCGAAAGACATGTCTCAACAGTCTGGTTATATCTCTCTACTGGGTTTGACTGTGGTGCATAATATGCATTATAAAATACTTTTGGAATATTATATTTTTCTCCGAATTTTTTAAATTCTTTCGACTTAAAAATTGTTGCATTGTCGCATATAATTATACATGGTGTTCCATGTTTAAAAATTATTTCATTTTCAATAAAATTCGTTACTGTTTTGGTTGTTGCTGTCTTGAGAGCATGCAACCAGCAGTATTTTGTAAAAATGTCTACAATAGAGAGTATATATACATGACCTGAGTATGCTTTCGGAAAGGGGCCTATTATGTCAATAGACAAAGTGTGCATTGGCTTGTTTACAACTTTTTGATTAACCATTAGACCATTTGGTTGGGCATTTGAATGTTTATAGGCCTTGCAAATTTCACAAGCGCCTACATAATTAACTATATTTTGATACATATTTTTCCAATAATAGTGTTGCCTTATTTTATTATATGTTTTTGCAACACCTAAATGAACTGAATCTATCCCATTATGACATTCTTCAATACAGCACTGTATTTTTTCTTTTGGCAATACAATTTTCCAATTATTGTCATTTTGTAAATTATTTTTTTGTTTGCCAAATCTAAACATTATGTTGTTATTAATTTGAAAGTTTTTATAATTTTGTGGTGTTTTTAAACAACCGTTATAAATTTTACGGAACCATGTGTCTGTTGTATTTTGAACTCCGTCAGAGTAAGTTATCGCTTCTATGGCAACTCGTGACAGTGCATCAGGAACTATATGTAGTTTTCCTTTTTTGTGCTGAATGTCAAAGTTAAATTGGGAAATTTGCATGGCCCATCTGGCCAAGCGACCTGAAGGGTTGCTTAATGATTTGAGCCATTTAAGACTCATGTGGTCTGTGACTACTGAGAATTTTGTACCTTCCAAATATGGTCTAAAGTGATTTATCGAATCAACAACTGCCAATAGTTCTCTCTCCGTAGTACTATAATTTCTCTCTGTTTTTGACAGGATACGTGAATGGAATGCGACTGGATGTTCTGTATTGGTATCGTCTAACTGTGCTAGGACCGACCCTAAACCTACTGATGACGCGTCGCAGTGTAAGACGAAGGGGCGTGAGAAATCTGGGCATGCTAGTACTGGCGCACTTGTTAGTGCCGTTTTTAATGATTCAAATGCCTTTCTAGCTTCTTCGTTCCACTCTATCGACTCCCTACCTTTTCGTTTTCCTATCATCGCTGTCATTGGTGCTATTATAGTAGAGAAATTTTCAACAAACCGTCTATAGTAAGAACATAATCCTATAAAACCTCTCAATTGTTTTGCAGTTGTTGGTAATGGAAAATTTTGAATACAAGTTAACTTATGCGGGTCTGTTTGTAAGCCGTTTTCGTTTACTATGTATCCCAAATACTTTAGTTCGCCAATACAAAATTTACATTTCTCTATGTTCAAAGTTAGCCCCGCCTCTTGTAAAAACTGGTGAACTTTTTTTAATATTTTTATATGTTCATCAAATGTTTCAGTACATATTAATAAATCGTCTATGTACGGGAAAACTCTATCCCCAAATTGGTGACCAAACAGTCTGTCAACCAATCTTTGCATTTCAGAACCAGCGTTTGATAGTCCAAACGGCATACGCCTAAATTCGAATAGTCCTCTGTTTGGTACAACGAATGCTGTCTTTTGACACGATGTACCGTTTCCATCATAATTGTCTGAATTTGACAAATTAATTTGCCAAAAACTACTAGATAGGTCTAGTGCAGTTAGGTACTTAGCCCCCCTCAAGTTGTCAAGTATACTGTTGATGTATGGTATTGGGTATGAATCTTTTACCGTTACATCATTCAATTTCCTAGCATCTAGGCAAAATCGTAATGAACCATCTTTTTTTGTTGCCATTACAATGGGGTTAGACCATGGTGATCTAGAGGGCGCTATTACTCCTAATTCTAGCATACGGTCAACTTCTTCATTTAGGGCTTTCAATTTTGGAGGTGATAAGGGGTAATATCTCTGTTTAATAGGCGTTCCTGTAGTCACTATTCTATGTTCGACTAAATGTGTTTTTCCTAACCCTATTTCATCTGAAGAAATTTCCCTAAACTTCTCAATGACCGAATGTAACTGTTGAGACTGGGATGAACTAAGTTCCTCTCTGGGTACAACCGCTTTTATTTCCTGAACTGTGCTAGTGCTTTCTGGTTCTGTTTTTAATGTTACAATGTCTTCTGACATTGTAAATAAATTTATCAATTTAAAATTATAAATGAAATCCATTCCTAAAATTACATCTGTTTTGATGTTAGGAATTATTAAAAAATCAACATTTTTTGTTAATTTATTACACGTGACCGGCAGTGTAAGTGTACCTACGACATTCAGTGCCGAGTTATCGGCTGTATGCGCACTTATATATGTCTTTTTTATTTCTGATTTGTGCTTCAGAAATTTTTTGTAACTATTGTTACCTAAAACAGACATGTTTGCTCCCGTATCTACCAAGCCTATACACTTACTATTAATAATATTTAGTTTTGCAAAAAGCCTATTCTCTTGTGTCATAGATGCTACTTCCGGAGATAGTATGTTGCATTGGGGTTTCATTGCAAATGTGTTACTATTCCGGGAATTATTTAGTTTTTTGAATTATTATTTTGTCCAGCAGCTGATGGGTTACAATTGGGACAAAATTTTGTAATTACATTTCTAAGTCCACACCTAAAACATACTACACCCTGTACTTTTCTGCACTGCATGTAAGTGTGCCCCCTGGACTTGCATTTTTGGCAGGTAACAGTGGGTTGCTGTGCATACGAATGTTTGTAATGTTGTGTTTGATTAGCTGATTTATTAAGTTTCCCACTTTGTTGGTACCCACTGTTGGACCTGTACCCTTGTGTTGTCCCCTGTGTGTGCGTCAGTACACCAGAATAAGTTTCAAAATTTTTACTGACCTGTACTAATTGGTCTAAACTATTTATGGCATTTATTGCGAGCAACTGTGCATATCCTGGTAGCAGGTTATGTTTAACTATTTCCAATAATGAATGATCTGGGATCTGGCATGCTAATTTTGCATTTAGATCTTTAATGTCTATAATAAATTCAAAAACTGATTGTCCTATATTTTGCTTTTTTTCCCTGATTTCCCTTTCGGTAGAATAATTATAATCTATCGACTGGAAGTTCGATCTAAACTCATAGCATATATCCTGCCATGTGCTAATTTTTGATTTCACTGCCCTATAAAATTTCAATGCAGTTCCATCTAACAATTCTGTAAATCCTCTCACCAATGTGGTTTCATCCACATTGCGAGCGATTCTTATTTCGTCTACTTGCAACAAGAAATCATCAATGCTCGATTTTCCGTCATACCTGATGTTAAAAGATCGTAAATTGTGCTGTTTCATTTCGTACTGAATATATGATTGATGTGGTTCTGGTTTGGCCATGTTAAAGTTCAATAAATTGTCATGACCTGGTTTTGGTGTTGATGTCATATTGACAGAATGGGTATGACTGTGGTGAGCAGCCGCGGTATAAATTGGGGAATTACCATGTACCTGTGGGCGAGGCAACCTTGGTAAAACATTTACTGCATCCATGGGATATTCATGGTGGCTTTCCTTTATCGTGTTATCCGCCGGGCTTGTATTTCGGTCAACCATCTCATTCAAGGCATAATTTAAAAGTGATGGGTTTGTTGATGTCATTTTGTATCTATTTAACAATAATGTAATAATCTAGTCTTGCCTATGGGCACTGTTGGATGGGATATAAAACGAAAAAAAATATAAAAATGACAACCGCACCACTCACAAAAATTTTGCCAGACAATATAGTTCACATTCAATAGGTAAGCATCTTTAACATCAGTTTTATATAAGTTTCATTCTCCTCCTCAAAGATTCCGTGGAATAAAAATTACTGATTTTAAATAAGTTTAAATTGTGAAATATTAATAAAAGTATGATGACACACGTGTTATATTATATGTTCGGGCGCCATTGTTGTGATAGATTTGAGATTTTAAGTAAAATTGAAGTAAGTAATATGAAAAGTAAGGTAATAAATTATATTGGATAGTTATCAGCCGGTCCAGCATCAGGCTTCTGGTTCAAGGACCGTTCGTTAACATAACACGTGGTGTCCAGTCGGATCCTATGAAGGGATGAATGAAACAAATATTGTTGTGGGGTTTTAACTGCCTCGAGAGGCTATAATTAAAAAATAATATAAAACATCTGTAAATCTAATTTTACAATGAAGAGTGCACTTTATGATTATGGCCAGAGAATAAGTTAATTATAAATAAGAAAACTCACCGGTACCGGATTTCATGATGATTCTACTTAACGTAAAATTAACATCGTCCATACACAAATACCGTGATTAAATTTAGCGCGGGGGTAGTTATTAGTCACACAATAAAGTTCGCTGTTTTGATATTCGTTGATTTTTATCACACGCTCGATGATACGATTCCGCTATGGAATCTGTTGGTTCACAACCGCAGAATGATGGACGTCCTCAGCATCTCGTGGGGACAAAAGAAAACGTGACGGAGATCACCGCATGGCGATCGGGTACACCATCTGCGCCGGGAACCTTTAGTCTGCTGTTCGAACGCGCTGTTGATGGCAGACCTCCCTCGCGGGTCTTCAAACGTCTCTCATCGGGAACATGTGGTCGGACATCTTCTTCCTTCACGTGGTTGCGATTCAAGATGGACGCTCCATTAAAAATAAGCTTCTTTTACTTTAAGTTATGAAATTACATGGCAAATGTATAGATCGTCAGACGCCTGAAGGGCATCGTTCTGACGGAATGAGTCGGTGGAGTTTGCTAGCCGAAATACTCAAGCCATGTCCCGAAAGTAAGCCGGGAACTAAAATGATACGGGCGTATCGCGCGAAACTCCAATCCAGACTGGGCGGCTGTCGTTTTTATCGTAAGAGATTTATTTCCCTAGGTCGATGTCGACTGCCGACCTCCTTGTCTGATGGGAGTAAAAGACAGAGACAGCGAATACCGATCTTTATCGATTGGCTTCGTGACGTCTCTCAGCTGTCATAAGAAAATAGGAATGTACTCGCTTTTATAATTAAAAATAATGAAACTACAAAATGTTTCCAAAATCAAAATATATGTTTATCAGGTGAAAGGTAGCTATATGAAAAGCATGCCTACCAAATTTCGTTCCAAACGAAACGGTAGTTTAGGAGATACGAGCGAGAATAGTTTAATGCTATAATTTGCTCAATTCTACTATTAGATGATTTCATTGAAATCTAATAATGCGAGGTAAGCTGTAGGTAAGCATTACCGACAATGTTGGATGGTAATATCATGAGTTGTTGAACTGAAATGCCACAAATTACGATCTTGTAGTTTTTTTGTATGTGATTTATTTATTCACATACCTTCAATTTATATTTTAATTTACTGAACTTATTTGTTAATTAAATAGTGTTTTGATGATATTATGTTTTATTTATCAAGTTTAGTAGCGCTTCGCTACAGCAGTTACCACGCACAACCTACGCCGAATATTTAATTGTTTACTAAATATTTACGCTATTCATAAGTGATTTTACCCGTTTATAATACTTTTATGATAAGTATTAGCAATAATGCATAATCAGTTAAACGTTATATTGCGGAACTACGCGTAAACTAAATTATTAAGACGTAATTGCAAGTCGATTCTTGCCATTTGTCACAGAACTCTGTCTCGCTTTTACGTGCGGCCAAGCGCACGCGTCAAAAGGAGAGAAAGCACGACTTTCCTACTCCTGTAGCACGACGTTTTTGTCATTATAGATTAAATGTTTTGCAGAATGTTGCAGAATGTCAAGTAGGTAGAATACTGACAACTGATTATAACATATTAACTTGATGAAATCTGTTGTGATTTGTTTCTTTACATGTTTTTAAGTGCAGAAACCTAATTTATTGTTTACCTTTTTTTTCTTATAATATAAAAATGCCTTATTGAATACTTCGGTACTGCAAAAATACATCTAAAAATACCAGTAAAGCTTCGGGTATAACTTTCTATAGGTATGTTGTTGATTTTATTTCATTTTGAACTATTGTGGTTTTTTTTTATTAGGTCGTTCGGCAATCATATTTTCATTCAGTACTAAAAACTACAACACGCATAAAAACTAGTTACTTCACTTGCGTTTCCTTTTTTGCGACTGTGTATAAACATAAATAAAATATTACATATGTACATACTACACTTGCCTAATCTCAAACTAGGATTTTCTCATGTACTATGGGAATTAATGAAGGATTGGACATTAGCAAATATAACATCCGGACCTGGACCAACTATGATGAAAATTAAAGGATTATTTTACAAGATTGGTAGTCATTCTTACCCAACAACTTATTAGTTATTGTTATTTATACATACAGAAACAGTAAAAATAAGTTTTACAGTACCCAGGTATTACTTCCAATATATGTATGTATGTATGTATGTATGTATGTATGTATGTATGTATGTATGTATGTATGTATGTATGTATGTATGTATGTATGTATGTATGTATGTATGTATGTATGTATGTATGTATGTATGTATGTATGTATGTATGTATGTATGTATGTATGTATGTATGTATGTTGCATGCATGCATGCATGCATGTATGCATGTATGTATGTATTAATACTACGTCTATTATGAGCAGAAGTGGAAAAAGAACCAACAATGGCTTCCGACCGCCATGCAGAAACAAATTGCATAATCCTCTCAGAACACTTAAACGTTCAACAATTAACAACTGCTACGAAATTAATTGTCGGACACATTTCAGGCTATGTTTCAAGAAAACTAAATAAGGAGTTGAAGTGTGAAACATGTGTTTCCAGTTTGGTTACGGCTAATAAAATGTGGCATCACAAATTAATCACGCTAAAAGATATGGGGGGGCTGTGCTATTCCACAGAAGAAGTATTCCAAATTTGTTTAAAGACTGAAACACTCATCAGATATTTGATAAAACACAAAGAACAAAGACGAAGTTTGCCCGAGAAATTTAGCAAAATTGATTCAATTGTTTTAAATACATTAAAAAGGTTTATAAGTTCGGATATATTCAATTCCTTACATTCGCATTCTTTACAGCAACCAGGAACATTAAACCATGGGGCACATTTAATGAGAGCTATTACAGAAAAATATGCAAAAATAAGGTTACACCACGTGGCTAAAAGTGATTCAGAAATAAGTTACAACACAAACCGACAAAAACTGACGAAACTCATATTGTTCCAGGGTAATTAGGGTTAATAAAATTATTATGTCCACATGCTATTAATACCTTATTTAATTTTATTAATACATTGTAGGTATTTCTAACAAACAAAATTTTATTTTTTATCATAAAGCGCCCGATAGGTAAAAATGGTAGCGTCATGATAATGACGCATCTGTTTTTTTTTCTATAATAAAGAGAACACCCGAATAAGCCCCGCCCAGTCCGCGTGTGGGACATGACTGATGTTTTGAAGTAGGATTCTATATTAATCTATTTCGATGTATTCCACATAAAAATACATACATACATATCCCAACCTAAATACACCACCGCACAAACAAATTCACAACACCCTTACACCCAAAATGGAATAATACACGTAAACTACATTAGAGCATTTAATACTTGAAACTGCGAAGAAACTAGCTCCTGACACACGGTATAACCCATTTTAGGCGCCAGGGCTACATCTAATTTTAAGATCATGTTTCTGTTCAATAAAGATTTATTATTATTATATGGAAGGGTCGAGAATGTTCTGGAAAGTCATGTTATTAGCTATACTAGAATGTTATCATATCCCTATTGTAACCTAATAACCTAATAGTAATGGGAGACCTAAACGCACAGGTTGGGTCTAGGGAAGACGGTGAAGAAGTTATATTGGGGAAATTTGGGCACGGAAAAAGAAGCACAAATGGTCATAGATTGATCAACTTCCTGTTAGAAAACAAACTAACATTGCTGAACTCTATCTTTAAAAAGAAAGCGAAAACAAAATGGACATGGATATCTCCTGATGGTAAACACATGAATGAAATTGACTACATCATAACCAATAAACACAAGTACTTTACAGACAACCACATTATACAAAACCTAAACTTTAATACGAATCATCGAATGGTACGCAGCTGTCTAAAATTATATCCACCCAAGAAATCTAGGAAAAACATAGTACACAGAGGACTATGAATATAGAATGAATTGACTACATCAATTTCATTCTATGAATATAGAACCGAACTTCAAAGAAGTTAATTCAGTCGCAACCAAGGCACTTTTAAACACTGTTAACTCAGATCTTAACCTACTAGACAAATATAAAAATTTAGAGACTAATCTTTCACAAATGCTGAAAACCAACCATAAAAGAAGCAAAATGAACAAAATGAGCGAAACAACCCTAAAATTGTTAGAAAAAAGGAAAAATACAATACTTGAAAAAAAACCTAAACAAAATAGAAACAAAATCGCAAATCTCAGTAAGCAGATAAGGGAAAGCATGAAGAAAGATAGGAAAACAAGAAGATTACAAATACTAGAGTACCATATAAATAGAACAGGCGGCACTAAAAAAGCTCTAAAAGAACTAAGAGAAAAAGGAAAAGAATGGATACCTAAACTAAAGAACAAACAATCTACCCTTACGAAACGGAAATCAATCCAGAATCTAGCCACAGACTACTACCGATCCCTCTACTCAAACAATAACAGTGTTGAAACAGAAATCTTAACGGAAAAACATCTAGAAAAGAAAGAAACAGGAGACGAAAACGAAAAAATACCAGATATCCTAACATCAGAGGTGGAGAAAGCTATCGAATCCCAGAAATTGGAAAAAGCACCAGGTCCAGACAAGATACCGAACGAGCTGATGAGAGGCACCGTTGAAAATTTAAGCCCAATATTGGCAAAAATATTTAACGAGATTCTAAAAACTGGCACTATCCCAAATCAATGGGGAGAATCCCATATTATTCTCCTGCACAAAAAAGGGGCTAGAGAGGACATCGGTAACTATAGGCCAATCAGTCTAATGTCAAACATCTACAAAGTGTTTGCCAAGGTAATACTCAGAAGAATATCTAATAAACTAGACGAGAACCAGCCAATCGAGCAAGCAGGATTTAGGAAAAACTTCAGCACAATCGACCACATCCATACCTTGAAGCAGCTTCTACAGAAATATAACGAATATCGCAAACCCATCTATATTGCTTTCATTGACTATGCCAAAGCATTCGACAGCCTTAGTCACGAATACATATGGTTAAGTTTAAAACAGCAAGGAGTTGACACTGTATACATAAATATCATCAAAAGTATCTACACCAAAAGCAAAAGCTGCATAAAACTGGAGAAAATAGGCCAACCATTCCCCATAAACAGAGGAGTCAGACAAGGAGATCCACTATCCCCCAAACTTTTTACGGCAGTACTTGAAAATATCTTCAGAAACCTAAACTGGGACGATTTGGGCCTCAATATAAATGGAAAACGTTTAAACCATCTTAGATTTGCAGATGACCTGGTCCTACTAGAAGAAGACCCAAAAAAACTAGCAGTGATGGTGCAAACCCTGGCCGAAAAAAGTAAAAAAGTAGGACTAGAAATGAACACGAGTAAAACAAAAATGATGACTAACTCAAAGGAAACCGACATAATAATGGATGGAAGAAAATTGGAATATGTCTCCGAGTATATCTACCTTGGGCAGATAATCTCCCCAATGGATCAAATGTCAAAAGAAGTATCGAAAAGAATAACATATGGATGGAGGAAATACTGGTCTTTGAAAGAGATAATGAAGAGTAAAGACTTCAGTACTAATACTAAAATGAAGACCTTCAACACATGCATTCTTCCATGTATAACTTATGGTTGCGAGACCTGGGCTCTGACGAAGCAGCACAGAGAGAAACTCATAAAATGCCAACGAGCTATGGAGAGAAGCATGCTCGGACTAAAGCTCAAGGACAAAATAAGCAATATCACCATAAGGAACAGAACAAAACTGACAGACATATTGACAAGAATTGACCAACAGAAGTGGAGGTGGACTGGACATATGATTCGCTGCAGTCTGGACAAGTGGAGCAAGTTGGTGACTCTCTGGTACCCAAGAGATGGTACCAGAAACAGAGGACGGCCAATAAGACGATGGGAAGATGAAATAAAACAGACATTAGGACCGTACTGGACAAGAGTGGCACAAAACAGGACATACTGGAAAGAATTGGAGGAGGCCTATGCCAGAAGGCACACTGAAATAAGAGATTTAATTTAATATAATTCTTAATACTAAATGTAAAAATTTCAGAAATAAAGGCTATTATTATTATTATTATTATTATTGTAATAATGCAAATGTTTGTAAGCTGTTGTTTTCCAAATAAAATAAAATAAAATAAGCCTCGTCTTGCGATCATTCAGTCATTCAGTACAAACTCAGAATTCAATTCTCTCGGAACTCTCAGCTACAATACTAAGAAGAAAATACAAGTAAAAATAGTAAACAGTCAAAAGTTGTTTCTCTCCTACTGACGATCAAGGTGTTGATAATCTGGCAGCTCCACCTTCGAGTTTTACAGTCCACTGCATCTGGGAGCTACGTGTCGTCCCTAACAATAGTGAATTAGATACCTACACAATAGTGGCCTTCGTGAAAATAGATACACCAAAGTTGCCTACTTACTTATGTAAGTATGCGGGAATTTATAAAACAGTTTTCGGGTCTAAAACTATATTTCAAAAGTCATTGTTTAAAAAGAGTAATAGGTACTTTTGTACTACCCATAATTACGTAGATTAAATTATGCGTTTACAAGATGACAACCCTAACGTTATACGTGCAGCGTCTGAACGAGATAGAGTTATACAATAGAACGGGTAAGCATAGTGTAGGTATGTTTTTGGTACCTACCTAAACGCCGTTTTATTCGGAAGAGAGACTTCTGTCCTATTATTTAGTATTCTGTGCTGCCGATTCGGTTTGTCAGACCAAAGCCGTCTTGGTTTTGGTATTTAATTTATTAATTAATTACCAAAATTATATTATTTCCATTATTATTAAATATAGAAACTGTCCATACCTCAAACTATATTTATAGTATAGTATGGTATGCTAACGCAATATGTCCAAACAAGCTGCAGTTTGATGGATGACGGGGAAACAGTATCGCGATTTTTATAAAATATTGGTGTATCCGATTTCAAAAACTTAAATTATGGCAACATTGGGATTTGGTATTTCGGTTACGGGTCCGGTTAATTTGCAGCCTGATAATGTACAGCCCGATCATTCATGTACAGGAATGTACAGGCAATAATTCATGTACATGGCATCAAAATATCGGGTTGTACAATACGGGTTGAGCATTATTGGCTGGAAAATATCAGCTCGTGTCAACATTGTACGGCCTGGAAAACACAGCCAATAATGCTCAACCAATAATCCATGTACATGTACATGAATTATTGGCCGTACTATTTTGGCTGTGAAATTTTGGCTGGATTTTATCGGCACGGTCGTGGATTGCACAGCCAGAAATGCTCGACCCGATCATTCATGTACACTTTGCTCCTATTGGTCGAAGAGGTTCTGACAGCTTCATGCTCTGTTTACACAAATAATTATTCTGGTTGGGAGAGTTACCATAGAGTTACGGACAGTTACCATCGAAGTTCATACTTATCATGTTTAAATGCTCAATTCAGTGGTTATAATTTGGATATAATTATAAAAGTAGAGAGGCCTAAAATAGGTACTTGTTTTTTTGGATTAAATAAAGTACACCTTGACCACTAATTTACCAAATTACTTTGTAATAAATTCAACTTAAAAATGTCCTCGCAAAGTATTGGAAAAAAATAATTAAAACTTGTGCACTAATCAAATATTTAATATATTTATATATCATTAACATCACATAAATACTTTTTATGTGATGTTAATGAAATAATAATGCTTGTTTTACTTTAATTTTCAGTTTTGAGAAGATTTAATTAAACGGTTGAACTGAGCACAGTAAAAGTGACGATGTCATCAGTGCAGTGTGTACGTGCCTCCCGCTATTGTTAGAAGAAAGACAGCACTACAGCAGATACAGCTACCTACTACAACACCATCATGTCAACTTCAAATTCTTTTGGAGACATTGTCCTGTACTATATAATTTACAATTAATTGTATTGGAGACTGTGAGATAGAGTATTTTGGAGACATTGTCCTGTACAACTGTATTAGATTGTGTGCGAGAAATTATAATGTAAGTAACATAGACACTATTTACCATCAACCATGGCATTGTGCACTTCCAGGGGCAAATATGCCTTTTTAGTGAAAAAACAACACTTATGTATTATGCATGTCATATATAGGAGTAGGGTTCCATAGTTTGTATGTACAGTTATCACCAATGGAAAGGCCATTTTACATGTGTGAAGAGAAGCTGTGAATGGTCGGAATATAATAATGAGGAAAAATACAGAATCCACATAGGAGAAAAAGACAAATTGACCATTCCTTAAATGGAACATTACATGGTGTGCTATGTCCTTCTTTTACATGGGTGTTCTGATTTGGATGTTCTCATTCTTTCTCATTAGACTCAGATGATGGACCGTAAAATTCCGTGTAATGCAGAAGCACCCTAAAAGCACTTCTCACAGTGCCCGTTTGTGTGATGTCATGTCGTACACAGTGCAACGCGGCTATTGTCTGCATTTTACTTCAAATTTTGATTGTAAATCATAATGCAAGTTCTTGGTATGTTTCGACAAGTTAAAAACACTGGCAGTGTAACCTGCTTACTCATAAACATAAATAAATTTGAGTGGAATAGTCTATTGTAAAAGTTTTGTTAATTTTAATTCATTTTGTTAATGTAGGTAATTTATTATCAGTACAGAGCATAGTTCAGAACCCTCCAAGCGCAAGTCCAACTCTAAGTTGGCTACCTTTTATTTTGCAGTTTCAGAGTTGGTCCCATAATAAAAGTTGTTATGAATGATTGGTGGTCTAATAGTTTTCGGTTTGGGAACCACTAAAAAGTCAGCCTAAATAGATAACTTATTGTTTGATTTGAAAAAAAAAGATACATTTAAAGTCATTTTTCAATTCACAGATTTTAAACCAGTGCAGTCATCGAATGCAGTGCAGCATAGTCATCGAATGCAGTGCTGCAATATCTTCTCTGGCTTTCGGTGAAAAAAAGTCATGATGAAGTAAAAAACAAGGGCAAAGGTTATTGACTCTACTCTACTGATCTTAGGATCAAGGATCATACACATTATACATATATAACATTATATGTATGTATAACAAATTATAAATAAAAATAATTAACCATGCATTATGTTGTCTGATTCCTTAATTTTATATAGATTTTTGATGACAGAGGGAGTTGAATAATATCTAAGTACCAACGATCTCTATGTACTACTAGATGGAGCGTTCCAAACAATCGCTCTGTTCCATGCAAGTAGCCACAACTCTTTCATATTCACAATGAAACTTGTGCAGTTACTATGCAGAACATTTAATTATTACTAAATATTAACGCTACGGTTAAATAATGTCATATAGTTCAGGTATTTAGTTATTATGCAGTCTATTATGCACTTATTTTGCCCCCCTCGCTCTTACTGCCTTGTCTCACACCCTGTAGGGTTGGCTGGAAGAAATCTCTTTTAGAGATAAGCTCACCTTTGTACACACCATTTATTACTGTATTTAATTTTAAGATGTGCAATAAAGAATATATGTATATAATAAATATTCTTATATAAGTACCATATGAACTCATCCTTCAGGTTAAGTCTACCTTACCTTAGTTACTTTAAATAATGACTTAATCAAATTAAAACTTTAGTCCCCTATTTCACCTATTGACCTGGTCAACATCAGAGCCACAGGATAGCGCGTGTATGAACCGCACCAGAAAAACAAACATTTGATACAAACTTGAAGTTTTTATCTCAAATAGTGACTGAGATCTAGGTGCTGTTGATCTGGTCATCCTCAGACTCTCAAGATTACGCTGGTGTAAACTACACCATGAATCCAAACAATTGAGTTCAAACTAAACTATCTTTCTACCTGAAACAGTTAATGAGATCCAGGTTCTATTGTTCATCATCATTCATCATACACTTGAAATTGTCAGAGTGTGAAGTATATGCTTATATATCTATGTACCAGTATATTCGTCCCCTATTTCACCCCCTAAAGACTAAATACCAATTTTCTTGGATAAATAACTTCACAACTTTCGAAGTTACGAAAATCGGCCTTACACCGCGATTCGTACGGTAACTGGTGTTCGAATCGGTATGATTGGTAAGTATTTGTTGTGCCACAAGCTAGCTGTGAAAGTTTCAGCTGTGGAAGTTGTCATCCTACCAGAATTTCAACTTTTTGAGCACATCAGATCTCAGCCTCTAAAGTGTTTTAGGGACCCATTTCTTAACAAAGTTTAGTAATGCCAAAGATAATATATCTACTTAACTTTTAAATGTATTTTGTAGCTTTGTTTTAAATGCATGCTTCACTGCGACACAATGTTGTATGCCCACGTGGCGGGATATAGCTGAGCTCTATGACATGTAATACCTATGATCCACAATAGAGATATATTTCATTTCACACACAGCCATCTAATCCCAAACTAGGCAGAGCCTGTACTATATGGATATCAGACAAATGCATACTTATGTAGATAAATAACATCCAGACACAAGGCACTATCGCTCATCACTCAAAACATGTTTACCTGAGCGGGATTCAAACACATGATCCCATGCCTCGCAGACAGGCGTAGATATTGCGGAGCATATTAGGTATTATGTTATAGTTATGTACCTACAACTTTTGACGTTTTTTTGTTACAGTACCTACAATGTATGTTTGTGGAAATAAAAAAAGTCATTTATTTTATTTTATTTAATCTGCATTAAAAATGCTTTCATCTAAATATTCCACACCAGAAAAATCTTCGTCTATGGCTCGAGCCTTCTCCAATAGTCTGGCTGTCTTCAGATGTGTCACTACTGCTGCTGTCATTTTGAGGGTTTATGACTATTCTGACGATGTCGCTAAAGATTTATCCTGTTACGTAATATTCCATTACTATTTTCATTACATGTTGGCATGATTTTCTCCCAATCATCAACTGAAACCTTCCGAAACGCTTGTTCAGCTGCTGCCTAGAAAATAAAACAATATAAATATTTGCAAGAACTTAATTATGATTTTAAAATTAATTTAAGTCCAGTGCCCTAACATGCAGCACTGTCGGCGGGATCTGGTAGGGCTGATATTATGTACGGATAACACAAGGCAAACACAAGGGCTCATCACACAAATGTCAGCCCTGGGCGGGTTCGAACCCGCGACCCCGAACTTCGCAGGCAGATGTTCTACCGACTACGCTAAGGAGCATAATATTAATAACTTTCATCTTTATAAATTGATAAAAATAGTACGGTTTCGAGTTCTGTCAAACATCGTGTGTACACCAAAGAGAATATAAAAGGTGTAATTAGAGGTTTGTTCATTTTGAACACAATCACCACGACCACAAATAACAAATACAACAGAAATTACACGCCAACGATAATTGTTTACAAGAATTGACACTACACGTACCGACTTGACGTGTTTGACATATTTTTTTTATTAAAGATTTTACGGCTTTGGGAACGAGCCATTTGTAACCTGTCTGTAACTTCCACTATTCTACACCAGGATTGTTGCCAGTGATTAATTTTGTTAGTTCCACGTGTACGAGTACCTAATTGTCAAAAAACTTGATGGTTCAGCTGGAAGACTTCTGGCTGGCTGAACCATCATTTCTATCACTTCAAGGTGTTTAGCACTGTTGGAAACTAGTCAAATCGTTTTTGAGAGCTGTAAATGCTGTCAAACAAAATAGGTATACAGGGTTACAGGAAAAGTCGTGCTAGATCCCTTAAGGGTGTGGAGCACCCATCATTTCTGACTTATTTCACTATGAAACACCCTACCCTAAACTTAACCCTTTTCGAGATATTCGACTTTTAATTTTTTTATTGAAAATTGCTGATTTTTAGGCTACTACATTTATTTTTGTTTATTTTGTGTATCTTATTATTATTATTATTGCATTTTTACATGTGTAGTAAGATGCTTTAGGACGTCAATCATTAAAATAGTGCACAAGTTATTTGAATAGACCGTAGTAGACAAGTGAAAGAAAAGAAATAAAAAACATATTAGAAAGTTTATTTTTCTCTAAGGGATATCTAAAAAAAATATTATGGTAATTGTTCGGCAGATGTTTTTTAAAATATCTACGGTTCATCAGCTATCTAACGAGGTATAATAATGTAGGGTTTTATTCAAATGCATTCAAAAAAATTTAGTTTCATAGGCGACAGTGGAGAAGAAAATGTATACTTAGCCCTAAAAAGTAAAATAAAACAATAGGTAAGCATGAAATGCCATTTATTAAAGGTTTTCTCACAACTTTTTCTTTTTCTACAGTTCATGTTCAACATGGCCGCCTCTATTTCTAATACATTGTCGCATCCTTCTACGGAGACCGGTCTTCACTACGCCAGTGGTCAATGTGGTCCTCATTTTATTTGCTGCATCCACAATCCTTTCTCTTAAGTCTTCCACAGACGAAACTGGATTCGGCTCGCTGTACACGAGACTTTTCATGCAGCCCCACACATGAAAATCCATGGGGGTTAGGTCCGGACTTCTTGCTGGCCATGGCAATGGCCCACCTCGTCCAATCCATTTGTTTGGATAATTTGTGTCCAGCCAGTCTCTGACACTTCTCCTGAAATGGGCAGGGCAGCCATCGTGTTGGCTGTTGCTGCTGCTGCATCGTGCTGTTCAATCGGTCAGGGGTAATTTAACAAGGAAATGTTAAATTAGTGCACAAACATACCGTAAGAAAAAGGTCACATTAACATTTCAAAAATTTTTATTTGTTGCGCTTTGACCCTTATTGCTTTCCGTGAATTTTGTCTCATTTTATTGATATTTGTGGAAGTTGTGAGCTTTTAATTTTTCAGATTGAATTTGAAAATAGGCCTCCCTAATGAAGGAAGGTGGCTAAACGTATATCCATCGCAGAGCATATTGTTATATGTTCCCAGCCTGCTATCAGTTTCATTTTAACTCAAAAAACAATAAATGGCTCATTTTTGTGTATTGCTCATAATTATCTACGAACAAATCTGTATATATTTTTTTTATTATTATTAATGGGTTTGCGCTTGACCTCAAACTCACCTGATGGTAAGTGATCATGAGGCCTAAGGTGAAACGCGCTTACCCAGAAGTTGCCTATTCACTCTTTCTTTAAAAAGATCCAAATTGTACTTATCCGGAAATACCCAAGCTGGTAGGGAGTTCCATTCTTTAGCAGTTCGCATCATGAAAGAGGAAGAAAAACGCTTCGTGCGAGAGCGTGGTATGTCAACTATATAAGGATGAAGGCCCTCACCACGTCTGGTAGTCCGTTGATGGAAGGGGGATGGGGGAATCAAATCGTGTAATTACTGGGCACACTCTCCAAAGTGTAAAATGTAGAATACCGAAAGACAGGCCACACTGCGACGATGTTTAAGGCTCTGTAACTTGGTATTTACCAGAGCGTCGTCACGTATGACCTATGTGGCAACACTACGGCGAGAAGGGCTCGTTCCCAAGGCCGTAAAACCTATTAAAAAAAATGAAGTTCCTTCACAAAACACCCCGCGAGAAATACCCGCTTTTCTTAAGCCAGAGAGCGCGTTCCGTTTCATGCAAAATTCAATCAAGCTAATAAGTTTATAAAAAAATTGAAAAAAAAATCATGATTTTTTTTAGGATTTATCTGATTTAGGATTTATACATGATTTTTTGGATATATTAAAAAATCGTGATTTTTTTTCCAACCCTGGTACATGCAATCGGTTTTTAGGGTTCCATAACTCAAAAGAAAGAATCCTTATATAGGATCACTTTGTTGTTTGTCTGTCTGTCAAGATGTTTTTTCTCAGGAAAGCGTGGAGGTTTCAAGTTGAAATTAATATCAAATACTCAGGTTTGCAATCCCTTGGAGCTGTGACAAAATCAAACTTCTAAGTCAACGTAATTAAAAGATACGACCGTATATGCCGCATAATCTGACACTCTCAAGGGAATCAAAACCTTTAGGGTACTTCCCGTTGACCTAGACTAGAATCATGAAATTTGGCAAGAAACAAGGTCTCACAGACTCACAGCACAAGTAAAGGCAAAAGTCCGTAAATCATTAATTTCTAACTTTATATGTGGAATTTTTACTTGACAAACTTATCAGTATGAAAAAAACCTCAAAACTAAGTTTGTCACGTAATAATTCCACTTTACGCTTACATCTTGGTACGGAAGCCGCAGTAGAGTTTCGCCATGTCCGTCTGTTTGTCTGTCCGCGGCTTAGCTCAAAGACTATTTAGTAAGTATACATATTAATCACGCCGACAAAAAGGGTAAAATAAAATGAGAAAAAACAAAATTTTAGGGTACCTCCCCTACACGTAATGTGGGGATGATTTTTTTGTTCCTTGTCCTATCCTATGGTGTGGAGTATCGTTGGATAGGTCTTTCAAAAATATTTCGAGTGTGTAATGACCGTTTTTCAATTCAAGGCTCCGTTTTGTGAAATATTGAGCTTTAAAGTGCTAATGCTGCCAGCTAAACGATTGTTTATGGATATGTGAAAAAATTCACGGCAATAGTATATATAATGAATTTAAAAGGAAAACTATCACAGTTAAGTAGGCTTTACAAGTTAACGAGTAATAGTCGAGCAACTTATAAAATGTACTTGGTTACGTAAATATTTCATAGAAACTCCATACAAAATAACTTATATGAACTGCAAATATAAGTTTGTATTTTAAACCTGAAGAGGACTGATAGTACTGACTACGGAACCCTACATTGAACTGAACGTGAACTGACACGCACTTGTTTGTTTATTTTAACTTCACTGTTAAACCGATAAATAACGACAAGAATGCTTTCTTTCCATTTCCGAGGGAATGCATAGCCCTGAACATTTCGTTCCTTTTCGGTATCGGCGCATTCTTACCGGTACCTATCTACCTACTGACTATTATAAAAATGTAAAAAAGCCGTGTCTGTCCATTGAGGATATTCCAGAAAAAACAGTCGAGATACTGGGTACTGGGACGTAACCATGACCAAAACAATATTTTTTAGAATTTTTATCTGTTTGTTTGTGCTCGTCAACACGCTAAAAGTAGTGAACGGATTTTGATGTGATTTTCACAGTTTTGTATCTTGGGTCGAACTTAAAATCTAAGTCACATTTTATCTGATTACGGTGCAGGCCCGAAATGGGTCCTCAAACCGGCCCTGGCATTTTAGAGACGGTAGGCCCTAGGGCCTCGCAAGAGAGAAGAGCTAGGGTCACAGAGCGTTCACTCACGCGAAGCCCTCGCGAGCACAGACCCACACAAAACACCTGCCTTGGGAGAGTGAAGAGGGCCCGTCTCCCCTCGAGTCACCTCGCGTGAGGTCGCCTCTTGAGACCCTCGTGAGAGTGAGGCGGTAGTATAAAAATTGTCACAAAGCGTTCACTATCTCGAAGTCCTCGCGAGGCGAAAGTGTGATACGTTACTCCGCTTCCTCTCGCGCGCATTGTTCAATACAAAATACCATCCTCGCGAGAGTGAAGAGACCCCGTCTCGCCTCGTGTCACCTCACCATAGCTCTTGACTCTCGTGAGGCGAGAGTGGTCGGTTGCCTCGCCTCGCGTCGCGAGGCCCTCGCAAGCACTGCCTTGCGAGAGTGAAAAGGGCCGGCCTCCCCTCGTATCACTTAACGCGAGGCCACTTCGCGATGCCCTCGTGAGAGTGAGGAGGTAGCATCACACGAGGCCGCCTCGTGAGGCCCTCGTGAGAGTCAGGATATAGCATTAGATATTTTTCATTAGTCGACGCCGAGATTTGCTTTCAACTAAAAATATGTATGGCTGATGAACATTGTTCTTTCCCACCATGGCCCACTAAGTGTTTCGCTTTTTCGTTTCTACTGCCAACCTCCAAGGAGTGGAATTCTCTGCCGGCTTCTGAATTTCCCGATCAATACAATCTGGGCCTCTCGGCAAGAGTGAATAGGTATCTTTATTTAAGTCCAAACCATAGACATATCGCTAGAATGCCATACTGGCATGCTAGTTGCATGTAAACAAAGCATAAGTTTGACGTTGACATTGGCATCCAAATATCAGGCTGTACATTAACAGTCTGTACAATTACGGTCCGTGCCGATAAAACACGGCCAATAAAGCGCAGACAGTATTTTCCAACCTGATAATTGGAATCCAAGTTTGTCTTCTGATTATTGGCAGTGTTTTATCACCCCGGACCGATTTTGTACAGGCAATAATTCACAGCCAGGAATGTACGGCCTGATAATTCATGTACAATGTACATGAATTATCAGGCCGTACAAAATTGGGCTGTACAATATCAGGCTGTGAAATATCGGGTTGGAAATTATTGTCTCCCTCGGTTACCAGAGCCTTAACACATTATTAAAAAAAAATTAGTTCGGTAAAAAAAAAGACAGGCCACACAAAATTAAGAAAAAAAATTGTCATGGCGAACGGACGATAAATGGACGGGCTTTCTTTTTTTCAAGTTTTTTTGAGAAACCTTTTTTATAATCAATAGAAATGTTTACTTTCATGTTTCACTATCTTCTAATTAGTTCGTGTATCCCAGTGTTATGGGAGTAACATCTACTTCATCTGTACCATACTATCCTCCCGACTCCCCCATTTCCTTTGTGATCTAGATACCCATTTCAGTGTTGGTGATATTTTCTTGTACACTGATCTAAAGTGCAAAGAATAACCTGATTATCATGAACTGAGGTGAAGTTTCATATTATAAATTTGGGTGGTCACTGACAAGTAGTGTGAAATGTTCTCGGCGTAACCTTACCTCTGCTAGAAGAAGCGGAAGTTTGCTAGTACATAGCCAAAGCTGCGATATTGTTTTAAATGGTTACGATATACCAACGCTCATAGACTTATTTGATTAATTTGCGTGAGCTTAAAGTCTATGATGAAATAATGGTTGAAATTGGAGTCCTCCAACAATCAGCTGATGACGGGTTGGAGAACGCCGAATGGTATTGGGGCGACATCACACGGTAAGTTCCTTTGCCCTATTTTAAAGGTTTTACCCACCATTGGTGTGGACCAGTGTCAATTTTTCATAGGTTTTATCCAATGTCTATTGCATTTGTTCTTAATCTTATTCTTGCCTGTATGAACATGTTTGCAACTGTGTATGAGGAGCCGATGATATATTGTATGACCCTTGTAATTTCCCTTAAAATAATCTGAATTCACAATAACTTTATAGAGAATACCAACCATAACTATTCCAATCTCAAAACATGATTGGGTATCCAACTTATTATTTTATACTTTCTTGTAGGGATGAGGCTAATGAGAAACTTCGAGACACATGTGATGGCACTTTTCTGATTAGAAATGCATCTAACAAAGACAATGGATTTACATTGACTGTAAGGAAGGGTGGGACAAACAAACTTATTAAGATATACAATCAAGATGGTCGCTATGGCTTCTGTGAACCTTTTGAGTTTAATTCCGTTGTGGAATTGGTCAGGTTTTATACAGAGTACTCATTGGCACATTGTAACAGCAGCTTGGATATCAAACTTATGTACCCACTGTCAAGACTACAAGAAAATGATGGTGGTGAACATGATGAAACACTTGAGATACGTTACAAAGAAATCCACAAAGAATTTGTACTAAAAACTAGAGATTATGATGAGCGTTCTGACAAATACATGAAGCTAAGAGAAGAAGTCAAGTTTAAAAGACAAGCACTTGAGGCTTTTAAAGAAACTGTCAATGTATGTGAGGAGCATCTCAAGTTTCAAGAAAAAATGCAGACTGAAGCTCAGCCTCATGAAAAAACGGATATTGTTGATAACAATAGACAACTTGTTTTACGAGTGAACAGTTTAAAACAAGCAAAGGCACAACTACACAGTATACTGAGAGAAACTGTTGAATGTAACTTGCTGCACGAAAGAGAAATTACCAAGCTAAAGTCTGAGATAATAAACCTCTATAAGATAAAGGATCGTTATAAAGTGTAAGTCTTTAGATTACATTATCATGATTATAATAATAATTTGTCTTTTGGGCTATAAAAAGATATAAATAAACAAATAATGATCTTATTGCAGATGGTTGCAGAGACGGGGCAAAACTGAGGAGTACTTACATGCATTAGAAGATGACAACATTCACAAACTAGAAGAACTGTATGCTCATCGTGAATCCATCAGCTGGAAAGTTGAAAATTGTACCCGTGAAATGGCAGAGAGGCTCCTTGAAGCAAAATCTCAAGGCACATTTTTAATTCGACCAAATTCCACTGGGCAACTAGCATTATCCATTTGCTGTAATGGCATGGTTTATCACTGCATTATCTTTAAGACTGAACGTGGCTATGGATTTGCAGAACCCTATAATGTTTATAAGTAAGTCTGAATTACAGATACCAATTAAAATTTAATCTTAATATAATAATAATTGCAGTATGATTAATAAAATAATACATCTGTTTCAGAACATTGAATGAACTTGTACTACATTATGCGGTGAACTCTTTAGAAGAACACAATGAACAGCTTAGAACTACACTAAAGTATCCCATTAATGGTCATCTAATAAAGAAACCTGAAAAGAAGCTACATGATGTACAGCAAGACTCTCATCCTATACTGGAAACACACCAATCAGAGATAACACAGCAACAGTCTTATCCACGGAAACCACGCAAACATCGCCAGTAGCTGCATCAATAATTTGTGATTGAATTATGCAACAATGGTATCTCTAGTCTTCTGGTGAATAAAGTCCATGATGATGTTAGTTGTTATTATGTGGTTTAAATTCATGCACATGCCAATTGGTGACACAAGATTGGCAACTGTAGACTATTACTGAAACAGAGTTCAAAAACGTACAACTAAGTCAACTGGTCTTGATAAAAAAAAATGGGGCTTTCGACACTTTCTAATGTAAATCAGATGAGTAATTTGCTTGATTTACAAAATGGACTTTAAATTGTGTTGAAGTGTAATTTAGATGTGCAATAGAGACTTACCTGTAAGAATTTATTGTCATCTGTAGTTATGTGATATTGTGAATATTTCATTGTCTCTCTGATGTTGGATGTATTTTAAACATTGTCCCCACGCGACAACGAAAATGTAAATTTGAAATGCGTCCTATCAAAAATATGATCAAAGATTTGGATGGTGCAATTGAATTTATGTGGGAACAGGATTTAGTGATGTAGAATGTTAAACAATTGTACGTATATAATGTATGCATGGTATGATTTTAATTTAGCTTTAAAAAGTGTCTTAGTAAGTTCACATGTAGTAGTACTAAAGTACTATGAAAGTCTCCATAAACTTGAAGGGATTTTGCCATTGAATGGTTTTCACTTGATAAATTCTCAAAATTTTACTCTTTTTTTGAACTGACCACACAGTTATAATGTTAAAGGCATGACTATAACAACGAAAGAACAAAAAGTGGGACGTATTTATTGTTTCGATAAACGGCCAATCAGATTGCAAATCTCATTGGAGACTGCAAATGGACCGCTAATTGGTGGTTATATAAGTCCATATTCATTATGCATCATAATCTCTGAATATTTATGGAAACTAAACCGTACATATTGTATTAATTTATCTACATAATTTGCGCTCAAAGACTAAATCATGACAGATTTTCCATCCTGAAAATGTTTTACGGTGTCTTTACACATGTTTAAACAATAAAAACAAGTAGTTGTAGGTGTAAGATCATTGTAAGTTATTTAAAGTGTCTAACAGCATGGTGCATTACAAAGGAAATTGAAGAGTATGTATATTTTAGATATTATTTGCACAGATGGATTGGATCTAAAGAATTCCATATTTTAAAAGGTCATCATCATGTTCCAAATCAGCATGAAGATGTATGCTATGGTATAAATAAAGCACATAATGCATATTATGCAATGCCTCATTTCTTCACAGAGGAAAACTGTTCCGGACCTATATAGTGATTTCAATGTATCTGGCATGCAGATAAAATATTTGGCAATGCAACAATATGGGAGATAAAGTAAAGATTGGTTTATAATAAGTATGTGGGATTCTGATATGCACGTTGGTGTGTTTGTCAGCACAGTGCTTTTTAAAATAAGAAGTAAAATCAATTCAGTATTGACTGACTCCAAACGTAATACTTTTCGCAAACTTGCCATTGTGCAATACAAATATTTATAGTATCACTTCATGTTTTACTGGACTCGAGTTATTGTTTGCTTCGGGGTTGTAAAATTTGTATCGAGTCTCGTCAATTATTGAGTTAGTGTGTTTAATATATGTATATAGTCGGAATGTATGTCTGGCTTGTAATGGAGTAATTATAATTTATAAGATCGTAGAGTTAGACTAGGTAGGATTAACAAATTAAATTCGTGAAAGATATGGAACAAACAACTGTAATATAATTTGTCAGGACCTCGTGCCATGTGATTAGATTATACTTAATTTGACTCAATACAAAAAGCTACTGAGGTCTGCGTTATTTATACCCAAATCAAGAGCAAATTAGGATGTTTTGCAGTAATCTCAGTCACGTTATACACGTAGTATGTTTTCCTTTTTTATTAATTAATTTACCGGTGCTGGTACTGGTATATTGATGGATCCTTTTGTCTTATTTGCCAGGGCATCGAAAATAAAGCATCGCAGTCTTTTAAATGCCGTGGCCAATAATAAATGGCCTAACCTCGGCCTATTATAATTATGATTTTCATCAATGTAAAGGAATTTAAAATCTAGAGTCAGACAAGTGAAAGTGCATCAATAATAGTCCATATAAAATATAGACGGAAAGATCTGGAGAAGTTTAAAAAATATTTACATACTTTAATATGTGTTGCTAAATACCTACTTATCAGAGTTAGAGTGCATATTCTATGTTTTATACAATGCTTAATAAAATATGCATATAGAAGTGTAACAAAATATCTGTAGTAACCGATTACATGAGTACTAGGGATGGTTAACCACCAAGGTTAAAACCCAGTTATTACCTATTTCGGGTGGTCTTTAGATTATATATAATTTATATAATTTAAAGGGATTGGTTGGTTTTCACCCGCACAAACCGCACTCTGTGGAGCACAAAAAAACTACTGGTAGGTAGGTACCTACCTAATTTGTTGTACCTGTACTGTTACTGACGCCGTTTTACTGACCTGTACTGTTACTAAAGCCGTGCATACGCGCTACAGCTCAATGGTTGGGGAGTAAACATTGATTTATTAAATTCACTTATATTTAAAATTATGTAAAGATATCCCTGAATAGGGTGACTTTTATGTTTAAACTTTCTTTGTTTTAATATTTTTCGTTTAGATTTTGTAAAGATATTATTAAAATTAATTCATTGAAATTTTAAAAAAAACCTATTGCTTTAAATTGTAATGTTTCATAATTTATTTATAAGTTTAATTAAATATTAACATATGTATGTATAAGTGAGATTAATGGGAGTTATTTTTATATCTATGTCTCTATAAGTTATTATTTAGAATACAAGTGTTATTCTCAGCAATGGTTGCAATTTTTGTGTCTCTGGAGTAAGTAGGTATCATTCATTATTGATCTCAAGGGTAAATGATAAGCATAAACAATTTGTTATGGATGTTTTAAACATTTTTACACAAGTCAGTAGAAGCCAATCTGGATACTAAGCGATAAGATATACACACTAAACTTCTTACAGTCGCCATTTATAAAATGTAACAGTAGTATGTTTTAATAAGTGTTGAATAAAAAAGTACTTTCAAAGGTTGTATAGTTTTTTTTGTGGCTATATGACATAATATGTATGATGTGTCCTTGCTTTCAATAGTAAGTATTATGTATAATTTATGATGATTATATAAAAACTTTAATGGCGGGAAATTGACTTTTTCATTGTTACTCCATTAAAGTGAACATTTTTTCTGTTTACCGCATACTATTCGTCTGCCTCAACGGCCGTCGGTTCTGCGGCATATTTGGCCTGCCCACTGCCACTTCTGCTTGCTAATCTTATCGTCTATGTCGGTGACCTTCGTTCTTCGTCTGATCTCCTCATTACAAATCGTATCCTTCGAAGAAATCCCGAGCATAGCTCTCTCCATAGTTCGCTAAGCGACTTGAAACTTGTGGATCAGGCCCACCGCCAGTGTCCACGTTTCTGAACCGTACGACCGTACATGACGCGCAGGACGCTCTGATTAAAGACTTGTCTTTAAACATTGTCGAATAAACGACTTGACGCAGTTTCCCAAATGCTGTCCAGTTCTGAAGTGGAGACCGTGGATCGGCATGAGCAGGGCGGGACGCCCCGCCGCCAGCTGGACCGACGATCTGAAGAAGGTGGCCGGAAGAGGCTGGATGTAGAAGACCGGGTGTGGTGGCGTTCATTGGGGAAGACCTTATGTTCAGCAGTGGACGTCTAGGGGCTGACATGATGATGCATACTTACTACTTATAATGTTGTAGAAAGGGCGCTTTTAAATCATGTGTTCCAGTTAATCACAAAAGTTAGGACTTGATAATTTCGTTTTGGGGCCTTCTCACTATTAGACATTTTTACTATTGGACATTGGCTTTGGACATTTTTCTTTTTTGTCACTAGTTGTGCAAATCCAGGAAATTGGCAACGATGAAACAATTTCAGTTGACTGTAAAAAAATCCTGCATTTATTGTCCATTGCTAGATAAATTTATGAAATCAAAATTGTTGAAAAATGTAGGTACAAGACGATACCGTATCGCGTTTGTCTATAGAAATGTCTGGTTCTCCGCGAGATGGACCGACGACCTAAGATGGCCGCAAGCGGAAGGCGAACAATCAGATGTGGTGGTGTGTCGAGCAGAGAACGTTGAAAGTCGGGTATGATGACAACAGATACCTACTGGCATATTTGGCAGATGATCTTCCGACCGGAATGTAAGTCGGAAATAGGTGTCCACAACTCAGACATAGGGCCTGATTCTGAAGGCACACATTTTAAATTTGACAGCGCTAAAATTGGTTTCGTCTTTATCTTCATAATACTGTGTGACAAGGATACCAAAAGTTATAGTGCTGTCAAATTTTAACATTGTGCCTTCAGAATCGAGCCCATAATCCTACTAATATTATAAACGCGAGTTTCTAAGTATGGATGGATGTTTGTTACTCTTTCACGTAAAAACTACTGAATGGATTTTAATGAAACTTTACAAGAATATAGCTTATACATGAGAACAACACATAGGCTACAGTTTATAAAGATAATGGGCCCGATTCTGAAGGCACACATTTAAAATTTGACAGCGCTAAAATTGGTTTCGTCTTTATCTTCATAATACTGTGTGACAAGGATAGCAACAGTTTTAGTGCTGTCAAATTTTAACATTGTGCCTTCAGAATCGAGCCCATTGTGTGAATTGTCCAAAATATCAAGTAAGTAGGAAAAAATCTACAAGTGTCATATGCTATATAATTTATAAAGTTCCGTGGTCCATGCGGACGAAGTCGCGGGCAAACAGCTAGTATTTTATATGTCTGTGGTCCACAGGACCAGACCCCAGTACGTATACCTTTTCAGTGTTTATCAGTGCTTGCGTCATTGTGGTAGATCGTAGAGCTACGGTCTCAGATTTGAAATCTGACTGCAGAAAAAGAATACTAATATGTACCAAAGATAAATGTACTAAGTATTTTGTACTCGAAAATTAGTACATATTGATATATTATCATTGGTATTGGTAAGTACCTCAGCCGTTTAAAAGTTATAGCATAAAGTAGTGAATTATACCAATACCAGTACAAATTTCAAGGTGAAATGTGGTGTGATCAGAATATAAGTACGTGCCTTAGTTCAAAATGTCCGAGCTGGGATGACGTCATTCCAGCTCGACTTCATTACCCCCTTGTAACTTTTGATCTGTTTAAGTATAAAATCTGAAAATGGAGTACAAAATAGTACGTTATGAGTACTAAATCCTGCCAGGGTCAGATACTGAATTTCGACTTCGTTCGAGCTGGACTGACGCACAGTGAAGTGCATAGAACACAATACCGGGGTGAAGTCTCATACTAAATCGAACAATACAAAAAAACGGAAAACGCCCCCGCCAAGCATTCGCTTTCTGTGTTTCGGGCTTTAAGGACTAAAGAATAGAGGGCCCTTAAATTTACAACCGAATATCTTGAAAACGGTAATGATCTGAATTTCAGGTATGTGTATGTGGGGCATAAATTCAGACCAGAGCACACATGTTTGCATTATTTATACATACTGTGCGCTTTCACAGAATGTTGATGTTTTGCAGTTTTAGAGATACGATGATGACAAAAAGTATGGTGTATAGAAATGTCACTTTATTGATCGTAAAATAAATCTTGGTTGGTAATTTAACAATATTGTAGGAATGATAACGATAAAATAGAAAATGAAAAGCATTTTTCGTTCTTTCATTTCACACACAATCGAACGTCTTAGTTTATCATTTGTATCAGGTAAATTAAATCAATGGAATTACTGTTATGCTTAAACTGTTTCTATTGTATTAAATTGTGAACTCCTTAGTTTGACTTCTTGGACTCCTTGGATGGCGAACGTGACCTCGATCGGGACATGGAGCGAACTTTGGAACGGGAACGCGAGCGGCTGCGACTGCGAGAACGGGACCCAGAGCGAGACCTCGTGCGACGGCGGGACCTCGACCGACTGAAAACACGTAAAAATATATATATAAGTAATATCTCACTAGTACATATAAATATAACTCAACGATGTTCAGCTCAAACATGTATCTAGACTTGACATGAAAGTTTTGTTTGGTAGTGCTAATTCCATTTAAATAATGAAATACTATGAAAATCTTTTTAAAATGCTTCAATACTTAGCTGAACATGGGTGAGACATAAACATATTATGCCAACAGGTAAATTAGTGTTCAGAATAGAGATTTGGTTGTGGATATAACAGACCAAATCTGTGAGTTCACTAATATCAAGGTTTGCAGAATATGATTATGATGGATCTGAAATCTTTAGATTGAATTAATAACTACTTAAAATTAAAAGAAATTATAAAAATGATCATTCCAGGTTGATCAGTTCTCCTTTCTCCATTTAAGTATTTTCATTTCTGCCTAAAACCGTCTAACACCGAAAACTAACCGAAATGTTATACTACCTTATAAAACTGAAACATAAATAAATCTTTGTAAACCAAAGTAGCTCTGCTCTGAACACAAATATGGGATAATAATGTGTAACTCACTGAGTGCACGCAGTGATTACATTAGATGTGTGTAGCGACGCGCAGAATGCACATTACTCTCACTGAACGTAGTTCTCGACAAGTGAAGTGTGCACGTTGCTACGTAGTTCGCAGAGCGAAGCTAGTTGCGGCCAACTTAAGCGACGCACACGCCGCGAGGTGAAAGCTACGTAGCGCAGACAATAAGGTGAGCAGACACTGACGAGTTCGTTCTCGGCGCACAGGCCAATGATAACCTATAACATAGTTATCATTGGTTTATGTGGTTCCAAAACTATAGAATGGAATCTTTACAAATTGCCACAATGCAAGTGACAAATGTGATGATTTAAATTGGAACAGAACATTACTAAAATAACTGTAGCAATAGCTTTTAATTGCAACTTAATTCAGTAAAATTAGAATTATTATGTAAATTTCACAAATATCTTGGTGACAGTTATCTCATCCAAGTATTTATAACATCGATCTCATAAAGATTCCATACCAATCATGTACTTCCATGACACAAACACGACTGGAAGGATTATTTTTGTTATGTGCGGCGTTACCTGCGGCGGCGGCGGCGTGTGCAGTCTCTAGCGTAGTGTCCACGGTCACCACAGTCATAGCAGCGGTCATCATAAGGCCGCTGTGGCGGGCGCGAACGCGGCGGCGGGCCTCGGCCACCCGAGCCCCGGCTACCATTAGACAGTTCCACACGAGCACGACGACCGCAAATTGTTCGACCATCTAAGCCTCGTACCTGTTGAAATCAATTGATCTTACTTAATCTGTGCACAGTGACGAGAGGTAGAATGCCTAATAATTTTGTTTTGAGGAAACCTACATATTTGAGACAACCAGTGGGTGTAATCAAGTGGCGTGTGACAGGTCCATATAAGTTACGCTCAGCTACCCTACGGGGATGACACGAAAGATCTTGCAGGGTCGAAATGTCGCCGGCCCCCGATGAGAGGTTAAAATCAAAGTATAATTATTTGATTGAAATAAAAGTTATTTAGCACAAGCACATTTTTTTGTTACAAATTAAACAGTTAGCTCACCGCATCTTCGGCGTCTCGAGGGTCTTCAAACTCTACGAAAGCGAAGCCGGGTGGATTCCTTGCCACCCATACATTTCTCAACGCCCCATAGTAAGAAAAGGCATCTTCAAGTTCTGGTTTGCTGGCGTTATTACCCAAGTCTCCCACATATACTTTGCTGTCACCATACCGAGACATATTACCTAAAATAAAACATCGAATTGAAAAAAAATTGGACTGAACATTGCGTCGTAATTACCATTGCGTCCCACACACCGCATACCCAACGCTACCGTGAATTAACAATGCCGACTTACCTGTGTATTTATGTTTCCTAGACTAAATATTTTACAACCTCTGCGTCACACACCTACATCGACACATAAAGTATTTACAGGACAGGACGAAATAATATCATGAAATATTGCTAATCCGATAAAAATCCGCCGTATCGAACGAAGGAAGGAAGAAGACCATACAAGATGGCGGGCGTCTATTCGTATTTTTTTTATTGATTTTACGGCCCTGTGGACAAGTGGTTTTAGATCCATCTTTTAAATATATATAAAAATCCCGCGGAAACACGGCTTTCGCAAAAATAAGGCACACACCATAACCATACATAGTTTACATCCCCACTAAAGTGATAGTAACTTTAATGAAGATTCTACTTTTTGGCTGAACGAGAAACTAGGTACTTGCTTTTATTTAAGTTTCCAGCAAAATCATTGTAAGTGTTCACTACAGAAGAAAAAATACAATCCGGTTTTAAAGGATACATACCTATACCCTGGGAATTTTGGGTCAAAGAGAATATAAAACTATTTTGGGTTTAGAGTTAAAGCGTCTAACACACTTTATATTATGCTGTATCTATCAGTCAAGGTCATGCATCTATGTACATTGTAAACGATCAAGTCGAATATTATCGAAAGTCACCTATTCACGATCCAGCAAGATCCTACCACAGAGGTTCTACCATATAATAGTACTATTCCTTGAGCGTATATCCGAACGGTAACTTGCTATTGATAGGTGAAACGGGTGGCAACACCAAAAAAAAAGAAGCAATGTAGCGGACGGATGGACGTTGTTTCGACTTTTCTATTCCGTCATGCAATAATTTTTGTCATTCATGAATTCGTCGATAGAAAATATTTTAGATGGTGTCACCTACGTGAACGTTAGTTGAAATATAGTTAAATAATGTGTTAGTATTTCATTTTGCGTAGTTCATTTTCATAGTTCTTGATAGGTCTGTGACAAGTTCGGTAATGGTGGCCATGTCATGAAAATCCCCACAGCCATGGATGATAGCTCCGTATCTCATCACAACGGAGGGCAAGTGGGATCTCAAATAGGAGTCAGTGTAAATAACAAACAAAATGACGAACCCAGTCAGAGCATCCAGTATTCAATACCGGGCATTTTACACTTCATCCAACACGAATGGGCGAGATTCGAGCTCGAGAGATCACAATGGGAGGTGGACAGAGCAGAGTTTGAGGTGATACTTTGTTTTTTATATTGCCATATTTTTAGATATTTGCATTCGATTTCAATTTTCATCGTAGGCTGCTTTACCAAATTTGATTGCTGTAACGCTTGCATGATCCGAAATATTGCTCAAATTGCTAACTTTTCTTTGTTATTTAATTAGATTTATTAATAATAACCCTCGAACATTCTAATAATAGTATATTTGATTGTGTAGCAATAATTGCAGAATCTTATTGCTAAACTTTTACTATAATTATGTATGCTACTCATTACTAATTATAATTTCATACTATGTGCAGTAGTGAGCATAAAGTATTATTAGGTAATTATATTTTTTTGTTTTTAGTTTGGTAATGAAGCATTAGCTAATTTATAAGTCTTTTCTCTTTTTGTTTTTGCATGGGTGGTCAACAATTGTTGCCTTATATTGGCTTGGAATATGCAGTATTCCAAGCTAAAGCAGAAAGCTTTCATTTTTGTTTACTTAGTTCATTGCTAACAATGCAATGCAATGCCAGTATACACTGAACAATTTGATTACAATACATTTGGCATCAGCATTCGATATACATCTACCCTGTTTTATGTAGGTCTTTTACTGTAAAACATAAAAAAGGGAAATGTGTTGATTATGTTGGCCTCACAGGATGAATATTTTTGTTGACTCCTTTGTGTTTTACTCTTATAATATATTTTTTATATACAAATATACTTTGTAACCCATTTATTATTTAATAACTTCTGTTGTTAGACTGTTTGCAAGGCACACATTTGGAAATTAACATATCTAACTTAAACTTTCACATGTCTAAAGTAACTCTACCTTATACCATGTTAGGAAGAAAGGGAGAGTGAATATTAATTAAATAATTCAACTTAAGCTTTCAATGAGTAGCAATTGAATCCAGAAAAGAGAAAATGGAAAATAATTAGTAAGAGAGCATTAATTTTTTAAATGATTAGTTATGTAATAAATGCTGAATAAATATGACCTAAAACAAATTAATAAACCCTTATTACTTATAAGTTTGCATATTCTGAAGTGAAATTGTAAGAAGTTTTCTACTTTGCATAATCTTTCTTACTTGGTCCCTTATTGTTAAACATTCTTTATGTGTCCATTTTTCATCAGTTCCATTCTTTTACCAGAGGGACTGCCACATTTAAAGACAGCTGTAAGCCTCCCCCACACTGAGATGGTGGTGGCCATTTGTGATATATGTAATTGTATAAAAGACTCCACACTAACAATGGAAAGGTGGTCAGCCTTAGCCTGGGCTTTGCTTTTTAATCTGAAATACAACTGACTGACGACCACCACAAAAATTTTACCACTCAGTCAGTTACACATGTATGTAGAGTATCAAGGCCGTGACTATTGCAGGCCACCATCGCCACCACCGCTGCCCCAGTGTAGAATTGCCTTTACACTACCCATTATATTTTAGTACCATTACTTTGCAAATCATTATTAACTGTTAATATTGTAATTTCATCAAATATTAATTAGAAATCTTACTACTACTGTTAAATGAGTTTATATAAAAAAATCCAAATTAATTCACAGGCAAGGATTGCCTTCCTCCAAGGCGAGAGGAAGGGCCAAGAGAATCTAAAAAATGACCTTGTGAGGCGAATTAAGATGCTAGAATACGCGCTGAAGCAGGAGCGCGCCAAGTTCCACAAGCTCAAGTATGGGGTGGAGCTACAGCAGGGAGACGTGCGTCCGCCACCCGAGGAGCCGCCCACGGAGCCCGAGCCGGCGGAGCGCGCGCAGTGGAAGCAGGGCCGACAACTCATCAAGCAGTATCTCCAGGTTTGTGTAACTAAACCACACTAACACATTACTATATTTATTTTTCAACATAGAATGTTAACGAGGCTTTCGATTTAGGGTGCGTAAAAAGCTCATGGATTCAATTATGATGATGGATAACATGACTTCACCAAAGTATGACCATTGAACACACTTAAGTATTGATTATACAATGTATATTACCTTAAAATTTAACATTCCTCTCAATCTAATGTCTAGCAAATTTTACTGATATTGCATTAAGTGTATGATTGATCAACAAGGCGACGATGTTGTTCGCAACACATCACGTCAAATGGTATCACGTGGCGAAAAGCGGGTGAAGGAAAGCCACTTTGCGACATTAGATTGCGCAAAGTGGCGATACATCTTCTTTGCCTACCCCTCTGGGGCCAAGGCGTGAGCATTATGTATGTATGTATGATAAAATAAAACAGCAGTTATATGGGAATGAAAAAAAAGGGTGTGGTTTGAGGGTAGTTCACCGTGTCTTGTATGCATATGGGAGGCGCTGCGTTCAGTCAGGCATATTCATCAAAGGGGACGCGTTGGTGCGCGCAACGCGGCAGTGGTTTGAGTAAATCCCCTCCGTAATACCCATGTTATACCTGTAAACTTTCAGAACAAATAGTGTGAAGCCACACAGTGTTTGTATATAACTCATCCAAACTGGTTGAGCTAATTACTTTATATTATTTTATTAATAATGATGATCATTTGTCTTCCCCTATTCTTATTACAAATTCTAATTATATATACATACACATATCTATTCCTAAACTAGGATTCCTAAATTAGACAAAGATAGATCTAATTATTAACATTTAGGACTTTTTAGATTATTGCCGATATTTGTACTGCTATAGTTTCAATGATATATATAATTATTATAAATATATTTTTTAAATTTATAGATATAAAAGTACATTAAATGTATATAAAAATCAATTCATTTAAAGCAATTCTCTTATCAATAAAATAAAAGAAAATGATTACAGAAGAAGCTGAAAGCTTTATCTTTGTCAAATTTCCAAAAATACCAAGCCTTAATGTGTGAATTTGATCACTTTGATCATTTATAGATTCAAATGATAAAATAATTCTCATGTTATTAAACAAGTTTTTGGCACTGGTTAATTTTTAAAATACCTAAAAATATGCTACTTGAATGCCATATATATATATATACACATATATATTGGTACATTTCATCTAGTCACATAGTAATTATGAAGTCTGGCAGAACATTTTCACGTGCAAGTTTATTTGCATTCTTATTAGTAGAAGTAAAGCAATGTCGCAATATATTTCAACTAAAAATGAGACTTGTTTTATTAATTTTCTATATACTTCTTGATTTTCAAACTTCGGTACTGATTTATTATCACTGAGTTGTTTCTTTTGAATAGGAAATAGGATACACGGACACGATCCTGGATGTGCGTTCGAACCGCGTGCGGACGCTACTTGGGCTGAACAATGAGGAACAGTCCGAGGATCCCAATTACAGGACCTACGAGAAGCAGCAGCGCTCAAGATGCGAGTACTCTGAGAATCATATGATACGCAAATATGATTATGGTGAGTAATTTTTCAGTGGTCTCTCTTCTCAAACAAATGCGGGATCTAACAACGTTTTCGTTTACCAGAAAAAGTGCAGTCAGTATGATCATAGTCCATACCTACATCTCATTGGTGCCAGGTTTAAGCCCTTCCTAAGCGCTCCCAAATAGGCCAGATAAATTTAATAGGCGAATTAAAAAAAAAATAACTTGTCTTTTGCCTAATTGTCTTTCTATAGTAGTACTGTGATCGTCACTTTCGACATGAGATCGACATTGCGACATGGGGTTGCTTACATCGTGCGGACGAGTTTTCCTACACTTTGAAACTAATTTTATTCTAAATATTGCAATGCTAGAGATGAAGGAATACCAATGATGTGTGTACATTCTATATGCACCTACAAAGTCTTTTTGTCATTATAATCCAATAATCGTGTTTGATAATCTTTGGCTATCTATATATTGTTTATCTAGATAATTAAAATAAATGATTTCTAGACAAATTCAGTATAATGTTCAATTTTGTAGATGTCATGTAATTATTTAATTACCATTTTAATATTATGTATTAATAATGCAAGTTTGATCATAGTGATGTGTGTGTCTGGCTGGTGGTGTGATGAAAATTAAAAATGGTACATTACTAGGAAGTTAAAGTCATGACTCATGACATGACAGATAGGTCTCGTTATTCTGGGTATCAACAGTCGATTTTCTCGTCAATTGAACATGGTGGGTGTAATTTATAATTATCCACAGTTTCGTGGAGATATTATCTTTTGAAGGACTTCAGATTTATGTTTTCTCATAGGAATTATATGTAATTTTTTTTTTGTCAAGTGGAGTTTATATTTATTTAAGCCTTGCTTTTAACTTACTGCTTGTTGTTACTTGTACTGTATCAGTGTAAGCCTGTTAGCGTTTATCTTACAAAAGGTGTACTAGATGAAGATAACCCAGTTATTTTTCCCTTAACAAGTAAATCTATCACCATTTAGAAGGATTTGTTGCAATCGTAGGTGGCAAGGAGGTACGTAAAGGCGGAGTGTCCACTGGCGGTGGCTACAACGAGGAGGGTCTCTCCGTGCAGGAGACGGCTGCAGTGTTCGCCAATTTCGAGTTCCTGGCCAACCAGGAGATGGATATGGATGAGATCGATGACCTGGATGCCAAGCAGCCGCACCATGCTTCAGGAAAGCAAGGTGGGTAACGAGTTAAAGCTGATTTCGCTAGATAGAGGGTTTATTTTTTTTCTATTTATTTCATACCTTACACATAGCATGTTTATTCAGGACACACAATCCATAATTTCCGCCACGGATTTTAACTTAGACTGTCATAGTTGATGGTACAAATCAGAGCTCAAGATCCGTGCCGCGTACTAGACAAAAGTCAAACTTCCGATCGGGGAAGACCCCACTGATTATAACATTCTCATCTGTGCTGTGTAATCCTAAGTTTCTAATTAATCAGATATTGAGCCGTCGTGAGCAAATAACATACTACGAGATTAAATCAACACCGGTATTGTTTAATAGTATTTTTATGCTATGAACTCAAACGGAATTATTATTAAACTGAACTTGATTGTATTAAGGCGAGGAGGTGGATCATGAAGCCGAAGAGGTTCTGAACGAGCTGAACCTTCTCACCGAGAGCGAGGCCGACGCAGGCGGCCAGGGCGATGAGTATCCCGTCGGTGAGTCTTCTATCTACTTATTATAGTACTAGCTGTGCCCGCGGCTCCGTTCGCGTGGACTTACAACATTATTTTTAATCTCACTCTCAATCCGACCCCGACAACCACGCCCACGGCCACGCCCACTCCAGCTCCAAATGTAGTACTAACTCATTGCAATTGCAACGAACATTATTTATACTTCTTTGTTATATTGCATACCTACTAATGTATTTGAAAATTAAAAATTACCATAACTTTTGTCAAAGCCGATTACGATGAAATAAAGGCTAAATGTTACTCCACGTCTCCCATGTTTTTTTGAAAAGGGAATCAAAATCGGTACAGTAGTTTTTACGTGATGCGTGCACAAACTAACAGACAAACAGATAAACAGACAAAAATATAAAAAATGATTACTTATCCTTTATCCCCCAGATATATATATTTTTACAAATATTTTCAACGTTTACGTTTTTATTTATTAGATTTTTTCTGTTTCACAAAAGTTGTATATAAAGTATAAGACGTTCTTGATTTTGAAATAGATTAGATTGTACCTATTCAAATGTCTTCCCTACCGATTATGACAATATTTATTGTAAAATTCTATGATGAGCAAGTGATAGCAGATGATTCTAAATATTTAGGTATCTAAATACATAAATAAAATATATAACAGCAACACTATTTGCATGCGACTTCGTTTGTTTAGATGTGAATATTATTCTATCTTACGTTTATTTTTATAGATTTCTAGCTGTAGCCCGCGGCTTTTTAAAAAAAAAGTTCTTTTTCAGCGGGAACAGATTTTCCTATGGTAAAACGGCTATGTATGAAAAAGTTCATGGAGATCGATTAAACTGCTCACATTAGCATTATTTAATATTAGTTAGCTAGCACTGTTGCGTATTGCAACAATTTGAATCCTAGCCTGACTGATTGTCAATATTCTTTCAAATTTCGACACCTAATAACAGTGTGCTCTTAATTTGTGGAATGTCGATTTTACTATCCATGCGAATTATCAATTTTTTTTTAATCCGACCCTTTCCAATAACAAAGACGATATGTTATGCAGCATTTGGCAGACGACCGACTTTTTGTTGGTGTCAGTCGATGCCGGCAAGTACAATGGGTTTTATGTGTCGTAGTTTTCATAGGCCCGACTTATTGTGGGATATGTGCGTGAACTGTTAACATTTTACGTTACCTATGTTCTATTTTCATCGATTCACAATATAGCTTTTTCGTCATATTTAAAGTTATAACTTTTCACGACGTGTGCTGTGATTGGTCGATTTAATGTCAAGTCGGGCAAGGTGGCTGCCTGCAATGAAAAGCGGTGTTGCATTGGGAATCCAGCTTTATGCCCACACACTGGCGCGGTGGCGGTAGCGATCTCTGGTACAAAATGGTGTGGAGTTTTTTCATACAATCCTATGTATCATAACTGACCGCCAATGCCCCAATGTGGGGGTGACTACCCGTTTGTAAATCCTGCATGTTGCAAAGGCGTCAGTCGCACTCCTGGCACCGGCTTGCGACGGTCAATTATTTATAATTATGTTGCAGCGAAATTCCCAGGCGCTGTGACCGGCGGGGGCGGCGCGGCGGGCGCGGGCGCGGGCGCGGGCGGGGAGGCGGACGAGGAGCCGCTGGCGCTCGGCGAGCTGGCGCAGCTGACGGTCAGCAACGAGCCGGAGGCGTACGACGTGAACAGCGCCAATAAGGAGTCCTTCCGCAAGACATGGAACGCAAAGTACACGCTGCGCTCGCACTTCGATGGGGTAAGGCTAACTTTATTAAAGGGTTTTTTGGCTTCTTTCTCTTACAATTTATTAAACTGGTGGTAATAGCAAGGTATACCAGAAAGATAGGGCACGATTAGAGTTAGCGATTTGCACTACGGTTCACATCCTCATTATACATTAGTGAAAACATAAAACATACAATTTTAGAACAAACTGGAAGAGTAGTAAGGCCAAATGTCTCGTTTGTTGTTAGATAATCTAATACATCATCATTATCAATCAATCATTTCTAAGTAGCAAGTTATCTACAAGTCAACTTTAAATAATATTAATACATTACTTCGCAATTAATAAACAGTATTAAATAATGTTATTCTGTCGCTTCTCTTGGTGTGGATTTTGATCCGGTTTTCACGGTTAGTTTGGCCATTTCCCGAGGAAGATTTTACAAATACATACCTTCGTCATGCCCGTGCGATGACAGCGCGCTGATCGCTAGTTTATTAATTAAATCAAATTAATCTCGGTACATTACAATTTATTTGTTATACAGAAGTTTAAATATTTCAAAATATTTTTGTCAAAAAGGACTTACTGAATACCTGCAGTCCGAATGAAGGAAGTGTGCCTGTTGACTTGATATGTACACAATTTTAAGATTATTTTACAGGATAGAATAGTTTTGTACAAGTTGGCCCAGGTATGGAAGTTACATTAGTGAATTGTATTGTCTTTGTTTTATTCTCATAGAACAGGAGAAACTCCTAGTTTGGGATTAGACAAGCATAAGTATACAAGGTCATTCAAAATTTGATACACAAACTCTGGAAGATGCATTTGCTGGCTAGTGGCTGTAACAATCATAACAGTTCATTTTGAATGGTATTTGTTTTTCTAGGAAAACTATAGTATAGTAGACTAAATACACCCAAAAAAAATTAAGGCTTAGGTATACAATGTTTACGCTATTGCATATCTCGATCATTTATTAATTCCAGGTCCGAGCGCTCGCCTTCCATCCGACTGAAGCGGCTCTAGTGACGGCTTCCGAAGACCACACACTGAAGCTCTGGAATCTCCAACGCACGGTGCCGGCTAAGAAGTCTGCAGGGCTGGACGTGGAGCCCCTATACACGTTCCGGGCGCACACGGCGCCTGTGCTGTGTCTCGCCATGGGCGCGCCGCGCTCCGAGGAATGCTTCTCCGGAGGCCTGGACGGCACCATCCGCGTGTGGAACCTCCCGCCGCCCACCGCGGATCCTTACGATCCCTACGACCCCACCGTGCAGGTATAACTGACTCGTTTGTACATTGATGAGTTTGTAGTTTCTGTATGGTGTATTCACACATGTTTGATGTTGGGCAAGCAGTTGGTTACATTGGTTGGTTACATTATAAAACATCAGTCAGGCCTCCCCAACCCGTCTGGCCAGCGCGGGGAGTGTAGGCCAAATCCTCCGTCTGTCTCCGGCAGATGAGAGAGGGTTGTGCTCCTGCAGTGGAGACAAAAATAAACTGATGATGATGAAGCAGTTGGGGAAAATAGTCTAAAGGGAAAGACGTCCGACGGCTACCAAGTTCGTTTATTGCTCTAAAGTAAAAATATATATGTAAAATGTAAACAAACCATGTAGGGCACGCAGCGCAATGTTAGCAATTTCATACATTGTTCATTACTCGTACAGTCAATGTTTTTATGAATGGAAGGCATTATAATATTTTATATACCAACCTCACTTGCACTATGTAGTGACAATGCCTTGAGAAATTGATTCGTTCTTTGATGTTGCTAATATATAAGACCTATTGTAAATCTTTATTGTACAAATAAATGAATTATGAATTATAACACAAACAAATCCGCAGTAGGTATTTTAAATGGCGATGCAATTTAGAAATTTGGCATTAAAATATACTATAATCTATGTTAAATTGGAACAATATGTAACGTAAAAAACACGTTAATTTTAGAATATATCTTCAAATATCTTTATATTTAAATTACGTTACAAATTTTAAAAATTTCGTAGTCAAAGCTTGTTGAGTGGAAATCAAAAATAACAAATCAAAAGCCAGACCAAAGTGGCAGTGGTTCAGTTACACTGGTCAGGAACACACTGCTGGAACTGCAACATTTCAAGTGCTTGAGATGCTTAGATGACACCGTCATGTTACCTTCGGATTCTCGTATCTTGAAAATGTCGATTTTCCTTTAATTATTGGTACACTATACTAACAATGCCTGATACTATAAGATGTCATAACATTCTTACGCTACCATTTGATAAAAAATGAATAACGTTTTACAGACTACGCAGGAAACATTTCCTACTTAGTCTGTAAAACGTTTTATCGTCTCCAGTAAATGAGTGAATTTTAACGAGAATGCAAGGTTACTTGACGATATGCAACATAGGCAACCACTAAGAAGTTCTAAGGGGTTGTAATATTGCAGTTGTTCCAACTGCTTTAAGACTGCTTACTACCCCTCCCCAAGTATAACTGAGAAATCGGTTTGTCGTCGATTAATGTTTTAATTAAAAGATTTTTATTATTATTAATAATTAAACTGCAGCTAGCTAGCTGCAGTCGTTAGAAATACACGCGAACTACGCCAGTCGGTTTGCAGTTTGGATGCAGTTATACTTGTCGCACGAAAACTGCATCCAAGCTGCAATTTTGCAGCTAGTTAGCAGTTCAAATGCTGCCCGTCTGTGTTCACCGTAATGGCACGTATGTCGCAGGGGCCGATACTGCGCGAGCACACCGACGCGGTGTGGTCGCTGGCGAGCGCGCACGGGCGGCTGCTGAGCGCGTCGGCGGACGGCACGGCGCGGCTGTGGGCGCCGCGCGCCGCGCGCCCGCTGCTGTGCACGCTGCGCGCCGACGACCCCGCCGCGCCCGCGCCCGCGCCCGCCGGCGCCGCGCCCGCGCCCGCGCCCGCCGCCGCGGACTTCGCGGACGCGGGCGCCCGCGCCGCGGTCGTCTACCGCGACGGCACGCTGCTGCTGTACGATCTTGAGACCGGACAGGTGGGTTGTGGTCGCGCTACTGGCCTGATACGAGAGAAGGTCACTATGTGTTTATGGTAAACTGTAAATGGACGAACAGGTTTCGAACACTAGTTCGCATTATTATTATTCTAGAAATAAACATTCTAAGTTTTCAATTGGTGAAGAATCTGTCGTGATTTTTATAGTAATGTAGAAAATCAGTTTGGCACATGTTTGCCATTTTACCAAAGGTACAGTAGCCTTCTCTTGATCAGGGCAGAATACTTATGTCGTACGTTTTAAGAAATTTATTAGTTCGTTACACTGAAACGTTGGCATATAGGCGAGTATAAATGTGCCTAGCCTCATATTATCCAAAAAGCTTTTTACTTTGATTCATAGTACGCGCATAGTTAGCGGTGCGCTCGCCTCACGTTCACGTGTCAAAGATGAAATAAGGCGTATGCAAAGTCTACCAACCCGCAATGTGTCAGCGTTGTAGACTATGACCTGCACGCCTCGTTATGAGGGTCGCTGCCTAACAGTGAACTGGGATGTTAATTTGAAAGCGACTCATGTAATTATAATTACATTACAATTACATATTAGATATACATACATACACTTGTTTAATTCCAAACTAGGATTTTCTCCTGTACTATGGAAATTAAACAAGGATAGGACACAAATATAACATTCAGACCGGGACTTACTTGTACAAAGTTGACTGTCCCCAGTGGGAATCGAACCCACGACCTCTGGCGCTCGAGCCCAATGACCAATCCACTAGACCAACGAGGCGGTTTGCTCACTGAGTGGCACGTAACGTTCGCAGGCGGTGCTGCGCGTGTCGTGCGACAGCCCGGCCAACCGCGTGCGGTCGCACCCGACGCTGCCGATGCTGGTGACGGCGCACGAGGACCGGCACATCCGGTTCTGGGACGCGGTGTCGGGGCGCTGCGCGCACGCCATGGTGGCGCACCTGGACGCCGTCACGGGGCTGGCGCTCGACCCCAACGGGCTGTTCCTGCTGTCCGGCTCGCACGACTGCTCCGTGCGCCTCTGGAACCTGGACACCAAGACCTGCGTGCAGGAGATCACCGCGCACCGCAAGAAGTTCGACGAGAGCATCCTCGACGTCGCCTTCCACCCGCTGCGGCCCTACATCGCGAGCGCCGGCGCGGACGGCCTCGCCAAAGTGTTCGTCTGAGCGCGCACCGTATACATAGTATATATATTACATGTCATTTTATTTTACGAAATCTAAGCGCAGTAGCGAGTCGCGACGCCGGCCGCGGTGCGGGCGGGCGCGACCGGCCGGTCGGAAGTGTCTAGTCGTGTTTGTGTTCGGGCGGACGCAGGCGGCGCGTCGGTTCGTTTTGTTTCGTATCTCAATACATATTGTAATGGACGCGCTCCACGCTCGTTATAAGCGCGTAGTGAACACTCATCTATGTATAGACATTTGAAATCTATTATAATATATTTTTAGACTTTCAGTATGTGGATTTTAGGTTTTTATTGCGACTTTTTCACCGATTTAACGATATGCAGTGAGGTATATCGTTCGTTTCTATGCATCAGTAAGAGAGACCTTATAATAAATATCATGTGGATACCGACGATGATCCCTCGATGCGACTTGTGTCACGTGTCTGTACAGTTAGATGTTACGCAATACTTGGTAATCTTTTGCAAGAACGAATGGTGTTTCTTTAGCTAGTACATTTTATTTAAATCGATTGGATTTTATAGAGAATATTTTTTTTGTTTTGTGTCACGTTAATGATGATTGACGTTGAACATGCTCTCATGGTATCGTAAGCAAATGAGGGGCGATCGAACAAATATATGATTGATTAGTAGTACTATATCGAAAGTAACATAAGTAATGTTTGTTCATAACGAGTACTGCGATGTAGAATATATATAATATAAAACATTACTTATTCCTTTATTTTCCTCGATTTCATACTTGTACACATTCATCCAAAATTGATAGTAAAAAGCAACATAACCGAATTGAATGTTGTTTTTTTAATTCATTTTTCCCCCTTTTGAATTTATTGGAAGCAAACATTTGAGTTCTAATCATGTTTTACAGTATAACTATTTCACTTAGGTCTGCTACAGTAATATGAAATAGAAATTTTATTTTATTTCATATAAACTTTTAGCTGACTCCGACCAACCCTACATTGGTGCGGTGGCGGTGGCGGCCTGCAGGCAAGGCGGGGTCTAGGTGCCATACTAAAGTATACAGCCCACAGGCATCGCCTTGCATGTATTGGTGCGTTGGGGTTTTCTATACAATCCTATATAATACATCATAAATGGCCATGACCGCCACCGCCCCAGTGTGTAGATGGCTTTAATCGTTTTCTGATTTTGACAATGTAGCAGATACATTAAAAATGCATCAGCTATGTATAAGTATAACGGCAACACTACTTTGGGTTTCCGATCTTTGAATCGTTCAAATCGTGGGACTTGAGATCGATCCAGGAAAAAATCAGGTAGAAAAGATCGATCTCCCGAAAATCGATTCCATTTTCATATGGGAACGATTGCTGCGGAACGATTTTATTATATTTTTTCGCCCATACTTCTAAGCTTAATTATAGAAATAATAAAAATACACTATTCACTAATTACTTCAGTTACAGACTGTTCTCAACTCACTCGGCCCCCATCAACCAACTTACTGAATGTATCGAACATTATAATCGTTTAACTAATCACAGAAGGTAAAGGAATTAGGAAATTACATTGGATACATCCCCCTGGCACTTTCTGTCATGCGTTACTTAAACTGCCACCGGAGGCAGGATGGTGCAACATTAAGAAAAAAATCGGTCTCCGATCTCCTCATTTTGTGGTGATCTTGGATCGATCGATTATCCTCTTTATGATCGAACTTCCAAAATATCAATTTTCGATCAGATCGGATCGAGATCGGAAACCCTACTACCCATCACTTGATCAATGAATTCGTGACAATTCGTATGCAGGTTTCTTCATGATGTTTTTCTTCGACGAAAAGTCGGATAAATGATAAGCACTCGTTAATTGGGGCCGGAATTTGAACTCTAGACCTCACGACAAATCAGACGACTAGGCTACCACGACTAAATGTATTATAGTACAGGTAGTAACAGATAGAACGGCGATATCTTTTCACAGTCCATTTGTACTTCGGTGGAACTAAAATACGAACTGTCTCTACCTAATTTATATGACGTAAACAATGATTTTCTTCATCCAGTAATAAATAAAAAAAAATGTGTTCCTTTTGCACGAAGTAACTATTAAGTCATATGTGCTAATAGTGCCCGGAGTTCGTCCAATTCCGGGATGTCGGCACGCTGACGACCAGACGGGACAGGCATTGGGGACAAGGAGACAGATGAGGGTATGGGCACTTTTGCCTCTTACTTGCGATTGCCCCTTATTTCCATTTTTTCGGAGACGAGAACTGGATACCGTAGGTACCTGTTTGAAGTGCACTACACTACTGAAGTTCACTCGCAAAGGGCGAATAGAATAGATGAAACTGTACCAGGTAAGCTATGATAATATTTGTTATTTTCATGTTTACGTTCTAGGTCATAATTGATGCTGAGTCCATCAATAAATTGTTTATTATTTACGTTAAAGAATGCGGTTCACTTCGGAAGCTATAACATCTCGTTTCAACTCTACACATTTGGTTCCACGGTTTTATATTATTAATTACACAAAACAATAGGAGGAAGGTTATCGAAGATCGTTTTGTATCGCTTTAGCTGAGCTGTGACTGTGCCCTGTCCAGAGGTATATTTGCCGTTTTTGTGGATTTCTATTGATCTCATTGTTATGTGATGCTATAAAACGACTACGCGATAGACATTCGTCAGATTTCTCAGCAACATGGGACTATTCGCCTAGTGAGTATTATTCTATTATTAAATAACGTATTCATTATTTTAATTTATACAGGGTTAATTTAATTTCGATATCAAGAAAAAAAAGTTCATAGTAAAGAAGATATCACAATCTATAGATAGAGTGGTTTGGTTATGATGAACATAGATTGATTGCATTTGAACTGCCAGCCAGCCGCAATATATCAGTTCGGATCCAGTTTTTTAGCGGTTAGCATAACTGCAAACCGACTGCCGGCTAGCTGCACAACAACCGTAAAGCAGTCCTAATGCAATTGGAGCATCTGAAATATAGTTCTATTACAGTTAGTTAGCTGGAAACCAGTGTGCAGTCGTTAGGATTGCGGTTGTCGGTTTGCAGTTTTGATGTAGTTATGCCAACCGCTAGAAAACTGCATCCAAACTGCCATTTTGCAGCTGGTTTGCAGTTCAAATGCAGGACCAGTCCGTGTTTACCCTTAGGCAAAAACGCGAGCAACTTTTTGTCAACTTTCACGTTTCTTATTATATATTCTTTATTGCACATAAATTTTACAAAAAAAGGGCATAACAAAAGTATACAAAGGTGGACTTATATCTATGAGATCTCTTCCAGCCAACCTTCACTGTGGGAAAAGCTAAAACAAGCGGTAGGTCAAAAAGAATAAAAATAAAATGTGCATGGATATTGAAATTCTTTCGTTTCTTCCTATTCTTTAAACAATTCTGTCGGGATGGGAATGACACTTGCACGGTACTAATATAACACATTCCCCGACTCGCAACTCACATCCTCGTCGGCCATAACACGGCCAATAAAAGTGTCATGTGCTGTATACCTAGTGACTCCTCCCAGCATACTAGCAACTTGAACTAGTTCATTATCGACGGTATTGGTAAAATTAATAAATTTATCTGTAGCGGTGTATTCATATACATACTGAGGTGGCTTCACCTGAAGTTTTCCGAGATGCCGTCGCCGCCGGCGCCGGACGCGCCCACCACGCCGCCGCACGACCGCCACATGGCGCCGGCCCCGCATGCACAGCCGAGAGGGTAACAGGTAGGTCGCCGGGGAATTGATAAAAGCACAAATTGTAAATTAGTTTGGTTTTAATCTTATTAATGATGTTTGACAGAGATATGGAAAAAGTGATGCTGTGTGCATTACATCTAGTTATGTTTTGTAAATTAACAGTTTCTCTCTACTTCAAATCAACAGTTTGGCTTATTGTCTTGGGCGTTTGCACTCTTGGCTTCGATTTCCACCCACGACATTTCATTTTGAACTAGTTGGCCCTGGTCTGAGTTTTATTATAATCGTTAAATGTGCAGTCTATCTCCTAATAGAGTTGTGTAATGGTGTTTTAACGTAATTATTAGTTAGTACTTAAAATTAACATTTTATTTCATTTAAATGATCAAGTTCTCGACTTCAAGTTACTTAACAGTTTATTTCAAACTAGCTGTGACTGCGGCTTCGCTCGCGTGGACTACAGGATCCGCTCCCATTCCCACTGCCGCTCCATATCCCACTTCCACTTCCATTCAGACTACTCTCAATCCCGCTACCGCTCCAGGTCCAAGTCCAGATCCAGGTCCATGACCAGGGCCAGGTCAGGGTCCAGCTCCAGATCCAGATCCCGATCCCGATCCAGATCCAGCTTCAGATCCAACTCCAGATCCAGCTCCTGCTTCAGGTCCCGCTCCCATTCCCGCATCACCTCCCTTAACCCTGCCCTCAAACCTCTTTCTCGTCTCTCCAAATGTAGTCCTCCTAACTAATCCATCACAATCCAAATTCCGCCCAGCATTACTTTGTTGCATATGTATGCAACAAATTCATCGTAATCGGCTAACTCAATCAAAAGTTATGCAAAGGAGAATGCCCAAAAGTGGGCCTAAGATGCGTCTTAACCATTCATGTACCAAAAATATTGGTCTGAATTATGAATTCCTTCAAATTATTTTTAAAAACAATGGAATAGGGAGTTTAAAAATAACATATAATAAAAACGTTGATTGATTTCCGCCGGCCGACCGGCATCTTTTCAACTAGAGTAGTGAAAGCAGAATTAAAATCGATATATATTTATAACCGATATTTGTCAACAATATTTGATAGTACCTTTCAGTTACTAGCGCGATAATCCACACATCATATTTTTCATTTACTGAATGGAAATACACTATTTATACTGATTTAAAGTGATACACATGTTCTTAAAAGATATTTATGAAAACATTGTTACGTAACCGAAATATCGATTATTCAATTTGTTAAATCGATGTAGTAGAACCTCACTATTGATATGCACTATGGTTTCGTCCTGTGACGTCATATCCGATGTCATGTCAACACCTGTTTTGTCTCCGTTTGTTTACATTGCGTATTTGGGTGAAAAAATCTATTTTAACGAGCCTAATGTAGTATCGAATGCAATTTACCGTCGTCGACTAATAACCACACTATGACATCAAGATCTGGAGCGATTAATTATGGATATATACCCACGGTGTTGTGAAAACTGTGTGCCAACGAAGATTTCATTCCAAGTAAGATTATTGAGTTTTCCCACTAAATAGTTAAACGATTTTCTTTTTATAATACTCCTTAGTATTTTGTCTGTATTTTGACCACAATTCGATCCAGATGCAAAATTCAAAGTTCAAGGGCAAACTCCCATACAATTTTGGGCATTCTCCTTTATAGTTTTCAAAAATCACATTACACTGATACCATACCCACCCCGCTACCGCTCACGAACCATTCTACCATTTACACCCTACGCTCCTCGCAGTGTATGCGAGTTTTCGGAAACTATAAATTCGTATAACTTTTGATTGCAATGAAATTAGGCCTATATGTTACACCATATAGGTTTTATTAACAAACAGATAAACAGACAAAGATTCCAAAAACTATCGAAATGTGCTCTATTACTTATCCTTAGACCCCCCAATTTTTTTTGCTAATAACTTCAATGTACAGACACGCGAAGTTTACGATTTTATTTATTAGATAACACCCTGGAAATGCATTGCATGGTCGAGCCCAGGCAAGGAAAACTTACATCATCTGAAAATAAATTAAATAAAAGTCAGTAAGGTAAGTTTATTTTCTTACAAGCAGAGAGGCCACCTGACTCGCATACTTTTCTAAATACCTACACTTCCACATACACTTGAATGATCTTAATCCTTTGGATATAGCATCGTATGCAGTGTGCACAACTAATCCGATATACCTATAGGTACTGCTGATATTATTGTTGCAGTTTGTGACCTATTGTAACAGTTTGTTTTGATTTAACTGGTTTATAAACAGGAAGACAATGTCGATGTAGGTCAGATGAGCGTCAGTTACCTTCTAACACAACAGTTTTCATCGACATGGGATTCAAAATGTAAGGTAATGCACCAAGCTCGTACTATTTAGTATTCTATGCTCTTTGTAATAACAGCCATAGGTAATAACAGGCATCGTGGCTATAGGTATACTTGTGTGTGATCTTTAGGCCTAACAATGTTTTGAGAGAAAGAAGACCTTGGATAAAATATAATACATGATATTTTCCTTAAAAAACTTTAATTCACTGAAGTTTAATTGTATATTTAATTATCTCCGGTGTTGAAGAAATCATGCGTAGGTAAAACGGTCTCTCTTATTTTCTTTCTTCAGACATTTTGATTCCAGACAAATATCGAAATCCTCAGCGATTTGGGAACGGGGCTATATTAGTATCATCTATTGGCATTAGGTAATTTGGTACTAGCAGGGCAAATCTGTCTCCTACGGCTTACCCGGAGCTGATTCATATGTCGTAGCGTCCATTTGAAATTTAGACAACCACAAACGGTTTGAAATCGTCCCACTCGCCGGACCCGCTGTGTATAATAACATATTTTGTGCTCAGTATTCCAGGTGTCGGATTGTTCGTGTACTTGCTGCTGTGGCTGACAAGGAAGATAGTGCGGGAGCTGCCGTCCCCTCCGCCGGGAGGCACCCCCGCGCCCCCGCACGACCGCCATATGCTACACATGATACGACCACGGCAGCATTAAGGGTGAAATAAGCCCGTTGTACAACTATCAACAATAATAATCTTCAGCCTGTCGTCGTACACTTTTGGAATTATACCCAATGCGCCTTTTTCAACGCGAGCCACCATGCAACCAGCCGCTTCCGGCTATCTTTTTCAGGTCGTCGGTCCATCGAACAGATGCATCCCACAACAGGAAGATGGGTATTTGGTATTAATAAATCAAAATATTTGGTCAAGTGTAGTGTGGGACGCACCCTGGCTAGATGGAGCGACGATCTGCGCAAGGCGGCTGCCAGTGACTGGATGAGCACAGGATTAGGTTCAGTGGCGCACCCTGGGAGAGCCCTGTGTCCAACAGTGGACTCGTACAGGCTGATGATAACGATGATTTGGTCAAAGAGAAGGAATTTTCATTCCTTTTTTATAATCATTCAATAGGTACCATTAATAGTATTTGGTTTGGTTTTCCATTGTCTTAGATTATTCCAGGAGTTTTAAGCAATAACTTGTCAATAAGCTTTTATGTTCAGTATAACTGTAAATATGTAATTTGGAAATGTTCAAGTATTGATGTGATGAAGGTGTGCTTTTTAGGGGTCTTTCAGTCTATTGTGGATGAACAGTACGTTCCGTATATCTTTCATACTCACGGATTGTGAATGTTCATGTTAAGTAGGTTATTCTTCTGTATTATCTCCATTTCCAGTGGATATACCACTACCACGAAACTGGAAATTCTCTTTACCTGCAAGTTTTCTTACTTTCGTACATGGCAAATAATGTGTTGTTTTATTTCATGGATTGTTAATTTATTGACATTTTATTGTTAATATTCATTATCATCATCAGGTTATTTTTGTCTCCACTGCAGGAGCACAACCCTCTCTCATCTGCTGGAGACAGACTGAGGATTTGGCCTACACTCGCTGCGCGCTGGCCAGACGGGTTGGGGAGGCCTGACTGACGTTTTATAATGTAATCCCTTAGTCGCCTTGTACGACATCCACTTGAAGAGTTGGAGTGGTCCTATTCTACTCTACCGGAAACCACACGGCAAATTTATTAATATTAATTAAATTTATTTATTTAACATTAATAAGAAAATATATCACATTGTCTTACATAACTCACACATAATAAACCTCTTGGGCAGGTAGGTAGGTATTTTAGTTAGAATATCGATTTTGGAATAAATGTTTAGAAATAATTGAATTTTGTCTACTTTTTGAAGTTGTTCGTATGTTATGATGATATGAGCCTGTAAACCTAATTACCTGCCTCGATATCACAGCCGACCTCATATGAAGCTGTTTTATTGAAATCTCTAGTTGTTGCAGACTTCGTTGGTGAACGTAAATTATAAGACTACCTAGCGTGGATACCTAACTATAAGAACATTCTATATAGAACTTTCTATCGGGTCATGTGATATATTCTGATACGCTTTTCGCATCTAATTATCGTAGATGCCAAACGCTTATCAGAGTAAAAAATTGCTTTGTAGTTCGAAGTAAATTATCCGAAATGATTACGAGTAGAGAGAAAAAACAAAATATTCGCCATTACGCAATGCGAAAAGCATATTCTGTTTTCATAATTAACAATTCGCAACATTGGCATGACACAAGATCGAACTCGGGGAACTAAAAGTAATTTAGTTGTTGTGATGATCCATGCGAGGCAGATGGCTTGCTTAGCGATTAGTTGAATTTATTTAAGTAGAAAGCACTAAATAAAAGGCATTAGTTAATATACATTAAGTTTACTAATTGGAAGCTAGTACACATCACATTAGTTAACAATTAGTAGTGTTCGGGTAACGCTATGGTCGAATGCAGATGTTTGCACATACAGCAGTTGCACGAGAGATACGCCACGCCGAGTCGGTGGCAGAGCGACTGCTGCGAAACTGAGCTGGTCTCTTTCTTTCCATCGCCGAACACGTGGCCACACTGAAACAATTGCAGTCGGTATCGAATTAGTTGGTTGAACACAACTAATGCTCTTCCCTGGTTCCCTGTCCCAAAGCAATGTGCAGCGTTCTTTCGACACGTCCCCATAGTAATGCTTTATGAACATATAAGATACGTCATTTACCTTCAAGTATTTTATGAAACTTTATTTGTCATAGTGATAGATAGGTATATTGATTATATTGATACCTTTTAAAGTAAGGAAATGAAATATTTACTTTAAACGATAATATAATCAAGAATACATAGAAAAGGAAGAAAAAATTGATAACGAAGTTCTTCTTAGAATTCTGAAAGAATCAGACACAGAGGACAGTTCAAACAAATTAATAGAAGAGTATACCTAACTGTACTTTACGTGTAGAGCAAGATGATGCATATGGTAGTGAAGATGAAAGTGTCCAAAATATTTCTGAGTACATAGCATTAACAGCAACAAATACAACTTCTACAAGAAGTGGACCTCTAGTGAATGACAGTGGTGATCAATGGTCTACTCAGATAAAAGATATAACACGAGAAGTATTTATCGAAGGAACAACTGCATTATCTACATCACTGGCCATGAGGCACATGTGACTCATGGACGTGCCAGCAAAGTGACCCATGAGGCACATGTGCCTGTGCCTCATGGGACAGGGAACCTGTTAAGTAGCACCGGAGGTGCACAAAAAGAAATTGTGGTTGCCTCCCCTGTCTGTAGATAGACGTCACCACATCACCAACACCGATTACCCTGTCCCTGTAATGAAGCCGCCGCTCCCTGAGGAGTCGTTTGTAGTTAGTGAGATATCATCATACATACACCTATAGCCATGTTCCTGCAATGAAGCCGCCGGGCGCTTGGCTTGACGTATTGGGCCAGGAGCGCCCATGCGCGGCCCGCTCGCCGGTCGAATTTCAACGCCTGTACGGCACAGGCTTTAGCGCATACCAGAGCCGATTGCTGCTCCTCCGTCTGACCAGCATCGCCACCTTCGGCTACTTCCGCGCGCTGCAGTGTAATTGGATTTATACATAACTTACTTCTAGTGATAGAACTTTAAAGTTCCAATAAAACTACATAGCACTATCTTAATGATTATATGTCACAATGATCAACAGGCCTTACGGCAATATATCATTATCGTACCCTGCATGTAGGCTTAGTATCGTAGATAAGATAATAACTTTTATTATATTATATGCAGGGAAACATATGTGAATCCCCCTGAGCACTGGATTCATGTTTATAGTGTCAGGACTGGTCTCATGAGTCATGTTCTTCTTACAATAGACATGGATCCAATTTCTATGATCATTGCCTTGACTAGGGCTAAACTTAGATATTGCACTCTTTTTGCCCGCCTAGAGTACCCGTTTTACCGACCCTCTAAGGGCAAAACGGGTTTTTGTCAGATTTTAAAAAAGTGTATGTTGTTTAAATATGTTCAATATTTGTTTAATTATTTATGTTGATTATAATTGGTGAATAAGTGGTGTTTTCCTATGTTTATTAAATTTATTATAATTTATAGGGATTTTAATGGATCAACCTTAAGGGGCCCGTCTTACTAATAAATAAGTAATATGAATATGAATATCTTAAGTAAGGGTCACATACCGATAACCAGTCGCCAGCGAGTGCCATCCATGCGTAAGCGCTGGGCTGGCGCCGCACCAGATCAACCAGCAGAAAGCGAGCGCGTTGGTGCTCTCGACTCGGCACAGACAGCAAAATACTAGTAACAAGGTGGGTGAGTCAGTCAGTGACTGCAATAGCCAGCACAACCGTCGTTACTCCATATTGCCCAACAGTGGACGTTAGCATGCTTAAAGCTTATTACCTGTAGCCGCCCATGGCGCTGCCTTTATTAAATACCGCTGCTGCACCCGCCGTATCTTTATTCTTATGTAGACATTCCGCTTCCAAGCTTCTCAAGAAACTGATCTAAAACAATGGTGGTAGGTAAAGCTGTTTGATTTTAAAACACAAGTATACCTACACTTTTCCTGATTAAATAAGGTCAGTGATGTCGCGGATCAGTGATGGATTGCAGCGAAACCGGTTGAGAGACTAAAGGCACTGCATCACAACGCGTTGCATCGCGTGGGTTAAATGTGGCGTCGCGTCGCGTGGGTTAAATGTGTTTCTTTTTAGTCATAGTATTTAGTACGTTTTGAGCGACTCCACGCGCGTTGCGTCGCGTCGTGTCGCGTGCGTCGCGTGGGATAAATGTGTTTCTAGGTTTAGATTTTACTCCCCACGCGTTGCATGGCATCGGGCCGCGTCGCGTGGGGTAAATGTGTTTCTGCCTTTAGTCCTAGGTCCTAGTTCTTCGATAGCCCAACACATCAGTGCCCAGAGGCAGTTTTACTTGTACCTATATAGGTATAACGCATTATGAAAGGAAGCAAGTGCCACACGTTGACTGGCTGATCACGACACTGAGCTGTCTCAATGCTCACCTCTGAAGACTACACACACTGTGCTGTTATTACAACTTCTTAATGCTTACCTCTCCAAATTTCTCAATGCCCCGTCGTATATGGCACAGTGCGTCGTCTATTTTCCCTTGCAGACGGCAGCACAGTGCTACCAGATGGAACAAGACAGCCGATTCCTGGGACTCAGTCAGTGCTCGTGCCATGCACAGTTCTGCCATCTAAATAAAACAAGATACTGCTGAAGGCTTAGTAAAGTAGGATACTGTTACATTCGGGTCGTTGTTAGGCTGTCATTCATTTTATGTTATCTCATGCCAAGTAAAAATCCAACTATTTAAGCTCATTCGTCGTTACGACACTAGATGGTGACAGATAGAAATTGGAAACTAATGGAGGAAATTCTTCCTTTCCCGTATCCTGTTTTCCAGCGGCCATGATTCAGATATAATACCTAATTAAAAAAAAAACGACCACAGAGATACTATAATAAATGTAACTTTTGCAGACTCAATCTGAAATGTTTCTAACGTTCAAAGCCCTGATCCTGAGAAGTAGATCAGCGGCGTCGTAGTACGGAGACGTGCCGGGCAGCAACGGTGGCGTGTCCCACCAGTCGCCCAGCTCGTGCTCCCATGCGCGCGGGTAGTGTTCGTTATATAGCATATTTGCTTCTCGAGTCCTGTCACGGAAACAGTCCATATGATTTTCTGAAGCAGCAAACGGAGAGACAGCCCAAGTGTTTCGTTAGAGCCTGCTTATAGACTAAAACTCGATCGTTTCTCATAATAATTGATTGTCTTAGTTATCAGGAACGCTATACGATCTTTTAATTCTATGAGAACGTTGAGCCCATATGGGCACAGTAAGCCTTATGAAACTTCATAAGTACGACTTAACAATTACTTAGGAATAGGTATGTTTCAAGACTGTTTACCTACATGAGAAGGTAGTGTAGCACAATTATGAACACAAGCCGCTACAATTATTTCTATACCGATTATTGTTTTAGAAGATGGTCATAAAACAATTACCTATAAGATTTGTTGCAGAGACCTTGTTTAAGAACAAGTGTTATATAAAATTAAACAATTTGGAAGCAACGTCAGAAAATATTAGGTACTTATGTACTACAAACTAATGCGTGGACATAATAATAAAGGTAATGTAAGATGGCGTAATATGGCGCCGATATTCATTGTGTACGCTTGAAATAAAAGTGAAATGGTAGGTATGCGAACTTAACTTTATTGAGAAATTATGATCCTACTTCCCTAGTGATGGTAAATTCCCGAGAACATATCCCTTATATGTATGTATATCCGTAATATGCAGACTGGTGATCTACAATTATATACATAAACACATATAGTTGCATTGGATCGTATAGGGAAAAGTGGCTTCACTTTTTAAGTTCATACAAAAAAAACTGACATTTAATATTTAATCGCAACTTTTCGAAATCATAACTAACATTAATACCGTTAACTGTATGTTGTGTTGTGTAGTTTTGTACATAAAACTTACAATTTTAGGCATTCCAAGACCTGGTCCGCCATGCGGAAGAGTTCTCTATATATAAAGTAGGCGTTTGTAAGAACCCATGCAGTGGACCAGAATGGGTACCACGCCAGTAGTGCCATGAAGAAGGGCTCTGCAGCGTCTGGGTCTTCTTCGAACACCATACAGCCTTTAGCAAGAATCCTAATTAAAAAAGATCAGGTGTATGTCCTTATGGCACGATTAAAACATTTTCCATGCTAAATGTCGTGTTGTTCGTGTTCCTGATAAGAATTGCACTACTTCCAGTCTGCTTCTTGGGATATCGTGTGAGGCGATAATCCTCCACGTATATTGGGATTGACCCCGTCCAGCAGTGGAATTATATCGCTATTATGGGCATTTATTGAATGAAAATCAAATACTACATACAAATGCAAAATGTATGCTAACTCACGTAAGTGGGTGCCTAATATTGAGCATTAAAGCTTTATCGATACAAACAGTAGCCCATTCTCTATCTACGTCTCTCATACACGTTGCCAGTTCGCGCCAACAGTTGTCGTCATACGGTTTCTCCGATGTTAGCTGATAAAAAAGGCAAAACAAGTTTTGGTAAAAAGATAACGTATCATTTATTTATGAACTTTGAGATCTGGAAGGACCATAACCTGCGGCTACCTTTGTTGCACTTTTATTGCCACTCGCCCTTGGGGCACATGAAGACGAACTCCTAAGGAGGTGGTGCTACCACGGACCACACAACTGATGGATCAGGAAACTGATCAGTGATACAATAACCCGATACGCGGGTTTCCTCATGACATTTTCCTTCACCGACTGAGGGCAATCCTAGATCGATCTAATTGTGATGTAACCTAGTTAACATAGTAGTCATGCACTACCAGCAAATAAAGCTCCATTGCATGTGGTATATCTTGCAACTGGCGGGCTTGTCTTGCAGCTTTGAGAGTAGGATCCAAATCCTGCCAATTGTCAACGCCCACCAGGGTTTCAAAGGCAGATTTCATGAGACACGCGTGCGACATCATTAGCATTTCCTGGAAACAATAGAAGCATTAGATATGACGACTAGAAGATAAGTATGTCGCTGAAGTGTTAGTCGTTCATACTTCAAACATTTCACCAGATGTCAAGAAATTCTTCACGACAAAGTTGTTATTGACATAGACTGCAGCATCCATCCAGAATGACGTCGATAGTTCCACGCGAGTGCGAGTTTCGCTCAGCTGTCGGTTGAATAAGCAGAATTCTGTCATACCTGTAAGAGTTTATGTGATGGAGTAATTAGATATAATTAGGTATACAGATAAATAAGAATATTAGGGAATTCACTAAGATGATGATGACGAAGAATCTTGTTTAAAGCAGCAGTTTAAATACCTGTGCATTTGCCTGATTATTTTGATTTTGAATAGATTATTTTTGAATCCCTTCGACATCGAGAAGACCGTTGTTCATTTTGTATAAAAAAATATTCTTCTAGAAGTCGCCACATAAAAAGTTGTTCAGAGCCGAAACTGAGTAACCGATTCCTACATATAATTTGTTACACACTTTATTTGTGTATATCTTGCCTTTCTAATTCCCATTACTAATACAGAAAAAAAAACCTAGTTTGGCTACTTATATATGTACTTATATAACTATATAAATACCTATATTGTTATTTGTTTTTGAGAGACAGACATGGTCAATTATTATTTAAATTGGGGATTGGGTTCATTCATTACCCTCAGCAATAACTTATTACCATAATGGGGCACTCGTCGCAGGGAGCTGGCTGCATTGCGCACGGTGACTTGCCACTCGTGTATCAACTGCCCCCGTCCTGTGCACGCGCGCTTGTAGCGGCCGCGCTGTTCCAGTTCTTCCAGCATTTCAGTAAATTCTGGTCTAATTACAGTCATCAATCATTAGGTATATTATAAGCTACCTTCTAACCGGCAGTTCCTTACTTATTGTTAGACGTCGGAAATGATTTTTTGAAAATTTTACTGAAATAGTGAGCTGATTGCGATAAAATAAAGACTGAATAATACTATAAGATATGACCTAGTCTCTAAACATTTCATCCGAATTGGGCCGGTATAGTCAATAATATCTACGTGATGCGTGCACAAACTGAAAAAAATACAAAACTACTTGTAAGTAATCCCTCGAATTATTATTTTTACAAATAATACCAATGTAAGTACCCACGCAAAGATTACTGTTTTATTCATTAGAAGATTAGGCGTTTGCATTTAGTAGACTTATATTATAATTTGAATTTGTAAGTAATTTGCTACGTCTCCAAGAAGGAGTTTGCAAGACAATTCGATTGCCATATCCTAAGGTCACAGCTACATACCATAGAAACGACGAAGCAATAGACTGAGAATTGCTCTTATGAAAAAAAAAACATTAATTTATTAGTTTATAGGTAGCTGGGCGCAATAAAATGTAGATGCGCTTGATTTAATTGAAATAGATGACAAATTCTCTCAATATTCTCTACTCACTGAGACATCGACGGCGGTATCTTTAGCTTTACCAAAGGCCGAGCCAACTTTACTTCGACGATGATGAAAGCGTTGGATTCATCGCCACCTGTAGGTCGTACACCACCAGACTCCGTACTGCGACTGGTCAGGGCTGATGGCGTCACTCTAAAAGTTTGGGGAGTTGTGGAGAAGTTAAACTACAGTGCTCGATCCCTACCTACGAGTAGGTACCTATATCATTGCCTTGCAGCCCGAAGAATTAGAATTGGTGTTGTATCGTATTTGTGATGTTTTTCATATGACTTTTTTATATTAATAAGTTATTTTGTGAAAGGTAAAGTAAGGCAAGCATATTAATAACTCCGTCAAGAGATTCGATGTTTGTGTTTATTTCAAAATAATAATCACGACTCTCAGCTACGAAGAAAAGGAGAAAACACGGTAGGTATATCTACTTCCACCATAGTCACATTCACGTCGAAGTAACTACCTATTAAGTAATCTATGGCCTGTCCTCGTTTACAATACAAGCCACAACCCCAAGTATATGTATAATATGAAAATATATCTTACTTGCTAGCTTTTTGAGTTGATAGAACGGGCGTCATCAGTGGTTCGCAACCGCTCTTTTCCCTCATCAGATCGTGATTCCACCAATGCAGTGGTACCGCAAAGCACACTTTGCTCTCTGTCGATTGTGAAAAGTAAGGAATTAATCCATAAAAAACCATGCTAACTAAATATACTTTTTTTTTCGTTTCTTTTGTCACTGTAGATATTTATTAACACCTCTTGTCGTGTCGACTAAATTAACTGGAAAATAGTGAAACTAGTATCATAATTATTTGTTACCTCCCGGATAAAGCAATTTGAATAAATCGAGAAATGCCATGAAACTGTACACCGCTACTTGCTCCGCAAAGATATGAATCTCCAAAGGCCAGGACCATCGGCGAAATTGGTTCCCGAGCCAATTTTCTGTGCCCAGTATCAGGGTGCGATGGAACGATCCCCAAACTGTTGTAGCTGAAATGCAATTCACGCATGTGGTGGGGGTTGTCCAGATTGCGAAAATAAATTGCTTCTAATATAATCTAGCATGCTGATTTGTGATCAAGGACCTCCTATAGATTTTTTTTAGGAAATAGGTATTTAAAAAAGAAGTTTAGTTTAGGTTGTATGTCTAGACCTACATTTTGTTAGTGAACATTTTGGCACTGATCATCATTTTGGGAAGTGGACATTCTGGACCCAGACAAACAAATTCTGTACCAGTAAAGATTATTACTTCAATACTGATGTTAAAACGTAAATGCCTGAGAGTGCTTACTAAGTCTATGAGTTCTTTGCTTGTTAGAGGAATAGACTTGTTTACTACTTACTACTTGAACTCCGCCACAAGAAGACGTCAACTTTGTTTTTATAAAAATGAAGAGAACAAACCTCTGACAATAGAAAAAACAATGTTCAGAAAGATCTTGGGAGAAAAGTGGGCTCACACTTTTTGTTTGTTTCGTACACGTGGCGACTTAAATTGATATCGGCGTCCTTAATGATATCCTTCAACTTGAAGGTTAACTTCTCGTCTCCGTCATTGAACATCTCTTCCCCAATCCTGAGTTTCTCCCATTTAGGGTAAAACTTCATGCCGTTAAATCGTTTCGGAATTCGACGACCTTTCGTGAACATTTGAGTACAGCTGTGCTATAATTTTAGTCAAAATTAGTGATTTTAAATAGCATTTGGTAGACAAGAATTTCATGTTATCGTTAGCTTGTCGACGTCGACTGCTTGACGTGAGCCTTCCCCGATTAGCGTTACTATAATCTATATCTTGTGCCCTACCTATCCAGCCGTTATTTTTTTCAAGATCGCCGGTTCATCTGATAACAGGACCTGTTAAAAAATAGCTGCTAGATGCGGAGAGGGTATTGTAGCACTGCGTTTACTGGTGCGCAGTAGGCTTGTCTGCCTCAACGACAATCGGATCTGCAATCGATACAGCTTAATATTATAGCCATGTCAGTGACCTTAGTTCTTCTCAAAATCCTCCGTTCGATTTACTCATTACGATCTCCGAGCTTAGCCCTTACACCCACCTTTAGTGTATACGTTTCTATACGTAAAGTACCTACAGATAGGTAAGGCATACCTACTGATTTAAGACAAATTCGTCTGAAAACATTGAGGTATCGGCAACGTGAAGACTTGATGCATTTTCCCTAATGCTGCCCATCCCAGCAATTGTGTTCTTTTTTGTTGTCTCACTGTTAAAAATATGACTTACCGACTCATTGCTCATTGGCATTTTCGTAGCAGCAACATAGTGAAAAGAATCTTCATGTGATATGAGCATATTGTACGAGCCCACGAGGGTGATTCTCATATGATTGGCTTTCTTAAGAAACTCGTGATGGTGCGCGTTGCGTTCGTCCCGCTCAGTCAGCAGCTTCATTGTGATGAAGGGAAGATTGTCCCAACTCTTACGAAACAGGATTGTGGGCTTAATCATTGGTTGCAAACGTTTCTTAACAAATAACGTATCCGTATCTGAAAGTTGTTTTACTTCATTACTAACTGGTCGTGATTCTTGTGTAGAGATCACCCTTTTATTTCTAACAACACCAATAATGCTTGGCTATGTACTGGTTTGAGGTTAGAAGTTATGTAACAGGTACGTGGGGATTCCATGCGAGACTTAACGGAGGAAAATCCACAGCAGCCGTGTACGGATCGGGCGTTGAACAAGTGGGGATAATTTAGTTTGAAAAACTAGTGACCTAGAGTTGGCTATAGCCTACCTAGCTATAGCAACCAGCTGGTTGCGATACAGTTTCGTGGTCATTTCATACGTATGTACCAATGAGGATTTTCAGTATTACAGTAAGTTTACACCTGTTGATTTCTTACTATTGAATTAATAGTGAAATTCAGCTGCATTTCTTGAAATGTTTTCATTATTTGGAGATGAAACTTGGCACACATAATAGGTTAGGTCCTGTAATAGATTTTATTCCGAAAAAACATCTCATTCCTAGGGGTAACAAAATTAATCGTTAAAAGCAGTGAAGACGTGTAAATATCTAAACCTACGGGCAAAAGCTGGTATAAAATATGCATGACTTTCTAACCAATAAATATAGGTAAAATATCAACATTGCAGCAGCTGATGTCAGTTGATCTCAGGTAGGACTGGTGTCTGTCTTGGCTCTGGCTATTATCAGTAGTTGATACAGATAGTTGCGTGTCGGACTGGTCATCATACAGTCCAGTCTCAAAATCCTTGAGTGGTTGTATGTTGACTGAAACATAGTACTTATTAGTAATTATGAATATCTATGTAAAGACCGCCGAGTTGGCGTTTAGTTGATAGAGTTTGTCTAAACGCACAGAGGACGTAGGTTCCATTGGATGGGTTCCAAAATATTTAGGAGGTTAGATTAAAATTACTCCTAAGAATCTTATATTATTATTATTATTGTATTTATACTGACCTATTAAAGGATTATCAGCAAACATACACATTTTCTCATAATCTGAAGGGTCATAACTCATTACTCCTTTGGCAAGAGTTTTATATTGTGCTTTCTCCCTGGCGAATGTCGGTTTAATAATGCCAGAGAGTATGAGTTGGTCGGAGAATGTGACTTTTATTGCATAGTGACGAGGATCGTCGTCGGCTAGCTGGAGGCTCAGTATCTTCACGGTGAGGCTGTCCAGTGGTGGTAAAGTGCTTTCAGCTTTCACACCGGCCACCGATCTTGCTGAAGGAATCGATACAGTGGATCGATTTATCGGTTTCTGTTCAAACAAAATGTTTTTTTATTCTAGGAGATTTGGATAGCATCAGATTTAGAAAAGACTACTTGTTCTTCGTTTATAATTATTGACTCTATGCCATCCTCATCTTACTGACTTTTCAGATCGTCGGTTCATCTGGCAGATGGGGATCTCAAAAACCGCGCCGATCGGCATGCGGTCTTCACTCCAGAACTGAAGTCTGTTCCATCGGTGGTTGTCGGTTCTGCGACAGAGTGTTTCGGTTAAAGATTCACAGTGTGGGACAACGCTTTTCTTTGTATGGTCTCTCTTCTGGTATGCTAGTGTCAATTATATTTCGATGACTAGCGAATTTTTGTACGACTGGGAACTGACTTATCTACTTAACTTAAAATTAATATGACACGGTATACCTACCCTTGCTTTCATTCTTACAACAAAATTACTGAATTCCGAACTCAAATACGAAGCGCCAGGTGTCAGTCGGCGACGTTTTGACGTATTGTGGATTTTTCGATGACAATTCAATGACATTATTACTATTATTGGCCAGTTTTTAACCATCTTCAAAAAAGGAGGAGGTTCTCAATTTGACAGTATGTTTTTAATGTAACCGGTCGAAGTTATTTAACGGTGTAATTTTTCCTCAGAATGAAAAGAGCACACTTTCTAAGCAACTTGATCCTAGTTCTAAATCGTACGTTTCTAAATACCAACTTGAAATAAATTGCTGAGAGCTTTGTTAAAAAAATTACTTAATTTGGGATTATCTTTTATTAGCTTTTTGACTCTGTTTCTTTGTTCGGCAGATAACCCGAAAACTACTAGACCAATTGAGCAAAAATTTGATATATGCATATACAATTGCCAGGTATTGGTGGGAAATTTGTGGAATTTTTTTTATCTTTCGAGATAATTTCGGAAAACCAGAAAAATAATTGTGGAGATTTATTTTTATAGATACTAGCAATGATGGTGCTGTCATACTACTGAAATACGTACTGACGCAGGTTTTGTAAATATACCCTAAACTGGACATGCTCAAAAAGTGCAGAGTTTAAGTGTGGGAGAATATCTACCCAAAGACAACATTTGCTCGGAACGCCCTACGATGGTGGTGATCGAAAAAATGGTTAAAAATGATAAAAAATGACATTTAGTAGATCGTCGTGTCACGGTGCGTTTTATTCCTAACAAAGTTAAAATTTCTGTAGGTAGTGCACATATCATTTTACATCGCGCACGCATCATTAGTAATGATGCGTGCGCGATGTAATTCATTACGCTTGGGGATGAAAAAGGTATTCGCGCGCAAGGTATCTAAAATGATTACCGATGTAGGTACATACAAAACAACCAGACTGAGGATTTCAGAAACCTCTTTGAATTTGATAACAGGAACCTGACCGTTTTATGGCTCGATTTATAACCATGGACGAAACATGGTTTCACTATTACGACTCGGAAACAAGAAAATAAGGAAAACTACTTACCTCCAGAAATTCAAGGTAATCGATCCGCCGGTAGGATCATGGCCTCTCTTGTCTGAGATAGTGAAGGGGTAATAATGATTCCCTTAGTCGCCTTGTACGACATCCACGGGAAGAGTTGGAGTGGTGCTATTCTACTCTACCGGAAACCACACGGCAAATGACACACACAATGTGACATTATGATGCCGTGGAGATAATCATGAAATTAAAAAAATTCCATGTTTTTGTATGAAACGGTTATCAGAATTCTGTATGCCATTTATATATATCGCGAATGCAGCCAGATAATCAGTATTAATGATAAATGTTTGTCAAAAAGATATTAAAAATCGATTAACAGAACCTAGTTATGGTGTTTACACTGCCGAGGTAAAAGTCATTGGTAGTGGAAGTAACCATATTTGTTTGATACATTTTCTATGCTCACATACACCTTTATAAGTACCTCATGTTGTAGTTCTCAACATGTTATCGTTAATTTTATTAACTACCGTTATTTATGAAGTGAAGCTACTTCAATTTGTAACACAACCATCAGGAGACTACGTAAGTTTTTTAAATGATTTAAAGGGGTTAGGTACGTAATCTTCTAATAAATAAGAACGTAAACTTCGCGTGTCTGTACATTGAAGATATTTGCAAAAAAAATCGGAAGAAATGTTCGGACGATAAGTAATAGAGCACATTTTAATCATTTTGAAAATTTTGTCTGTTTGTCTGTTAGTTGGTGCACGCATCACTTAAAAAGCACTGAACCGATTTTGATGGACTTTCTACAGAAACTTAGGGCTTAACTCGGAGTAACATGTAGGCTTTATTTCATCGCAATCGGTTTACTCAATCAAAAGTTATAGACATTTTTAGTTTTCAAATACATTAGTAGGTAAGGTTAGTATGCAATATAACAAAGAAGTATAATTTTAATGTTCGATTGCGATGAGTTTGGAGCAGGGAGGAGCGGGAGCAGGAGTGGGAGTTGGAGTGGAAGTGGGAAGGGGAGCGGATTCTGTAGTCCACGCGAGTATAGCGACGGGCACAGCTAGTCCTACTAATATCATAAATGCGAAAGTTTGTATATTTGTATGCTTGGATGTTTGTTACTCAATCACGCTTCAACCACTAGACGGATTGGGAGGAAAATTGGCACACATATAGGTTAGGTCCTGGAATAGGACATAGGATAGTTTTTATCCAAAAAATAACATCGCATTCCTAAGGGTCCTAAAGACAACTTAACATCACAAATAATAATTTGTGATGTTAAGTTGTCAACGCGGGCGAAGTCGCGGGCAACAGCTAGTAAATAATAAACGCATATTTTTGAAAAACATCATTTATTAGTTTTTCAATAATATTCGTCAGTATTTGCGTAGGTAATGGCTTATTTAGTCTATTTACAATTGGTATGTGAAGCTGCCCACAAAACAGCGGGACACGGGCCTCAAGGATTACTGACTGGCTGTGTAAAATACTGTAATGTAAAGGCCCCTCACTTACTATCTCCTGCTTTTTTTCGCCAACTTCTCCCTTTCGCCATCTTCTCCCTTCGTACCTTCCTCCCATATCAGGCTCCTTCTTGTCAGGTCCTAAATTGAATTTTATTTAAGTATTTTTTATAAACTTCAGCAGCAATATTGGTAGAATGAGGAAATTGTAGGACTAAACTCGCTGTTAGTGAACTATTTTAGATACTTTTATCCTACAGTGGACGCAATACCTACTTCAGTTTGCACGCACAGATTACGTTTTTCGTGCGAGAATTCATCTCCTACTAACATTGTATACTCCATAATATTCGGAGCTTGGTCTTTTATTGCTACTTTGCAACAACAGCAGATCCAAGTACTTGGAGGCAATGTCCCAGCACCAAAACCTGCGACTGAACATTGAAATCTGAAAAACTTATGATAAGCCAGCAACATGAGATTCTGGATTCGCCCTTGCTGTGCCCTATATTGTTCTTCCTGTGCCCTATAAATTTTGATCCTAGATTTTGTACTGTTTTACCAACAGGGCCCTTACAACGTGGACTACGCCAATTACGGAGTGTGTCGCGGTCCCAAAATAAAGGATGTAACTCAGTTCACAAGTGTCCTAAATAAGGAAGGAGATAACTATAAATCTACTATAAACATAACATTTCTTAGTCAATCAAGCGTGGATGAGGTTTGTCATTTGCATGTAAAATCAAGATGACCCCATATTTTGATATAACGAAGACCACGCTAAAAGTGAATTATTATTGGATTTGTGTACATCATCATCATCATGTCAGCCTTTAGACGTCCACTGCTGGACATAGGCCTTTCCCAATGAACGCCACCACACCCGGTCCTCCGCCCTCCGCATCCAGCCGCTTCCGGCCACCTTCTGTAGGTCGTCGGTCCACCTGGCGGCGGGGCGTCCCACCCTACGCGTGCCAATCCGTGGCCTCCACTCCAGAACTCGTCTGCTCCAACGGCGTTCTGCGACAGATGTGGCCCGCCCACTGCCACTTCAGCTTGCTAATCCTTTCGGCTAATTAATTTAATTTGTGTACACAGCACTCAAATTCAGGTACACACAAAAGCGAATTACAATTAATGTGACTATGACATTGCTTTTTGCTTCTATGTTTTAGGTTAAACTAGTAGTTTTTAGTGTTAGAGAGAACCGCAAGAGCTTATTGGTGAGTTACAAAATCAACAAACCCTGCAAACATTTTGCTGCTAGTGCCATAATAGCACAATTCACAAAAAGCACCGATTGCATAGCTAGAAAGGTTCGATTTATTGTTTTATAATATATTTTTTAAGGTTCGATTCCCATGGGAACAGACAAGTAGGTACAAATTGTTTAAGTTGGTCCTGTTTTTGTCTATTTCCCATAGTAATATGAAATGTTAGATTAGGATATTTGTACGTAACAGGCCACACAGAAAGTTTTGAGAAATAAAGTTTTTATCTATGAGACACTGGCCGGTTGTACCAGTTTTAAAATTAGACCAAATAGGAGAAAAATATTTCGAAATTCAAATGTCTCTCCACCTTAGATTATACTTAGTCTGAGCTCTCCACAGTTTTTTACGAGCTAAAAAGAAATGTTGTTTCTCACTGAGAAATGGATGGCTGGCTTCCAGAACATTTTAGCGCAATATTTTTTACTATTACCAAAGATAATATATACTAGAGTCTATTACAAATGTTATCCCACTAAACCGAAGGAATCGTTTGATAAACTTCAAATGGTGTTTAAGGTTAAAAACCCTTCCAAGACACTGTTTACTGCTGGTGCAACGAAGAAAGAAATGCCTACATTATGATGGCTGTTTATAAACAAAAACTTATTGGGAGTAAAAAATTAAATTTAAAAGAATATAGACGAATTAGGTGTATAGGAGGAGATTCAACATTGTAGATTGCAGATAGGATTGGGAAGTTTGCAAGAGACCCATTCGGTCATCTTTGCGTAAAGAGGATAATTTCGCGCTGGGTACGGCACAAGCTTACCGAGATAAACGCCTACCAAAGTGAAGCGAGCGAGAAGCTCAGGAAAGATATGGATCGCAAGTTTTTTCACTTGACTATATGGTATCTGTACGGGGTGGGGTAGCCTTACGAAATCAAAGTGAGCAAAAAGTTACCGAACACGGGTACCAGAGGGGTAATGCCTCTGAAGCACTCAGCGCTCAAAATATATACAGTTACCCTTTTACAGTCCCGATAAAATGATACCGTATGACAGTAGTAGAGGTGTCTGATGTCAATCGGAAGAAGTGTTACAAAAATTGGTTTAAACGCATGAAACTTTGTATAGGCGCTGGTGGAGAGTTCTTTAACAGTATTAACCCGTAGAACTTTATTTTTATTTTCGCAAAACCTTTTGAGTGATCCACGTATACCTACTGATTAATATTATTTTTCATCATCAGCCTGTATACGTCCACTGCTGAATATAGCCTCCCCAATAGAATGGCACTTTTGGTGGACTTTCCATTGGAGGATTTGCTATAATCACCACGTTTGGCAGACGGATTGGTGATCGCAGTAATGATCTTAATATACTCAGGAGAACGGTGCTGCCCATCCCTGGTGCAAACCCTTAGTCGCCTTGACGATACCCACGTGAAAATTTGGGGTGGCCCTATACTAAGCCGGGAACCACATGGCATTAATATTATTGTTGTTGGTGTATCTAAGGAGGCTTTGTCCATCAGTGGGATCGATAAGCAGGTGATACACCTTTATTATCTAAGTTTTATATTTTGTATCATCATCAATTCATCATTAATTATCACCTCGTTGGTCTAGGCTCTAGACTCTATGGGCTTGGTCGTTAGGCTCGAAGTAGTGGGTTCAATACCAATTTTGTTGTTATTCATTCATATGTATATGCCATAGTCATTCATTCCCTTATGGCGTCATCAGTCACCACATCCAGTTCTCCGCCTCCTCATCCAGCTGCTTCGGCTACCTTTTTCAGGCCAAGAGGCTGATGATGATGACACATTCATGAAATGTTATTTTTTTTCAGAGAAGTGTTTCAGTTGTAATAAATTTCACTGAATTTACCCACAAGTTTTTTGGAACTTCATTTTTCTACGGAGAATACTACTTCAAATCGTTAGTTCTCTCGAAGAACGGTAACATGCTGTGTCTCAGTTTTACTACAATATTCTCAAAAAAACTGTAAAAAATTGTAATAAATTAATTGCGGTAAATATTTTTTTTACTGTTTGACATAATGTGATGACAGAAGTATTCCTGTTGGACAAATTAGTTGGACTACTCAGTTTGACCACTTGGACGAACAGGTATATATCATCATCATATCAGCCCTGAGACTTCCACTGCTGAATATAGGCCTTTCCCTAAGAACGCCACCACACTCGGTATTAAACTTTGTATACTGTGATCAACAACCCACCTGTCGAGCGCGGTCATTATAATCTTCCATTATTTTACCAGCCTCAGATACCTAGTCAGGCCGTGAACTTGATAAATAGGCTGTTGGTGAAGTAGATGAAGGAAAACATCAAGAAAGCACAAGCACTTGACCGCCTGTTCTCAGTAGTTCAGTTAACATTTCAATTGATTGTAATATTGAGATTTTTGAGTTCATTAGTCCATGGGACTGCCTTGTTGGCCTAGTACTTGTTGAGAGACTTAAGCGCCCGAGAGCTTGGGTTCGATTCCTACCGATCGATGGGACAGGTATTTGTGAATTGTCATATTGTCTAATTTCCATATTACGAAACGGAATACGGAAACTTCCGTCTCAGAAACAAAATACGCTCTACATGAAAAGGATATTACCTGCAAAAAGTATTTTGTATTACCACGTTAACTCTGCAGTTTCTTTCGCAACTCCATCTACTGTTTATTTTGTTTCCGAGACGTAAATTCAATTGTTTTCGTATGCGATTTTTGTTGGAACAGATTGTTATTAATTTTATTATAAGTGAATATTATTATTTTATAAACACTAGAAGAAGTCTACGGTGGACTGTAGCTCACACACTTTCTTTTTGCATGTCCAACAGTGGGAATAAAGTTTAGTGATAAAGAAAAAATAAAAATAGGTAGGTAAGTATAGGGTTTTAATTATTATATAAAATTATCTTAGACAAAGAAATAAATAATAAAGCAAATAAGTCGCAAACACCGATTCGGTGGGAACACTCTTAAATATCTACATGACACGTTGTGAACAATAAAAATAAATCAATGTAACTAAATTATCTTAATAAAAATAGTAAATGAATTTTCATAAACCACATTAAAAAAAATCTGTTATCGATCATAAAAAGCCAACCTAGTACATAAATAATAATTTATTATAATAATTGACTATAAACTAATATGATACTGTGCCAAATGTATGTATCTGTGCCAAATGTACGAATAAGTACATAGGGTGTGGCTTCTTTACAAGATGCGTTTGTTTGTTTGTCCACGCTGCACAGTATGTTTTTGCCCTAAAAAAGTGACATGCCCTTTTTATTGCATAGTCCGACAAAGCTTTTAATTCTAAACTAGTGAAACTCTCGCGCGTCAATTCCAAGTGTATTGAAGAAAAATATATATATATTTTTACTATAATATTTATTTATTTAAATTCATTGTACTAATACTGAACTAATGGTTCGTATTCGGTTTCATTGATGTAAGATCGCTAACTCAACCGTAGTCTCAAATATGATTATGTTGAAAAATGCGTTTTTTAAATTAACCTCAAATGTATCAGAAACCCCCATTACCAAGTATACAAGTTTTCAGCGCGATCGGAACAATTTTGACGACATAATTTGAAATGCGGTTCATTCAAACTTATTGCTGACATATTGTGGCATGTATCTGTTTAGGATAGAGTTTCGATCTCGGCCTTAAAAAATATAATAAAATAAAAACCAAAATTCTAATAAAATGAAGTTAACTTCGCTCCTACTGACTTTCGCGAAGTTGATAACATAAATATGTGTAGTCAATATAACCAAACCAAATAACGTTAATAGGAAAATTCTGTCGCGAATAGATTTCCAGAAAAGATATTTTCTATATATTCGGCCGCCGGTCTTACTCATAATAAGTTACGGCATTTGTTGAAATGAACATCTAACTTAACCTAACCCACATCAAATAATACTGGTTTGCACGTTACATACGCATTTTGATATGCTATCAGTATAGGTATTTAGTGTAAAAGCATTTATTTGAAGTGTGTTTAAATATTTCTCTTAGGTTACTATTTTAAGCAGATCTGTTGAACAGTAGAAGCATTTACAAAGTATCATATAAATAAAGTTTACAGGTCGATAATATACATTATTTACTTATGATTAGTTAATAAAACTTATTATTTGTACTTTATAATAATACTCTAATACTTCATTTCTTATTAATTATGAATTTATCTAAGTTTAAATGTACGTGAGTAATTTAAACTTGATTTTTCAAATTGTTACACACACAATGGAAATCAATGGCGAGGAAACATCAAAACCTTCAATTATTGTATGAGAATCATCATTTGCAGGTCACCTACACATCCGGAGTAGGTACGTCAAAGTCGTAAAATGTCCAGTGTTTAAATTGGGTCCAGATCGTAAGATTCATCTTAAAGCGTCTAAGTCGTGCAAGCACGTGAAATCACATGCTCTCTTTGTTTACAATTAAATTAAGACAAAACAATTATTCCACGTGATGGTACATTTACTACAGTTAGTTCTTTTACTTGAGTAGTAAAGCTTTCGACACTTCCAAACTAGCGGCAGGACTCGAGAGATTGGCAGAGTGATCACTCAATCATCACCACTTTAACAACAAATATACAATTTACTTTCTACCATAAGCCACCAGCAGACTGTAATTGGTCTTAACATGTTCATCTACGTTGTTGTTGACCTCGTCTATAAGCCTCATACCCTTGACTATCTGAAGATACTCTTCAAGGAACTCGTCCTGATGGTCCAATGGAATTTTGAAAGGGTTAACTGCTGCTACTGCCTCTGGAAAATAAAACAGGACTTCGTTAGCTAACAATTACCTATGTATCAACCTAGTAAGAACTAAAACTTGGAATCATTTGCAACGGGTCATGCTCATTTGTAACGATAACAAGCTGTTCCCATCGACTTTCTTCGTTTTCTTAGCAGTTACCTGTGTATATACACCATTTGAGCTATCTTTATGCAGAATTTCAAGTCTTTAGACCAAATGGTGAACTCTGGATATCATTTTGGTGATAATAAATTATTTACATAAGTATTTATTTGTATAAAATGTGAGTTTTTAGGTAGGTCTAATGAAATGGCGTATATTTTGGTCTGGTACGATGTTACGATTATTTAGTGAAAACCTACCTACCATAAGACAGACGGGGGACAGTTTTAAGTAGGTAACTTACTTTTACATATTTCCAGTCCATCGAATACGAAACACATTGCCTTGCACTCCACCGTGATGTTTTTGAACCCTATTTTTGCCATCATTCTTCTTACCTCCTTCTCTGGTTCCTAAAAAAATTTATTGAACTTATTTAATAAGCTGTAAATATAAATGATCGCTGTCATAAGTTATCGTAGTGTGGTCATCAGAATTCGAAAAGATCGGTTCCTCTGGCTGGGCGATCACGCTACGCCTACCATCAGATTCAGTCTTCACTTATAGAAAGAACCCTCATCTGTTTCAGTGACTTCTGATCCCATTATGTTTACCATGTATGTTTTGGAAGAAAAACTATAAGAAGATTTGTGAAACACCTTTTAATAAGATTTAATTATGGATAGATAGGGATGTACGAGTATGAAGTGCTTCATAGGCTGAAGCCATTACGTTCCTGTTAATGTGTGTGTTTGTTGTAATCTCGTGCATTATATCAATTTAGGTCCTAAGCTTCCTTTGGAACAAAATTGTGACTCCACAACCTGATCTGTGGAATCAAAGACCCTGAATTCTTTTCATCTTGTACTGCTTACCTGATGATGTGGAGATTCCTCACCTGTGAGTCATGGTAGGGCGACACGAAGCGGTCAACGTCACTCAACCACGATCGCCACTTGCTGCGGCGAGAGAGCACGCGGAACACGTCGAAGATAGGCATGTGGCCCAGGAAAATGAGCAGGCAGTCGCCGCCGTCAGCGAGCAGCCGGTAGATATTGCTGAACGCCCGCCTGAAATGAGGTGCTTTTAGTTTTAGATTGTAATTGTAAGTTTATGTAACAACATATACCTAGATAAATATACAATAAAAAATGACATCTCCAATCTAAAATTATACTCCATTTTATAGAAGGCAAATTGACAATACGTTGTTCAGTATCTCGCGCACGTCTTCGTACACCGTTCTCATTGTGGAGTTAAAATTTTGTTTGTATAAATAAATAATTTGTTTTATAATAAATCTACTAGATCTATAAAAAATAGGTAGAGGTTGGCTGGAAGAGATCTCTTACGAGATCAGTCCACCTTTGTACACCTGTTTTATTTATGTCTTAGTGTAAAAAAAATTATGTGCAATAAATAATACATTTTCGGTATTTCCAGAAAAGTACAACTTGGATCTTTTTAAAGGAAGAGCGAATAGGCATCTTCTGGGTAAGCTCGCTCCACCTTAGGCCTCTTCGTCACTTACCATCAGGTGAGATTGAGGTCAAGCGCAAACCCATTAACAATAAAAAAAAAATATTATTATTATAGAGCCGGGGCCGTGTGGTTCCCGCCTTAGAATAGGGCCACCCGCAATCTTCCCGTGGGTGTCGTCAAGGCGACTAAGGGATTACACCAGGGACGGGCAGCAGCATTATCCTGTGTGTATTATAGATCATTACTGCGATCACCAATCCGAATGACAAGCGTGGTGATTATGACAAGTCCCCCAATGGACAGCTCACCAAAAGTGGTATTCTATTGGGTAGGCTTATGTTCAACAGTGGATGTATTTTAGCTGATGATAATGGGTAAGAAGATGTTTAAATTGAACAATTTTGGTACAGATATTTCTTTCATAGTCAGAATCATAATTAGGTATGTTTAAAAATTATACAGGTAGAGTTAGAAAAAGGGTAAAAAATACAACTTGCTAGACCCACAGAAGATTTTTACAATGAAAGACATTGCGAGGGCACCATCTAGGTATATAAGAATAAGTCGCACTAACTCAAACTTGAATGTCGCATTTCACTTTCCGAACAATAGAGTTGTTCGATCGTGGAACATGCTCTCAGACTATGTTGTTTCCGGCACATTAGTAAACTCATTCAAGAATCACCTCCACAACTTTAGTGGGTTAAAACAACACACAATAACTAAAAGTTAATAATAATTATTGTTCTTTATTGTAAGTATGTTTGACCTATTGATCATTGACTGTGTGATTCTATTTTAAACAAAGTGCAAGTGCTCTAAGAGAAAAATATTGTAATATAGACACATCAGCACTTTCGCTGCTCGTTTATAAGGGGATAATAATTAAATATTCAAATCTAATTATATGGTAACCGGAAGGAAGATTTCGATGTCCGTCCGTCCCTACGTCATAGCAATTACCTACACATACTAGAATTTGAAATTTCTACTCAGGAGTCAAAATCGAAAAACAATATATTCCTATTTGAGAAGGGAGTCAGAAGTGGTGGGAGGGGGGGTTTTGGTTTAAAAAGAAATCGCAGAGTTTGTATATATAATCCCAAAAAAATTAAAAATGCATACCTTAATAAAAAAAATTGTGGCCCGAAAAAAAACTTTTTACGCTTAGGCTGTTATAAGATTGCTTCACTGGTGCAATCTCACAATTTTTCACACTATTGACGCAAAAAAATTACTAGACATAGGTACCTTGAACCTTAATTTGGTCAGTTTGGATTGTTTTTTATACATAAATAAATAAATGCTACAAATTATATTGCATAGTTTTGTCGAGAAAATTGTTTCAAAGTAACTTAACGATTTTAAAAAATCTAACAAAATTCGTTTTGTACAAATATCTTAAATTAGAAGGACTAAAGATGTTATTGCGTGCTTCAAAATCAGTTTTCAACGGAGCTACTAGGAAATTTCCTTTTTTTAATTGCTAATTCCTTATTTGTGTTTTTAAATAATGTACGAAACCTAGGGGCGCACGAGTTGCATACGAACTTAGCAATATTTAATTTTTTAAATAATCAATTTGAGAATACGATATAAAAATTTTGAAACACTGCAACCTGTGCTTTATCAGTTACTTATAATCTTTAGAATCACTAATACTAAACGTAATTATTGCGATAGGTAATATGATAATGATGATGATAATAGGCATGAGATTTTACGATCGTAAAAGTTTTTAACTTACTCTTGATCGATGATCCAGTGCAGTGTGTAAAATGAAAAAACATGGTCAAAACTTCGAATCAACTCCTCCGGTATGTCACTTTCTATGTCCAGGACCGAGAAAATGGTCCGCTCATCTCCGTGGTGTTCATTAGCGAATTGTACCATCCTCTCACTGATATCACATCCCACCAGCTTCTTGAAGTTAGCCGGTATAAAATTCTTCAGGATACTCGTCGTAACACCCCCATCTCCACAGCCTATATCTAGGACTGTGTCGAAATTTCTCCATTTTATTTTAGTTGCGTATTCTTCTAAACATTGCAGAGCATCTCTTTTTTGTAAGTCGTTGCTTTTGTGGTATAACTCGGCATTGTTCATTTTTAAAATTGTAAGAATTTCAATCAGAGAATTTCTTTTACAAAAGAAAATTAAAATGGGTTGTCGTGTTTTTTTTAAAGGTAACTTTTAGAATGCGCGGGCGCTAGGTCGCCGTTCTCGACGCGGTTTCGGCGAGCAGTCGCAGTAGGAGCGCAGCTCGTATGTATTTATATGTGCTACCGTCGCACGACATCCTCGATTGCTGTGTCAAAATCGGCAGACAAAAGCAAGGGAACCGCAGGGTTTGTTCCCAGCATCTGGATACAAATAATATATATATATATATTAGACATTTATTAGCCTTATACACCCTAAAACTGAAATATACAGTCGAGAGTTCGAAAATGAAGATATATTTGTATTTCTTATTTGTAATGAACCTACTACAAAACCCAACCGTTCAGTCCGCTTCTAATTAAAATTGTTTTTTTTATAATCTTTTAAAATATTCATAAAATATAATACTGTGGGACTTTTTCGCAGTTATATTAACAAACCATGTCTCGAATTAATACTGTCATTAAGAAAAAAAAACCTTCTAGTAAACAAATTAGTAGTACAAATGTTAGAGAGGAATTGAATCAATAAAACATTGAGAAATTTCGCAAATATAATTTGCGAAAGTTATCTGCATGACCCTAAAGGTCAACTGGTAGAGAATACATTCGGCATAAAGTTCGCCTTTTTACATTTTGACATGAAGATTCAATATTAATTATTGGTGAACCGCGCACCAAAGTTTTATAATTTGCAAGTTTGCACACACAGGGGGTGTTACTTTATAAATCTGTGCCTCCAGTGAAAAAAGATCTAACTTAGAAAATGCTACTTGTCAGGTTACCAAATGAATGCTTTTTAATAATGTTCTGATTTTTTTCTTTTCTGAAAACGGTTCTATGTTATATTCATATTCATGTTTAATTTCATAAAAACCATTAAATTGTTTGCACAAAAAAACATTAATAAAAATCATTTATTATGTCTCCAAATTTAAAAAGTACCATTTTCGAAATTAGATCCTTTTACACTGGAGGAGCAGAAATCATTGCACTATAAACATTTCATCCGTCATACCTTAAATTATAATGATGACACAATAGGTCAAAAAGTCATTGAAAAACCAAAAAAAATTAATTTAGTCAACGATACAGGTCGATATCACAATATAGGCAAACAATCTGTTTACATGTTGCATAATTATGTATGTATCCATAAAATTGTGCAATTGCATGGAAGGTCCAACATATATTTCGCTTTTCATAAGCAGTCCTTGCTTCAGGATTATGAATGAGTGTATCACGAAGTAGTAAATAGTTACTCTGTACATAGTTTTAAAAAAAATCTAGCAGAAAAAGGCAATTCATCTTGGAAAGTTTGCTTTGACGAGAATCGAAGTTGCGATCTCTTGCCTCTTTTGAGCTTCACCGACTCGAAGACCACCTTAGAGTGAGATAACAGAAGATTATTAACTGTAGGCAAGCTATGACCGGAACTCTATACACTAGGTATCTACCTCCGTTGAAATAATAAATGTATGAAGCCTTTTGTTATTCAATTTCCTTGTAAGTTTTTCTGCTCGCTAACTACGTTTCAAAGTACTTACTACATATAGACCGAGAGTTTGTTACCATGTTCTTGGCTTTTTATTTCAATACATGAAAGGGGTTATGACCCCCGGATAGTACAAAATTGTGACGACCTAGCTTAGATAAATAGTCAACAACCATTATTAAAAAAAAAAGTATAAACTTGTAAAGGAAAATGGAACGAAATCCCATGACCAATAATTTAAAACTTAATGTACCTGTCATTGGCATTTTATGAACTCTTACTTTGATAGCGAATATTTGAAACCAAATTAAAATATTCCGAGTTTAATTCTCTCAATTTGTATCTTTTTAATTTCTGCTTTGGAAATAAAATTTCAAAAGCTAAAAATAACTAACCATTGGCCAAGAAAACTGAAAAACGGAGTAAGTAATCGACGCATGTATATTCTAATAAATTAAACCGTAAACTTCGCGTGTCTGTACATTAAAGACAAAAAAAATTTGGGGCATCTAAGCATAAGCAACAGAACACATTTCGATCATTTTTGAAATTATTGTCTGTTTGTCTGTTAGTTTGTGCACGCATCACTTAAAAACTACTAAACGGATTTTGATGTACTTTTCACAGAAACATGGGGCTTAACTTAAATTAACATTTAGTCTTTATTTCGACTCAATCAAAAGTTATGGAAATTTTTAGTTTCCTAATACATTAGTAGGTATGCAATTTAACAAAGAAGTGTATAATGTTTCAAATTGCAATGAGTTTGGAGTACATTTGGAGGGGTGGGAGTGGCAGTGGGAGTGGCAGTGGCAGCTCGAGCGGGAGCGGGAGTGGGAGCGGGAGCGGGAGCGGGACCGGGAGTGGGAGCGGAAGTGGGAAGAGGAGCGGATTCTGTAGTCCACGCGAGCGGAGCCGCGGGCACAGTTACTTTAAAATAAATAGGAGTATATATTGTTAGCGACTGAAAGGTGCTTTTTTGTAGTATTTTTATGTTTGAATTGTAGTTTGCATTTTAATGGCCTCGGACACGTAAATTGTAAATTTTAATATTATGTCTTAATGTGATTAATTTTTAGTTTACTATCACAAGAGTCCACGTTGTCGGTAACAGGTATGTTAAATAAGATTATTATTTATTGTTATAGGCGTAACACCTGTTGTGGCGGCGCGCAACAGGGACGGTCTTGGCTGTTGGTAAATCGAAATGCAATAAACAATACAAACCATAACGTTGAATATTTATCCTAGGCTCCTGTACTATGTCGATTTTCCTCAACGAACAATTCTGTAACTACAAAGTAGGCGATTTCGTACTCGGCCCGAAAATAGATGGAGATTATCGATGTTTTGGATCTATAGGCGCCTCTGCGCATAAACACCCTTTTGTATCGTAATTTATTGAATCGCTGGCCTTCATCTTCGACTATTTTTATTTGTATTTTGTCATATTACTCATTATGCATAAGGCGGCACTTGACATGGGTGTCTTCTCAAAAAGTAATTGCAAAATAAGTTGAGCTAGAGTTCGCAATAGACTAAACTTGTAAATGAGTTACATGTGGTAATAATGTAAACTACTTTATTATGGTTTTTGTGTATTTTTATCGTACAATAAACAGTAATTAAATTGAACAGACTTATTTTTATTTATTTTTCGGACACATTTTGAACTTTCGTAATATCATATTTAAAAAAACCATACATAGTTACATTTGCTTGAGACCAGGCGGTTGGCCGTTAGACCCTAAACGCCAGAGGTCGTGGATTCGATGGGGATGTTGGGAACCAGGGACATAGTTTTGAATAGGTACCTAGTTGTACAATTTGTATAACTTTATATCCTTGTCAAATTCCTATCGTACAGGAGAAAATTCTAGTTTGGGAATAGACAAGTGTATGTATGACTAGGTAGTATATTATGTATGTAAGAAATATTTATTTATCTTTTATTTTATATGCAACTTAAGAAATTTTCTTAAAATATTTGTTATAATATCATTATAAGAATAATTTTAATTAGTAATTCCAAAAAGTTCATAAGAAATGATTCAGGTATGCTATAACTGTGTCCCTCCCTGTCAAGGGTCATTACACGTTTTTTGTTCCCTCTCTTGTAATTTCTTTATTAATTATTTTCTTTAATTGTTAATAATATTTAATGTTTGTTTTATATAGGCACTTTAGCCAGTTGCAGTGCATAATGTTTTAAAGCACCAGATAATGAGAGTTCTTAAATTGCAATTTTTGTACCAAATGAGAGTAAAGACATACCTACTCGTAGGTCAAGCAAATGTCACTTTGGTCGTGTGAATTTTAACGTGTCAAATATTTTTGCTTAGGGACAGTGGGGGACTGTTGGACTTTCCGTGTAGGTGCTGTGCGATACGTATTTATACGTAGTTTGACGTTCCCTTCTACCTCACCCCACCTCATTCCCCGACGGTCCCCCACTATAGGTATTTCTTCTCACCTTCGTTAAACTTAACTCGATGATAAGCTAAGCTCATCATCATCATCAGCCTGAAAGAGTCCAATATTGGACATAGGCCTCGCCCAAGGTGCGCCACTGAACCCGATCGGCTCTTCTCGTCCATTCACTACCAGCCGCCTTACGCAGATCGTCGGCGCTCCATCTAGCGAGGGGTCGTCCCACACTACGCTTACTAATCTCAAAAATGGAATATGTTTGATTTTTCATTAAACTGAACGATTAATTTGACGAAATTTGACCATATTATTCATGGCATGTAAAAATAATATGTTATTGTATGTATACTCGTATCTACAATATTATAATATACTTACCTACATTTATGTAGTAAGTGTGAATTATTTTATTTATAAATCTCTCTTCCTTTAATATATGTTTATTTATATCCTGCACTGCACTCCTAGTATTATTATGTTCTTATGGTCTCCCGTTTATATTTTAGTTTCTCCTATAGTTAAGATATAAATTCATACAGATACTTATAGAGACAAGTCTAGCTTTGTACAAAAATTTATATAAAATGGGAGAGAAGGAAGTAATTTAATCGTTCGAAAATTCCAGATTGAAATATTAAAAAAAGGAAATTTTATCAAATTGATTACGATTTTCTTAAAATTTCGCAAGCGGTAAAACTTAACTATAATACAGTAATATCCATTGCCCCTGGAAAATAAATTGGTACAACATACAACGTGAATGAACACAATGAATTTATTTGCGATTTTCTCAGAAATTGTAAAAGCAATTTTATTCAGACTATTATTTTTAATGCGCAACCCTCTGGGACTAAGCTCTATGGAAGGTATAGTATTTTTACTATTATAATGCTATTAATATTTTACTTTTAAATACGAGTAGAACTACATGATGTCATTGTTTATGTCAAAAATTGGCTAAAAAATGTAGTATAATTTGCGATTCTATAATTACCTTCATTTGTTTTTGAGTTTAGGCTTTAAACTGCACTTGTATGAATTTCATAGTATCATGTACATTTTCTATTTTTAGTCATTTGGAAATGCAATCTTTGTTTGTTGTACCTAATTATGATAATTTAAATCGTTTTTCTTGCTAATCAATTTTGATTCGGTTGAGAAAGTTGTACGGTATGGTACCTATTATTATAATTTTAGGTATGTGTACAACAAAATGTGATGTGTGATGATATACCGAATAACTACACGGCTCGGTTCGATACCTTTGCGACTTGAACTGAAATCACTTAAAGGATAATAGCAGTAGCCTAAAGCGACCTACGCTTATTTCAATTGTACTTGGTTTGGAACAAACCTAACTACAAATCAGTACCGTACCTACCTGTCGAATGTTGCGATTTCCATGAAATTGGGAAAGAGTTTCTATCTGCAAACTTCCAAAGTAGGTAAGCAGAAAATTGATCGAGACTTCTACAATGAACGTACTTAATACCTAGTTGACAAAAACTATTTATATCTTTAGTTAACGAGCGCCAGAGGTCGTGGGTTCGATTCTGGCGACAGACAACTTTGTTAAACTTGTAACACAAGTTGGCCCCAGTCAGGGTATAATAATTGTGTATTTGTCTTGGCTTTGGATAATTCTCGTGGAGAGAGAGGATCCTAATTTAACTAAGGACCAGAATGTGTCGAAAGACGCACGTCTAGTAATTCACAATGCGGTGATGATGCCAACTTTATTATACGGGAGTGAAACCTTGGTTTTCCAGATGACGAATGAGGGTAACATGAATGCTAGTGCGGCGTTACTTTAGCCGGCCGAATACGTAACCAAAGATGCGCATTATGTCTGAACTAGATTTAGTACTCCTGCAATACTATATATTATACTGTATTGGCAATACGGTATTTCCGGACAAGTACAATTTGGATCTTATTAAAGGAAGAGTGAATAGGCATCTTCTGGGTAAGCGCGCTCCACCTTAGGCCTCATCATCACTTACCATCAGGTGAGATTGAGATCAAGCGCAAACCCATTAACAATAAATAAAAACGAATATTTATTTCTATGTATACCACAAATAATTGCCTGTTTATTATTTGTTCGCTACTGACTCTGGGTCTGTGCAATAGCTCAGTGCCTATACTGTGTGCCTATGTCTATAAATTAATGTAAATGATTAGATTTAGAAGTTTAATTAAATAATTTTGAATTTTGGATGAAATGGGTCATCATTAAATATGAAGAATAGCATGGCTAGATGGAGCGACGATCTGCGTAAGGCGGCTGGCAGTGACTGGATGAGAAGAACCGAAGATCGGGTTCAGTGGCGCACCTTGGGAGAGGCCTATGTCCAATAGTGGACTCTTTCGGGCTGATGGTGATGATTAGCATGTTTCGTTGGTTCGGACATGTTGAGGGAATAAGTGATGAACGAATGATGAAACAGATATATACAGCGAATGTGCGTGGTAGTATAGGAGCCGAAGACGACCTGACTGACATATCAAGGTCAGATAGACCGAGAGATTACAGACAGACTCGTGAAGATCACTCATTCGGCGAGCGTGATGAGACTAAAGGTGCAAAAGCGGTGTGTCAGGATCGCCTACTCCGTCAGGGACGTAGCGTGAAGATAAAATATTATAAGAATTGTATCTCTGATTACTACTCTGGGCTGGAGGTTGGCGGTCTTGTAAAATATGAATCATTATATACAGGGATGTCCAGTACATAAACGTAAAAACCAAATTGGGTGTAGATGGGTATAAGAATGTGTTTCATGTTCACTGAAACTCTTACAATTTTCGAGATTTTAGTACCGGTTTTGTAGAGTTGACTTTCTCTAAGGGTTTCACTGAACATGAAATTTTAGATTCTAATGGGGCTTGATTACTTTACTAACGTTAATTTACTGGACACCTTGTAGAGATATAACAGACAATACTGTCCATCAACTAGATCTGACATCCATAGGAAGAAGTCGTAAGTGAATTTACCATACCAAAATGCATTGTATTTAAGACAAGTCAAGTCAAAAGTCAAAATCATTTATTGCATATGAGTACACTTGGTACATTTATACACGTCATTTTTTTTATCGACTACCGCTTCCTAGGTGTTAGCGCTGTGAAGAAGAAACGGCGCAACAAACTTCACGCAACACATCTTTTAAAAATCAAGTTTGCATACAGTTAATAAAGATTTTGCGAAGCTGGATTAACATTAGTACCAGGCATCTTTGTCATTCAAATAATCGTTTATTTTATAATAGGCTTTCTTACAAAGTTGTTTTTTAATGTGAATCTTAAACTTTATGTCCGTCATATTTAAGATTTCCTCTGGTAGCTTGTTGTAGAAGCGTATACATTGTCCCGTGAACGATTTGCTGACCTTACTTAGTCTTAACCCGTTTATTTTTATTTTTATATAAGATTTTCCATATAGCGCAATTTATTTTAATTATTAGCGAATAGTGAGTTAATTACTAGATTCATCATCATCATATATATAGGACTTATAGACGTCTACTGCTGGACATAGGCCTTCCCCAATGAACGCCACCAAACCTGGATTACTAGATAAAGATTTTATTATTATATCCTTTATTAGCTATTTAAAAAATAACTACATATAATTATGATATTTGGTGCACAAATGCGAGCTTATCTCTGATAGCAGTCTCTTCCAGCTAACTACATTTGAAATTTCATATGACGCTTTATTTTTATAACTTAAATTATTCATAATTTGCTTACATTTGGCAATTTCCGGTCATAATATGACTTCTGAGTATCTATATCGAGGTATCTTTATTGTGTAAATATTAAGTGCATGGGCTCTCTTGGTTGCACGTTAAGATAGGTTTTAGTATAGTTTAAATATTGAAGGCTATTCGAATTGAGTTAAAGTTGAATTTGCTTTAGGGGCCTTGTCAAATTGTTATGCTACTCACAGTTTGGGCCGGACCAGCATTCGGCGATCTTCGTTGACCGAGCACGAAAAAGTGCATTGCCCTGCGCCGGCGCAGCCCGTCCGTAAATTTTTTATTGCCGGTTTTTGCGTCGTCAGTATCTACTCAGTTGTTAGGACTTGACCTAGCCTAATGCGATTTGTATTGATGACGCGAAGGCTCCGTTAGATGATGCGTGTAACGGTAGGTTGGTTACGTCATTGATTTATGTAGTGTTGTTGATGTAGCTGTTTTTTTGCTGATAAGCCTTTTTATTATGAGTCAACTAAGTACCTACTTATGGAGTAGTGCTACGTTATGTTATAAGAGTTATTCTGTTTATAGAGATAAAGTCTTGATTCATTAGAGTGTTTAGTGAGAGTAAGTATCTTTTAAACATATTTTCATGTCATTGTCATGTGTGTCATACATAATAAGGAATAAAAAATGTTAGTATTTTCTGGATCAGTTCATAAAAGTTTAAATTTAAAAAAAGAATACCGAATTTTTTCATACCTCTTTGAAATGTATCTCGTAAAGACGTTAAGTACCCTGTACGCGCATACATACTCGTGTAGATATATATACTGAAGTGATATAAACGATGGTACCTACATAAAGACAGAGCGTTGGTTTTGGTATACGCTCGCTGTAATCTAAACTTGAAATTCAAGGACAAAGTTAAAAACCGGCCAAAAAAGTGCATCCATACGATATAACACAAGTGCAATGTGCATTTAAATTGGTGCACGCGCAAAATGTCTTGATCGTTTTAATGTTAAACTCCAAAAAGTCCATAGAATCGATTGCATTAGTGTTTAATCGAGGAACGATTTTGTTCAACATGTCAAGGAGCTGAGTATGATCTCAGGTCAAGCTATGACTGCTTTCCAACGGTAAAGAAAAACATCGTGAGGAAACCCACACCTGAGATAATCAGTATGTTCATAGAGGAGCTGTGATCCGTCCTCCGTATCCAGGGGCGGCCTTAGGGCGGTGCGACCGTCGTCAGTCGTCGTCGTCGCAAAAAGGGACGCCGAAAATGCAACAACAAATCGTCTCTGTATTTTTTTATCTCACGAAATAAAAATTCTTACTGGACCTATATAAATGAGCTTATATAAATTAATGTTAATTATACCTAGTTGATTTTATTTTTCAAAACCGGATGGGAACTTTTACATAAACCTTCTTTTTATAACATACAACATTCCCACCCACTCCCGCATCTCAGACCTCTTTCTCGCTTACCCTCGTCGCTCCAAATGTAGTCCTCTTAATTAGTTCATCGCAATCAGAATTCCGCCGAGCATTACTTTGTTGCATACTTCAACGTGGTACCAATGTAATGTATGTGAGTTATTGAAAATTATAAATTCGCATTACTTTTGATCGAATTAGCCGATTACGATGAAATATCCGCTCCCGCTACCGCTCACGAATTCAGTCGAGCATTTACACCCTACACTTCTTTGTTGTAAATTTTGATTGACTGGACCGATTGCAATGAAATAAAGCCTATATGTTACACCGAATTCAGCACTTTGTTTCTGTGTAAAGTCCATCTAAATCGGATCAGTAGTTTTTAAGTGATGCGTGCACAAACAGATAAACAGACTAACAAATTAACTGACAAACATACCAAAATTCCAAAAATAATCGAAATGTGTCTTACTTATCCTTAGACCCCCATTTTTTTTTTGTAAATATCTTCAATGTATACAGACACGCGAAGTTTACGTTTTTATTTAGTAGATGACCAAATTCATTCTAATTTTAACTTTATCATAATTGGATAAGGTGCAAGGATTTGTTACTTAATTTTATACAATACGATCAAGATTCTACCCTAACCATCTGAACATTACGTATCTAAGTTCTTTCTACCATGAATTTGTAAATTGCAACGTGCTACGAATCAAAAGAATCGAAATTAAAAGATATAAAAATTTAACAATCTGCATTGTCTCCTGAGCGGGAATTATGGTTTTTCTCCATACAAGAACAACAGGAATTTTTCAAAATATTATTTGTTTCCAGTATCAAGTAGTGTGCACTTTGTAGCAATGCACACCGCACTCGTCCGCAATGTCACCCTGCGCGGGTTCAACCGCCGAATGCGCAAGGGCCAGAGAAAGGGCTCGCACTAAGGGATTATTACCAGGGATCGCAGTTAGGTAATGAAATTTATGGACTTGCGACGAAATGTATACAGGGTGTAAGGGACAGCCTTCCGAAAACTTTAATCACGGCTTCAGACCATCACCCTGAACAACGTACAGCAAGAATTTTTCGCCGGAAATAAAAAAAAAATTTCGACTCACCATACAAATTTTACAAATGACATGCCAGATTTGTATGAAGAGTCGATTTTTTTTTTATTTCCGGCAAAAAATTCTTGCTGTACGATGTTCAGGGTGATGGTCTGAAGCCATGGTTAAAGTTTTCGGAAGACCGTCCCTTACACCCTTTATAATAATAATATTCTGGAGTTGTTTCCGAAATTAATTTCATTTGTTCATCATTTATCATTCATTTACCTATGTATAAACCCATACAGTAATATAAATATAGACACTCCACATCGCTCATTTAATAATCGATCATTCTTTTTCCGCCTTCCGCTTACTAGTAACATAAAATACAAATAATGAAATAATCTTTTCTTAATTAGATATGATACCTATACTTTTTAATTATTAATACTAAGAACCCCGGGATTTTCATTAAATCAGTTAATAAAATCCCGTAAAAAGTAATTTCCATATTAATCTTCCTTGCTATACTTTCGTCATAAGGACATAAAAGGACACTACCTAATTCCGATCCTTGATTATTATATTTAAAACGAAACTCAGCGCACGAACGAACATCAGTACCTATATTCTCGTATCATCATCCCTTCAAACTCAGTACAAGAACCAAGCATGTAACATCACTCCTGGAAACGAACATTGCTGGATACATTATACGCAAGATGTCATTACAGATTAAGTCTAGCAACAGTTGGTGGCATCGTGGCCTAGTAAGATTTAGTAGTTGGTCCTCGTATTTTTATTTATTGCAGAGTAGCAGCTTAATTGAAAATAATTTCAGTGGCTATAGGAATGATCGTGTCCAAGAATCAGCCTCAATAATAATTTAAAAGAAAATACTATTTTCCTAAGCTCCAAATCTACAGTAAATTTGTACAGTAGGTACCTACTCTAGAAGAGAGGCACAAGTTTTGTTTTTAAATAGGATCCTTTTAAGTTTAAATTAGTTTTTTACTTAAATCAACAATCTGTCTCCATATTTTTCTGCTATAGAGGCCTATGACAGATAGACAAAATAATATTAACTTCGGGTATAATCCTTCATTATAAAACATTAAACCGTTATTATTAGCTTATGTTATATCATCACTTATAATAATTTACGACCCTCGTTTATTACCTACGAGTATAGCAGGGTGCAAAATGTGTATGGTTGGCGTTTGGACAACTTGATCTTGTCGTGCTCCCTACACCTGATGATACACTAAAATCTCCCAATTTCCGTTCTAAAAGTATTTCCCTATCATTTATCTTTCCCAACTTATGATCAAGATTGTTACTTTACAACTGATATAAGCTTATCGATGCACTATGGTGTAAATGGCCTTCTGGAATCCAGTGAAGTAACATACAAAGCCAAACATACCAAGCTTATTGAAAATACAAGTGTTACGGCCACTTTTACTAGTTTTGGGATAGGATATTGACTTGTTCTAACTTTCACTCCCAGATTTCGTCATCACAGTCCCGGCCGGTACCCGATCGTTGTGCCACCATTACAAAACTATATTTTATAGGTGTACGTGTAAATAAGTTTTAGTTTCTTTTGAGGGTTCCATATAGTCAAGTTGGCTAAATGGATAGACGTGGCAATTTTCTTAAGGTTAAAATGTAAAGAAGTCAGCGTTCAGACATACTTTTCGTGCAGAATCAGCAACATAGTTATGCAGAGTTTTACATTATGTGAACAAAACAAAATAGCATCATCATCATCAGCCGAAGAAGTCCACTGCTGAACACAATACTTCCCAATAAAATAAAATTTTTGGTGGTGTGTCCATTGGGGGATTTGCTACAATTACCACGTTGGGCAGGCGTATGATCTCAATATACACAGGAGAACCTTTTTTGCTCGTCCCTGGTACAATGTCTAAATCGCTTCGACGACACCCACGGAAAGATTGGGAGTGGCTTAGAATAAATACTAAGCACACACGGCTAAATGAACTAAAATAAAATAATTAACAAAATATAATACAATTAAATATTGTTACCTATGTAGAATTCATACTAAATAATATAGCTTGGAAGTATTCTAATGAGAAAGTAAGAAGGTCTTTGATATAAATTCAAAATAATCTTATTGATCCCTAAGCTTCAAACCACCTGCTATCCAATAAACCTGTATGACATGAGTTGCCATGACCAAACTTAACTCCACGAACGATGCGTTTATGATAAATAAATGTTGGGAAATGGTCAATAAGTCCCTCAAATAGAAGAAAGATCATGTAAGTATATGTGTTAACATTCATGAAAAGAGCCAGAGTTACATCATTTTTATCTGTCTAATGAACTATGTTCGATCTCCCAAGTAGTTATTACGGCAGATTTTATCGTTTTTGGTAACAAATGAAAGTCTATGAAATCAGATCAAAAAAAGGGTTCTATTAAAAAAGTCCTCACTGCAATATGTCGACAGTCACCTCGCCTCATAAAGTAGGTCCTTGGCTAAAATCTCATGAAGAAATTGCCAAGAAAAACCTCTGTACTGTCCCATCATCACGACGATTCGCAGAAACCGTCGTGACCGTCAGAAATAACAATCTATTATAGTGGAGATCTATGGACAATTTATATAAGACAATAGGATAGTTTTTATAATTTTCCACAGTACAGTAAGCTCTAGTTAGAGATTGGATGTGCTGTACAAAAATAATCCCAAATGCCTCGTTGTCATAAATATTCAAAGCGCATTCCGTACGTTCCGAAAACATTTGCACCTACGCAATCTTTCACTTAAATTATTGCAAAAAAATTCGTACTTTCGTCCTCTCCCAACCAGTTACCGAGTGCAATGCCCCACGAGCATTACTACCCAAATTTAAAATTGATTCGTCTTCCTTGCCGCACTTACGCTTGATTGCAAATGTGCAAGAGGAACGGCGGCATTGGTTAGTCATATTTAGGTGGTTATTCGTCTGGTATACTGGTGTCCCAATCGCACTGAACTTAAGGCAGGTTATGATTAGAGGTCATAAAGGATGAGTTGTCGTAGGTTTAGAATATACCTATTCACGAAGTACATTGAATGATAATTACTGTGGCCCTACTTTGATACACAAAACCGGATCTAATACTGCGTTTATGTAGACACATTATTAAAGTTTATGTACATGACTGGAGCAAATTTCTTATAGCCTGGATTATAGGGTTAGTTTCCAGTCTCAAGTTACAATCATTAGTCAGTTTATGTGCTGCTCCTGAATAAGATTTACTAATTAGTCATGAAGTACTTAAATATTAATACCATTTCAAACTCAAATGCCCTGAAGAGTTTATGGTCTGGTGTCTAATATAAAATTAAATACTCTCGTTATCGAAATACCGCTTTTATCTTCTTGTTTTAATTTAAAAAAACTACTTAAAGAGTTATTTACTAACATTTTGCTTATTCAGCCATCTACCTTAGCACTTTAGAACTTCAGAACGTTGCATGGTTCTTTGGACAAAGCGGGACCGTACGGTACGCTGTTTGACTTCGAAGGTTTCAATACGGAGTTGCTAGATGGCGGTATACGGCGTATAGAGTTAAGTTTAGTAGGTAGATACTAGGTACCTCTGTAGTTGTATCAACACAAGTCCACTGCTGGGTCAGGCAACTGCTAAAATCAAGCCATACGCTTTTGATGAACAGTACCTATATGCAGTTTACATATTGCTAGTTACTTCGTCCGCTAGTTCATCAAGTTAAAATAGTATTTGTAGGATCCAGATTCACAAAAAATATTTTTATACCGGTAAAATCAATTCTTTCCAAATAATAACACCTAGTTAAAATACCTTCAGTCTATCTTATCTCCTTCTTTTTATATTTATTCCAGTAGTAGTACTTATACCTGTATAAAATGTTCTAAGTTTAGGTTTGAAAATATATTTAAATTATCTATTTAATGTGTTTCTTGTCATGTGTTTACCTTAGTTGTGTACTCATGTAATTGAGTCACAATATATCTCAAATCCTTTAACCTAATGTATCTATTTTGTAATCATAGTGAAGTGCCTGAGTACCAAAGATAATATATACTAGAGTCCAAGTACCTAATAAATAAAATAAAAATAAAATCAAAATTAACTTATTAGAATGTTAATGTCTGCGGTTACAAATTCGGTTCAGTTTCTGAAAAATCACAACTAAATATCAACGTCTAATATTTATCTGTTCTACTAGTGATTAAATGATTCTTTTATTCACTTTTTTATTCACGTAGGCTCGGGCGTTCTAGAGCCAGAAGACGTGAGCGTGGGTTTGATATATATAAGTTGGTGGTGATATAAGTTGGTCCCGGTTTAGGCGTCTTCTCTGTGAATTGTACCGTCTAAATACCATAGTAGGTACAGTAATTTATCCTACATATAATACTCGTACACTAAGTAATATAATCATGATTATTTATTTAATTCCTATAAATGAAAACAACGTTATACCCATATTAAGAAAAGTTAAAAATATCATCGGATGTAAGAGAAGAAAACTGATAATCTACTATTACTATATTTTCACGGTTGCTTTGCTCATGCGTAGGCGCTGTAACCAATGACCTTCCAGTATTATAAGCGCTCATTAACGAGGGTGAAAGTAAGTTAAGTAACGAACGTTTCTTAAACTAATGTAAATCCAATTAGTTATAGTTATTATTTTCTACAATGACACGTATTACCTAGGAATTTAATATGCAATTATATTGAGTAAGTACTTTATCTGATAAGCACCTTATACAAATAAGGTACTCGTATAGGGGGGAGGGGGGAGGGAAGTGAAGGGAGGGGGATAAGTAGGTGCGAGTTTTGTTTTGTGCTGTGTCTCTATGTAAAATTGATACGGTTATATGTTTGGATACTGAGGCCAAAACTGTCGTTATATTGTCATGTCAGCCCCTAGAAGTCCACTGCTGGACATAGGCCTTCCCCAATGAACGCCACCACACCCGGTCCTCCGCCCTAAACATACAGCCGCTACCGGCCACCTTCTTCAGGTCGTCGGTCCACCTGGCGGCGGGGAGTCCCACCTTGCGAGCGCCGACCCACGGTCTCCACTCCAGAACTCGTCTGCCCCAACGGCCGTCGGTTCTGCGGCATATGTGGCCTACCCACTGCCACTTCAGCTTACTAATCTCTTCGGCTATGTCGGTGACTTTCGTTCTTCGTCGGATCTCCTCATTACGAATCATATCCTTCAAAGATACCCCGAGCATAGCCCTCTCCATATATTGTATTCCCCATAAATATCGTAATATTAGATATATATAATAATAATATATATTTAAGACTCATTAATGTTAACTAAAGGTTATTTTATAGTTATTATAAAATAACATTTAGTTGGCATTAATGCGTCTTAAATATATAGTTTAAGTATCTAATGTCGATGAAACTCATTCAACACAACAAGACGTCCACACTCATAGATAGGGCATTCGTATCGTACATACTTCTATTTACTGACGCACACAAAGACGTCCTCTACCCAAAGAATACCTAAAAAAATATACAAAACCGTTTTTCCTTAGAATAAGCGGGACGGAGTACGGATCTTATTTTTCTCGCGGACGTTTCAGTCGCTCTCGGGAGGGGTGGGGGCGCCCAATGCTTCGGGAGTGGGAGTGGGGACCCCCACCACCCCCTGCAATAATACTGCGTCACTATTTTGCGCCATTACCTACACTCGCTTCCTATTCTATAAGTAGCGTCGGTGGTAGAACGTAACCGTCTGAAACTTGGCGCTGAAACTGAAAACGCTGTATAGTGAGTACTATAGTTAGACTAGCTGTATGAAAAGACACCTGAAGATAGAAGATACCCGTTACAGGGCATACAGTATCGAATACTGTATGCCCCAGATAATGGCACCGCTTGATAAATCAATTAGTATGGAAAGGCGGCTTATATCAAATTGAAACTTAAGATCAGTCTTTAAGTAGGTACCTAGTACCATTACTAAGGATGCAACGAATGCGAATCCTACTAATAATATTATAAACGCGAAAGTTTGTAAGTATGGATGGATGATTGTTACTCTTTGACGTAAAAACTACTGAATGGATTTTAATGAAACTTTACAATAATATAGCTTGTACGTCAGAATAAACACATAGGCTACAATTTATAAAGATATTGTGTGAATTGTCCAAAATATCAAGTAAGTAGGAAAAACTCTACCATCTGCGAGCTATTCTGTCGTGCGCTGCCAAAACCGCCAGAGTTACACATATGTAATGTATGATGGAAATGTTTATCTTAAATAGTCCTAGAAAAAAGCCAGCTACAGTATATATCTATATCTTATATGTAAGCCATTATAGCCAAAATAGTGAACCATAACTACAATAAATATTGATAATTTATTTTAAGTGCACATTTGGTAGTAATAAATTGATTTCTAAATGAAAATAGATACTTTTATCGCTATATATGCTTATATATATTCTTTTCTACGCCACGCTAATATAAGCTACTCGAAATACTAATCCTGCGCAGACGAAGTCGCGGGCACCAGCTAGCTGGTGTTGTTGATACTAGTATCAAATAAATATTCGCCGAACAAGAATATGAATCCTAATCCAAATTGATTAAATGTCTAATTATGAAGCGTAAATAAGAAACAAATGAACAAACTCATGTTACGCTTTTACAGCTAGGCTGTTTAATTAATGCATGAAAATTTGTATAATCATAGTCATCAGCCCGTAGATGTCCACTTTTGGACATAGGCCTTCCCCAATGAACCCCACCACATCCGGTCCTTCGCCCTCCGCATCCAGCCGCTTCAGACCACCTTATTCAGGTCGTCGGTCCATTTGGCAACGGGGCATCACACCCTAGTCATAATCACAATAACCATAATAATAGTCAATAATAGTCTGTATCATGGGAATAGGCTAATTTTCACCGTGAAAAAATCCATCGGAAAAAATGCACACATGTGGGCGAAGTCGTGGGCAACAGCAAACTATAGTAATATTTTTTATTCAATACGAATATAAGGTTTTCTCTGTTAATTTAGTATTAATATCCAACAATATGTAAAGACAAAAAAGATTTTATTAAAAAAAGTTTTTTTTGGATTTCTACATACGGCCAAGAAAACGTGGCGTTCTCAAATAGTCATTATGGCTCATATCACTACACTTAGCCTTTTTAATGATTTTCACTGATTTGAACCTACTACTGGCTCAACTGGAGTCTCTCTCTCGCTCGATAAAAATCAATCGCTGACCACGTCCCAAGTTTTACCTGAATACTTACACAAAAAGATTCTGTAAAGAGGTTACGCGCTAAGTCTTCGGGATTTCGAGCACTCGCTCTGTGGCGCTTGTATGTGTTGCAGCGTACCGTACCTACTCGTACATACCGTACGTGGTTCCGCTTTACACATACACCGCCGCTGCCACATACTAAATACGTAGGTGTAATGAATTTAATTTTAACATAATACACCACCAACGTGTCTATTTCTTCCATAGAAACTTAATTGTCTTTAACGATAGAACATTTCCAAGACATACTAAGTAGGTAAGCTGCTATTATTAATATTTTACTTAAGATTGGGACTATTATATAGATATATCAAGTATATGTAATTCAAAAAATTAATACATCTATTTTTAAAAAGTTGCAGTCGTCTTAGATGTTCGTTTATTTATTTTAGTAGGTAACGGAATTAGTGATATGGTAGTTAAACTTTGCAATTTTATTATAATTATCGACGTAGGTAGCTATATCATAAGAGTATACTAGAAAATGTATAGATGAAAACTCCAGGTCCATTTAAATCTACCAAAATGTAGTTGGTTTACTGTGCTAACATAATACAAACACCTGATATCTCGGCCAGTAATTTCCGTGAAACAATGTTTAGGTCTAACAACCGCAGCGCTCTCAAATTATTGACAATCGATACACTGTGCAGCTTTAATTCAGCACTACATCGATGTTGGCCGGTAGTTTAGTACAAAAGAGCCGGTAATTATATTGTGAATGTGATGAACGCTTAAACTGTGGCTGGTATCACAACGCAGAACTATGACGGCGTTATCGCGACAATGTTCTAGCTAAGCGAGATATACGGGCCTTGAAATAAGCTTAATATTGTAAAGAGATATAATTATTATAATGAGTTATGTACCAGTGTGCTATTTACGCTGGATTAACAATAAAAACATGTCCATGTTATTGTGCGACTCATCGCTTGGCGAATTCTGTCAAAAAAAACTTACTTCAGTTAATGAGTTTATTTATTGCGGTGCTCGTAAAATTTTGGCGTGTAATTACATTGTGAATCCAGCTTATTGAGTTTCAGCGATTTCCGTTGTAAATGCAACGCATAAGGTGCGATAAAGTCTTGCTTCACGTAATGCTACAGCGGCGTAGCGCACGTAGCATAATATCGTTTTCCGCTTTGTTAGCTACGCCGACATAAAAAAAAGTAGTCATGCTATCGATTAGAGTCACTAGTTATTGCAATTAGTATATAATAACCGATCGGTGAAAGTATTATGTATGGATAAAATATTAATTTATTATGTTTACTTTTATGTTATTGCTTATTATAGACGGGAAGAGAAGAAGCCGCGTTTGCAATCTCCAATAAAATGTAAGTAGATTAAATTCTTTTTAATTGCTTACTTGTAGAGTTGACTGGTAGAATATACATTGACCATTTAGTTTGCCTATTGATTGTTGGTATTATAGTATGTCGGCACACATTTTGACGAACTGAAACCATTTTAAGTTACATTTGAAGAGATATTATTATACACTTCAAATATTTGAAGGAACTATCATCACCAACCAACTGAAGGTCCAAGTACAAACTTCCAACAAACAATGTTAAGCTTTAATAAAACTCCAGGAATAGTTATACATAAGCGGAATGGAAATGCAACTATCTGCTCCGAGGACACTAAACATACCTTCGATATAGGCTTGGAGACAAAGTATTCACCAATGCACGAGTTTTCAACAACTTAAACACTATATTCGGTAACTATTGCTGCTTTATAGTAAAGAAGGATTTTCTCTGTAATTTGATGTAAGTAATGAATGGTGTGCAAAGGGGAATTTGTGTAGTTGATTTGGTGGGTAGTGTTGTGGTACAGGGTTGGGTGTGAGGCGTCGGTCCTTTGATTCTGGCGAGATTAAACGTGCGGCAGACGGTGGCCCCTATCGATTGTTGTTGTAATTACAACGCTCTCCTCGCCCAGTCGCAAATGAAATTGTTCCGGACCAACCCAGCTGTGGATGCCAACCTGTTATTGCTATTGTCTACAAAGGCTATGTACATAAGAGGTATAATATAATGCTGAGTTGACATAACACTATGACTTTTTTTTAAATTACACACCGCGCTGTCCAGAGCCTGGTGTTAGGACATAAATAAACCTCCTATTATTTTGCGAGTTAGACTATGGCGTAAACTTAGATCGAATATAAAAGGTTCACAGATAGAAAGTTAAACTAAACTACAACATTAGCTCTCTAACTCTCAAGTAATTTATCATTTTGATCAGTTTATATGGAAGCAAAATTGAGTGCAGGAAGTTCCTCTTACATTGCATAGTACGATAGCAAATATATCTAACTGTCATTTGAGAGACACCAACACTTTCCACAAGAAACCAAACCATCTACTGAAAAAAGCTAATACATAATGTAGAAGGCTTTTCAGGAGCTAAATGTCGCCACGTCTGCGCACTAAGCATTAAGGCGGTCACGAATCCACATCCGAATCCGAAATACGAATAGAAACAGAGACAGAAATGCAATAAAACATTCGAAACGTATCTACGGGCACGTGACGTAGCCGCCTCCCCGCGACGCATGCGCCCTACACTCGCACAGAACAAACCGACAGTTCCAATTTCAATCGTAGAAAAAAAATAACCAATTCGAAATGGAGAAGGCTTCGCTGCGACCAATGGGAGCGCTCACAGTCGTAATGCCAACTGTGTAGGCGGGGCGAATGATATCTAGCATTGGAATGTTCCTTGTATTTGTTTTGCTGGATGCGAAGGCTTTATTGCTCGGTGTTTGAGCCTCTTTCCCTTTGAGGGTGGGAACGGCGGAAAGCTCGATATGGTTTTGGGATGCGGCATTTCACATTATGTACCGAGTCCTCTGCAGCCTATGAATGGTTGACCCACATACGTATGATAGGAAGGGTTATTTGAATATTTTCAGGACCATTCAGACCAATAGGTATCTTTAGATTTATTAAGTTATGCCGAATACACGAGACACTGAAAGTAACCTATACATTTTATGTAAACAAGAACCCCTAAAACAAAACATTTCATGAGGGAAGTGCTTATGAAAAGAACCTAAATGAAAGTCTATAACGAAATTAGGGAATGTCGCTCTTCCGGACTTATAAAACTGTGAGTATTGATTTTCCGATAGGGAAAAAACGAAGGCAACGATCTATGCAGATCTGGAGTGCTCTCGGCACATCAGATGGCACCGGCGGGGCAGCCTCCGCAGACAATCGAACGGTGGGGGACACCCCCCACTGGAGGTCGGGGAACTGGCACAGATTATGTATCGAGGTTTGCTTCTGAAGACGCGACAAAAGTTTTCCTGATGAGTGAGGACAGATTGCTTCGTAATTAAAAATATAACACGACAATGTATAAGCGCAATAGATGAATGCAAGTCCTATGCCTAAAGTCTTTTCGTGATTAATCGTCAGCATTTTGTAAATTGTATTTAATTTTTTTTAATCCCAAAGTGTTTTTTTTTCTATTATCTTCTATTAAAACTTCAGTCTCGTAAACTTTATTTAATTTAAAATCCTTTTAGGGCAATTAATCAAAAAAAAACATACACAACTTTAATATATATTATAGTACAAAGAGAAATAGAGAAAGCATAAAGAGAAAAAGGGCCGTACAAATCTGTTATTACACAAACATTTTCCAGAATCTAATCCGGGTTTCCTTAATAATTTTGCCGACTGGACTGCGGCTACATCTGAATCCTCTCTACCACCTCACTAGCAAAATCTGTTCTCCCATACATTATCTTTGCCGATATCGACCCGTCGGCGGCGACTTCCCATTCTCGAAGTAAAACACGGCGGGAAGGAAACCGCGGGATAAACCTCCCCCCACCACCACCCCCACCCGATCTTTACGTTTCAGGAATAAATATTTCAGAGCGTGTGCTCGAGAAGTTAAAGTTATGTATCGCCCACGCCAGCGGTAACAATCTGAGAATGAGAAAAGCGAGCTTTGTAAAAGTAAAGCTTTGTAAGTTGCCTTTGTGTTGGTATATATGTATATAGGTACTGAATTTATATTTATTTGATGCTAAAGATTTTTTAAGTACGGATATAAAAATATTTCTTTGTAAGATTTCATTTATATAAGGTATCAAACTAGACTAAAAGGATACTCTTGTATCATTTTACCCGCTCAAATATATACGTACTTAGATGCAGTTTAAAATATTGCTAAGTAGTTAGTTATAAAGTAATATACACTTTTTTATCTATTTGTTAACCAAAGAGATTGTAATTCAGAGTCCTAAAATAATTTTAAAATGTTGTTCGCTGTCTGGCCACTTTCAAGAGACAAATAAATATTAATGCAATTTAATGAAAAGAAAACAAACCTCATATTAATTTCATCGGTGTTCTTTTGTTGAGTTGGATACTTTTATAAAATAATCAGAAATGAGATTAGTTACGAAGAAGTCTGATATTAAATTTCATCAAAAAAAATTCTTTTTTTAGATATTCTGACCAGAATCATTATTAAAGATTCTCACTAACAGCGGCCGAAAATCGAAAGTTTTGCGTACTAAAGCAAGTAAAGATACCGCAAGAACGTCACACTTGTCAATTCTCAAGCACACCTAGTCTCTTCTTTAGGCAGTTTCTCAGATATAGGAGCGTACATAATCTTTGCGTCGCCATTATTCACTGGTGAAATAAAATTACATAAGTTGGTATGTACTGGTTGAGTTACTACTACACTAGTTAGCTACAACCAGCGTAACTATTTTATGGTTATCGTAGGTATGAAATGCGATTTTATTGCCACGCCGCGGGAGAGGCGGTAAGGTCATTGATAAGCTTCACCTTGATCAGCGTCAAGCGTAAACAGACCAGTGAAATGCCCATACATGGGTATTAAGTAAAACAATTCAATAAAATTGAACTTGTTTCTGCTTCATTACTTAAAAAAATAAAGAGAATATCGTCGGCTTATTTATTGCAAGAAGTCACTAATTGCTGGGGACCAGTTAGTGACTTCTTGCAATAAGCAGTTAGTCGATTCTTGCTATAAGCCGGCGACGATATGATTTCTTACTATTCCAGTTTATTATACTGAAATAAAACCTTTTACAATACGAGCTGTATGCAATTGACAACCATTGTTGAATATTATTGTAGTGTTCGTACATTCATATACATATATAGGTCGTGATTAATATGGGTCATTGTTATAGAATACTGCCAGTCGTTGCAGCTTTATAGCCATAATTATGTAAGCTGTGATGTAACCATGTAAGCCCTGGAAATATAATGTTTACATTCTGATGCCATGCGGTCTGATGAATAGGTACCGTGGTAAATATTAAGTTTTAAGTACCTAAGTACTTATACTTAGCGCAGGCAATATGCAATTAATGCAGATAAAGTTTAAAGTAATGCAGAAATTTCCCAAAATATTAGCTAAGTTCTCAGGAGACTATTCCTCTCTACCCATAGGTTATTGCATTGGTATTGCGCAATATATTGAGACTTTTTTATAATTCTGATTAAGGTAGGTACATCTAAATATTTTTGAACAGTATTTAATCTGAATTTTAGTTGAAAATTCTTATTAGTTCAGTTATATATCAATCTTATCCCGATCTTCTGCAATGGAGAAGTAACTATGTATATTACGTCTAAAGGAATATACGCAGAGAACAATATACGAAATATTTATACTACGTTCGCATACACACTATTTGGATGCCTTCTTTATTCAAAGGAGAATGCCCCAAATTGTACGGAAGTTGGGCCTTGAACTTTGAACATTGCGTCTGGATCAAGTTGTTGGCAAAATAGAGGAAAAACACTAAAGATTATTATAAAAAGAAAATCGTTTAACTATTTGATGGAAAAATTGAATAATCTTACTTGAAATGAAATCTTCGTTGGCGCACAGTTTTCACAACACCGTGGGTATATGGTCACGATTAACCGCTCCAGATCTTGATGTCTTAGTTTGGTTATTAGTCAACGACAGTATATTGCGTTCGATACATTAGGTTCGTTAAAATAGATTTTTTCACCCAAATACATAATGTAAACAAACGGAGACAAAACAGGTGTTGACATGATATCGGATATGACGTCAGAGTACTAAACCATACTGTATATCAATAGTGATGTTCTACTACATCGATTTAACAAATAGTTCAACTACATAGATTAAAGAATAATCGATATTTCGGTTACGTAACAATATTTTCATAAATATCTTTAAAGAACGTGTGTATCACTTTAAATCAGTATAAATACCATGTTTCCAGTCAGTAAATAAAATACATGATGGGTGGATTAATAAATAAAAGGAAGTATCAAATATTGTTGACAAATATCGATTATAAATATATATCGATTTTAATTCTGTTTTCACTATTCTCGTTGAAAAGATACCGGTCGGCCGGCGGAAATCAATCAACGTTTTTATTATATGTTATTTTTAAACTCCCTATTCCATTGGCTTTAAAAAGCATTTGAAGGGATTCATAATTCAGACGGTACAAAAACGTGGACACTGACGGTGGGCCTGATCCACACGCTTCAAGTCGCTCAGCGAGCTATGGAGAGGGCAATGCTCGGGGTTTCTTTGAAGGATATGATTCATAGCCGAAAGGATTAGCAAGCTGAAGTGGCAGTGGGCGGGCCACATCTATCGCAGAACCGACAGCCGTTGGGGCAGACGAGTTCTGGAGTGGAGATCACGGATTGGCACGCGCAGGGTGGGACGCCCCGCCGCCAGATGGACGGACGACCTAAAGAAGGTGGCCGGAAGCGGCTGGATGCGAAGGGCGGAGGACCGGGTATGGTGGCATTCATTGGGGAAGGCCTATAATAATAATAAATCGTTTATTATCAGGCAACTTGGTCCATAGCCCATATCTTTACCTAGGAATACATACATTATTATAACCAGCCTATGTCCAACAGTGGACGTCTAAAGGCTGACATGATGATGATGATAATTCAGACCAATATTTTTGGTACATGAATGATGAAGATGCATCTTAGGCCCAGTTTTGGGCATTCTCCTTTAAATATTCTAGAGCACCAAAACTTAACTCATACATAGTAATTATAAGGAATTTTACTAATTTATGAACATAAAAAAATATAATTTTATCTATTTTTTCATTACAAGCAAATCCCCGAAAACCTGGAGATCCTATTAGAGAAAAGGTAAACGGAAAGAAAAATGTTCTTGCATTCTGTGGTTTCATTCACATAACTAAGCACACTGCAGTTATTGCCGTTTGTGTGCTCTACGCATATATACATCCACACCATAACCTATGCAAGATAAGTAAAGTACGCAAACGTAACCATTCAGATTTCTGCAGAGTGTTGTGACGTATGTTCAAGAAAATGTTTAAACACGTGATTCGGGCATGTGTATATACCCGATGAAACTATTTGCTGACTTAAATTCCTGAATTCCTATAATTTCTTTATACTTATTTCACTAACATCTGTTAGACTAAGTGATCTAGGTGATTTCTTTTGCCCTAGACCTTTTGAGTTAAAATATTTATAAATTAATTTCATTAAACGTACAGGTCATACCATGAAGCAAAGTAATTTTTCGCACTTCATAAGTCACCTCAACAATTTAACCTTCACGATTGACACTTATTGGTTATTAAATTAGATAAAAGATATCATCTGTTATCTTATTTAATAACCAATTAGTGTCAAACATGAAAGTAAAAACCTTGTGACTTATGAAGTGCGAAAAATTATTTTGCTTCATGGTATGACCTGTAGGGTTGTGGTAAAATCAGTTATTAGAAGTGTTATCTAGTGGCAAAAAAATAATGGTACCCATATATTTAGTTATACCTATTGCGTAGGATTGACAAATATCAAGATTTGATTTACTTACGTCATTCATAATGTAGGTCAGTGCATCAGGATACAACTAAACACAAAGTTTCTTGAAAACAAGATGGAAATGTTGATCGAGCAGGAAATTATTTATAAGGTAGGTAGGTATTTTAAGTAATGTGTTATTTTCTCGATAGCGGAAGTCGCGTCTAGCACTGTGTATAGGTCAGTTACAACTATGTTTTATGGACTGTAATCGTCATTATGCGCGAATAGGCTAAAACAACGGTTACATAGCAAAAGCGAGCGTTTTTCAATAAAACAAGAAAAGTATTACAATTATTGTAGTGGCTCTTTTACATAATGGTTTACAAGATGAAAACTCAAGTTAATTCTATATATCCTTAGTAGTCCATAAATGTCCTGATAAACAAATTACATCTTTAATTTTTATCGTTTTACATTTTATTTTATTCTTTTATTCACCAACAGTTGTTACAATAATACTTTTACAAATTTATTGCCTTAAAGCTAAGAACTTGGAGCACAACTAATTACAGGTGAATTTAACATGCATAATAATTAAACACAATAATCACACTCTTAGGCTAATAGGTTAACATTTATGTTCCATAACAATAATCTTCTTTCTAAATTGAATAAGTGTATCGATAAAGATTTATTTACTTCCCTATTATTTAGCCTTTGTTCATCAGACACTCTAGTCCATATTATCTTTGATCAGACGTATATTTAAGTTATTGTAATAAGTACATTGAAGGGACGTTCTCTTCCGTGTACAATAAAGAGTAATTAAAAGTAACATATTTTAAGGAACTTCTTGAATTTTAATAAGTTAAACACTAATTTGGTACAGATTTAACAGTTAGGTACAATTGTGGAGTCTGATGGGTATTTAAACTAGGCCTTAGGGAACTATGTGCAGTGCTAGTAGACCCCACAAATAAATCCTATTTAATGTTGCATTTAGTCTGTTAAGTTTGTTTGCATTTTCCGTTATTATTTTACCTAAAACATATCTTTGATTTTATCTTCATTTATATTTTATAGACTTAAGATATTTGTAACAATCTTCTGCAATACTGATCATGCTGTGTATACATAGTTGGGGTTGCCGTCCAGAAGCAAAACGTTGTTAATTTATGTATATTTCTTATTATGACTGTAACCTGTTTTATATACGTAATAAATGAAATCAACCTTTTATGTGAATGAAATAGGGATTTCGATCTTTTATGGGAATAAAAATATTTCAGCCAAAGGCCACTGACACTTTTCTGTTCCACCTGTATACGTAGGTATAATATGGGACACAATAACCGACTATTACCTTGCAGATTCGTACTCATCTGGGCTAAAGTTCGTTAGAAGTGCTCTATAATAATACTTATCCGTTAGTGTAATCCAATTAAACTATTTATTACCCTTCTTAGCTTTCCTAACTCGGGTAATAACGACTTTAACTGCTACTATGAGCTCTTCCTAATGTCACATTTAGCTATTACTTGCGACTTTGCCCGCGTGGAATACATTTATGTCTATCTGTGTTATTTTTATAAGTATATGTACATTATTTAAGTCCATTAAAAACGTTCAAACAAAGAGAAAGAAATAAACAGATAATACAGATCAACAACCTAAATGTGTAAATGAATGCCTGCCTTCTTCCCCCACCTCCCTTGCTTCCCTTTCTCGCCCCTTCCATCATTTTCTCTTCTCTATTCTATCGATCTTAATGCATTCTATCGCTAGTATTTATTACACATACCATACAATTCAATTCAATATTTTTTTTCTTTATAGTGCATTAAACCAATATATGTAAATATTAAAAAAAAAATGACATTGAAGAATGAATCTAGTGTACCTATGTAAAAAGTTACTTGATAGTAGAGTTACACTCTATAATCTATATGAATTTCATATCAATAGGTTCACTAGTTTTAAAACCGTATTTTATGATTTTTTTAAGGATGAATTCGTTTTATTAATTTAATATGGAAACGGAAAAGTATTCAACAGATGAAAATCCGAAAATCACAGACATACATTTCAATTTTATTTATCTGTTGTTATGTTTAAAATTAGCTAATAAATTCAACTAGGTACCTACACAATCATCTTAATTGATCCTAATACTTATCTTAAACCTTTATAAGGATTAACCTTCAATCGGATAATAAATAGGTCTGTTTATGAATTATGGATGAAAATGTGAGAAAATATTTTCCATTTGAGTCGTGTCACTGATTTTTTTTAAATTACTGAATAAAATTAAATACAGCCGAGAGGGGTAAACATAATGACGCATTCCGTCTACCTATATGGACCGACGACGATCTGAGCGATCAAAGCGTCTGACGGTGCACCGCGGTGTTTAGAGATGGGAAGTATTTAAAATCGAGCCAACTGAGGGGTCTACCTCTATCTAGCAGAGGGTCTACTACTAATATCCGTCGATCTAACATAGTTATTTTATACTATGTAACGGGTCACGTGACTTATTCTGATAAGCATTTGATGTCCCCAAGTGACTCTTTAGGTCGACGGATACCTATTATCCGAAATGCTTATACGGGTTCAATGAGTAAACTATTGCCTATATGAAAATGTACGTATCATATATTCTTTATTGGACATAAATTTTACAAATAATACTTATAATAATAATAATAATATATTTATTTATTTCTCCAAGCAATCTTTACAAATTTATTAAAGAGTTAAATTAAGTTAATTAGGTGTCAATAGCAAGGAAGATTGTTGTGGAGACTGACGATTGTACTTAGGGAAACCCTGTATTCCAAGACGCCAGGTCAAAAAAGGCATAACTATAAATTTACAAACGTGGACTTATCTCTATAAGAGATCTTTTCCAGCCAACCCCCCACTGTGGGAAAAGTTAAAACAAGCGGTAGATCAAATAATTTTGGATGGATATGAAAAAATTATAATAAAAAAATTAAATATTGTACTATACATAATGGGCCCGATTCTGAAGGCACGCATTTAAAATTTGACAGCACTAAAATTGGTTTCGTCTTTATCTTCATAATACTGTGTGACAAGGATAGCAACAGTTTTAGTGCTGTCAAATTTTAACGTTGTGCCTTCAGAATCGAGCCCATTATATACAACCATGTAAAAATATACAAATATATATAACATACCATATCATTATATACACTATATCACGACAAATTAGATAGGAAGTGCTCTTTGCATCTCAGTTTAAACGATCTATCTGTGGGACTGTCACGAGTACGGAAATTTATTATTTATAAATTTCCTTTCATAGTACGTAACTGTGTATGTAGGTATCATTGAAATAAATGTATAAACAAGCATCGACACTTTACATTTAGCAAATGCGTATTTACATTACACAGCATACATCGATCTATGGGTAAGAATACAGAATTGATTACTGTATGAATCACGGAAAACTTCATTAAATTATTCAAAATCAACTTATGTGATAATACACTGAACGGTGGCTGTCCTTGCAGCAACGTTTGCATATGCATAAGAGCAGAAATTATAAATGCTTAAATGTGGCAAGACTAGGCTATGCAAATAGGGGTTTATAAACAAAAAAATACAATCTTGGCCTAGCAGTGCAATAGGAATAGCTCAGATGCGGTTCGAACGCTAAAGGTTTGTTTGATTCTCAATGGGGAAAAACTAATTTTTTGCCATTTTTATTAGTTGGGTCTATGCCTAGGCGTCCTAAAGTCCTTGTCCTAGTCCTAAAGGTGCATATGCAGGTTTGTATATGCAGGTTTCCTTATTGCGAAAAAAACTCACAGTGAATACCTATCCAAAAAACTTCTGAAAAGATCTCGGCTAGTGCTCTACTTTCCGATTGTATTATAGTAAGACGCCAAAAAAAGATCTGCATTTTAACCCTTAAAACGGCAATGTGCGTAAAAAGAGCATTACCAAAAGGAAAAACCGGAGCAACATCTGGTGAGTTCGTAGAGTCATGCCTCCCTCCCTCGTGTGTAGACGTAGATAGACAACGGTAAAGAATGATCGCGACATGAGACAGCACTTGGAAGAAAAATAACGCGTATTCGCACACAGCGTTTTCTTATCTGTGGGAATAAATTCTATACCAAAACAATTATGGGTTGCCATGGGGGTCAGTGAAGGTTGTTATGCAATTGTCTTTAAGGTTCCGCATATGTGATGTACCACGGGCATATGTCCGTAGTATAATCAGGTTTAATAGCAATACACATATCGCCATATAAGCCGAACGTTTGTGAAATCAACGACGTCAAAAGGTTATAGGTACATATAGTTACATATATACATGCACTTGTCTAATCCCAAACTATATTTTTTCCTGTGCTGTGGGAATTAAACAAGGATAGGACAATTTGCAAATATAACAAAATATAGCAAATATAATAAAATAAAATAAATAAATGAAATATAACATCCAGACCGGGACCAGCTTGTACAAATTGAATGCAACAAACGGTCACGTTTTAGTTTCCCAGGATTTTCGGATCGGAATTGCGACGCGTGATCTTATTGTAAAAGCAGCATTCTTTAGACAAGTATGACATGGAAACATGGACTAAGGTGAAGTTTACTTTATTGCCGGCATAAGAATAAGTATTTTACGGACCACCTCATTGGCCTGTAGTTCGGACATTTAAGATAGAGGTTTCGATTCTTAATGACTAGTTGGTTCTCTGGGTATTCCCACAGAGCAGACAAGTAGCAGACAGAGGATTCAAGATTAGATACGAAAGTTTGGATGTTTGGATATTTGGATGTTTGTTACTCAAGCACGCTTCAACCACTGAATTGATCGGGATGAAACTTGGCACACATACAGGTTAGCTCCTGTAATAGGACGTAGGATAGTTTTTATCCCGAAAAAACATCTCATTGCTACGGGAAATACATAATTATTTGTGATGTTATGTTGTCCACGCGGACGAAGTCGCGGGCAACAGCTAGTTATATATAAAATGCTGTTATACCTACCTACCAATATTTAAACGGATTATGAGAAAAACATGACTCTGTAATAACCTTTATCTTATTCGTCCATTGAGTATCCTATTCTAATAGCAGTGACAATTAATTTTTGATAATAATCTCCGAGGTTAGTGGTTTTTACTTTCACGCACGTTACCCATGACTCATTCCAAGTTTGTCATCTCTTTGCATTACTTAGATATTATGTATCTAAGTCAAGCAAATTACACGAGTCCGGTTCGACTCCGATTCTGGATCAAACTCTAGACAAATATCTCAAACTCTACACATTCTATTCTTCTATCTCGGTTCCAAATGTATAAAAATAGAACCGGACTCGTGTAGGTAGTTCGGGCCTTACACAAATTAATCCTCCAACCCGTAAATACAGACGTGACATAACCGAAGTCGTCAAAAGGGTCCGAGAGACCCACAAAAATCAGCGGCGATGACTAGGCGATTCCGCGCGGGTTGCGTTCCGAATCCCGAACCCTTCCTCGCAATATGATTTGCGTCAGTGGAGATGCGTTCAGAACAGATCACCAGACGGTAACCGAGTGGAAAAAGCGCTTCTCATCGGGACCGTTACTGGATATCGTTTGAATTCGAGTGGCGTTTCTGAACGTTCGCTTAGGAAACAATGGCTCTTATGTAAGCAACGCAATTTCGGTTCTTATAATATTGCAGGATAGGTACCGTGTATAAGTATAGTAATACCATAGAATACTTAATAATACTACGTAGTAATACCATGAAGCGCGTTATATACTGATTAGCTTTGTATACAGTGCTACTATACATGTGTAATGTTATACTTATTATAAGTATTAGTATATGTATGATGACGGCGACGGGCAGCAGCTTCACCGGGGTGAATTCTGGCACTGACTGTCCAGCGTGGCCATAGTACTATTACTATGGCTACGCTGGATACATGACTTTGTAGGTCATATTACTAAAGATTACACACAAGTAGGTATCATCATGGCAACGCCTCGGCTCGAGCCGTTCAGAATTCGTTCAGAGTTATGGAGTCAGAGTAACCAGAGTGGGTGTTTACCCGGGTTAAAACCCTCAGGTGGGTTAGACCCAGTTTTCATCCATTCCATTCCATGGTTTGTGCGGGTGAAAACCCACCCAGTGGGTAGAATGAAGTAGATAACTGGGTTTCAAGTTTTAACCCACCCGTGAATTTTAACTCGGGTGGTACCCATCTCGTAACTACACAGGCCCGAGGCATTCCAATCTAGTCGTCATGGTAGGTAGGCTTCATGTTAATGGGCGACAGTAACCACTAAACATTTAGTGAGCTGTCTGGAAGTTAGCCACTTCATTCCGTAAAAAAAAGTAGTCTGGCTATTTGGCTAGCAAATTGTAAATGGAGGTAATTTAATACAAATGTGTTTGAAAAGACAACCCTGACATAATATGTTAGGCATTATATTATAAAAAAAATGAGTTTTATACATATTGTTGTACCAGTTTAACATTACAGTATGGGTTATGGCATATTTCTAATCAATTGCATCGCTAGCTGCGCGGAATTCTTATTAAGATGGCCAAAGAATGGAAATATTTGCAATGCGATGGTCCCACATGACTCTACCTACACATGAAAGCGATTGCATTATATAATATTTCAAAGATGAGATGTAGGTACAATACAATTTAGAATACCAGGAAAGTTTGTTATTTAATTTCTAAATACTTTGAATATAATATTTTTGTATAGTAAAATTCCAGAGGCGTCCAACCACAAGGTGGATAATGTTATCATTCCTTAATTACACAACTCCCCCCTGCTTTTTAAAAGTAAATTAATCCGATTAAGGGGGGAATCGAAGAACCCGCTCCGTCCGAGTTTATTCAGGCAACTTTCTTTCGAATAATTATTTTTTGTAATTAAATCCATCAACACGATTTTTTCCTAATGATTCTCCCGCGGGAGGTGGGGGAGCGGGTGACCGAAGGGTGGCTGCTTTTATTTTTTCTTCAATTTCATAATAAAGGTGCGACGAGCGCGCGTTGGACTGAACATGGACAAGCTTTAAAAATAGATTGAAAAACGGTTGGATCGATCAAAGTATACAGGATCGTAGAGACAGCCTTTTGGGGTCTGTTCCGTTTCGACTGACTGAACTATGCGAAAAATAGTTCCGTCTAGTTTTTTACACCTGTATAAAGTTGATATACCTAACTGTCAATTTATCTACATATCTAAAAGAGATTCAGGCGCTAGAAGTCTACCAAAATGCCACCAAATAATATTGGGGTATATACTGCCACTATAAAAATAAATTTCATTTGATGGACTTTGAAATTAAAATCGCTAGGAGTCGCTATGATTGTTTTCTTAAACTCAAAACATTAACATATTTTTTTATTTGTGCAATATTTTTTGAAAAAATCTGCTGCCTGGGCACGCAATCCATACTTAGCTTACTTAGCTCTGCGCCAGCCCCCCGCCTGCCCCAGTGTTAATGATATCTCGCTTCTAAGGGCACATCATTTACTTATTTCGACGAAAATTAATTGAAATGAGTTTTGGCGATGAAAAGGTGGCAACACAAAAGAGTGGCCGCTAGGTGTCGCTCTTAGATAAGTTGTTCGTATTTAATTAATTTACTTTGTGGCGAAGATTCTGTTCGCTTTGATATACTAGGCCCTATTCAGTGGTTTTCGCAATGATTTAAAATTTCAATGATAATTATTTCATTAGAAAGATTTATAACTTTATATGTGTATATTATCATTTGGATACATAGAAAATTTAATCTTTGAGTATCAGCTACATTACGTATTATTTTGTTTATGGTTATCTATTTATATGTATAGTGTTTCGATTTTTGTACTCTACTATATTTCTGATACATCTTATTTATTATTTATCTTTATCTCAACATATGACCTAAAATACATTCCTTGTAATAGGCTCCCTTTCTTATTCGTCATACATCCTTCTATCTCGTCCACCCTTTACAAGCAGGATGAAAACATCAATTCATTTGAAAATGCAAACCCGTAATATTAGGCCTCAAGTCACATCTGCGTCGAGAACCGGACCAGTATGTGGGCCACTTGTAATATATCGACACAAGGAGGTTCGCAGATTGATGAGACCTCTCCACCCTTCATTCCCCTTCACCCCCTTTCACCCCCGCGGCTATCCCGGGAGACCTCTCTCTATTGCAGTAGATTGGACCTGTTTAGTTTCCTTCTGGCCTATACACCAGGGATTTTGATTCTGGAGTACGTCTTGTGAGGAAACCAGTGATAATAAACTTGTTTATTAAATCTGGAATAGAAATGTTGCGGGAAGTATATGTATTATGATACTGTAAGAGTCGGAGGAAACAGTTGGCCACATATGTAGCAGTAAGGATATCTTAGGCTTTAGCGAAAGTTATTGATATTTGCTAGTTGTTTTTTTTACAGTAGGTATCATTAATACAAGTATACACAATTTTTGTTGTTGTTAATATGAACAAGATCTTACTGTGTTAACTCCAAAAAAGCGCACCAAGATCTTGTTCCCTTGAACTAACTCGTTATCTGATCATAAAAATTAGTTTACAATAGCAACATGCCACTTAATTGATCACATATTTTTTTTCAGTGTATTATAATTCCCAAATACCTATTACACAATTTAAAAACAAAGCGTTTTGCTTTCTCTTTCATAATGCGAACTGCTAAGAAATGGAACTCTCTGCCAGCTTCGGTATTTCCACAGAAGTACAACTTGGATCTTTTTAAAGGAAGAGCGAATAGGCGTCTTCTGGGTAAGTGCACTCCACCTTAGGCCTCATCGTAACTTACCATCAGGTACGAATGAGGTTAAGAGTAAGAAATAAATAAAATAACATCAGAAACTAAATATATATAAAAAAAAACTAGGTAATTTAATTATTAATTTCTAATTCGCTGATGAATCTGTTTAATTTGGTGTCCATTACACACCATATATCGGTTATACTTGGTCGTGAATTTATTTCTCAAATAGTAATAATTTTCTCACTACTCTGATGCATATGGACCTATATTGTAGCTACTACTTTTACACTGACATGATGTTGTATTTTCGTTTTATTGCTTTACCCTCAGGGGCGCATAAGGCATAATGTTATGCTACTTCCGATTTCTTTTTTGTTTGAGAACTGCGTGTGGGGAAGTGTGAAATGATGTTTTTGTTTCATGTTATTGTTCCGTAGGGTAATAAAGATATACCAACACCGCATTCTTATTTAGATCATTTAAATAGAAAAAGAACAACAATAATAGTCTGTGGATATGTACATCTATCAAAAAGTAATGTGTAAGAAATCACAAGAACCAATGACAAAAACCTAATAGGTAGGTTCATTTTGCTAAATGCTGAGTCTTATGGACCTTATGTGAATACGAGTATATACGTTGCATTCAAAAAATTATAGGGTGTGTTATTTGTCTGTTTTTTGACTGGATTTTTTTAATGTGAGAGATTGAGATTTTTTAAAATTCATTTGTTATTTTTTCACACTCCTAATGTATTGGTAAATAATGATGACATCAAAAACGATACTTGTTGGCTGCGTGAGAGTGCAATAGGGATAGCATGATTTTATGGATCAGAAATTAAATTGGCCGATTGTACGAAAAGAACATCCACCCGTAAATTGGGTAGTGAGTTGGATTATAACTAACATTTCGTGCGGAGACTCTCAGCCTGAGAGTAGAAAGACGAAATACTCGCCACTAAGCTGTAGTTAAGAGGCATATAGAAATCAACAGTATAAATCATATGTATGTATACGTCTTCGAAGCAAAAGAAAATCGCATTTCTAAAAGAAATAGGAGAATATATGTGGCATAGATGGGATCGGTTGAGAAAGCGGCGTACGGTCGGGGGTCACCGCGGGCCCGATACATTTCGTCCAAACGGCTTCCAGGGACGCAATCAGACATCATTTTTGGAGTCGAGGCGACATTAATATCTTATATCTTTTAAAAACAGATAAATGTTGTATATATTGAATATACAGTTTATTTTCAGTTAGAGCATGTCAATGAACTCCTCCAATGAAGGCCTGTACTCAAGCAGTGAGGATTTTCTTTCAGCATGCTGCTAATGCGCAAATCGTAGGACATACGCCGGTTGAGCTTTGACTTGTAACGTCTTACAACTCAGACCATCATGTTCAGAAAGTGAGCGTCGCGAAAATTTGCTCTCCGGTGGCACTCTGTAAGTCTTAATAAAAATATAATACGTTAAATACCATTCGATAGTGCTTACATAAATACTTTTGCTTTAGATCACAACATCATACCAAGCTATTTTTTTTACTTTAAAGTGTGACCCCCACACCCCTACTGAATTTACTCCTCAAGCTATAAAGAGTCTACACACTGCACACAAAAATAACTCATTTCTATTGGTGTGCATGGCTATGATCGATCCTATCTGTATTCTTTATACTTATAAGTAACGCATGTAGTAGCTTGATTTTCTGTATACCTATGAAATGTTTAGAAATGTATTTTCTAATAGGTACCGTTGCTCTATAGACTCAAAGTATCCGATCATTTGTGTCATTTAGGTACTTAATAAATTTATACGCACCTACTTTCAGGGTTAAAGTTATGGCCAAATAAATTTAGGAAAAATGAAAACTATTTCATCGACTGGTGCTATCCAGTGTTACTCATCTTGTGGTTAACCATTGAAACTAGAGTAGGTAATCATTTTGAAAGCCCCAAACAAATATCTAAAAATACATTATTATACTCGTACGTAATACTATAGAGACTTGAAGCAAAAGCTTAAACACGCTAAGCGGTTCTCACGAACGGCTAATTCTGGTATCAACGAGTGAGATAAGCTCATACGACTCCGCGTTAATCTGTGAACACGCTGTAGATGTATAGAGAAATGCGTTTCTTGAGCTTGCAAGTAGATGACGAAGAGAGAAGCGAATGTTGAAATATTGATAGAGTCGGTTTGTATTAATTATCTTGATACAGACAAATTGATCTGTTACAAATAAAGTACACAAACAATGATGAAAAAAAATTATTCAACAAAAATATCTTCAATTTTATTGGAACATGTTTGCTATTAAGAGTCCTATTATCGGTAATTTATTAATGTCTACAGTAATAAAGACGTCCTCTCTTATTTATTTTGCGTTAATATTGAATAACGCTACATTTTTTTAACGTAATTTATACTCCTATTTTATCGTTTTTGTAGAAAACTAATGTTGTCTAATAAAATCTGATTGTGACAACCTTTATACATAATTGCTACAGTTTGTGTAGTCAATTTTAAAAGACTCTGAGATATAATTACATAAAAATGATTAAACCGCAAGTGTTTCAGGACAAGAAGACAAGAAAATCAGTTTTGCAAATTTTACAATTAAATTGCAGAGTAATAAATGTGACAAGCAAGTTTCTCCGATGAAGTTCGCGACGAACAGAATTGTTTCGATGCAATTATTATGCAAAATCATTAACATCTTAGCGGGAGGAAGTGAGCGACCCCTCTGCCGCCCCCGCCGGTGAGAACTCATCGGTAGAGGCGATCGATACATAATAGCGCCCCCTGTATTGAACTCTGCAATCAGTTGTAATTTAAGAATAGCGTTATATTAATTAATTAAAACTAGGTAGATCCTTAATTATGTGACAAATTGTAGTGCATCAAACATCAAACATCAAATTTGCGTTTGCGTAATAATTCATTGACAAATCATTGGCAATGAATAACAATTCTTTGTTATTCATTGCCAATGATTTGTCAATGAATTATTACGCAAACGCAAATTTGATGTTTTTATTTTTATTTTTAATTTTTTTGGAAAGGGAGGAGAGAGTGCTGAAATGTATTTATGTATCAAACTAAATGATTAAGGCGTGAATGCACATTTGCAGTAAAATTATTGAAAACTAGGAATTAAATGTAAGTTGTAACCTAAAGTACTGTATTACGAAAAAAAAAGTGTCACAATTTTAAACAATAAGTACCTTAGGAACTTTTCTCTTAAGTAAACATTGCAGTTATCAATAACACAAGCAATATTGATTGATCCGCCTTTACAACGTGAGGCCTATTTTAATCTGACACGGTGATCTATTCCATTATGTCTGTGTGCGAAGGTACGTAAACTCTTCAGTTGTTATGTGAGTATGTTCAAGTGTGTGTGTGTGTGTAAGCTCGTTAATCATAATTTCAGACGTTTGTTCGTGTGTATGTTGGTTCATATTATTATGTTTTGGGGATAAGAAATTAGTTAGTGGACATTAAACTTCGGTAGAGCTCGGACAACTCGTCTTGATTTTTGACTGACACATGCTTAAACTACTTATAGCATATACGACTCACGACGATACACGACTTTCTTTGAAGGATATGTTTCGTAATGTAGAGATCCGACGAAGAACGAAGGTGACCGACATAATATGAAAGGATTAGCAAGCAGAACCGACGACCTTTGGAACAAACGAGTTCTGGAGTGGACCGACGACCTGAAGAAGGTCAAGGAAAATAATTATTGATTTCAAATAAATATTTAGTCTTTTGCAAAAGGCTTATTTCCGAAGTATCTGTGAAAAGGCCGATGATATCTTTCCTTTCCGTTGGTCTCATTATTCCTTTCATTCATACTCGTCACGTTACATTTATGATCTACTAACTGTGCCCGCGGCTCCGCTCGCGTGTACTACAGGATTCGCTCCCACTCTCACTTCAGCCTCCGCCTCCGCCTCCGCCTCCGCCTCCGCCTCCGCCTCCGCCTCCGCCTCCGCCTCCGCCTCCGCCTCCGCCTCCGCCTCCGCCTCCTGAACTAAACTCCGCGTCTAAACTCTTCGCAACCTAAATAGTACGGAAATATATGCAAAATTTTGCATATTAACCTTACCTACTAATCCATTTGAAAACTAAAAATGTCCATAACTTTTTAACGTGTAAACCGATTGCGATAAAATAAAGACTAAGTGTTAAGTTAAGTTAAGCCCCATGTTTCTGCGAAAAGTCCATCAAAATACGTTCAGTAGTTTTTAAGTGATGCGTGCACAAACTTACAGACAAACAGACAAAAATTTCAAAAATGATCCGAATGTGTTCTGTTGCTTATCCTTAGACGCCCCAAATTTTTTTGCAAATATCTTCAATGTACAGACACGCGAAGTTTACGATTTTATTTATTTGATAGGTATGTTATTTTGAAACGTCTGTCTCGGCAAAGATAATATATACTAGAGTGTCTCGGGCATCAATGACTTTCACTAGCACACAAATTCACTAGCAGTTCATCATTTATTGACTCATATTGTCAGATAAACAGAGAGTCTCGTTTTTCATTACCAGATAAGTAACGTAATTTATTACAATCAAACATCTTAAAAGGATCAAGAGCATAGGAACGCAGTTGAAGAAACTTGGCAAGAAGCATTAAGGGCTCGCACATCGCAGGGACTGACCCGTCATGAAATTTAAATCTAGATCAATAACCGCGCTTATATCATTGTCTTCATTAAAGATAATTGGGTACGCTCCCCGTGGCCGCAACTTTGTTTGCTCGCCGATAACTTGAGACGAATTACTTCGGACGGTAAGGTACGTATACCCATGTCATGGCGTCCTGTTGGGCCTTAACGTCCTTTATAATTTTGTATGCGAACTTGCCTATTTTCGAACCAATATGGTGATGGTTTTAGCACTTAGTTCTAAGCTTGTAAGAAGTATGCGTGCTGTTTAATAGGATTTATTTATATGAGAGCTTTTCGCCTATTTATATATAGTATTAGAGAAGGGGGTGTTGACTGTCGATACGTGGTATATACTGGGTTTACTTGCAAAATAGATCAAGGGCAGAGGCTACCCCCATAGTCCAATTTGTTTATCTTTAAGTAGGGTAAACCTTGGGTATCATGATGTATTGTAATTTAGCGATAGATATAACGTATAGGAATGCGCTGCTCAATAACACTTTAATATTTATTTAAGTGTATCTAATATACAGGGTGTAAGGGACAGCCTTCCGAAAACTTTAACCATGGCTTCAGACCATCACCCTGAACATCGTACAGCAAGAATTTTTCGCCGGAAATAAAAAAAAAATTTCGACTCACCATACAAATTTTACAAATGACATGCCAGATTTGTATGAAGAGTCGATTTTTTTTTTTATTTCCGGCAAAAAATTCTTGCTGTACGATGTTCAGGGTGATGGTCTGAAGCCATGGTTAAAGTTTTCGGAAGACCGTCCCTTACACCCTTTATACCTATATTTATATTTATGTATATTGCTTCGCGAGAAGCGAATTTTTAACTTAACTATCACAATCACCAAATTATACAATACATCACCGATTACCCATGGTTTACCCAACCTATATGATTTTTTCTTGTATTTCTAAAATAAAAAATATTTCAGTCATCTCTGTATAGCTTCCACACTCATGTGTAGCTCAAAATAATGTTTTGAATCATTTATAAGGTTTTTAACATATTAACAGCTTAATTCTGTATTAAAATCACTTAAAATCACTTAAAATTCGTAGGTGAATTTAGTTTCGAAGATCTACATTTGTACATCGGGTGATCTTGCGTTTCTTTTGTCTTTAGCATGCCAAAAGGTGAAAAAAAATTGCTAATAAACTCGGGTAACATGTATTTCCTGCGTGTCCCACGGAGTACCGTCATTTGCACTGGGGATATGTTTACAGGCGCGTGCCAACACGATTACCTGAAATTAGGTTAGTACGTTTAGACGTTTAATGTTATTTAAGCAAGCGTTCTCACACTCCCTCCCGCTGGGACGATTAATTAGTCATTTGAGTTTATTTTTTGCCTCGAAAGAACTATTAAGCATACTAACCCACTAACTAAAACTATTAAGGGCATGAAAAAGATTTTTAAGCCTATATACTTTACGTTTTAAAGTTGCTACATGGAGCCACAAATGGACGACAGCATGATGGTAGTAGGTAACCACTAAGTCACATATGATGACCTGGAACCTGACTAAAATAAATTAAAGCCTATAAATAATAGCCCAATGCTGGACCAGACCCCTAGAATAATGGGAGTTTTATACCCTAATTACTAGGCTGTCGTGGCGAACTGACGACGACGCTGCTGCCCATCACCTGGATGTATTCTTTAGTCGGGTCGATTTGTTAGGATTCGGAGTACCAGCCTGCTGCTACCAAATAGATTTCCTTAGAAACACGTCAAGGTACAGCGACTTCGACTTCACTCGCATACAGCGGAAAGCAAGCATAAAAATTCCCTGTAAACAAACTCAAAATCGCAGAGGGCATCAATGTTTGCGCACTCCGGAATCGATTCCGAGCTGATCGTCTTCTAATCCCCATTTTCTGGATGCCATTACGATTTTTCGATCGCTCACCTCTCTCCATATTTCCGTGCATATCTCGACGATTCGGAGAACCATTATTTTTTATGGGCCGAATACACGGCGCTTAGTGGATGTATACCCCCTGCCTACTGAGTGTTAACGTCTCGGTACGCGTTTTATAAGAGGGGCGGCGAAGATTTTTTGAGCTATAATAATGTTGGGAATATTTTGAACAGCATACGTTTGGCAGGTTAATAGAGCGGAGGTTTAAGTTGTTAATTTAATGCTAATGTAAATTTTAACTGACGTATAATTTGCAAATGAAGATTTAATAATAAAAAAAACAGAAACCACATTTTCGAGTAGCTATTTTTCAACTAAGCTCTCTCGCGCTATTTTGCGTTATATTTAGAAATGTCAAGCAAGCTTTTTATGTGCTTTATATTTTACTGAATGCTCATATTTTACAAGCAAGCTCAATCGTACTACTTCCGTGCTACTGATTTTTCCTCTAACACTGACTTTTAATCGGCGCCACCCTCGCTAAGTAACACCCGACTCAGCTTCCACTCAATACAATTTATCGACAACCGTCACGACGACGCCGCGTGACACTTATGTAAATATTTAAATACGATCCAGTACAAGCTATGAATATTTTAAATTCTAAGTAAACCACTCGGCTTTGTACTCCGGCAAAGATATTCGCACATCAAGAAATAAAAGGCATTTTTTTCCAAAAGCTTTAGAGTTTAAAATTCATGGGTACGCAAGTTTGGTTTTTAATTTTATATCTATGCATAAAGCGATTTGATAAGTGCCAGCAAATTGGGGATCGATATTTAAGTGACGAGTTATGCTGATTGGATTTTTTTCAAGTGGTTGCGAGGGGACGATGAATAATTGAGTGCGATTTAGTTTTATGAGTTACGAAGTACTTTTATTCTGAATATTATTATGACAAATATTGATTGTAATACATTTTTTGATCTTAAGGGTGCGAGTTTACCTATACAAAAGTTAATATTGGATTAAATTAATTTTGACGAAACAGACAAAACTGTTATTTTCTGTAAAATCAAAATTGATTTAAATCTGAGTTAATTAAATGAATTCCATACAAAACGTTCAGAAATGTATGGATGCCCCCTTACACATAGTGCCTATCTACTCGTATCTAGAATTCTTCTTATTACTGAACTTTGCTACTATGATTTTGACAGGCGTTTAATCAGTTAAAGAACTCCATACAAACGTTGTTTCTTCTTTTTTTCAATAAAATAAGAGATCGAATACAAAAATCTTAACTAGCAATATCACAAGGGCCCGGCCGTGCCGATATGAATTGATCACGCAGATTCTACTCGATTCTGGCAACGAGATACCACTCGTAATTCCATTCATCGCAATCTGAGGGATCTCTCACTCGAGTGGAGTAGCTCTCATCTCTTTCCGATCTCATTCTTTTGTCCAGTACTTGGCTTTAGACACTTGATTCGGAGAATGTCTTTGTTGCAAGGTGCTTTGAAAGGTAAACCGGAAGTAGATTATATTAAAATTATAGTTGAAAATAAAAGATTCAAAGTTGCTAGACTATTTGCTTAAAGCAAGAGTATTATGATCATAATTACACACAAATCGTTTTATAAAATAAATATGTAGTACATACATAAAATATGATGATGTCCTCCACGACATGTTGGTCCAGAACGTTCGCCCATTCAGAAATAAAACATCCAGACCGGGAACAATTTGCACAAATTGTACAAAGTTGTCTATTTCGAGTGGGAATAGAACCCACGACCTCTCGCGCTCTTGTCCATCGACTAAGTCACTAGGCCACGAGACGGTCAACTAAAATGATTCCCATGGAATTTGTTAAAACCAAAAGGAAATGAAATCCTTTTGATGAGTAAATCTATGTATTTTTTCAAAATGTGCACGTCCACAATTATGAATACTTCCTTCCGGTCGTCGGTCGGGTTGCAAAGATGAAGGTTGTTTTAAAAAGCCACTGCTCCAGGTGGCGACTGAGAGAATACAAAGTGTGCAAAGCGGGCGATTTGATGCTGAACTATTGCGTGTCATATTGTACATTTAGTATTCCTAAACCGATTTTCTGCAAGTATGCTACATATACAATGAAATTAAAGACTACATTTTACTCCAAGTTAGATCCTATGTTTTTCTGAAAAGAAAAAAACAGAACTGGGTCAACAGTTTTTACGTGATAAGTAAACATCCAAAGAGACAGACAAAATTTTCAAAAATGATCTTAATGTATTTTATTACTAACTAGCTGTTGCCCGCGTGGACAACTTAACATGACAAATTTGAATTGGAATTCGGGATAAAACTATCCTGTGTCCTATTCCAGGACCTAACCTATATGTGTACCAAGTTTCATTACGATCCGTCCAGTGGTTGAAACGTGATTGAGTCACAAACATCCAAATATCCAAACTTTCGCATTTATAATATTAGTAGGAAGTAGAATGAAAAAGTACGAGTAATAAATTATGACTTGTAATTCATCCCCCAATTAATTCTTTTGCTAATATTTTCAATGTACAGACACCCAACTTGGGCAGTTTACAGTTTAATTCAATAGATTTATATAACTTATTATTGGTATTAAAGAATGGAAAAGCCTGGTGATATCCATTAGTGATGGCGATAGGCATTACTAGAGTATCTATTGGAATTACCATACGCAAAAGGAGAGTGAGGCAGGCGAATGGCATTGATCATAATATCGACGGAGGCTTACCAAGAGTGATAAATGGTCGTCCGCGGCGTCACCGGCGGGATGACGCCGGCGCCATATTTAAATCGCACGTCACATCCGCGCACCTCGTACACTCTGGAATTACACTAGGTTTTTGCTCGTCTGTGTGTTTTTTCCTTTGCTGTTATTAAGTCTTGAACTGACTTGTAGATTATAGTTATATTAATAGTTTTACTGGTTGAACCGATTGGAATAAGCTCTGATTTGTCTGGGTATGTTATTGCAAATTCAGATTCAGAAAAAAATCAGCGTCGAATGGTCCGGGGCCCGTGACGTAGGGATGTAGATTTTTTTCTAATTGCGAATTTGCACTAAAAAAAATATCATGTGGGTTACAAGCGTTTCCGCTTTATTTTGCGTCGATATGTATAGCACAAGATTTATAAATAATATGAGGATTTTGCTCTGAATGATTTAAGGTGCCTAGTAATCTTTTACCTAATGATGATAAAGTTCAAATTAGAATAAACTTGGTATTTAATGAACTTGGAATATTTATTATACATAGCGCAGTATGTACTGTATTTATTCAATATTCATGAACCATTTGTTCATATTTATAAACTTACTAGCTGACCCGTGCCCACTTCGTTAGGCGGTAAACATTTTCCGACTACCACGAAAAAGTCTTTCCATTTTTCTGGTTAATATATAGCCTATGACACGCACAAATAACGTGGCTTTCTATTGGTAAAAGAATTTTCAAAATTGGTTCAGTAGATCAAGAGATTACCTGCTACAACCTCACAAACTCACTTTGCTTTGCTTTTTTATAATATTAGTATAGAAGTATAGATAAGGCATGGGTATCTCGTATTATTTGTGTATACAAACCGAAGAAAATATGTAGTAATATTATTTTTATCGTCATCGTTCATTCCTGGTCAACAACCTTTCTTGCAATAACACACTAAGATAAAATAAAAATGCTGAAATACCTACGCATTTGTCGTCTTGTCGCCCGATTTATCTGCAACGAGGAATCAGTGAACCAAATAGGAAATTAAAATCATCAATCAAACCGAAAAATACAAAAGCCTGGTTTTCCATTGTCGCCGATATGTTTGCGCAAAAACGACTTTGTCGCATCACAGTCAAAGTAATAAAAAATCCTTACAAGGATAAATAAAGTTTGCTAGACTTGGCTAACGTTTACATTACATAGAAATACGAAAGCCGAAGTTGACTTATTCGGAGGAAAGGGAGAAGAAGCGTCAATTTTTATTTACTAAGTTAGTGAAGCGATCTTAAATATATTATGTTTAACGATTAGAAAAATGTCATAATTAATGATAGCAAGTATCAATCGCCATTAAACTCACCATTATCACCAGAATGCCAGTATTACTAAAAACCTACCTGGTAATCTATTTTAGGCAAGTTTATTTTATATATTTATGTTTTTATATCAGAAGTCAAAGTATTGAGATGACTTGAGACATAAAATAAAAATAAAACGCTACACGCTCATACCTCCACACTAGGATTCCCTGTGTTACGGGGGCATGACATATACAAAATACAAACACAGTCACAAATATCCAAAACCCGAGAAAAATAATTTATAAGGCAAATAAATGCTTGCCCCAGCCGGGATTCGAACCCGGGACTCCGAGCACAGCAAGAAGGGTCACTACCAACTGGGCTACGGAGCCGAATAAGAAAGAGAAAAAACCACTAGTGAGTAAAGAAACTGAAAAATAGTAATTTAAATTCCTATAACTCACATAAATAGATTGGTGTTATGAATCTAACCAATAGTAAAGCTTAATAATACTAGCAAACGTTGGTTTCCGGCTTAGAATAGGGCCACCCCCAATCTTCCCGTGGGTGTCATCAAAGCGACTAAGCGACATGGATGAGTAGCAGCGTTCTCTTGTGTATATTGAGATCACCACTGCGATCACCAATCCGCCTGCCAAGCGTGGTAATTATGGCAAATCTCCCAATGGACAGCTCACCAAAAGTGGCATTCTATTGGCGAGGCTTAGTTCAGTAGTGGACGTATTTCGGCTGATGATGGTACTAGTAAACTGCCGGAGACGTCATGACTTTAAAAAACTGACACAACTTGTTAGTGCCTTTTTTACTAAGTCTCATCCAGCGACTCTAGCGGCATGATAAAAGAGCTCGGGCTTTGTGATAGGACACGTAATACGCTCACAATTGGTTATTGCGATGCAATGACTGTGCGGTTTGGACGGCCCGGATGACGGTTACCACGGGAAAATGGATCAGGATCAACCTGACTTTTTTATGTATACAGCTTTTTAGAATATAAAAAGCTAAAGGTCATGTCACTTCGTGCTTTGAAATTTTTGCCAAATTAAATATAGGGTTTTGTGTGGTTGACGCTTTCTTTCGTTCTCCTTTTCGTTTCATTTTCAAGGTCAGTGTTTCTATTATACTTCTTTGATTTTATGAAATATTTGAATATGTTTTAAGAATGTAAGGTTAGTTATGTATGGTTCAAATAGGCCACTTTCACTAAAGCCTCTAACTGTATTCAATTTCAATTGAAATGGCAAGCGCAAACAAACGATATTTGTGTCTTTAGAACAAAATATTCATGTACATGAAGGGACACTAGCAGCAAAAACAAGTTTGTATTACCATGTTAACTTTGCAGTCTACTAATTAAATTCGCCCTTTGTACTTGTGTTTCTTTTAATGTACTATTTTTTATTTTATCTGTGTGTGTGCAATAAAGAGTTAAATAAATAATTAAATATTGTAATGCTGTATTTACCTATTTTCATTTGTGCGATAAATAATATTGTTTTGTACTGTTTTACAAACTGCTTCTTTATTACTTTCTATCTACCTCCACCTTTTCTTTTCCAACAGGTATCTCTTTATATCTTCGTACTTCTTTCCTTTCTTCCTTCTTATTCTTTGTAAGTTCTTATCTATAACTTCAGTTGCATGTTAATGGTAAATATATTTAAATTTGATTAATAGTAAAGAGTAGCGCGCGATCCGAGATCGCGACGTCGAGTCATCGCCGAAACAAATCCTCGAAGACATTAAACTGCTTGCGAACAGTACAGTTGTACCGTTCAGATTGAAATTACGATGCTAAGGAATATCTGTTTAGATATTGATACATTATATAAAGTTATTAGATGTCGAGAAAAATTAAAACAGCTTAATTTAATTTTAGAATAAACAAATACCCATTAGTTTACAATTCTTATTGCATTTTAACATCTTAGACGTATATTAATTTAAATAAGACAAGGACATTTACATTTAAAAAATTTCATAAACAGAAGAAAGTACATTTTAGCAGCGTTTTCTTAAAATGCGTCCACTGCTGAACATCAGCCTCCCCAATAGAATACCACTTTTGGAGGGCTGTCCATTGCCTCACATATCCTCGTTGATTATAGAGAAAACCCTAAGAACCCAATGTAAAATTAATCATCTTTGGATAAATAATACTTTACCAACGATTTTTGTGTGTGTGTAGTACCGGTTATTTACTATTTAGTTTTTTTTTACTTTGTGACTGGCAGGTTACCACCACGTATAATAAGATGGAGCCAATTTGAAGAGTTTGACGATTTACTATTTTACAGAAATAAAATGTCATACATTTTAATGTTCGTTGCCACAGTATTCATCCACCGTGCACGCACTAGGCTGAGTTCTTTCAGCGGGCAAGGGTTCGCAATCCTCAGTGATTCGACAGTTTCCATTGAAACTTTATTCAAAGATTACTCCGTTGTATAAATGTAATAAGCTTGCAGTGACGAGATTAGAGCCCGAATTTCATTCGGCCATTAATGACATTTTCAGTTGTGCGAGGGAGTTCCGTTGTTGTGCTGAGACAATGATTTTGAGAGTCATTTTGTTGAGAAGGAGATGTAAGTAAGATCTTTTGGGAAAGCGCGGATACTTTTGTAGTGTCTTACACCTTCATTTTCCTTTACCTTGTGTACCTTACAGTTTTTATGTAATATAGTTTTCTATTATTTTTGTTGCAACTTCTGTTTGTTTAATCAATGAACATGTCCACTGATAATTTATTTTATATTAGTTTTAAGCTATGTCGGCCATCACACTAAAATTATCATGGTGGTTATTTATTGTCAAAAATATTTTAGAACTTCGTAAAATACGAGACAGTTGGAAAACTTAATGATATTGCGTGAAATAATTTCCAACAATGTGCTAGTTTAAGATCCCTGCTTATTTCACATGAAATTAATTTTAAATCCATCTTCATCCACTTTCAAATACATAAAATTAAAGTGAAATCATTATAAAGGCTGTAACACGTAAAATTGAACGGCAAAAAGTGAAGATCTCAGCGATATATCGAAACTCATTCGCGTTGCGCATCGGCCGGGCATGAAATTTACATGGAATTTTGTGCCTGTAATAAAGAGTGATGAATTGGGCCGCACTAGTAATTATGGCCAACAGTGAGCAAGCGAGCCAATATGAAATTGCGAAATTCAATAATTTTATTACGCATTTGCGTACTTGTTGGAAGTATAATCCTTCATTTAATTTTAAAACACGCACTGTTATTTTGTTTAACGGAACTATATTAGAGGTTCTCAAAGTGATTATAATTAATTATCATGTAGGTACGTACTTTTTCTGTGATGCTAAACGAGCGAGTGAGATGCTAAGAAGTACCAGATAATATAAAATGTTTTGTCAATTTAAATTTATAGTACCCAGTAAATGTAATTATAAAAATACTAAATCAAAACCAAGGTTATGCCACACCTAAACCTACTCATAGTTCAGTGTCTATGTTAGATGGGTTTTAGGCTTGTTTGCCACGCAAATCCATAAAAAATTTAAATATATTAAGTCAAGATTTATACGTATCTGTTTATTTTGTCTTGAGTCTAAATACTCAGTTTAGTTTCTAAACCCGTGTAAGTAAATAGTGGTTAGAATAGCAAATGGTTCGAGCACGGGCGTATTGTAGAGCTAAATGGTTTTTTGTGCTCGTAATTGGATTTCATTCGGCGATGATTTACCGCGAGCGGTTGAGGCATGGATGTTTGTCACGATACCATTTCGCCACTAGGTACAATTATCTGCCGACGCTGAAGGGTTTTCTTTAAGTTTTTGACAAATGTTTGGGAAACTCAGGAAATACATGAGTAAATTACAAAAGTGCCAATTATTTACTGTAGTGACTAAACTTCACATTTTTCGTTAAATTAGACAAAATATGTGGGTTGTTTTACGGGTTAAACGTTTAAATATACTTACTATATACAGACTAATGTTTGAAACTTAATAAGAAAATCGTTTTTATGTTTGTATGTTCTATCTCGCCTTAACATACAAACGGATCTGAATGAAATTTGTAATAAGTAGGTACAGCTGATTCCCGAAAACGAGGAGTACCTACTAACATCTCTTAAAGTAATAGCAAATTAAACCGCATGTAGCATCGCGGGGCAAAAGCTGTATAGGTACTGTAATAATAAGGGCTTGATAACGATGATGATGAATTTCACATAAAATTGCTAACATAAATGTTTATTTTTTGCTAAGGTCTCTCCGTCCGTCCTAATTCGCCATCGGCGGCCGAATATCAAAAACTACTTAGCCCGTTTATATGAAACCAATTTTTCGCCTTTTTCATATTATTTGTTTGGAAGAGTAATTCAAACCATAAGTTTCTGTTAAAGCGACGACTTCTTACTGGTCCTAGTACAGATTCTGCATTGGTGAAATATTCAATATATTCTTTTTCATCAACTTTTGGGGGTTACGGTAATGACGGCGGATGAAAGGGTCGAACATTCACCCGTCCAGGTCCAGATCATATAAGTACACCTTACGGAGCGGACATTAGTGGTTATATTGCAACGACTTGTGTAAGCTTGGTCTGCGGCCCACTGCACAGTTTTAGACTTGAAATGCCCCTTTCAAACGGCACATTGCAGGCTTTAACTTACGAAAAGAACTGAATACGTTTGCTAATGTGAATTATTAAATATATCTAGAATTTAAAAAGAAATATATTTTTACGTGACTCGAAAATGGCAGGACCTTATAAAGTTTAACATTCGTATACATTAACTTAATATGGTATTCAGAAAAGAATAAAGAGTTAATTACCTGCTCCGGGCCAACGATGATCATTAAAAATATATATACGAGTATTACAATCATTAGATTGTCGGATTAACTTCAGAAGATCTAAACGAGATACCTCGAGATATACAGGGTGTAAGGGACAGCCTTCCGAAAACTTTAATCACGGCTTCAGACCATCACCCTGAACAACGTACAGCAAGAATTTTTCGCCGGAAATAAAAAAAAAATTTCGACTCACCATACAAATTTTACAAATGACATGCCAGATTTGTATGAAGAGTCGGATTTTTTTTTTATTTCCGGCAAAAAATTCTTGCTGTACGATGTTCAGGGTGATGGTCTGAAGCCATGGTTAAAGTTTTCGGAAGACCGTCCCTTACACCCTTTATATTAGTGCATTCAGTGCTGGATATATAATCCTGTATAATATATAATCCTGTATAATCCCAAGTTAAGATTTTCTCTTATACTACCTCTATGAAAATTAGACAAGGATAGGACAATTCACAAATATAATACCAACCTACCAATTCATTTAACACACCCTTTGTTAGGGTAAAGAGTGTTGTTTTCCTGCAGTCGCATTCTAAAATTATTATGAAGGGACAAGCTTAATTAAAAACCTATTTGGAACATCATCAAAACATTTTGTATGTGTTTGCTTGGCGATGGCATATAGAGAAAATAATGACTTCCTATGAAACAACGAAGGGAAATAGAGGGAGCAGTAAGATGTTCCGCAACACAAGGGCTTATTTAATGAACGGTTTTCAGCAAGTAATAGTTTCTAATAGATGTCATTGCATTGACCTCAACTGTAATTGTCGATTGGAACTCGAAAATCCAAAGATAACGATAAATTTTATGGCCTTGATTTATGGGTTTTTGCAAACATTTCGCATATTTTGAAAGGACGATACTTGACATTGACAAATAGAGAAAAACAAAACCAGAGCCCTAATCTCATTTTTGAAAAAGCGACATTCCTCTAGGTATCAAAATGTATTTTGCTTATGATGGCGTTGAATTGATCTCAATTTTGAGTATGTTTCTTTGAAATAAAGTCAGTGCTGTCTATTGAGGTATCCAGAAATCTTTTTTTAAAGTGCTACTTAAAAATCTCTTATTTCGTATTTGACTGTGAGTCAAGTGACATACGTATTTATGATGTTTCGGCAATCGGCTACTATAACGCGTGGCCTCTTTTTAACCGATTTCAAAAAAAGGAGGAGGTTCTCAATTCGTCGGAATCTTTTTTTTCTTCACGACTACTTTGCGTCTCAAATAAAACGTAATAACCGTACATTTTGGTAAAACATAAAAGTTTATCATTATTAACTATGTTTTTCATTCATCATGTAAAATAACATTCTTTCTCCATTTAGTGCTATTCCAGCTCGAGGGTCCCCCAGCCCGGCTAGAAAACCTCGTTAGAAAGGGTATCCCGATGCATGTTTTAAAATAATCAGCTTTCGTGTTAAATCTTAATTTACTGCTTGGATGGTGGCAGCGAGCAATTTGATGGAGAAGCAATATGAGGCTGTAGCAAAAATTTGCAGGACGACATACTCTATCCCACTCTTCCTTGGCTTAGTATCTCTGAGTATGGTTCTGATGCCTTTAGCTGCGTGTGCTTCACTTTGTTCTGATAGCTGTGTGTTCTCTTCGGTCTGATTTTCTGTGAATTTTGGTTTGTGTGTTTGGTAATATTTGCTAGATTTTTAAGTGTCAAAAAGTATTAGAATGTAGCTCGAAGCTTAGATTGATACGAACTTAGTCGCCTCGTTATTTAATTCTACTGTGTTTGATTTCCCTAATATAAAGATTCTGTTTAACTTTCCACAACCAAGTCTGTATCAATATACACCACCAGTAGCGATGGGTATAAATTGAGTACATATTAATATGTACGTATTTATGAGGTACGGCCACGTAACAATTACGAGTAAGTAACCAAGTATTCCTATCAGTGGCTCATTTAATTAGACAGTTTACTAAATACCATCAACCGTAGGTTACACCGGCATCGGCATGTCTAATGTAATTATGCTACCCACCTACCTGTGCCTTGTGAAAGTAATTATGTTAGTATGAGTGGATAAGTATAATTGGACTATGTAAAAAATATATTGCAAATTAATCTGACATTATGAAACACGACTACCTACATAGGTACTTTGAGTTCACATGGAAAACTTTACTTAGATATCAGAAATCTTTCTTCATGTACACTTTACAAAGTTAAAATAGGTTATCAACTTCCTTTTTCCGCGTAGAATAAAAAAATGCTACCTCTATCAATTTCAGTAGTAACTTAAATTAGATTCCTTCTTTAAAATTTATAAGAAATTTATTAAAATGTAATTGTTCAATTGTTAAAGAATGATAAAAAAAGAATACAGGAGCAGTAATAGAACCTGCGGCCGACCTATCCGGGGTCACGTTCTAGGTCTACCAACTGAGATATCACGCCAACTTTCACAAAACTTTTTACTTTTCTTTCACATGTTACCAAATATAGCTGAAATATTTCTAAAAATATATAGCTGATATTTGTGATGGGTTATCGAAAGGGTTTAATGAAAACGAAGCGAAGCTAATAGTGCACCTTCCTGAGTGATAGTGATCTTTAATATTCCATGAGTGGTTGAAACATTAAAACGAGAAGCAGACGGAAGCCGCACCGCGCTCGCCGAAAGGGTTCTACTACTTTGATGATGTACTGATATTCAACTTTTAATTTATTTTCGTATGGCCAATACATACTCGTACTCTGCCTATTTCTTTGTTATAGTATAATTGAAATACATGGTGAAAAGAACATGTTTACCTAGGCTGACAAAAATTAAAAGATAAAGAAGCTCACGCTCTCACTTCTGTGCAGACATGCAGGCACGCACGCTTAAGAGCACATGGTCATGATGATCACCAACTATATCAGAGAATACATACCTATATAAATAAGAATAATAAATAATAAAGTACCTATCTATTCCTACTATAATATCTGAGGAAAACTTACATAATACCATATTTTTAGTTTTTTTTTTAAATGTTTCTCTTGTTCATATAATTCCACTACCTTTTCAGGTATTTGTGAATTAAAGGACAGACCTCAGAATACTTTAAGCAGTCATACAAAAGGGATGAATGGTTTCCAAAACTATGCACAAAGATTTCAGGTATCGTAACCTTACTAACTGGAATCAAGGGATAAATTCAGTAAGCTGTAAAAATGCTATACGTATTCTAAAAACAATAGTGTTGCTTTACGTATAAGTAAGTTGCTTTAAGGATATTGGTCTCTTTTAAATGGTCGTGTCCTATAAATGTATCGTTTTCGATTTTGATTTTGGTAATTGAATTTCTGCAGGATTTTTTAGACTGTGTCCCTCATCCGGGCATTAGTAATTGAAATTGTGAGACCGTGTAGGGAAACAATAACTATATCCCGAGGGTTTTGAACCGGAACACGTAACCCTAATCCCTCACAAGTTAAACTTGGGATTTGTTACGTCAAATCTTAGTTAATAATTCTGGAAAGATCTTTAAACAGGATGTGGTGCTGTAGGTTTTGTTATATAGGTAACTATGATGCGTCCTTTCTGTGGTTAAGTTTGAATTGTGAAACCCGATACTAAATTGATAATTGTTCATCTTGGCACCAGGATTTATACAAAAATCCTTAATTCCTTTCAGCACTAATTTGTCCCTTGTTGGACGCTTAAGGGCTTTCTGATCTAGGTTGGGCTTGTGGTGGCAAGAACGCCGTCATTGACCTCACTCGAGTGATTGTGCGAAACAGAATTATTCGACAAAACTTAAAAGGTACCTACACTACACAGAACGGTTCCCATTTAATTTAAGAAGTTTGCCTGGAAGAAATTAGCGATAAGACCGCCTAGATGTACATTTGTAAGTTACTTTATTATTGTATCTTTTTATTTTTTACGTGCAATAAAGAGTAATTGAATTGTATTGAACTGAAGTTTCATACAAATTAGTTCAGTGGTTTGTGCGAAAATAACAAGTACAAAAAGCTGAACGTCTTAGAACATTGATAAATATTGTGAAGTCACTCGGATTCAATTTACAGAACTATTTTTTACGTTACATTCAAGCTTAAATCTACGAAAACACTAAAATTTAACTTATTTTCAAAGTTAAATTGAAAAACCTATAGGTGCAAGGCTCCAAGCTTCGGGCTTTCGGGAAACTGCAACTGCGCTCTCTACAACGCAACTTGAAATTGAAATACGAGGAGCTCGCACATCATGCACAACATACGAAACTTTTAATGTGAAATGAAACCCTGAATATTTCAACTTTCCTAGTAACCAAATAATTTAAATGTTTATTATGTATTTTATCTACTTATAGCTTATAGTTTTCAGCAATTGAAAACAGCTTCCTTTGTGGGTTCGATTCTCGCTTGAGACAAATAACTGCATTTTGTACAAGTAACATTTCTGAGATCGTAGGATAGCATCATTTGCGTTATTATAATCATTACTTTTGAGCTCCTGTTTATTGTCGGACACATCCAAAGTTTGAGCAATGTATTAAATTTTAAGGTGATTACACATTGGTCGGAGAGTGAACGATGCACTGCACAAGTTGTGATTGCATCCACCACAACTTTGTGCTGCGCTCGCACTCGATACCTTTTGTGTTTGCCAGCCGCCTTTGTGAAGCAGTGACTGGTGCGTTTACCCTACACTCGGTATACGCTGTACGCCCGCCATTTTACTGCTTTAATGAAAATCGGTTGAGGTTTCTTGTCGTTTAGTGTTGTGCCTGTTTCGTAGTTAGCATCTTTTAACTACATCTAATAAATAAAAACGTAAACTTCGCGTGTCTGTACATTGAAGATATTTGCAAAAAATAAATTGGGGGGTCTAAGGATAAGTAATAGAACACATTTCAATCATTTTTGAAATTTTGGTCTGTTAGTTTGTGCACGCATTACTTAAAAATTACTGAATCGCTTTTAATGGACAGAAACATAGGGCTTAACTCGGAGAAATTAGGCTTTATTTCATCGCAATCGGTTAACTTAATCAAAAGTTTTGGATATTTTTACTTCTCTAATATGTTAGTAGGTAAGGTTAGTATGCAATATAACAAAGAAGTAGAATTTTAATGTTCGGTACTATTTAGATTTGCGATGAGATTGGACTACTTACATTTGGAGCTGTAGTGGGAGCGGGAGTGGGAGCGGAAATGGGAAGGGGCGCGGATACTCCACGCGAGCGGAGCCGCGGGCACATCTAGTTTACAATATTTATGAAATAAACCTTCTAATTTCCTAATTGTTATTATGAAGAAACCTGTAGACTGTTTTTTATTGTTGATGGGTTTGCGCTTGACCTCAATCTCACCTGATTTGTATCAAAATAGGACCAGTTTAACAGAAAACGAAATATCATCAAAATTTATATAAAACAACAACACAGTTCTAAACAGTCTTGCTATAAACAGCTTGATTGATAATGTGGGTATCTTATGAACTCATAGGTAGGTACTCTGAATAGCCAGCTAAGTCCCTAAACGAGAACTAAGGGTTTAAAATGAAAGTATATGAATCAAGTCACTATGACTCGTTTTTTGGTAGTTTTATTAGGCCTAAACTAGATAGTCTACACGACGTAGTAGGTTAGGTATCCTACGAAGCTGAATGACGTGCGCCCTTATCATATCAGAGACACTAAACTGACGACAAAATGCTCGCTGGAGGCAAAAGCGATAATCTCCTTCGTCTCAGACCTGAGTTAGACACCTTCGCGAGACTAACGAAGTTCTTATAATCCCTCCCCTGTCGCCCGACCCCTCACACCCCTTTAATCGAGTTATTGCTTGCATCTCATGTCTTACATCGCCATCCTTGCCCGTATCGACATTTCTTATTAAGATAGTGTCTGAAATCGTGTTAATATTACGTAGATATGTGCAGACTTGTGAGGCTGGGAATCATCATCTGCCGAAATACCTACGTCCACTGCTGAACATAAGCCTCGCCAATAGAATGCTACTTTTGGTGGGCGGTCCATTGGTGGATTTGCTATAATCACCTCTCCTGGCAGGAGGATTGGTGATGGCAGTTACTGCAGACTTTTACTATTTGCAAGAAATACCTACTTAGTTCAAAGTATACCATAGTCAGTTTCATGTTAAAAAATCGACATGGCGGCTCCATATGTAACCTACCTATAGTTTTTCAGTAATAACTGCCGTCCAGTAAGTTCATGAAAAAAATCCATGATTTTTTATTTATATATTAGCTATCAGTATTAATTCATAATTGAATATTTTTGAAGTTAAAAGATGATAAATAAAAAGTGCACGTCGGTTATTTACTGTTATTTATGCGACTTTATACTCGGAACTCACCGGTGGCGATGGCGGTCGAAACATAATCGCCGAGAAATTGCACCAATCAATGGACTCGCCCAAACGGTCTACATTCAGTTAAACGCCATTAAGCTAATTGGAAAATGTATATTCATTATTTTATAATATAATATTTAATTTTTACGATTTTAAACTGGTTCAATAATTAACGCATAAAACTACATGAATAAGACACCAAGAACTGAAACTGTAACAAATCAAATGTATAAAAGATTCTGCCCAAAAGGCTGGCAGCATTACCCCGCTGTATGGTGAGGCTGATCCTCTGAGCGAGGTAATGCCCAGTCCTTTGGGCACTTGAGACCTACAATTATATTAATTACTAACTAAAATTATATAGATTAATAACTAAAATGAAATACAAAATTCGAGACTATTTAAGACTTCATCGACTGTCAGTCTTTATGGAATTTCGACGTTATGGCCTCTACCACTGCTACCTTGGATTTCTATGTTGGATGAAGGTCTTTACGCGAAGTTGTCGTCAGCTATGAGAGATCGTGGAAAACCTAGTGATGTCTTTTTATAACACATAATATCTGTAACTGTTTCTAGATAAGTAGCATTATATTGTAATAGTTTAAACATATTTTAAAATAGGTTATCATTTTGTTAATGAAAAGAATCATCATCAGCCGAAATGTGTCCACTGCTGAACATAAGCCACTTCAAAATTACCCAAAATTGTTAACACTATCCCACTAGGCATCAGAAGCAATGTAATCAACAAAAACACTTTCAGAATTAAATATAAGAAATATCTAGTAAACTCATTAACGTAACCTCAATCTTTTTGTGCTAATATCATAATTAAAAACTTTGTAACTTTGCTTTGCTATTCACCATTGCGTAGTGATATTTAGTATTCTCTGCCATAGATGTGTATAAAGTAAGAGAGCTATTTCTGCCAACAAACTGTACTATACAGTTTGGCGGAGTTATTGTATGTATATTTTTTAAGAGATGAATAAATGATTTTATTATATTATATATTATTATTAATGGAATGTCACTTTTGAAGGCTGTGTATTTGCCATAATCACCACGCTCGGCAGGCGGATTGGTGATCGCGGTAATAATCTTATTATACACAGAGGAACGCTGCTACCCGTCCTTAGTTGCCTTGACAACACCCACAAGAAAAGGGGGTTGCCCTATTCTAACACGGATACTAAAACTGTATTCGTATACTTAAATAAGTTCATAAGTAGATAATATATCTTAAGCACATTAACATCAGGAGATAATTGAATTGGAAATTATTATTAATATTTATTCTCCTTAGAGGCAACAGTGGCCAATATATACGTATTATTATTATATTTCTAATTTTTATTATGTTTTTTACTGAATTAATTCAACAATTAATAAACAATTGGGCAACATTAAAAATCTTTGAAATTATACATCAGGTGGTTTTATATAGTTAGTGTTACTTGTGTTTTTTATACCCATATAAAAAATACCAACACTTACCTAGTTATTAAGTAACTGGTCTGTTTTATTGTACATCCCTGTATTTTAAAGAATATAGATTTTGCCATGTCACCAACAGAACCCTAGTAACAAACATTAGACAAAATAAATAGGTTTCTAGATAAGACGACGTGTCGCCACTCTGCACTGGCCGTTGTTGTCGCTTATTACGTGTTTTAATTTCTATTGTCTATGGTGCTGGTGCTATAAACAATCTTTTATTAACGTTTTAGCAGACATATGAAATGTGTAGTTAATTGATAATTTTGAAACTTAATAAATAATAATAATCACTATTGGCTGACTCCATTGGCTGGTCTACAATCCCTGTAAAGATGTCAAGTCGATTGGTCTAGCAAATGAAGTCGATCCAGTTGCGAAGGGCGGTTAGCAAGGGGTGTCATATACCCGAAACAGGAAGATGTCTTGAAAATAGTAGAATGAGGAAGTCTGGCAAAAAGTATAAACGGCTGATCCACAAATTAAAAGTCGCTCAAAAACTATGGAGAGCGCTATGCTAGAGTTTCCGTCACGGATATAGTAACGAGGAGACTCAACGTATAATAATAGTCAAAGAATTATCAGTGGGCAAATGACAAATGTCACGGACTCGACGACCTTTGCAGACGAGTTCAGAAGTTTAAACCGTGCAGCGCGACCTCCTCCAGATCTTAAAAACTGTAAGCGGTTGGATAGGACGGAGGATCGGGTGTGGTCCAAAAGTGGGCGATAACATGCTGATGATTCGATCTATATTTCTGTATGCACGAAGTCACGGATACAAACTAGTACCTAATGTAAGCAGGATCAGAATCAACACTGTAAAAGTCAAATTAAAAGCTGGCTGTGATTGGAATCCGGCACCACTTGTTCTACTAAGTTAACTACAGTCCTACTAACATAGAGTCAGTACATTTGTATTGGTATAATAAAGTATAGTAAAAATTAGCTTTGGGAAATGTACTCGCAGCCAGAGCTGGCCCGTAGCTTTTGCGATAGCGATAGCCTTTGCTATGTAATACGTAATATTTTCTGGCATGCAGCCCAGAAGGGCGGTCTAATGGCCTCGGGCACGCGACTCACACTCAACTGCTACAAAATGCAATTGGTCATTCAGTGCCCGACTTGTTTTTTTTTAACTGAAATGTCATGGCGGCTAATTTAAGGGTTGTAGGCACTCTGAATACAAAATGGTGGCTTAATTAATCTCTTTGCGATTTATTTCGGATTATTAATTTATAATATTATTAAATAGGAACATTATATATTATTAATATAAAACAAACACTTGTTTTGCCCGTTATCGACAGTGTATTACTGAAGTTTCTGTCAATAATTGTATACGTTTCATATTCAGTCTTCGTAAGTATGACCATGTCTCCGAATACCGTCTGCAGTTCACTATCCGACTGTGAAGAAACTCTTGTATTTATGTGCGTCTTGTATTCGATTCCCAACGAAACTCTCTCCCCAACCTATCTAAATAAATATTTCCACTATTTGTGTCCGACTCACAACGATTTAAAATACATACAATGAAATTTTTCAGTGTCTGATTTACCTGCTAATCCATATTCCCAAAATATATTGTTTTAATCCCATCATATACTAATTCCAGTACTAAAAAGAAAATTCTACAAACTTAGAAGCTGAAAACGTGTAATAAAATTCATAATCTCTAATTTCAACTGACCTATTACTTAAAAACAATTCTTGATAATTTTGATATTGATCGCATATTCAAAGATAATGCGTCCCTAAGTACCATTTCTTTTATTTTTGCAGAAAAAAATTTGACGTTTACGACGGCAATCAATCATTTTTATATCTGGTGCCTAATTATTGTCATAAAAGGGCAGAAGATTCCCCGAATATCCAGTTTCTGAGTATTTTTTATTTAATTTTGTGTTCGTTGGCAAATCTATAGGCTATCTCAGACAACGTTATTAATCTGCAATTTAGATTGTTAAATATCTATGTATATTATTTCTTTGATAGTTATGTATATTTAGGTTAAAAGAAAGTGTACTTTTAGTTAAACGGGATGTATAATGAGGCTCTATTTAAATTATAATATAACATCAACACTGTAACTTTTATGCTTTCGACAAATTAAAAAATTGATTTATTATGTTTCTCATTTTTGAATATAATAAAGAAGAATCGTCTGTTTGAATGTTTCCGGAGTAATCTTCGGGAGTTTTGAACGCTTAGATAGATAGTTCCTGAATAACGTCTATACCCGCCGTTACAATATAACATAGGTTAATTTTTTAAATCGCCTTACGAATTTCCTGTAGGAGAAAGGAGGAGGAGAAACGTGAATAAACTCGAGTAAAAAGATTAAATGGCTATACTGATAGTAAAACTTCAAATGTTATTCGAAATTCCGTATTCATAAAAATAGGTGAAAAGTGTTTCCAATTGGTGATTAGGTCCTTTGAATAATATAACAGGTTTCATATTAAATCATTTACGGGCATAGTCTTTAAAATGTAAGTATATCGTTTTTATTGGCAACCCCAACTCGGACCTGATGATTATGATCTCTATCCTTTATTTAGGGTACCGCGACTAAATTTTAAAACGGAAAAAAATCGGACCTTATTATCATTGTTCCTCATTTTTAGTCTGCAAACACGTACACACATATTACCTAGGAGTTTAGTTTTATGATAAATTGTTAGTAGTTAATGGAATCTTTGTTTTAATTTCAAGGGCTATGAGAGGGCTAGTTGTAACAAGGATAAGCTGTAACTTAGTGTAAATTATTAATTAAGTAGCATGAAAGTAAAGTCTTTGAATAAGTCCTATCAGAGTCAGTCACCATTCCGTTTCACCAGGATTTTGTACTTTTTTCGTAAAGTTTTTTTTTACAAGCGAATAACGCTTTTACAGTTCTGTTTAAACTCTGAAAATGCAAAGAAATGAAAACCTAAAAATGCCCATACTAACAAAATAAATGATTTTATTAAGTTTTATAACTTTATTACTTGCCCATGCTTGTCCTATTAGTTCAAAAGTTCTACGTGGATTATACACGAATTGTTTTAAATTATTTTCTATTCATAATAAAAACGGTTAGTTTTCTGACATAGAAAAAGTCATGACTAACTAGTATTGGGACACTCTGGACAATTTGATACTATGGACACTTTGATAGTCAAAATGTTCTAAGAGCGGTCTTTTGGTAAAATTAGACATTTTGATAATTTTATGTTATTGTTCATTTTGACACCCTGGTATTTTATTAATACTTTGGTCGTTTTGGACCTGAAGGTGAGTGGAATTTATATATATATATTGTATAATAATCTTAATCATTGAATATCCTATATTTTTGGGACTAATGCTTAGTACATCCTAATAGGTAGGGAACCCGAGGCATTTAGATTATTCAGATTTATTCATCAAAATATTATATTCGGATATAAGAGGATAAAATGAAGTAAGGGAATGTTTGTAACATATAATTTTGGTAAATAGCTATTTGATACTATCAAAGCATCTTGGGAAGAAGATGACGGTTATAATAATTTTAGAATTAATAATATTAAATGCATTTCAATTACTATACTTCTGTGGTCAGGGGTTTAGGACAGAAAAATGTTTAATTTTTTATGAAAATATGTTAGGTCAACAAATATACGACGATTTTTTAGGAGAGGCGAGATCGGTATGAGTTCGCCTTCGTGTTTTAGTTAGCCGAGCAAATAGACCTTTTGTCAACTTATAATTTTGCGGTTTGTTATAGTTAAATAAATAAATAATTGTGTCTATAAGGTGTTTAAATTAAACATCAAAGTTGAAACATTTATATACATACAAGCAGGCTTGTATTTTTTTTTATCAAATTGAATATTTCAAATTAAAATTAGTTGGTAAAAGATTTTACCATTCAAACCTGAATTGGTATTTGTATTTCTATCTACTTCGCTTAAAGACCTTACTAGTTAATCCGAGCTAGATACCACGATAGAGTCATAGATAGCGTGCCTTCTTTACTTCCGTGCCTTCAATTGCCTATTAACTTTTTCCTAGTTCAGTCAATAAAACACACACATGTGTAATCGCTTGCAAGCTGAATGCACACAGGTGCATTGGAAGGTGGTGGCACGGGGCTGTATGTGTAGGCCACTCCCACGGCGACGCCTGCTCATTTTAAATTGTAATTACAATTTATTATTGTGTCTCTGTGCCGCCTTCAACGCGCCCGACGCCATTTTATTGATCATATACCGTTTTATTGAACTTGTTTCAAACATAAATGATCAAAAATTCAACATATATCAGTCTCGCGTTTTGATTTTTACCTATGTCACCGTCCCCATTAACAGTTCTTTAAAAATCATAGAGCTTTTACGACTTTCAATGAACATTCAGAACGAATCACGTGGGCGAAGTCGCGGGTAAAGTTAATATTTCATATTTCCAAATAAAATTAAGTACTGGTTAACAATATTATTATTAAGACATGGTATTACGTTTAGAAATTGGACTTGAAATCGTGTAGACCCTTCGCTCAGTTACTCGTGGAGACAAACTCCTTTTGCCAGACTATTATCCGAACATATAAGGAAACAGATACACCGGGTAACAGAATTTTGTCTTTTGGGTTAGGTACAATTCATTTTATACGTGACTTGTGAGTTAGCAGACAAAGTTATCTATTTTTTGTTCTGTGTATTAGTCATTATTGCGTTATATCCTCCACCTACTTGTGTCTTATAACATCAATGCTTTGTGTCTTTACTTTCCTGTAGTGTAGGTGCTACACTAACTAATTATTTGAGTTTTCGGATTCTGCTCTGTTTAAGAACGCGTTGTACAATTGGATCCAACTGTTTGTTGGGATATAAATAACGATTTTATGAACAATAATATATTTGTTGGCCATATTTGTATTGCAGACTATAAATTTCACAATTTACAAATAAATATCATGAAAAGCCTGCTAAAGTCAAATGCTATACCAGGCATCTCTCATAAAAATGGGATGTTTATGAACTATCACCAAGCGGAGCAAGCGGGTTAGTAATAGCAGTATATTAAGATTAATGCAAAGTTGATGCAGCTACCTATCACCTGGATTTATCCCTTACTCACAGCTAGACTAAGAGGTATAGATGAAACAGGATAAGAACATTTTGTATTTGTAGTGATATTTCGAATCTTGAAATTGCAATTGCTGTCATTCAGGGTAGGCAGAGACGATATATCGCCGCTTCGCGCAATTAAATGCCGCAAAGCGACTTTCCTCGCCCGCTTTTCGCTCCGTGATACCGCTTCATATCACTGTATTAATATTTATAATTACCAGTTATTTTAATACAAACCGACAACTAAGGTTGATGTGATCCACACGAAATGATATATAAACACACACTAACCAGTGTTTTGGTCAAATGCAACAAATATATATTAGCAATATTAAAGGCAAGCTCCCAGTGTATCTCATCGTTAAATCCAATTGGATTTATAATCAACAAGAGGTCTCGAGCTTAAAAGCTAAGTAAGTTCATCCGGGGCCTTTCTTGAATCGAATTTGTGCGAGCTGACGGACGCTCCTCTGTCACCTTTCGTTACCAGTTGATGTTTCTTAGTTAACACGTCTGTTAATTTTGTTTGCAATAGTATTATGTTTGGCATTCAGTTTTGAACTAATGGTAGGTAGGTACGTTTTTGTCGTGACTTTTATTTTAACGGGAGATGACATAGATTAGCAATTTTCTATAGAGGTGGTATTTAGTGTTTAGTAAGTTAAAAAAGTACTACTTGTAGGACATACTTTTTTTGGAAAAATAATTTTTTTTTTCGTATTTATTCACTATAGATTAGAAACACCGTTCTATACAAGTATTTGGTACGAGATGCATATTTGTTGAATTTTCATAATAAAACGACTTGACGATGCAGGCGCTAAAAAAGTGGAATTTTTGACTGTTCCAGAAATAATTCAAATTGAGATTTTGAAATGTTATGCAAATTGGCACATCGCCCTTTCACTATGGAAGGGTTAAGATGTTTTCATAGCTGAGTGTCCCAGCTCCTAACAATTGCTAGACAATCGCCTTTCTGTTCCATTTAATTGAAATGAATAAAGATTTATTAATGTTGATCGAGCTAAAATCGATTTAAATTTTAAGTAAGAATTTTAAAGGACTGTAGGAAGGAGGTAGGGGTATAAAATGTGGTATGAATGCTCTAGTAGCAGACTAATTCGGCTAGTCGGCGCGTCACTATTACCTAATGATGATTCAAAGTTAATTTCCTCATTGGCTACGGGCGTTACTCGCGAGTGTTCAAGTTTTCCACAAGTAAGTACTTGCAATAAAATAAAGCCTTTATCACACAGCCCCTCTACCAAAATGCTCGTATAGAGTAAGACAATAAACACGGCCATACATCACCCAGAAACATAGCTCAAAGTTATTTAATTATCGTGTAAGGAAAAACTAATCCGAGGAGCGGCGCAGAGCGAAAATTACGCGCCCTGCCTCGTCCTTGTCGGTAGGTGCGTGTCGTCTGCTCGCTTCACAGGCTGTTCGCGTTTGGAGACAAGCAATTTTTTTTATTAAACATCAGGTATATTTTGTAGGCAATCTCAAGACACCTCAATTCGATCGATTTAGCTTTCTTCTTTTTGTTGGATAATGTTGAATGTTTTGAATTTATGAAAATCATACCTATTTACGCAGATAATTTTGTATCGTGATATTTAATCTTGTCAATTTATGTTACCTACATTCCAAAAAAGATAGGAAACAACATGAAAAATAATTAAATAGTCAACTTTCCAAAAACTGTAGTGCTATTCTTTAAAATACAAACTCACGTGCGAGCCTCACTCGAGTGACTTCACTCACTTTGAAATCTAATTCATTGGTAATTTTGTAAACATTCTAGAGCACTGTCGACGTGTAATGAACTCACTTCACGTTGACAGTGCTCTAGAATGTTTACAGAATGCCAATGGATTAGGTTTTGAAGTGAGTAAAATCATTTGAGTGAGACTCGCATGTGAGTTTGTATTTTACAGAATAGCACTACTGTGCCTGTTACCAGGATCGATTTAACCCATTAGTATGAAAAAGTTTACAAAAATAATCTCGAATTTTGAACATTAAGGTTTGTAGCTTGTAAAAAACAAATTATAAAACGCCTACAAGGCAGGCGTACTATTTCATTTGTTTTTTTATTAAACCATAGTTTTTTTAAATTGAAATAATCATCTATTTTTATAATATGCTTTCTTGCGAAGCTGTATTTTAATGTGATTCTTAAACTTTCTATCCGACATATTTAAGATTTCCTCTGACAGTTGTAGAAGCGTATACTTTAAGTACGTAGATAAAGAACTTAAGCAAGATGAGGAAATCTAAGTAGGTTTGAATGACGCTTGGTGTCAACTTTATTATATTAGTAGTAGTAGTTCCTCACGCTACAACAACAGCCTGTAGACAAGTGCCATACTTCAATAGAGACTAAAGGCGGCGAGGAGCTGTCTCGCGCGACAATATTTATGCGCGCAATATTAACTCGAGAACGTATCTGAACGTACTACATGCCACATACATACTCTTATTATTAAATTCATATATATTAGGTACACTGTGTTGTTCATTTTGTAAGAGAAGCCTTCTGTTCCGTGACATTGCTTAATTAATTGAGGTTTAATGCTGGTAGCTCCTAAGGTAAACTATTTTTTAAACAAATATGTAATAATAATAAAACGGTACGGCCACACTGCACAACTTTCTCACTTCCTCACTCACCACATTTTACTAGAAAAAACGAGTTATGTACGTATAGTTTGTATTACACATTATTCCTAATTTAGTGCAATTTAAAAAAGGAACTCCAAAGCAAATTGACTACACACGGAGTCACAGCTCAATCCTGTAACGAGATCGATTAATTTAATTCGAATACAAATGTTTACAAAAAGAAAGTTATTTAGTGCAGCTGTCGAAATGGTGTAGGTAGTTATGCATTCGCAACCCACACGTACCATACAAGTTAGAGCCTAAGAAGTGCAATCCAGCACATTCCAGAGCTCTTATCCAGAAAGACTCAGCAGAGTCCGGGTGGTCGAAGGCATGACGCCTCACCAACTTACTTTAGGTTTTGCATCAGAAATATACGAGCATCGAATCTGTTCGGACGTCTCTCATTTATTTTAATTAATATTAAATACTTTTAATTAGCTTTTTAAAAAGCTTTCCAAGCTCCCCCAAAACCTGACTGGCGCAGCCGGTTGTATTTCCACAAACTGTACCGTTTTTCGCGTGTTCCGGAAAGTGTCAAAATCCACCCCAAAAACGCGTGTGATCGGCAACAGCGGAGGAAATATCGAACCAGAAACAAATAAATTTGTCAGTGTCCTTGGACGGCGAACGAAGGCGGACATGAGAACGGCAGACGGCTGGTGAGTAAAACTTTTCACCTTCCTTCCCCCGACCTCAGTCTTGTTATTTTGGGATCGAACTTCTCGCATTATAACGTTATCTGGTAATTTAGTATAAACCTAGAATTCTGGTTGTAACCTAGAATTCTAGATTAATGTAATTTAGAGTAAACCTAGAACTCTGGTATATCCTAGATTCTAGCTTAGCGTAGCCAAAACTGTATTTTATTCATTTTTGTGTACTTATAACAATTTGTAAAAATGGAAGAAATTAGATTAATACCTAATGAGATGAGAAAACTTATCCCTCTTTACAACGGCGATAAACGCCAATTAAATTTGTTCATCCATAAATGTGAATATATTATTGATAAGTTTAGAGGTAGTGATAGTCAAAACCAATATATAATGCATACGATAACGAGCCGGCTATCCGGTGACGCCGCCGCTCTTATCAGCGAGCGCGAGGACGTCCAGACGTGGGATGATTTCAAAGAATTGTTCGTTCAGCATTTCGGAGATCCACGTAGCGAGGAATGCATTGGCATAGAGCTAGAAACTTTAAAGATACGACAGGGTGAAAGTTTTATAGATTTTTGTACCCGTGTACAAACGGTTCGTTCAATTTTGATGTCAAAGGTCAACCTGTTAGGTAATCCTATGAGGGATAGTAAAATTGCCATTTATAACAACACATCTTTAAACGTGTTCTTATATAATTTGCCAGAGAATATGGTCCGTATAGTGAGGCTGAAGCAGCCTGCAAATTTGGAAGAGGCACTCAGTATCGTGTTGGAGGAAACTAATTTCCATAACCAGTACGAGATGCGAAATAAGATGACTTTATCTAAACCACCAGTTAGTGCACCGAATCAATTTCGATTTGGCGTCCCTACACAGTCTACAGGCTTCAGGCCCATGGTACCACCAAACCAACCACCAAAATTTAACTTTGGTATCCCACACAATAGGGAAATTAAAGTAACACCCCATAGCTATCCCCAACCCTATGTATACCGACCGCAATTTGGTTATAGACCAGCTGGCCTTCAGCAACAGCCGGCAATGCGTCCACAGCAATTTGGAACGCAACCCCGTTTTAATCACCCCCAAGCGCAGCGCTCGACTGACGTGTCTATGCGTACTGCACCCCCGTTAAGACCTCAACAAGGATTTGAATTAAATGAACTGGAACTGACGGACAATGACTCATATCCCGACTTTGAATACGAATCTAACTTGTATAACTATTACCAAGGCGATGATAAAGTGGGTTATCAATACTCACCAGAGGCTTCCATGCCTGAAATCGAACCCACCAGACCAGACACAGACGGAACAGACTCGACTGAACACATCGGAAATTTTTTCATACGAGCCTCAGACGACGAGTCGTACGAGTCAATAAAATTAAATTGTGACTCCAAACTTAAACTACCTTATATTTATATACCGGAAATAGATGCCAAATTTATTATTGATACTGGCAGTACAAGGTCATTTATAGGACCCAAAAAGGCACATGAAATTTATTCACCTTTTATTTACTACGAACCCTTTGAAGTAGTGAGCACACACGCTTCTAGTAAACATAATCAAGTTATAAAAATTCCCTTACCACCGACCTTCAAAAACACTGAATATCATAAGTTTTATGTATTCAATGTCGACTCGCGCTACGACGGACTTATAGGCAATGACCTTCTCCATCAGATAAAAGCTATAATTGACTTAAAGCATCACGTGCTTAGTACAAACACAACTACAATACCAATAGTATACAAACAACCTGACAAACCGCGTCTTATACGCAACCAACAATTAGACTTTGAAATCATTGACAAGAACGGGAAACAGAATACGAATGCAGATGCGTTACCTGATATTAAACTTAACGCACTCGCATCAGACGATGAGTCCATGAAAATGAATGTAGGTGACAAAGATCAAGAGCTATGTAGGTACGTAGATAGCTTGACAGAAAATATTAAACTGACAAGACCAAAAGATCCAAAATACAATTCCGATACCATAACTATATCCGACACTTCAGCTACTCTTAGCATATCAGATCCATTAGAATTTGATTCAGTTTACCCAATCCCTTCAGTCCAAAGTGAGTTAAAAACAGCCCATTCTGCTCAAGAACTCGAGTCAGCTGGAATTCCCATTTTTCGTGAAGCCATAGCTAGAAAACCCAATCAAATATTAGTTTTTCTATGGTATAGAAACGAATTACAAGTCAAAAACCTTTCCCGAGATAAACAGAAAGTCTTAGAAGTTTTCATGCCTGAAGGTAATGCAGATATAATAAAACAATTCCTTAAAGAGTATATAAAGAATAAAATAAAATATTTTATGTACTTTAAAACAAAGACTAAGATTCCAATTAAAAATATAAAACGTAATCCGCAGGTGGTGTCTGGTCACATTGATCTTCACCATGACCCTGGTCCTGAAACAGGGGACCCGTGCCCTTCAACTTCAAAAAGTTGAAAGAAACCCTGGGATACTTCCCGTTAAGGAAGGCCAGGCATTCAAGCAGGAAGATAGATGGCTTATAGTTAAGGTATTAGACTTAAGTAGTATATGGGAAGAATTATCTCTTAACATTAGAAAGTATAAGGAATTCGATAAGATAGTAGATATTAATAAACCATATGTTCACGAGTTTCAGGGTATTAAAACACAGGTAGAGTTCATATGTGAAATGACAGTTGAAAAATTTAGGCAGCTTGTACCTTCCGGAAGATTTAAAAGAGGCCTTATTAATCCTCTAGGATCACTGATAAAGGTCATAACGGGCAACTTAGATCATGATGACGCAATAAAATATGATAGCATTATTTCACAGTTAAACGGTAAACAGATGCACACCGATAAAAAGGTAACTATGATTTCCGAAATGCTGAATAACCTTATTAACAGCACCGAAACCTTACATGAAAATAGTCTCATTTTGGACGAGAGGCTAAAAAGAATTGAAAGGATAGTTACTCACATAGCAACGAAAGAAAATAACTCTATATACTCTACATACATATTAAGTATGTTCAACATGTTTTTAAGTAATTTTCGTACTATGTATATAGCAATAAGCGAAATTGAAACAGCCCTAGCGTTCAGTAAGGTATCGGTACTACACCAATCCATTGTTAACTCTACCGAATTACTGTTAATCTTAAAATCGATTGCTGTAATTGATAATCTAATGTACCCTGTTAGTGATAGTAATTTAGTTAAGTTAGAAAGGACTATTGTAGTTAAGGCATATGTAAAAGGAAACCAGATAATATTTATAATGGAAGTCCCTCTGACTGATGGTAATACTTACAATTATTTCAAAATTTACCCTTTGCCAATTTTCAATATCCCAAATAACAGAACGTCTGTGATTATTCCCTGCTATCCTTATCTCCTGGTGAAAAGTTCAAAATACCTGCCCGTCGCGAGCCCATGCGATGAGATAGCTGCTAACCAGTACTTATGTAGCGACACCAACATGGTGCCTTACCCCGAAAGCACATGCGTTGAACAACTCATGAGGTTTGAGACGAATCTTACCCTCTGCACCCCCTCCACGGTTGACCTCGAGAATACCAAAGTTCAAAGGATTGGAGCCGCTAGCTGGATACTTTATCTTAAAGACAATGTAGTGCTGACCAAAAAATGTGACAGTGACGTCACCAAGGAATCCCTTCAAGGCACTTACATCTTGGCAATAGAAGAAAACTGCGAAGTTTACCTAGGAGACATTAAACTTCATAGCCGCCGACACTATGCTGAAAATCTGCTCTACAAAGTAACCCCAATTATAACTCTACCAGTATTGGCGTATCATAACTCAAGCAGCGTTAAAACAGTCCAGATGAAAGGCGTTAACTTGGATGACTTGAAACACATGTCCTTCAGCTTGAAGAAAGAATTAGACTTTAGTGAAAATGTGGAAAATTACAGTGCAGTGAGTGTCAAAAGTGTTAGCTTAGCCTCTATATTACTCTATGTTATTTTAGTCGTAAGTTGTATTAGCTATGTAACATGGAAATGTGGATGGTGGAAACGTAGATTGCGGAATCATCGGGCTTCCGATTCACCCGATAATTTCGCTCTTGATGAGGGAGGAGTTATGCATTCGCAACCCACACGTACCATACAAGTTAGAGCCTAAGAAGTGCAATCCAGCACATTCCAGAGCTCTTATCCAGAAAGACTCAGCAGAGTCCGGGTGGTCGAAGGCATGACGCCTCACCAACTTACTTTAGGTTTTGCATCAGAAATATACGAGCATCGAATCTGTTCGGACGTCTCTCATTTATTTTAATTAATATTAAATACTTTTAATTAGCTTTTTAAAAAGCTTTCCAAGCTCCCCCAAAACCTGACTAGGTACATTAATATTTTTTAAGCATATGATATTTGTAGAACCGCAAAACTTTATACTTTCTAACAACATTTTATCCCGTCGTTTTAACGTCATGTGATTCTATGTAAAAGGGGCTAATAATTCTTCTACGACGATAATCTAATCGCATCAACTATCTATAAGTGTATCGCATGTTTACTTTATATGGGTTGTATTGTATGGTTTACCGTTTTTCCACCGTTTTAGTTTACTTTAAGTCTAGAAAAAAATGCTTTTAGATATTGACTAAATACTCAGAAGTCCTTACATAACAAATCTCTCCACTGGTTTAGGCGCCAAACTTCCGGACAGAAAGTCTCTCTCACACACACATTCATTTGTAGTATCGGCTATGTTACACTTTATAAGTACGATACAATCAATTTTCATAAAAAATAACGCGAATATTTTTCTTGACACGATCACAATAGCTTTCCACGCCGCGCGTACTGGTCCGTGGTCTCCACTTCGAACTCGTCTGCCCCAACGGCCATCAGAACTGTTTCGCATCGAAAGAAAACGCTGTGGCGTCTCCTCTCTGGGTCGAGTCGGCGGCTCCTTGTTGCTCTAAGGTCTGCTTCGACGGCCATCAGTCATGTGACAGAATACGTCTACATACAGATCAAATCAAATTATCATTTATTGTGCCCCAATACATATAAAAAATTAAAGGACGAATAAAGTGTAAAATGGCGGCCTTATCGCTTTTAGCGATGTATCCCAGGCAACCTTTCTGTGATAGGGGAGTGGAAGGGCTGGCTGTTGTGCATACACGTATGGATAAAATTTGTTGAAGCTTATTACAGATCAGCCTATTAATTCTTTCAGTTCCTTGTCGTTATCTCCGTAACCAATTTAAAACGAGAACATGGTGTATAATATATATTCTCTAACGGGAGTCCTGCTAAAATTGTATCCGGTGCTTGAAACCCTCGGCTCGACACCCCATAATAAAGTTTTCGTTTTCATTTCGAATAATACAACCGAAGGCGACCCCAGAGATATTTTCCTAAATTCCTTCAATATCGCGTCAACGATTGTATGATGTCCGAAATCGGAAAGGGAGTAGTCGCATCAGTGGGCCCAGCCCTGCCTGGGGGCAAATATAAAAATCATTCATATGGACAAAATAAAATTGCATCCCAAATAACCTGGTGCTCATCGGCCGAAAATCTATTAGCAATAAATATAAAGTTTTCCGATTTCACAGGATTTAAAATGGCGATCGAGCGGGAGTGAACTCTAATATAAATCGGGGAGTTCTTATGACTTTTCTTGTTTATGGCATTATAGTTTTATTGGTTCCGAGTTAAGGCTGCTCTAGATCTAGACACGCGGCAAAAACACCTAATTTAAAAAGTTTTAATTTTGTCTTTTCCCTCGGTTATAAATAAATGTTATGATGGGCGTAATAGAAAAAAATATATAGGTAGGCAGAGCGTAAGTAGAAATTTTATTCTTTACGTTGTAGTACGCCAGATCACTAGAATACATATAGTACTCTGTTCACATTTTTGAATTAAACACTAGCTACCCATAGAACAGGGAATCCTAGTTTGGGAGCCAGGGTTACTGCTTGTAAAATTATATCTACACAGATTTATCTACTAGCTGTTGCCTGCGACTTCGTCCGCGCTGTAATATTAACAATGCAGTGGTGTTATAAACATTGTTCGTAGTCGTAGTGAAACTTTACGCATATCATATCGAAATCGTTGCGCTTAGGTTTTTGGTATCATCTAGACCCTTAATAAAATACGGTTCTCTTTACGTAAAGAAACCGCTTTTTGCAATAATAGCAATTAAACATCAGACAACACTAATTTGCAAGTTTGGAAAAGAATATGGAAAGTTCGAAAATATCATTTATTAAGCTCCCTACCCCCTCCCCTTCCCTCCCCTCCCCTCCCCCTCCTCCCCTTCACTATTCCTCCAGTCATACCCTCCTCTCCTTCTCCCCCATCCCTTTCACCTTTCCCCCCTTCCCTATCCCTCCTATCTCCCATCCACTTTCCCTCCTCCAAACCTTCCTATCCTCTTCCCCTTTTGTTACATACCCAATTAACTATACAACTATCACGATATAAAATGAAAGGTCATTTTGTAGATCAGCCTCCTGACATTATATTAAGATAAAACTTATACCAGATTGTGTCCAGAACTCGAAGCTATTAAACAGAGAAAACACCGTCAAATTCTGTTCAGTAGTATCCAAGATTATCCCATACATACAGACAGACAGACACGATTTTTTTAATTTTATATTTGAACTCTACTGGTCTTAAGTAATGTCCGGGGAGTGATTTTTTTTAACTTCAATGTACACAATCGCCCTTCTTTTGTTTTTCTACTATTTTGTTATATGTACATAGAGATAGATATACATAAGGACGCAAATGTTCATTAAATTACATTAAGATAAACTTTTCGTAGGTTCATCATATCAGCCCTCAGACGTCACAGAGGCCTTCCCCAATGAACGCCACCACACCCGGTCCCCCGCACTCCGCATCCAGCCTCCTTCAGGTCGTCGGTCCATTGGGCGACTGGGCCATTCGTAGGTTCATTAGACTTTTGTCATGGAACCTTCTTTGAGCACATAGCTCTCCAGTGAGTTTTTACCAGGTGACATCAACAGTGCCGACCGGCCGTGGTTACGAACTGACTGTAGTCATGTGATGTAGTTGTAGCGCCGATGTGTTCATGAACTTTGGCGGTTCTCGGCTTACATTTTATACTCTAAGTAACTTCGCTCATTTATTTATCTTTACACCAGTGGTATAACTACGTGGACGGCATTAATGAATCTATTATGTCATAATGAGCAGTAGAACTATTACATTTATTCATTTCAAATGTAATAATAAGCAATCACTACTTAAACTTTTTTGTCCATTCTAATCTATCGTAGAACGAACAGTTTTACTATGTTGGACTAATATATCCCCTTTGGCCTAATTGGCGTGGGTGCAATTTCCAACTTTGTACAAGTTGGTTATGGTCGGGGTGTCTTATCGCGTATTTTTTTGAGGGATTAGACAAGTGTGAGTACCTATAGGTATTTATGAAAAATATTTATTTATGTTTAGCTTTTAGTTTTGTATGTATCATTGCAAACTCATGATAAACAGTAATCGTGGTCGTTAATACAGTTTGTATTTATTAAAATTAAAAATTTGTATTCTAAAAAACTTCTTACTCCACCTTCCTAATTCCTGCCAGGGGGGATAGCTGGTAGGGATAGGTGGAAAGGCTCCTCTGATCGCCGCTTTGACCTAGTGACTCGGGTGTTTATAGACCGTGGGTTTTCGATTCTGGGACAGACAACATTGTTTAAATTGGTCCTGCTCTGGATGATTTGCGAACTGTGATGTAATTAATCTTCTGTCTAATCCATTGTGCGGGTACTAATCCTAGTTTGAGATGAGTTAGTATAGTTTACTTTGCTTCAGTATTATAAGTATAGGTAGCTAACTTTAATACGTTGTGGTGTTATTTTTGGGTGGGTTAGGTATGTAAGTATAAATCAAAACAGCGAATTGATAATTTTCCATTTTAATCTTGATATTTTCATCTACGATACAAGGCACACACACAATTTTAAGTAAATTAATAATAGAAATAATAAATAATAGCACTTGCTTTCAGAGTTATACACGATAACCGAAGTATATGTATTGGGTACGTACATTGAGAAGCTTCAACTAAAAGAAACTTTAGTAACTAAAAGACAATACCGTAATCGTGTGCCACAGAATCTACTATATATACTAAATCAGTATTGTCATTGCTATACTTTTCGTGGTTGAAATGAATACAACTGATAGATACCACATTCACGCTCTTTACACAATCACGCATGATCAGCTAAACATTTATAGTAACAACTAAGTTATTCATTACGTCGCATTACCCATTACAGATAATATGTATGAAATTAATTGCATGAAGCGATCGTTAAACTCGGCGCTTGACTATTCAATGCTTATGCGCACGCAGTCTTATACGTGATAAATAATTTTCTCTGATTAATTTCTGCAATAATTCACGACGCTGATAATGCACTCTTTAAATATTTCTTCGCGTATTTGTTTTTCTACTTCTCCCTTTTGTATTTCTAATAGCCAAGCGCCAATGTTACGCCAAATACAATCTCTAATACTTACTTTAACTAATTTAGACATTCAAAGTCATCCTAAGCATTAATTAAATAACGCTATCATTTTATACTTTATGTATAATATTAAAACTACCGCACTTATAACTAAATCTACCCATATACATCGACTTTGCGTTATGGATATGAGATACAGCGATTATTATTATTTACAGAGCGTCTACTATGAAACTTTAAAGGAAACACTTAGGTTATATTGTACGCAAACCGTCTCGTCTGTATTCAGTCAATAAAGATTGTAAAAATGTATTTTAAAACCACTAACTTAAAAGTATCTATCGTACATTTTTATGCTTTATGTAATACACTAGTATTAGTTACATCTAATGATTGCACTAAATTGAATAAATTATATGATAGTGTAGGTCACATATTGAACATAAATTATTTTACACGCGATAAAAAGTTTACTGTACCTACTAATGCAGTTTCACTGGCTACGGGTTGCAAATGTGTACTGTTAACCAAATGTATTATTTTATATAGGAACTAAAAATATTTTGAATCGACTAGTGAGAAATAAGGAATTTATTAAAGCAGTCTTCCATCAATTCCAGCCGTTGTTCTTGAAATATATAGTAAATTACGTGATTAAGATTTTGATATGTTCGTAGGTACAAATTTAAAGAAAAATGCTAATGTATTCTTTACAAACAATAGATGCTTAACATATAAATATGGCATTTAACGATAAGTTTAAAAGGTACTTTTTCGTAAAGATTAAATGTAGACGAATAAATTACGTAAATCGTCGATAAAACCGTAAAGACTTACACTCTAATAATGTAAAGGAATATTTACAAATTTTACTATGGAAGAAGATTTTATGTGAATTCGCCTTGAAACCACGAAATCTAAGTTACTTCAACTTGAATAACAATATTTACAATTTAATCTCATTAAAAGGAAGTACTTGCTACTTCATCGAGATCAGTTACATCAAAAATTTTAATAGAACAAACAATCAGATGAACATTTTTAATGTACATGAACATTCGGAAATAAATCTGGGTAAAGGGAAATTCCGATATAATGCAATCCTTACACCGTCTCATCTCTTTGGATCCTACTTTTCCCTAAACTCAGGTTTGACACTGATCATGGGTTTTCTCGCTTCGTCAATATTTTTGTCGTACTCTTGGTTCTCGGGGAAGTCCGCGGCCCCGGTATGTGCCAGCTAAGTGGCCGAGCTGAACAGCACCGAGTTTTTGTAATAGCTGGCGCGGTCTGACAGGGGGCTCTTGACGTCACGCTCCATGGCCTGCTGGCGGGACTTGCGCTCCATCTCCAACTCTTGTGCCAGGGACTCTGTTGGCAAAAAAATAAATTTTATTAGTAATTATAGAAAAACGAAACCTAGAAAAAGTGCGATAATCGTGAAACCCAGAATGGTCAATCAATGCCGCCAGATAGTGTCTGAGATGAGTGATTTCTCAACTCTATCCATGCATAGGAACCTATATTTGAAATTTATAATGCCATGAAAGGATGAAGATTTAAAGGCTTCGAGATGAGTGCTTAGAAACTAGTAGATAATCATGCTATGCGAATTGAAAGGCACATACTTGGTATGTTTTGACTAAAGCAACCCATTCTGACCTAAGCAACAATTTCTGCTGCTATACCTAAACAAATTATCATTTGCACTTTCAGTTCTAACCTTGTTATGAAAGTTCCATTCCATATACACCATACCTATTTCACAACGGTAAAATACAAGTGTGTTGCCCCGGAAAATGTCATTAGTGTTCCGGTGGAAAGCCGGCTGACATCAAACGGACTTCACATCCGTATGGCACTTCCTAATTTAATATTCGATATTGCTGGTAAAAACGTGGGTCGCAATATCGTGTGTTATTAAATTGCGTCTAGAAGGGTTGAGACTGCGACTTACACACGCAGTCACTAATTGACAGTAAATTAATATTGCATAAATGAAATAAGTCGACGACAATATGAGCTTTAACTAAGGAGGTGTACGTTTTAGGATCTTGTACATTTAGGTAAGATTTGGTACTGGGTCGCGATGTGAAAAATTTAAGCAAAACATGGAAATGATCTGTAGTAGTATGCGAGAGAAATCATCACAGAAACACAGATGGAAAAGAAGTAATAATTTAAGCATACAAATTTAAACACGTCTCAAGTACAGAATGTTCTCTATAATAAGATTTTATGAAAATTGACAAAGTTCGTGAAGAGGCAAGAGTAGGTGAGGTAAGGCAATTGTCTCCGAAAACGTCGACGTTTTACGAAATATGCTTATTCAATTTCATGCAACGCTTGCCGCCTCCTGCAATTTACGAGATATAAAAGATATAAACGGAATCGCGTTTTTTGCTTACTTTGATGGAACATTTTCTCAACGGGGAATTCAATTTCTCGTCCTGACATTCGTTTACAATTTATGCTTTGAGTGTCCAAATTTATAACCTTAATTTTGGCAGCACTCTCGAAATTATGTTATATTCGAAACTTATTACAAATCTGAGACAATCTGCACATGATTCAGTAACACGAGGGACTGTTCAAACAAAAATAACATTGGTTGTACCATTTTCCTCAGACACTCGTCACTTCAAAAAACTCAATTATAATCCGATTTGTTCCAGTGGAGACAGCCTCCGGGGCATCACACTCGCAAGTGTCACCCATCGAGGGTTGTCCCGAAACAGAAACCTATTATCCCGGGCGAGATTATACGCCTAGGGCGTCACAATTAAATATTATACACTTAAAAGCTTCGGCCTTTGCCGTTTCACTTCGCTGCCACCCCTAAATGTCCCATTAGGTCTGTTTGAATACGTAATATTTTTGCATTTGCCGCTCCTAAAACAGAATTGCCGGTTCCTTTGAGAGCTGTAATCTATTTGTTCTTTGAAATAACTGTAATGGTTGAGCGCTTACTTTAATAAAAAGTTAGCCTTTAATGTTTACCTTTTATTTTCTCTCGGGCGATGCCGAATTGGTTTATAATAAGAGCTTCGAGATACAAAATGTTTTGTTAAAGTCGAGAATGACATTAACTTTTAAGATGTATTGTGATGTTTATTACTCATCAAGACACAAGAATCTTATTATTTATATTTTCGACTAAATGGTCATAGAATAACAACAACGGACCCGGACCGATTTTTTTCTGAACATACTTATAAAAATATGCAGCTATTTTTACCTTTACTTCGTGTACAAACTGAAATTCCCTTGAAGATTTTTTAAATGTCATTTAATTATGTATACTCTACGTTATTATAAAGAACACAAATATGAAGACTTTTAGAATGACTATCAAATTCTGAATGAGAAATTAAGTTGAAAAGCATTTAAGCTGCGATTGCAGGAGTTAACAATTTAGTTTTGATAAAAAATGCGAAGTCAGCGCCTTAGTTGACCCAGTTAGATTTTGCTGCATTGTGGCTCCAATAACAAATTAATGTCCCAATCATGATCTATTAAATTTTAAAGAATATTATGTTGTCATCATTCTGGTCTGTAGGAAAACAGTCTATGTTCTCTTTAACAGAGACACGTCCTATTAAAAAAAACTCGGTGTCGTCTATATAACTTTTCAAACACAGCCTGAAAAACTGACTGAATCAAGTGAACGAATAATTTCTAGAGAGACGAATCGATTTTATAATTAAATAGAGGGTCGAGCAAGAAATTACGATTTCGATACTCGCTCGCTCACTGCGACAGATTGTTTCTCTCACTTTGGTCGAACAAAAACTTGTTGTGTTCAGATGGCTATTTTTTCTTTCCTCTTCAAATGCCATTGGAACGTGATTTTAAACAACATTCTTCCTTTTCCTTTAAAATGTATAAAATTTTAGATATTGATACTTTTTAAATAATAGTAAGTAGGTGCGCGTCGCACTCATTATTTTTAATGATTTTTTGACGCAATCGACACCTTTCTTTGTTAACTTGAAATTAATTATTGCTTACAAAAAAGTAAGTTGATTAATTCTTTGGCGGAAATTTGAGAAGGTTGTGGACAAAGGGGTTGTTTTAACGGGTTTTATCGATTAATTGAGAGGAACCCTGCCAGGTAAACTGAGCTCGGAAGGATCTCTAATATTGACAATGGTCAAAATACAAATGGAATAAATGGGCAGTGGCCGGGATGAGATGCTACTGGTGCCTATTACTGGAGCGTGACGAATCACACTGATTGGATTGATTTTCTATTAGAGAAATTCTTTCGACTTTTTTCAAAGAATCAATTCCATCGACCATTCGATACAGTTGAGCTAGTATTTTACAACACTATGGAAGTCTTTGAAACTATTGACATTACTAAAACTTCTTTTAAACTTTGAAAAGAAATTGATTAATATAAAGTTTGCAACAGATTGGGTTCATGAAAAGATTTAGGTGGTAGGTATAGCTACAATGCTTTGTATTACTTCAGCATAAACAAAAAAGTTAATATCGTCAAAGGTTGAGCACACCTGCGCGGTACGATTTTATTTCCATTCATTTTACAAGCTCACCTATAAAGTGGCCGGCTGAAGTTTCCTCTTTATTAATTTTCCAACTTTATATTACTAAACACCCGTCGCTGGATCCGTTTCGACGCGAGCACGGCGAAAATGTAATGTCATGCATGAGTAAGAAACAACGTTGATCTTAGTGTTCTGTACTAAGTCTCAATGTTACATGCTGTTACTAAAAATGAATCGTAAAATACTTAAATACAATTCGCAGATCAATATTTTTCTGATTCTATAGAGTTTCACGTGGAGTAGATATTTTACTTGTTTTCAATTTGTTTTTGAGTAGAATAAAATATAATATCTTTATTGCATGGGAAATGGGTACATTTTGCGGCCTAATTTGCATATACATTAGTCTCACCGTAAACCTGCCTTTCCAGACATATACAAGGTTTTAATTTGCTACTTATTGAAATTATAATGCCACCTATATACAATCACCATACATATTCATAATAATGAAATTACTAAAGAGGAACGAAAATAATATGGAAACTTAAAATTGTCACAGTGATATAATGTCACATATTAGACATATATTTGACAACGCCACTTTAAAATAATTAAACACAATGCTATGAATAAGTCTGGGTAATCTTGACTATACATTGTACAAATATGTAAAGTCATTTAACGATACCCTCCGTAATTTCCAGTTATTTTTAATATTAAGAAAATTATTTTATTGTTGTCATTGGTAATTACTTAATTGAATTTTAATATTTTAATTTACTTTGTAACATCTATACTTATAATAAAACTGTAACTGGTATATGTCTGTACATGAGAGATATTAAAAAAAAAGTATGAGGGGTCTTTATAGGGCCAATAGAAACTAAAACATTTTTTTTAGAATTTTTGTCTGTCTGTATGTATGTTTGTTACCGCATCACGCAAAAACTACTGAATGAAATTTGATACAGTTTTCACAGTTGTCTTGCTGGTGGTCTAACTTAAAATCTGGTGCATGTTTCATCTTGATACGCCACTTAGAACCTGAGATATTTATAAAGTAAATTTTTCCATAAGCCATTATATCGGATGATAATAAAACGACTGTTAATATTTCTTCCAGTAACTCAGTATCACATTTAGAAATCATTCATGAAAAAAACATCTCTTTTCTTTACGAAAATTTTGATAATTTTTTTTAATATTTCTCGAACGTACGAGTTCGTGTTCATCATATGGGCGAGGTCAACGGCCGCGGCGCGGCGACCGGCGCGGCGCGTATGGGATTGAGTGAAATTTAGTTTTTGGGGATAGGGATGGAGTTGATTGGAGTTGGGATTGGGATATTGAGAGTCTCGAGTCTGAGTGGGAGTGGAAGTAGAAGTGGGAAGAGAACGGGAGCGGAAGTGGGAACGGGGGCGGATTCTGTAGTTCACGCGAGCGGAGCCGCGGGCACAGCTATATATTTTTTAATTTGACTTGTAATGAAAATTAAGAATAAAAAATTTGTAAGTACCTATATAGAGTAGATTATGTAATAAAAAATATTATGTAATTACTACGAGTACTGTCAGGTACTTTGTTAAATTTTGATGACAACTTAGTGTTCGAAATATCCCAAAAAGAGTATGTGTTACTTCTGTATTATTTTGACCCACCCGTTTTATTTTTAGAAAGACGCAGAAAAAAGTTTTCTAATTTACGAATAATAAAATATGTTTTTTCCTTCACCGGCGGCACCGAGAAAGTTGATGAAAGGCTCAAGTTTTAATTTTTCTTTTTCTGTTACCAACATTTTTATATTTATTACCCTGTCTTGTATTTTTCTGTTCTAAAGTCCAACTTGATCAACTCTGGTTCATACATTTTTAATATCTTACGTGTGTAATTTATCTTTTTTTAGTTAAAACTTTAGTGTTCGGTATCAGTCCATTACAACAGATGTAAGGTTGTAGTAAATATTATAAATGTGTAGATAACTTAACACAAAATAATTTATCAAATGCATCGTCCACTTCTAGCTATTCGTACTCGCGTGCTCGCGTGCGTCTCGATACTTGGGGTTGGGTAACACTTAAATTAGTTGCAATTTCTACTTGAAAAGCTCGTCGGCAAAACAGGAAATGATTAAATCCATATCAATGTTTTGCATACTGCCACTTGTGTTTCAAACCCCTGACTTGACTGCTTAACTCTACCCCATTCAAATCAAGCAAAAGGTGGAATACAAGAGTATTTTATGGCTCGAATAGTTGTTCAAGCTTTGTTTTTTATTACTTTGTTTCGATTACGTTGTATTTTCGTTGGTTTCCAATTTAATTTAATATTTAATCCAGTTGTTATTGAAGGAACATATACTTCGCTGCAATATGGGAAATGGAGCAAGGTAGTGACTCTCTGGTACCCGAGAGGTTGTATATAAAATAGTAAATAGTAATAAGAGTAATAAAATAGCTAAAAATAAGTTGGAAAAATGATTTTGATGATGAAAATGGTTTTATTTTATTCTTTAATTATTAAACAAAATCCTAAGGTGAAGCTGCAACTTAGAATTTGTAACCAATTATAAAGATTATGGAAATAAAACGTCAGTGGTGAAGATGACTTCATAGGTATATCGAAGTGTAGGGGAGCGTCTGTTCTGTACACACTATAGTATATTCCATGCACGTGCATTTTTGATGAAATTTCTGAGCTTTACACAAAGCGGATGAATGAAAAAACTACGGTTTGATTCTCCATACGTGGAAAGCCTTTATTTCTTATTTCCTGAAAGTTTGACTGCGCTGAATTTTGAGATACAGTTGCTTTGTGGTGTTAAAAGGTTTTACTTACACATTGTTGATGATTCGTGGCTTCGCGAACATAATACTTTGTATCATATCAAAAATCATACCCTATTAATATGTCCCCACTATTGGGGCACAGGCCTACCCTCTCAACGATGGCGTTTGTGTATGCAGTGCATCGTTGCTAACTTCTATTTCTTTTATATTACAGTAAAATGACTAATCATTAATGTGTGACTAATCATTAAACACCGCTACAACATAATTGTTAAAATTATTTTACTTACACGTCATATACTGTACTCACAAGTTTGACCGTAATAAACAATATTTAAAAGAAAAACAATAAGATAGGATCAAGGCGCTCGCCAACAAATAAATGGAAAATGGATATTGTCAGAAATCCAAAAACACATTATATCGCTGGAAAACCGCTCAATGTTTATTTTCGTATCCGAATTCATTCGAATTACATATCCGAAATTCTTCTTTCCCGTACCATTGGAATGTAATGATGAGTATAAATTTTCATATGTTGGAATTTTTTACCGTGCCCTCGCTCGTTGAAAACCGTAAGTTTCCCCCGAATACATCCGTTCCGGTCGGAGAATTCAATAACTTGAAATTTATGAACATTGAAATTTGTTAAAATTCTTTAGAATTACTAGGTAAATAACGAATGGTTATAAACATTATATACATATTAACAATTCGTTAGTATTTGAAATGTTTTTGATAATCAGCGTCGGTTTGCAAAGAAACCCTACATAGCGTTCATTCCTATATATGACGTAGGTAACTCTACTGCCATAATAGTTACTGAACTTTTAATTATCATATGTGTATTTAAAAAATTTTTGCTGTTCATTGTCGAAGTTTTATAAATAAATACTGGCAGACTATATCTTGTTACCTATTAATTTAGAAAAACTTTTGTAATATAAACTCTACTGCTCTATAGACCACTATTTTCCTCTATTCCACTCGCCAAATCCATGAATGGACTGAGAAGTTTTTTTTCCTTCCAAAAGCCGAACAATAAAAAATTTTCAGTAGCAGAACAAAGATAAAAAAAACCTGTCAAATTGCTTACCAGAGTAGTTCTGCCAGAAGGCAGCGCCTCCGCCCATGATGTCTACTGGTGGAGGCGGGTAACTCCACTGTGGTTTATCGGGCGTACGCGGGGGTTCCCGCTGGAACGGCGGGGAGGAGGCAGGGGGCTCCGCGCTCGGCGGCTTGCTCTCCGAGCCGTTCTCACGATCAGAGCGGGCTGTCTCCTGCGATGAGGGCCCCATGTTCTCTGCGGAAGACATGTATACATTAGGAGCGGATTCCAATATTCCAATATCTTCATACACTAAAGTCTAACGAATCACACCTACAGATATAACACGCCAATAGCGTTTAATTGTGAAAGTCGTGAACCAAGAAATTCACAACATATTGAAGATGATTCAGTGTGATGTAAAAGAAAACTAAATACGTACGTAATTGTGTATGTGATTCAGTTAATGATTCAACACTACTACCAGTGTAATGAAATTGTTATCTGTATATTTTGTATCACGGAGTAGTATTCATCTAATCAGTGAAATGGGCAGCCAATAATGTGTAGCACACAGCTATTATGCAAGAAATTGAACTGAAATGCGTGTTAGTTCACCGAGCCCCCGTTTCAAATGGCCTGCGAAACGATTTCCTGACACGGAGATTAGTACAAGCCTTCACCAGCGTTTACCTACCCTTCTTACGTCACGCACTCGACGTTGCTTTCCGAGCCAGTGACGTCACAAATCACCCTCATCAACAATCAAGAAGCAATCTTACACATATCCCTTAAAGCTTAAGTTTGTACTTATAGATAGATATAGATAAAATGGTGAATTAAGTTTCAGCTAATACAGATAGTTTGACAGACGGCAAGTTAACATGTCGGGGGCAAACAACTCGTACTTGACTTGTTGAATAGTCTGTTTGTGATAGTATTGACACACTGAAATGTTTAAAACGTAATTCACATTCTCATAAAACCTTGATTCTTGTCAAGAGAAACATATCAGATAAACAAAACAAATGAATCGAGAAACATTGGGTTGTTCACGGTTATAATAAAATTTATAATTACATGCTACTACTAACTCTGTAACCAGTAACCTGACTAGGTAGTATATTTCCACTTGGACGAAATCGCGGGTATGTTATAAAAAAAGATTTGACTAAAAATTCCTATCAGTTTTTTCATAGTTGATAGATTCAAATTAAAAAATGTGCAGTGTAAATAAATTAATGTGGCTTTAGATGTGGCTTATTTTAAATTTATTATTTCTCTATTACTTATTGAATTAATTCGGCTGAAAGCATAATAAAATAATAATAATAATCATTTCCCGTTAATTCATTCCCAGATTTTGTTGCTACATACACATGACACGATAATTATAATAACTTAAGTAATAATAGTACATAAATTAATATGGTCTTAACCAAACCAAAAACTTATGGTTTACTTTTGAAATGGTCGAGGTCAATATTCCCCAGAATACAGAAGAAACTTTACATACCAGTAACGATTCTGAGTAACTCTGTCGGTGCGCCTGATTGCTTCAGGGCTTCCTCGATTTTCTGCCGTCTCTTCAACTCCATCTCGAGTTGCTCCTGCATGTGTTGACGCTGCTTCCTCTCCTTCTTTAGCCGTTTCTGGTACATCACTGCGGAAGATGGAATTTGGTTACAAATATATATTTTTGTTGTTGAAGATAATGTGTTAATAGTTTAGTAAGTAGGTAATTGTATTATTAGTTATTGAACATGATTTAAACATTAATTGTACAGACAAATTGTGTAGGTAGACTACAAAAACAGCCTCCGCAGACAAATCTAGAGAACCTAGTGTGATAAATTATCTTTACAAAACAGTTGTTTATAAAAGATAAAAGGATAAGAGGTATGACATATAATGCTTGTACTTAAATACGTCTTTCTTATTATACCATATCGAAAGAACAAATTATACTTCGAAAGCCGCACGCAAACCAAAACAACGCGTGGACTAAATAAATGGTTCGGCGCATGCGCCATACTTCTATCCACCTGCATTCATACATTATGCACATCAGTTCTGAAAATCGCATCACATCTATCTCTTTCACTCTTACATCATAACTTTCCCTTATCAATGGACCATCTCAAAATAAGCAGTTCAAGAATATTTTGATTCGCTGCAGTATCCACCTTTCGTTTTGGTGAGTCTCTCGATAATCGTCCGATCGTTCACGCATTCGCTTGATTTCTCTCTCATTCTTATGGAGTTATGATATTTCCATCTTTTTCCCTCTGAAGCTCGATTGACGAATGATTGAGTCGGTGCACGTGTTGATAGACGCTGGAGGCCGTGCCTCCGACAAGGCAGAGGGGCGGCGTGGGTTGCGGTGTAAGGCATAAGTTAATAGATAACGTGTGTTGTAATATTAGAGTGGGAATTGTTACTCTGTATCCTATTTTATTAGTTTTTCTAACATCTACAATATATTCAAAGTTTATTCGTTTATTTATATATAAATTTCCACAAAGTTTCCAAAATTAAGACTAATTGATCATCTTTAAATTTTATCATGTTCTCAGTGTTTAATAACAATCTTTATACAATTTCAGTTTCGGCACTTATGCATATCACCTGATGGCTTCGTACAAAACTGTACGAAAAAATAATGCGTTCTACCAATATTAATCTATTTCTATTTAATTAATCTATTTCAAAGACTCAAAATAATAAGTTACAACTGTTTAACTTCGTTGTATTTCGCTGTTTGACTTACAAAAATCAGAAAATAGTGTTTTTAAAAAATTTAACTGAATCGCTGCAACTTAAGGACTTGTGCTTCTAATTATGTTGGCGATCTGTCTCGCGATGCCACAAGATAGAGTTCTGATGAAGTCGGGCCGCGATGGGAACGCTTTATGGAAACGGCAGGAATATTTAAATAATAAAAATATCAGATATTGCCTTCAGCCGTCGGATCACCGAAAGAGGTCAAACTAAGTTAAACAAGGAATTCATAATCGTTTAATTGTTAAACTTTTTTAATGTATTATGTATAATAAAAATACTATTCTATAAAATCTGAGTGACAAATACTATCCCACAAAAAAGTGAGTATCGCTTGTCATTGCAGGTTATTAGGTACATGGACCCTTATCTCTCTTGTACCAAGACTTTAGTTTCTTTGAAAGTCGCATCAAGATTTAATCAATGACTTTCATAATATCGAGAAACACGGGAAGCGGATCTTATCGAACAGATCATCTGTTTAAAAATATGTACTTTCCGTTTTCCACCACTCAGTTAAAGCTTTAGTACCTGCCATCACTTAGTATGGTCTTGTTCATATACTGTTGACGGTAGATAATAAAATTGCAATACAAGAAATTAATTAAACAGAGAAAGTACGATACAGTATACAAACCAATAAGGTTTCAATAACTAATTCAAATGATTAACAAGCCTTAGAGAAATGCGCAAAAGAAAAAATAAAGGCCGTTTCTCATTACGATTCGCTAGTAATTAATGTTAGTGGTAATGAAACGGGCGAGGTTCACTAGCGATCGACTCCTACGCATCATCCGTCATCGTACGACCTCCGACACGGGCCGGTAATGACGTACCTACCGATAGCTTTTATTTCCATTCGCAATTTTATATTTAGAACTTGGCATCATTAGCTCGTGTAAACATTAGCTTTGCAGGTATTGTTAGGTTTGCTCTACTATAACTTAGATTAGCCAAAATAATAGAAACGTTGTTAGCTACTGATTTAGTAGCAGGATCTCAAACATTGATTTTGTTTTTAGAAATTTAAATTTTGTTATGAAAATTAAGCTTAAATACGAATTTTATTTAACCGACGCCGTTGAACTGAACCATAATAATGTCAAATGGCACCATTATTTACATGACCGTACATAATTTGTTTGTTAACAAAATTAGGACGGAAAGGTCCTTTTTCAGTTAATTTCTCGTCAATACAAAGGTTCGCGTCCAAAAGTCCGTTCAGTGGAAAATTCGACGGACCATCGAGTCCGAGCATCGATTCAGTCTAACACCTCTGAAAAACGGTTTCTCACCCGACTGACGTTCATTTTTGGACCTTTTCATCCCACCTTTCTTGTGTATTAGCCCGTGAGTGATCAACTAGTCCAAACCCAAAATCAATTGAAACGTCCATAATTTTAGATATTATTTTTATTTCTAGAAAGCTGTCGTAGGTACTCGTATCTCCAGATTGCTCATACGTAACTGAAATGTCAATCAATGTCTTCCCACATATAATTCAGCAGCAAGGTTCATTGTTTCTACAAGTCAATATTTGTCTACGGCTCGTCGGCACCGCTTTGTGCTCGTAATCCGGCCTATTGCTTCTTCATGAGTTCATAGCCAACGATGAATCGTAATAATTCCTCAATCGATTATTTCATTCGATTCGGTGCAGATGCTGGTTGAAAAGAAAAAAAGATAATCTTTTATTACCGCCTTTATGGCCGACGATAGTTCTAATTTCAAAGCACTTGAGCGCATATGAATTATGTTAATCATTCTATTGTTCCATTCCATGTTTGAATTTCCAACTCATTGAATTACCATTGAAGAGTTGTCAGAAATTAAATTAAGTGATCGTATTTTTTAATAATGGATTAATTTTAAATAAGTTCTTAATAAATAAGTTAATTTTAATACTTAAGTTAACCATCTATATAAAAGACACAAATAGTCTTACTAATTGATTGCGATTCATATAAGAGCGTGGCATGGCAAAACAGCACTTTAGAATCCATAGAACGCAACAAAGCTTGTGATATGAAGCGAAACAATTCGATGACCGAGCGTATGAATAAAAACGAACCACCGAAATATTGAAGGAATCCGTTCAAAGGGGAAAATATGCAATAAAAAGCCCTGCCTGATACAGAATGGGAGTGTGGTTAAAAAGCAACGAACGAATATGGTTGCGAACATCCGCTGCAGACAAAAGTTCGGCTACTTGACTATGCAAATTATATTTGCGGACCGCCGCGGCTGAGACCCGATCTCCTACGTTCCGTTTCACTTCTACGTACATAACGTGTATTCTTTTTATATTTTCATCCGATTTCCTTCCCCTCGCTCATTTTGTTCCGTTTTTAAAAGTCGCGGAACAATACCGCTTTCCGCGGGGCTTATTCGCCGCGAGCCGTTTTCTTGCACGCGGCTTCTTTCTCTTGTTATTATATCTATCTTTTTATATCTATCAAGTTTCCTTTTCTTTAATACTTTCCACTCATAAATGGCTGATACGGTCCCCTAGGGTTTGTTTCTCGAATAACATGTAAATGAGTCAGTACAAATTTAAATTTCAGCCTCTATAATGTTGTCTGTTATACGATTTTTGAATTAAACCTTTAGATTACTTTTTTTACTTCTAATATCATTGCATAAAACATTTTAGGTTGTTTTACATCATTTATATTAAGGCTTAGTATGGAAAATGAGATCATTTTATTTAATAAAAAGATTATTATTAAATTTTGATTTAAAAATTATAAATGTAATCTAAATCAAGGTCTTCTCCAATCAACAATTTGTAAGCATTCGCATTAGCTAAGCTATTAGCATGTAGCCAGCATTTAAATCCCAACACTAGATAGAGGTAAGTAGATATTCCTAAAGTACCTTAGTAACATTTCGACGAAAAGTTCGTATTGTACATATTTACATATTAATCTTCACCAACCAGTTTAACTGCTTATCGCGACAGTATCGATAAATGCACAAAGATAACAGATTAAACTTTGAAATTACTGTTTTTAAGGCACATAATTAGATGGCTCTCTTCGAGAGGAGTTTTAATTTTTATACCTAATGGCTCGAAGCGATATTATTATGTATTCCAATGGTCTCTTCCTGCGCTTCTTTATATCAATAATTTAGCTCGAGATGAACAATTTTATGTTATGTTCTTTCGTTTTACATTGTAGCTTTAATAATAGGTTTAGAGAACATATCAATCTCGACTGTACATGTAGTCGCAAGTATAGTCATCTATACATATAATAAAACTGTAACTGTTCTATGTCTGTAAATGGGAGATATTGTAGAAAAATGTTTATGAGAGCTTTATAGGGCCAATAGAAGCCAAAATAACTGTTTTAGAGTCTGTCTGCCTGCATTTATGTTTGTTACCTCATCAAGCAAAAACCACTGAATGAAATTTGATGCAGTTTTCACAGTTGTCTTGCTGGAGGTCTAACTTAAAACCTGATGTATGTTTCCTCTTGATACGCCACTTAAAATCTGAGATAAGTAGGACCGGGAGCAGATTATATAGTCCACGCGAGCGGAGCCGCGGGCACAGCTAGTATTAAAATATTATTATACCTACATTTTATTAATCGATTTTAGGTGACGCGTCTATATTATTGAAAAGTCTACGTTGTTTGTTAGTTCTTTGTCACTTCGTTTATGTCCTTTTTATTAATTTTGATTAGCAGAAATATTGCGGGCACATTACCTTTTTCGGCTTTAAGCTCGGAAATAGCTCTTCTCAATCTATTTTATCATGACGCTCTGTTTAGTTTTTTGTGGATTTCTTGGCCTGTTCAAATCTATCCAAAATGTCATAAATGCAAACCTGTATTCACAAATCTTTTAATACGTGTGGGGATTTGTTGCTTCCTTATCGTATAATGGTCATATGGGTTCATAATACTTATTTCCCCTCGCAGATACAGATGTACTTATTGCATTACATTTGAACCACATATAGCGTGCAATGTTACTTATACAAAGCGTCGCAGTCAAGAAATATCGAAAAAATCCTTCATGTTTCAACACTTCACGGACAGTTCTCTACTCATTTTAGAGTGGAACATATTCTTACATATTTATGCCTTAAAGGGAAAAAAGATTGTACGAAAAAAAGCTTAATTACAGAAACTGATAACTCGTGTCGATAGTTTTCCCACTAGTACAATATGACGTAAATAAGATTCGACTTTTATGACAGCCACTCCCCTATAAGTCGCACCCGAACGATTTAGATAAGTCTTTTTATAGTTCTTTATTGAAAATAAATTGCCTAGAATAAAATCTGGCGCAGTCGGAATGGCTTTCCGATAGATGTATATGAAATAATGTTGAGGAGATAAGATGTGACGGTTGGTATCGGAAGTGACGTATGCTCGGTGACGTGACGCCGCAATATTTGATTATGGAGTGACGCTGTAGTTCGACGGTATATGATTTTTGAAAACAGCTTAATTATAAAATAGCGGATAGGTTATTTATAGCAAATCAAGTAACAATAGTTTATTTATAGCCAAACAAGATCGGTGTTTTCGTAACGTGTTAAACACATGAAACTTTTGTTGATAAAGGCGGTAGGGTTTATCAGTGTCCCATTAATCATCATCAGTTATAGTTATGGCGTTGCATTGAAAATGATCTCTTTTTGATTGGAGTATTCTGGTATATATATGTGGTAAAAGTAATGGCACCTACTCCGCACACGTTTACCACTTTGCTCCCTATCCCACTTCCACTCAGACTCTCAATCTCATTCTCAATCCCGCTCCGACTCCCCTTTTCCCACGCCCACCCCACGCCCACGCCCACTCCCAGCTCCAAATGTAGTCGAAACTCATTGCAATCTGGATAATACGGAAATACTATTATTTGCAATATATTGCATACTAACCTTACCTACTAATGTATTTGAAAACTGAAAATGTCCATAACTTTTGATTGAGTAAACCTATTGCGATGAAATAAAGACTAAATGTTAAGTTAGGTTAAACCCCATGTTTCTGTGAAAAGTTCATCAAAATCCGTCCAGTAGTTTTTAAGTGATGCGTGCACAAACTCACAGACAAACAGATAAACAGACAAAAATTTGAAAAATGATCGAAATGTGTTCTGTTGCTTATCCTTAGACGTACAAATATTTTTTTTGCAAATATCTTCAATGTACAGACACGCGAAGTTTACGATTTTATTTATTAGATTATGCAATTTCACCCTTGCCAGAGAATAGAGAAGTTCGACGGTATAAGTTAGACAGAGAAGCACTTATGTTGTTGACGTATATCCCTCTCTCTATCGACTATGTTTGCGCACTGGGTGTAACAGCCCTACAATAATTTACGCACACCCACACAAACGTGTACGGACAGGTTAAATAGTCCTGTAGTAGTAGTAGGTAATTAAATCTGTTCGTTTGTATGGAGTGCCGGAGGGTGTGCCCTAGCTATCAACTCAGTCGCTCCAGTTCCTTGAAATCGATCCTTCGTAGAGAAATAGAGTCTCTGGGTGGCAGGGTTTCTGTTTATGGGTCTCTTACTAGCATTGAACATCCTAAGAACTTCTTCTGCCGTTGCTAGGCATTGGAGTGTTTGCTACTGTCTCGTTCTGTAACCCCTGCGCTGTACTGTATAACATTTAAATTGATTGTCCTTGTAATAAGTTATTATATTACTAATATTTAAACTTTTTCTTGTAAGAAATTATCATAAATAAACATCCCTGATACAGACGAGAAATAAACATATTATGGAAACTCCGAGAAGAAAACGGATATTAGTAATACATCATAAGAGTACATTTGTCAAACTGTCCCCGCCAGTGTCCCCAGAACAGTCGCGAACAACCGTTTAGCTTTTTATCTATTTCCTTGTTTTATTCGGGCAAGCACGGTATTTATGGGGCGGGTGTCTCTCGCGATAAACTTTCCCTCAAAATTGGGTGGATTATTGTTTCTGTCGGACGTAAGGACTTGCGATTGACTCCGAGGGAGACCAATATTTATGTTGTGTTCTAAATTTCTCAACAGCTCGCTCGATTTGCAAACAAACTCTCCTATCATAATGCGTCTAGGTGGCATTTCCCAGAACAGTTGCTTCAATACGTCGCTGAGCTTTATAAATACATTTATTTCTTAACTATGGGTCCTAAAATGAGTAGAAGAGTAAACCTTTAAAGATGTGGCGTTCGATACCTGTGATAGAGATAGGTTTAACCCAAGACCGGCGAGCACTTGTAAAGTTTTGAGACAGGGAGCGCGAACAGTAATACGCGATTGGCCAAAGAAAGGAAAATAAATATCTACAGCAAATAATAATATACTTATTAAAAAGTATAGAAACATCATGCAATTATCCATCACTCATAACATTCCATCGTAACACAAAATATCAATAAAGGCAGGCAGACAAAGACGAAAATTTTATGAAAAAAAAATCGAAAAGAAAATAGCAAGCAGTTTTATCAAACCGATCAAAGGGCCGGTCGGACATTCCGACTCCTTACGACGTTAGTAAAAAATACAATCTCTCTTTATAGTTACCATTCCACTGGTTATTATATCCGTACCGATACGCTGAACTTACGGACCGTGAAATGCTCGATTCTCGATATTACTGGCCCCCGGCCATGTTCGGGTAATTTTGGACATTTTACAACTTTAGAATTCAAATCGGTTACTTTATATTTAAAAAGAAAAGAGTAAAAAAAGAATTAATTGTTGTAATTTTGAGTGTTGTATAAAATAAAAGAAATGTACAGACACAGAGATACTACTTATGTATATGTTTACTATACCTACGCTACTTTAGGCGTTGATACATACACGCTCGTGTTAAATCGGTGACGTTGGAAGTATACGAAACTTTTGTTAAATCAAGTACAACTGAGCCAGATAAAAAAAAAAACATTAAAAATTTGTTCATTGGTAAATACCAAATTGCATAAAAATAAATAAATGTTATTTATTACTTATTAGACTTGCTACTAACAATGACAAAAAAGCGATACACGATAGAGTTTTGTCAGTGAAAAATTGTACACACGTAGGTAAGTCATGACATGACTCATATGACCGTAAAATAACGAATAGTCGTGTCGGATTAACGATGATTGTGTTGGAGAAGTCGACACTTTGCGACGAGTTGTCGCACACGCCATTTCAGAGGCGATTCCAATTTTATTGCAAATAAAAAAACGATGTTCACACTAAATACCTTCTGTACTGGCTTTAGCACTCCATCACAACTAGGTATCCTCCAAAAATGTTGCAAAAATTCATTGTTGTATTTCAGTTGAAGGGTTTATTACCAGTGCAATTATAAGCTTACAATGCGTTTCATTATGACCTTTGGGTGGCATGGCAACCCACTTAAGCAATTGGATTGTTGCATGCAGCAAGATCCGATAAGACTGTCCAAGTTATACTTACCTATTCTTTGATCAATCAAAATATTTACAAGAGTAACGGTGATACCGTATCAAATTTTAAATAAATTAAAAATCTGACAGACCGGGAATATAAAAAAAATGAAACAGTTGTTATTTAAAAACCATGCAGTTTAGGATCAAATGTATTATTTTCATCGGAATGGCTTACCGGGCCATGCTTCCTGCGACGTCAGTGTGGTCGTAAACTCGTAACGTGACACCTTTTATTAATATGCCTGAATTAATAATATTGTAGATATTCGTTGGAGGATCGCGTGCGAATGCATCGTGAGGCTTCATTCAATCGATTTGAGAGCAATATCGATTTACATTTAATTAGAAAGTCTGTCTTCATTATCTTTAATTTTTATTCAATTTAAAAATTTCATGATTGATAGGTTTATTTAACGAGATTGATACCAGAATGTGTCAGGTACAGATCGCGCGAATTTATTTCCATTCAGAATTATTGATGAATTTCAAGATACTTAAGTGCAATTTATTACCTAGATAGGTAACTATGAAAACGAGCTTTAAATTTTCGTACATATAGCAATTATAATCCATATAATATAAAACATGAATACCATCCTCTGTCGTCCATAATTATTTACAAACAAACCGTCACAGCGCCCAGTTATTAATATTAATATTTATGTCAGGCTTTTATTATTGTAACGACACGATAATATGAAATTGGACGCGTTTGACGTCCGCCACGATCGTAACTGAAAATGATTTAATCATTATTTACGACTTTGCGTGCAATTAATTTTGGGAATAAGTAATAATTACAGACTTCGGCTAAATAACTACATAGTACTTTTTATGTTCACAAACATAACATTGAATATGAGGGGAATAAACAGATACAAGGCACTTGACCTAAACTTAGTTATAATATTGTATGCAATAATTAATCAAGATCAACAACATTGATAGGAGAAAAAGGTACACACGATGTAAAAGATAAAGAATCGGAGAGCGAGCGACCGCGCAAGTAAAATAAAGGGAACATTTTCATGCAATTTCATAAAACACGCGCACAGGTAAAACAACAAATATTGACAGTGGATGATTGCAGCCGTCCGGTGAGATCCCCTTCGCAAACTGCGAATTAAAACGGGGACGAGAAAAATTAATCCTAATGCGATTTTAATGAAGCCGAAATGAACGAATGCAATAATGAATTGTTAAGCCATGGGTTTATTTCTTTTGTTCCAAACCAGAACGAAATAAAATGGTAAAAGTAAAATCAAAGAGTCTATACAGTTTTGCACTTTAACTTGAATATAAAATTTGGCATATTGTCTAAATAATTACACTTCCATTGGTTTAATAACATCCTAGGCTTTGAGCTTCAACATGCATTGAAGCTTAGACGAGATAAAATGTAATAATAATTAAGGCTCAGCATTACACAAAGACGCGCGCCTTAGCATCGAGTATAAAGCACACAAGCGCTGAAAATGTACACCTGAAGTCTGTGCTCGCTTTTGCATTAACGAATGCGGAAGCGGCGCTGTGCATACAGGACGCGCTGCACCCCTCCCCTCTACTCCTAGATCCCCCTACCCTCCGAGCCCCCCCACCTAGAGCGTGCCTCTCGCTCAAACCAGACGCCTCTAGCAGAACGGCATGTCCCACCCGTGCGTTCATTACCTCCACGCGGCGACCAACAATTCAAGTTTGCTTTCCGCCACACAATCTACGCTACCAGACAGACTACACTACACCATACATGGGCCACTCGAATAATAAAGATGCAGAAATTAACCCGTCCATCCTGAAAAAGAGGAAACTAAGTGAAGCAATCTCCGGTTGAATGGAGGTAATGCAACGCGAGCACTCATAGAGCGAATGAAAGAAACTCGTCGGGAGAGCGATGAGCTTGTTGAAACAGAGGGTAAATGTCAACTGCGGAATAAAAACAGTCAACAGATAAATGCAAACGATAAACACACTAGCAAACTGAAAAGGTAGCGCTTGAAAGCGAATGTTGACTTTAGTCAAACATGAAAATGGAAAAGAATTTTTCTGCGACCACTGAATGTGAATAAGATTAGTCACAATCGAAGAAGCGTAATAGGGAATAGAAATCAATAAACTGTCCACACTAAATTTGCTCCAGCCCATAAAATATTCAATTACGCATAAGCACACATTTGCTAAGGCCAACAACGACCACGCGGCACCCCCATTAAAGACGCCTAAGGGCCATTTAATCGGTCAGTGGATGTAAATTCGCCGGCCCCAAAACAAATATCCCGAAACTAATAAGGAAACGAAATATGTAAATCGTCTGCCATATTGTTTCACAAGTGAAATCTTCCTTTAATCTTATAACAAATCCGTGTCCAAATGGCCGGTCCGGGCCAAATTTGAATATAGGAGGGTTGACTCGAGGGTCAGGTTGTGGCACAAGCTCGTTGCGGTGAGGAAGGAAGCAAATGTATGCAAGACACGCACGGAGGAGATAGCGGCCATAATGTTGTCCTATGCACATATTGCATCAAATTAGTTGTCGACTTGTAAACAAGGAGGAGGAAAGTAAGGTTGCTAAGACGTCGTCGGTGGGTAGTTTGCATGGATATGAGAGCGGCAATATAGGGGTCCGCAGCTGCTAGCTGTACTCATTAAGATGTTTTATGGTCGGCCCGCCGGACCGTGTTGCCAATTTAAGATATTTCTATGCAGGACGGCACCACGTTAGTTTGGCTTCCGATTAGGGGATTAAGGTGGTCCTTTAAGGCATTAGTGTAATAATTATTGCGGCGCCCATTATGTGGTTAGCATTGTTCTCGATATTCCCCTAGTGACACTTTGCTTAGGGTTATATCGGGTTACCAATTTAGTAAATTTCTGTTTTGAAACTAAGTTACAAATGAAAATAACTATTGAATTAAAGATAGGAACATATATTGATATAAGTAGTACGTTAGGTACAACCATAGATCAGACTCAAACACATTAACGACAAGCAAAAACAAAACAGTAAACGCAATAAACCAGTCCCAACAATGGAAAAAGACAAAGCTCAAACAAACGTTCGATCCGTCGCACCTACTCCCCGCGCAGCAAGTAAATCAAAGGGTGTTGAAACTTTACACCCACTTAAAGCCGGACACAGTAATAAAGCGTTCGAACTTCGCCGACCCTGGACATCAAATGGGCCACCCCTTCTCGCATTTTGTTCGGGAGAAAATTAAAAGTTCGCAGATATCGTGCGCACGTGGACATTGGCATAGATAGAGTGATATCTTAGTAGATTGTTAAACCACTCAAAGTAGACTTTACCGATAGGTAAGATTGGACAAATCAAAAAAAGTGTACTAGACTACTAATTGAAAGTTACAAAGACGTGAAGTGAAAATACAGGAGTGAAATGGATTGGTGAGATTAATGCCCTGCAGCAGTTGACTAACTACTATTCACATTTATCATTGTAAAGTAATACACTATCATAATGAACCTACACTGATACCAGGAATACAGGAGCGTACCGAAGTCCTACAAACTGCAAAGTTACCAAGAACTCTGAACGAGCTATTACTTGCCATTGAACTGATCTGATTAAGCTGGACCAACTTTCAGTAATTCTAGAAAACACCTTTATCGAGTTAGGTGTTGTTAACGTTTCTACCATTATGTTACCCGGCCGAGACGGGTTTTCTTACTTCATCGTACTTTGCAACAAGACTGATACACATACCCGTAGAGGATTTTTAGACAAACAGAATACATATCGTTGTCATTTTTGCTAAAGAAGAAGCTTTTAGGAGTAAAATGACGCACTGACAAATACTGAATGATGCTTGACAAAAAGGGCGCAAGCGACACTTGAAAACCGGATTTTTAGATATCATGTCATATTCCTTGGTAATGCCTTAATTTATATTTTTATCATTATGCGTATATGAGCACGTGTTTGTCGTTACACTTTTAAGATATAGATAACCGTTTCAGAACCAAGAACACTGCAATTGTATTTAAAAGCTTTATTGTACCAAAATTAACTACAAACAATAGGACGAATCTTGCCTACAAAGGCAGACTTATCCCACTAAGGGATCTTTCCCAGTCAACCTGAGAGTAACTGAAAGTCGAGAGAGTAACCGATAATAACTGGCAATTGTTTAGAAGATTTTGACAAAGTAATTAATACCTTGATATGCGTAAAGCTGCACTACGACTACTAAACATGTTTATAACACAACTGCATTGTTAATATTACAGCGCGGACGAAGTTGCAGGCAACAGCTAGTCTCCAATATATATATAATAGTATATGTAAATAATCACAAGTAATCAGTTTATAGTACTCGCACTGTAACGGGACCCGATTTACTGATGAGTTGGCGAGTGCTTGGGAAGAACCTGATACCGGTCACTTCGGTTAGTCGAGTCGGGGCGAATAATTACAGATGAAACTTGTGATGTAAAGCTTTGAAACACAAAACTTTATTGGAATTAGACAAACTTAGAAGGTGCTGAACGTAGAGAGCTCAATTGAGTACCTTGGATATCGGGATACGAAATGTTGGTTAATGTATGGATACCTACAGCAGGTAACAATAGTATATAAAATTTATTTATGTATACTCGTACCTACATATGATTGTACTCATTTGTACTACACAACACAGGTTTTATCTTTATGCTCAAATGTAAATTAAAACGATTATTTTAATAAACAATATTTCAAGCAATGCTATTGTTTCAAAATAATATCGTTAATGTATTTTGCCCCAAAACTAGCTTAACGAAAGTTGAAGGCCCAAATCAGAACCGAATTAATTGTTTCTAAAGAGGTGATTTGGTCAAATGTATAGTATCCCTGATTAACTGTACGGGTCGGCCCCAGCACTGAGGGGTTATTAAATAATTTATTGTCTAGAAACTATTTATTTTTTTTTTTTTTTTATTTAAAAACTTTATTGCACATAAGTACAAAAGGCGAACATAATGCCAATATGGCATTCTCTTCCAGTTGACCTTTAGGTCATGCAGATAATGAGTGGTAGGCGCAAAAAATTATATAAGAAAATTGGTTATATACTATACTATATTTACATAATAAATACAAACTAAAATATACTAATGAAATCTATAAATTATACATATACCTACACATATAAGATATATACTATATATGTAATATATGAATACTTATTACTAAGATAAATAAATACATATGATATATAAATAATAAATAAATACATAAATATTCTGCAATAAATAAATCAAAACGTGATTCATAGACGATGACCAATTTACTCCTATGGTGATCCAAGTAAGTGCTCGCGCACCAATCGTTTAAACACGAACCTATTGGGAGCCGTCCTGATGTTTTCCGGGAGTTCATTCCACAAGCGCGCTGCGTGTACTGTGAAGGAATAAGAAAAGAAGTCGGTACGGTGCCTTGGTATGTGAAGTCGAAGATTTTGGGAGGAACGAAGGACTCTGTTGTCGTGGGCCGAACACAAATAGTGGAAATTATTTTTGAGATAGGATGGAGTGAGAGGTTCGTTGAGAATCGAATACAAGAAACACATAATACGAGAGTTCCTTCGCTGTCGGATGGTGAGCCATTTAAGTTGCGAACGGTATTTGGAGACATGGTCATATTTACGAAGACCGAAGACAAAACGGATGCAGTTGTTAAGAAGGCGTTCAAGTTTATTGAGAAGAACTTCAGTGAGGTCCAGATAACACACATCAGCATAGTCAATAATGGGCAAAACAAGTGTTTGTACCAACATAATCTTTGTCTTGAGCGGGAGAAAGAATTTCAGTCTGTAGAGAGTACGGAGAGTGTACGTGACTCTACGACTGACTTCCGCTACCTGGACTCTCCAGCTCAAGGTTTCATCAATATGCAGCCCGAGATCCCTCACACTAGCACAGAAAGGTATTACTGTTCCGTCAAACATTACGGGTGACACCGCGCCAAGGTCCATCCTAGACAGCAGCCTGGAGCTTCCGACCAGGATTGCCTGGCATTTAGTCGGATTGACAGAGACACCGTATCTTCGTGACCAATCCTTTATACTTTCCAGGTCATTGTTCAAGCGAGCTACCATCAGAGGAAGATCGTCGATGTCAGTCTGTATGTACAGTTGAAGGTCATCAGCGTACAGATGATACGAGCAGTTTAAACGGGTGGTGATGAGATTGATAAAAACCGAAAACATTAAAGGAGAGAGTATTCCGCCTTGCGGTACACCAGTTGTCAGGTCGGTCCAATCTGAAGACGACTGTCCCAGGCTGTCACAGCGCACAGTCTAGAAACTATTCGTGAGGGTTACTGCTCAAATCGTTAGCTAAGATTCTATTAAGTATTGTAGTGGTATATTGCTAAAGTAAACTTTGTTAATGAAACTTAAATTAATTCATACAGTGATTGCTTTGGGTTTAATAAATAGCCTAGGTACCTACTTGAAAAACTTAAACTAAGCAGAGAAACAACTGTATTTGTTTTGTATCAATTAAATACCTTTTCATATTATTTGGTCACAAAAGTAAAATGGATCAAATTGAGTTTGGTCAGGCCCCTTTTACAGCTTTCAATGTACGTTTCAACCTGTCAGAAGCAAATTACGCAGGCTGCCCATTCACGCTCAAAAATCACTCTCAATCGAGTCAAGTGGGACAAAATAAAAGGTGAATTCATCATGGGGGTGCGAATCCGCATCCCCCGGCGGGAAACCAAGGCGGGGAACGTATGTTCGGTCCATTTGCACACACTAACAGGTGCCGACAGCTTTTTGACAGTGTATTAAATGAAATGGTTTGTGCGATTGTTAGCGGATCGGAAACAATTGGGATCAAAGTGGAAGAGAAAATTATAATATTAGAGTAATAATTAAGGAAACTCCTGTAAACTTGTGTACAGAAACAAACTGCAATTTGAAAACTAACGACGACCAACCACATTTTCCATTAGCAAAAATGCTGTAAACTTTCCGGCTATCAATTAAATAAAAAGCATTTTGTGTTGTCTGGTCCGTGTATAAAATAAAATGTACAATCATTTTATAGAGTGCTGCAACTGGACTCGGGAGTTATTAATTGTAAAGAGTAGCTACATATTTTTCATTTGCAAATTATATTTTTGGACAACCTTTGACGAAATCATTATGTAAATAATTTCTATATTGACATTGATTTGATGCAACACATATGTAGTTTCGTAGATTAAAGAGTATATGGATCCATTTATACTTTATAAATACCTACAATAGATTAATTTTCCTAATATACTAATATGGTTTACTATTGTATGTATTATCATTATACTAACTTATATGCCTAAGCACAGTTGTTACTAACACACTAACAAAATTATGGACTAGGTCTGAAATAAAGTTTTATTTAACTTAAATCATTTAATTTAATTATCATGTTAAAACTAATAAAATATCTACCGATTAACTGGATAAGTGATCTAAATAAACACTTAATGTTAGTAATGAGAACTCCGTTTGTAATATAACACATCGGACAAGATAAACAAGCAAATGAATTCACGATAAAAAGCAATAAGTCGATAAACCGACTGGGTTTCGAGCATAAAACGTCTGTTTGCTACCGAATGAGAGTATAAACGGAATCATCTTTCACGGTCCGACGGATGAACAGACGAAAACAGAGATTGATTTTATTGACGAAGCACCGGATTGGAATTAATTTTGCGTATCAACCGGAGAGAGGATACACAGCGAAAATGAAATTGAATTACGTCGAACTAAATTTACCACGTTACTGCCATATTTATGATTGTGCTTAAGAAATTACTGAGCATTAATGAGGAGATTTATTAGAAGATAAGAAAATGCACAAAACTCGTACTCGTGCTCTTTATGGAATAGGCGTAGGGACCGGCTCGCCCCCCATCGGAATCTACGAGTAGGTATAGGACGAATATATCACAACTTCTTAAAAAACATTGTTAATTTTACTAATACTAGATGATATTAAATTGTTCTGCTTTTTCCCACTTGCATAAATTATATAACAAATACATAATACCTTATTTTACTATCCAAGTCTGTATTTATTAAACTCTACAAAATTAATAGTTTTAGTTCTAAATTTGATATTAGCACCAACATGCGATATCCTGCAATCAAATCAGTGTATGGCTTCAATGGTCTGTTACTCGTGTGTGGTCCCGCAGTAAACAAAGATCTTAATGATCGCACACCGTCCAAAGTAAACAATTTATTAGTCCGCAATCGACATCGTCGTTACAATCGATTCGTGCATTCGATGCATCGATACATATCGTTCGGTGAATTGTCCAATGCTTCTCAGTTTGCAAACGGATCGATTTATAATTGCTATTTGTATGAAACTTGTGACATACTTTTCGTGGTTTTTATTTTGACTCGTATTACTACGAGTACTTATACCAATTTGATATTAATGTCACAGTCATGCATGATTCATGTTATGAAAACGCGTGATTCGTGTTAGTAATTTATTGCAGTAATTCTTTCAATCTTAAATCTCCTAAAACTATTGCGATAAATAGTGCATGCTTATAATACTTGCCTTGCTATCATATCAAACTTAACATTGTGGGAGGAATTCATTGACGAATCAAATATCTCAATTCGCAAACCTTCTTTTATGCATCAAAAGCGGGAGCTGATATAACGTTTTGCTATGTAATAAGCTCTCAAGTTCCATTCCAAGATGTTGTCCGCGTAGAACACAACAAATTTCAGATCAATAGGCGATTGCCTCGAGACACCGGATGCGGTCTACCGGGCACAAGTTCAATTATTATTGAATTTCCTGTAACCGGGGTGGGAGAATGGTTAGGGGTGGCCGATTCCTTTAAACTTGTGCCGTGGCTTTTACATGCTAATAGCCATTTTATTTTTCTAAACAGTCATTTTAATTAATTATTAATCTGAGAATAAATGAATCTGAAAATGTTACTACGAGAGTTCAATCTAGTTGCTGATAGTGTAACTATCTGTACATATTGATTAGTACGAAAAATACCAACCTAATCATAAGCAGTAGTGAAGCACTGAATGATGTCTGAAAAATTCATTGTTGCCACTTATGATCTTAATAGAAAATCTTTAGTCTTACCCCTTTCCACTAAATTCTACCGACAACAACTGTTGAGAATTTAACTCTTGACTCATTCTGAACCCCGCTAAGTCGGCACAAACTCTTGTTTTTGTTTGTTTCTATAATTAAAACGCGACGTAAAACCTCCAATAATTATTATCAGCTAGATGTTGCTCTTTCGAAATCGGATTTGTTAAGGGGTGGTTTGTCTGACCAATTTTCTCTAAGTTGTATTACTTTGTATATTTATTTGGTATTTTGATTTGATCAAGTTTCAATAGGATTTAAAGTTTCTTGTTTTCACTCAGCGGTAATATTGTCTTCTGCGTAGTAAATGTTTTCAGTTTTATCGTCACGATATGCCATGGTTGCGCCACGTTAGTCACTATTTTCGAACCCGGACGAGTGAGCACGTTACCCTCACACGGTGGTCAGCTGACTCATTCCAGTGTCGCCAGTTTTGAGTCGAGACCTAACTCCCAGTGGTCTGGCGCTAACACGCAACTCCGGCTCAGTAGTTCGTACGCTCCGGTGGGCAATTTGAAATGGTGGCTTAAATTTTTCGTTCGTATCCCAGTTTTATTGCCATAACCTCAAATCCTATTAAGAACTAGCGCAATACATACATATATAATACTTCACGTCTTGGTCCCCAAGGGGTAGGCAGAGACGTTGACAGAGCTTGACAAATGTCGCAAAAATCGTGGTTAATAAGGGAATGAAAATATGTATAGGTAATTAAAAATGTCATGAAGTAAATGAGCATTGATACACATAATTCTGAATGTGTTATTTTTAAGAAAAACTGTTTGAAACTTTAAACCAGTATATATATAAGTATGTATAGTTTTTTATCATCTATGTCTTGTTTGCATACTGTGTCTCTTATTATTGAAATGCAACAAGTATCGCCTCGGATTACAAATACGATACGTTCGTCATATGGCGCGTGCAGTCGCTTGTAGCGAAATCGACAATTCGATCGTGTTAAAATCGACACGACCACATCGCGCATCTCTACCCCGGCTATATTAGTCGAGAAACTATCTTTCTCTCTCGATATAATCCAATTACTTGTATTGTTCATCAGTCAACATATCTCAACTATCAACAGCTATCTCTACAGATTTATATTATTACATACCTATTCATAAATTATACGACTGAAATTCACTAATATATTCTGAGTTCCCATCATAAATACGTTACAATACGTTAATTATAAAGTTTATTACCTCATCGATTTCACCTGAAACTTCACCTCCTTCATACAAGGAGAAAACATTATTTAAACAGAAACATGTTCTAACAATTTCACATACAATCATAAATTCTAATTTAGCGTGTTCATAGATCTTGTTACAACCTTGCCTTCGGTTTCATTGTATGTTACTCCCAAGACATTGCAGCCCCACAGAACATGTATACAAAATTAATTAGGCAAAATCTTGGGGTCTTGTAATATTTTATTATTATTTCCGCTACTTCGCAAGATTTTATTAGTGCGTTATATTTATTGCTCTTCTCGTATAATGAATCTAAATGGGGGTTTTGATTAGCATCGGTTCTGTATATGCTTACTCTCTTTAGCTGTAAGGTTATAATTACAGTAGTAGTAATTACAAGGTGGCTAACATTGTAAAACCTTCGTCGACGTTCCGTTTCGTTATCTCGCTGATGATGGTCTGTTAAATTAAACGTCGTCTTTGTAACTCCTATATTCCTGATTACAACCGCCAATCTCCGTCTAGTTTGCACTGTTTTAATTTATACTTAATCATCATCACCCTAATATATTTCAAATTACTTTACCACTTCGTATTTTATAAACTGAGATCGAGGCTGCTTTACGATAGGTACATTGTTGTGAATCTCCCAACAAAGGAAATACAGAACTCTAATGCAATCTAGAGTCTCCATGCCATTCCAGATAAGGGAATAAGGGATGCACCAACATCGAAATCACCTTTCTTAAAATGGTAGTCAATCTGTGTCCACACTACGACGGTACGAGCCAAACAGCGGATTCTACTTAGCGGTGAAATGTGTTATGCTGTGCTATGCGTTTGTTGCTTCTTTTAACCGCCTTTCCTACACACGGCTTAACTTAAGCGATGCATTTGTATATACGCTTAATTTCCTTCTTCTCGGTGCCATTATATCTATATAGAATTTTAGTTCGCTTAGGTATTAGTTGGACAATAAAAAATCATACGTATTGAAGATCTACATAGGGTAATTGTCACTTAATGCATAATTAGTTTTCATTAATTCTGAGCTTATACATAACTTTATTACTTATATTTCCATTTAAGTAACAATTATTTCTATTTCAGTCATATTTTATAGTCTACTGTATAACCCCTTGCATTCAGTACATTAGGGCGAGTTAGTCCGGCTCCAACCTGGTCAGTCGGCTAAATCTAATCATTTGCATTAGCCACGCGCGCACGGAGCTCATACTCCGCTTCATTTCACGAGAACATCGACGACTGATCGCGTTTTGTCGATTTTCTATTTGTTTCTTTGCCAATATTGAAATGTATTTTATGAAACCATACAATGATTGATTGTTGAAGTCTTTTTTAGATTACCCTTCCACTTTCTTTTCTTCTCTTACTTGCAACTGTTTCAGTGATTTGTGGAATTGACCGGTACAAAATCACATTATCTACGCTGCAATTACAACTACAAAACAACTATAATAAATTGGTAGATAAAGTGATCATAATTATACCTATTGGTAAAATGCGACCGTCTGCTGATTTGTTGAATAACTAAGATCTTCATAAATTTCTATTTCATCTGTAAGAACATAGACAAAAAATGCGTATGCTACAAGAGAAGGGGTATAAGTATCCGCGCAATGGTGTGTCCTGCATTCTAAGGTTGTGAGGAGTCCGTAAATATGTCACGTAACGTAACCCATTTCGTGATAAGAACTAAGAATGAAATATTAGTAGAAAATTTGATGTTACATTTTGCATGACTATTATTAAATCACGATTTAAAGCAAATAGCTACAACTTGGATTTTACATATCTGTTAACATAAAATCCGTTATGAAGTTACTACTTTTTATTGTCACTCCACACCAATTACGAAAGTGAAGTTAAGAGTATAGATAAACTGATTACTAGTTTGAAGTAAACGTTTAAATCGATTAAGAGCGTTAGCGGTAATGGTGGTTGTAACAAAAATACGAAGTCTAGTCTAAAGTAAGACGTTTTAAACGAGCACGAAACGCCGGACAGGTTGAAACAATTTTTCCTTAGCCACAGCCGAACCTCAAGCAAAAAAGCAACGGCCTAACCACCGATGGAACGTTCAAGTGTAAATATTTACCCCGTGTAGTCCACGAAAAGTTTCGTGGCGCCGATAACTTCACCCGAGACCTCACATTTGCAAAAAAAAATCTACAAACACGTAATCGGTTCAGCACAGGGAAACAATGTGTTTGGAGGTTTCTGCACTGTGTTTAGTAAAATAAACAGTTATGACGTTACAATACATTTCTGTTAGTATTTTAAAAATGAATGTGACTTGAACGTAGTGGCATTGTCGATTTGTTGAATTCATTTGTCGACAGAACCCCAAAAAAGCGATATTACACGGTCGGTAATTGAATTCCGTACACGACACGTATCTGGGCCGGTATTCGCCTGCGAGGTCTCACGTCGCGCCGCGGTCAGGATTTGGCGTGTATCGGAAATATTTTGTGATCTCTTACCACTGAACTCTTTGCGTGAGGAATCGCAGGTATTTTTATGAACATTTCATCGTAATTTACGGATTCCTTTGCGGACTGTTATAATGAAAATCGCAGTGGTAATATATTCTAATGTGAGAAAGGATGTTGATACTTAGGTATGTACGTAATTGAGAATTAAAATCCAATAAGTCGGTACCTATTTAATAGCATTTAATGCGTTGGTATTGATATTGTGAAATTAGTAAATGTTTCCTACATATTTTACAATATTAATAGTTTGAACACAAACTTGACACAAAAGGAATCTGAATACAGCCTCATCCACACAGACGTCTCCATCGTTTCAGGGAAGCCAGACAAACAACAGTTAGCGGAGAGCCATCTGTAATAGAGGTTTCCGTCTAGCACAATAGACCGGTCAGATGCACATTCGACATCGCAGATTGCATCCATTTAAGCCGACGCATACGATGTAGGTAAATACTTAGTAGAGTACCAGGGTAGGCCCCGGTGCAATCGATTTATTCGAACTCGTATGAATAAATCGATTTAGCTTTTATTTGAATAAATTATGTTCAAATACCTGTATATATAAATATTATTTTATCTTAGGAATAAATATCTACGTTTTTCAGAAAAAATATGTAATATTTCAGATATGATAATTTCTGCGGAATCCTACTATATTTTTTGTACAGTTTTCTCGCTTCGGTTTTCATGGATGAGAACTACAAAATGTTCTGTAATATCACTGATAATATTCTATGTTACCGAAAGGCCATTTCGTGAACTGGTAACATGCAACACGCGTATACTGAGAGCATGCAACCGTTAGTAGCTGTCAGCGACGAAATATATTGATTACTGACGTATGTTGATACGATTGTCCGCCTGTTAAACGATTTCATTTGAATTTGATCACTCGACTGTCCGGCCGCGATAATGTTTGCAATAGAAGGGGACTGCCAAATGACCGTCTGCTAGCAAACAGATACAACGTTTACCTAAATTAATTAAAATGACACACGAACGACTGCATGCGAGAACTTCAAAATTAAATAATATATGGACGTACGAGTATTTTGTAGAAATCTACTTAAAGGTCGCCTCATGATAAATGAAGAATTGTGTAGCTACATGACATTCTCATGTGAAGCTTCAAACGGGCATCGATAACCCTCCATTCCGAACATAATGTTCGCATAATTGGCGTAGCATTTCCACTGCGACCCCTTTCAAGACGCCGTAATGTTACGGCCTACATGTTATTTAATTACACAATCTCGAGCACAATGCGAATTATACCGACTCCTTTACTTATCTCCTATGCGGAGACGGGGTGTATAAGTTGGTGAGCACAGAGACGGATTCGAATATAAACTGGCGTGGTCCCTCGGTTGATTCAAGAATTGCTGGGTCAATAACGCTATTGTGAATGGTAGCGTCCGGCCTTATCGTAGACAAGAGTGTCGTCAGCCAGTGGGCCAGATTGGCGGAAGATTAGACAAAAACTGGGGGACATACGAATTGTAGGTATATATAAGTACAATGGTTTACATTTTTAAAGAAACATTTTTAATACGTAAAAGAAAAGTTAAGGTATGCATCATAATGTTATATTATTATATGTGCATGTTGTACCGAACATCGAATAAGATCAATTCAGTTCAATTACTCTTTATTGCACGATAAAAATACAAATATACAACAATAAAGTAGCTTACACATGTACATCTCGGCGGTTTTATCGCTAAAAACGATTTCTTCCAGACAGCATACATACACACAGACAGAAAAAATGTTAGAATTGTATTTTAGACTCCACCGGTTTTAAATAATACCTGAGGACTGAAATTGCTTTTTTAATCAAGGTTTACTGTTTTAATATATGCATAAATTTTGCAGTAAATACTCTATTTTACCAAAATAATCATTAGGAATCCATAGGCAGACTTTTCTCGCTTAGGGATTTCTTATAGCCGACCTATGAGTAACTGAAAGGACAATATTCTTCAGTAGTTTTGTCATTATTAAGGGACTTTAATAATTCACTCCGATTTTCACATTTCAGAACTAGCTTTGCAATTCCAGCAAAATTCACCACGTCCTGTGGAATGAGAATAATTCCTAATGACGTGCCTGTTCACCCAAAAGGTTAACGCATAACCGGAACGCCTCAAAATCACAGGGCGAGAACTATGGAACCGTCTTCCGGATCTCCCTTCAAACTTACTCATAATATCCTTTATAATTAAGGAACATGCACCCTCCGAGGGTGTCCTTAGCGTAGTCAGACTGAATTAGAAACAAATAGATCAAAATGATTGGGTAAAGCAAACCTTACATTGTTTAGACTTATCGACGAAAATGCGTGAGAACCTATACTACCTATAGTTTGAGTAGTAAGACACTAAACCAAATTTAAGAGTTCTGACAGATTCGGACAGAATTTAAGAGTACCATTATTGTTCATGCAGTATCTAAGTACTCCACCTAAAGAGTTTTCAAAGAGGGTTTGAAAAAGCTGATAGCTAATGACTAAACATCAATAACCAATAATCAAACGAAAATAAACGTTTATGGATAATACATCCGATAAAAGTTAGGATAAGTCACTCACGCAATAAAGCGTTTAAAACCATAATATAGACAATAAAAAATACAAATCAATACCAGACTCATCAATAAATAGCTACACTGTAAACAAATATTATATACTAGCGGTGACCGCGGCTCCGCTCGCGTGGACTACAGAATCCACTCCAGTTCCCACTCCCGCTTCCGTTCATTTTCCCACATCCACTTCAACTCAGACTCTCGCACTCGCACTCCCATTGCCCACTCCAGGTCCAGGTCCAGGTACCGGTCCAGGTCCAGATCCAGGTCCCTTCAACACTCCTCACAACCCTCTCCTCAACCCTCCCCTCAAACCTTGTTCTCCCTTACCCTCGTCGCTTCCAGTGTAGTCCTCCTAACTAATCAATCGCAATCCAAATTCCGCCCAACATTACTTGATTGCATACGTATGCAACAAATTCATTGTAATCGGCTAACTCAATCAAAAGTTATGCAAATTTATAGTTTTCCAAAACTCACATAACATTAACCATACCCGCTCTCGCTACCGCTTACGAATTCAGTTGAGCATTTACACCCTACACTCCTCGCAGTGTATGCGAGTTTTCGGAACTATACATTTTGCATAACTTTTGATTGTCTGCACCTATTGCAATGAAATAAAGCTTATATGTTACACCAAATTAATCACTATGTTTCTGTGAAAAGTCTATCAAGATCGGTTCAGTAGTTTTTAAGTGAAGCGCGCACAAACAAACAGATAAACAGACAAAAACTCAAAAAATGATCGAAATGTGTTCTATTACTTATCCTTAGACCCCCAATTTTTTTTGCAAATATCTTTAATGTACAGACACGTGTAGTTTGCGTTTTTGTTTATTACATAAAAAACAAGTCATAATAACAAGTTGAACATTTATCTATTAATTACAAGCATTACTCGTCAGAAAATCATCCCTATTTAAATGGAAGCCTGTACATTACGAGAGCACTAGATTCCGACACGATACCGGACTATTCAATACAATATCTATTATGAATGCCCGTGTGCGCTGCGGACGTTGATTAGGCTCGGGCTCTATTCCAATTTTCATGGCGAACTGCGATCGGCCTCGCTGATTGACTGTATTGGTCCACGGGACTATTGGTCCTGGTCGTATGAGGATGTTGACGATATTAAGAGTTACAATTTACAAGTTGACTTTGACTACTACAATAATTCAAACTCATACGATGTCATAAAAACTCTAAAACATCTAATACAGAGTACCTATACAAGTAGATGCAGTAAATTTAACACTTTATTTTGATTTCGAACTTTTTGAATACTAAAATTATAGTAAAAAGTATTAAAAAAAAACACAAATGTATAAAGCTGCCCCAATTTATTTCGCTAATCTGTAGCTCGATCTTCATATTTTTATAATTTTCTCCGGTCCACAGGCGATGTTTTTCAGTCCCGACAGCAGTTTTGAATTTTAAATCGTTCAAACCGAAATTTTATGGGCCTCAATCGAACGTTTATTTAATACCTATAATTTAGACTTCGACAGGTGTCGTAGTTTACCACGGTCATCAATTTTTTGGTATTTCCTATTGAAGTTATTTACGTTTCAGGATTGTGGGAGCTTTTGTAACTAAAGTTGTATTTCACAGCCTCGACGCATAGAGCGCTATCTGATGATTGGTTTTTGGCAATTAACAGTATTGCTCACGTCGGAATCGGGTTCATTCACCGTGTGAAATATGTATGGAACCTGGGTTTTGCTCTTTGTTGGATCGCAACGCCTATGAATATTGCACTAACCATTAATAACTGTTCGTTTGTCCATAACGCGTTGTGGGCTAACTTTACCATCATGAGATTGATACTAATTGTGTCATCATATTCACTGAATCGAAAAAGGATAACTTTTATTCCAAAATAAATATAAACTATGTTATTCGTACACTACCTGTATAATATTATATGGATATTTGTAGAAGTGTTAAAAAGGAACAAACAGTAAACTCTTCAATATTTTTCATCAATATCACATTTTAAAAATGTAGGTATATTTTCAAAGTATTGTCGCAAATTTAAAAATTGCTCGGAAAATAAATAAATTTTAAAGCAGGAAACACTGAACTGTCTTAGACTAACAAAACATTAGGCTTGGAAAGTAAACAGTGAAATGGAAGATACGACGAAGGTGTCAGCGTTAATCGGTTCGGTAGAGCAAGGAGAGTTGTCAAAAAGCTTTTAGACTGTAAATCGAAAATGTCTGATCCATCTAGAAAAGCTAATAACATATATTTTTTATTATCAGAGAGAGACAATTTATTTTTTAAAAAGAAAGAAAAACACTTTATTATTCTTCTTAATTTATTTTAAATGTACTGCTAATGTACTAATAATTACCCTGACACTCTTAGAATTGTAATATAATGTTTTATATATGCTACTTACTAGTTACAAGTTCGCGTACCTAACATTTAGCTGGCATATAATTATAAGACGTGTTGCAAATAATTATTTTCATTATACGTCGCGACAAGCTCACTGCGACTTGTCGTCCCTTTATTAACATTTAAATTTATAATACATTTGCACATAACAAATGTCTACCTCGATAATATGTCTACGGAACCTTTATGTCGTTTGTGATATGTTAAACGCCCTTCTCTCCTTCTGAAACTTAACATTATCGTATAAACAATAGGGTTGAATTCGCTACAGTTTCGATAGAATTAAACCCTTTGTCTCAAGGCGACAGGTCACCGCTGCTATAGTCGCTTGACATTTGTACAAAGGTTACCTCCATTCTGTCGGTTTTCTTTTCTTGCTGACGGATGTTTTATTGGTACAAGAAAAGGGTGGTATTGTACTGTGACGAATTAACCTTTATGTTTGTTTGGGGTGAATTGGAAGCTTTCATTATTCCAATGTCTTATTTTCAACCATATTATAACGCATAATATCGTTTCTTTTAACTAGATTTACATATATCATAAACATTACGTATATCATAATTATCCTTTGGTGAGGTTGACCTATCCTATAATATATCATGCGCAAATAAACCGAAGCCATCAACGGAGCCAAGCAAAATTGTCATAATAAATAGCATAATTATGGTGATTACACAGACGTCAAACCGGGTCGTAAAACTATCAATGAACCTATAAATTGAAGGAAACGTTATAACACACGATCTTGTCTTGGGAAGTGTAGAAACAAACATATACTATTAGCAACAAGAAACGGTTAGAGGTCGTAACTCGTAACGTGTGAATACAGTCATAAAAATAGTTTTAATTAAACAGCCATAGCGCATTGTGGCAGACAATAACTGTGCTTGGCGGCGATGAGTCGGTGGCACGGAAGGAAAATTGGCAACATAAGGCACTAGCTGGTGTAATATGAGAAAATAATAGTTTTAATGTTGGAAATAAATAACGTGGCGGGGAAGAAGACAATGGTCGTGTAACAAGATCTCCTGTTAATTGTGGCGAATGCGGAGCGAGCCTGTGATCCGAGATTTATGAAGGCATTGAAATTACACCCCATTTGTTCTTTTCAAAGCTCTCAGATTCTTGGTGTTTGCGTCTTATATTAAATATGAAGAACATTTAACAACACTGTTTCTTGTCGATTGATGAAACCAATGTTTTAGTTTCTTTTCTGTGCTTTGTGTATTGAGTTGAATAGTACTTAGTTTTTAGTAGTACTTACCTCTCATCTTTTGCTCGTCGAGGAGTTGCCTTTCGAGATTGTCTTTCACCTCTCGCTCTCTGAGTACGTCCATCTTCAATTCAGCTGCAACGGAATGATAAAGTAAATAATATAAACTCGTTTCTTTCTTTTTTGCGTTTAAATTTTTTCTGAAAACTAATATCACTATCAAAGGTTGCAGAAGTAAATGTTAACGTAAACAAGAAGTTTAACTTAAATAAATGGTTCATTGTACACAAAAGGCATTGTATAAATTTAACAGTGAGCTAAACCGGTAACAAGGCCGTAAGCAAGGGGCCGATTAGGAACATAAACACGGATTAACTCATTCGGAATCCCGGTACTATTGTGAAGGAGTCGAATTGAGAGATTTGCATAACTTTCAATTAGATCTAACCTGACGGAAATGATTGGGGGAGGAACTTCCGATTTGGGTATGTTTTGAGATGCTTAGCTGAATTTTGAATTAAGTTGGTGGGAGTATTTTAATGTGTTATCTTATAAATAAAATCGTAAACTTCGCGTGTCTGTACATTGAAGATATTTGCAAAAAAAAAATTGGGGGGTCTAAGGATAAGCAACAGAACACATTTCGATCATTTTTGAAATTTTTGTCTGTTTGTCTGTTTATCTGTTTGTCTGTTTGTCTGTGAGTTTGTGCACGCATCACTTAAAAACGACTGAACGGACTTTGATGGACTTTTCACAGAAACATGGGACTTAATTTGGTGTAACATATAGGCTTTATTTCATTGCAATCGGTGCAGTCAATCAAAAGTTATGCGAATTTATAGTTTCCGAAAACTCGCATTCACTGCGAAGAATGTAGTAGGGTGTAAATGTTCGACTGAATTCGTGAGCGGTAGCGGGAGCGGGTATGGTACCAGTGTAATTTGAGTGTTTGAACTTTTGACTGAGTAACCCGATTACGATGAATTTGTGGTATACGTATGCAACAAAGTAATGTTGGTCGGAATTTGGATTGCGACGGATTAGTTACGAGGACTACATTTGGAGAGACGAGGGAAAGAGGTTTGAGGGGTGGGTTGAGGTGAGAGCAGAGCTGAGGGGAGGTTTGAGAGGAGGGACCTGGACCTGGACCTAGACCTGGACGTGGACGTGGACGTGAACCTGAAGCTGAACCTGAACCTGGACCTGGACCTGGCCCTGGGCCTGGGCCTGGGCCTGGGCCTGGCCCTGGACCTAGACCTGGGCCTGGGCCTGGGCCTGGGCCTGGGCCTGGGCCTGGGCCTGGACCTGGACCTGGACCTGGCCCTGGACCTGGACCTGGACCTGGACCTGGACCTGGACCTGGACCTGGACCTGGACCTGGACCTGGACCTGGACCTGGACCTGGACCTGGACCTGGACCTGGACCTGGACCTGGACCTGGACCTGGACCTGGACCTGGACCTGGACCTGGACCTGGACCTGGACCTGGACCTGGACCTGGACCTGGACCTGGACCTGGACCTGGACCTGGACCTGGACCTGGACCTGGACCTGGACCTGGACCTGGACCTGGACCTGGACCTGGACCTGGACCTGGACCTGGACCTGGACCTGGACCTGGACCTGGACCTGGACCTGGACCTGGACCTGGACCTGGACCTGGACCTGGACCTGGACCTGGACCTGGACCTGGACCTGGACCTGGACCTGGACCTGGACCTGGACCTGGACCTGGACCTGGACCTGGACCTGGACCTGGACCTGGACCTGGACTTAAAGTCTGAGTGGAAGTGGGATAGGGAACGAAAGTGGGAATGGGAGCGGATCCTGTAGTCCACGCGAGCGGAGCCGCGGGCACAGCTAGTATCTCAATAAAATGTCAGGATGCTGATATACAAGTTGACCTCTCATTTCATATCATTTGTATGAAAGTGTAGTTCAACATTACTGGTCGTAGCAAGAACTTGACAGAAAGTGACAGAGATGTTTTAAAGCTCATTTATAGATTTATTTTAGCTGATGTATTTCAGATATTTCCACAAGTCTCGATACAAAAAGTTCGCTATTCGATAATTAGTGGCCCTGTATTAGACCGGTGATCGTCTACAATGTCAATATCGAAGCTGTTCAGGAGTACGTCTGCCTAGGACAGACAATATAGTTGGGAAGGATCAATTTCAAAAGCTGACAGAAGAATCCAGTTAGGGTGGGCAGTATTCGGAAAACTGCGTCAAGTCTTTACGTCACCTATTCCACAATGTTTAAAGACAAAAATCTTTAATCAGTGCGTCCTGCCTGTCATGATTACAGCGCGGAGACGTGGACACTGATGGTGGGCCTGATCCACAAGATTCAAGTGGCTCTGCGAGCTATAGAGAGGGCAATGCTCGGGGTCTCTATGAGGGATATGATTCGTAATGAGGAGATCCTATGAATAACGAAGGTGACCGACATAGCCGAAAGAATTAGTAAGCTGAAATGGCAGGTCACATCTGTCGTAGTACCGAACGGCCGTTGGGGCAGACGGGTTCTAGAGTGGGACGCGACGTCCCACGCGCAGGGTGGGACGCCCTGCCGCCAGGTGTATGGACGACCTGAAGATGGTGGCCGGAAGCGGCTGGATCTGTAGGGCGTTGTGGCATTCATTGGGGAAGGCATGTCCAGCAGTTTGACAGACATTTTGTTGTACAGTTAATTGGATATGCAACATAGGAAGGGAATAGGAGGGGAAGGAAGTCGGATGGAAAAGAATAGAGGAATTAGGGTAAGAGAGGAAAGATGAGGGGGCAGTGGTAAATAAAGGGTGTAGGAAGGGGTGGGTTAAGGGAAGGGGGAGAGGTAGGAGTAGGGAGAGGGAAGGGGTGGGGGAAAGGGTTTTCAACGTTGTGGGAAGGGGATGGGGAAGGAAAGAAAGAAAGGGTATGGAAAGGACAAATTGGAGGGGGGGGGAAGGAAATATCACCTAATTTGCACAATATTAAAATATAATTTTTTTTATTGATTATATGATAATCTTTTAATTCATGATAAATGTAAATGTCAACTTTATTTAAAAAAAGCGGCCAAGTGCGAGTCGGACTCGCCCATGAAGGGTTCCGTAGCAGCAAGTAACATAATATAAAAGTTATTGTAGTTCGTTGTAACTTTGATCGATGTTTTAATAATAGTATTGTGGTTTACGATTTATGACGTATTAAAAAAAACTACTTACTAGATCTCTTTCAAACCAATTTTCGGTGGAAGTTTGCATGGCAATGTACATCATATATTTTTTTTAGTTTTATCATTCTCTTACAGGGGGGGGGGGGGGGGGGGTGACACATTTTACCACTTTGGAAGTGTCTCTCACGCAAACTATTGAGTTTAGAAAAAAATGATATTAGAAACCTCAATATCATTTTTGAAGACCTAACCACACGTATGGGTTTGATGAAAAAAAAAATTTGAGTTTCAGTTCTAAGCATGGGGAACCCGCAAAATTTAATGTTTTTTTTTTTCTATTTTTGTGTGAAAATCTTAATGCGAAATTTAATGTTTTTTTTTTTCTATTTTTGTGTGAAAATCTTAATGCGGTTCACAGAATACATCCACTTACCAAGTTTCAATAGTAAGTTCTTATAGTTTCGGAATAAAGTGGCTGTGACATACGGACGGACAGACAGACAGACATGACGAATCCATAAGGGTTCCGTTTTTTGCCATTTGGCTACGGAAGCCTAAAAAACTGTGGTCCAACGGGCGAAACCGCCGCCGGAACGCTAATTTTTACCCGACTTCAAAAAAGGAGGTTCAGGTTCTCAATTGGATAGCATGTTTTTTTATGTATATTAATAGTTTTAATGCATAACCAGATTAATAGATTTCTTTTAGGATTTAGTAACACGTAATACATAAGAATGTGTAATGTTAAGTTGTCCACGCGGACGAAGTCGCGGGCAACAGCTAGTTAATAATAAAGCAAACAAACGTGATTCTTACTCGAACTGCCTTGCTGAACAATAACTATGTGGGGTGTATCTTTCTACTTTCTGAGAGTGTGTTTAATGTAATCTGGAAACGTGGTTGTTGAATAAAGTTTAGCTATTTAAATACAGGTCCTATTTTATTATTACATAGTACTACGTTTGTAGAGATCAATACATATCATCAACAATGTTTGTATTCCTTGCAATTTCTATCACGTTTCTAATATATTACCTATTTCTGCGCTTCCATCGAAGTAAATTACCTTTAACTTTCAATTAAGTTCTAATCTTCTATCGATTCGGTTACCTCACATTTACCATCACCTCCATGTATAGGAGGCATGAACGAGTCGAATTTGAATAGAAAGAGGTCATGCCCGTTTAATTTGGTCCCTTATTCAATTATGTACCTAAGTCGCTTCTATCTAATGGAGGTCGTAAGGGGATCAGACTGATTAACTTGTGTTGTTAGCACCTACCGTTATTACCTCTGTGTCTTCAATGATTTTAAATTGAGACAATGTTCCTTGTTTTGCATTTTCGTATCAATGAGTGTCTTGCAATAAGAGTTAATAACTTTAAATAAGCAGATAGTTTAAATCTGTTTTGTTTTTGTCTGTAGTTTGTTAATACTGCGATGCAACATCTTGGCTAACGTTTTCATATCTTTAACATTATCCTCATACCAGCCTATCGACGTCCACTGTTGAACACAGAACTTCCTCAATCAGTGCAATTAATCCGGCTCCTCCGCCCCCCACCGTCCAGCCTTTTCTTTAGCTTAGCGGTCCATGTGTCTGCGCGTACCGGTCTGCGGTATCCATTTCAGAAACCGTCTATCCATTTCTGAGATCATGCTGCGACTCTGCCATCACAACTACATACGAATGAGATGTACTAGCCGTTCAGTGTGCGCTAGCGAACAGTTTTGAGGATATGTCCCCCTATCCTACCCCCCTGCATCAAAATTGTATGTTGACTCATGTCAGCTTTGGCTGTTAAGAGGACTAAATTCATGAGTTTAGGTACAAGCAGACATTTGATATCAACAAAGTTACCAGCCAATGTTTTTAAACCTACTACACCTTTGCAGCAACAGTACGTTCACATAATTTCCTACACCTTATGTATCGATTTTAATGAATCTCGCTATCTATAAATAAAGCCATACATATCTGTTCTCTCTGAATGATAACTATGAAACAGATACGCCTCAATTGGATAGAGAATCCTACGGACCCGCAACTGGCTTGTCCTATTACAACGAGAATTGTTTCGTTTAATAGTCCGGTTAGCGTTTTAATTATTTCAGCTCATTCGATATATGGTCTATTATTATTATATTGCAGTGGTGCTTCATTATCTGGGTACTGATTACTTAGAAAGTTAATTTTACTAGCTGACACCAACGTAATAATTTATTTAATACTAGCTGTGCCTGCGGCTCCGCTCGCGTGATCTACAGAATCCGCTCCCGCTTCCGCTTCCCCTTGCACTGCCAGCGTCTCCGCCTCCTCCTCCCCCACTCCCACTCCCAGCTATAAATGTAGTTCAAACTCATCGCAATCTGAATAGTACGGAAATACTATTATATATGCAATATATTGCATACTAACCTTACCTATTAATGTATTTGAAAACTAAAATGTCCATAACTTTTGATTAAGTAAACCGATTGCGATAAAATAAAGACTAAATGTTAAGTTAAGCCCCATGTTTCTGTGAAAAGTCCATCAAAATCCGTTCAGTAGTTTTTAAGTGATGCGTGCACAAACTCGCAGACAAACAGACAAAAAAAATTCAAAAATGATCGATATATGTTCTGTTGCTTATCCTTAGATGCCCCAATTTTTTTTTCATATATCTTCAATGTACAGACACGCGAAGTTTACGATTTTATTTATTAGATCATACAAAAGGTAGATGTTATAGTTTACTTACTACGTACTTTAACAGTGCAATTGATTGTATTTGTGGGCGCTATAATAACGTATATTAAAACTGTAATAAAGAATTTAAAAGACTAAGTAAGTATAATTATCTCTTTAACAAAGACAAAATAGGCAAATTACTAAACAAAATTAAACAGAAATTCGAAGATAAAACTAATGAAATCCATTTTATTTGAGAAGTTACCTTCACAAACAAACGTAAGCAGTAAAAGAAAAAAATTAAAGTAAATTACATTGCCCACTTTAAAATTGAGCTAAGTAAGTAAAAGGCGTTGAAAATAATACTTCGGTGTAACGATAGTAATCTACAAGTCATGATATGAACGTACACGAACAAGTACTCAGCTTGCGTACTTGCGTATCGACACAAAAATCTCTTCGATAAAAAGGAGACAAGTTAACTTGTGCCTGCGCATGATTATAATAAGGCCCCGGAATAAAGGGATATCGGAATATCGCAGTCGAAGCTATCTCCATCTGTGATCTTGTAAATTGAAACGTTGACTTTCTTGCTTTATGCGTATGGTTTTGTTTGGTTCATTGTTTTAATGTAACCAATATCATTAAAAGAAAAATAACATTAATAACGATTGAAATTGTATACAACGAAAATGCAGGTACAGTATTTGTTTTGTTCTTTCAAGTGTAGAGTACAAAAAGTCAAAGTAATTTAATAACAAAAATAATTGTATCTCAACTCTTCAGACTTTTAACGTGTGAAGAGTTACTACTATAAGAATTTATTATAAGTTGTTTTTGTTTAAAAAAAGGAGTCAATCTTAGGGCCGTGTTGCTCGCGAGATTAATTTCGAATCAATCCCGGTGTATACTGTAATTTAGAGGGCTTTTAGTTAAGAGTGGTTTCGCACATAAGACGTAAATTACCTTCGCCGAGGGATGGCCATTAAGGGTTCGCATCGGTATGCGGCGTATCGCAACATCTCGCGATTTGCGAGTGGAGGCGCCTTAACAAAAGGTGCTCCCGGTGGTCGTTGCGTACTTAGTAGCGATTCAACTACCTCGACATTGTTTCATATCAATGTTATACGAGCGAAGATCATTTGATTATCCTGTAAATAATTTTCTGAACCAATACAATCATTACTAATTTCTTTTGATGTCTGCTGTTATATTCACAAAATTTTGACGTTTAAAACGTAATAACACGATATTATCTTCGGCAGTAATAACGAATTAAATCTAAATTAGTGTCCAATAAATCATCGAAACCCAGTCACTAAGCAGACACAAAATAATACCGATCCAATGAAAACGTTTATCGACAAAAACAAGAGAAAACCAAAACGCTTAGCGGAATACTCGATTATTATTAAATCGATCTTTATATCGGATCAATCAAATTTAAAACCTGATCGAGTTGCGTCCAACGAAAAAATTATTACTTTATAAATAAAATAACAATAAAAACGATGCGCTCGGTTCAAGGGAATATATAATTATGGACAATTATTATGATACCGAAACTCAATGGGCGATAGATGATTGAAAGGATCGAGACCCATAAACAAAAGAACCGATTTGGGTTACGCAATTTAATGCTCACGAGTAATTAGCTGATATCGTAATCGATTCTTTTAAATGCTTATGCGTAAGTGCTTATACGAATATGACTTTGTAAGTCCAAAAGTCAGTTATTGCTGGTACTTTTTTTTAGAAAAGCAAATGTGATTCCCGAGTCCCGGAGGGTTCGTCGAGAAAATTCTATTTCTCTTCAATTTCGTGCACTCAGCAAAAACAACAATAATATTTAAATTTCGAATGTTACGCCCTTGGAGAGTAGTCCAATGAGATCAAGTGGGATCGTTGTTATTTAAATTTGAAAATGCCGACTAAAGGTATGAGAACATCTCTGTGGGAAAACTTGAAAAAGTAATTATTTTGTTTCTAAAACAAAAATATTTTTATTGCTTAATTGAACAGCCTCAAAAAAGGTGTTAAGCAAACCAAATAATGTATATGTTACAAACAACGGAACAGTCTAATTTTAACGGAACATAAGTCATAGGGTGAGCGAATTAAGACATATTTTTACGTTCCCCGCTAACGCGAAGACGAAGTTGAGCTTGCAGTTAAAATAACAATTAAAGTCTGCCTAAAATTTACGACTCAAAACTGGGAAAATAATTTAAACGGGCGTTGAGGTGAAAGCGACCGAAATGGGTCTTTCACGAGGGAAACAAAAGTAACAATTCAGGATCTCCCTTTGTATTCTGTTTGGTCGTTTTATACACGAATGAATCGGAGGAAGTCTTTGCCGGTGTTAAGGTGAAATTTTAATAGTTATAGCGCTAGGAAATATTACTAAAGTATAATGTTGATTTAAGCACTTTCAGAGGTTTTACGGGAGGGGTGGAATTCGATTTATCAAATAAGCTTTTGTTCAGATTAAAATTAAACAGATTTATGTTAAACTTGCTGTGTATGCATAACAGTCACATTATTAGGTTTCGAATACATTAACTGAATTGACGATGCTCTTAAAAGGTAAATTCAGAGTAACGATAATGGTTGTCATGGCGCGGAAAACGAATTTTCTTTCCCTTTGCCTTTTTTAAATTTACAAACCGGCGGCAATTTTATTTTATTGTTATTAGATTTTCCGGATTATGTCACACGGCTATGTCACTGCGGAGGATTATTCCCGCAGTCTCCACGCTAATAATCATAAGAATTGCTTCCCTTTATTATGTGTGAAATTTAGAACATAAAATCTTTGGCACCCCTATCTGCAAACTCTCATCTCTTTTTTCTTAAAATAAGGGCTGTTTTACAGCAGCCGTTGAAGTATCCCCGTAAAAATACTCTGTCTAGTACTACTTTATTTGCCGCGAAGTTTCGTCATACATGTGTAACACATAATTTTATGAATATATTATAAGGGATTTGCATCTCGTATGTTGCCAGCGAAGTCGACGAATTTTGTGGTAGATCATAAACTCGGTACTATCTATATTGAAGTGGTACTCACTGCTGGAATAAACGTACAAATAATGAAGATGTCGTTGTAAAAATGGATTAAAAAGTAGTAGCGTATCGAGCGTGCACCGCCGGAATAACTCGTGGTGTTATCGGCGCACGCGCACCCAATCTGCGATCGAAACACACCGGATAAGATTATCCGGTAGCCCTGTATTATTTTAATGAGACTACACGACTCCTCGAGATTGGTTACGATACGAAAAAGCTTAGGTAACGAAGGAAATAAGAAATATACGGGTCAAGAAAGATATCACACGGCCGCAGTAAGATGATAGAGTCGGCCAATGAAAATACTCCGACGGGAGGGGATTTTTAAATTAGCCACTGAACACGATAAACTCCTGTACATCTACATACCAGCTGACGGCAGATCGGCCGATACCATTATTGTCTCTGGTAAGGCACCGATTAAAAAAATATCTACATTTATAAGCGGACAACATCTGGTGGTATTTAAATAAGATATAAACGCAAGAGTCCGCGAATGTTTCGTTTTTGACTACATTTTTTCTTGCCCCAGTGGATGCTCCCCTCGCCGGATATATTGGTATTAAAAATGTAAGGGAGATTTATGCGAATGGCTCTAAGCTTTCATTAGTTGTTCCTTACGCGGTGTTTTTGCGGTCGCCGCTCCCTGACCGGTAATTTTTCATTTTTGTGCAAACTTCCCGATGTTTCAGGGCGGCAAAGAAATTTAACTGCATATAAAGAATATTAATGTTATGGCGGAGTGCGGGCAGGTGCAGGCTATGACTTATATTATTCCGATTCCCTGCTACGTTTACAAAATAGAGACAAGAAATCGTTTTAATGAGAAGTAATGGGCTACTTCTTTAAAATGAAAAAACTTGACGGTTGGGTACAATCACCTAACTTGGTCTGGGGTAATAACGTTGTTCCACCTTCCGTCTAAATTAAATTAATGTGGTATGTCATTGTGAATAGCAAACTAATTAATATATTAAATTAGTTACTCGTAAATGTCGTGAGGTGGTGTAAGGTCTCAGATAAAAAAGGGTAAGATGGAAATAAATAAATTGCAAAAAATCTATTAACGCTTCATATCATCATCAGGTTATTTTTGTCTCCACTGCAGGAGCACAACCCTCTCTCATCTGCCAGAGACAGACGAAGGATTTGGCCTACACTCCCCACGCTGGCCAGACGGGTTGGGGAGGCCCAGACGGGTTGGGGAGGCATACGCTTCATATACAAATATATAATTACTTTGTTTTACTATTATACCACAATTTGGTAAATAGTTACTATTATACGGGTAATTCTTATCTGATCACTCATACGTCGGACAAATACTATCATACCTTTTTCACCAAAACATCTTCCCAACCATAAACAAGTGCATAAACTATATAATTCCGGCTTGTAATTCCGTATGTAAATTACAACTAGAACAAGGGTTGCCATTTCACCCCATAGAGACAATATCGTAGCCACTGATGTGTGAACCCCGATAAGGAAAGCTGGGTATAAAATTGAAGATCTTAGAAGATTGGTTGAGAATTTGGGATGTAGTTGCTGCTCTTAAACCTTAGTTTATGGCAGTTTTAAATATTAAGAACACCCAGATGATGTCGTCACAATCACAATACATGTAGGTAAAACAGTAATGTTTGGCAAGAACATTTTATGTGAAGATTTATTTCTCAGTTCCTTTTTTGGTATCTTTGTCGGGTAAAGCCGTTCGGTTAAGGTTAGCTTGTTGATGTATTTGTGTTCGTGAAAACACAAATTAACAGATTAAACAAATTAATGCGAAACAGATTTTTTCGCTATTTATTCAAGTTCAGTTGTTTCTGATTCTAGACTCCAATGTAAATTTATAAACAATGTTCCAAATATACGTTTCATTTATTGCAGTTAATTAAAAAAAAAGCTTAGTTCTAATTTATATTGCATCTTATCTTATGTATTAAGGTGAATTATCTGCAATACTTACTGTATTTATTTTTATGTAAAATACATTCGTATTAAGTCATACATACCTATACAAACGGACGTTTCGTTGTGCGTGCGTCACATTGAATTATTTCAGCTAAGTAATTCCGAGCGGTTAATTATTGCGCACAACCTGGCAGGAGAGTTGAGAATGTAATTATTATTAAAGTTTACGATTGTCTCACTTTACCCCTTTGTACCCCGAAGCTTAACACCAAATGACTTAACCGACGGATTGTACCAAGGAATTTGAATACTATTTCAGTGCGTGATAGTTCAATTTTGAAATGCTGCGTGTGGATTTATAAGGCGTTTAGTTTTGGAGTTGTTCTACATTAGATCCCAAGATCCTCGGGGAGTTTCTTAGCGTGTACAGGATTCATATTTGAGCTACTGTCTGAAAATTTATATGCACCTATGGTAATGTAATATTATATTACATTTATAACACATATACAGCTTTGCTAGCCAAGTGGTTAGAGCGATTGCTTTAAACGCCAATGTAAGTATAGCCATAATACAAGAAATTCTAGTATGAGGTTAAACAACTGTGGTGAGACTGTTTTGGAGTTAGTAAGATAGATAGGTTACATTTACTAAATACTTTAGGCCTTTATAATTGCAATTGTCTTTCATGCGATTTTCGTTCTAATGGCAGTTAATCAGTAACTTTCGTGACTATATACAAACAAGCTAGCAGCAGATTAACTCAGTCAAATTTCGTTGTTACGCAGTGAAGCCTAACGGATTAGGAATGAGTAGTATTGGCATGAGTGAGTTGATGAATACACTCAATAGTTGTGATGTAGCCGCGGGCGGCGGCGCCCTTCATGCAGTGCAACCCTTCGCTACTAGTAAAAATACAAGATTAAAACTTATTTTACACTTAAACATGGAGTCAGTTCAAAATATTATAAGTATTTCCTGTTTGTTTGAAAGTGTTAGTAATCGATATTTGTTTCTATTTTTGTTTATTTCAATTAAATAGACTTGAAAGCAAATGTCGTAACTAATCTAATAGCAGACTATGTAGATCTACATTATTATAAGAAAGAGGTAAAGCTTGTGATTTTGTTCAAAGTAATTTCCTAAAACTACTAAACCGACTTTGGAAATTCATTTATAAAAGTGCTGGATAATCCTACTCTAGTTCTAAACTTTAAAAAAAACGGGACAGGTAGCTAGTAGTGTCATAGATATAACGCAAGTAGGTATGTTGCATTTGATGTGATTTTCAATGTATAAAGTTATGTAACTCTCAAATACATCTGTGTCTGTGTTCTGCTCAAAATGTTTGAGGCGTATCGTGAAAATACTATGTAATAGAAACCGTGGGGATAGAGTAGTTTCAAGTAAAGCGAGCAGTATGATTTTTCCTTCGGCCACATATGGCTTCTTTTCCATTAGAGTTTACATGCATCCCACATTCACTTTACTAAGTTGGAGGGTACATGTATCTCAATCTATGTTTGATACAGAAGTGAAATTTAATATTTCCATTGTTAATATTTGAGCAGAACGCCTCAGGAGCAACACGCTCAAAGTTTTCCCTAAGAAAAAATAAGGATAATTATTTATCCTTACACAGACACGGAAGAAACATTTTCTGTTACAATAACAATAATTGACTTATGTGTTATATTATAAATATATTCAATGTGAAATTTTTAAAGTCTTATAAGCAGTCAGAAACTTTGATATTAGAAAAAAAAAACGTATTTTAATGGCCTCATATAGGATAGACCACACCAAATTTTCGCTCGATCAAGAACCGTCCGCCTTTTCATAGTTGTAGCACTCGCAGTCACAAGTATCACTCTACAATTTTGGAGCACAAATATTATTGCAGCAAAAGACTGTAACTGTGACAGCACTTGAGTATAAGGTTTCTCGATACTGGCAGAACAATGAAAAAGTTAACACCTAACACCGCTGTCTATTCATATCAGGATGTCCACTGCATAGAAGCCACTATACTAGCCAATCCGCTAGATGTCGCGCGTGTGGTCGAGTCGCGTGCGCAATGAAACCGGAGCGACACGCGCAAGTAATCCAATATGGCCGACCGCGTATCGGTACATTGCAGGAATGGCATTTTAATATCCAGCCGTGAATGTCACTTATTGTTTACTTAGTTCACCGAGCGAATAATATGGAAACCGGTTTTCACGCAACTATGAACATTTATCCATCTACATAACTTTAGCATAAAATAATATGATCATAACTACTCGCAAACATCAGCTGAAGTTCAAATATAAAAAAAATCAATAGCCTTTCATATGTCCCATTGTTGTTGGGAGAGGCCTACTCTCATACTCAGAGCCTATAATAGGCTACCAGTCTACCACGCTGTAGTGGCCCAGTAAGTTTGTGGACTGATTTGGTAAATTGATAGCTCAAACACTTTAGTCTGTGTTAAATTTTTATAGAATCTATTAACGTAAATTTGAATGACATTTTCAAAATTAGTATAATTTTAATAGTACTTATCATCAAAGTTTTCATCCTTTTATTAAAGGGAGAAAACAAAAGCAGATATTATTATATCTACTTTAGAGTCTAAATACCAAATTTTTGACGTTTAGCTTGAGAACGCACATTGTCAAATCGTGTTTAGTCACTCCGATTTAATTTTTATTTTGCAATATAATTTCATAGGTAAATGAATTTGTTATAACCAATTTTCCGTCTCGGAAGACAACACACAAATCATCTTAGAACCTCTCAGAAAGACGAACCCATATTTCAACTCGGCAACCTGAAGTAAACAAACAAAGATTGGAGTGAGCGATTTTTGCTGCACACCTTAAGCACAATGGTGCGAAAGCTGGCGCGGCGCGGCAACAATGCGTCGTTGCATCTATCTGCGCGGGCGCATCGCGCGGTGGCTCGTTAGCCCGCTGGGGGCGGTTGTTTGAACAGAGATGGGAGCTAGCCTTCAGTTGAGTTATGGGCTCTAAGCTTCGTGATGGACAGCCTTATTGACGAATTCTATCACAATTGAAGTTTTAGTTAGTGGAGTGTGCGAAATTTATTTTTGTTTAACCAACAACTTCTGAAGTCGTATCAAATTAATTTATTGGATTAAAAGTGGAATAAAAACAGGTAGAACAAAACATCTTAATACGTAAAACGAAGATACATAAAATTCTATCGAAACAATATGTATTAAAGACGAAAAAAAATGACTGCTTCTTTAAGCAATGTATTTACATTGCTTAAAGAAGCAGTCATTTTTTTTCGTCTTTAATACATATTGTTTCGATAGAATTTTATGTATCTTCGTTTTACGTATTAAGATGTTTCTATTTAGAAAGTCTATGAAAATATTTACCATCAGGTATCTATCAGCTACATTTTGCAAAACTAAATACGCATAACACAGTAATTTGGTTTGGTCGCGATAATGTCGCGTCAGCAATGTAAAAGCTTTCATATCAATTGAATCCATTAGCTGAGTACACAAGTCGTCTGTCTATTTGCTCATCAGTTTTTATCATTGGCCAGTTCGTGTTTGTTCGATCGGTCACTTCCACATTATTGATGGGTCGGTACGTACTGGCTTCCATTTGCGATTTTCCATCAACATTTTCATCAAATTATAACTTATAAGTCTCGGTAATAAGAGCTTTTCCGTGTTTTTCAGAAAAGTAATGGAATTTTTGTGTATATTCGTATGTCAGTCCTTTTTGGTATTTATGTTTGCTTATGCTTCCATTAAACGTATTGTCGAGAGCACTGGTCGAAGTCACTGTTGATAGTAATGATAATGATATCCATGTGGTCATAATTTCATACATGTTGTTTACCTATAATACATATCTATGACTAAATCTTATTAAATAGATCGAGTTCTTCTTTGCCTTTTGGTTTATGCTAGATACTGTTCAATAGTTCTATATTTTATTTATAGGTGGCGCTATGTGTTCTGCCATGCTGAACTTATATAATACTACTTTAAATTGTAGTAATCTTAGAGAATCGTTACAACTAATACAATTTAAAAAAATTCTAATCAAGTGCAATCATGAATGCAGAAAATAGATTGCAACTAAATTACTTTCATAATTTTACACATAATTTTTTTGAGAATTCTTTGAAAGGATTCTCCTTAAACCGCGAATCCATAAAACATCCTCCCCATATCTCACCGTGTGCCATTTGTTCGTTGACCAGCACTTAGCTTAACAAAAACTGATAGTTGTAAAACAAAAGGGCAAATAAAACAAACGCGGCGGGAACAAGAGCGGTCGATTTCGCTCAGAAATAAACTAAGCGGTAAGAATTAACAGGATAAAGGCTTGAAAGAGTAGCCGAAGCAGATTTATGTCGCGATGATCGCAATCGGACCGATTCTGCATGTTACAAATGTTTTATTTTTTTCGATTGGCAACATCGAAACTTAAAAGATTTGCGCTTTGATTAAAAATAAACTTCAGTAAATTCCGCTAAAAACCGAGTTTGTTAAGAAACATAAAAAAGGATTTAATAATAAGATACCGATAATAAATTTGAAGACACCGCTATTAAAACACAGTTCTATGACTGCCATCGCTCTTTAAAAAGCTGTGAAAAAAAGACGTAATCGAAACAAAAATGGAGAGTAAATCACACACCGCACTTGAAAAGCCCACGCATATGACACCTATTTCCCATTCATTGCTACTCCACACACGGGAACAAATCGACGTCGTTTTATCACAGCAAAGGGCCTTTCACACAACCCTTCCCGCGGTTATCTGATAACATAGTGAATGCCAGACACATTTGTCTGTGCGTCACCCACTCTGCAATAGTGTAAAAATTGTCAGGGAATGCGTTCAGATAGTGATCTGCTATTTGTGAACGGGGGGCGGTTTGATGACCTATGCTAACCTATGTCTACCTATGTTACCATGGTAGGCATTTGTAACATTTTCTACTGGATAAAGTAACATTTCAAACTGTAACAATATTAACTATGCTTTTATTCAGTGGTATGACTATAGTGGTAGGATTTCTGACGCGATTAAAGCCGATCACCATCATGTGGGATGATCACTAACGACAATGAAAAAACATATTCTACAGTCAGATAAGTGTAGGTTATATAAGATACATACGAGTACATAAATGCAATGTTATAAATCATAATAACGTAAATAATTTTCGTAAGGCGGTATATGTAAGATGAAATCGAACGAACCAACTAAAATGCAAGGCTCGCGCTCCCAGAAACACCTATCAATTGAGCCGAAGCGAACCAAGCGGGTGATTGCTGTAATTTCTATAAAAAAATCCAACAGTATAGTTCGCCAGACACACCGATTCGAAAAAATGTTTCATCAACAATACTTTTATTATCGTAATAACAAAATTACTGGTTGCGCCTATACGCGATTCCCACTCTTAATATCTTTGGTATAGGGAGTTATTGCTTTAGCTTTTACTTATATATCAGGGGGAGAAATGGAACCTTTTGTTGGCCTATAGCATTATTATTTCTCATTTTGTTTTGTTTATTAATACAATTGGCTCGAGGCGCAATATTGATATTCAAGTTTGATGATGACTCGCCGCGAGTTTTCTCCCCGACCTTTCTGTATTTTTATGGGTTTTATAACAATTGCGTTTCGTTCCTTTTGTTTAGGCATCAGTGAATTGAATAATGTTGACTTAATTTTATTATTTATAGGATCTGCGAGAAAAGGATTCCAGAAAATTAGACGCAGGTATAAAAAGTAATTTTTCGAGGTTTCTTTGTTCATTACTCTGGAAATATTTAAATTATACGAAATTTGCTTAGTCGTACTACGATTTCCAATTAGAATTTTTCATAACATACCTGACTTCTATTTCCAATAAGATCGATCCACCCATCCAGCAATTTTACCTTGCGGGGCATAGTCATAGCGCACGGAGTATTTCTCATGGGGAAAACGGAATGACGTGAATAAATAACTCGCAGAAATATCAATTAAACAATTATGCTGTCCGAATGGAATCGTGTGTAATGATAGTGGGCCGGGCTATAACTCAGGCGCATCTGTTCTACGGCTATTTGCAAAAGGCACGACATGCGCCCGCACCCCGCTCGCGCTCGCATGACTACGTACGAACCTGTCTCTGAACTTGAGCTATGATCAGATACGTAGCCAGGGTTTGGTCACCAGGTAAATGACAAGCTTTACCATAGCAGAGCGGTTAACAGACAATTTCGCAAACAAATTTCAGGAAAGAAAGAACCCCCTTACAGATGTTAAGGATATCACAGGCATATTAAAGAATGTTATAAGGTACGTACAGTAAAGGATTTTGAGATCCTTGGTAGCCTAGTTGGTTGTGCACTCGCCTCATTCATGAGGTCGTGGGTTGAAACCTCGCTCGTACCAATGAATTTTTGGAAACTTAAGTACATTCGGTTTATTTATAATACCACAGGCTTTTCGGTGAAGGGAAACGCATATGCCAAAGAAGAAATTCCAAGGCGTACTTATGTGAAGTTCATCGGCTTGGGGCGCCGTTCGTGCAAAGGGGTTTAGCACAAAAGATCCTGAAGGGTCAATTATCGCCAAATCTTCCTGGACCATTAAGAAGATAAGAACATAGTAAAGTATTAAATAAATAGTATGGTAAGATAAAAGGATACTATAGGAACACGTCCCGGGGAGGCCAGGGCTTCTGACCTAGTTTCGTGCCTGGCTACAACTACTTGTCACTATGATACTTAGGGTAACAACAATGTATGTGACATTACAAGGGCTACAAAAAAGACCATATAACTACGTTATTAACATCACGTCACTATTATTAAAATAGGTAACTCCTCCCAGTCTCTTATGTTTGAGACGTTTAAAACTACATCCAATATATTGACAATATGAATTTCTAGAGCAGAGGATGCCAGTACGCGCGTCACATACTTCATTACTAAGCGTGACATCCTTATGTACAAAAAGAAAGTGATAATGGATAAATACACTAACAAATAAGATAGTAGCTAATACGAGTAATGATGACTTATGTATTATTACGATTAAAAAAATATAGATTTCGCATATCGTGTCGTTCACGTACATAAAACAATAAAGGTGTGTATACCATTTACAAAATATGTCATTTTAGAAAATGTTTATTTATTTACATCGTCAATTTAAGCTATTTGATGAATCGTTAAAGACACACATAAATACAGCCATCATTAAAGCTTATAATGTAAACCACAACTATAGCCCCGAGCCTTTCCATACGTGTTCAAACCATATACATACGAAATACACGGATCCAACTACCTATAAATGGCAACAAAACTGCTATTTACCGACTATTTTCTAATTTCAATAATTTTACGTAATAGCGCAATAAATGGGCAATATATAATGCGATGCAAATGAATCGAGTGCTGACTACGGGAATGTGGAGGTGGCTACCTGAAACTACGTGCTCCAAGATCCTAAGAGCAGTTAATCAGTGTTACTTATACGTCCGATTACGCGGAATCGATTCGCTCGAGATGTTGACTAATATCGATTATAACATTTATATCGATAAGCCTTCCTGCTCAGTGTCTCCATATTATAATCTTTGATAATTTCATATGTAAATTCTAAAAGGGTACGTTTATATTTCTAAGAAGTTTGTGCCCATCGTTTTACATTTTCTTGGTATCTTTGTTGCTAGTCTAGTATGCACTGCTGACGTCTATTTATAAATTATAGTGTCTTGATTGATACTTGGATCTAATTCTTCCTTAGAGAGTTGGTTATCAACAAATACTAAAACCTCGGTACATTAGAACATTTCAAAGCTTATTAAGTCATCTGTGAATTTAAGTTCATTTAACTTTTTTCATGTATCATTCATTGGATATATTATCATTTTGTGCACAACAAATGTATTTATCGAACCACTTAAGTAATGTAACTAATACTGTTATAATATTATTTTAATGTTGATCAGATCACACATAATTTTTATCGTTACAAATAAGAGGGTCGTATTCAGATTTGAGATCAGGATTCAGGAGATCTAGCCCCCTTTATACTGCATCAAACGTATATCAGAAAAACCTCTGTAGACTAGGCGCAAGGATATCTCATTCAGTTTTATTTCTAAAAGCTTTTACGCCGCTCTTTCTTCACTCCAAGTGGTCAATAACATACACAAATGATATTATTATGCTCTATCCTTCTTGGCATTGCCGTTTGGTCACTATAGTACATCTAAGACAAAACAATTATTTGTTGAATCACTAACCTTTCTCATAACTGATTTGCCTCTCCTGCTGGCGGGCGTTGTCTGCTGCAACCTTGAGTAAGCCTTGGATGTTCCGCAGCAGGGTCTCGGTGGATGAGACCAGGGTGTCGGCGGTGGGGTCTACAGGAACTGAGGGGGGAGTGCCGGTGGTGGCTGCGTAGCTCACCGGCGCAGGCGATGACGATGCTGGCAGCTCGCGCTCCCCATCGCTAAGATCTGCACCTAATAAAAATTAATAACTTAGTGGATGAACGATTATGTTTGGTCTTGATTATAGAACTGAACAGTATAATAATAATATTTACATTTGAAAACCTCAATTGTCCCATAAATAACCGAACGGCAGATAGTCTTTGAGTCTGCATATACCTATATACTCGTATATAATGGGTTCTGCGTCTGGTATACAATAATGGAGATCACCATCAATGGCATATATTTGTTGGACAGCTTATATGATTTTTGATACAAAAGTGTCCCTGAATTCTAATGAGTTTTGTTAATTCTTAATTTAAGCGGCCTGGCTATGAGTTTGAGTACACCTGAAGGAATCGTTACCTTACTTGCTACGCCCGCCCTTTAGGTAAATTTACATTGAACCCACAAAATAATAATATTCCTCCTGTAAATGACATGTAATTTATAGCAAAATAAACAAATACACAACAAACTAATTTTGTGTACCTAATTGTAGCTACTCGTATGTGCTACGAGAACCTTGCTTGCTCCCAACCCAGTCCACGTGTCCCTTAATCACAATAGTCTACAATAGTCACGCCAGTTCATCATAACTTTAAAACAAATGTATATGCATTTCCATATATTCCTTATGAGGTAAAATCTGTGCACTTTTTACGTAATGGATACTATATGTCGAAACGATGACCTTGTTAAGATCGTTCGTTATGTTTATCAGTTATTGCCGTACAACGGTCAAATCGTGTTCAAGCAATATTACACATGAATCATGTCGTATGATTCGCTATGACTTATAAATCATACCAGTAACAGCTTCATAAGAAGCCCTAAAATTAATCTTAAAAAAAAAATAACTGAGAAGCATTTACCGTCCGACAAACAGGGATATTCGATAATCGCGTGCATGTATCATTCGCATCGCAATTATTGTTGCGATGAACATCGATATCGCGTGGTGATCGGCGCAAGGCTTTGATGGAGTCCGACGAGCCCGCCTGCCTATTCAAATATACCTACTCTCCGATTTACGTAATAGACGTTGAGGTACGTGTGCTATATACAGTTATTATAATGTTGTATGTAGTTTAAACTACTTATAGTGGAGTATTCAATCTCCAAATTTAATTTTAAACCTCGGCACCATCAAAAACTCGATAGAGCTGGAGGAGATCTTTTATCTGAAGGACAGAACCTCCAATCCCCTTTTTTTCATATCTATAGAACTTATCTCTATTTCTCTTAATAAATAATTTTAAGAATATTTTAGATCGATAAGTATTTAATTTATGTAAATTTAATTGAACAAAGATAAAGAGGTTATATATGTATGTAAACGCTTTATTGTACCAAAAATCACAACAACAATAATAAAATAGGAATTAAACTGTATACAAAGGCGGACTTATCCCGGGCGGTTATGTTATGACAACAACAGAGAAACAAAAAAAAATTAATACATAGAAAAACTTTGCACACAAAGTACACAATTATGTAGACGTTAATAAACATGACCTAATTGTTAATTGAAAAGCACAAGTGAAAAGCCCGGTTTACTACTAATGAAAAGAAAACTTAATTGATGTATGCTAAAATTAAAAATTCTCAGTTATCAGAATAGGGATCCAGAGAAGCCATCCGACACTGAATGGGCTGTCCCTAACCAATTTATATGACTCGATGAACTATGACTCGATTATTCGTTTTGCAAAAAGGATATTTCAAATTACCCCTTTAAAGTAAGAAGAACATAAAGTTACTTTTGTTCTGTACTGTACATATCTAATTAATAATAATAATAAAAAAAGCTTCGCGTGTCTGTACATTGAAGATATAGCTATAAAATAAATTGGGGGTCTAAGGATAAGTATAACAAAATATTTCGATCATATTTGGATTTTTTGTCTGTTTTTCTGTTAGTTTGTGCACGCATCATGTAAAAACTACTGAACCAATCTTGATAGACTTCTCATATAAACATAGGGCTTAACTCGGAGTAACATTTAGTCTTTATTTCATCTCAATCGGCTTACTCAATCAAGATTTATGGGAATTTTTAGTTTTCAAATTAGTAGGTATCATCATCATCATATCAGCCCTTAGACGTCCACTGTTGGACATAGGCCTTCCCCAATGAACGCCACCACACCCGGTCCTCCACCCTCCGCATCCAGCCAGCATTAGCAGGTATGCAATATAACAATGAAGTATGATTATAATGTTCGGTGCAATTCAAATTACGATGGGTTATTACTATATTTGGAGCTGTAGTGGGAGTGGGCGTGGTAGTTAGAGTGGGATTGGGAGCGGGAGCGGGCGGATTCTGTAGTCCACACAAGCGGAGCCACGGGCACAGTTAGTAATATAATAAAACATACATTATAGATGTTGTCGGAACATGAGTTTTGGAGACAATAAAAATCTGTAGAAAAGAAACGAACCGTTTAACTTGAAAACTTGTCTACGTTTATCACGTATACTAGACGCATTTTGTACTATAGCGATAAGAGCCGCAAAACTAAACACATGACCGCGGGAAAAGCTAATATTCAATTGTGCAAAGTATTTAATATAAGTCTGTTACAGAGTTGAGTTGTCGACGGGATAATTATAGTAATGTAAATGTTATTTTAATAACGGACCCCACACATAAAAAAGAAAGTGTTTCGATTGGCGTCTCTCACGGTCCAAAATAATCTATCGATACATTTAATTTAACTGACAAGATAGTGAACGCTCATCAAATAATGAAGACAACATCGTTTCGTCATTGTCGATGCGCACGATAGCACTCTCGGGTTGTCACAACACCATCTCCTTAATAAGGCCAATTAACAAAAACCTACAAAATCTCAACTAACGACTTTGATCTTTCTCACACTTAAGATAAGACTCTATATCAATAAGCTTTGACGCTAACAGTGAGGACTTTATGAATATGAAACATAGTTGACTCCAAAATCAGTGGTTGATTGAAAGAAAGAGGTAATATTAAATGGACAAAGATCAAAGTTGAATGACACGGTTAAGAAAAATGCATTCTGATAATGAGGTTGTGGTAATCGTGATGAGCGTGAATCACGTATTAAAAGAATTTTAATCGTAAAATAAATACACTGATAATTTCGAAACTATTAGATTTGGTTGCAAAATTGATATTAGTAATAATAATGATTACATCTAAACTTTTGCGTTTTGTTCACAAGGCAAACACTAAGAGGAGGTTAGAAAACAAACAGCTACAGAAATACTGACAACTGCCCACTCCAACCAGCTTGCGACCACGGCCTGTGCAACTTGGTCGAATCTTTTCATGTAGGAGAAATACAAGTTCGCGTTTAAGATCGTTTTAAGTATTATATATGGTGGTCTTGTATTATGGTGATTTTAGACCTAAATGTGACATTTTCGATAATATTATTAAAGTGAATATACTTGATAATTATATTCACTTCAATAATATTATCGAAAATGTCATGTTTAGGTAAAAAGTCCATAAATACAAAACCACCATAATTCGTAAAACGATCTTAAACGCGAATGAGATCAGAAACGTTTCTTACGATGTTTTTAAAATATACCATAGGATAGAAATTTTAATAACGAATTTCTTTTACTTCTAACCTAAGTTTAAAAACATAAATATTAATCTTAAAAAAACTGCAGATGTTTATTCCGTCCTCAAATCAATTGTTTGCACAAATTTCCCGAGGCACATCCCGTAAAATCGTGGCAAAGTGAGCATTTTCTATTATCGTTCGCAGCTATCCGTTCCCACGCTCTCCGAGCATTTTGTGTGTAACCTGCAATAACTACAATACACAATCCTTATTGTTTCACTTAATTTTGCTATTGTACGCTCCGAGTATTTACATTTGTGAATCAATTGTTTTGATTTGCGTCGTACAGCGACGAATAGCGAACGTACCACAGATTTCCTATTCATTTGAAAACATTATTAACGAAGTCACTACAACTAACAAATAAGATATAAATATTCTCATGGTTAATTTTACTTCCTCATTGTTATTGAACTTGAAGTTCTTATCTTTTAATTAGACGCTGAAAGCAGTGGTTAACCGTTAAGGTACTTTCTTATACGACTGCTCTATGAATTTGTATAATTTTCTCTATATGTTGTAATTGTCTATAATTGCGTTTATAAGTTAGTGACGTCGGCCTAATAACTAGTTTACGGTTGATTGATGATCCAGTCGGAGATAGTACTAAATTGATTAATAAATATTTAGTGTGGCAACAGAGTCAATGAACAAAAAGTCTGTAGATATAAATAGGAACTTAACTGGGCGTTAATAGAAACTTGTTACCTCTGTCACCCATCCATGATTGAACTTTATGTAATACGTCTTAATATTCCATGATCAGAGATGATAATAAATAGACAAAACTTACGTATACGTATATATACGCATTCTGTTTATTTCATTCATATGTCTATAGAGAAGCCGAGTATGTAACGCTAAACTATATTATTAATAATCTAGCAGGTTTTCAAGCAAAAGGTTAAAAAGCTCGAAAGCACAAGTCTTAAACGCAAGACTGAATTGGGTCCCTTTCATACATCATTGGGAGCGATTCCCGACGATCGATAATCGTAATAAGATTTTATTATATCGAACCATTACATGTAAACGTGCGGTGTCTAGGGATCAAGATGGGCCAAGGTATGGGAACGCAGCCGCATGATCATTTGCTAATCGATAAGATAAGATGCGCCGGACCCTATCGGTATCATGCCATTATTCTGTTCGGAGTGTTGCAGCATTTAAATGAATTATCTTATGGAGTTGCTTGTTAAACCCAGTCCATTTCACATCATATATTTGGTTGTAAAATAATTATTAGAATCCGCTCACAATGTATTCAGCCGAGTAGTTATTTTACACTTATTAAGTGCAAGTGTTTCCAGTTTCTAAAATAAAAAAGGAAGGTGGTTTTATGGCTGATAATTTCCGAACTATGAATGCTGAAGGTTGGAGAGCTATTACTGGGTAATTTCGCTGAGCATTACATGCCAAGTATATTGAACGGGTGATACCACCGGGCTGTATTAATGCAACACGGACACTTTTAGTCATGATACCTAGCCGTGATTACATCGGGAAGAGAGACTTATTAATAATCGACACGTGAGGTTTATGAAACTGGATTACGTTTCACGATCCTATGGGTAATTCACCTATACTTAACGTTAATTAGAACTATGAAACATAACATAATCTTTTAGTAATATTAACAGTATTCTGACTCGTACAAACCTCTGCCATTTTCATCTACACTAAACGAGAGATCACTTAGTCAGCAAATCAATTTTACTTTTGCCGACATGGTAAAGTTAGAATTAGTAAGAGAAATATTATAAACCCAGTAATACTGCAACAGGCGAACCATGTCCAATGTACAACCTCTGCGAACGCACACAGTAGTACTGGTGTAATGCGCGTTCCTAATTCAGTATTAACTGACTCATCTTTCGTTTCTTGAAAATATATTTCATTTCGATTTTCTACTTGCTTCTTACTTTCTACTTGCTTTGCTACTTGTTGATCAACTGACCTTTATTAGACTGTACTTGCAGCTGATTTTGGTGCCTACTTGATTTCCGCAATTTTGCCGCTGAAGGCTAAGGCGACTTTTATTTTATTTATCCTACTGAAACCACTGGGTTTATCTGTAGGATGGTTGGTCGCTACTTATTCATAATTTATGATGACTAGTAGCTAGTGTCCATATATGGCACTAAATATTTAGGCGCTGATGATAATAAGGAATGTCCCTGAAACTCAGCTTCAAATCGGTCAGTATATGTGATATACTTATATGTAATAACAATGGTAAAGACTGGATAAACACTTGCCGAACTAAATTTCAGTTTGTCGGAGAAAAAGGGCTCTTAAATATATGTACTTAAAATGTTATATAACTAGGTATAATAAATAAATGTTTACAGGAAACCATTTTCGTTATATTAACAGATATAAAGAGATTCATTTCAAAAATATAGTTTTAAGTTTCCAATTCCAATCTTGATATCAATTAGTTTGGTGGCAATTCTACCATTGTCAAAGCAGGAAAAATTTTAAGTTTTGACTTTGCCTCTTGGTGGTTTTAACACTTTCTCTGAGCCAGTTGACCTCACTGTATATCTTCGGTACAAGGTACTTAGTAAACCGTTCTTGGTTAAAATGTATACAGGTAAGGGGTCTACTACTCACCGTCATCCTCTTCTTTCACGTTATGATCATCCTGGTCAGACAAAGCCGCATCGCTTTCGTCGGTATGTGATCTGGGTGACGCAGCGGCCGTGGCTGCGGAGGGCATCCGCGGGGGCTGCGGCGTACGGCGGGAAGCGACGGAACTTCGGCCGCTGACGGAGCCCTCGCCCCTATCCCCGCGGTCACGGTCGCACCGGTCCGACCGGTCGCGGTCCCCGCCAGACCCGGACTTCGAGAGGTTGAGCACAGGACTGTGGCCTGGAGAGGAACCTGTGAAATTTAAGATAAAAATAGTTTTTTAGGGTTCCGTACTTCCAATGAAAAATCTGTCTGTCACCGTCAAGGCCCTATTTCTTAGGAACGGCTAAAGATATTGAGTTAGTATTAATACCAAATATTACAGTCTATAAATCCTATAGTCCTGTAAAAAAGTCAAGTGTCTAACTCAAAGCAATAAAAATATACGGCCTATCAAAGTGTATTTTCATACTGACAAAATCACTAGCTGACACATCAACCAATATAATATTTCTAGTTGACCTAGAATATTAAAATTTGGCAAGAAGGAAGGTCTCATAGCACAAGTAAACAAAAAAATACGAAAGTAATTAATTAGGGTTCTATAGCTGAGTTATTAGTTGACAAATTTATTTTAAGGTTTCTTTATTTTGCATATGAATTCGTTTCACATGCTCCAAGGAACATTATGTGACAAACTTAATTTTGTGGTACAAAAGTTGTTCAGTGTCCAAAACTAAGTAACTCTACAATATTCTAAGAACCCACAGGGCGCGAGTCCTACTCGCACTTACCCGTCGTTTTACATACAAGAAATTGGATTTCATCACACTTTTAATCAGGGACTGTAAAAATGAATACCGCTAAATATGACAACTGCATTACCGCATTCAATTTAAATTCTTATATTCTTCACAGTTAAAAGATAAAATATGGCGAAACAATATCGATATATTGTTTCGCCATATTTCATAATCATAAAAATAATCAATAATCAACGCACGCATGTCATTGTGACAAACGGTTGATGGCAAGTTTACTTTATTATAGGAATTTTTAATAACAGCAAAGATTTTGAATTCAGTTGAAAGAAATACCATATAAAATATAATAAATAGAAACTAATATAGCTAATGATTTTATTACCGGTATTAAAGGGTAATTTTATACCGGTTAGAGTCCCTGCTTTTAATTCCGTTGAGATAGAAAAATTAATGAAGGAAATTCGATATTAGCTTATTACTATTTACTACTATTAGCCATATAATCTTATATGTATTATGTGGCTCACTACCATATTGAATGCGGTAATGAGACATCCCTTACCGTTATGTGAGCCTTCGCGAGCTTTATCCATCGCCATGATGCGTTCCATATCTCCTCTTTCATCACGCAACCTGCAACAAGAAGACAATAGGTATTTAAGTAAATATACATAATAATTATCTCTGAACGGCTAAATTATTTAGCTGCGAAATACCTAACCAAAATTAGAACCTGTAACTGAAAATGGGACGTGTAGAATAATAACAATTATAGTAATAAATATTTCATCCCACTAATATAAATGAGAAAGTTTGGATGTTTATTACTCAATCACGCTACAACCACTGGACGGATCGAGATGAAACTTGGCACACGTATAGGTTAGGTCATGGAATAGAATATAGGATAGTTTTTATCCCGAAAAAACATCTCATTCCTATGGGAAATCGTTGAAATCAGTGAAGATGTGTAAATATCGTAACCTACGCGGACGAAATCTCGGGCAAAAGCTATTATTATATAAATATTTACACTTGTCTAATCCCGAACTAGGATTTTCCCTTGTAATTTAACAAAGAACACAGATCACATACGGGTATCAATATCATGGAATTTAAAAAGTCAGCCTAGTACACTCCTCACTCCTCGGACACAAAATGCAGGTTCCGTCAACATACTATTGTTAGTTTACCTGGAATATCAGAAAGGATAGTTTATCCTAAAAATTGTATAATGTTACCAGTTAATAATAAATAGACAAATTTAAAAAAGACATCTGTCGGAGAAGCGATAACGAATTCTCGAGTGGAAACCACGACTGGGCAGGCGTAGCGAAGAACGCCCTCCAACTAGGTGAAGTCTGCATAAGGCGGCTTCCAATGACGGATATAGAGTACCGAAGGTCGGGTTCAGGGGCGCACCTTGGGAGAGGCCTATGTCCAGCAGTGGACTCGTACAGACTGATGATGAAATAAATAAATGTTTAAAATTTCATATCAACCAGTCGGGTGTTTTCTAGTTATCCGGGACAAACAAACAAAAAAGCTTCGGTAAAACATTCCTGGCATGACGGAATCTAAAAAACAACTATACTAATATCAGTCACGCTACTTCGCAATCTGAACAAAGCTACTGACAAACAGTTTTATCATTTGAAACCATAAAGCATGCTTCCCACTGAGTTGTGGAGCTACCACAAAGGCAAAGTATAATATTATAGGACCCCGCTGCGTTTCTTTGTGAACGGATGAAGACGGTGTATGTAATCATTTTGTATGCCGATCTTGGGTACCGCTACCCTAATTCCACGGGTCCTTTTGATTGTGAATTATGGACTTCTGATGCTTCCGTTTGAATTCGTTTTTTATGAATATTTGCTTATTAGCTTTATGATGAATATGATGAGTTTGAATGTTAATAAGCATAGTATAACGAAATGTCGAATCATTTATTTCTAAACATCAATTCAATAATCCATAAATTAACTATAATTTTGAATGACGTTAGGAACCATAAAAATTTAAAATAAAATTTAACAACTAAGCGCAGTTTCGTGATTAAAGTCTGGACTAAAAGTGATTGTCAGTGGGTTCCAAACCGGACAGGAAAACAGGAGTGTATCCTTCTATCAAAAATATAACTTACATATAGGTACTCCTTAAAAAATAAAATATAAGTAAATCTAGAATGAAAATAAAATCCATTGAAAAATGAATTCCTCGTCGGAACCAATTTCACTCATTTCAAAGGGGTTAATGCTACAATTTTTGCGCAGTAATGCCTTTTGAGCATTTGAATATAAATGACGTCTGAAAGTGAAATGTAACATACATAATAAGTGGCTGTTTTAAGCCTTCGCGGAACCCTTTTGAGGATCACAGAGTAATGATAGAAGATAGAGACGACATTTCAAATGCATACATGCGTACTCTCGCTAGTTCGTGTTGATGTTACTATGAATTTAATTTGAATGATTCAAGTTTCACTATGTACCTACTTACTAATATACAAGTACGAGTAAATCCATGCAGGTATGTAAATGCTTTTATATCAATTCACCAATTCAGTTTAATTACTCTTTATTGCACGATTTAAAAATACACAGATGCAGTAATAAAGTACCTACATCTTACAATTTTAAGTTAGCCTTGATCGACAGTGATATTTCGTCAAATTCTTAGCGAAGTCAGTGCCGGCAGTTTCTATTTTGTGAGCTACTCTGTGGTTGAACCCTCGAAATAGAGTCGTTTCGTACTTTACTGACGAGTCACGGAGGTTCGTTTGAATTTAATATATTTTTCATTTCCGCCAAGATTAATATGTTAATAATTCTTTACATCCTTAATCTAACTTTTTTGAGATCGTTCCAAAGTATGTAATAATATTTAATTTTGAACACTTTGGTACCTCCCTATTAAAAATATTACAATAGAGAACAGAAGAGTTTTATCACATATAAGTATTGTATATCCCAAATATGTAGTTAAATCCAATATAATTAAATAAATAAATAAAATAAATATCTCAGACATTATGTGTCATGTACTCGTAGTCATGTTTCTTGTATGACGAATGAGATGGGTATCATTTACCGTGCTTTAAGTATTAGCAAAAATTGTGATATAATTTTTCCGATGTGCCCACTTGGTTTTTCTTTTTACGATTATGGTTTATTTTAATGTTCTTATTATGACTAGGTATTTACTTAAATACTAGTTACGGAGTTTTCTTAATACGAGTATATTCATTAAAAGACTTAAGAAAATACAATTTTTTTTTAGATTTTCTCAGATATTCAATCTTTTATTCGCAGTTTACAGCCTTTTCTAAAACTTCGGACACCCGAACGAATCAAAATAGAACAATCGAATCATCACAGAAGATCGGACAAAAGATAACGCCCAAATCAATACGTAAAATAATAAATTGATCCCACTTCCTCTGATTCATTTTTATCTCTGTAAATGTGTTAGTTTGATTGATGATGTTTTAGTAAATAATAACACAAAAACACTATAATAATGAAGCGTTTTAACACAAATGCAAGATTACACTTGATAAAAATGTTGCACAAAAATAAGGAAAAGAAGAAAAAGCAATAACACAAATGTCATAATATAGACAAATGTTTATTCGACATTTTGGAGACTTTGCCTTCATAATTTACAGACAAATTAACAGTCACTCCAGCAAACTGTCAGCATCACCCACCCACCCAGTCTACAAGCGAAATAATATTATTCATTCACTTGTCAAAACGAAAATTGGCGACGAATCACTGCGGAGCTCAGTGGAACCAGGAAAAAATTATAACTGTGTATAAACAGAAAATCAGTTTTACTTAGCGAAAATCAAAACTTTCTTCTTGAATTGATAGATATTGAAAAGTCAGGAGGACCCAGATTCAACAAGATATGCATAAACCAGTGTTTATACTAAGCGGTAATTTGTATTAGGTGCCTCTAAAGTTGCTTGCATATTCATATTAGTTTCAGCATAGACATGAAAATTTAACGATATTATGATTTGGCATTAAGCGATTTAACTTAGTTAACGTTAGTTAGATCATTATAGGATGGTCAGTGGCCTAAACAGATATTCCGGGGACGCGAGCGCGGACAATGCAGTGCAATCTACCACCAACGCCAATGTTCGCTGATTAGCTAATACCGGGCCGTTCGCATAACCTCGCACCGTAGCACCACCGGGCCGGTCGGCCGTTCCGAACCGCTCTTGTATGCATAATCTGATTAGCGTAAGTACAAAGCTGTAGTGATGTCATTTATAGCCATCCTAAACCCGCGATGTTGAATGAATTCGTTTTAATGTACAATTCTATTACAAAGACTAAATAAACAAAACTAATTATCAGAATTTGCATTCTCAAGAATCGATTAAGGAAATCAAATCTTGTCGGAGCGTCACTGCGTAAAACATTTGCTTGACACCCAAATCAAAAATCGTTTTAGCTCACCCTCGCAAGGGGAGGTTGGGGAAGCGTCGACGCCTCAACATTTATTATTTCAGACATATCACTCACATGCAAAACAAACTCCGTCCGATCCATCAAAAAGTTTCCTCGCTTTTCCCCGCCGCCCCTCCGCAACACAAATCGAGTGTGTAAGTATCGCGGTTTGAGGAAACCGGGGTTTATGGTTTTAGGAAGAATTCGAATTTAAATCATTACCTACTTTTACGCATGTGACGGTGAAGATAAATTTGCGGATAAGGGTCATTAGTTACAAGTGTTCATTTGGAAACTTAATCTAAGGACGTTTACAATATAAGTAAGATTCCACAAAGCATGCATGGTAACGATATAAATTTGTTTAAAGACAAAAGTTGTATTTGGACACCTAGAATTAAAACTTGAAAGTCTGAAAGCAATAGGATAAAGAAAATAAGCTTGCTCATCCAAAAGAAATGAGCATTGCAACCCCACGAAACAGTCAACAAAGCTTCGAAGAAAATCGAGCGAAAAAAGGCTAAAAACACCTTAGGGGTTTACTAATCGAATAAAAAATATCAGCGGCCGATGCCAATGTGTGGGGGAGAAATAGAATAAATTATAAAGAAAATACAAGTAGCAAAGGGGCGTTGTTATGAGTAAAAAAATCCAAACATATGCAGATAACGCGATGTTTTGCGTTTGAAATGATGTCGAGGCAATATTGCCATGTAATAACGTGAAATATCATTTCGAAGATAAATTGCATGACAAAATAGACGTAAGAATGCAAAGTATTCTACATATAATTTTTACAATAGTGTTAGAAGTCAAACCATTCGAATTGAGAATAAGAATGTAGAGAAAAAGGGGCGAGTAAGTAAATCCCAGTGGATTTTCCTGCTCGACGAATCGCAAAAATAAGTCACGGAATCCACTTAACTGACACGAAACGTGGTTATCCAGATTACTGGTTATCCCCTAACGAAGTGCAGTATGGAAAACGAATAGTTTGAGTTAAGTAAAATCTGAAGTCGATGAAAACAATGCAATCAATGTGTAATATAAAGAAGAAACACTTAAGGCGAAGGAAGATAGCGGGACGAAGAAATAATAGGAAAGAAGTAACACGATGACTTGTTGGCGGCCGCACCCTTCGCATAAACGTCACGATGTCATTTGTAAAAATTGCGGCCTCCCAACTTCTCCAATTTTGCAACAGGGCGTGCCTGGAGTCGAAATGAGTGAAAAGAATTTCAAATGTTTGAGCAATCTAACGATTCGTTCGTGTTCGCAAGTTCATGAAAAAAAAATTAATACTAATTTTCATTGTATTTAACCAAAGCAAAACTTAAGAGATGAAATAGCATTTTATGTCATTTTATGAGTCGCCTACATTTTTAGTATAAACACAATGGTTGATTAAGGAAACAACTTTAGTATTACTTATTTGTGATATGCTAACTCTATTCGTTTTGTATTCCGTAGCGGAAATGTCTAACCAAAGTAACCAAATTTGAGGGCGACAAAAAGAAAGTAGGACCTCCGAGAGGGAAACCGGAGACAGTTATTTAAATTTGAATAATATAATATGAAAAAAATTACATCACTTAATACCGTAATAAAAGTGCACTAAGCGACCGGAGCATTATGGTTGCCAAACGTAAAGAGGGACATGCAAATTCTTCTTATGAAACGTGAAATGAAATATAAAATGTATTCGAAGCAAAATAAAATATGCTACTTGAAGCTTTGGAGCTCATTACGATATTAGAAGTACGTGAGGAGATTTAAGTTGTCTTTGGAGATAAAAGATGGCCCGATTTCGGGAGATGGTGACTTACAGTTGGCGCGGTTTGTGAATTGTAATCAGTGTGAATTTGTAATGAAAGTTTTTGCAGCTTGGGGTCTATGTAATTTATTAGCCAAATGACAATCATTTTAATCGTACATGTAAAAAGTAAACATATGTATGTGTACAAACAAATTAATGGAATAACAAGTTATTCGTTCGAAGCAGATTACAGAAGCGTAACGAGATTCCGATCGAGTCTGCGCAAGGCGCGATGTTATTAGGATTTAAGCGCCAGTGCGACGCCTGTCTCCCAGTACAATGTTGGATAATTATGCAAAATTGCTTCTACGATTCGCTGTCCCCAACTTTTAGGGGCATTACCATTATTTTTAATGGTAGTGCGTTTTGATAATGTTGAATTTTTGTGTGCGATTGTTAGGGAAATGCGAGTTAAATCGTCCTATAACATAGTCTATTTCTTGATGGTATAAAGATGAATTTGGTAAAGTTGATTTCAGGAAAAAGATTCTAATGTGTCATAATCTTAACATGATCAGTAAAGGCCGATTGCATAATTATGTGTTCAATGCACATCGATATAGAACGACCGCAGAAAATTTACATCCATCAGCACACTTCCAATTCAATTCCTTTGATAATGTGTCGTGACAAACCATTCCTGATCTCCTAGCGGTATGAATCCGGCTCGTCAAATCGCATAAATTCTTAGGATGGACGTTTGATTTTATGCATCGTACGAAGCCGCTGAATGCGCACGAGCACAGATCAGATGCATAGGTAATGATTGTGATCGGAGTGATCGTTCGCGTTGACCGCAACATGTTTCGAACGAGACGATAATGGTATATCGACATTATGCCTTTATATTTTCTGCGGTAGTCATATAGAATGTTATACAATTGTACATCACTTACATTACTTTTATCTACAGCCATGGTCCAGTCTGCACAGCAATAGTTTTGAAATTGATGCAGTGTTAGGGTACCTTCCTTCGCATAAGCATTATTCTCAAATTTTCTAAGATTATCAATTTTTTTACCTACTGTTTAGTATTTTTAAATTTAATAATATTACTAAGTTTGTTCTTGTTGACAATATTCCTGCATCATATTAATATAAGCGTCTATATCATAAAATACAAACGCCTGCCTCTCTACCGATACTATCTGCCATACAAATACAATATCTATGTCGATTTATCTCGACTAGAGTCGGACCATGTGCCACATCGATCATAGTTTTGTTCACTCCATTGATAAAATTAAAAACCTTTAACAGTTATCTATTCTCCAATGGCTATTCATTGGATTATTTTAATGAAGTGATCAGTTTTAATCCTAATTTATCACTAGCCTCAAAATTAGTAATATTGCCCAGGAAACTATAATAATAATAATAAATATTACTTAATATACATACATTTGTCTAATACAAAATTAGGATTTTCATCTGTGCTATGGTAATTAAACAAGGATATTTTGATATAAGCGGACAGAAAAAAACCGACTGACATTGCTTTTGTAATATAGAAAAGGTTTCTTATTGAATTATTCGTTGATAGTTGCATTCAAATTAATGTAATCAATAGATTGAAAATAATTAAGTAACTAGATTACATGTAACCGATATTCATTATAATTAGCACCAACAGGTAACGGTAGGCAAATGGTTGTATGTTGTATAGCAGATAAAAGTCAGCATAGAGGTATAGATAAAATCTTACTTTCGCTTATTGAAACCGAAGGTTTTTCTACGTGGGAGTACTACACAAGGCAATTTGTTAACCGCGGCAACTAAATGTATCTAATTAAGATGACATTTAATATCAAAATAGTAAATTTAATTAATATTAGACCTATTAATTATAGTGAAATTCAATGCCAGTTTGATTGTAAAGATTTGGAGCTGGATCTGGTTAAGGCAAGCATATAGCGGTATAATTAATTCTGTTTAATCAAAATGCCTATCAAAAACACCTACTGCGCACGTAACAGAAACATTAAAAAGCGAGCAAACAAATTCGATAATTAACGTTACAGAAACAAACGGGCATCTGTTAAACATACGTCACAATATCGAAACGGGGAGTTTGGCAGAAAGTAAACAGAAAATATAATTTAGAAGCAATTTGCCGCGGATATGTCCGCAATCAAATTGTCTCGTTAATACCGCGGTGCTATCAAAACATTTGATTTGTGGCCGGCGTAGGGTTGGACGCGGTTATTTAGCCATTCGATGGCTGACTCCGACTGATGACCCCTGCTTGTGTTCAATATTTATAGCAAATACTTCGGTCAATTTAATACACTCATCTCGTAACATGATGAATGTTTTCTGACCTGTTACATGACCGATACTTTTGATATATTATTACTTGACGATCTCTTTAACTTAGATAATTTACTCTTGTATCGGTTTAATGTTGTATTTAATAATGTGTTGTTTAACAGTTATCTCTTTGTATTTAAAAAATCCACATTTTAAAATTTTTATTCCCCGTATACTGTTTACATGGAAATCTGCTATTTCCACAGATTTATGCGCACTCACACACGACTCACACTCGACGCGAACTCAGCGTGTAAACAGTAAAATACTTTTTATTCGCGTTGTGTAATTCCCCCGGGAACTGGGATTTGCATAACAAAACGGGAAAAGGTCAGGAAGCGAACGGAATGGCAAGTGTCCGGTTTGATGCCCAGTCAGCAATGTTGGATGACAGCCGCTCGTTTAGACTGGCTAGTCCACTTGAACACTTGTTAGCTATAGGTCATGGTACTGCTTAGTTATCAAAATGATACCTACTGATAACAACCTTAACATAACTAGTACGATTAAAATATGATGTTACTAGCATCGACGTACGATTGGTACAAGTTGGATATCTAAATTTCGTTATACTATCTCTTAGTTACGCTAATTTGGCATGGAGTCATACACATAAAAAAATATTAGGATACATTGTAACCACAGAATTAAACATATAAGAGCCTTGTTTCAAAACCACAAGACTCTTGCATATTTAATGACAAGCGAGATAAAAGTAAAATAATTTTTATAATGCATAACAGTTTAGTTAGGCTAAACTTAAAGGTATGTAGTACCTACTTGATATTTTTAAACATGAAAATATTTAGGAGGGTTGTAGGTACACATCTTCAAACGCAGCACAGAATGCTCAAACTCAGGCGTTTGAGATGCATATTCATGGTTACCCTGCGTCACATGCAAATTGTGATTTACACACTGTAATGAATTCTTTTGATCTGTGGATTCATATATTTGATTTACCCTGTCGATGTCAGAATTAGCTTGATACGATGATTTCATATTCATAGTTTCTGCGGGCTGTGATGTGTATTTGTTAAAAAATTCGTTTTTTAAAAGGATTACCTAATTCCTTTATTAGTAATGCTAATGACTTAACACCATACGCTCTATACTCATGGCAGGAGTAACACTAGATTCCGCGAGTAGTTGAATAAATAGTTTTTAATTTTCCTGAATTAGTTGTACTTATGTTAGCTACTTTATTTTTGTATCTGTGTATTATTTATCGTGCAATAAAGAGTAATTGAATTAATTTTATTTGGACCTAATTTTCGATAAAAATCAATTTAGCCGGCCTTCTGACAAAGTGACAAGAGTCTAATGTGACAAGATTTAACGTTTAGCTAATGAAATAATGCAGTGTTTCACATTTAGAAAGTCGGTGCATTGTAATATGATTGCATATCTCTTCAGGTACTATAGTAGTAATAAAATAAGGTGAAATATAAATGATATTATATAACCAAATTTTAAGAGAATCAATCATTATCATTATTACACATTCAAGACACCTTTATTTACAACTCGATCAATGGTGTAAGGATCGGTTGATCAACTGAGAAGACATCCAGAAGAGGGCCAAATGGAAAAAAATCAACTAAAAACTTACATAATTACTTTAGCGATTCAACTGTTCGAAAGAAACGCAGAAATGACAAGACGATGACAAATGAGCATGGCTGGGATCCAACACAGTCGGGTGGCGGACCTCATCAAATTATTCCCCACTTAAAAAATCTTCGTAAACAAAAACGGACCAAGGGAAAAACAGTCGAGGGTAAAAAATAGGTATTGGCAACATTGATTGATGTGTACTAATAGGGCGCGAAGAAATGAGGCCTCGGCGTAATTAAAGGAAAAGTGACATCTTCTGTCAATGACAGTGTGGTCATATCCTAGAAATAGAACGGTCACGCCTTTTGGAGAGGAAGTGATTAGTGTTGCAAACTTATTAAAAATTATTGAGTGAAGGCAGCTAATTGATTGCCCGTCTCGTCACACTCCGGTAAGTAGTACGTGAGTTTTCATTTTACGTCTATTTTCTCTGTAGTTGCATGTTAATTATGTGTATCTAAATAGAATACCATTAGTTAACTTAGTTATCCAATTAATTCAATATACAATACCAATACTAAATAGTCTATATAGAGTAACACTACAGAAGTTGCTTATTAAAGAAGAAAACTTATGTAGGTTTATTTGATATATCATTATGAAACATGGTATCTTTTATTTTCAAAAAAAGGAAGTCGTTCGTAGCTGTAAAAAGGCAAATTTAAATTTGCGAAGCAGCTAATCCTTATAAAGCATGATAGATTCGATCCAGTGTTTTTAGCCCTCTCTGAAAATTACACCCGAATGAAGGATGGAATAATGAATCTTTTCCACCACGCCCGGCAGCGGCACGCGCTGCCGCATAATATCACATTTGCAATTAGCATAACCAGATGTTAGAAAATCAGACCTCCGGAAAAAAATGTAGTTAAGATTAAAATAAGAAGGCGACGTTACAAGTGAGAACAGTGACGACACTATCGATTCCATAACAATAAAAGTATTCACAAAATAAATTAAAAAAAAACAGGACATATCTGATTTTTTTTCAATGCCGACGTACTCGTAAGTAATATTTAAATGAAGTTATTGAAATTCATTGCTGTGTAAGCTTTATTATCAAATGACAAAACCGTAACACCTAATCCAATCGAGGGAGATGACGTAGAATATTTTTCTCCACAGAATCCCTTATCGCCGTGTACATATCATTAGTAATGCAAAATAATGGGATACAGACACCTCGTGCCGTTTGCGAGCTAATGATTAATGCTGTTCCCCATTAATTCTTATTTTTGATGAGAAATTTGACTTGGGCTGTCAGGCGCCGGATCCAGATTAATACAGGCTGACGCTGCAACTTACGGTATGACAATGTTGGCCGCTCCCGGTTTTACAATGTTTCATTTTACAACTTTTAAGTTGATAGCAATTCTGTGTATATGTGTTATCATCTTATTTTATAAAGGGAGGAGTTATCTTATTATAAATTATGTTATGTATCAAAACCTTTATTTCTTAATAACTGTATTGATACAATTTATTATTATTTATTTTGTGTTTTTATTTTATTGTGTAAAATTTGATTTGATCTGTAACAGAAGTTACTAATAAAGTATGTTTATGTCTATGTTTTTCTTAAAACTTTATTTATTGTTTTTTGTAATTGAAGTTGAATACTGAAACTTTAAGTTTTTAAGTTCACAATATAATTGTTTACATTTTTATTATACTCATCCATAACATCAAAGTCTATAAATAGTTTCGTTCCCGACAGAACTAACTGAATAGTTTTCCCTATAAAAGGGAAAAGCACAAAGAGCTACATAAAATTCCAGTACGACCGCATCGGTGACAAACTCGGAAGGTATTCCGAGGGCACTGCCACCGTGACTCGGCACCCTTTACACAGCGCCCTTTGCATATTAGCTCACTGAAAATCAAAAGTCGTTATTATTAATGATTCCATGCCATGACAATCTAAATATCTCCCATAGCACGCTGAAAGTTGTACACTAATCGCACCAAATTACACCCAGCTAATTCTAAAGCTCTGAAATAAATGTACATAGTCACCAGATGCGATCGCAGGATTCATCCGTCAAATGGGAAGCAAAGAAAAATCACTTAAGATTCAAAGCATTCAGCATCTTTATCTTTTGGATACAAGAGTTCATTTTATGACCATTAATTTTGCCTTTTCCTTGGTGTTTTATCACAACGGCTGCTGCGAGGCTCTGTCGCGCGTCTCATTAATCAAAAGCATTTGTTTACAACGAAGGGAATTTGATTTGATTAAAATAATTCGCAATATCCTTGATAAATATTACCCTCGGTCTTCGTTTGATCTTCACTGAAATTAATGGTGGAGGATTCAATCACGCAAATGTTGACGCCATCATTCTTGGCGTTTGTTGTTTTATACTGATAATAATTTGAATTATAATTATATGTATTTAATGCTCACATATCGCGGACTTGTAACTGTTTATGTTATAAATATCTCAATCTGATGCTGCTTATCAGATTAGCATAACCACTAGAGTGCATAAGGGGTAAAAAGCAGCATGGTATAGGTGAATCAACATTGGTTCTAACAATAACAGAAGAATTCCTTTCCAACATATCTAAGTTTCTTTGAAAGTGGCAAGCTCACACATATATTTCTACTATTCTACATAAATATATTTACTTTATACAAAACGTAACATCCTATTAGATTTCTATTAATCCCTTAACACTGGAAGCCTAAATCTAAGATGAATTAAAGGGTTCACAAACACAGCTATCTTCCCTCAGCGCGGGCCATGGACGAATGAATAACGATCGACGTCACAGCGATGTGTGCCGATCCGGCTGGTAGAGCCGGCTTAACCCGCCGCTCGCCGATTAATGGCAGCTAATTCGAACCGAAACGGAATTAAACCGGACGAATGCATTGATCCGACCGATTTGTCCGGTGCTAATTGAGATTGTTTGATTTACTGAATTGATTGTCACTTCGTGACGTGAAGTGTGTCAGTCTGTGCTTATCGTGATAACAAAGATATCTGGGATGAAGACAGGAAGGTATCAACGAAAGTAAAAAAGGTTAAACGAATAACAGAAGTGAAGTTATCACTAATAGGATAATTGGAAGAAATAGAACTTAACATCAGGTTTCACACTCAGAAGGAGAAACGGCATACGAAATAGTTAATATACAACCTTCAAACTATGCGAACCCCGTGGGTACCTACCCTTTCATCATCAGGTTATTTTTGTCTCCACTGCAGGAGCACAACCCTCTCTCATCTGCCGGAGACAGACGGAGGATTTGGCCTACCCTCCCCGCGCTGGCCAGACATTACCTACCCATTAAAACTTTGTGCGATACAACATTATAATATTTCAGCATTTTGATATTTCATGTTGAACCTACATCGCGATGATCACATAACACTGAATTCACTCTGATATCCCAATTATTTCCGTTCCGGCAATTAACGTTGACTTGTCAAGAACTCAATAATTGAAATCTGTTTTAATCGAGTGCCACAACAAGACAGAGCAAAACAAACAGCACAAATTATATTAAATCAGAGATAATCCTGTCAATTAATTGGACTTAGCATTGAGAACCGGTCGTGGCGCGCGGCGCAGACGCATGCGCGAATTAAACGAGCCAAGATAATGCGAGAGCAAGGAGGCTTTGCCACTCAGGCGAGGACATTAATATGACTTTACCGTGTTAACTGTTACTAATGACAATATTCGCACTGATTATGTGTGCTGATACAGTTTACTTCAGCTACCACAAGGCTGGATAACTAAATACATTTGATAAGAATGCATGTGGATCGATTTCAAGCGATGGATATTTTTAGGGAAATATTTTTGTTACTGTTGATAATAATAACGGTTGTTCCATTGCTTATATGCTGAAAGGTCAGGTCTAAAAAGTTGTATAATTAGGTATTCAAAGGAATTACTCAGTGCAAGTTTAGTCGTCTATTAGTTAAAAATTAACGCAAATAAAAGACAATCAATTTTTATTTTATTTGGAGATTTAGAGAGCGCTCGAAATTCTGTTGTTTTGTTTAAATCGGGAATTACGAGGTAATTTCTTTAAAAAGTGCTCTAATCCCAGGCCGCGGCCGGGCCGGGCGATCGCCGGCTGACAGTGACACATCGGTACACGGCCCGCTGTCCGACTGTAATTCTACCCCGCACTCACACACGGGACCCACAACGAATTTTGTTTAACAATCTACAGAATTAATTAGAAGGTTTGAATTTTAGTACTGTTTTAACGTAGGCAGGTATGCTTAGGCTGATGAAAAAGGCTATTTATCATTGAAGTTTGGTCTCAAATTTAAATTATATATATATGGGTCTGTGCATTTAAAATAATGAATTTGTCAGATGTTAAATGGATTTCGAACGATTAATTTACTAATCGGATATCTTATACCTTATTCTCATACAGATAATAAATAAAAAACGCTTTCTGGGAGATTCGCTACGTGAGCATATTATTTGGTTTTGAGTCTAGGAAATTGTAGAGTACCCGTTGGAAATCAACGGGATAACTTGTATTATAAGTAAATATTTAGTATTTCCTCACTCCACCTTGGGCGTCGTCAATCTAATCCGGATCGAAACATTCAATCGTAGCACTTCAAAAAGAAGTCAAAACCGCGAGTACCCCGCTCAATGCGGGCCCACCGATCAATCACCATCCATTAAACACGTAAAGAAAAGTGCTTTCCCCCAACGATTGGCCCCCGAATCTGCCCAATTTACATGAGAGCCGCTTTTTCCTCGCATCGAGATTAGCCCCTGAAATGAGTTTGATGAATTGTTCACTCCCCGCAAGCGCCCGGCGAGCGGTCATTTGTTAAAAATACACCCGATCCATGGATCTAATTGTCTTCTCTAATTTCACACCCCCTGTGATATCTGCGCCTTGTTTAAATTAGCCGTTCTTTTTACTTTTTAAATTAACTTTGATTTCCTTTTCCGCCTCTATTAACCTGCTCGGCTAGGCGCCGCCTACTAACGTTTGTCCACTAACATTATTTTGGATTATGATGATAAAATTAAATTAAAAGGAATAGTAAAAAACGAGGAAGATAAATAAAGAACAGATAGTAACCGGAAATAACGCATCGACAACGAAGTGTCATCCAATTATGAATTTTTATCTCAGCTCCATTCTCTTAACAGAGATCGAGTGAATCAATCGATTTATCATTCCCAACTCAATCCTTCTTTTTTAAAGAGACTTGTCGCTACAGATTTAGAGTCTATAGCTATAATTATCGTTAATATTACTAATGCTGATAGGTAAGTAATGGCTTACCTTTCGAGATGTTTAACGATGTCCTCGTATGCTGCTCTACAATTCTCCCAAATACCAGATCTGCAGACAAAAAAAATTAAAATAAGAAAAAGAAGAAAGGATTATGAAATCTGGAATGATTAAATTAGAAACTAAAGATAATGATGAAGATGAGAAATCTTTTTTAACTGCACCAACTCATAAATTTATTGCATTACATAAAAAAGGAATCCTTTCATGAGTTTAATAGAGAGACAAAAATTAGTAACAAATGTTTACAAGTATTGGAAAAGAAAAGTTTTTAAATGAAAAAAGGGTTTGAATGTTAAAGGAATAATTACGAGCACTCAATATTAAATGTTCCGTTAGGTTGAGCGAGGGGTCGAAGAAATTAATTACGTTTTAAAAACAATCGCTTATATTTGTGCCGTAACAACTCATGCGTGACCGTTGAAATTGTTTCTCGATTACTTTAGCCCTTTGTTTTCCATTAAACTTTTCTTAGACATTCGTTATCAAGAGAACACTTAGGTACTTTAAGAGCACTCATTCCTTGTTATGGCTTATTAGATATTTTTTCAGTTCCAGTTGGTTTCGTTACAATGGAAACAATCAGATTGTTTGAACTTTCTGATTATGTTGATGTGTTTGTATGAATCATCTATAAAACTATTTTTAAAGTAAGTAGGTAATGAGAGGTTAAATAATTGCTCTTAACGTAATAGACGTACGTAGCTATTGTATTTTAATACGGTTTTAATGTGTCCGGTAAAGGACATATCCTTACTGTATTTTATTTATTACTAATGGTTCCAGACATTAAGAACTTAAATAGTTTACTTTAAGATGGTCAATAATACTTTGGTCATCGACTTTTTGCACGCAGTAATTCAAAGGTTGTACGTTTTTATTCTATTGGCGACATTAGCAGCTTTGCTACAATAAGATGTAATCAGCCTACTTATATCATATCTGTCGTAATCGGGCAAAAAATGATTTCAAATGTTATGCGTATAAATGTGTAACTCATTGCTTTAACCATTCAATCCTTATATGAGTTTAGTTCGTTCAGTTTACCTAGCAACCCTAATGTTACTACTTATATTACATGAGTGGCAGTAAGACAGTGGGGTAAGTCAAGTGAATGTTGTGGGTCTTCGGACGGAAGTGAGGGCATTCAGTGTTTGTACTTATCTAACTGGATTAACTTGAGACATTAACCCTCACCACTTTTGACCTGCTTACGGGTTTCTTTTAGTGTACCTACTTGTCGATATACTCATACTCGTAAGTCTTTTAAGTTTTAAGTTGCTGCTTGCTTTTTTAACTATTTCCCTTTTTTAACAAGTTAGGGGAGACCTTACTAGCGAAGATATGGGGATATAGTCCCTTAGCACTTAGTTGAAACCATTGGGGTTTAGTGGGACTTCACATAATTATCAGAATTGCTTCACCAAAAAGTCATATTTAAAAAATTGGTATAGTGCAGGGCAAAAACAAGTATACACATAACGTTAAAAATATATGTATTCTTCATCAGATTCATTAGTAGGTGTGTCCTCTTCATAACCTTAACTCAATGTGACGAGGAACCATAGTGTGTGTAACATATACCTACACCACACCTGGCATTCCGTCCTCCCTATCCAGCAGTCTGTGTTCTAATAAGTTGGTGCAGTCAATTTAAAAACATTATACACCATGTGTATTCCTCTTCAGCTGTATTAGTATGTACACACTTCATAACCTTAAGTAAATGTACCATGATACCATAGTGTAAACGCTGTGTGTATCATGTTTTTGTCATTTACTGCACCAACTCTTTAGAACACAGAATACAGACTGCTGGATGGCTGAAGACCGGGTGTGGTGGCGCGCCTTTTGAGAGACCTATGTCCGACAGATAGGACTGATGATTTGATATATCGCACATCTGGTGGAACAATGCCGTAATTGCAAATAAATGTTACTTGAGTATTGTTTGTTCTCTATACTGCGATTTAAAATTGTGCTCTTTTAAAAAAACGATAGAGATCAAGTTTCAACTGAAAATTGATTGCAGTTACGTCATTATTCCACCAGATAGGTATGTGATATATTTTCGCGCGGACAAAGTACCAGGTATACGCTAGTATACAATTAATCAAAGGCAACATTTTCAATATACAATATTATAGGTAAACAATTATTATATTAGCCAAGACTCGTCATACGAACGCTTTCTTATACCTACTTTATTTACAATATTTATTACAGATAATAAGTATTATCTACATATATACAATTTCGCCTAGTAGGTATATAAGGACTATGGTGAAGTAAACAAAGGCACATACATAAAAATATTTACGAAGGAAAACTCCCGAAAACAGGCAAAAAGGTTACACGTGTCAATATTCCACGAACTGTTTTCCATCTTCTGAATATAATAATTTATTAATGTCTACCTTGTTACCTACTTTATCGGTCTCATTTTGGTATGGCGCTTTCTAATTATTCTTAACTGTACCGCAAGTTAGGAATTAGGAATACTGAAATCTTTTGGTTTCAGTCTAGCCTTTTAGAAATGTATAATAAATATATAAAATAATTAGCAGAGTCTGGTGTAAATAACTTAATACGTACATTTTATAACACATACTTAGGTACCTACACGTGTCGAATTCCAAACAAATATTCGATGTATGTTGTATTCTTATCTCTGGCTTATATCTGATGTCTTATTTAATTATCTTATGTGAAAACCTGTTATTAGCTATACTAAATGTTATCATATCCCTCACTGTTATACTGCAAATGTTTGTAAGCTATTGGTTTTCCAAATAATTATTTTAAAAATAAATAAAAAATAAAAATTAGAAACATACCTAACAAATTACTTTAGGCTGTACAATAAAATATACCATTGCTTAAATGACAGTATTAATAAATACACTAAACCTATTAATTAGTATGTTATTTTTAACTAGCTCGTAAATATAACACACTAGTAACTTTTCTTATAAGAAAATGGTTGTGTAAGAACATCCTTTGGTTTAAAATTTAAGTTCAAAACACAGTTTCAATAAAAGCAACTGAAATGTGTAGTATCAAATAGTTTTAAATGTGAGAATTTCTGTGTGAATTATAAAATTTATTCAGCAATAAGCCTAATAAAAATTAACAGTAATAATTTCTTTTTAAATTATATCCTGATATTGTTGTACTTACGATATATAATAAAATAGCCTATTAATCCAGCTGGTATATTTTTTTGTACATCTGTATAACATAGTCCATGACTAACTTGCATAAAGTAGTCCCTCCCTGTGAGTATAGCTCGCTGGGAATCGAACCCACAACCGGTGTTCGAGGCAAACATCCGAACGCTATACCAACGACGCGGTTAACTTTATAAACAAACTATCTCCACAATTTTGAGCGAACGTCAGTTTAACTATCAATCGATAAAACCAAAATAACTGTACCTTTTTACGACAATGGAAGTTATGACAAGTAGATAGTTTACGTAAAAAACCTACCCGTGTTAAACAGTCGCCTTACAAAATAAATTCATGTACATTTATGTTTGTAAAGCTGTTATAATTATAACCAATTTCCGTTGCACGATCACCCAGTTAAAATTACGTAGTTAACTTATATGACTGGATCAACAAACTGGAAAATACTTTCTAATTAGAATTTATGGTAGGTAGTTCAAAATATAACATTATCAATGAGACTTACTATAACTGAGGACTGTAAATCTAATAGGGTTTCAGTTTCTGATATATTTATCTAATGAATGAAATATATTTATGCTGGTTTTATGTCTGACAAATTACGATAGATGGCGTTAGTTTCCCACACAGGTTTTCCCAATATTCAATTGCGGTTCCTAATTTTATCTATATATATATATATATATAAGAAAGTGTGTGTATGTATGTATGTCTAGATTTTTCTCCATAACCACCCACTTCCACCCACTGGATGGACAAAGCCAATGTCTATAACCAGGTATACCGCCTTCTGTACGAGCAGTATTCAAATGTGTAGCCCGATTCTAAAATAAAGAGTAGTATCCGAATATGCGGACGATTAGGCTCGAAGGTGAAGAGTTTACCTTGCCAGAGCTTCCATATTGTGCATAGGCTGCCCCTTGATGATGGAGCCGTCAGGCCGCGGCACTCCTGGGTGAGGCATGCCTGGAGACATGAGCGCATGCTGATGCATGAACCCCATTGGGCCAAGGTGGGTAGGAGGCGCGTTGTAGCCGTTAGCCAGGAGGGGAGACTTCTCCATGCGTGCCATTTCTGAAACAAATAAAAATATTAAAATAAGTCTACATAACAGTGATCAGTTGATCACACTAAGTAGCTGATAAAAAGTACATTAGAGATGATTTTCCTTTTAGTATAATTCAGTCAGCCACAGCTCGAGCTATATGAAATCAATGCAACCATTGTTATTAACAGATGGATGTATTTACTCTGCAATATCTTGTTCTAGGCGTTTGATGATACATAGGTCAGATTTCTTCATAAGTTTCATTCTCAGTTCAATTCTTACTTATGGAATAAATAACGTGCGGTCATTGACTGTATATAATAAATAATGTGCGGTCATTGACTTTATAGAACTTCGTTATAATATGCGGTAGTACAAAATATGTTGCATTTAGCTTAGGAAAATTCCCTATTTAATTTCTACCAAAATATTAAACACCACTTAAAAGTATGTAGGTACTCAGGTAAAATCCATTAATGCCCAGTATTATTATTTAATTACTCGTTCCAATAATCGAATCGCCCGTAAAACGGTGTACCAACAATAATAAAATGAGCAATGAATTTAGAGACTATTGTTTTCTGGGAACCACAAACAACCTGTGTAAACATGGGGGGGTGTTGCGCAAATATTCTTAAAATGACCCCCCGAGGGGGTGTTTTTAGAGGTGGTCTTTCGTTGCCCATGACCTCCCCCACTCCCCCTTTCTACCTGAGGTCACCAAACGGACTGGGGCGTCGGAAACAATTAACAAGGTGTCGAATTAAACACGAATTAACGGTTGGACCGTTAAAGGAAAACACCCTTTTCCATTGTGGCAGCATTTTACAAAGGATTTTGGGATTGCTGAGTATTAAATAGGTATGTGCGCAGCTTTGTTCGGCGATTAAGCATTACCTGTGTTTTGGGGAAATTTTAATTATCGTAATCGTTTGTCATACACTTATATTAGAATGGGTTAGATTTTATTTTTGCAAAACATTGAACATCGGCCGAAATACGTCCACTGCTGAACATAAGCCTCACCAATAGAATGTCACTTTTGGTGGATTGGGGGATTTGCCATAATCACGACGCTTGGCAGGCGGATTGGTGATTGCAGTTATACGCAGGAGAACGCTACTGCCTAGTGCAATCCCTTAGTCGCCTTGACGACACCCACGGAATACCTCACGGGATGAATCACTAGGTATATTTCATAAAAGTTGTGTCTAGGTATGTGGAGCCACAGTCTAAAGTCGCACTATCAAAATTGTTCACATGTACTCTACATGTGAACCTTACGTCTATAAAATGTTTTCAAATATTTTTCCAAGCAGTTTTTTGGCTTTTATTATTATTTATTTATTATTTAATAGTTTTTTGTACACACAAACATACAAAGAACAACACAAAGAAAAGAAAATTATACAAAAGATTAAGCTTATTTGTAAAGAAATTTCACCGCAGGTTAGGTGACGACAAGGGATGCCTTTCTGACAGTTCTGATCAAATTACGATCCATACATAGAATTTTGTGTATGCTATTTAAAACGTGAAAATGATTTTATGGGCTGTAGAATTTCAATCACAGTTGTAAATCTAAAGTTATGTGTTGTAAGATTTTCTAAATAAATAAATTAGATATTTGCAATTCACTTAAATACAAATAACTACTGATTGTTCGATGCATAAGTATAATTACCACCCGAACAGTAAATTAATGCGGGTTCCCTAGAGTTATTAATATACAAACAAACATTATGACCAATGGACCCTGAATTAATTGCACGGGTTTATTTACTTAGCAAACCGCCGTTGTTATCTTGTGAGCCATACGCTGCTTTACTTTTGTATTTATTATACGAATATTATACATTACAATTTTTGTAGAAAAGTTCGTTGTCTATTAAATAAAAATAGATATAACTGAACTAAAGTAACAACTGACAACCGAACTTCATTCTCATACGTTTAATTCATTAAAAAACCAAGAATTAAAAGTACAATAATGATTTATTTTTATTTACATTATTATCAAAGTTCATTTGAATCTACAAAACGCATTACATATTATTCGATACTTACTTTTTATGAAACTTCTATAAGTTACTAAATAATATTAAGTATTCTTAGAGATAGTGGTGATAGAAAAAATATACAATTTGACATATACTAATACTAAAGAAAAGGGGGATGGAAGGGGCCGCTCTAAAGATAGAATATTCCTTGTCTTAAGTTGTGTATCTTCATCATGTCAGTCCCTAGAAGTCCACTGATAGGCCTTCCCCAATGAACGCCACCACACCCGGTCCTCCGCCCTCCGCATCCAGCCGCTACCGGCCACTTTCTTTAGGTCGTCGGTCCACTTGGCGGCGGGGCGTCCTACCCTGCGAATGTCGATCCGCGGTCTCCACTCCTGAACTCTCTGCCCCTACGGCCGTCGGTTCTGCGGCATATGTGGCCCGCCCACTGCCACTTCAGCTTACTAATCCTTTCGGCTGTCGGTGAGTTTCGTTCTTCGTCGGATCTCCTCATTACGAATCATATCTTTCAAAGAAACCCCGAGCATAGCCCTCTCCATAGCTCGCTGAGCGACTTGAAACTTGTGTATCAGGCCCACCGTCAGTGTCCACGTTTCTGCACCGTAGGTCATGACAGGCAGGACGCACTGATTAAAGACTTTTGTCTTTAAGCATTGTAAGTATCTTAAATAGCTTTAATTATTACTAGGTTCAAAAGTTAAGTTTTGTAGACAGAACATAGTTTTATTTCAACTATTTCGGAGAAGAAATCAATTCGCTGCGTGCTTTTAAAAAATCATCTAAACATTAGAAAAATGCAAGTGTAAAACACAAATTGGTCGATGGGTTCCTCCTAAAAACCACAACCAGGTCACTAAATCAAAAATCATATTTACAAATCCCGGGCGTCAAGTAGAACCCGGCAACCGCGCCGGTCAACCGCACTTACTAATTAACTAAATACGTGTTAAATCTCGTAATAACCTGCGGTTAAAACAACCCCTCTATGCTATCTCATTCTTACAAGTATCAAGTGTATCGTGTTTCTCTTTTTAATTAGGTATCCGGTCAGTATTTGTGTGTAGATACATTTTGGATTGTTGTTGAAAAGGATTTTATTGACTTTTATGTGGAAAATCAATAAATATTGCTGACTATAGGATAGAAATTAGCAACCTGTAACGTTCCATTGTTGGGTAGAGCCGCCCTTTAACCTCACAACGAAGACATGCGGTTGGCTATATCTACCACACGGGACAAATGCGGACTTTACCTACATCATCGTTACATTTTATTTTCCGGATATAGCTGGTGTCCTCACGATGTTTTCCGTCGCCAAGAAGACGACCATCATCAACGCGTTTATATTATCTTCTTAGCAAGATTCAGCCAGGAAGACCTGGCGACACTTCGACTCTTTGAAATCTTTTGCGCATAACCCCTGTCCACCAAAGGTGCGCCAAGTCGATTTGATGGACTTGACATATGCCTTAGAATCCGTTCTTTGGTTTCCTTAAGGCTGGTTATCCTTCACCGAAAACCCTGGTATACATATTATAAATAAACCGTACCTAAGTTTTGCAAAGATCATTTGGTACAAGTGTGGTTTGAACACACGACCTCATGAACATGAGGCTAGTACACATAACCAACTAGGCTACCACGGTTTCTTCTCTCTTTATCTATCAGTCCGTTAAGTTCTTTGCCACCCCTAATAAGCACGCTAAAGACGGTTATTATTTTAAAAACTATTTAAATAATAAATAAATATGTCAGACATTGACACCAATTATCCAGTTCCAAACTAAGCAGAGCCTGTGTTATACTTACTAGATAATGGATACACATACTTAAATAAATATATAAACATCCAAGACTTGGGTACAAACATTCATATTCATCATACGAACATTTGCCCCTAGCGGGATTCGAACCCGCAACCTCCGGCGTGGCATTCCGAGAGCTACCCCGTTCCGCCACGGAGGTCGTCAAGTGCTGATAGGGGTTTGAAGCTATGCAAAGTATGTGGCTTATTAAGACGTCGTTTCTGAAAAGAACTGCAAGTTATCTAAGATCGTTTTTATAACATTGTCGATGATAATAAAAAAAAAATAATAAGATGAAACCGATGATCCCTCACAAAACAATCGTCCGTAATCGACAAAAATGCTCATCGCTTACCATTATGACTATTATTAAGCGAATCCACTGATCAGGCATTTAAAGAAATGAAACGTCGATTTCAAACCGCTATTATATCGATTTTCATCGATTTATTGAACGAATATCGACTGTCCTCGACAAATGATCGTACTAAATTACCGGCCATTATTTCGAATTAGAATCGATAGAATCGGGACCCCAATTATATCACTTATGTGTTTAAAGGAGGTTGGGATAAACGCAATCATAACCGCAAACTTTTAAAGACGATCTTTTTTAATATAAAAAAGGTGTTTGACTCTAGTTCACTGTGATAGGTGTTTGTTTTGATTTTTTTAAATAAATCTAAACCCAAAACAGAAGCTCTTTCTTGCTTCAGACGTCTAATCAATAAAAAAACGCAAAGTAACAATGAAGCTAAACTAATTGAAGCCTTTAAACAAATTGTAACAAAGGACGTTTACATTCGCAAGTCCAAAGATAATGAAACGGACATAATAACCATCGAGTTTTATTACGGGCAGATTACAAAATGACCAAACGAGCACGGCATAAATGATTGGCTATAAAGCGAAAAGAACGAGCGCCCTGACGGACAATGTAACCTGCCTTCCTTGTCGCTTATTGTGAACTGTGAACCGTGCTCCAATGCCTTAAAAAATAAAAAAGCAATTAGGTTTCATCAGTTCTGATAGTGGCATCCTTGGTTATTAAAAGAAATGGGTAATTACTTAATGAATACTAGCAATTATGAACCATCTGTTTCTATAAATTAAACGATTCTCAGCTACAAGTGAGTATTGATTAGATACCATATGTACCTATGTTTAATTCAATAATCATTTGCACAACCCCGCACTTCGTTATAAGCAATTATTTGAATAATTTTTACGCTTCATTTTAAGCTTTAAACATCTTTTTAGTTTGCAAGTTTATAAATGTCGAGCGTGTTTCCGTCGATTTGCGAATAGCGAAACACGTGGAGTAAGCACTTGTTAAGTAAAATAAAATGTATGTTTTATTAAAGTTTTGTTGCTGTCGTAAAATAGGAAATATCTATCGTAAATGTAGCCTCCTAGATTTTATAACTCCCTGGTTTTAACTGGAAACCTTTAGATTGCCGTAATGGCCTGTAAATCACATGAAAGGAATAAATTATTGGTAGCATTAAGTCTCAGTATAAATACCGGGATAATAAATGTAATACAAAGTAGTCAACGTAGTGATTCAAGTCATTATTATCGAAGTACATACATAGCTGTAGATAGAAGCTGTAAGCCATAAGGCCGCCTTTGTAAACTTTCTGTTAATTTGTCCTTGTTATTTCCTTTTTTGTATGCATTATTGCATTCCTTATGGAATGTATCCGTCTATAATCTATCATAGAAGTTTTTGCTGGCCACTTCGATGTAAGGCATCTTCTGCATAAGATGGGACGGGTCTGTCAGTGACCATGAATTGTAGACCTGTAGAGAGGACAGTAAGACGATGAAGCACTTGCTGTGTGAATTTAATTTACTAGCTGCAAAGCGAAGGAGCGTCCTGGTTGTGGCTTACCCTGAACCCAAGGACTACACTATCAAAATAGCCTTAGCTGCATAATAGGTTTAACGTGTCGCCGGGTATACCTGGCCCCCTATTATATGACAAGGTATCTGTCTATAGATATATACCCTAAACATAATGAAATAAATATATCAAGAACAGCGTCTCCAAAGTATGACGACACGTAACCCCACAAATCTCCAACCGCCGGCAAAACGAAGAAACTCGAAAATGATACGAAACAAGGCGAATTAAAAGCAAATTACAGCCGGCCGGCAATCGTAGCGTTTACAATAAACACATAATTGTATGTTGAGTATACCAATGGCATATGCGATTGGCCAAAATAACGGTCTGCAGTTTCGACGATAAATTGCCAACAAAGATGAGAATGACATTGCCTGCAATCTGCAACACGAAGATATTCCGATATTTAATCAATAGTGCGTGCGTGGAATCCTTGTTTGGTTTGTATTGTAAGCAATCTACAAAATACACAATGTAAGATAGAGTATAAGCTGAATGAGGAATTGTTTTCTGGCTACGGTCGGTGTCTGTCTACTTATCTTTAGAGTTTTTAGATGGTTTTGATAGTTTTAGCATGTATTATAAAGATTTGGCCAAGTATTTTAATTTGAATTCATTAAAGCAGTTAATCGTTATGTATTAACAAAGTAGTAACATTATTTTTCGTAAATTTAACATAATTATATATATATTTGTTCTTGCTTCAACAACTTATTCATTGCCACCCTATACATAGTCAGGCACTGAAGTAACACAATATTTCGTTGAGAATTTCTTATTTATTGATTCCATTACATTTTTATTTTACAATAATCTTTTTCCGCTTCAATCCAGCAGCTTTCCTATAACTTATGTAATTCACAAAAACTGCGTCAGTCATAAAGAGCTGTCTGTAGCTCAGCCGGACAATCATGTACACAAGTCACGCGCAAAGTACAATCAATAACAGTAATACACAATCGCCAACAAAATACGAACGGTCAATAACTTGACTTGAGTCAACAAGACGGACGCGCAGACGGTGTTACTATGTGTAAAAATAGAACAAGTCAATTATTGCAAAGGCCTTTGACGAGTTTCATTTCTGCGACTCTGTTGATGAATTTGTTATCTTTTCATTATTTACTTGCGTTTGAACCGCCGCGTAGTAAAAAAAGACAACAAATACTACGTCGTACAAAACGCTACATACATTTTCATACAGTTCCGTACATTTTTTTTATTTGTCTTTAATAAAATCTTTGTTAGAATATTTAACATATTTTTTCTTGAATTTTGCATAATTTTTCTATAATTGCTTGGTAATTTAACACATATGTACTACATTTCAGCTCAATCGGTCAGTTGTCGAGATATATGACAGACAGACAGACTGGCGCACAAAAAAGCTGCGCTATAAGGGTATCTGTTTTACCGGATACCCGAACGTCTGATTTTTCTACTTTGATACTAAAATCATTACTGCTAAAATCATTACTGCTTGGATCCATTTGTCAAAGTAATAAAACCTTCCGTAAGTGACAATAATGCATTTTTCATATATTAGATGGGCTCACGCTTGACCTCTATTTATCTTACCTTTCGATCTATTCAGCCATTCTCGAGTAAACACCCAATAAATACCACTTATCACCCTATCTTCATATTTTTATTTGATACAGAACGTTCATAAGTGCCATTTTTTACGATTTAAATTGTAGTAGGCACTTAACTAAACATAAATCATTTTTTTAGCTTTCAATGGACAGATGTCCATACATTTCCAGAATTATTTCCCAAAGGTAATGTTTCCAAAATTTCAACGTAATATACACAAATAACTACAGATGCTAGAAACTTAAAACCACAATTTACCACAAAAATAGGGTGAGCTCCCCAGTAGTGGCAACATCGACAGACTTATGTCTTCGCCATAAACTCTTTCATTTGGCTCGGACGAGCCTTATGAACAATAAAACGTTGAGGGCTGGAGATTTGGACTGTAATAAAATATTTGCCCTAGCACACGCTAATCCAAGTCCCTTACTTATGAACGCAATTTGAGAAGTTATAGCGTTCCGGAGAGGAACTTTTGCTGTATAACGAGACAGAAACGTATACTTGTAGGTACTTCGACTTACTCTCGTAAGAAGGTTTGAATACGAAAAAAATATTAAGTAAAGAAAAATTAAAAGAAGTGAACAGTGTAATGTAATGCAATCATCGCGCTTGTTGCCTGCTTTTATATTAAAATGTGCAGTCACTGTCTAGTAAATATTTTCAAATTTGCAGAATCAAAATCAGTATTTGTTTTATATTGTTGGAAATTCCTACCCATCTATAGATATCAGAATAACTACTTCACTTTTGCGTTTATTTCACATCAGTCCTATCGTCGACCGCCTCATTAGCCTAGTGACTTGCTGAGGTACAACACAACTTTGTACAAGTTGGTCCCGGCCTGGATGATATATTGCTCATTTTTCTATTCTTATTTGAGTCACATCATACATGAGAAAATCCTGGTTTGGGATTAGACAAGTGAATGTATGTTCATGAAATATATTTTTTCTATTCTATTCTACCAAAAACATAATTGTAAAAAGCGCCAAGTTCTTATTGGATAATTAAAGGACTAACAAAAGTATTTAAATTTCATAATGCCGAGTTCTAAGAACTATTCCTTATAGAAACTAAATTTTTTTCACCATGTACAGCAAACACTGAATGTGTTCAACCGCACCTCGGCAAATGTACCAGAGGCACTATAGTAGCACTTTAAACCTATATGAACTCGACAGGTTTTCGAGCTGTGTGACATTTAAAAAGCACACAAATAGGATTTTCACTATGAAAACCTAGTACCTATTAGTGGAAAGAATATAGTTCCTGTTAGGAATATTTCTTACCATTTACTATTTATTACTTCTATAACTTGGCATGAGTTATGAAGTCAATGCTTTCATCATGTCATCCCAACAATTATGTTTTTGGTGGAATTTTAATTCAAATAATTCAATATCTCAGACATACACACCAATTATCCAGTCCCAAACTAGGCAGAGCCTGTGGTATTATTATTATTGTAATATAATTATAAATTATAAAATAATTTTTACTCAAGGTCATGTACCTTATACCCATATGATTATTTTTAGAGCTTGGCCTAATGCACTAACCGTGCAGACTACTTAGATTCTGTTTAAAAGATTGTACGAAAATTTGTTGAAAGGTACTCATATCTTTCATTATATTAAGAATGTTAATTGTTGCCTCCCATCCTATCATAAACCCAAAATCCTCATAGTATTCATGGTATACAAAACGATGGAGCGATTCACACCAAACAGACATTAATCAAGATCCCGGGAAACCGGGAAATCTTAACGGGATACTGGCCAATGGGATACGAGTTTAGCGGCTGTCCGGGACTATTTTCATGAGGCAAATAAAAGTTCTCCCTCAGTGCGAAAGAGGGTCAGGCTTAATTACTCGTAAATTGACCGGGATTCAGTTTTATCCCGGATAGATAAATGTGTTGGGGATTACGATGTGTCATACATGTAATTATTGATGGACGATGTGTTTCTTTTGATGACGTGAGGAGTTCATAAGAGTTCTTAGATTCGAGATGTAGAAATCGAATTTAAATTTTTTTAAATTTATTTTACAATACTGTGCATTACATTTCTGAATACATCATTTTTGGTTTCAACCGTCTTATGATACCAAACTAACAAGCCTTGTGTCAGGATTATTTGAGGATTATATAGAAATCCTAATTGTCGCCGTTTCATGCAAAGATTAAGTAAAATATTAATCTATTCTAATAAAATAGTAACAGCAATAAAATTACTTAGATCAGTTTCTTTATTGAAACGTAGTTTAATTATCATCACAGTGACTAACAAAACAAAAAAATTTTTACTAATAAATTGTATCATTCCACATACGTTTCAAGAATCATATCCATAGGTCTCTTGCCAGGCAAAATTGCACTCGCTTTAAAGTACTTCACAAGAGAACCAGCTCATCCGTAAATATCGACAAAAGAACCGTTGCCATTGTTACATAGTTACTATCAAAGATACAGAAATATTGAACCATATTTTTATTAATATCGTTACACAAAGCAGAGATTATCTGCCGGTGGTTTTAGTGGCAGCTGCTGTTACTATCATGTCTCGTTTGTTACAATCTTGTAACATAGAAATATACTGACTTTCAATTTCCTTTGTAAATGATGTACAGAGTAAGGGACATTTTAATGATATGAGTAAATGATTCTCTAACTTTGAAAATGGTTAATAAGGGTGGCTAAGTCTTAGCAATATGAAAAAAAACTTTCATAGTTTAAATATAACATATATTAAAAAGCGGCCAAGTGCGAGTCGGACTCGCCCATGAAGGGTTCCGTAGCAACAAGTAACATAATATAAAAGTTATTGTAGTTCGTTGTAACTTTGATCGATGTTTTAATAATAGTATTGTGGTTTACGATTTATGACGTATTAAAAAAACTACTTACTAGATCTCGTTCAAACCAATTTTCGGTGGAAGTTTGCATGGCAATGTACATCATATATATTTTTTAGTCTTATCATTCTTAGAAGTTACGGGAGGGGACACATTTTACAACTTTGGAAGTGTCTCTCGCGCAAACTATTCAGTTTAGAAAAAAATGACATTAAAAACCTCAATATCATTTTTGAAGACCTATCCATAGATACCCCACACGTATGGGTTTTGATGAAATTTTTTTTTTCGTTTCAGTTCTAAGTATGGGAACCCTCTTTTTTCTATTTTTGTGTGAAAATCTTAATGCGGTTCACAGAATACATCTACTTACCAACTTTCTACAGTATAGTTCTTATAGTTTCGGAATATAGTGGCTGTGACGTACGAACGGACAGACAGACAAACAGACATGACGAATCCATAAGGGTTCCGTTTTTTGCCATTTAGCTACGGAACCCTAAAAACAGATGTATAAGCAAAGCAACAATGTTGTCTGAAGTTTCTACTGAGATGAAACACCTTTCACTACAGCTCATTAACAGAACAGTAACAAGTATTACAAAATAACAATTTTCAAAACAATGTAAGCACTACCGTAAGTCATCCTGTTATTTATTTATGATTGTTATGGATACTTTAAGTACCTCTATATCTTACGACACGAGAAATCTTAGCCAGAAACTTAAAGAGTTCTTTTCACTGTGCAAACCCATGTTATATACTTAAAACAGGCAAAACAATTTTAATACAAAGTTGAACTTTAAATCAATAACAATAATAAACGATCAATTTGAAAATGTTAAACTGTGAAATTAATCTTTGACACAGATGACGTGTAGTTTCCCTGAAGAGTTGACGGGGGGTTGTTACGTGTCTTCGGTCGATACGATAACAAACACATCACAGTCCAGAAAGAACGGAACGGGTAATTTTGTTCGGACATGATCGATTGAAATAATTTTCTGTCGAATATGTAATCCCTTTGGGCGACGGAGAGTTGACTTGTTATAAATGGTTAGTAAAATTATTGTAGTAGACTTGCACAATGCTCAATGTTATGATCATTTACATTTTGGAAAGTCTATATGTAACAGGCTGAAGATGATCGAAAAACATTTTCAAATTTAGAAACTTATTTTTTTTACTTGGAAAATATTTTTAAATTGGTAAATAAATTAATATTTCAAATGTACATTATTGTTCAATTCCAAAGTAGGATTTTTTTCCTTAACTGTGGTAATTCAACCAGTGCAATTCATAAATATATGCTGTCACAAATTCACAAGTACTCGTTGTCGGTTCTCAGTGGGAATCGAACTCACAACCTACAAACGGCGGTCTCACTCCAATGATCAAGTCACTCCGAAGCTAATCTGAAGTTCCAAGGTGTTCAATAGCCAACAGTTAATAGAGTTTAAGGAATTTTAATGCAGAATCAACTTTACCTACCTGCTTTATTTTATAATTGAAATAAGTGTGAACAATCTGCATATTTTCCAGTGTTGTAATAAACAACACAATAAAGACGAAGTACGCATTTAATAAAAACATAACATTTAAAAATATCTCAACAATGTTGCCGCCACCGACACACACACTCACACTCACACACCGGTGTTGCTAATTAAAAGAAATTCCTCCGCTTTGCCTTTCCCCGGGCAAAAAACAAATGAATCCACACAGTGATGACTCCAAGGTGTGAGTAATGTCATAAGTGGGTAGCAAAACAGCATTATAATTGTAAATGTCGTTCCACATGACACACAAAACGATGGGAATTAAACACTTTATACTTAATGTCTGTATGGAAATACTACGGTCATGTTAACGTTACTATGACAGACGAGAAATGTTTATTACTTATACTAGATGATGCAAGAAATATATTATCTCTTGTCGTATCGGCATACGTAAATTTCAAAATCATGGAATGCGAATTTATCAACAGCTAATAAGAGCTCATTTCTACGCGAAGACCTAACTAAAAATCAGATAAACTAAGTTATCTAATAAATAAAATCGTAAATTTCGCGTGTCTGTACATTGAAGATATTAAAAAAAATTGGGGTGTCGTAGGATAAGCAACAGAACACATTTCGATAATTTTTTAAATTTTTGTCTGTTTATCTGTTTGTCTGTGAGTTTGTGCACGCATCACTTAAAAACTACTGAACGGATTTTGATGGACTTTTCACAGAAACATGGGGCTTAACTTTACTTAACATTTAGTCTTTATTTCATCGCAATCGGCTAACTCAATCAAAAGTTATGTGAATTTTTAGTTTTCCAATACATTACTTAGTAGGTATATGCAATGTAACGAAGAAGTAAAATGATTATGTTCGGTATAATTCAGATTACGATTGGTTTAGACTAGATTTGGAGCTGGAGTGGGAGTGGGATTGGGATTGGGTATCGGGGTCGGGGTCAGGGTTTGAGTCGTAGTCGAAGTCGGACCGAGAGTGCGTAGTCGACGCGAGCGGACATACGAGTATATTAGTAGGTGCTAGGTATGCAATATAACAAAGACTTATAATTAATGTTAGGTGCAATTCAGATTGCGATAAGTTAGGAATACATTTGGAGCTGTATTGGGCGTGCGTGGGCGTGGGATTGGGGTTAGAGTTGGGGTAGGGTTTGGGAGTCTGAGTGGGAATGGAAGTGGCATAGGGAGCGGAAGTGGGAACGGGAGCGAAAGTGAAAACGGGGGCGGAAGTGGGAACGGGGGCGGATTCTGTAGTCCACGCGAGCGGAGCCGCGGGCACAGCTAGTAAATAATAAAAACTCTGTACCTACTGACGCTCTGCGTAGCAATAGTGATTTTATTATGTAGGTATGTATTTTGTTGTTATTTAAAAAGAAACCTGTGGGTTACTTGCGCTTCTTTTGCGTTGGGACCGACGATATCTCTTATGAAGTGATGGTAGTAATTTAAAGCAACACGGAGCCACCGGCTCCATAGAGTTATAGCGTTTTCTTCTGATGCGAAACATCCTGTCATTTACCACGCACACATGCACACTTGTACGCTGTCGCTATGATACACACACGTAATAAAATCAAACACCACATTCATAATTTCTCATACACACCGATTCGACGTGAAACAGGATGTATTGTACCTCTGGCAGAGGGAACGCCTGAGTATGGGGACTCCCCTCCGTGTTTCCTTATGAACCTGTACATCACACACTCTCACACTTACATTTTATTCACTTACATTTCTACTTGCAATGACAGACACGCGAAGTTTACTATTTTATTTATTATATGTATTAAGAGAAATAGAGGTGATTTAAAAATATAGAATTTGACTTAAACTAATATTAAAGAAAAGGGGGGTGGGAGGGGCCGCCCTACAGGTAGAATATCTCCTCCAGCTCTGCAGAGTTCACTTACATTAATTACTTACATTAAATATTTCCAAAAGTTTAACTACTACAAACTACTAACTTTACTGACTTATAATGAATTCAAGTCCTGTAGGTACATCTATCTACACAAGTAACATGAAGGAGATATTTCACATGCCCCGTTCAATGCCCGATTCGAATGTTTGGAATTCGAAACATTGGGAGCGAGCAGCGACACAGAGCAAAGAAGCAGAATGCGGGTGCATGCCCGTGGCGATGGTAATATAAATCGTGAATTTTGACGTGCCGCATATTTGCTGTAACCCACTTTGTGCAGGTCGATACAATTCCGACTCCAACTCCGGCTTCTAACTTACATTCTGACCCAAATTGCTGTTAGCTAAGAGCAATGGCTAAATTGGCTGAAGGGTAAGATGAGAGTTATAGATACACAAGGCTTTTTATCTGAGTCCTTTGGGCTGATGCGGTTGCAGGTCTTCGGAAATGTAACCACACATTGGTTGGTTGCCGGCTGCTATCAAAAACTTGTGCCGTTGGCTCTACAATGTCTTTATCAACGTCAAGTGTCCTTCAGACTTATAGTGGAAAACAATTAAAATATTTACCAATATGGTAAATGTTCACAATTTACCTGATTGCAAGGGTTTCGTGGATATTTATTTAATGAACTTTGCCTGGAGATTTTTCCAGTTAGGTGTCTAATTCAAATGTTTAGCTGCTGTTATAAATACGGTTAAAATAAAGGTTGCTGCCGTAAGGAGATTCCGCTAGGAGATTCTAAAACATGCAAAGTTTGATCAAAATCCTTTGAGCAGTTTTTGAGAAAATTGCATTTTTTTGACAGCTACCCTCAAGTTGAGCGCCAGCAGAAAACCACTAAGAATCCTCGAATAAATTAGCCAACAATTCTCCAGTTCAAAAGTTGGTCCAACCAAACCAAAGGCTTATTTTAGCGTAAATTAGGAAAAGCGTGACGGACGGACGAACCGACGAACGTTTTTGCAAAACTTGTTTTTAGATGTACTTGTGATATAGAACACATTTTTAGTCAAATAAAATAAAAACACGACGATACGAAAGTAAAAATTAGAGGTAAAATAACGTTCTCAAGGAACATTACACGCTCTTATACTATATTACTGAATCGTTTCATGTTATCAACATTACTATAACTACAACCACTAAATAGTTAATAAATTAAATTAGTCCTAACATGTGTAGCTATACTTAGCTATTAAAACAGTTAACTTGTCTACGTGTACGGCTTCACGGTAATTAAACTTGTAACAAACAAGTAGACAACCAATAAAATGATGATTGCAAACGTTTCGATAATTGAATGCCGATATTCGTTTGGTCGGTCGTAATAAGCTGCGCACGCGACGACCGACGCCTTCGCGCAGGTGCTTTATTTTATGGAATATTTTAGCGTTCAACTTCTACTTCGTTTAATAGCACTTTTTAACTAAGAAAGATATTAGGAACTTCTGACCAACTGGCTAATTAACTCACCAATAGACCGAACAAATACTATTACTATACTAGAGGATTTCCTCTTATATGGTGGGATTTAGATAAGGACAAATTCATAAATATAACATCCAGACCGGGACTAACTTATACAGATCACAGCGAGTCTAACGATCGATCCACTAGGCCAACGAGGCGGTCAAAAGTGTATACTCCTTTTATGGCGTAAACACCCAATGAAGATTTATGAAATTCCCTCGGGAAAAGGTCGAATCTGAGGGTAATATGAGGAGCGGAAATCGATGAAAAGTGTATATATGAGAGAGAGAAGATAGAATATGAAAATAATATGAACAGAGTCGTAGCCTGACCTGGTCCACGTAATCTGAATGATCTCAAAAAGATTTACATATTCATATTAACTAACAACTAAATGCAAGAGTCCAGTAAGACCGCGGATGCCTCTGTATCTAAGCAACACGCATACGGCCCAAGCATCCAAACAGAAATCATGGTGTTCTTCAAATAGTTCCGATCGTAAAACATTCAGTCGCCGCGCTTCGCTAGGTCGTTTAATTATTGTTGTTGTTGCCACCGCGCTGATTGTGGCGATTTCCTTATAAGGCGCAACGCAATTTATTTGATTACCCACAATTGCAAGTTGATGTTTTAACCATTAAAATTTTAAACGTAGCCGTGTATAGCAAGAAATTGCTATGATTGCTGACTCCATTGCTCTTTAACGCCTATTCTCCGTTTTACGTATGTGAGGTGCGGACATAAAAACGAATACTCTCGATTCAGTGACTGTGCAGTCCATGCGGGTAGTCTTTTTGCCATTTGATAATTACTTTATAGCGCTGAGGATAGCAGTTTCCTAATGCCAAGATACTTGTTTGAGTCAAAAACCCAAATAGAGACCACTTTGAATAAAAGAGGTTAAACTGTACTATCTTAAATTAACTAATCTGAATAGCATTTCGTGTTTTTTGTTAAAAGTTGATTCCCTTTAAGCATTTATAAATAACAATGTGTTCATAAATCATGCATAACAAACTACTGTGTTTAATTCATACATAATAAACGCGCGAACCGACTCGCAAATAGACTGATCCATCATATCCCCAGCCCTTAACATAAACAGCAATATCCTTACTTAATTTCAGTTGCAGAATTCAATCAGAATGTAAAGCTTTATACCCCGCGAGTAATGTTATAATGCCTTACATTATCCCCCGCACAACATCCGAATCATAGCGACATTGTGCGGAACCTTTAATTATTATCAACACATCATTTTCATACCAGTCTGTATCAGAGATATCAGGGTTTCCACTAAAGAAATCTATATTTGCTTTTATAAAAAAAAAATTCAAAGCGAAGTTTGTCGACTAACTCTCCGAAAATAAATTCTATCTACCTAGAATATCTACTTACATCAAAAACTCGAACAGTAGCTGCGGAGTAAACTCTAACTTCGGGTAAACTCTTAAACTTTGCTGCTGTGTTACGAGTATAATAATTAGAGTACCTATAGATTTCAATATTCATAGTGTCAATTAATTTTTAACATTAGCTTTATAAAGCAGATGACATTTCCTTCTCCGCCACTAATCTAATCACTAATCTAAGGCGCAAAACGAAATGAACATCGATTTAGATTTACCGCCTAAAGATAAACATCGGTAACCCTTTCATAGAGCACGTGGGCCGTCGCGTCCCTTTCACGCATTTCATATTCCTATTTCCATTCCGTTCAACCTTCGTAGGAGGATTATGTTCTGCCTCCGATGTTTTCGTATCCTATTATTTCACAGGGTGAAAATGGGCCACCCGCTCCCTCACTCACTCACTCATTCAAGAGTGACACCCCTAGCTTACATGTGTGACGTATGTATAGAAGAAACGTTTGTATGGGTGCACCTTCTCAGGACTGTCTGTTTCTGTGTGAGAGTGTTTCATCAACTGTAAACCACTGTCAACGACTCGTCAAAATAATATTGGCTTAACGCAGGATCCAGTCGGAACACAGAAACTTGATACACGCACGAATTTAATTAGAAAGGCTTTAATGTTATGGATGGTGGAAAATTATACATCATAAATAAGGAAATAAGATATATCACAATGATGGTTTAATTAAACTGTCTTATGCATGCATTAATGAGGTTTTCTTATTAGGTTAGCCTTCATAGAACAATTACAAGTATCAAGATCGTCTCAATAGTAGATGATAAAGATTGATCGTGAGCTTCAAATCTCAAAACGAACCCCTTTTGGGTCCCATCCATCTTCTCACTAATTGTAAAATAATTAAAACCAACTAAGCGTAGTCGTATTTCTATCCAATAACCAGTAAGACTGTATAGTCAACTAGAGGCAGTTTATTCTATAAAACAATATTATACGTTATGCAGTTTACGTGAAAACGAAAAGCTTTACTTCGTTCACTAATGTAATGGCTAACGGAGTTAAATCACATTAGTAAGAACGAATCAAAACAACGGTTCTCCAGAGTGTTTCGAATTGCAAATTTTAGGGAAAAAAGCGAATAAACTACACTCAAAAGTCAAATGCGGCAGTGCGCGATAAGCAAGTGCCGCTTATGCAAGATCACGAATGTAATTGCTCCCTTGTCTGGCATGACACTTCAAGCCGGAACGAGACAAAATATACAAAACACATATAACGAAATGAGATGTAAGGCAAAAGAGTCAACAACGACGTAAGCGACGAAAATGATTGATTGCTAGCCGTCTTGCGCTGAGCTCTATTTAATCACTTTATTCCCTTTTCTCCGTTTGTGTTGGGATAATTTTGTATTTGTGTAATTTGTATACGAAATGAGGAGGCATACCTCCGGAGGAGACGGGGATTCATATCCGGCGCCTATCCCGGCTTACACAAACCCTATTTTGATGTTATCACATGTCATGGTACCGTTTGTTTTTAAGCGTATAAATATTACATTAAATCCGTATTACGATTAACCCGTGATCAGGATTCAAGTCCTAGTCACTAGCATCAACTGATTCCAATTATTTGCTGCGTATTTTAAATAGACAATGTGAGGTTGAAAGATACAGAGAAACATATAAACGTATACTATGAAGGCAACAAAAAGTTAAAATTTTCTATAAAAACTACTTACTTATCTACGATCAATAATTTCGAATTCAAACAGGTTAATTTATGTGAACTAATGTGACTAATATGTATTGATATTTGCAACATTGTATATAGCTATTTCTACTTGGAGGAAACTTTTTACACACTGACGATTCATCAAGTACATAAATTAGATAAGCTCCGACTGTTTAAAGGAGTATGTCAATGTGAGTAGGTATTGGCAATAATTTATAGCTATTTAAATAGATCTCTGTGTTTTTATATAAATAAATATCTGTCAGAGCTATAACTTTGAAAGCAATTCTTACTGTTTATTCCAAAGCTGATGGAATGCAATATCGAATGTCCAATCACTTTCGTGACCATCTTCGCTTGCATTTACATAATTCGGTCGAGATTTCATCGACAGCAAAATCGATCACAAATCATTCGGACATCTGCAATTATGCTACTTAAGCGCTACACGACATAGGCTGTCCGCAAATTAGAATGGATAAATAAACTTAAAGAGTGTTGCCCGTACGAACTGCAAACAAAAAGTGCCAGTGCCTGATTACCATACCTTCACCGTTTAAGTCAATTTTTTAAAATGTAAAAGAGATCATCATCTACTTTGGAGTACCTACTTCTGCCTGCCGTTTCCAACGCCGGTCTAACTCGACTAGGCTATGAATGCGACAGCTTGTCATCGGACAAGCAGCAATACCACCGGTGACAGGCCCTAATACTACGATTTACTATCCGCATAGACCTGCCGTCATATAACATTTATATTTTGCGTTAAGCTATAAAGGTGTCTTCAAACACATACGATACCATTAAAACAGTTTTGTCGTTGTTTCTAAAATACCTCCCTGGTGATCAAAATCGATTAAATTACTTTTTCATTACATTATCACAATTGATATTTTATATTCATATATTAGGAAAAAAATATCTCCACCAGGATACACATAGTAGATATTTTTTAGAAACAATGACAAATTCAAAATATTACTAAAGATAAACGTGTAACGTGAACTTACCGCTCATATGTCCGTTCTCATAGGGTGAGTAGTCTCCGTTCTCGAGTCGGTGCTTCTTGAAGGGGTGTCCAGGGTACTGTGTGGCCGCCAGGGAGAGTCCCACACCAGACGCACGCTTCGGAGGTCGCCCCGGCCTGGAGCTGTGGGCATAGTAGCACGTTACTGCCGTTTAGGGCGGTCCACTTAACCCATCCGAGGTTGGAAGGTAGGTACACCTGTCGTCCGATAGCAAAACGCTGTATTCGAATTGTACAACAATAACAGTTTATTAGTAGACGAGTTAGTGATCGCAGTATTGGACTTTAGAATATAAACTACTGCTGATAACCAGTATTTATCCTTGAGTCGCCATGTACGACATCTACAGGAAGAATAGGATTGGTGATCTATTGAGTCTAATTGTGAGATACAGTGTATTTCTACGTCCTTATATATCATTTATATCTCAGGGAATCTCTTGCTATTACAAAAGCTTTTTAAAACAAGGGAGACAGGATCGCATAGATTTGAATCGGTGATAAGCGAAACTAATGTAATAGCTCATACAGCGTTTTGCCGTCTGACAGTAGATGGTAGTTACAATACATAGTCGAAAGTTGACCGCATAATACGAGTATGTGGTCAATATCGACTTAATCGTATACAAAAAAACTAGCTAATAATAGTCTACTATTGGGACATGAGTTAGAATAGGTAATCAATGTCTATTAATCATAATAAATGTATTAAATGTAGATGTGATCGTAAATTCTCGAAAATCTGACGTCCATTCTACAAAATACAGGTTATGTTTAATTATTATTAACAAAACGATAAGAGACTCGAATTATAATATTTAAAACATAATCTTTTAAAAAAGAAGAAAATTCGGCATAGTGTAATCCACCCTGAATTCTAAAATTATTGTTAACGTGCTCAAGTTCAGTTCAGACCCAAAACTACATTTCACTTGTTAAATGTTAATATACTACTCTTTCTTACAACGTCTGCATTGCCTAAGTCGTGAGAGTTATCACATGACTATTTGTCGTCTATCATATTCATCACGCTTCTTCACGTAACCTCCATCTAATGCATTATTCACAACTCTGAATAACTCGTTACATTCGAACAAAATCTAACAATTATAATTGTTAGCATTTGCAGTCATTGATAATTATATCTAGTCAATCTCTACTTTTGTTAGTTCCATTATGAAAAAAATAGTATACACTCTGTTGGTGACCTAATAAATAATACTTGACTACTTCTCTTTAATTAATAATTAAATTGAATCAAATCTTCTATAGTTAATCTTTCCATGCACCAGTTCCTTTATCTAATAAATCAAGTTCGTGTGAGGGTGGCACTGATTTATTTTTATTTATTTCACTCCCCCAAGATTTAATACCAGAAGACGTCGTCCGCAGTTTCCACAATTTCACGCTTATTGTTTTCCCATCCGTGATTTATGGCCACATAATAGACCACAGTATATTGTTGGACGCAATAAAGTTTGTCACCTAAATCTTGGTCCCTAAGCCTATTGCGTTGCAGGGCCTCCGGACGGACCTAAACTTTACTGCCCATGAGACAAATTCCAAGATACTGCTACTAATAAACTGTATTTTGAATTTTTGAATTTTTGGCACTTGCGACCTCGTGAGCCAGTAATAATTTTAAGAACATCAGTGTTAAGCCAAATCAAGATTGTTACTTACTATTATAAAGCGGAAATGTTACGTATGTCTTGTTCATTTTATCTAAATATAACGGTTGAAGCATGGTAATTCTTGAGGACATTATACAATTTCTTACTCTAGATACAGGCCAGGGAAATTACACTTACTTATGTGTTTTCGATATCATAGTTTACCTAAGTATCATCACCTTCCACAATAAATGGAATTCGGCCACTTAAAAAAAAAGCTTTGTCTTCCTATGTATTTTTCTTTGTTGAAATAAGTATTTAGTTTAATTAGATAAAGTATGAATGGTATAAATATTTTATTGTAAAAAATCAATTTCACAGATTACTTCAGATTTCAGCCATTTGTAACAAAGATACTGCGCCGTTGGGACAATTTTTTCATAAAAAAATATATTTTATGAAATACAATTTAATGTTGCTATTTTAAATTACAAGTTAGTTCTATTTTGAAGTTTCTATGTAAATATAATCAATATACTTACGTTTTTCATCCTAGCATGACATTTTGGAAACAATGGACAATACAGGATGGTATTGGTACATAAAAAATGGAAATGTCTGAAATATTCTTCGGTTTTGCTTAGTAGGTAGGTACCAGGTTCTCTTCTTTCAATCCCATGGCTTATCCTTGGCTTTGGCAATGTCCAAGAATTAATTTTCTGGCTGCGGAACGAACCGCTCTCCTTTACTTTTTCTTAATAATATTAGTCAGAAAAGTTTGTTGCTATACTTTCTCACAAACTTTATCAAGCTAATGAAAAGCTACTGATAGAGAACTAAAATAGGATTAGATACACCGGAGTAAACTCTTGAATGTAGTCTATAGTATTTTATTCGTGTCAGGACGTCTTGGTCAGTGTCCTTTGCCACACTACTTACTTGGCATCAACTAGATCAATTACACTAGCAGCGCCTAATCCTCACTATTACTAGCCACCATCAGCGTCGACCAAGTTCGGCAATTATCGGGGGAGCGATGCTGTTATCATAGTATCGGCTTACGCAGAAACTGACTCTCGCCTATTTATTTTTATGTCAGCAACCGTCATTATGAGACACTCCATTAGCTTGGATTGCGGTGAGTCTCGTTTTCGGTTACGCTTTGGGGTGCGATTGTGTGTTATGACGATTTTTTCTCAGTTTTTGTAGTTTGATAAAGGGTTTTTCTTGTTTATTTGGATTGCTTTATGTAATCTGTTAAGTTTAAGAATTTGTAAGTCGGAATGTAAATGAACTACACTTGATGCTAGAGAACGGGATACAAGGATTACTTTTCATACTGTCTAGTGATGCCATAAATTTAAATTTCTATCAATAATTCTTCTTACCTACCATAAACAGTGTCGACCAACTTCAAAGAGTTGTACTAAAAGAAAAAAGGTCTATTTTAAGTACAAAGTGAGTACATTCAGGGGTATAAAAAATCTAAACAAAACCGCGACGAAATCGAATATTGAAAGTGTCGAGGGACAGAGATAAGGCGAGCACGTGCCGCTCCCTTGCCGCCACTTAGGCCATACCCGTAATCTGAATACCGCAAAGCTCACTGCGATAAACTGCCATTAAAGAGCGTTCGATTTATTACAGAACGATTTCCAAACGATTTATATGGGTGTGCGAAATCAAGAGGCCCGAAGAGACAGAACATACTCGTACTTTGAAATTAATATCCTTAAACGTAAAAGTTTAACGGGCTGTGCCTTTATGTTATTTGAAATGTGTACGTTATCAGTTTATCACTTATCAATTTAAAAAGTTACAGTCAGGCTTTTTGTCCTAAGTTAGGTGGACACTTTCTACATCTAGTAGAAATTTTTAATAATCATATCTATACAGTTAATCCTTTTGCACATTATAAGAAAATTTCTTGTGTCTTATGAGAAATGTCTTATAAGAAATCCAGTCGCATATGAGACCATACATATTACAAGACATTTTATCTTAAGTCGGACCAGACACGCGCATAGAATTTTTTTCTTGTCTGGTGTCGTGTGTCTTATAATGTGCAAAAGGCCTTATTGTAAGAGTGTAATAGTTTAAGTATTGAGCTAGTCTTTGTTTTTTAATAGAGCTGCCGTATTTCTCCATAGCTCTTGCATCTTGAGCAAATCCCGAAAATTAAAACTTGAATCAAAATCAATTATGTGCTTTTGTTTGCTAAATCACAACATCAAAGAACATTCCTCTCTGCATACACATATCTCACTCTTTCTTTTCTAACCAACCCTAGTGAAACTAACACCGCGTATAGTTTTGCTTTATGTTATATTTGCTTGGCAATATTCATCACTCACCGCCCGCGTGTCACTGATCAAATAGCACCCACAAAGGAGTCCCTAGATATTTCTGACAGATATACCCTTGATAGATAGTTTAACAAACATAGCCAAAGTAAATGATGATCGACAAACGCAAAGTCCGACGAAAATTCTAATCTGAGGCATTAAAAATATCATAGAAGGCCGTCTGCGATTTTAACAAAAGGTGTCGAAAGTAGCAGGACTTAACCCTACGATCGATCCACTGAGCTTCATAAAAATACTCCAGGATTTAAAACGCCACGTGAAGCTATTAACAACACAAACAAAGTCAACGCCGCCGACGAACTATGAATAGATCCAGGAGTCTTTGTTATTATATTTGTATTTACCATTCTCAACTCTTAGTGGACGTGTTCACACTCACTACCAATTACTGACACTAAATCATAACGTTCACTTGGAGTAAACATCCTTCCATGTCTACAAGGGAGTTTAAAAAAAGAAAAAAGACCAAAAACATCTCGCTGACAGCCTATCGTAAGCTAATAGTCATAATCTGTATATTTTTTGTCAGGTTTTGTTTCTTGAACGTCCGATTATTTACATGTTACAGCATTACTACCAGTATGGGAATGTTTACATATTAAATTGAACTCTTTTTAAAACGTTTCTTCCAAAAATATCCCCTTAAGTTAGATTTTGGTCTCCTAAGGAATCTTAGTACTAATATAGAGAATAGGTTTTAATATGAAAAAATTCGAAGTGATTTGTTTTAAAATGCATGGCATTGAAATTGTTTTAATCAAACTTTTCAAAAACTGTTATTTCATTTCTGTTCCAAATGTTTTTTACAATTGACATCGACTCCTTTGAAGACATTTAGTTATTTATAATACTTGACGGGCACCATTTGATTTGAATTATAATTGAAAATCGCTTATTTGAGATCACAAACTTATCAATGGTTTGAGATTGATATAGCGTCAATGTTCTTTAAATAGGTATGCCTTTTACTAATTTAAACTAGTTTGTTTCGGCAGTATAGAATTAGTCGTAAAACTGTACAGTATGCGGATGCGGTACGCACGGGCATCCTCAACTGGTATCAAACACCTTATTTCCTTTTCAAAAATTCAATGCCCTCGGAAACACCGTGTCTGGATATTACACAAAACAATGAAGCTCTGTCTTAAAAATGGCTCACGAATCGGTCGACAAGGTAAAACAAACGTACGTAATCTTATCTACGATAAACTCAAACTCAGTAGCAGTTTGTCTTGGGTTCAGTACAAACATGATAAATGATTTCGGTTATAAAAAGCGTTCGTGTATTTTTCTTAACGAGTTCCGGTCGGTGCGAGATGGATTCTTTCCTTGGATAGAAATACCTATTCACCTTGAGAAGTACCTGAGGAAGAAGAGAGATCTAGGTTATTCACCTTATTGGAACATTTAATGAGTAAATTTAATATTAATTGACGCAAAAATAAAATTTACTACCGCAAAATTAAAAAAATAATAATCTAAAACAAAGGTCACGCCTGCCAAAGATGCTACTTTTCTTTGCACAGATAGCGATGAACTTCTGGATCATTAAAAACAATGTTTTAATAAAACAGCAGAGGAAAAATGTAATTGAAGCCAAAAATTAGAGGGCACATAGACAGTAACAATAAAAAGTGAAAGCAAAGCCGCGTTTAAGCATGTCATAAAAATTAAATAAAAAATGCTTGGGGGGTGGAAAAGTTTAGCGACTGTAATACTTAGCAGTATTATTTCATGTTGGGCAGAGCAAGTTGCCCTCCTTATGTTACCTGTTCCTGGGGCATTGGACGTTGATATTTAATGTTTGAAAATAATTTTCAGTATTAGATTAAGTACGCAAAAAAGAAATATGTTTTGGATAACAATAAATACAATACTTTTATATCGGAATATTAAATGAAAAGTAGAAAAAGTAAAAAGTAATTTTAATATAAGTAAAAATAGATGCAAGTCTGATATTTGAATATGTACAATGGCAAACAAAAACAACTTGGAGCATTCATTAGCAATCAATACTTTTTTTCTTAATAACAAAAGAGTGAGTGGTCGGTTTTGCTGACTTTGAAACAAAAACTCAAGATTAACAATTACATTCTGTAAAATAAATGACTATCTGTGAATTAAAAACATTGTAATATAACAGCCGTGTTCCTCTCGATTGTACCGTCATAAGTTAATGTAGCAAGTCACCGCAACAGTCAGGTAGCTGCTACGTTTCAATTTCTCCGAGGCATTTTATTTACAAAACTAATTACGTTTGTCTGATAGAGTATTAAACAGCTCCCGGTGCTTCTCTTGATTCGTTGACAGTTAATAAAGACATTCCAAACGTATTTAAGATCTGAACCTATTTCATCTGCGATCTGATCGTTTCATAATGGAGAAATGTTATTACGTGTATATTCTTTTTACTTTTTTCCGCGTGTGACTGTACAATTGTTTTGTTCATTAATAAAAACTGCCTGGTTTTGTAATGGAAGGGAATACATAAGAATACTTACTAGTTCAAACATTACTGAGAGACATTATTTTCGTATATTTTTTTAATTTTTTATTACTGTTGGCACGAACATCATTGTCGGCACGCCACGTGGTTCGGATAATTGAAATGTCCAAACACTGAATTTATGTCGCTACTATGACTCTATTTCTTTTTTATTGCTTCTTCTATCGCAGTCTAACATTAATTCATTCGACACCTTAATAGTTCTAATTTTAATTTTTTTAACATTTAAAGTTTTATATAATTATAACTTAATCACCAAAATGGCATATGTATCAAATTCTATCATCAACAATATCTATTTAAAATTTGACTTATAAATATTTATTATGTATAACGTTATTATCGTATTTACCCATAAAGGTAGTGTTTAAAAGCATAGCTTATATGACATAGGACGAAACGAATATTCAGGAAAAGATGCCACTACCACAGTAGCGGTTACATTAAAATCTTAAATATTAATTGTAACATGAGCCACTCGGTCCCCAACATCCCTTTCGAATGCTCCGGCATAATCAGCCCCCAAGGGACAACCTCTTGTAATTAGTGGCTGTTCATTTCTTAATTTCAATATTTAATTACAAAGGAAACTCGACGACTGCTCGCACAGAGAGAGACGTCATCCTCAGAAAGACTCGCGATTCTGTTTTGTTCAATTCGGTAAGAATTTAGCCGTTTGGCTTCGGGATCGTTTCTTTGTTTTGATGTTTCAAAGGATACTTTTTGACTTAATCAAAATTTAATTATTTTAAACTTCAGCTAAAGATGCTCTTTTGAATATTTCCTTAAAATCAGACTTACTTAAATTGTATTTTCTTCCTTATTTTGAATTTTTTTTTATTATTATCTACAGGAGTTTTGCTAACCGTTGTCAAAATATTGGATTCATGTTAATCATGGTAGTCATCATAATTATTGTCGTAAAATTGACATTACCGGGATATTGATAACACATTCTCGATACAATGTTTTATAGATAAGATATTGTAAATATATTTATCGTTAAAAAGTCTCTATCTTGTTCGTTAAAAAGCCATCTTATATTTTTACTCAACCCATTGTCAGACCTTGCCATATTATCCTTTATTTCGCATTTCCAGTTGCTACGAAATTCCCTTTTGTACTATTTAATCACGTATATGAATTGTAAAAGGCATGACTTTTGCACTGAGTTTGGGAAGATTCGTTATGAGTTTAATAAAATTACTTTGCAATAATAGATTTGCCGTCATTATTGACTTCTTGTTATGTAGTTGTAACACAATAATTACAAAAATGTATTCCTGATCATTTTGAGTAATATTTGATGATTATTATTTTATACATATATTTTTTTATGGAATGACTTTGTTTTGTTACCGTTTTTTACTCCACACTTTTCAATTGATTCGGTAACAGCCCAGGGGATGCCTGCGTTTGGCATGTTTTGTTGTGAATCGGTGACGGGTGTTGGTTCGGACGTGGCCATTCATGCGCTGTATTGAACAATTGTTTTGTGTAAATTGTACAATTTCTGAACGGGTGACCACACGCGGCCGCCGATCTGCTGAGTGGACCTGACCGGTCAGTCACGCCCCCTGTCCCATTCGATTCACAATTTAAACAACTTATTATTAATTGCGAAAGAAATGATTATTAGATATGTATAACGTACACTACGTTTAAGTTGAAAAACTGGCTAGAAATGTAGACTATGAAGTCGTCTATATATTTTTCTACAAACAAAATGCAAAATGAAAGTCATTCTGCATAATTGATATCTTGTTTTTTACCACACTGGCGCCATACCACATTAATAATAAATACTCTTAAAAAAATCAATTTTGGGTCCATATCGGATTCAGTACAATTTCGTTACCTTTTGGTATTTAATAGTTTTCTATTTTTACACTGTTACGCTCTATCAAGAATAATACAAAACTTTTGCTACCGTTCCCGCCGAATGTGTTTTTTTAAACGGGTCCTTTAGTCGACCTAAAAAAGTAAATTGCTACCTGGCCAATCAATAAGAGCCACATTTCGTAGGTGCCTAATGAATTTCTTCTAATTTTGACGGTTTATGTTGTCGAGTCATGTGCCATCAGTAGCTTTTAACTGCATAATGTTACCAAGCAAAAAAAGTTTGTGCTTGTTTGTCATCGGCTACCATTAGAAAGATACTTGAAAGATATACGAAGTATCATCTATTTCAGAACAAATGTATGGTTTATTTCAACTGGATTGTAGCAATGTTTTAAATACTGGCTGTTTTAAATATTTTTATCTATTTATAATTTGTTGAGATTTTTACATTTTGACATTATTTTAACTTGTTTTCATATAAATAATTATATTGAAACTTATCGAAATTTCTCTGACTACGTTACAACATACCTATTCCAAATCCGTAACCTTGCTTGAATATTTTAATTAATAATAGATCACAGTTATAATAAAATTGTTTACGATAATTTTTGTGCGTTAAATGTTAAAAAAATAATGAAAACAAACAGGCGAGGAGATTTGAAACAGAATGGAGTCCGGACGTGTGATAGTTCAGTGTCGAACGAAAATAAACGTTATGATTTTGTTAAACAGGTTATTAGGAAAACATTGGCGCTGTCGACACTACGAAATAAACTATGTACAGAGAAACAGTCAAGACAGAGTCGGGGCAAGCTGACTTAGTAAACTTCACTTTTTACCGAAAACTCAATGCAAAAATATACAGTTGAAATATTTATAATACAAAACGTTATTTTAATATTATTATGAATTACTAAAAAAAATTATGTCTACTTTTTAAGTGGTTTACTTACTATACCTAAATATATAAATAGTTTACTTTACGATGCCATGGCTGACTGAAGTTATGTTACGATTAGTTAAAAAAATATACTTTAACTTAAACTCTACCATAATTATTATTCCCACGGAAATTTTGTAAAAAAGTTATGTAAATGTCAAAGTGACATTTCAAGAGTTCTTAAACCAGGGGTTTCCAAAAAAATCGTAATAAAAAACAACAATAATAATAAGTTACTCATAGATTAGACAATGCAAGTTTAGGGGCATCAAAATAAACAATCAAACATAACATTTTCACGTTTATTTATAATATTAAATGTTAAAATATATACCCACGTATATTGGACACTGATACAGGTGACAATAGATAATATATATCATGTACTTTCGTAAGATGATGACATCATTATGTAGTTTTAATAGAAGTCTAGAAGTCTCTATGTTTTTCTATAGTTTAAAAATAAATCAACTGAACAAATGCATCAATAATAAGAGAATCCATGAGGATATCTATGGAACATTTAGTGCTGAACTGCTGAGAATTTTAAAATAAACAGAAGTTATTCATAAATCTACCGATAATAGTTACATTCTGACGGTATACGTAAGTACATCTGAAAAATCTTTTGTTTGATCAAACTTAAACATCTGGATGCTGAACAGAAGTTCATAATAAAATATGAAGAAAAATATGTTAAGTCCTTTTGTATCGACCGCTTCTATCTGTTTTAAACTAGGAGCAAAATATGTTGATACTTTCAGAATATATTTTAATTTTGATTAAAAGTCATCATAAGGTATAAATATAAATAAGCTTACGTTGTCGATGTTTAATCTTGATCGTTTGATCTTTGCCAATCAATGGGCACCGTTAAATGGTGGACAGGAAAAAATACATAGATAGGTCCTAAGGGCATAGTCGTAATACGCTAATTGCATTTATTATAATGTATTACAATTAGCAGACATGAATAATGCTTGCCTTTAAACATAATCGTATTAAATGTCAAACGTCTGTCGTCTCCGACCGGTTTCGATTTAAAAGTTTGCCTTATATGTACTCTTATACACTATACCTACTGTAAAATATTGAGGTTGAAGTTTCATAATTTGATAAACAGCAATATTAGCATTGTCCAATTAGCAGTGTGGTATAGACAGACCTAACCTTATTGCAATATAGCTCGCTTTCTGTTCCTCTTTAATTACGTCAATTACTATTGAAATGTACTACTATTAAACTTTTAACTTATAAATAATGGTTATTTGTAATAATACATTTTACACATTCGCGCTTTGTATGAATATATTATTATGTATTACACACGGGTCTAGCACGCGAAATTTGTTTTGTTTACCTTGTTTTCCTTTAATATTGCGTGCGTTTGAACATCATTGCACTAAATGTCAAACGTCTGTTGTCTTAGACGGGTTTCGTTCTAAAAGTTTGTCTTATGCTCTATACACTAGTATACCTGCTGTAAATCATTGTCTGACATTGTAATTAAAACAAAGTAATGCAATTGTGTTCGTGTGATTTTTTTGTAAAATGTTTCTGAACTTACCTTATTTTGTGGTTGAACTTTTATGATTTGATAAACATTAATATTAGCATTGTCCAATTAGCGGTGTGGTATAGACGAGCCCTAACCTAATTGCGATGTAGCTCGCTTTCCGTGCACCATTAATTACGTCAATTATTTACTATTGAAATATTATATTGTTAAACTTTTAACTTATAAAAAATGGTTAACGATCACCTAAATAGCAGTGAAAACTTTGAACAAGTATCAAAATACTTCTGTTCCATATCAATTGCAGCCGAAACGTACTCGCAGTTGTTCATAGTAACTGTCTGAGATTTGTTTTGATAATACATCATAAAACTATTAAATATTGGATCGCTGAGTGAGACTACCAGCGCTACTGTTTTCACGATTACACCTCAATTCATAGGTGATAGGCGGAAATAAGTTAGAGACATTTTTTAAATTATATTCGTAGGAACTAAACGATATTTTTAGACAATTTTCTTATCTGTATATTTCAATAATATTAAGTAATTATTACTTTACACAAAATCTATAAACTACTTACAAAATGCAAGTTAATACACATTAATAAGACGTAAAACAACAATAAGAAAATTATATTAATTACCATTTGTACATGTTATTTGGTTGTCCTTACTTTTATTGTTTTGTATGGTTTTTCTTTTGTGTGTGCAATAAATTGTTAAATAAAAATAAATAAATATAATGCGATTGCATTATTTAGGCAACCAAAAATATAAGGATCAACAAGTATTTGATGAGTGAATGATATTGATTATTTCTTCTGTTTTCAATGTTAACTTGCACCAAATCATGCACTGATCATGGCGTAATCGGTTTGTTATTTCAGTGTTTAGACGATGTTTAAAACTCGTCTTGTTTTGTCGGAGGCATGTGGGAATCATTCTATTGTGTTCCACATCCGGGTTATGATTGGTTCTTTTCAACTTAATTTTAGACTGATTGACCGTTTAATAGACCTTCTCGTATCTTATAAGCTGCCATTGAAAATGTCGAAATGGGATGACTTCGGCTTGTTAGAACGTATTTAGGAGTGTTTACAGTTACGTATAGTTAGCTTTTATATTGAATACCGGAGTTTCTTTTTTATTGTAAGTAGGAATTATCTTAACACAGTATTATTCTGTTATTGGCAACAGTATGACTGCTGGGAGGCTGTATAATTTGACTATCGGGCTGACTGGTGTTCGGTAACAGCATAGAGTAATTAATACAAGAGTAACAGTGCCGGTGACGGTCAGGTAGGAATAGAAGAAGCGACATTGTGACAAACAAGAATACTGGGGAAAAAAATTGTTTGGCTGTACTCAGCATAGGTACTTTACGTGAAACATTTTTGTTGCCACTTGCCTCCCCTCCCTCCCGCTACCTAACCGTTCATCCGTCCCTCCCACGGGCTGTTGTATTTCATGACTAAAATAGTGTCGTACTTATTGCATTTTGAAACTAGTTTTAGTAATTCTCAAATATTCGTACATGGCACTGAAGTCCGAAGTATACATCAAGTTAAAAACGATTCAGAAGTAGATGCCTTTTATCCTCCAACAGGTAGTGCCACTTTAAAATTATATTATTCACGTCCTCCACACAACAAAGACTTTAAATTTTAAGAAATGTTTACCTTGTCAATAAGTTATGGAAGTAGGTTGGCACTAACAGTAGGCAATGAAATGAACGAACCTAAATTGCACTGTGATAAGGTCCCCCCCGTTACTTAAACTGTTCAGCGATCTCTATTGGCGATCGTTACATACGAGTAAAAGTATCAATCTTTAATTTAAAACCGTGATTAATAATTTATTTAATACTTATTAACTTAATATAAGTACTCATACTTACTATTTCTTACTCCAATTAAAGTTAAGCTATTTTTTATTTCAATCGTCACAGAGCTTTATCTCGCCTACTTGACGGCTGTCACAGCTACTGACTTCCGTTCCCAGCTTCAACTGAGCTTATCTAAGTCAAATATAACAAAATAAACTAAGTTAAAGTTAATATAAATTAAATTCTGTTTCTTTCTTTTGAAGGATTTCAAAATTACTGACCCCTAGTTAGAATCTTAATTTTATGTTAGTTTTATTAAAAAAGAAGATATTAATCTATTTTATCAATCATAATTGAAATGATAGATCATCCCTTACAATCAATTTATAGTAAAAAACAATTAATAACTATGGTTAGAACTCATCCCTACAACTTAATTACTCATTTCCGAATTCAAAACGGAATCAAACTGCAACCATCTTTAATACCAGAGCTGTCACTAGGGAGGAACATGTTAATAGACGTAATCAATTTGCTTGAAGCTTGAGTATAGAAGCAAAAAAAACTTATTAGGCTCGCCAGACACGTGAAGAGAACCGTCAACACTGAGCCTCTCACTTTGTCTGGCTTGCGGTTTCTTTAAATATGTGGTCACGCGTTTTTACATCATAATATATTTTTTAGTCTATATCATCAAAATAGCTAACTGGAATGGTTTCCAAAAGCACTATAATGAATCTAACCAATGAATGAACTCGGAATTATCGTTGAAATATGTGCTGTGGTTGAAATTACACATCAGATGTTCTGGCCACACACCATAACTAATGAAGATCATTTGAAGACCACAGATTAGTGATGCACATTGTGATTCTGGATACAAACTGGTGTAAGATGCCACTCTTGTGTCAAAAGAGTTTTTTTTTCTCTCAATGGTGAAAGAGAGGTTATCCGTAGAAATCTAGGGAAGAAATACAGTAAAGTGGTTTAGATTGAAAAAATAAATCTAACTCATAAAATAAATGAAACAGAAATAAATTAAAGGCAACAAGGAAGTCAGACGAAAAAACAGAGTTACCTACACAATATGACGATTGACGGGTTTGTTACTTTTTACTTAAGACCATAACCAATTCTTTTCCATTGTGGAATGGAAATACATACAATTTAAATGTGATATTTAAGCGAATGACGAGCAAGCCTCAAGCGACGCGTGTCGCGGTCTGCGGTCACCACAATCGCCCCACTATAGTGCACTTTGCTCTTAAATGTCTCTTTGTGGATATTAACATTCATAGCATTAACGTTATAATGGTTATTAAGGCTTGGGACTATCTAGTCTACACTGTAGACTAGATAGTCTTGTTTCACGAAATAGCTGATTTTTTATTTTCAAACGACAATATAAGTGAAGTATTGTAATCGTAAAATTTGACAAATGGTTGTATTACACTTACTTATGTAATCAAAAAATTATGAAAGCGAAAAAATTATGTCCGTCACCGAGTATAGCAACTAAACCAATGACACGATTTGAATGCGCCGTGTGGTAGTCATTTGTTTTTGAATGCAAACTTTAAATTATGCTAAATGAATTTGAAATAATGTAAAATCCTAACTTCTTACGCTTTTTAATTTTCTAAATGTAGTAATTTGGAAATCTAATCTTTATTCGAAAATTTTATTTTTAATATATCCAACAACAGACACGCGAAGTTTACGTTTTTTTATAAGAAGATGATGTAGGTTACTGTCATCCTACTAAGGACTGGGTAACTTTGCTTTAGTACTTACCAGTAATTAAACTAACAGTAAAACGTTTATTTACTTTCACATCATAAAACCCACTCTTTCGCATTCCCAACAACAAATCAAAACCAACGCACCCCTCTAATTAAACTGGCGGCATCGACACTAAGTCAACTTTGCCTATAGTTAAAACTAGTCAGCTGTTAATTACTAAAAGGCGCGTATTTATGTATAATTTACTCATACGATTGTCCTGCATTGGGGTGGTGAATGAACTAGCTACAGTAGACGAATGGAAACGTATTGAGGGCATGTGTGCTTCAATATTGGCAATTTGAATTATTAATATTGATGTTTTACGACCCGATGACCGTAAGTGTAGAGACGTAAACAGTATTTTTTTCCTAAACGATAAATATCATATAAATGATTATTTGTTGTACAAACGTTCAAATTATGTAACTCGTAGAGTGTAAATATTCGCATAGGTCATAATTGTAACCTATGTCTAGCAATATATATTTGTAAAACAAGTAATGACAACGAAAGAAAGACATTTGAAACAGTCGACCCAGTTGCAGCTGCAGCTTTTAGCATACTGTGACACAGACCTGTAGACACCGAATGGAATATTAATCGAAGCAGTTCCCATTCAATTATCCCTGAAAATTGAAGCTCATTAAAATAATAAAACAGCCGGGAGTCGCATCAAATTGAATAATAACAAAAGCCTGTTAATTAGAGGCGATAGTGTATTTCGCGTGTCCAATAGCGGAAACTAAACAGGAATGCGCAAATCATTCGGTCTTTCATTCACCTATTCTGATATATATCAATCTGATTAATTAACGTGCCTTTAAAAGCTTATTTTCTTAATACATCTACACTAGTACTGTAGGTGTGTTATTCAAAAACAACCCTATCACACAAAAAAATAAAAACTCGGAAGCATAAAAAATTATTGGGATTATGTTTTATATAAATCTTATCTTCTTCAAAACTATATTATATTAACCTTCATCCACTGTAACTTAGACATAAGTCAGCTCATAGGTGATCTCCAAGGTCCGATTCTATGTCAATTGATGACTTAGTGTACGTGACACTGGTCAGTTTTCTTCTTTCATTCTGTCTTTCTTTCAGTTTCTCTAGCCAATATGTTCAAATCTTGACAATAAGTTGCAATAATTATATTTGGAAATCAAATCAGTAATTGACTGCGTTGAATACATACGCTAATAATGGTACCAGCATAAAGCACAGTCCACACGACAGCGGAAGCCCCTGTTTGCACAATAATAACGTCGTGTGGCAACTCCTCAATGCAACCCCAAATGCAATTGTGTACATTCGTGCAGGATTGAGTTACAGTAATGCGATGAAAACATTTGCATGTATGGGACTAGTGATAGTTGCAGCGGAGGTATGCAGAGAAAAATTTAATGGATTGGGCTATTATATCGATATATTGATTTAATTACTTTATTTCTATAGATAATGAATATGTTATCCACTTGTTTATTATTAGGTTTAAACATACGTAATTATGTTTGGAAATGTATATCTTGATGCTTATCTTGGAGTTCTCCAGAGTCGTAAAACTATTCTAGGCTGTTGATAAAGGTAATAAAAGGATTTTTTTAATTCTATGAATATCGGCCTATCCATTTACTTATTTTTAAATTAGTAAAACAATATTGGCCGCCGTTGTACACTAAATTCATCCTTTTATGTACATTTTTGTTGTTGTTTTATAAATTTTTATATGTATTGGTGCACAATAAAGAATATTTGAATTGAATTGTTTATAAAATTGTGCAATCAATTTTTATTTTTATTTGATCGCTTCCGCATCACATGTTGTTTCATATGCCATGTCATCACTATCGATGTTATTAATACAGCTAGTTGACAATTGCCATCCGATAGTTTCCCCTCGCCCCCTCACCCTCGCCTGTTTGGTGACCACTCGCCGGCACTGGGTGGTCATTCCGCAAATTGCTCTTTCCCAACAAAATTGTCAATAAAACTCATCTGATTCGCAGTTAAACAAGCGGGCGACATTATTAATTTATGCGTTGTAATATGGCGCAAGCGTTGGCGTTATCCCGCGTAAATTATTAATAGTGCTGGGGTAAAAATTAAGCTTAAATCGGATGGTCAGTATCGGCGGTAACGTCCGTTTTATGCTCAATGCGTGTATTATTATTCATATGTATTATTATTCATAGCACAATGCCCTGTGATAGTTTGACCAATAGTGTTTACGCAGTATTAAAGCAATTAATAGGGATTTAAGTTAGGATCATTACCCAAGTCTCTTTCAATTAGTTTATGACATAGGACGGATCCAAGATGTCATATTAAAGATCTTTCATGCATCATTTTTAGAAGGGTTTGAGTCTCTTAAGGCTCCACTCCTGTAATAGAACAACAAGGCAAAGGATTATTTAAGAGGTCAAAGAGTCACTGACCAAATCGAATGATGAGACCATAAATTAAGTCATTGACGTTCAGCCACATGTTATAAAAGCCTGGGCTAGTAACCCCCTCATTTGACCCGCAATTAGTTAATTTATTTATTATCTAGCTAGATTTCTCTTTACAATCTAACTAATGTGACCCAAATACCTGAAACATCAAACAAATAAATTGCTCGACACTTAAAGGAGAATCACTCCCTCGCGACCTAGCGGAGATGTTGTCTTAAGAGAAAGCGATTACACAAATCTGAAGAAGCTATTAATCCGGCTCGTTGCTCCAGAATGGCATCACGGTTTGTTTAATAAAATCGCGAATTTACATATCAAAACCTACAAAGGGGCATAATTGGACCCGATGACTTAGAAAACGTAGTGGGTGAGGCGGGCGTGCCACCCCCAACAACAAACAAAGGAATTATACCCGCCTCAAGAAACTTTTAGCAATGGAAAGCGCCTTAACAAACAGACGCGTGTGTATCTAATGAAATTCCTATGGTTGCATAACATACTCGCGAGAGAGAGCGTTATTAGCGGAATTATTTCTCGGGGTAGAATCTTTGAAGGCGCTTGCTCTTTCGGAAAAGTTGTTAAGAAAATGGGTTGAGATCTTTCCGGGATTTCATTAGTTTGTAACTATGCGGTGTGCTACGCGAGGCATCTAATTTATTGGGTAGGCGTAGCCGAGGGAACGAATGGGCAGCGCGCATTTGGAAATGGAACGGAATTGCCGAATCACGCCGCTTTGAGCCGATGCCGCCGCGACACGATTCGTTAGGAGACAAATGTTTGGATTCAATTCCAACCGTTTTTTCGATTGTAATTAGTAACGGTATGTTTATCCCGCATTTGGTCTGTGACTCTACGGTAGCCAGAAGGTTTTTCTGATAAATAGCTTTATTGATCATTTTGATATGGGCCCATTGTCGAGCTGCACGTTTCTTGTCATCAGCCAATTTTTCTGCGAAGCATTTAATAACTTGATGCTAGTTTTCTGACATAAAACTCTAGTTTAAATGACGTGAATTGACAGATTGAATTAATTGTTTAGCAATTAAACAAAAAAATCATCAATTCAACTCATTAAAACGCAGAGTCACTGAAGCGATCATTGGAATGTGACCACAAAGAAGTGAATAAAATGGACATTTCTTACAAAAATGTGTATCGGACTATACAATTCTGAGGCGTACCGAATTGCCTAGCGACACAGCTCAAATTACTCGTAGAATCCATTGCGATGGGAAAGCGACGCAAGAAGTAGATTCACTTAAACAGATTTTTATTAGTCTTTACAAAGTGGAATTTTTTTAAGTATCTAGTCAAAACAGATTTCTTATTCAAAGGTATTATCGATAAACCTGACCAAAACATAATAATCGATTTGATTAACAAAAACTCTAATAAAGAATTTCGTCTTTTGAAAACGTCGATAGTTACGCTTAGATAAGTCTTACCTAAACTCATAATAACCCAAGTAGATGAATGATACTGTCTAAGAAAGTTCAACTTTACTTCGATGGCGATCAGTCCCAGTTTCTATGAAGCTAGAAACATGAAATGTAAGAACTGTCATGAAGTAAATACCCACTACTAATTCATCATCCATCATAAGGTAAGCTTTCCAAATATGTGCTATCACATGCTCCACGTTCTCATCAGCCGCATCCGGACTTCCTGCTATCTTATTCAGGTCATCGGTCCATCTATCAGGAAACTTTCAGATTTCGCATTCTTTACTAGACTAACTGGATTGTACGCTTTTTAACGATCCGCCAAAACGGATATTCCGACGTCCGATAACTCGAAAACTCTTTAAAAAAAAAATAGATATATAAAAACAGAGATATTAAAGGAAAATTAACACTTCACAGGATACTCGAAACTACAGCTACAAATCAAGCATACCCTAGACGTAAAAATAATTCGAGATATTTCAGAAAAAAATAATGTCATACATACATACATAGTGATCACGCCTTGGTCATAGAGGGGTAGGCAGAGACGATGGATCGCCACTCTGACACACCTCACTAGCCTCACTCACATTCATCAACCTTTTTATGCACCTCCATTTATTCTTCTCACTGCGGACCCCAGCCTTTTTGAGGACGTTACTAATTTCATCATTGAACGACAAACACTGCTAATTTGTTTAAATGTTGATAATTTTTATGAATAGATTATAATCTATTGTTGCAAGTAACTAAAATGGAGATGTAAGTACTGGAGTAGTGTTGTAGCTGGGTCGACGTGTCTCCACTCGATGCCGACTCCATCAATCGTCGTCGTATCGATTCCGCGGCGCGTCGCGATGAATTATCGAATCTATTAACTCGCGAGATTACGGATTCCATGGTGGTCTCATACACATACATATGTCTAGACAGGACTTTACAGAAGGTATATATTCATTATCGTTAGCCTGTTGCCAAATATACGTACCTATATAGACACACGTTAAAATTAATTAAGACATTGTGTGAATTTCGCAGGCAATTGCGCTGTAAAAGGATTTTTTTCTATACACTTTAGTTATTTATCCATACAATAATAAAATAAGATACTAAAATTCTATTTCTAGTCTTTATGTTATATGTCTAATAATATGACACCTAATAAATTAATTTCTTTACGTGTATGTATACAATGAAATCTTAACACACTTTTAGATGAGTGGGTACAGTATTATAGAATCCAGTTTTATATTTGAGCCCTTTCTAAAGCTTGGTAACTCTGTGGCGAGAAGCTTGGAGCGGAGACGATTTGTACTAATTATAACGCGCGAACGACTAACGCCGCGATTAGCTTTCAACTCGGTGTCGCGACCCCTTTACAGACAGACAGACAGACGGAACTAGATGTTTTAGTTGCATAAATCAAAAGAAATTAACGCCAATAGTAAAATAAAATAAAATAAAAAAATTATAAAATTAAAACCACTATGTACAGTGGGAGACCGAATTAAAGGGCGTCGGGAAATGAGGTGCGGTGAGGTAGGAGATAACGTCATAGTTTTAGATTCAAACGTCAAACTATAGAATACTAATGTAAAACTTCTAATACAAGCGAATGTTGATGATAAAGATAACATGCCCGATATATGATGAGACGAACATCCGTAATCAAAAGCCATCATCGAAAGAAATTCGTGTAAAACACAACACTTCTCCCCCAGTCCACACGTGCACTACTGTGTACTTGTGTAACCCAACACGTGGTGGGACAAAAGACAGTGACAGCAGACGAGTGTCAATATCCTCAATGGAGTATAAGATGCCCGTATGACGTGGCTTGCACTACATTCAAACCACACAATAGCACTTTACTGCTCTGTGGGAGTGCCTGCAGTGGAAATGAAAGTCAGTAGCACAATTAAATATAATCTCATTATGTGTAATCAATAATCATCTGAACATAAATAAATACAGTAAATCAAACCTTGAATCGACACCAGTGTCTTTCAAATACTCTCTTGTAAGTTTTAAGCGCAAAGAAATGAACCATTTGGAAGTTCCCTCGTAAGAAACCTTTTAAAACCGATTAATGTCTATACTCCGCCCCTAAAGAGTTGGAAACACGAAATGGAATTATACATTCCCCTAAAAGTCGCCATTAGAATTAGAAGCACAATTTATTCCGCACCAGGGCCCAATATTTCCGCATTTCCTGTATCTGGGTTCACTGGCTTATAAGTTACAACTTCCGAATCGACAGCTTCGCTCATTTTAATGCTTTTAAAAGCCTTTAAAATTTTGTTGGTTTTTTAAAAACAAATCAAACTATTTAAATGGTAACTTTGTGTATATGTATGTATGTATGTTTTCTTATAAAGATGGAAGTAAATCATTAGATATAAATATATGTTGCTCATAGGGCTAAAATACTTATGGTATGGGGTATGAAAACGCTTTATTGTACCAAAAATGACAACAACAACAATAATAAAATAGGAATTAAACTGTGTACAAAGGCGGACTTATCCCACTTAGGACTTATTACTTTACTTATATTATGTTTATACTTATTTTTCATTTTATTATTTGATTTTTTTGTTACATTTGTTGTATTTTGTTAAACGTTAAGTATTTATGACATATTGTGTCTAATAAAAGTTCTTTCAATGAAAGAATTTACAGATTTTGCTGGACGCAAGTTTTGCGTAATCGATTCCATAAACGTATCGCAAATAAAATTAATATTATTACGTCAATCAAATGAATTTTAACAAACTGCGCAATACTAAGTAGAATTACCGAATACTATGGCTGAAAGAGAGAAAAGCACAAATTAACAATTCAATCAGAACTTGAAAAGTCCTCAAACACACCCAAAGTTGTAAAATGATCTTAAACGGCAGCGGAGACATGCAAACACATTAATTTATAGGCACCAAAACAAACTTTTAAGTCTTGAAAACTTTTACATTAAGGCCCCCGGAATAGGTCGGAAAAGCAATTACGGTTACATCTATTCCCCAAGTTGTTTGTTTGATAACTTCCTTTTATTTCCGATACATTTGACTTCGACTTTAGTTTAATTAAGTTAAATGTAGAATACTGATTGATTCTTATTAGCTGCAAAACATATTATTCAATTTGCGATCACAGCATATGATTAAGTAGTTAATTTATGCAACATTGTTGTTATTGGATACAATAAACATTTCAACAAAACAAGCCCGCTGTCAAATAAATCCAACAAATATTTTAATGGCCCTCCATGCATCGGCCCTCTTTATTGGCAGTATAAAATCGTCCGCGTAAAAGGCGGACCAACCCTTACAGGACAAAGTCTCTTGCTGCACTATAAAATAAATCTAGAAAGTTATCGTCCACAATAAACAGTCGCCGCGGAAGGCTATCGTCAATTCCCACGCAAAGTTGCTGTTAATAAAAGCAACAAAATTATATATTCAAGAGTTAGGAGGTGGTGGTATGGCAGTTAGGGCCTTCTACGTGGTCCGAGTTACAATGCAAATTGCCGTGGAGGGGTGCGCCGATGCCCTCTAACTGTGCGACTGGCAAAGATGGCCGCCGTAATGGCGAAATGAAATTATTAAGCATTGTCTTGTGAAATCGGCCGCAGTCGACACCTGAGTCTCGGACTCCGACCACTTAGGGTGGATATCCCTCGAAAACCGCGAGAGTTAAAATGAACTAGTAACCATCCTGGCGCTCAAATAAATTAAATTTGCTTCACAAATGAATAGCAAATATTTAAATGAGATGCTTTTGTAGTGCAGGATAAATAATTACGAATTGAACTATGATACAAGCGGTCTCCTCTTCCATAACGTACAACGTAATTGTCAATTTAGTTATGATACTGTTATGATTTTTAAGGGTATTCTAGTTTCTGCAGTATCCAGTCAGCCAGATCCAGCGCTACACAAAACTGAAAGCCGAGTACAAGAAGAGGCACTTCCACTCATTTCTAACGCTAAGACATTACTTACAACCCTCGACTGAGAGCTTTGTATTAAAATTTAAATCTACTTTGCAAAGTGTATTTTATACACGTGCTCTTGCAATTTTGATCGTTCATAAAGCTTCAAATAGCTCCTATTATTACGCTTTACCTTTGCGGTATTGGGTGTTACACATCTACCCTAACCATTCCTGTTAACATTTCGACTAAGTCTCCCATTAATTTAGTATGCATATTGTTAATATATTATAGATGCTTTAATTACTTGTTTGCGGTACTGTTGTGGTTCCTCTGTTGATGTTCGTTTCTGGTTCTGGTCTTTGAATTTATACAAATAATATCTTAATTTTACAATCTGGGTTTTCATATTCTCATGTTGTATAAGTATACGAAGAAACAAAATTTTAATTTAATTCTCACAAATATTTTTAAGTAATGTTAGGTACATTCTAAAGCGGTAATGCGAAATCAATCGCTTCTTTCAAAAATAAATTAATTTCAAATTTGTTTTGGACAACAAAGGGCCGGATCCCTCTACTTATTGGCCCACTGAAATTCCTCTTTAATCCAACGCATGCCCAGTCCGTGTTTTTAATTTCACACAAAAAACGGCTCCGAGTCGGTGATCAATCAAAACTCCTGCTCGTTTCTTTTTTTCTATACTTCATTGCAGTATACTTTCGCCTCTCTGTAACCGCTATAAATGTGCCTTTATTATTTTGTTTGCAAAAAGAAATGGATACGTTTTGAATTAAATTAGTTTGATGGATTTTGTTCCCGATGTTTGATCGTTACATCGAAACTTTGGACTTACAGCCGTTATAATAACATCAGCTAATTACATATGGACAAGAATAATCATTATTGGATCAAAACAATTGCACCTTGACTCAGCATAAAATCATTTCATTTATATCAATGCTAGCTACTTACGTACCACCAGGAAAACAGTATGCCGTTGACCCCGCTATAGTTTAAAAAATTAAATTTTCAACGAATGTTATTTCTTTTCTGCTGTCCGCAATCATAGATGCCTCACTTAACCATGTACGTTTACAAAGTTTCTGCAGTAGTCTGTATTTGTTACATAGTAAGAATAATCATGCACCAAAGTCTTAAGTTCTTAAAATTAGATGAGTAAAGTAGAAGTCACGACGAAACCAGGATGTAAGAGTGGGATTAAGCGGTAATCGTAGCCAAAAGTGCGACTGCAGTGAATGAAACTATAGACTTGGCATAATTAAAACCTGATTGTTTTAACACACATTGATAGCAGGAGCTTCTAATCAGGACCAAAGAAATCTACGTACAAGTATCTGCAGTCATTTGTTCTAGTCTTAAAATTTTCTAGTGCAGGTGTCATTTTTTACTTTATTACCATAAAAGCAATTTATAGTAATAAAGTCTATTAGGTATCTATCAAAACTGACGATAAAAAAACAGCACTTTATTAATTACTTTTATTTATCGTCATGTCTACTGTGTTTCTAACTCTACCCTCCAATTTCTGACGAAAGTCACAACGCTCTGAATGACTGCGTAAATAAACATTCACATTCACTCCGCGTTCGCAATCATTCGCTACGTGTAGGTATCATTCATTCTGAAGATCACTGTTTCATTCACCACACCCTAATTGCAAGTGCTACTTTCGTCGATGACTATAAACGTAAACGATCTTGATACTTTTTTTTTAAAAGTTAACTTGTAAATATTCATATCACTGGAACAAAATGCTTGCAGTAAACCTGTTGCCGAGAGTCATTCAATATCAGTATAGGATCTTGAACAACTTCTATAATATTTATTAAAATAACCGAAAAAATTACCAAAGCCCTTTTACGCCCCTCCGAACTGATAAGCTTCTGTGATTGGTCGAAATGTGTGTCTTAGATCAAAAGAGGTACGTAACAAAGACCTTGAAACTAGCCCTGCTGTACTTCATGGCATGTATAGATTTTCTGAGCATGCAGTTGATTAGAATGAATTTTATCTTTACATATTAATTTTTATATTCCTAATTCGCATACGCAAATTATAAATTAGATTCATACATTTATATATAACTGTGGTCAGTGGCCCCAGTCGACCAATTCAAAAGATGCGGGTTGGTTAACTAGGACTGCGGCCCCAGCAGGTAAAGATTCGAGTCGACTTAAGCGCCTTAGCTTCTGGTTAACTATTTTCAAATTTCAGCTTCTCAGTTTACCCACGTTTTCGAAGACTACTTGTTTGCTATAAAGGATTTCGCAACAGATGTAGCTTACCAAACACCATAAAGAAACTTATGAGAAAGGTAGATTTAGAGTTACCCATATAGGTCAGAGTGTTGCTCAAATGAAGTGGCAATGGGCGGTGTCCCAATGCTCTGCCAGGACAATAAGTGGAGCCGCAGACTCGCTGAATGGTGACTAGAACGGGACACTGCAAACCTGGCAAACCAAAATCCTTATGCTCAGGTGATGTTAAGTAGATAAACGGCAACGGTGGATACTTAAAACAACCTGTAGGATAGACTAAAGAAACATTATTTTAGACTCAATAAGAATATATCGATAATCGAAAGGTAAAACCTCTAAAGTGCCATTTTAGGAAAATGTTATTTATTTAAAGTAAATTTTTTATGATAAGTATTTTCATGGAACTCGTACAAACGTTAGCATATGCAACCTAATGGTCAATTAAAACAAAGCATCACCAAGTCCTTCTATTTTACGAGATATGAGTCGATTTTCGATCAAGTGCCCTTTAGAGGTTTTACTTTTCCACCATAGATATTAATACCTATAACATTTACACCTAGAATTACCTCAATTATAAAATTAACAGCTGCAGTTCAAAATCAACAAATCAGAAGTGTCAAAAATGCTTGGTCGCTAAATGTCAGTAGATTGCCTTCATATTTGTTCTACAAACGAGAGCCTCATTCAGATCTCAGGTCTGGAATACACATTCCCATCCGGTGACATTCAATTTGAGTTTTGAAATGGAAACTAAAAGCTTTCATTCTGTTATCTTTCGAGAGTCGAGAGCGAGCAGGGTTAGCGCAGAAACGCATCAACTTCAAGATAAAAAACGATATAAAAAAATCAACACCAGATTACAATAACTTTGAACATTTGAAAGGAGAAGACCCAGTAATCCTAAATACAGAGGTTCCAAAATCCTTTAACCATTTTGCTTGCCCAAATGTCATGTGGTTCCGTAATAGCATTTAAACGAAATCCTAGCTAGAAACCGATTTTTTTACTGAAGAGATAAGATTATGTAAGGTTTAGTTGGCAATCTGCACTAAGTAAATCCTATTTTAAAACACGCAACGGTGGTTTTAAAGGACACACTCTTCAAAACTCCCACACTTACAAAAAAAAATTGTCAGTGTGATGCTTTACTTTTTTGTCCATCTTTTGTGCAATGTCGCCTTTATAAGAAAACATGAAAACGTTTTGTCCCTTAATCCGAGTGTAATTTAATTTTGCATTTAAAACCTCTTAAAGATTTTTAACAAAGATAAGATACTTCGTAAGCCCTACCTTCTAACGCCTTACAAGTATGTAGTAAACTGATTTATTAGAGTACATTTTTAAAAGAACGAAAAAGATTATAATTTAAGTAAAAGATACACACGTAATATTTTAAGCTAGATTACATATTTACAATATTTCTTATAGAAATAACCATAATTTGAAGTCAAACACAATATAAATTGAAATTAGCTCAGTAGCGCTAGAGACAATACGGATCACTCACTAGTCGCCGTGACCGGAATTTTTTCACAAACTTTGTAAGCGACTGTAACACGTACTGAACAAACAAAGAAACACATTACAAAGCCATAAACCAAGCAACAAAGGCACCGACGAATACGTGTTGAAACTGATCCATCATGTCTCCTTTTAAAATAACAAAAAACTCATACGATCCACACAACAGATGTTTTCCTAAAAAACCGACCCCTATCGACCCTAGTAGAAAAGGACGCCGACTATAATTTCTATTAAAATAACTGTAATTTCCTAAATTATCTTCTATCGTAAACGTTTAAATGCAAATATGGCATTCTGATGTATTAATGTGGTCAAAGTTTTGACAAATTGGAGCTAAGCTCGTGTCAAAGAATTAATATTGTTTTACAATATTTGGCAGGTGTTCTAAATTTTAGTAAAGTCATCATTTATCAAAACTATTTTTTGTCTCTCAAAACTAATCTATTTATCTCCTATGTAAAGATTCAAATATGTTTTTTTCTTGCTAGCCGCGTCTACTGAAACATGACTAATGAAGACATGGTTATACAAAATAAAGTACTAGGTGACAATCTAAGACTATGAACCGTTAACTGTTATATAAATCAAGTTGTTTTCCATTTGCGTCTGCGTCTATAAAAGATAAAAAAATGAGATCATGTTTTGTTTGTCTTGCATTAATTTTAAATTTGTTTTAGACATACTTTCTGATAAAGGCACAAACATCTCTAAAAATCACAGATATTCGATGTAGAGACAACGAAATGACAACTACTACAAAATTATGTTTGCACATGAGCAGTTTTGGTGTAATTACTAGATATTGCTGTTGCACAATACACTTATACTTTTATCATTACTCAACCGATATAATATGAAATACAACCATCAATATCTAAAAGCAAACATAATATCGACCAATAAAGAGTCCGCATATCAACATGCAAAATTCCAATTAGATTCCAAACATATGAATGTGATAAGCCAACTGTTATTGAAGTCCTTTATCTATGTAATTAGAAAGGAACTAAGCTGTAACCATTTGTATTTATAATGGGAACCTTCGAGTGCCATCCAGTCATTTGTTTGATAACGTAAAACGGTTGCATTAACGAACCAAATAATCATCAATATTTCAAATAAAGTAAACTAAAAAGTATTGAAACAAATAGAAACGTTATATCCATGAATGTGGAAATTCCAATTAACCTTTAAAGTTATTCATCGCTTCTGTTTATTATCAAGCCATGTAATGGGGCTTTAGACAGTTTTCTTATAATTGTGTTTGTCACTCCGTGTGAATCCGCCCAAGAAAGCCGCTCTGAGCCACGTAATGCAATCTGTAAATTTATAATCAAAGTATTCGTATTGATGGTTAACGGAAAACAAAGAGCTACGTACTTCTAAACCACAAGTGACATCAAGAAGCCAGAACACGACGCTGAAAAATAAATGAAATTGTCAAGTGGGTACATGGGGACTAAGGGTAAGTGGGAGCCGTTAGCAGACATTCAAAAATTATCTGCCACAGAATCGGGCGCTCACCGCCCGCCGCGGATTTGTCATAAGGGAGTGCGCCATCAAATATTCAATTTTAAAACAGCCGCTAAAAGCGAAACGTCATCGCCAACGCAGACACAGCTGAGACTTGGCGATTTAGAAATTTTACTACAGATGGGACACGCACTCCAGGAAAGAGATAAGTAACAAATTGTATTAGGTAAAATGAAGATGAAAAAACATCGTCTCAGATGTCGTGAAATTACCTCCTATAAATGTTTAGAGGGTGTGTTAGTGACATTACACGAAATGTCTCTTGAAAATGATTCTGTCAAGAACAAGAAAATAGCACAGAGTAGGAAAAATTTCATTAGCGCCAATCAAAATGACGAGGTCAAAAATGAAGCTCGCAAAGAGAGTCGTAATCACGGAGTCGAGCAAGCACCCCTCGACGTGAGGTCTTATTAAAGGAATAATATTTACAAAACGAGACGCCTCAGAAATCCCCAAATTAAGATCTTGCCGAAACCCGCCCAACTTCCACAAAGTGGAATCATTAAATTAAAAATGTAAACTTTTCTCTTAGCAAGGTAATGGGCATCCCGATGTAGATAAATAGATGGAATAGCTGCAAAAAGGAGCATTTTCCTGTTCATTAAATTTTTCCTTCGCTTTTTTATTTCGACCCCTGGTGCTAATTTTGTTGGAATTCACGCCCCTCAGCCCCTCCCGCTGGGGCTCAATCACAGAAATTTTATATCCGGAATTAAATAAGTACCCGACAGAATTACGCACAAAATTTAATATGGGCTTATTTTAAGCAAAGTAGCTTCCTTAATTATACTGAATAATGCTTATTGGATTTGGATGTTTGTTGCCCGTTATCCTACTGCTGGACACTAGATTGACATTTTAATCGGATATCTTTGTATTTCTTGTGATAAAACAGTCGGTTTATACTCTATCAACAGTGTTGTGGAGATTCTATGATAAATTGTCAGGCAGAAAATCAGGAAGCAAAATATTCTCATCAGTGGCATCTTATTCCAGAGGGTGGTTTGTGTTGCTAACTCAATTTTCTATAAGATCCAGCCGTACATCGCAGCTCGAAACGTCAGCGAGCTCGGTAGCAAATGCAATTATATCCACTAATATGCCGTCTGCGACCGCCATCACCCACCTCCGCACTGCTTCAACCGACGCCACCCTTTAACTGTTTTGAGGGGATCACTTGAAATTTAGTTATAATGCTCTTGCACCTGGAGTTTGCTTATCAATTTCGTGCCGAGTAAGACAAGCAACCGTAAGATCCTATTCGGTGTCTAACTTTTCAAGATTGTCCAAATTTGATGTATTTTAAGTTCTTGTGAAACTTAAAACAATTCAATATAGATACAGAAAATGTCAGCAAGTACCAATCTCTTATCGCTTCAGCTTGATATCAAATTCCTTTATAAGATATTGATTGGTGCAAATAAGGAAATCGAATTATTCAATGTCCGCCCCTCATTTGTTTTCCGCTCCCCCACAGCAGAGATGAAGAAATTCTTTCTGAGTTTTCGATTACTTGTCCAATTAATTTTATAGATTCATTTGTCTTAGACCCTTTGAAATATGTTGTAAACGTTAAAGTAAATAACCTATTCCCCTGCAATTTTATGCTTGTGCATAAATACATAGGTATCATTTTTTATCTGTTTTGAATGTTTTAATTATTTCCGTCCATTTATCCAATCTCAGTCACACTTTCATATTCCTTCCTCGATTAGGAGAATATGATAGGACATGAAGAGTTCGGTATTTTGCTGAGAGGGAAAGTTCATGTTCCGTTTCTCATCACGCGTGTTCGAGCAAGTGGGTGAGTGCGGTTAGTAGCCAGAGCAACGCACCGGTCATTTATGTCATAATTGACAGAGAACCTCATTAAGCACAAGTATTCTCACATACTGCACATGTTAACACAACACCTTGTTTCATAGGGTCGTCAGTGGCTGTCACAAATGCAACAACAGTAACGCATTATTTAACATCATCGTTCGTTGCAATTTATTTAAGCGACTCTACAACAATTACGTTTATTAGTTTGTCCATAAGTGTATTTATTTGTTGCAAGTAACTTCTCTTCATTTCTGGTCTTGGTGTGAGCGCGGCTGATAGGTCCAGCCTTCTTCCTTTAGCATCAACAGTTAAAAACTACGATTGATAGGTAATAAGTAGTGTCTACATCATCACTTATTTGACTCCTCAAAGCTCATTGGCTGATGGCCATTTAGTATTAAAATATGTACAATTGGCCACAGCCAGCCATATAACCTTCAATTGTGTTTAACAGTGACCATAATGAATCGACAATTGAATTGACTATGACCGTTTCTACCAATCACGTTTCAATATTAATCGTGCTGTATTGCGGTATGTCTAATTGTGTTATCCATGACTAACATACAAGGATACTTTAAATACCTATTCTACTGAATAACTCATATTAAGTTTAAAGTTTCTTCTTATCTGTGATAATAAACAAATCTATTCTTGAGATTAAAGGTTGTCTGGAAGAAACCGCTTTTAGCGATATGACCGCCTAGATGTACTAAAGTAAGTTACTTTATTTATTGTATCTGAGAATTTTTTACCGTGCAATTAAGAGTAATTGAATTGATGTGCAGCTACCCCATGGTACTCGAACTAACATGGTAATAGAACTCGTAATACTTCCATAAGTATTACGAGTCCCATGCATATATTGTTTGTATCCATAACTTCTAATATATAGTACTTATCTACCTAATAAATGTCAGAAAGATGTATAAATATCTATGTATCTAGACTCGAGACCTAAATAGTACTTATATCAAATTTCGAATAAATTACAACTAAAGTACTAAATTGTTTCTTTATTAGATTTGAAACTAAATCTAACGAAATACGTTCAAATGCAAAGTTAGACGTCCTACATTAACACAAACATTTTAAAATAGACGATGATATTTACTGATTATAACAATAAGTGGTCGGACGAGGTGTTAAGAGAATACCTATTGTTTAAGCTAGCGTGAGCGCGGGGGCGACGACGGTAGTGGGGCGGCGCGGCGAGATCAAAGCGGATTGACATTGAGATGTGACCACACCTAATAAGTCCATAGGTAAGTAAACGGTGGATCTGACTGAGGATTAATAATATGATTATATTTTTCATAGTATAAGTTAGGTTTACTTTTTAGTTAGGGATTGTAGCTAACTCGACAATTAGGTGAAAATTCTGATTACTCTATGAATTTCTACTTCAAATATTTAGGTAGCTGGATTATTAGAATGGCGGTATGAATTGGGAAGGCATGGCACCGCATCCTCCTCGCAGAAGATCTATATTTTATAAGGCCTACGTTAATGACAATTTCTGCGAAGTAAGGTCAGACAAAAACTTATGTCAAAGTATAGTCACGGGACTAATGTTCGTGAAACACAGCATTCAATGTAGCATCAGGATGTAAAACTATTAGACCCAAACATGCGACAAAGTGGACTCTAAGAGATAATGTGTGTGCCACATGAAACGAGCAGCAAGATATCGAGACATATCTATAGTCAAGTATTAATTTAATTTAATCGACAATAAGATAGTCAAGTCTCTAACAATTACATATCTTAATTTTCTTTTCAGCAGCATATCTAGACAAAATGCATATCAATCAGGGAACGGCATCATTTGCACACAAAGGGCCAGCATCGTCACCGGAGCAAACGGCACGGGCGGACACCTCTGCGATTCCACAACACTCCCCGAGAAAGGGCCGATTTGCACATCAAACGTATTGCACATAATATCGTATGCGAAATATTGTCGCTCAAAACTTTTTCAACTATACATTTACGGAGAAAATTTTATATTGTAAAGAAGGATTTCTTGTAAGCTATCTTATTTAACCTCTGCATCACGCTTATTATTGTTGTTGTTGTTATTTTTGGTACAATAAAGCGTTTACATACATACATACATACATACACACATACATACACGCTGCAGATCCTAAGATGATTAAACATACAGTATTAATATTGAAGATGACCATGACAGCAAGAGATATGTCTCTTGTTGTAAGTCATCTAGGTCTTGATTTAAAAACCATAGGCCAAGGTTTGGAACCCTTATTACTAAATTCCATGATCAACTGTCGAGGTGGTCTTACCTCGGTTTAGAAGCGACACAAAAAAAATTACAAGAAAATTTTAAGAAATAAATGTTTCCTCTGTTTCTTCTATATACAAATTACTTTCTTACTTTTGCAATGATAATATTTACTAATTTATCAGATCTTTATTAATAAATGCACAGTTTAGTATTTTATGTGTATATTTTATGGTGGTGTAGGTCTAAAAAATATTAAGGATATTTTCAAACATCCTGATTTAAAAATAAGTCCCATTGTCGGAACCAGCAGGATCGAGGTGTCGGGACGTGGGACCCTTTGCAAAATCATTTCCATTCCGTTTTCCGAAGTGAAAATTGCCCACGGCCGGTCAAAGGGTTAACAATTTAGTGTTTATTTGAATTCAGCCTTTGTTAGTTTAAAAGGCGTTAGAATGTAAACGGATCCTTTGTTGTGATTGCCGTTTGTTTTGCTGCAAATGTTTTGAATGAAAGGGACTGGCTAGGAATTTACTTTGTTGTTATTTGAGTTCAGAAAATTGAATTTAAGACATATTACCTATGTACCTAAAAAAATTTAACGCGTTAAATTTACTGCATACATTAACAGATATATTTTAAGGTTTTATATATGGTAATTGTATGTATGATGCACACAAATCTAATATCTGTTTATGTAATACATGTGTGCTAGTTTCAAATGGTAACATTGTTAGAACCGTTACCTAAACCTTTCTATTGCGCATATAGCAAAAAGTTGATGTTTTAAATGTTATTATGATCCATTCTGTTCTAACGCTTCAATACCTACAATAGTAATAAAATAAGCGGAATCAATTTATATTTGACGATAAGAATTAAAATGACGTTCCTCTTTATCTTAATACTGTCGAACGAGCTACCGTTCAGGACCAATAATTATAATAATACTTAAGCACATAATAGATAGAAGACAGACGTTGAGACTTAACTACCTACTATTTAATTTAAGTTAAGAACTACTTTCCGTTCTGAAAGATAAGTCTCAAATATTTAATATACTTACAAGTTAGGTATTCTAACAATAAACATGATAAAAAAGATAAAAATTATGCCACTGAATATTTTACTCAATGGAGATTGTAGTAAAGAGAGATATATACTCGTACATATGCAATTTCTATTGAAATAAGATTAGGATTAGGACTTCTCTGTAAATTCTCGGGTATTTCTAAACGCAATAAGAGCTGGATAAATGGCATCAGCATTCCCTATCTATATCTTGAAGACCGAATGCAACGTTAACAAGGCCACTCAGTGTTGCAATGATAAATCGAATGCAATGCGTAACATTCGGCGCCATTGTACTCCTTTATAAGTACCACAGCAGGCATCATTCCTCAATAAGGCCTCGCGGCGGGGTGCCCACGGTAGCTCCACGGTCTCTTTTTGTGCGACCAGCGTTTTATCAAACATGTTAATGGCCGGCTTTATAGAGCCAACAAAAGGAGCGTGCCAAAGGAGGCGTTAAATCCTTTACGATTTGATGATGATGATCACGCATTTGTCATAGGATCGGTTTTGGGTCTTGTTACCGGTCATGCGTGAGTACCGACAGAAAATTTAATTGGTGATGTTGGTGTAGTAAGTGATTGCAACGTTACTTTTGAAATTATGTATTATAATTATGAAAGAATTAGATAAAAGTATGTACAGTACTTACTCATTTGAAGTCAATACCACCAGTTTCAAAGGAGGATAAAATAAATAAAAAAAACACACAATCATGCTCATAAAACTAAACATAAGCTAACGCATTCAATTAATATACTACACATTAATTGTAAATTTATCTGTGATTTTTTTTGGGATTTGAGTTTTAATAGCTAGGGTGTAACCTGGAACCAAAACAACGACAACTAACATTTCACCCACAGCAACTTCAAGTACACTCAATACAGTAAAATAAACACACCACTGAGACAAATGCAATCAAATGTATAAATTCGGAGTCACGATCCAATCAGGCAAAAAATGAATAAGTAAAATGATCGATCAAATTTAATTCCAATGGTGAAATGGAACCTACCTTTAATGCTATGGATGGAATTTTGCGAAACGAACCAAATCATAAAACAATTCAAATAAAACACATCGACAAGCAATTTTGTTGGAAAAATAATACTGTATTAGAATCCTGTGTTGCGGGTGTGTCGTCTGGTCTTCCAGGCTACCCCCTTGGCCAGCGAGCGACCGGCTGAGCGGCCTAGCTCGCCGAACGTTTCCGAACGCTACTGAACCCGGGCGAGCGAAACCGAACGCGCGGCGCAAGCAAGTTAGCGACATACCTGTCTGGCGCTTTCATTGACAGGCACCTGAAATGAAGAAAAAAATCGATCCAATTCGTTGAAAATTTTAAATTTTTCAATAATTTTGATTCTAACGGAGAAACACAGATAAATTTACATGCAATATTGTAAGCAGGTATGTTTTTCCTTATTCTAACAAAGTTAAAACTAGCAAATATGTCATCAACGAAAACGAAGTCCCATTAGCTGCAGTTGTGGAAGTAAGAGCTGCATCACAATTGTAATCATATTAAATGAACACTCAATCAAAACAAAGAATTTGGTCTACATAGAAAAAAGTCACGCAAACAAAAAAACGTAGCACAAAAATTAAAAGTAAACTTTACAACAAAAGTACAAACAATAATGTGGCAAAAACAGTTAAAAACAACATTGCAAGATGTATTAGGACAGTTGTTAAAATATGGGGTAGCGTCGAACGCGAGCGGCTTGACTCCGGTGATATTGTGCGCCTGCACGCGATCGTGGCCGAGTTTGCATTCGCACACAGACACTGTTACATTTACAATGCAACACGGCTCGGTGGAGTTCTGATTCGGATTTTTATTCTTTTATTATGTTACATGATATTATGAGTTTCGGGTGGTTTTCGCAAAAGATACCAGAGTAAAGGAGATACGAATCCGTTTTTAAATTGAAATTATCTATATTATTACGAACCTGTCAAGATTGGTTAACATGATATAGTTCACGACTTAACCTAGGTAAATGTGAAATGTACAATTTTTAAATAGTATTTCTGTTTTTAGCTGTACGCTAATCAATTATAGAGAAAAACCACAATAAACATGAAATGCATTAAGGAATTTACCAATAACGTCCGATTAATATTGAGTCATTACGACAAAGTGAAGCCCCTTCCCAATGGACAAATTTATTAGATTATTATTGGACGAGATCACGCAAACGAAATCGTAAAATTAAAGGAAATCAATTCCATTAAATTAGATCCAATTCCCTCAACATCAATTCGAACGATATAAGGGTACTTATAGTACGATAGAAACGAATAAGTCATGACTCACATGACTTTGTATGCATAATTACATATCAGCCATTAGTAGCATAGATTATTGTGTTCTAAGAATGAATAATAAAAATGTCAAATCTAACCTGAAAAAAGGAATAAAAGGTATCCTAACACGTGCAATGAATAAGTGTCTACTCTATTGGTTCAGAAAATACATTTCACTTCGAGTGTAAACGGCCACCGATGACTATCGTTTTGTGCTATTTTGCCACAAATACTTTTCTCGTAGATATTGTGATCGACACTTATATTACACTACTATAACAAAATCAAAAGTCACCTACTCGAAAAAACCTATCTATCAATATTAGAACACAAAAAATATGCAAGTCAGTTAATAATTCAGAATCAGCAATCGACAATGGAAATAAAGTCACAGTCACTTTTTTAATAATGGCAACTCAGTTTTTCTTTTTTATTGCCACCCTAGGTTCGTTTGACATTTGAACCGGCTGATGACTTGGCCGCCATGATTGATCGTCGCGACCCAGTAAATGAGTGCAATTTAGCATTTATTTTCCCTTGTATTCGATGTTTGTTATTGTTAACTGCATTAAAATGTGTCCCTTCAAAGAACTAATTCTTCCATCAAATTGCAAAGTCACTTCACCTATATTAAAGTAGTCTATAACCTTTTACATGTCATAAATTAGTTCTTAAAGAAATATGATTGAAATGATATTTACATACAAATTAACTATTGAACTGTGACTAGTAACCATTTGTCAATCGGTAGTATCATTTGGAATCCAACAGTGGTATAGCAGTCTGCGTTCATTGTACAATCATTTTACAGGGCATGTTTCTAAAGTTCAAATTAACATATTACTCAACTCTACATTTTAACAATCGTCTTAGAGCTGAAATCCCGATTTAGATTCTTATTACTATGGTCGGAATGTTCAGAATAGCACAGTATATGTCTTGGGGAGTAAGAAAATGAGTGACTGTGTAAAATTTATCATCGGACCAAGTATCCGCCCTAACAGTAACGAATCACTAGTAAATAAATTGACCACAAACATTTGTGTGCACTTCTTTTCATGTGGCATCCACGAGACTTTTGATATTAATTTCTTTTGCTGCATCTTCCATATTTGTGAGTTCGTTACTTATTTTTTTAATAACTGTTTGTCAGATTCTTCTCTTTAGAATTCAGTAATCTGTTGTCTTTCCAGATCTATTTACTTTCTTTCTTGATATCCTCTCGTAGTTTTTTGCTTCTAGTATTTGATATTATTATGAGTGACAATAAATAAATTACATTTGACAGGTCTTCAAATTAGATTGATACGTTCTAGGCTAAACATTCAATTGATAGTGATGTGCCGGGATGTGGGGGTCTACCAACCTATTTAAGTAATCTAGGATCTGAGGATTTCCTTCAACTCAGTTTCAATGAACAACATATAGTCTGTAAAATGCCCATGTGCTGGTTTTGTTGTTTCCGTATGTGATTTGTGTAATATGACTGCAGGCTTAAAAATAAGGTGAATATCAAATAACAGTACTTATGGGAAATCAAATATCCTCCTGGTTCAGCAATGATAACTCAAGAACTTCGTAATTCCATAGCTCTCTCAATTAAAACGCAGAAATAATTATTTGAAAGCATCCACCCCACTTGTAAATCAAATTAATAATGTAAATACGAGTATCTGTCCCTCCTGTGTACCTATCTAAGTACTTACTAAGCGTCTTTATTAAATATTTTAAGATGAATTTGTTTCCAGTAATGAAATTAAAACAGATGAATTCGTATCATCCATCAAATGAAAATGAATAACAATACCAACCTATATTCATTCTAGTGTGTATAGTGAAAGCGATTACGAGTAAAATATCACTGGCCATGTCAACCAATGGTATAGCAGGAACGTTTTAAACTTTAAAGAATCATTTAACAGATATGAACTATTACGTCGTAGTTGAGTCTCTAGTGAAAAAGATATAATATTATATAAAAAAAAACTACCGGTTATCTACTAGTCCCAGATTAGTGAAACTGATGGTTATGAGATTACATAAATGAAAGTACATCTAAAATAAAATAAAAAAAACAACGTAAACAATTCACAAAGCTCGGTTGCGACTAACTCTTCCGCCGCACCTGCCCTTAATACAAAACTTTTGACACGACCATTACGAACATTTTTTCAGGAAAAATAATTGCACATTTATCCTCTGGGGGGCATTAATTTTCCTTCACCCGCGATTCAAGCCAGGAAAACAGCCCAATTAGTACATTATTTAAATACGTATTTACGTCAAGTTAGGACCAAATTACACCACAAGCAAACTATAAAGTAAGCTAACTTATTTGTAGCACACGAAATAATAACTTTTAAAAGTAACAAACTCCACTATCAATCCTACTAATCCTATTTCCTACTAATATTATAAAAGCGAAAGTTTGGATATTTGGATGTTTGTTACTCAATCACGCTTCAACCACTAGACGGATTGGGATGAAACTTGGCACACATATAGGTTAGCTCCTGGAATAGGACATAGGATCGTTTTTATCCCGAAAAAACACCCAATTAATACATAATAATTTGTGCAGTTAAGTTGTCCACGCGGACGAAGTCGCGGGCAACAGATAGTAATTTATAAACCTTACCTAACACAATGGTTAAATACCGGCAAATTAAGACAAGAATGTAAAAAATATGAAGCAGCCGTGACCATCGCGTAGATAATAATGGTATTAACTATGGTAATATAGAGTCGGATCTTTCAGAAGTGCGTATAAATATAATGAGAAGAGTGATGCCGCAAATTGCTACGTAATTTAATAATGTCAGTGAGCATGGAAATAGTCGGCCAATTTTTATGTTAAATATGTAAAAGAAATAGAGTTTTTACTTTGGAGCAAATTTGCCGACATTAAATGTCATCATTGTAATTAACTAGGAATAATTACGTACATGGAACACACCACAGGTATACAGTTTGTTGATGTTGATGGTTCATATCACGTTCATCAATATCAGCGTGTTATTTTACAGTAAATCAGAATAATTCAAAGAATTTCATAGCTTACACTGTGACGTTATCCTTTTCAATTTTCCCCTTTCCTTCTCCTGCCCAGGACAACATCTTTATTTTTCTTATTTATAACACTCCGAAGAATTATTATTTTTGAATCGTTTAAGTCCTTGCTCAGTCCTTGTAATCCCGCGAGTTGAGATTAAAATGTTCTCCCACCGCTAATTAAAGGGGTAACTTTTTTACTTAAATGATTAATCGGGACAGTTTCTTTGTTTACTAAATTCGGTTGAATTAAGACGGGTCATATTTCAGAGACGAGCTCTCTTACACAATTTCTTGTTTTGATATGAATTTTCAACCGATGGTGACGAAACCTTAAAACTGTGAGCTCTTTCTGCATTTCCTTCACGGTGTTACTTACCTAGCTTGCGTCATAGTTATTTATATATATTTGTTACTAGCTGTGCCCGCGGCTCCGCTCGTGTGTACTTCAGAATCCGCTCCCATTCCCGCTCCCGCTCCCGCGCCCACTCCCATTCCCACTCCCACTCCCACTCCCACTCCCACTCCCACTCCCACTCCCACTCCCACTCCCACTCCCAGCTCCAAATGTAGTCCAAACTCATCGCAATCTGAAGAGTACGGATATACTTCTATGTGAAATGTATTGCATACTAACCTCACCTACAAAATTATTTTAAAACTAAAAATGTTCATAACTTTTGATCGAGTAAACTGATTGCGATGAAGTAAAGACTAAATGTTAAGTTAAGTTAAGCCCCATGTTTCTGTGAAAAGTTCATCAAAATCCGTTCAGTAGTTTTTAAGTGATGCGTGCACAAACTCACAGACAAAAATTTCAAAAATAATCGAAATGTGTTCTGTTGCTTATCCTTAGACGCCCCAAATATTTTTTTTACAAATATCTTTAATGTACAGACACGCGATGTTTACGATTTTATTTATTAGATTATTATAACCCTTTCATGTGACACTATATACCGTCATTCCCACGACGTTACGTGTTACTTGACAGTTTACTGGACGGTATCAAAGAATGATTTCATCATTGTATATAGGTATATACAATATCTTCTTGACTTTATAACATGTATGTCTGTGTAAATGTCCGTAATAACTTTAAACTATGTTAAATAAAGTTTGCAACAATTGGCGTGGCTTGCAGCACTTATTCTACCTTTTTTATTATTTATTTAAAAAAGCTATTATAGTAATCCCGCATGACTGCATAGCTAATAAGTGTCATAAATTCATAGCACACGCCTTTTTAACTGCACTCAACTTATTTCCATATTATGGTAATGAAAACGTTATCTATTCCGGGAAAAATATTCAATTTATTGATAAATGTTATACCTACAAGTAATCAATTGTAGAATAATAAAAACATAAAGAAACTCAAAGTACAAAAGATTGTTAAGCAGTCAAAGAAAAACTGGAAACAGTTGCACATAACAAAGATTCAACGGTTCGCTTTACATTTGAAATGTAAGTGAATAAAAACACAAAGCACAAGCAAAAATCACGATTATAAACAACAGTGTTGCAGAAACTTTGTCTGACTGAATGTAGGAATATGGGGTTGTAATTGTAACGGAGTTGATTTCGGTTCCATTTCACTCTTTCAATATAGCGAATACTAAGAGTCTACATAGACTAGAGTCACACATAAACAAGTAAAACGAACAACTTGCGATCCGCAAATCAAAATGGATGTAAGTGTACATAAAACGTTGTAAGTACATATAGGCCTTAAGACATCAAAAGGTAGAATAAAAGGTAACAGGAGCGATTAGCTTGGGGCAGTACTGAGTGCCTCCACGCACTCGCATGGTCACGATTTATTGTAACATCAAAACTCGTTACATCCACAATCATGTGCACTTTTGTTAAATCTAATTCTCAAGCTCTTAAGGACTCAGATTGAAAAGCAATCGTTTTAGTAAGTGCACATATAAATTGGCCAATTCCTCTCAACACGGTAAAGTCTGAACTGTTTAAGGAAGATGCTTGTCTAGACTAGAACCAGTTTACATCGGAAACGATTGGAAACTATTGGTGGTGGAACTATTTTCATTTCACCATGGCCAATAAGTTTTGTATACCTGTCTATTAAAGTTTATATTGCAGAAAGACATCAAAAGAATAAGAGGATAACAATGAGGTTCCTAATAAAATAAACAAAATATCGTTGCCAATACTTTTAACCAATATTGTCATCTATACATATAATAAAAGAGTAGAAAAAACAAAAGAAAAGCGAATCTGTACATTGAAGTTAAAAAAAAAATTTCACTGCCCGGACGTTACTGAAGACCAGTAGAGTCCAAAAATATAAATAAAAAAATTCTTATCTGTCTGTATGTATGTATGTATGTACGGGCTAATCTTGGAAACTGCTGAACAGAATTTGACAGCGTTTCACAGTTTAATAGCTTTGAGTTCGGGCCTCATACTGGTATAAGTCATATCTCAATAAAATGTCAGGATGCTGATATACAAGTTGACCTCTCATTTCATATCATTTGTATGAAAGTGTAGTTCAACATTACTGGTCGTTGCAAGAACTTGACAGAAAGTGACAGAGATGTTTTAAAGCTCATTTATAGATTTATTTTTGCTGATGTATTTCAGGTATTTCCACAAGTCTCGATACAAAAAGTTCGTTATTCGATAATTAGTGGCCCTGTATTAGACCGGTGATCGTCGACAATGTCAATATCGAAGCTGTTCAGGAGTACGTCTGCCTAGGACAGACAATATAGTTGGGTAGGATCAATTTCAAAAGTTGACAGAAGAATTCAGTTAGGGTGGGCAGTATTCGGAAAACTGCGTCAAGTCTTTACGTCACCTATTCCACAATGTTTAAAGACAAAAATCTATAATCAGTGCGTCCTGCCTGTCATGATTACAGCGCGGAGACGTGGACACTGATGGTGGGCCTGATCCACAAGATTCAAGTGGCTCTGCGAGCTATAGAGAGGGCAATGCTAGGGGTCTCTATGAGGGATATGATTCGGAATGAGGAGATCCTATGAATAACGAAGGTGACCGACATAGCCGAAAGAATTAGTAAGCTGAAATGGCAGGTCACATCTGTCGTAGTACCGACGTAGTTGGTACAGACGGGTTCTAGAGTGGGACGCGACGTCCCACGCGCAGGGTGCGACGCCCTGCCGCCAGGTGTATGGACGACCTGAAGATGGTGGCCGGAAGCGGCAGGATCTGTAGGGCGTTGTGGCACTCATTGGGGAAGGCATGTCCAGCAGTTTGACAGACATTTTGTTGTACAGTTAATTGGATATGCAACATAGGAAGGGAATAGGAGGGGAAGGAAGTCGGATGGAAAAGAATAGAGGGATTAGGGTAAGAGAGGAAAGATAAGGGGGCAGTGGTAAATAAAGGGTGTAGGAAGGGGTGGATTAAGGGAAGGGGGAGAGGTAGGAGTAGGGAGAGGGAAGGGATGGGGGAAAGGGTTTTCAACGTTGGGGGGGGAAGGAAATATCACCTAATTTGCACAATATTAAAATATAAAAAAATTATTGATTATATGATAATGTCAACTTTATTAAAAAAAACCGGCCAAGTGCGAGTCGGACTCGCCCATGAAGGGTTCCGTAGCAGTACGTAACATAATATAAAAGTTATTGTAGTTCGTTGTAACTTTGATCGATGTTTTAATAATAGTATTAAGGTCTACGATTTATGTCGTATTAAAAAAAAAAATTTACTAAATCTCTTTCAAACCAATTTTCGGTGGAAGTTTGCATGGCAATGTACATCATACATTTTTTTTAGTTTTATCATTCTCTTACAGGGGGGGGGGGGGGGGGACCACACATTTTACCACTTTGGAAGTGTCTCTCGCGCAAACTATTCAGTTTTAAAAAAAATGATATTAGAAACCTCAATATCATTTTTGAAGAACTATCCACACGTATGGGTTTGATGAAAAAAAAATATTTGAGTTTCAGTTCTAAGCATGGGGCACCCCCAAAATTTAATGTTTTTTTTTTCCATTTTTGTGTGAAAATCTTAATGCGGTTCACAGAATACATCCACTTACCAAGTTTCAATAGTAAGTTCTTATAGTTTCGGAATAAAGTGGCTGTGACATACGGACGGACAGACAGACAGACAGACAGACATGACGAATCCATAAGGGTTCCGTTTTTTGCCATTTGGCTACGGAAACCTAAAAAACTGTGGTCCAACGGGCGAAACCGCCGCCGGAACGCTAATTTTTACCCGACTTCAAAAAAAGAGGTTCTCAATAGGATAGTATATTTTTTATTTATTTTTATTTTTTTATCATATTTTTAATGCATAACCAGATTAATAAATTTCTTTTAGGATTTAGTAACACGTAATACATAAGAATGTGTAATGTTAAGTTGTCCACGCGGACGAAGTCGCGGGCAACAGCTAGTTTAAGAATAATAATGTAGTAAACATAATTTAATAAATGTGCCTTTTAACTATGTTATCGTCATGTATTAAAAATAGGTATTATTATGAAATGCAGGTACTTAAATTGTACACTAACAATGTATGGATGGAGGTAACAAGACATTGCAAATTTCAACGTCACAACTCATAGCTGCTGGTGTAAACGGCCACCATAAAACTGAATTGCGTTGTTGAAACAGCTGGCAATAATTTTTCTTTATACTTAGCTGCATCACGCGAGCCAATTAGAGTAAATTATTTACATTATATATTATAAGTTAAGTAATCTTAGTAATACTAATGCATTGGAGTTTGTTAAACTAGAATTATTTCTCAAACTTTCATACTGGCTTCTTATAATTTTGTTAAATTCTTTATACTTATATGTTTAAGGTACGATATGGTTTCCGATGACGTGACAGAAAATACCAACTCGTATGGTAAGAATTATACAAAAATACGTAGTTAAGGCAGTTGATACAACATAGCACATAAAAATTGCATTGACTAACATGAAGGCAGAAACCAAGTTGCGTATAACAAGACTAAATGAAACATCCATTTTGTAAAAGCTTTGCTGCTGTATTCGTTTATATTTTAGCTGCCACTGGTACTTCCGGTCCGCATACATCATTCGACGATATCATTAAGACATCATAATAGTGTGGGGGAAACGAAACAAACACAATCCACTTTGTGTAATTCAGGAAACAGTGTATTATGTACTCACTACTGAGTGAGGAGAAATGCACTTTGATTTATCACTCAATTATTTGTTACAATTCCCTAAGAGAGTGGCTGACATCTTTATGATGTAAAAAAGTATAAAGCCCGTCACAGACGCAGCTATAGTATAATTATATTATTATAAATTATAGCTATATATATAGATGATAATATCCTATGTTTCATTGACCACACATGCAGCTATTATATATATTTCTATTACGTCACCAAACTATACGGTAATATATCGTCGACAGAAATTTAAATTGGCAAAGTGCTAAAATCGATCTTTCAGTTTCCAAACTCAGTTTTAAATTCTATGACGAATATGGTATGTTTAAAAAATTTAAAAATTCAATGTCTACCTATATCCTTTGACATGATTAATATAGGTGCACATACAAAATAGTTACAGTCCCAAAGAAAGAAAAACAAGGTATTTGCGGTACTTTTTTGTCCTTTACACCAATTTAAATTTCCGTCGACGATACATTAATATATCAATATCAGTGAACGAAGGCAAAATATTTATAGCATTATCTTCGTGCTACAATATACATTATATCACAGCATCTTAATATATATTATAGCTCCGTGTGAGACGGGCTTTACGGTGCGAAGTCGCAATTGATTGACAGCCCACCTGATGGGTAGGCGGCGACTGCAGCCCGTAAACCTGCAGTCTTAAGGCCAAGCAAGTGCGTTGGCACCCTGAGGACAATGTTAGACCTCGTGTGCCTGTAATTACCTCCTACCCTTCAAACCGGAATACGACAATGAAAGCATTACTATTTGACGACAGAAATATAAGTATTTAGAAGCTAACAGCAAGAAACCTGCCGTGCCATATTTATCTAAATGTACTCGTATGTATGAATATAAACTAAACTATATTCAAAAATAATTAAGACGCCGGCTAATAAAGCGAAATAGTATAATTACTCCAGTGGCCGCAGGATGAGTATGAGTTAGAATTGCATAATTGTCACTCCAGCCGAGGTATGTATATTATTGCATATATCAAAAATTTTGAGAAAATATAAAAAAACTCAATTAAAAAAAAATACGTTTAACCATATAGAAAAAAAACAAGGCACTTACGTTAATTTTCCTGTCCATTTTTATATTATTATCTTTAATTTTATCAACGAACAGACGAATAGATTTAACGTAAGTACTTTATTTATTTGTCAATATTTTCCATTTCATATATATATATATATATATCATTTTAGTACAATAAAGTGTGTAATAAATTGTTTAATAACAACATGTGTCTAATAAAAGTTTCTATTAGTGAAAGAATCTATGAAAATTTTGCTGGACGCAAGTATTCTGTAATCGATTCCATAAAATGGAGAGTTAGCTGAATGTGGTTTATTCTTTATTCACGTTGGTTTAAGATGCAGCAGTCACAAATTTTAAAGTTTAGCGCAGCAGACAAGAATGGACTTTCATATCAACATTGCTGGCCTAGGCTGGCTAAGAGATGATATCGCCGTATATGTGGTGTATTTTTGAGCATGTTTGAGAAAATGTTAATTATTAATGCTGAAGTAACCCAACATTATATGGGACTGCAATATTTCAATCAGTGAAAATTAATAATTAGACAACAGCGCGAAATATTCGAACAATTCACACTGCAACGGGCGAGCTAACTACAACCAACCGATAAAAACTTAACAACGTACACTTATACACACAGTCCAGCCGAACATAGAACTCTTTACGTGTATAAGTTTTCTATAATCATTCTGTCGAGGTGTGCTATCGGACTTAGTCAATTTCCTATGGGTACTTCTGCTTTCAACTTTATCATGCAGATTATTTCTGCTGCCATCAGTTGCCAGTCCATCTGTCAGGAGGCACCCAAATACATTTTCTATCACTGAAAATTATTATTCAACTTTCAAGCATTCCACGTAGCATTTATTTACTTTAAGAATGCGCGATCTTTTTCACAATCAATCGACCATCAGAAATTCTAACAAAATATGTCATTATTTCACGTCCTTCCCACATAAACACGAGGAGTGACTGACAATTATTAAAATTACCTTCCTTTTCATAAAATTAAGTGATCGTCTGATTCAGTGTATCTTATAGATCCCATGGGGTTCAGAGTGACCATTTAAATTCTGCAGCAAAATGTTAAACATCTGATCAAAATTTTTATAATATTTAACCAAACTGTCTAAAGTTTCCGCGAAACGTACATGTTATGGGCAGACAGATAAACCGCATAAATTCGATTTCATAATACGTATGATAATACGACTTTGTGGTCTGGTTTGATACTCAAGGCGTCATTCATAGCATACCTAATTGTATGACGATATGTAATAGTAAGTATAACAAAATCGCTCCGTTTTCTGTAAATTGACAGCTGCTGTATCGTAGGCAACGCTAACCTACAGTAGAAGACTGCACCGCAGAAGAAAATTATTGTTTGACAACTTCAAATGTCTTCACAACCAATTTGAACAATGTAATTTTTCCTTGTTCAATATTTTCTGATCTCGTTTTGCACATGCCACTTAATGTCCGTTGCACTGAGTGACTGTAAGTATATATCTGATTCGAATTGACACGAAGAAATGCTGGCTAGTTATGAAACTGTACAATAATTATTAAATAACTAGCGAATGAAAAAATACCTGAGAATGGAGATTGCCGGATAAAGAGCACGATTGTCTGGGATTGCATATTGAAAAAACATGCAACCGAGATAAGGCGTTACATGGCTGAGTGAGTGCACCGCGGGTGAACTGGCTAATTGCATTTCCTACCGCGTTACTACACTGGTGCATAACGAGTGCACTATTGCTATTACTTAGCTAGTTATCACTAAATTACATATTGTTAGTTATTTCTATTACGTATGTCGGGTAGCAGCTATCTAATTATTATGAATGGTTAAGCCACTTTTTTTAACTAAACTTGTTAGTGGCAAATCAACTCGGTGGACATAACGTCGTACAAAGGACATTAAACGACCTATTTATGATCTATACGCGCGCATTAATTAAATTTTATTTGGAAATGTATCTGTGTATATAGTAAAAAATACAAAACCAACATCACAGCATTGCTCTTAATTAAACAAAAAGATTTCTTGATGTGTCCAAAAACCTTGTATAGATTTAATAGTAATAAAGATACTTTAAAAATGAATTATATAATATAATTGTCAAAATTTTCCCTGAAGAGTCCCTTTAATAGGTACATGCAATACAATCCCTTCCGCGAAAGTACAATATTTTAAAGGTTTGTAATGCTTTGCTTATTCTACGCTTTCTAAGTCTTTCTGGCATAGATCATTTCATGGGTAAACATTAGAAAGGCGCTATGGTAGATTTGATAAATCCAAATCTATTGTTTCAAGCCGAATGGACGTGATCTCAGAATTATACACTTTCACGATTTGATCTCAATCGATTGACACCCGAATTGATAGCTGTCATCATAACTCAAACAATAAAATAAATAGAGCTTAAAGTTGACCTAACAAATCTTGGGCGATATTAGCAAAAGATAAAGAGTAAGTACTATCTAATATCATACACATACCATAAATACGAAGTATGGATGTATGTATGTATTGTATGTCGGTCAATCAAGCTAATAAGTGGGCTAAAGCGATTTTAAAGCGAGAGTTTATCTCTGAAATAAGACACAGGTCTAAATGAAAGTCAAAAGTTTATTGCACATGAGTATACTTGGCACACACACAAAAAAGGGCGCAACAAACTACCAATACCGGATAGGTACCTGTTATTTATCACAAACTTGAAAGGACTCAAAGGGAACACGTAAATGGGTTATTCAAAATGGTCAAGAGATGATGCTGTCTAAACTAAACGTTGAGTAAATATAGCTGCTGGCCAACCTCCGCCTATAAACGAATTAAGGCGTTTCTGGGTCACCTTCGTGAAAATTAATGATATTTCAATACCTCTATGCGAGTAAATGCTTTACAAGAGTAAAATCATATCATACAACAAGTACCTAGATATCTACTGAGTAAGTATTACAATAAGGCATCAGTAGACTACTCGACTCCTACACTATCTCTAGCCTTACGGAAGTTGAATTACCGTATCAAACTATTTCTTGAGCAAACAACTGCACTTTCTAGTTGCAACCTTGTCGCTGTTAGCTAAAGTACATGGTGAATAACGTCTACTACAGTTTCTAGAGGCGTATTAATACGAAATGGGTGCAGATGCAATGAGTTGCAGTACATTGTGTAACGCTTATCTTAGAAGTTATGAATGAAAACATTAGCAGTGCAACAATGTAACATTACAACTGTGTTTTGTGTTCAAATAGAAAGATAATCTTATTAACTAGCACAATATAAATTTAATTTACATCATAGAAAGAAACAGATTAGCTTTCTTTTATTTGAACCGTTTTAAAATCAACTTTTACTTATATAGGTATGTTAGACAATTCATTCAGAATGTTTCGTCAGAAAATTTCAGATATGAGATATTCATCTTCTGTCGTACCTCACAAAATGTGTAAAATAATATATATAATAGGTATAGGTATTTATTTAAAACTGAGAATTAAACATTATTATATTTAGTTCAAACTCTGTCATTAGCTTAGCTATGTTAACTTAGTTTTGTAATATATTTTTATGAAAATATTGCTATATAAATTTTTAGAATTTGGAACACAAAGCGCGGCCCCTTTGGTTTCAACAAACAATGATGAGTACAGAGGCACTATTCATAAATTTCTCCCTATTATATAAATGATAAGAGCACGGATTAGCCCACCGGGATAGCAGGATGTGTAAGTAATCTTGTTTGCTGAGAGCCATGGAGTATGTGTTTACGCCTTATTACTGGGTCTTGAGATAGGTACATACTTCCAAGTGAAGACTTGTTGAGGAACAGCTGGCAACATAGCCAAGTATATGGTATAGTGTGCCACACACATTTTACTTTAAAGGGCGTGCTTATAAATAAAATACAACATGCACATGGGTATTTGATATCTCTGTGTCGACTACATAATGGCATATGAACAGAAATGGTGTTTGTGTCTCGGGAACTAAATGTACCTACGTGAAAGGGATTCTGATAGCAAAAACAAGTTAGTAATACCACGTAAAAACAGTCCACTTCGTAACAATAACATATTGCTAATTTGGTTTTCGAGATGCAAATGCATTCGCTTTCTTATGCCATTTGTGTTGTAAAAGTTGTTAGGTCATAATGTGACTGTAATCTGTTAAGTACGAAACTTTTTCCTTATCTACTTAACATGTTATAAAGAAAAGCAGATCAAAATCGAAGGATTTGTCCGGTATGATCCATTCATTTCATTCCAACTGCCTCTTTGCCTTAGGCTGTTTGATTGATAACCAGTCAGTGGTGGATTCGAATGGAATGCTACTGGGGACAGTTAACTTTCGTATAATTTGTACAAGTAACTCCTAGACTTTGTATAACTGAGTACTATTTCTCAATTTTAATACAATACAATACCTATTTAATACACTTTATTGCATGAACAAATACAGTTACCATTTTTAGCGATCTCTTTTAGATTCCATCCTAGTTTCAGAATATACAAAAGTACGTGATTTCACAAGAATTCTACTTATGCTAAATCTGTTTCTTTTCCTCGCGATAGCAGCAAAATTATCAAGAAATTGACAGTTGTTATACTAGTTTATGAGTTTATTGACCATAGTCTGTCAACGCTCTAGTTAATGTTTACACGCGAAAGCTATCTATTGCTAGAATCGCACAATACAATCGTATGTACGATGTTCAGTGGACAATAGAGATATCTGATTCCTAACTATGCATATGTATAAGAATTTTAATTGGTAATAGGAGTTGCAATGTTACGCTGTTTTGATTTAGAGTCGCCGGTTCTATCCTGTCTTCGGCAGATTATTTCTAGATACGAGTAGGTATGCTTTATGGCCGTTGATTTCCATTCGTAACGATGTAAATTATCTACTTGTTAATTTTACGTAAAAGAAATCGTTGCCCGTGGGGTTGATATCCTAGTACCGCTCCCAGTCTATCTGGTGATTTAAGTGACGCATCTGCGGCCTTTAGACTATTGTCCAAATCATCATCATCATTATCATCAGCCGAAAAGCGTCTACTGCTGAACATAAGCATCCATAGAATGCCACTTTTGGTGATCTTATTAAAGGCCGGAGAACGCTGCTGCCGGTCCCTGGTTCATCCCTTAGTCGCTTTGACGACACCAAGTTCTCCAAAGTTGTCAAAATGCTACAGATTCAAGGACGATAAAGACTGATTACCATCAGATGAGCTATCTGTCCGTTTGCCACTCGAGGCCGTCAAAATAAAGGAACCCTTTGTCCAATAGTGGACCACGACTGGGCGATGATGATAAAACCTATAAACAAGTCAACGCGGAGAAACTCAGAATTAGAAGCAATGCACAGCATAATAAGATTATAAACGAGATAAAATATTCAACTGTAAATTAACATCTCAAAATCAGAGAAAATCCTTGAAGGCAAGAAATTAAAATAAAATTAACAACCAGTCAATTACACTCCCCCGGAACAAAATGAGCTATGTCCGTTATAAAAATAGGAAAGCTAAGGGTTGGCAAATTTCTTTCGGGGTCCGTACATTTATTTAATTAATCACATTCTTACGATTGGGGGGCCGCGTCCGAATGTCCGAATATTTCGAGTTCTTTTACAAAATAAGAACTGAGAAACAAAGTGAGACGGATTTGAATTTTTGTGCAAAGTTAATTTGTTTTTTTGAATGCGATTACAAGTCTTTCTGATTAAATTAAGCTAATTAATACTTCCCCTGTCTCAGATGATAAATAGCGAATCTTTTAAAATGCGAATGTGGAGTGTGTTAATCACGCCATAGCGGCTAATCCTAGTTTGAAAAAAAAACTTGGTGCAGTCCGAAGTAACATAGGTAGGTAGGATAAAAAAGTGCATAAACCGTTAGTCTATCACTGCCCAACGCAGAAGCTAGTTTGACAGTGTTTTTGTTATTTTTAATTAGGTAAGCATACATTTTATTATTTTTGTATTTACCTACCTTCTGTGTTATAGAAATGTAATACCTATTTCTGAAGGGGTATAGTATTACGAGTCACTTCCCAACAATCTCGCTTGTAATTACGATATTCTGACAAAAATAGGGGCGCCATTATAGAACTTAGAATAAATAGACACGATACCTTTTTTATTTGTCTGAAAAAATCCTTTTCTCATTGAAAGATAGATTTGACATTTTGAAATGTTGTCTACGATAAATATGGTCAATAAAGTAAAGATTTAAAATTAATTTAAATTATTAATACTTTGTTGCACGTGGATGTATTATATGTCTATAAATAATCCAAGAGCCAGGTCTGTCGGACCGTATTAATTCAGATTATGGATGGAAGCGACAAACATTGCGTCACACCGAACTGAGTAATTTCGATGTGTCGAATCGATTCGCAACTCTACCGCCCAGTGTTAAAACACGCACGAAAATAGAACTAAAAAATAAAAAAGTGCAAAATCATATCGCTGTTACATCTCGAATGGTTCTTTTTTATTTCAATTTTCGAGGGTTCGCTAAACGTTTGAAGTGAACTCTATTATTCGGTTCCCGTTCCGTTGTGACGTAAGCACATTCGGCACTCAACAGCCGTTTGTTATTAAATGTAATAATATATATCATAACGTATTCATATCTGGGATCTCAATGGATATGCCAATTCTATTATTTTGTACTCGCGAGATTAATAATCAGGTTTTTTAGACATATGGTGTGTTCACTACAGCGTATCTATAGATTATGTTGTATACCTATTTTTAATAACTACTACCGATTGAATTAGGTTATTTCAACCGTTTTTATTTTCGTGTTTTGATTGTTGTTAACCTAGTAATGTTTTGTAATGGATAAGCCCAGTATTAAAGATGCGGCAGTTTATAAATTGGTAGGTTTCGTAAGTGCGATACACCCACCGAACTAGTCTACAAAAACTAAGAGAAATGGTTAGTTAATCATACGAATTGCGCCGCAATATTTAAAACTAAATAAAAAATTACATGTTGGTACGAGTCTCGTTTTTCCTAAATCGCTTAGAAATGAAAGAGATAGATAGAGTTGTAGATAGGTACCAGTTCTCCTTAAAAACCTATCGTAGCCTGTAAAGTATAGTTAAGTTACCTTACAAAAACAGTTAACCGTTGTTTATAAACTAAAAGCAGCCTTGAATTTGTGACCAACCATATTCCATGTTAAGAATTGGTACCTATATCTCAATATCGAATGAAATCCAACGCAGTCACGCAAAAGTAAGAAACGTATTACCTAAATAAATATAATCTAATAAGCCCACCAACAACAACGATTTATTATTCCTTTTTCAACATCGCATTACGTCAGTTTCTATTTACCTCAAAATGTTTCATTTGCATAATAGCTTTTTTACCGTCATTACTATTTACGTTAATATTCTGATTCGTTTGAGCGGGGGTCGCGTCGCACGCACAGAAAACATAAAGACAATCTGTATGTGGTGGCCATTTATGTAAATAAATCCACGATACTGTGCTATTATGAAAATGTGTACAAAACGGGAGTGGCCCTCGTATTTACATTTTTGTTGGGTGTGGTTTTGTCCACGAAATAATTTGATGTGCTCACTATGTAAAGATTTTATTCACACAGTGATTTCGAACGTAAAATAAAACCTCCCAGATTCGCTTTTAATCAAAGCTCATAATAATTAAAATTCGCATCACAAAAATGAAATGTAAAAACTTAATAACAATTTCCGTTCGTTTAATCAACAAAACATCAGAAAGCAATAAGCTCTATTAAAGAGTCCGATAGAATTTCTCATTTCATTCGTCTTAAGTCGTCAGAAACAAAGTGCGGCCGTCGTCGGTGGTGTTATTAACGCGTCTAAATAATTACAGAGCACATCAATCAGAGGGCATATGCAGATAGAGCGTTTTGTGCGAGTCAGCGAGCAGTCGGCCCACTGTGCAACCCTTTCTTTGATATCTATAATGATATTTCGAATGAAATTATTAATACTCAGTTCCGAAAACGTGGGCGTAGGGATGGGAACAGTGAGATATCGATTTAAGATATTTACTTAATAGGTAAAGTAAGTAAATATTTTAAATTGATATTTCACTTATACATGGCAGGTATACCATCGAGATTGAATTTCCAATGAAAATGTATGCATACAATATACGGTATGTGCGCGAATAATAGACTAAGATTTATATATTAGTTGCACTTTTTAAAAACTTGCGTTAATTTCGCTAAAATAAAATTAATTTAAATAACGTACTTTCTAATTTCCTACGTATAATCAAAATGATTTAATCGATAAGTTAACCCCTGCGAGCACCTTTCCACAGCACACAATGATCGGCACATTTCGTCTAGAACGCCACAAATTGACCGCAATTAAAAGAACAATGACTAGTTTCAATTCCCTAAACTTAATTTCCTCCGATGCAAACGTGTAACTAACCGGAATATAACGCTTTTTAAATAAATTAAAATAACGATTTACTTCACCGACTTTATGGTAAATATACTCTATACTATATAGTACATGTTACTATGGTACTATGTGTGAGTATTGTATTCAGATACCTATATTTTAGTTATCTAGTAGTAGGACGCTACTATGTCTATTCTGTACTCGATTTTTTCGGTAACTACTTACGCTTGTGTGATATGTTCTGTACCCAGTGCATAAATTAGGTTGTATGCTGCAATAGAACTAGTAAATAGTATAAAAATATTATATTAACGATCCTTTGTAGCAATAAAAATAAAAATTTGTATTTTGCCCTGAGAGAAACAGTGTGGACACACTATGCTATTGGGCACGCGTCAATATTTGAGTGACGTCTTCACCCATCATCGCTACATCACATTTCCATGACGACAACCATATATTTGATATTAGTGTTTAACATTTTATATTATATTAAACCTTATTTTCTTTACAATAACGGTTAATATTTTGTGTTGTATAAGCATATTTCTTTTAGTTTTTAATATTGTTCTGTCTTTGAGAGCAGTCTAATTAAGTTTTTAAGACTATTGAAATTCATTATTGATTGGCAACTGGCGCTAGCGGCCATTCAAAATAGATACGTTATTATGATTATTGATTTTATTCTGGAATGACTTTGTAGAACGTAAAGCTTAATTCAAATCTGTTTCTATAGACAACTTGCCGTGTGGTTCCCGGCTTACAATAGGGCCACCCTTATCTTTCCCGTGGGTGTCATCAAGGCGACTAAGGGATTGCACCAGGGTCGGGCAGCAGCGTTCTCCTATGTGTGTGATCACCAATCCGCCTGCCAAGCGTGGTGATTCTGGCAAATCCCCCAATGGACATCTTACCAAAAGTGATATTCTATTGGGGAGGCCTATATCCAGCAGTGGACGTATTTAGACTGATGATGATGTATAGACAACATTGATATAAGTAGAGAAAGTAAAGGTTAACATAGCATGTTCAGACTAAGGGGGTTTAAAAAGACCAGTAGAGGTATAGGTAGTCGGAATGGACACTCTGATGATAAGTTTAATGACAGAGACTTTAAATGAAATTACTAATACAATGGGTGTACTTATTAAGTAACCGTACAAAATAGTACAAATGCTTACACGAAATTAAATAAAGGAGAGCCTGGAATGTATGGGAAAGAATTCAAATTAGGCGGCTTTCAAATAATGGCTACTGACGAAATACATACATTCACACTTATATGAATTAACATAATAGAAGAAATGAATTTACATGGAGAAGAGAACAGTAAGGTGAAATTTAAAAATAAGTGTCGCGGTAATGCGAGTGGCTTTTAACGTGAAGTGACCTTCACTTCACTCAAAGTGACTAGATACTTTCCATGCCTAGTCGAATACCTTAAGCATTCGAGTAGCAATGAGGAGCAAAGTTTAATATTTAATTTTCAGCTTTTCGTTTCCGCATAACAAATAAAATAAGACTTGTGCGGCGTCACGTCACGAACCAGTTTCACTAATATGCGATGCCACGTTTCATAAAGGACCGAAGTGCATGAATTTGCGTGTAACAACTTTCCCGAAAGTTGTTACTTGTCAGAAACGAGTTCAGTCTGATATTCATCATAATGACAATCATCTAAAAAATACACAGTTTGTATCGCCTAATCGTAAAAACGTAGTCGCAAGCACGATCTGCGAGAGCAATAGGCGAACGGTGAATCATAAAGAATCCATCAACATCAGCACAACACCGATCACGAAATCCGCCATCAATCATAAACATCAGAAAGGATTAAAATCTACGTTGCACCTTCCGAAGCTCGAGTACCCTTGTTTTTCTCAACCCGTAAATACTGAGGGGCGTAAGTATGGCCGGGGGGCGGTAAATATTATCGAGGGGGACAGGGGTGTACCCCCGCCCTGGTGGGGGCACTATCCCTTATCGCGAGCGTTACCCTCGCCGGCGTCGGCCGCTAGACCGCCAAAATGTGGGGCAAATCGATTCCTCTGTCCCATTTTTGTGTGCATCTGGACCACTATCGATTTTTTCTCCCTCTGTGGTGCGATCGATTATTTCATCGCTACTTCTCAGGCATTATCATACCTAAGGAGATGGACTGCATCCTAGGATTGTTTATAAGTACGTTATAATATATCGTTATAAATACGTTGAATATATAAAGTTCTTCGGATTATAAACTGCTTACATTGTTGCTCTACAGGCACCTAAAAATAAATATTGAAATGTGTTTAAAGCAAAATGGTAAAAATGTAAAGTAATTTTATGTCGATTATAAATTTAAACTTTCAATAGTATGACTTTAATTGTAAAATACAGATGATTGAAAATACAGATAGACCTTTGGTCCTTAATTTTTGTGGCAAAGAAAAAAATCGTACCATGATATGTTTTTGTCGTATGGAACGCTAAATTCTATACGTACTATTTTGTTACTAATTTATTTTTCGAATTTCTTTCCTCAAGCAAGGGGTTAAAAATTCATGTAGGGAGAAGTCGCAGGCCACAGATAATTAAGAATATTGAGTTAGGTAATGTTTAAGTTGGAGATACATCTTTTCTATTTAAGAAGCAAGTATGCTTGATTTAAATCTTATAAACCCAGAGTTCTAGTGTATATCCGAGTCAGACTCCTGCAAGGAATTCCAACACTCGAGCTCAGGTAACAGAATGAAAGTTGCCATCCCCTTATAACCACTAAATGCCTGTTTTATAGTATTCATTGACTACTAAACTAAAACCAACATTAAAACATATGTGGACTTTTACAGCAAAACTAAATTATTGCCACCGCTTCATTTAATTAAGAACAAAACAAATATCTACCACAAAGGCAATAAAACGCAATTTACTATCTTTTTAAACCTTGCAACCTTCGCCGCATATTTGATACTCGCCTACTAAGTTTTTATCGATTCCCTTTTAAATTGTTGCAAATTTTTTATTAAGTTTTATTATAAACCGTATATCAGACTTTAACGAGGGCTTTAGACGGCCCTTAAGTAGCCCTTATCTCATTTTGTTGCTTTGTTGTAAGCGTTTCGATATGTTTGCAGGTTGTAGTGTTTTGTCTCAAAGAACACCTAAGTAATATAATACTATATCCTAAATACGTTTTACAAATAATGTATTTTTACTTGAACGATTACTTGTGGTGTATTCGAAGAGTCATTAAATTTTCTATTAAATGTAGTACATAAATTACAAACAGGAACTGACAGTAATTTGCATTTAACTAGGTAGGTACTTATCTCAAAATCTATTTTTGATTACCTAAGTACCTACGTCAATTATTAATTTGGAAGTAAGCTTGTAAATAAAAATGCACCAAATATGTTTATTTAAAAGCGGAAATTCGCTCGCAGCTTATCACTATTTTTTCAACGACAACAAAATAAAATTTAGATAACGCCATCTCTAGATCATTTTGAATAACTCATTTACGTATTAAGAAAAGATATGATGATACAAAATAGTGTTTGTTATTTCAGGATCGCTGTCTGTCACTCTACCGACTTTCATAGAAACACGTTCAGTCGTCATGACGTGATTAAAAACATCCGCATGGAGGACCGGGTATGATGAGTATGAGCATTGGAGAAGGCTTACGTCCCTTAGTGGACGGCGATAGGCTGAAGATGATTCATAAGAAAGACGTTTATCAAATTACAATTTTAAATCACATTTGCACCAATTACGTAATTCAGGCTTAACGTGTTTACTTTCCTAAACAGTTCTTTTAGAAGTTCTCAACAAAGATAGACAGCAATTTAGTTAATTAATATTTAATTATTTATATATGTAAATTGAAGTATCATGGGAATATCAGAGCAAAACCATAGTACATTCAGGAGTATCATATATAATAGACTAATTGTGCGAATGTGTTTCTTGCAGAGGCTTCTTGACTATAATAACTTCATCTTGTCACGATCGAACTCTAGAACGAACTTCTATTTTTTTATATACTGAACGCAGATAGATGTTGATTGAGATAATAATAGAGTCGGGTTGATTTCCCATTGACAGGTTTGAGTTGTTGATGGATGTCCAATAAATACATGTTTGCCTTCTAACCATCTCTACTCGGCTAATCTTTTACGCCAAGTCAAAACCAACTTGGAAATCAGTTGGTTTTGACTCATGGTGCACGGCATTAGCTTGGACGACGTTTTCGCCATATAAATTACATTTTTAAGGAAATTAAGTAATTTTTATTAGTATTATTGTAGGCTAGATATAAGTATGAACTCTTCAGTGACACTAGATACTTCTATAAATGGTTTTATAACAAATTCTCATAATAATGTTTAAAGGTCTTCGAAAATTTCTAAAACTTTTATTAGATGTCTATTTAGAGCAAGTTTTAGTTTCAAGCTTGTAAGCTAACTGGCTTGAAATAGACCGCAGTTTTATTACATTGCATATTATTTCAATTTGATAGGGTAAAACATCTTTGTTTATAATAAAATAATAATCATATTTTGTTTACCAACTTTGTTTAAAACTTGGATTAGACTTTGTCGTTATAGTCTACAATGTACACACTTTCAAACCTAGTAAAGTTAAATCTTTTTATAGGTTTGTTAAGCTGTTTAATGAATGAATGAAAATCATTACAGTATGCTTATATTAATTTCTATTTCCTTTCCTTTCTATGAATAGAGAATGCACGACTGACATTAATTTTCACGCCTCACAGATATATAAACTGCTCACCTATAATTTAACTGGCAATTAGTAAGCGTGTCTCATTCACACAATGCCGAGTGGAGCGAGTCGGGCAAAAACGTTATTTTCTTATGCATTTCCGCCTCCTATTGTCTCGATACTAATCTGCATTGGATTTAATAACGATGTATGATGTGTGCGAGGTTGGTAGAGAGTTCAATTTGCGGACTAGAATTAGAAATAATAATTGAAGTGTAATTTTAGCAGGAATTTTAGGTAAATAGAAGTAGCATGGTATTTAAATGATTTTCAAGAACACAATAAGCGGCAGACAGGCGACAGCGTATTTGCTTACTAGAGCACATGAACAACTAAAAATTTAAAATCTTTTTTAGAATGCAACGACCCAAATAGTCTATAAACATAACACAAAAATGAATTAGGACTCTACATAATATGGTTTCTGATCAGCGAACTAGGAGTTCCCTGTATCTCGGAGGCCAGCTTCCTTCAGTAATCTAAGGTACATTAAAACCCAAATTACATGTCCAAAAACATGCATATGTAATAGTTAAGTAGGTACATTAAGTAAAGGATTAACTGAACTACGTCAGAGTGATTAATATCAGTATTAGTGTAAATTCTATAAATGTGTTTCCAGCACCCTAAAAGATGGATGCCTTGTGTGCATCTAATTAGGTACCTACACTTCTGCTTCTCGTACCTACCTAGGTACCTACATCAAACCGAAACATACGAGTATGATGGATAAATATAACAATAGTTCGGAGAAAAAAATACTTTACATCTATAAATTATGAACAAGAATGGCGACGGTACTTTCAAGTGTTAAATAGAGCATTAGTTAATCCATCATTTTCTCGCGCAGTTTGTACGTCTGTAACAGTTCATCTCATGATAAACGGCAATGACTCTTTCTTCTTACTGTAATTAAACATGATTAGAGCTCAACACATGGTGAGCCGCAATTATAAGACGTTACAACGGCTACCGGCGTTCTACGCTACACGCCATGCGATATAGTTTCTATCAAACATTCAATGACTAACACGGAAGCAAAATGTTAATTAAATCCACTCGTTGACGCCCGCTTTTTCTATAAACACATTGTTTTGTTGACCGTAACTGTTTTTCTTTAGAGTTTCGCTAGCATTTTTGTCGATTTCAGACGCCGCGACGCGTGCAGACGTTTCCCACCCGAGTTTCCAAGTGGTGGCACTTGTGGGAAGAAAACGCACGTTCCAAATAATCCATTCAAATCCACAATCATGAATGAACTGAATGCGAAAGGGACAGCTACATTGGACGTGAACGGGCGCGAGTGAGAAGCAATTTCAATAGTACGCGAAACGGAAATAGAGAGGCCGAGATAATTCCGTCTAGCCGGAGGGATTCCCTCGTGTCACTTGTGTGCGTTCGTTTTTCGAATTGTACGGGAGGATTTCGAGTGTCGGCGTGCGTTCCAACTGTGCACTTCGCTTGTATTCGGAGGGTCTTTTATCAGCGCTCGTTCCGATTCGGGTTGTCGCCGGGACTCGTTCTTTCCGTTCCGTCTGAGCCCGGGTTCCCCAGCTACTTGTTGAGCAATCGTAATAAATTGCCTCCATGATATTCCCATTGTGGAACAGTTTGTCGCTTTACTGCCTTTGAGGAAATTGGGTTTCCTTGAGCCACTCGACTTTATTTGTCACTTCGCTGTTCTGTGAATGGCGTCTATTCTGAATGGAATTGTTTTATTTGTCTTTCATTGTTGTTTGGAATTGATAATGGTAATGATTATGGTTACAAGTGCCTTGGCATGTTAAAGAATTGTTACTATTCTAGGAAATATAAAGTTTCTGATACGTTAGGCGTCTCAACTAGGTTAAGTCGTCAATTTGTAAACTTCATAGTTCAGAAAACGTCTATAAAAAGCATTCTGTTAAGCAGACAATTCGATATGCGGAAATTTAGAAAGCAAATTTCTTTCGCTCGTCTGAATGTCTGTTTCGACAGATAAGCGTTGAAGCGCGTGCCGAGCCGTGAGGCAACTCAACATGCGCGCGCGCAGCGCACCAAGATCTGCAGGTCCCGCCGCATAATGTAACATACATTTTTTGTTGTCATTATTGTATAAAATTGATCATGTAAATCTAAACCTATTTAGTCGTAACAAGTTGCAATATTAATAGGAATCGATTAAAACTTATAGAAATTTTTAAAATTAAGTAGGTAAGATCATTACAAGTTAGTTGCACTGTCAGTTATTCGTTATCGCATTAATTTTACCAGTTTTTTTTTAATCTAAATGTTTTTCGTTTTCATCGCGTAGAACAAGAAAAATACAACGTACTTATAGATACTAACTCTATATCCTCGCAGGTTGCGTCAACTCAACGTCAAAAAGAGTATCAAAACGACTTTAATTCTATACCTGTTCCTCAAATTCTCAGAAAATACTATAATAAATACGTAGTTTTACACAATGTACCTATACCCTACTGGTCATAGGTTAAATGTCGCTATGTCTATTGTACAAAACAATATTCGACGCCCAAAGCTAGAATGTGATGAACTATAACAATAGAACGTCTAAACGGTTTGGCACCGTGTGCATCTAAGACACTGCATTGCGGCGGCGTCTTGGTTTAATATTTCAATAACCACCGTTTGGACCAACGCCAGTCTGAGTTCGCTTGGTCTGGACCAATCATAATCGTATTATTAGTAGGTAAGGATACCTAAATATCTATTTCATACGCTGAAATATTAAGATACGTGTAAAATGACTAACTATGATTTCGTGCTTTTGCGAAATTTACTACTTATCCATGTATCGTTCCCATCAAACACAAAATTTGTTTCATGATCACTATATATATTATTATTAAGGCAACGTCTCTCTATCTGTCTGTCCGTTAGTTAGCTAAGAACACTAACACATAGGTTATTTACACTTTTTTAAATTAATAAATCGTTCTCTGAACCGGTTTTAGGATACATTTTGTTACTTTAGGTAACATAATAAGGTATAAGTAATAAATAGTAATGATAAGGAATAACTTACATCTGTAGTCCACGAGAGCGTAGCCGTGGACACAGCTAGTTAATTAGCTATTTTAAGCTTTTTAGAAAATTATTAAGTTGTTGATAAAACAATCGATGTCTCTAGCTACATTTAAAACTGTTTTTACTTCTGTTGTGCCTTAGAATTGTGTACGTTATTATATCATCCCCGGGCCAGCTCTTCAGAAAACATCTTTGAAACAATTTAAGTTTGAAAATTGAGTACAAAACTGGTTCGGAAGTCCCGACGACACGCACCTCCAGCGCCGGCAACGGCTCTACAAAGGTAATGAGGCAGTTATTTCAGTGCGATGTTTATTTACAAAATATCACTCCGTTTGAAGGCGGACCATCAAAATAAGCCGTAAAGCTGAAAATTCCATAAAAAGTCGTGTTAATGACCTCCGTAATTGAACCTCGCTCTTTGTAGCAGAGACAATGGACGGAACCCTTTCATCCATTGATTAGAAAAAAAGCTCAAATTCAATAGCCGGCTCTTTAATTGAAAATTCAGTTTCCTTGAATCACCGATAAGCATTGAATTTCAAAGTAATCATTAAGTTAGTATCGTTGTTACAATCAAACAATGGGTACATAACCACCCGCAAATCGCAATGACAATGATGTATGGAACAGAGCTGAAACATTTGGCATTTAGGACTCGTAATAATCATCTTTATTAGAATATCTGCACTGATCCACAGACGCGGATTATACACTCTTCTATCCAAGCACTTATACACTTTTTGACACATGCGAACCGTATCGCCCGGCCGGATGAAACCGGCGAGTGCACGACCGGGATATATGACAACCTTTTCATTTAGTCAAAACACCTCTGCACTCCACACCAGCGAACAGATTGAATTACCTACTACTAATACAGTACACGTTTGTATGTATGCTTCAATTACTGTAGGGCTGCTACACCCCGCGTGCAAGCATAGTCGATCGAGTAAGGGACAATGTAAGTGCAACAACATAAGTGTTACTCTTTCTAACTTATAACGTCAATTTCACAGCGCCGGTTGATAACGCACTTGGCGTAGTAAATTTGTAACAGCGGCAGCCCAGTAGAGTATAGTGCCAGCCGTTCTCTATTTTGCAGGCGACGCTAAACTGGCGGGGGGAGGTGACCGTCGATTATTTACGTAGCAACATTTAGTATTCTTTGTCTTCGGTCCAACTGCTGGCCTCACGCTGCGTCGTCTTGTAAGCGTCTTGTAAGTCCACTATATAGGCATTAGTTGACTCCAAGGAATAAGATAATAAATACCTAACATACGAAAAGCCCTAAGATAATTTACTTGCTACAAAAATACAGGTGTACTATCTTATCTTATCTTCTTAGGGGGCCAGGAAGACCTGGCGACACTTCGACCCTTCAGGATCTTTTGTGCCAAACCCCTGACCACCAACGGTGCCCCAAGCCGATTTGGTGGACTTCACATACGCCTCAGAATTTCTTCTTTGGCATATGCAGGTTTCCTTACGATGTTTTCCTTCACCGAAAAGCCTGTGGTATTATAAATACTATAAAATAGACCACCTCCTTTAATGACAGAAAGAACTATAAGTAGGTACCTTGTTAAAAAAAAAGGTTTGTGTAAAAATTCATATCCTGATAGTTTGATAGGTAATAATAACTGTTCAAGTTTAACTCTAATTTAAATAAAACTCCTGAAGAATGTAGAGTCAAAGGTTTTAAACGTAGGCAAATTTTTATTTTTATTATTTCTTGAATTTATTAAATAAATTCAGTTTTAAAAAGAATAAGAATAACTTCCCATCAAAACTTATTCTGGTGTTGTTATGTACATAGGTAATAATAATAACTCAAATATTCACCTGGTATACTACGTATTTGTACATCCCTTGTATAGAACCCCTTAGGTGTATAATGTTAAGAATGAAGTATTGTGCAGATAGAATTACCTTGCAAAATACAGATAATGATAATAAATTACGTATAAAAGAGTTAAAGAAGAGAGTTTAGTCACAACACCCCATACGGTACCGTTCCGTCCTCAGCGGCGATGGTAACATGATCCGCATTCGTTTATCTGCTGTCGAGCAATTATTGAAGCGTGAAAAGGAGCGTCCTCCTATTATTTACAAGAAGTTTGTAATGCGGGCGTTCCGTTTCTTTAAAAATATCGCATTTCCCAGTGCATGTGCAACGACATCGATGATTTATTTTCGAATGCAGCTGGCAACAGTTTAAAATGGTCGTATTGTATGTAAATAGAAGTTTAACTAAATTTTTTTTATTAATTACAACAATAACTATTTATAAAATATCAATACCTTGGTGCTTCTGGAAGATAATTCGGACAGAAATATCCCTTATGCGCGTCTTAAAATTCGTTACTCGCTTTTATTCAAATGTCTTTATTTCAGGAATATCCCATAAAACACAAAATTAAAATGATTAAAAATTGAGCAATAGCAATAGGTTAAAATTGTAAAATTATAAAGAATAAGATGAAAATTAAAATCCCAAGTCATACATCTCCTTTGTATACTCAGGCATCCCCTGTGCCAAAAGTACAAGACCACCGGTCATGCGCTCGGTCGAAATGTTTAGTAGAGGTTATGAATGCTTGTTCGGTTTATGTGTTTCGTAGCGTCAGCGTACACGTGTGCACGTGTGCGTGGATCTACCCGCAACAAAAATACAGGATCTTTTGCATTGGAAAATTCAATGGCTTCTCCCCTCCTGGTCGAGCCGGCGGTCCATGTACTCGTAGCTCTAAGTTAACGGACGTCACGAAACAACTTTGTTACTCATGTTTCCGGCTGTTGTCGCAATTCGAAAATTGTTGGTACCGTCATCGGATTTAATTGCTAAGAATTATGTTCCCTATTTTATGCTTGATTACCTAACAATGTGCAAAATCAGCAGAGACTGGTCCTTATTATTTTTAGCCATAAGTTAAAATACTATCATACCTATTCTTTCATATCTAAAAATAAACTTTAACTAAGCTCAATGAGATATAGGTATAGAAAACTATATTTTGTGTTAGGTTCTCAATATTATTTTATCAAAAGATTAATATTATTTTTCTAATTTAATCTCGCGTTACAAAAATAATACAAAGAAATAAAACATGATATTTGTATAAAAGAAACAACATTTCTTAGCGGATGGAATTAGTGGAATCGTAATGGTGGAAACATGTCAATACGGATTAGTGAGATTCATCGCGAGCGCCGCCGCCGGAGCTCGGAATCCATTTAGTTTTTAAATCTTATCTCCAGAGAGACATTGTAAAAACTTCAATAATACACAGCATTCCCTTTTTGCAGTATTCAAAAAACACGTTACGTGATGTTACGTGTTTTTGATTTAAGGAACCCACCCACGAAAAACTCCAAAGTTACCTACCTACCTGCTTATATGTATTTGCCTTTGATTAAAAAAACTACAACTGTACATATTTTATTTATTTGTTTGTCAAGAAATAGGTGAGGTTGTGATTCCGAATATTGCACCTATTATGTTGTCATTCAATAATTATTTTAAAAAAAAAACAGAAAAATCTGGGGTACAAAACATTTGAAGGCTGGTAGGCCCCGAAATAAAGCTATTCAAAATGGCTGCTTCATTTCCTTTGAAAATGTTATGGTTTTGTTAGTCACAAAATTGAGTATAACTATTTATCTAATTGATCTTATCACTCTGGATTTATTCTGATGCCTAATGTACGGAGAAATTGAAACCAAAACTAATTAAATCAATCAAGAATTGTACCTTTATCGGGTTTCCATACAAACGTACATCATACATATATACACACCTACGCACATACAGACCAACTGACACAATTGATATTTGATTTTCAATCGTTATTTTAGTATTAATTTAGCTGAAAACATTCAAGAATGGTATGTTAGCATTCCAATGATGTTTTTGTGTTTAATATAAAAGCGGTAAAACCTAATTTGTCATCGCGTCAAGCGAAATTGTAACGTCTGTTTTAATTTTAATTTTTTTTTAGTTAATTTTATTAATTTATTTTGTGTTACGTGTTTACAAATGATAAACCTAATAAATATGAACTTCATAATTTAGTACCTACTCAAATCGTGAAGCCTAATAAAATATGAGCCAACTGAGCCCATGGTCGCGTCTCAGTCCGCCCAATCGTGTCCGCTACCAATAAACAAACCTTAAATATTACAAACACAAAGCGTCAATACGAGCGAAAAATTAAACTTTACGCCTCCCAAACGCACACTTCCCGCGGACATTACATTTTTAAAATCGCATTCAGGGAACTTCGGTTAAAGCAACAGTAATATAGGCCTACCGGAACGAGCGACGCGCGCTCCCACAACAAAACAAGATTTTTTAATCTAACTTTAGCGTTTGTAAAAATTACTATTTAAATATTTAAACCCCAGCCGCTAATTAACAGAGATTTAACCCTTCCGTCGCCGAAGCCCACTTTAATATTTAACCCTGTGGAAATATTTGGCGCGTATTAAAATGTGAAAAATTAATGGAGGCACGTCACGGCCCTCAGCTAGAATTGCAAGAGTCCCAATTTCACGCAAGTCCCATGCGGATGTTTGGGTTCTGTATTTCTCTGAGGTTTTCCCGTATTTTGCTTTGATTAATTAAGTATACGTCGGACAGTATTTTAAATACCACTTATGACTCTTGATGGATAAACACATATATTTTACCTACATATGTGGTCTACAACAGATACCCATTAATAAATTTTATTAACTAATCCCTTACACAGACCTCTAGAATAATCCAAATATCATTTGAATTACGATTTTTAAACTAATAAATTGCATTAAAACTTAGAGTGAGAAACCTGGCGTTCCTCCAACGATGTAATATTGACCTAAATAAATAAAAACAAACTTTGAAAATTATGTAAACAAAATTGTAAAAGCACGAAACACACAAACTAAATAAATAAGTACAGAATTACATAATCTGGCATAAATGGTAAGGAGTAGCTAGGTATATCCTAAATTCACCACGAACTTAATAGGTAATCCCATTTAACGAAACAATTACAATCACATTCACACGGTCGTCAGTTGTGTTTTCATTGACGAAACGTACCTTGCCGTGGTGCAGTCCCTGTAGAGCACGTCGAAATCCTTGCAGGAGAGCAGTTTGCACCGGTTGACGCCCGGCTGAATGGCGCCAAGCCCGCGTAGGATCCGCACCTGTTCCACATTGCACACCAGCGGCACTATGTCCAGTCTTTTTAGTTTAGTATACACCGTGTGCAGTCCACCAACTAAATGTTTCAAGAACAGTTCGAAGGCTTGCGGCAGACACAGCATTGTGTCACCCTGAATGATGAAGGCGGCTACTTTCTGACCACGGTAGTCGACCAGCTTGCACTCGTTGGCCGAGGGGTCTGACGTCGAGATGGGCGGCGGGCTTCCGTACCGAGCACCGTGATGGTGCGCGGCTGCCATCAGTTCTAACGGTGAGTGGTGCATCATCTGCAAGGAGCCCAGCAGGCCCAGCCCCGGCGGTGGTAGCGGCAGCCGTGGCGCCAGCAGCTGCGGCGGGCTCAGGGCTCGGACCGGCGACGCCGCCTTCACCCTGGGCGAGCCCCCTGAAGAGCCGCTCACCTCGCTCGCGGTCGACGCTGAGTCCACGGCGGACTCCATGCTCGAAAGACCAAACTACGCACGCATCACACACCCGTCGCGCGCGCTGTTCCGCGCAACAATAAATAAAAAGCCGGAGCGAAACGAGGGCGCGGCCGCGTGCGCGCGCCCGCCCCGACGGCGGCGTGTGATTGGTCAACTGGCATTCCAAGTTTAATTCGATTGGGTAACGACGTCGCCGTGGAGTCTCCGCCCTTTTTTCGTTACGTTCTGAGCGCGCGAAGAAACGTTCCTGTTTCTTTTGGGTGTTGTGCGGTGCGGCCGCGCGCCCGGGCCGGGGGTGTATTGATAAGAATGTCACCGGCAATCAATATGAGCCTAGGAGCCACCGCGGAAGGGTAGAGTGCTTTCAGCACGCATTTGAATACGAACAAAATAAATATTTATATTCGAATAAAATTGTTTGTTATTTAAGTCTTAATTAAAATCACACTGTTGAAATTTTATTAATCTTTTATAGTTATTAAATTTCAACAGTATTGCCAATTAAGATTTTTTTGCTCGTTATTGTATTATCCTATATCAATTACTCGATAACTTATAAATGTATACACTCGACAACTTTTAGATTATTTTACTGTAGGTACATACTTATACAACTATTATTTTAAAAATCAAATCACCACATAAGGGCCCAATTCTGAAGTTACACTTTTAATCTTGAAAACTTTGAAATTAATTGTCTCTTTTGATAAATTTAGGAAAATAGTGACACAGCTCAGTTGCGCTATTCTTCTTTTAGTTTACGGCTTTTGCAGCTAGGTAATTTAGCCAATATCAAGCATACAAATTTGCGGATGGGAAGGAAAGGAGTTCCTTTATTGTTGTTTTGTTATTTCGTAATAATAATATAGGTGGGTAGGTCATTAACATAATTCATCAAGGACATTGACGTGAAGTGTCAACTTTTGGTACCTACAGTTTACCTAAGTCATTCATCATGTCAGCCCCTAGAAGTCCACTGCTGGACATAGGCTTTCCCCAATGAACGCCACCACACCCGGTCCTCCGCCCTACCTAAGTCATTACTTCTTTGATATTTTAATAACGGTACCACCTCTTTTTTTTAATATTTTTTTTATTGACAACCGTTACACCATTTTTGTTTTTATTTGTTCACCAGTACACATAGAGTTATTCAATTTCCAACTCTTGAGTATTTAGTTCCTTAGGAAATTAAGAGTTCTGACCTGGTGGAATACTAGGTAAGTAGCTATAGGTAGCTAGTACTGTATCGTTGAGAGCTCCTAGTACCTATAGGTAGGTACCTATTGCCGATCCAAGAAGTATTATATCATATGTTTATAAATGAAGTTTATAATATTAGCAGTAGCTATGAGCTGCATAATATTTTGTTGAATTAGTAGTAAATATTTGGATACAAACTAAACTTTACGAACTTTCAAAAAGTTGTTAAAATGTACGTCATCTTACCTACATAGTTTGTGATTTTTAATTTAATATGGTTTTCCAAAGCTATAGGTACTTATAATAAAACTGTAACTGGTCTAAATCTGTACATGAGAGATATTTAAAAAAAATTGTATGAGGGGTCTTTATAGGGCCAATAGAAGCTAAAACATTTTTTTTAGAATTTTTGTCTGTCTGTCTGTCTTTCTGTCTGTATTTATGTTTGTTACCGCATCACGCAAAAACTACTGAATGAAATTTTATGCAGTTTTCACAGATGTCTTGCTAGTGGTCTAACTTAAAATCTGGTGCATGGTTCATCTTGATACGCCACTTAGAACCTGAGATATTAATAAAGTAAATTTTTCTAGAAGCCATTATATCGGTGACAATAAAACGACTGTTAACATTTCCTCCAGTAACTCAGTATCGCATTTAGAAATCATTCATGAAAAAACATCTCTTTTTTACGAAAATATTGATAAAAAAATGCAATATTTTTCGAACGTACGAGTATGTTCATCATATGGGCGAGGTCAACGGCCACGGCGCGGCGAACGGCGCGGCCCACAGAACACTAAATATGGGATACCCCATTTGAAACGTGAATTTAGAAGGAACTCTGTACACATGAAACAGTTTTACTTTTTAAAAATACATTATTTTTTTTCAATAGTGTTTCCCGTCCATATATCTCCGAAGTTTCTAGACCTTCAATAGGGGACCAAGTTATATGGCTTCGCGGAATGAGAAGCAGTGATGTAGTAGGAGCAAAACGTCAAACCATACAATATTTAAATGTCAAACTTCGATACTTTCTCCGAAATTCCAAATCACATTTTCCTAAGATTTTTCGAAGGATGTCAACTGATTTTTGATTTAACAAGGTTTATTCAAAATTATAAACCAAAGGTTAAATTAATTCAGTTGTCGGTACTTTTAAAATCATACTAACCACTTACTAATTATTAGTCGTACGGAAAGGACAATACCCAAAATTGTATGGAAGTTGGGCCTTGAACTTTGAACCGTGCGTCTGGATCAAATTGCGTTAAAATAAAGGCAAAATACTAAGGATTGTTATAAAACAACAAAAAAATTAATAGTGAAATATTTCTCGCCTTGTCCCCATTGATAAACAAAATTATACATACCCTGTGTTACTATAGGAAAGTGAACTTTAAATTAAGATTTTAACACATCTATACTTATTGATCTTATATTTAACACATCTATACTTAAGTTCGGTTGATCTATTATGAATTATTATTGGGGCACGGTAGGGTGTGCGTGGCGGACAAATGAACGAGTCAGTCTAGCAAAAGTCGCTGGGAGAGGCTCGTGTGCTTATTGTAAGACCTCTGAGTTACCGGTGACAAACGGTCAGTTTTCTACACATTTGATCATTTTATTTAATGCAAATGTCTTATCATTAGTAAATTTTTGATGGCATCATTATTTCTTTAGGTTGTATATTAATATAATTACTAAGTTCAAAAACATTTCATTTTTACAACTGCGTTACGACTATATTGCGTTACTACCATTAGTAACGCAGTGGTTTTCCTTATACTTTTCAAACCTTCATCACACAATTTATTATATAAATAATATATTTAAGTATTATTTTGTTATAAAACAAAAAAACATCGGCGTTTTAAGCAAAAATTGATCTAACCAACGAAACAGGATCCGTTAAGAACACCGTAGCTAAAAACATAAATCGTAAAAGACATGACAGAGAGGGAACATAGATCTGGTAAATCCAAATGTTAGATGCAAACAAATAACGTCGAGAGCGTCAAAAAGCAGCACGAACTGTTTTGGTTGAAACCCTTAGTTTCCACACCAGGTTTCAGGAACTTACATTTCTCCAAACTCTAGGGGAGGAAGACAAGTAAGACGAGTAATAAGTACAAAAAAAGATACCAAAGATAAAATGCAAGCAATTCAACGGAGTCTGAAGGCAAAATATATGCAGTTTTATCTAATGCCATCAAAGAGCGTTACTCCAGGATAAAGAGGGTAAAAGACAGGAGAGCAATTCGACATAATTTTTTTTACACTTTATGATGATTTTGTTGTATATTAACTATAATTAACTTAAAGAAAGTACAAAATGCTGTGATTAAGATAATAATAATAAAATCATTTATTCATCTCTTAAAAAATATACATACAATAACTCCGCCAAACTGTATAATACAGTTTGTTGGCAGAAATTGCTCTCACATAAATACCACTATGTTACTTCTTCTACCACTGTGTTACTTTCACCCGTTTTTCCTGATAACATTTAGAGCCATACAACTAATTTAAATTAAGAAAAACCTTAAATTAGAAATCACATCCTATATTTCCTATATTTGAAGCTATTCCTGAAAAGTTGAGTATACATTATTATTAATTAGTCTTATTTTTGAAAAGTAATACATTTTATTTAAAGTTTGGTAACACAGTGGTAAACGTAATTGTAAAAGAAATCATTAGGCTGAAACTATTCGTGATTTAACATTACAAGATTATTCTATACTATCGTAAGTTTATTTATGATAAGTTTCCGATCTGAAATAAATGATCCTTACAATAAAACTTAATATTGTAAGTAAATAACGCAGTTGTTATTTTTCTTCACTACTCCTAAAATAACCTTAAAAAATATAAGAAGTAGCTTGAAAACATGACCGCAAATGTCTGTAATGTTAACTATGGATATTAGTGAATATAAATCATAATAAAACAGTTAAAAAAAATATTTTTTAATTTCTTATAAAAATATCTGCAAACCTTATACAAATAGGTCCCTAAATAAAATAATGACCCATTTAACTATATATTCAAAAACATCTTTTACGAATGTGTGTATCACTTTAAATCAATATAAATAACGTGTTTCCAGTCAGTAAATGAAAAACGTTATAGGTGGATTATCGTGCAATAACTATAGGCAGTATCAAATAATAATAATAAAAATTTGAAGGGATTCATAATTCAGACCAATATTTTTGGTACACGAATGGTGAAGACGCATCTTAGGCTCCGTTGCGGGCATTGTCCTTTAGTAAAGAAACTAGTGGTTCGCGTGTGCGCCGCGGGCCGCGAGCGGGATGTATGTATGTATGTATGTATGTATGTATGTATGTATGTATGTATGTATGTATGTATGTATGTATGTATGTATGTATGTATATAGATAACCGCTTTATTGTACCAAAATTAACAACAACAAAAATAAATAAAAGAATAAAGTTGTGTACAAAGGCGGACTTATCGCACTTAGGGATCTCTTCTAGTCAAGCTTAGAGTAACTGAAAGGAATACTTAGTACTTACCACAGATGAGTTAATGTAGTTGGTACTATTGAAGTCGGCAATAATTCTACACTTAAAACTATTTGTATAATGTTTATAGATTTTCGACTGCACCATGCAAACTTTACATTGACAGAATGTAAGTAGAGTCAAGATTTATCCATTTAAGACGTTATAACAATAGATATAAGTTAAATAAAATATACAATAAAAGTTGTTAAACTTATTAAATTAAACGTATAAATGTCTGCATTCCAAAAATCAAGTGCAAATCAAATATATAAAGTCAAATATTAGAAGAAATACGAGATTTCTGTATTTGGCTAGCCGATGAGGAATTCAGTAGAAGGTAATAGAAACTGCACTGACGACCTCCGTGGCGGAACGGGTAGCTCTCGGACTGCCACGCCGGAGGTTGCGGGTTCGAATCCCGCTAGGGGCAAATGTTTCGTATGATGAATATGAATGTTTGTACCCAAGTCTCTTGGATGTTTATATATTTATTTAAGTATGTGTATCCGTTATCTAGTAACCATAGCACAGGCTCTGCCTAGTTTGGGACAGGATAATTGGTGTGAATTTCTGAGATATTTATTAATTATTAACAAAACCCATGAATAATAATTATAGTTCGCTATGGTACTGCTGAGGATCACGACCGTATAAAATGCGCCTGCTCGCATGGCGGTCATTGGCCAGGTACACTGCTTCATGTAAGGATCCGCCAGCCACCCTCTTCACCGGGTCTGACCACCTCGTCGGAGCTCTCCACTAGTTCCAGGATGATGAGTTTCTCCAGTTCGTGCTTGGGAGACCGTACAATGTAACCAAAGAAGCTAAGAGTCTTTTCATTGCAGATAATGGAGAGCCGTTTTGTTATATTGAGCTATTTAAAAATTGAGTCATTTAATAATAATAGTTAGAGGGAAAATAAATAAACTTTTTCTTTAATTTAAAATCGAAATAAACGTATTCTATTTACATGAAATCTTCATAACACATTCTTCTTCGAGTTTTACACCCTGTAGACGGTCTGCATTCTATAAATGTGCATGCAATGGCTTCAATGTATTTTTTTTTTTATTTCAAGACACTGATTTCAATACAAAGGCTTGGAAGTGTCGAAACAATAGCCATCTCGATGACGTTCAACAACTTCGCGAAACTCCCGAAAGCCACTCCAATACGTTCAGTCTTCGTGGCAAACATATTTTGCTCTCCACACATAAAATCTCCATCTAAATAAGACTCTATTTTCTGCGCACTAAAACTTAGATACTGCTATGTTCGACAGTTGTTCTGAGTTTGCGTTTTGAGTTCTTTGTTTAGGATGTTTTTGAATGATTATTTCCAGAGAAAATAACTAAAGAAACAATGTTATTATACTTTGACACTCAGGTTATATCTCGAGGATTTCAAAGTGTTCTATAAACATTGGTTTGGAACTTTGCACTCACTATTTCCTTTTTTTTCTTTAACTACAATAGTAAAGTAACCCACTTTGCCAGAATTTCGATAGCTTATAATTAAAAATGTACTTACTTAATTGTTAGTCTTTAAATATCTAAGTGTTTAAAACAGCTGTTCTTAACGTTTTTGCCAGCTAGGCTGAAATAGGCTTTTTACTGCTTCAATAGCTACTGTTAATTTGACTTGTTAAAGGAATATTATATCCATAAATTATTTCCATATGTTTTACACATTTTTCAAAATATTTTTTTTGCTATTTAATTCATGAATAATTTAGTTATTTGTTAACCAATATATTAAAAAAGAATATATTGAAAATAGATATATGTAGTTAAAAAAGATTTTGCCATGAATGAAAATCTTGTATCTTTATCTATCTTATATTCATACCTATACCATGATGCAGCGAAGAGCCTTATAGTTGTGCACTCGCCTCACGTTCTGGGCTCTAGGTCCTGGGTTCAAACCCCGCCCGTAAGTACCAATGAGTTTTTGAAACTTAAGTACTTACAGTTTGTTTATAATATTTATAGGCTTTTCGGTGAAGGTAAACATCGTAAGGAAACCTGCATATGCCAAAGAAGAAATTCTAAGGCGTATGTGACGCCCACCAAATTGGCTTGGGGCTCCGTTGTTGGTGGACAGGGGTTTAGCACAAAAGATTCAGAAGGGTCGAAGTGTCGCCAGGTCTTCCTGCTCTCTAAGAACATAAGATGATGTAGCGAAACTTTGAATAAATAGGTACCCAGCCGAGGTCATGCTCTAGCCGACTGAGCTTTTACGTCAACTTCTTCGAGCGAATTTAAATATATTTTATAGTACTTAACATGTATTATTTCTTAAAATTTAATTTTAACCCAGTAATATAAATATATTTTCCGCGGCGATTATCAATCATATTTCAAAGATAATGACATGTCAGAGGAACGTGTGGAAGCTAACAATAAAGGACATTCTTATCTCTATTTACTGAAACACTAATTCATAATGGCTTCAAAATCTTTGTAAGTACTAAACCGATGATTTAGCATTATTAAGGGGAAGTTATACCTCTAACATATTTTTAGTCCAACTATTATCTGTTGTTTGTGTGGCGTTTTTACTTTCGAACGACAATAGAAGTAGGTAAGCGAGAATAATGTGGTAATCGAGGGATAATAATTACACTTCGAGTTTTTGATGGAAAACTATTGTATTAAAACTATTATCGATTATACCTTTTCAATCTTGACTCGATCTCGGATCTACGGTAGAGCTGTGGTGACGCTGTTTTTATTAATTAATTTGTTTCTGAGTTTCCATTTTTAATTGTTAATCTACACTCGTTTTAACATGTAGTATTTTTAGTTTAAGATGTCCCAATAACTTTCAGAATGATCGAAGAAATTGTCGTTTTTGGTATTATAGAATCAAAGTATTGCATTCTATAATAAACAAGATATAATAAATCGACATATCGTAATGTAACAACCACATATAGCTGTAATATACCTATCTGTCGTGCGGTTCCCCAGGGGTGTATTTTGAAAATATAGTGCCTGGAAGTCCAAAAAATTCAATCAAACCAATTAGCAGATCATTGATCATATAAAGAAAATAATCAATTTGGTAAAGAATCAAATTATGACATATTTGTATCTGAAATACTTTGGTCGTGCTGCTCAGTCGTTGCGTTCTCGAGAAATAGAGCACGAAAGAATTCGTATAAAGAAAGATTAAACAAACTGTCCGTTTTCGTGTATTATCAAATATATCATAGAAACTGAGATAGGTACCTATCTTTCCAGTGCCAGTGGTTGCGTTTCAAAAATATAGTGCCTGGAAATCGATAAAATACCAGCTGATACGGAAATAGCATACTTTGATTCTATACTAAAATTGACTATTTTCATTAGAATCAAGCAGCTGATATATGTTGAGTGAGATAAAAGAACTAGGTATAAGGAAATTCCAGTATTTGATAGTCTTCAAGAAAAATCAAAACTGTAAAATTACCATGTAAGTATATAGTTAGTACCTAGGTATACGTGTATCATGAGAAGATCGCCTTAAGTGTAATCTGTGTACAAAACTTGGAATATTTCACCTGCCAGATAATCTCCAGTTCTCATTATCAACTGACAAACAAATTTACCGCTCTTATAGCACTTGTTATCTACACTGAGATTTCACAAGTGTACTCATTATAATGTTCTTTACATAATTTAAAATTTGTCGGCACCTGATTCATTTAATATTATTAATTAGCAACAATAGCCTCTAAACGTCCATTGTTAACTTTGCTTTGCCGAGATTAATATTTATCCTTAACAGCCTGCCGTGTGGAACATGCAACCGTATAGAGCTGATGCCGATCACCGGGCTGTCATATTTCTTCATTAGTTATTTTGTACCGTTATAGAAGAATTTATTCATGAGAAATATTTAAACGCACATCAAATAAATACTGAATTTACACCAAATATACTTGTGGCAGATCAAAGTACGTATTTTGCGTGAAAATGAGTAGGTAGGTAGGTATCATTAGATGTGGGTTAGATTAGATGTTCATTTAAATATATGCCTTTTTTAATTAATATAGAAATAGCTTTTATATTAAAAAAAAAACTTTACTGTTTTCTAGTTGTTCGTCTCAAATAGAAAATTTTCCCAAATTTACAAATATCGTATCCCCATGGCTTTAACTTCAGCCTGAACATTTGATAACCATATATAGCATAGAATACTACTTACGTAGTATTATTACTTAGTAATACCACGTACCTAGAGTTACCTTACATACAACTACATAGATTCTTAATTAAGTATATTAATCTGTTATTAATTATTACGATCATTTTCATTAAGTAGCGTTCATAGGAGAAGGATAGTTAAGTCCGTAAATGGATTTTTAATAAGTATAATACAGTGATCAAATGTACTGAATGATAGGTATAAATATAAAACTTTTGTCATACCTCCTTGTATGAAGGATGACACCCTGTCATCTGTTCGTAGCTCCCTACAATAAATACTGCGACAAGTGGTATAGCAGAAGGAACATCACCATTGCTCTTGTATATTCAAAAGGCGCTTAAAACCAAGATTGGCGGTGAAAGAAAAGCTACCTAATTCTTTCTAGGCACATATAATCATTCATCCTCTTCATCTTCATCAGCTTTTGTTCGTCTACTGTTGGACATTAAAATATTTATAGTCTGTCATAATGATAATAAGATTTTTTTATATGCATCTTTTGGTGAATTTTAAATCCAATATCCTTAGCACATTAGACTTATTTTAGAAGGCGAGCCGTTTCATAATCTAACTTTTATTTGGATGTTACAATATATTTATTTAAATTATATTTTATGTAAGTACTTTACTTATAGTAGGTACCTACTTTATATTATTGTACATACGAGTATATTCCCCACGTTATATTTATTTCTCTCCAGCCGTACCGCAACACTGTTTCGTAGCCAGTTGCCGTAGACCAAGTAGATACCTACTTATCTTTGTTCGCAACTAGTCCACTGCAATATTATTATATTTTTAAATATGTATTTAATATTTTTTGTAGTTCATCTGATGTTTATTTTCCGTATATAAGTGGTTGTACAAAGGTGTTTCTTATTTCATATGTTTGTATAAGTACGATAGTTTTCTTAAGTGATTTAGGCGAGAGTTTTTTTTTTATTGTCTTATGTATTCTCTGTACACAGATACCATATAACTGATTTAACGTTGTTGTACACATTAATAATTTTACAGTATTTAAACAAACCATTATTATAATCATTGTCTATGATCTTTTTTTATCTTAATTAAACCAAAGATAATATATTACTAGATTAAACTTAAGTAGTTATACTTTATAAATCATTTAATATATTCGTATATATTAAGACTTGAAGTTACCCCCCTAACTTACTATATACTGTAATTGAAAACATAGTCAGCTAAGGAAGTAGGTGTAATATTAATCTGCGTATTATTAATGGTAGATTATATTTTAATATTGACATTTTACAAATTATATTACCTCGTAACTTAGTTATTTATTACATACACGTTGTAGGTATAAGTCTAAACCAGTTGAATGTGTCCTCAATAGATAGTGTTCATTGTATAGTTATTTATTACAGGTGATTTTGGCAAATTTAATTTTTTGTTATCATCATTTGCACCATAACACTAACATCCCATCCATAATGGTACAAAGTCAAATACAAACATTAAAGAATAATATTAATTGAAAGTATTATATAGGTACATTAGATCAAATTACGAAATCAAAAATAAAAATTCTATTAATATTACATTTAGTTTAAGTCATTAGTTGTTGTTATTGTTGTTATTATTTTTAAGTGTCTTAGTTAATAAAAATATAATTTATTAATATTAGTATGTTATGATATTATTTGAACTCAATTTATTTTATGGTAGGATTCTCAGGCATCTTCCTTCCATAACTCTCTACACTCATTCAAGCACCCTATCCCATTCACAAATATCATATGTAAGCACCTATTTAAATAGGAATTATTTTAGTGTTCAGCCTCTGACAAATAATGTATCTATTTAGCTTCCAAGTTTACAACGAACAGCCAACAAAAAGTGTAAGTTATGAATGGTCTGTCCGAGCGATAAATTGGATCCAACAATTGCGACTACGACGACGCCCGCTGCAACAGACTGCGCGCTAGTGTTAAATTTTATTTTTATATTAATACCGTAACTTTCAGGCTATAGGTACCTACCTATACCAGACGCCAACCGATATTCATCAATGTTATCATATAAGTGTTGTTAATTTGTATTCACTTTAGGCTACATGGTTTACTTTAATTAGTAATTATACCTATCATTGAGGTATAATTTTATACGTAACGTGGGTTCAGGTTTGCTCTGACTGAATCTTTGTGGGTATACCTACATAGATTCCTATCATCATCAGGCTGAAAGAGTCCACTGCTGGACACAGGCCTCTCCCAAAGCGCACTACTGAACCTGATCCTCGGTTCTTCTCATCCAGTCACTGCCAGCGGCCCTACGCAGATCGTCACTCCATCTAGCCAGGGGGCGGCCCACACTACCTACTAGATTCCTACATTGATTCATTCTATTATTATAATACCATTCATTCAATTATTCATTCAATTCAATGCGACTAAAATATTGCACCAGGGACGGGCAGCAGCGTTCTCCTGTGTATATTAAGATCATTGCTGCGATCACCAATCCGCCTGCCAAGTGTGGTGATTATGGCAAATCCCCCTGGACAGCCCACCAAAAGGTTACCACCAAGAGAACAGGGAATCCTAGTTTGGGAGCCAGGCTTACTGCTTGTAATAATATATCTACATAGATATGTCTAGTATAAGGACCCTAATGTTCTTGAACCAATAAAGATATTTGTATTTGTAAGAGGTTCATGTCAGCAGTGGACATATTTCAGCTGATGATGATTCAATTAAAAATACCTACACCAGTCAATCTAACATCACATTAACATGTAGGTATATTACAGAAAATTTGTATTTCTAATCTAAGTTTCACAGAAAAAAGAAATATTACCTATATCGTCTATTGAGAGGCAAAACTCACTAGGTGTATAGTGAATCCTCTATACACTGAGTCGTAAGTGTAGGTAGCTCAGTTCTACAGACTTGCAGTTTCAATTTTTATCACAGCGCTGACACCTTGGATGTTATCGTAGATAATAATTTGACACGTTCAATTGTACCAAGTGTATAGTTATATTCTTTACTGCACATCTAAAAACTAAATACAGTAATAAATGGCGTGTGCAAAGGCGAGCTTATAGTCGCCTAGAGCGTGTAGTCATGTTCAATAAGAGATTTTGACTTTGACTCTCAGACACATTATTACAGATTGTTGTATTTAGTAAACCTACTCAACAGGAAACCACCAGCAATAACCCAATTTTCAATGCTTTCTGCTACACACGAGGTAGGTAGACCAAAGTGCAGCAAATACGTTATAATAATGCAACCAGCAGAGTAATGTCTCTGCTCTGCCTGACTTCCCTCGCCGAATCGGGTTGCATATTTTATTTGACGCTCTAAATGTATGAAACAAAGATAAACACTAATACATCATTTTAAAAGTATTTATTAGTTTTTGTTTTGAGATTGGAAATTAGAAAAAAGGTAAGTTTTCCGTTTGCAAATATTTTCTTTTTTTTCTTTTTTTTCTTTTAGGACTTACTGACTAATAACTATTAGGTACATGTAATAATTTTATATCTACATGTGCGGATTACAAATACACTGAAATTAAAGGTATTTGTTTCCTGAGTAGGTACTTTGGTAATAATACATATTTCAAATATTTATTAAAAAAAAAAGTGTAATTTCATTCTTTCGCTTCGTTAATTGGGCATTGCTTTGAAATGTGTAAATATACACATGCACAAATAATCTAGTCCATTGTTTCGTTATTTAGGTGGATTATAACATTTAGTGTGTTTTTTGTGTGTTGATATTAAACCAAATAATGATGTGAACTTGACTATTCTTCTTAGCAATCGACTCAATAAAAAAATTACTTTACGAAATTCCCAGCTTTTCATCCACAAGTTCAGCAATAGAACGATGAAGGCGTTTTGGAAATATGCAACTAGGTTCACGTTTCGTGCATAAGTGCAGGTGAACTATGAAATTAAATTTGGATCCTCCAACCTTGATAATTTATACCGTTTACTAATTTCCTGTCGGTCCATCATGGTGATGGTGGTTGTGGAAAATAGAGGGAACTATCAGGGACATGTTATGTTTGGCGTTTAGAATCACGTCAAATTAAGAATTAATCCATCTTTATTTTGCCTAAGTCGCGAACTTTTTTTTGTTTTGGGTGTATTTCTGTTCTGCCCACACTATGAGCGTACAAATGGGAAAAGCTGTCATAATGTACTTTATAGAATGGTGAAATCATTCAAATATTAATAAGGACTCATACTTATGTGAACTGGAACGACGCGACTTGATCCGCAGCTTTGAACTCCGAGTGACACAAAATGATCTGCTGCGCAATGAATGTTACTATCCTCTCCTGTGCTATGTCGCCACCTGTTGATTTAAGGTGCACTCTGATATCACTGCTGTGGTACCGAGAGTACACAGGGCACATTGGGTGGGCCATACCGTCAGAGGAAGGCCCGTACCATAGTTTAAGCAACCCAAGTGTTTTCCCTTTGACAGCATGGTCGATCATTGTTACTGAGATTCCCTATATAGAAAGTAAAAACAGTTGAATAAAGGGCTGTCCTTGGTGCAGACGAGTTCTGAAGTTGTGTTCAACAGTGGACGTAAAAAATATTTTATTTCACATTTATAAGCTCACCAAATAACTAATACACGTTTTATTGTTATAACAACCTTCTGCCAGATATTAACGTCATTTTACGACGGTCACGATCTCATGAAGGCAAGCTGGGTACGTAGGTATAGGTACAAAGTCTATGTTCAATCGTAATTAATAAGTTACTTTTTCAACTCTCATCCTACTGGTAAATTCAAAACAATTACAGATACACGTCCACCATCTAGTAGAAATATATGTATTCCCTTTTATCTCTCTAGAGCCTTTGTCTCCTAATACACCTGTCCTCAAGTATACAACTAGCAAACGAACATGAATCCATTTAAACTGTGACTCCGTATCAACATACAGTATAGCAACTCATTATAAATCGTCACACTCTTCTTTATCATCTGAAAGTGCCTCTCAAACTAGTAACATATTCGCAGTCAGCTCCTCATATTTCTCTTTATCTGTCAACAGCTTAGTAGCATTCGCAATTTCTGTCCACTACGCTACCTGATGTTACGACTTCTTCCTACATCCTACGTTAGTTTTCCAGCAACTTATAAGTTGTACAAGTAGTAAAGTAGTATTTCATAATAGGTATCTTGCCTAACTAATCTTAATCTACCTACGCCTGTATATGCAAAATACGCAATTTTTTTTACGGTTTACAAGAGTTTGCAAGAATTATTTAGGTCGAAAAGTAAATAGGCGTAAAATGCAAGACATTCTTACTTGATTTCTTTGAAACAAACCAACTGAACTTGGGTTTCTTTCTAGTATTTCTACTGTGTTGACCTTATATTGTGGTTGAGTGTTTATGAGTAGGTGTGATTCATTCGCACTGAGTGTCTCGCGTGGCTTTTGATGTAAAAATCATTCGCGTCTCCCTCAAACGAGTCGGACAATATTGACACGGCGGCGTGCCATGTGAAAAAGTAGCTACCGTGAAAAGAAAACTAGATACTTATTCCGTATCGTGCGAATTAGATTTTCTTTTGAATGATTTTAGACTTGAGTAAATAATTGCGCATGAATAAGAAATCAGTCTGAATAGACAGGTATTTACCACAATGAAGCAAACTTATGAATCAGACTCTCTCATCTCATAAGAATAGATTCGATTGTCGGATATATGAAACTATATAAAGTTATTTCGTCAATTTTCCGAATCACCAAAATCACGTGAGTCTGTTATTACGTGAGAACCAGTATTGTAGTAACCAGGTATAACTGTTATACTTTTGGCGAAATATTGGAAGTTGACGAACGCATACGTCCTAACTTTGTTTCATAGCACATACACTCTTCTTTTATAGACAGAATAATTAATCAGTCATACTTTGCAACATACCTTGTCATGTACATGCCCAGATAAATGATCCCAGAATAGGACGCCCTCCCACGTATCACGCGGTAGTAAAGGTAGCTTTATTATTTTTTCCAGTTTTCATCACTTCACGCTCCGTCTGTACTTTGATTCAGTGGCTGTGAAATGTGGTGTTGCTACATTTATTTTGCACTCTTGCCTCAGTGTTTGTCAGTTTATTTTGCATTCTCTTGATGTTGCCATTTCCCCGACGCTTTGAAGTCAAAGCCTTTTGACTTTGCGGGTGGCTTAGTTGGTGCTGACCGCATACCAGATGAATGATACTTTCATACTGAATAGCCGTAGCTTGTGTAGTAGTTTTAGTTCCTATTTCAGTATGCATGTATATGAAGTAAAAAAAAAACTTTTTTCAATGAATACAAATATAATAAGTAGGTAAGAACAATTACAATAATCCTAAGAAGTTCGGCATTACTCACCAATTTTACCTAACCAAACTTCTGCCGAAATAAGTAGTCGAAATATTACTAAGTCAATTTAATTTTAGAAACGAATTTCGGCGTTTGAACCGATTTTCTGCCGAATACCGAAGTTGGGTTGAATTTCCGAATTTTGGCAATAAAGAATGTGAAACCGATCTACAGCCCATTTCTACAATAACCTATGATATGATCTGCAAACATTAAAACCTATGATAACCTATGATATGATAAACATTAAAAAAGTTAGTCTTTAGTCATGTTGATACGAGTTGACATGCCATTACCTTACATAATACCTGAACATCTTTATTTACTACTAGCTGTGTCCGCGGCTCCGCTCGCATGAACTACAGAACCGCCCCCGTTCCCACTTCCGCTCCCGTTATCTTCCCACTTCTACTTCCATTCTCACTCAGACTCGAGACTCTCAATATCACAATCCCAACCTCAACGTCAACCCCATCCCTATCCCCAAAAACATGCCAAAAACTAAATTTCACTCAACGCAGCGCCGTTCACCGCGCCGCGGCAGTTACCTCGCCCATATGATGAACGTTCGAGAAATATTGCATTTTTTTTTATCAAAATATTCGTAAAAACGAGATGTTTTATTCATGAATGATTTCTGAATGTGATACTGTGTTACTGGAAATATTAACAGTCGTTTTATTATCATCCGATATGTGTATCAAGATGAAACATGTACCAGATTTTAAGTTAGACCACCAGCAAGACAACTGTGAAAACTGCATCAAATTTCATTCGGTAGTTTTTGCGTGATGCGGTAACAAACATATATACAGACAGACAGACATACAGACAGACAGACAGACAGGCAAAAATTCTAAAAAACATTTTTTTTTAATATCTCTCATGTTCAGACATAGACCAGTTACAGTTTTATTATAGATAGGTACAGTTCACTACTACACATAAATGCCGCAACCCTTAAGTGATTTACATAGTTCAACTTGATTCAAACCAATCGCCGTCCACTACACGACACAGGCAATCTTTATGGCGCGCCATCACGCCTGGTCGTCCGTCATTAAACTGGGAATGGAAGGTAGTATTCGATTCGGATCCAACTAGGTACCAGTAGACTATCATCTCGCTCAAAAAGGTTTGCAGTGTATTTGAAATTATGTAAATGAAGTAATTTATCGAAATTAAGTACCTATACATAATGTTACCGATAATCGTGGGTAATATTTACTTACGTATCAAAAAAAAATTTTTTTTTTTTTACCCATAGGTTAGGACCGACCAGTGAGAATTTCGCTTGCCGGAGTGATTATAAACTAAATTTTGCCGCTCTCAGGTTAAACAAAATTCACTACTCGTAAATAATAGTATTATTAGAATGCTAACATTTCATTTTTGAATATTACATTAATTCTCGAGATTCAATTTAATTAATTATTAAAGGTACGATAGAAATTTAAACACCTACATAAACAAAAATGTTTAGTAGACGAAAAGCACCTCTGACTATACGCATACAAGCCGGATAGCTAAATAGCTGAAACATCAAAGATATCAAGAATTCACTTATTTATTTTCCACGTGGTGTTTCTGCCAGTGTCAAGTTCTGAAAAAAACACATAGAAATACGGTAAAAAATAATCGAATAAAAAGAGATTTAATGTAGAAATTGCCGCCTGTTCAATATTTTTTGTTCTTGTTTCAAATAGGTATACATTACCTGGAATATTATTTTGAAAGGTGTGTCCTTTTGATATTTACCAACGATAGTAATCTGCATACAAGTGGCGTGCCTACTTGCATATCCCGTGACGTAGCTGAACTAGCTGATATGACAGTAAGCTGGCGACACATAATGGGAATAGATGAAAAATTATTCACACTCCCGCGTATTGACTTTATGCCTATATTGACGAGGGCGCGTGTGATCCCGCGACATTAGGATAGGGTTGGTACTAAACAAAAGACATAAAAGTGTGAGTAGGACTCGCGCCGTGACTATTCCGTAGGTACCTATCCTTATATAATGGTGTTAAAAATGTGTTCTAAGAATTTTGTGTGGTTACTCGGTATCGGAAATTAAAAAACTCAATTCGAGGTACGGAACCCTAAAAACAATTCATGGGCATCTTAATACTTTTCCATTTTATTTTTTCAACAAATAATGTAGATATACTTAAATAAAAAATATCCAGTAATAAATTCCAAAAATGTATAAATTAAAATCTATAAATAAAAATATATTTTTAATATAACGGCCAACGAATTTTAGCCGCTGTAGGTTTTATCCCTCATTCGCATTAATATTTTGTACCTACATTTGTGGCACAAACTTCTGTTTCGTAACTTCTTCGACTTGCTTAAGTACCTATGTTTGTTCTCTTAATTATAGAAAACTATATTCCTTACACAATAAACCTATTAGACTTCAAGCTTCGTCTTCAAACCAATTTGGAATTCAGGTCCACTATCATTCCCTTTTCTTTCACCAAGAGCCAACCCTATATTACAAGACGCGTTCAGAAACTCCCTCAAGTCGGATGTCAACGCGTGACGCGTTCTGAATGTACCTCGGCGGTCTGGTAATAAATAGAATATTTTTATCTGGCACCCGCACTCGCGACACGCAAATATTGTACGAGGTAATCTCACTTCACGCTTTTGAGCGTCTTTTGTTAAATATAGACGCGACTGTGCATAAGTGAGTGTTCGACAGCTTTTCTAGAGCTAATCAGATAATTTATTCATCAATATCATGATTAGCTCGTTGACGTCCACTGTTAGACATATGCTTACCCCAATGCGCGCCACGCTGTGGTCTTGACTTGAGTCCAAATGTCATTTCATTTACTTTTCATCTACCTATAGGTACGAGTATATGTCAGTGAAATTGACACTTTGTCGGATATCCTCATAATTATGCTAAACATATCCTTCAAAGAAACTCCAGACATAGATTATTTCATTATATAAAGAACGATTTACCTTCTTTGTGGACTAGGTATAGTAGATTTTTCTTTAGTGACCCGTCGTTGTGGCAGTTACAATGTAAAGGCTGGTAGGACCACGAACTGACCAGCCAGGGTCAATGTGGGAATAACCCATTAAAATGAAAATATGACCGAAATACCGATAATATGAGCAACTGCATGGTCACTGGCCAAAAAATGAAACGAAATAGAGATTTAAAAAATGGCCCACATCATATGCTACGGAAGATGCTGATATGGTTAGCTGTGTCTGTTAACACTATTTTATCTTTGATATCCTCTAGTTTCGTATACGGCCACATTCTCATCGGATGATATTTTAGAGGATAAACTGCAATGCATTTTAGCGAATTTCTGAGCATCGCGCCGGCGATATTGCATCGTACACGAGTAGGTAATCTAATTACTACGACAGAAATAGTAGCTAATCTGATATGATAGCAGTATGTATTAACTGCTCATGCAAAAGTGCTATAGAAACTTGTTCAGTGTAGGTATCACTGTGAGCTTATGACATCATCTTCAATTTATTTACTGAACTTTGACATTATAATCATGTAATTGACATTATAACACTACTTCAAAAAAATCGAGTTATCAAATCTCAAAATTCTAAAAAAAACTATTTTCCTCTTAAAATTTAGGGAGCATAATAATTAGTATATGATGTTACGATTGTGTTAAAATCAAAATTGACCCAGATTTTAGTTGGTGTAGTATAAACCTACCTTGGAGGTATTGAAAACTGCTTGGCATTAGGCAATGGTAAAGTATCGTAGCGGATGTATAGCAAATATGTAAAAGAATAAAGGCAAAATTGCTACGCCGTAGCACTCCGAGCAAAAAATACTAACAACTAGTAAATAAATAAACTGAATTATTGATACAATCATCATCGTCAGTCTATCTAATGCACGCCACCACCAAGATTGATTATACAGTATTTTGAACATCCCGAAGTTAAGTTTTTCGTATACTTAGTTACTATCCAAAACTACAAAAAATCCAAATGTTGCCAGATGGAGAAAATTTAAAATGCCCCAAGGAAATGGCTACTCGAAATGCGTAATTCGACATACTAGCAGCGATCCCCGGTCACCGCGACCGGCTCTAGATTGTAAAATGGCTCCCTTGCATTTTTTCCTAAGTGCCATAAAGTATGACATTTATTACGGTCAGATCTGCCTCAACCACTATTGATAGGCAAATGAGAGAGTTTTTTAAAAGAAAAACGATGTCTGCTTTTTATGTGTTCTTTGCATGAGGATATTTTTTAAGAAGTTGTGACTTGCGAGTTGATCGTAATGGCTATGTGTGTTTTTGTGTCCCTTACGAGTCCTGTGTTTGATGGCATTGTACGTACGTAGCACACTGAAAGAAAAACTACAATGGAATATTTACCAACCAACTCCTTTTTATTTGACAATATTCTACCTGCACTGGTAAAAATAATTTGATTCCGTGGCACAGTCGGATTTGGTGATAATTAATACAAAACGAGAATTTTCTCTAAACATTTAGGTAAGAGGCCTGACAAGTAAAACGCTATAATTTTTAGACAATATTATTTGTGAACAAATACATTGCCGAAAGTTTAATATGACTTAAAGTAAGTAACAGAACATGTTAGAACAGTTTTTAAAATTCTTGTAGACATTAAAATCAATATCATATTGAAGCAAAAATTTAATCTTTATCGCAACCTTAAAGGAGCAGAAACAGTGTGACATGTTAAACCTAAAAATCAGGCCATCTTTGCCGATAAGAGCAATAACTTAGCGAATAGGTCAAGCACAATAGTGAGTGCCACCTATAATCGTATATTAAAGCCCTTATCCCTATATGAGCACCTTTGCGACAATAGAAAAGAATATATCGTCGAAAAGTGGCCACATAAAAATGACATACGGTGTCTTCGATGTCGCGGTTTGCCTGCTAAAGGGTGAGTGTAACGGCCGAATGTCCCAATATGATAAGTGGGGCTAACATTGGTTTAAGTTTTCTATTGAGCTTTAAATTGGAGTAAAAAAGCGTAGCTTCTAGTTTCTAGTTAGTTTATAACATTATCGATCACTGGTATTGGTTATCTTCTATACATGTCTAGGTATGAGTATACGTATAATACCTAATAATCATTTTATGTTTTATTGAATTTCCATGTGTCAATCAAATCGTGGATCTTTAAATATTGGTTTCAGTAAGTAGGTACAATCCATGAAACCTGTAGGCACAGAAATTGTATAAATTTCTTACAATATTGTACCTACATAAAATTATTTTCACCAAAAATATTTTAATATTATTTTATACTCACATAATGTGTAAACTTTGAAACAAGTACCTTCATAATCATTTTGAAAACTTAATTATGATCTTGATCTCTGAAATCTTTTCGATTTAAGCTGACATGTATATAGGTTTTAGGAAAGTCGATGCACAGCTTTGAGGCTTTCGTTTTTTACCTAGCCTAGTTCTTAGAATCGGTTAGATATCTGAACGTTGGATACCTACATCCATCGAAAGGAATTTAAACAAATATGTTTTTAAAAATAAGTACTTCAACACTTTAGTTTTGTTTTTTACTTTAAGAATTCTTAGTAAACTCAAGTTTTCCTTTACTGAAATAAGTTTTGATAACTAATTATGTAGTTATATATTTTTTAATATTTATGGATTGAATATACATTAAACAAACAAAACAAGATTTGTCTACCATGTTACCTGTCATTTGGCTTTTATTAGTGTGCAAGTGGTGCAAGCGTGAGATTTTAAACGTTGTCATTTTTTTATTATACTTTGGACAAAATCAAAGTCAAAATCATTTATTGCATATGAGTACACTTGGTACATAGATATGTTTAATTTAAAATGTTTAAATATGATGATCTATCGCCTCTATAAAGCATTGCGTCGACTTTCCTACATACAGCAGGTTATGTATTCTTATCACGTTTGTCTAAACCGGCAAATGTTGAACTTTATAACACCCCTGAATATACAGGGTTAAAAATTGGCTCACGCATCAGGCGGCAAATGCGAAATCGTAATAAAACTATCCGTATCATATGTAAAGTAGCCATAATATTGAAAACTTTCAAAGTCCATCAATAAATGTGACGCTGTGTGGGGTACGAGTACCTACGACGCCACCTTATGATGTACTGAGGGTTGGAGAACTGAAGCAGATAAGTTATCGACATCGATAAACATAAAATACCGTCCATCAAAACGATTAAATTAAATTTAATATTATTATTACTATTAAAATAATATGTATGATAACTCAGAAATTGGAATGGTATGTCATTCACTGACTTCTAACACATACTAATTCATTACTCTCACTGGCTCTGATGAGGTGGACCATTACTTCCCTAGCTAATCGTGGTACCTCAACAAGGCAGCGATGTTGTTCGCAACACATCACGTCAAGGGGTATCACGGGGCAAAAAGTGGGCGAAGGAAAGCCACTTTGCGACATTAGATTGCGCAAAATGGCGATACATCATCTCTGCCTACCCTCTGGGACCAAGGCGTGAGCATTATGTATGTATGTATGTAAGAAAAAGTAGAGCTACTGGCTGTGAATGAAAAGTTGGCGAATAGGTACTTGTAGAGTTGAATAAAGTTAGGTTAGCTTGAATAGCCGGATTTTTAAACTGAATCTAATAAATAAAAGTAGAAACTTTTAGTGTATATACATTGAAAATATTTGCAAAATAAATAGATAAGTATATTTATATTATTTTTAAATTTTTGTCTGTGATTCTTGTAGTATTAGTGCACACCACATGCAAAATCTACTTACCTAATTCTGATGGTGTTATCAGAAATACATAGACCTTAACTTTGGAATAACATTTAGTTTTATTTCATCGTAATCGGATTAGTCAGAAATTATGCGAAATAAAAGTTTTCAATAATTCACATATGTACGAGTATGTACATACATTAATTAGTATAGATGCAACAAATAGATATAATGCTTGGAGGGTTTGGATTGCGATTAGTGAGAACTACCTACATTTAAAGAGGAATAGAAGTGATGGAGGGAAAGGGAGAGGGAAGGGGAGGATGAAGAGGTGAGGGTATTGGGAAAGGGGAAGGGAGGGGCAAAGAAAAGCATAGACAATTAAAATGTGAAACAAGAGAAATCCCACTGCAATACGAGCAGGACTTTCAGACGTACCTAGATAACCCAGAACTTCTATTGTTAGCGAATATTTAAACTATCGATATTGCATATTATTGTCCCTTCCCTCAGGGAAGCGACGGCGTCAAAACGCACCGACCACAACTATCAAAGAGAAATCTTTTCCGTGTATCAATAACGTCGACCGAGGCGTCGACTAGACACATTGCGCTCTTTTATGTGCCTTGACATAGTATTATAGTATACCATCGGCTGCCTCGCATCTTGCTTCGTGTTTATTATACGTTTATGTGTGGTGAAATGTGCCAACTTGATGGAATTTGGAATAGGAATTTGGAATCACAATAAAAGTTAAGACAGGTACCTCCCTATTAATTTGTATTGACTTAAATAGATAGTAATAAAATATATTTATAGTAACCCGTTACAAGGTTGCAGTAATGTTTGGTCTAAGACTTTTGTAAATACCAAAATTAATCAAATATCTATTAGTATGTCCCCACTGTTACGGCTCAAGCTTCCCTATAAACGATATCAGATGGTCTATAGTCCACCATGCTGTTTTGGTTGGAAATACGCGAAACGAATTTTTAATTCCTCATATTTGAGTCAGGGATTTAACGAAGCAGGGATTTGATAAAATCGAGGATTTGATAAAAATCAAGGATTTGATAAAAAGAAGGATTTGATAAAATCAAGGATTTGATAAAATCAAGGATTTGATAAAATCAAGGAAATATAAAATCAGGGATTTAATTCAATAGCTAGAAATTTGATTATATCCAAAAGTGATGAAATGTCTTACAACAATAAAACAGCAAAAGTAACATTTTAGCTATTACCTATTTAAAAGAAGCAATATCAAAAATAAGCTTACTTACTATTCACATAAGCAAACTATCAAACCTCAACAAGGAGAAGCGTCTTCTCCGTGTTGCGAGGGCGTGAAATTATTTTCCTTGGCGTATGCAGATTAGGGAGGGTCGTGTGGCATCCCAGGATTAGTTCCGGTTTACTTTTTATAGGATTCCGATGATAAATGTTACCAATGGATAGGCTAACGGGTGATGCGTGTAACGTAGCCAAATAGCTTTTACAGGGTGCTTAGCTATATTTGAATAGGGGAGTTAGAAAAACATAAGAAAATTATGCTTTGAGTGGAAGTTAGGTACTATAGGTATGTACAATAATAGTAAGTTACTATTTCTAAGTATTGAACAAAATAAACAAATGCTTTATAGGTAGCCGTCAAAAGGTAATTAATGTGTCTCCTACGCAACTGTTAAAATTAACCATCGTAGGTACAAACAAATACCTACTTGTTTTGTGCATATAATTTAGGAACGCTGATATCAGGATGTGCAAGTATTTATCAAGTAAGTATGGAACACAAACACAACACATGTCGCCACCCTTCTATTACACGTTAACGGTTTGGAGTCAGACAAAAAACGAGGAAAGTTTCGGAGCAGACGGGCGGACGAACGATTGCCGATCCCAAATATGATTTATAGATCGGACGTCATCGCCAATGCGCTTTCTGTACGTCACGGGACGTGTCACCGCCTCGCCCGGCGACGGGGTGCTGGGGCGAAGAAAAATACATTTTGTTTGTCGACATCCCATCGGAGACGGCTCCAGGGAAAAGAACCGAGGGCATGCTATGTTATTGGAAGAAATGTTTTCTTTGTTTCTTTACTTATATCGATATAATAGTCTAGTTTGTACAACGAACTGTAACTTTGCATATTTGTTTTAATTTTTATATGCATATTGATTATTATCATTATCACAGTCTGGTCAAACAAAGTATACTCGGAAGAATTAGAAGTTGTTAGGAATGCGGTGGACCGGGTATAATTGCGAAGACCCCACACTGTGGAGGTGGTGGCGGTGTGGCGGTAGCGAGCAGGGCGCGGGCTAGGTTCCACACTAATTGGTGCTGCAGTCTGTGCGAGTCTTTCATACAATGCCATGTGTGGTGGCGTTCATTGGGGAAGGCCTATGTCCAGGAGTGGACTTCTAGAGGCTGACATGATGATGTATATTTTTAAAAATGACAATTTCAATAAAACATACTTATAGGTAATTCAGTGACCCCCACAATGAAACCGAGTATGGTACTTTTCCGAGAGCCGAGATTATGCTCAGTTAAAGCACTGAACTGTTGTTAGAGCGTTTTTTTTAAGTTATGGATTGAGAAAAAATATGTACTTACTAGAAAAGTCTTTAATCAAAGAATGCCTTTTTATGTTAAGAACGTAGATATAAGACTAGAAAAAGAACAATGGAATACAGTTAAGAACCACGCATTTCTTTTTCTTGATTAAAGAACTTTGTCGCCATTTCAATAAATGACACATCTCTTCAACACTATAAACTAAAAAGAACTGCATCTATGAGACCGGTTCCGTAATCGAACGTTTAAGAAAGCCACCGGGCATATGTGTACACCTATTTACATTCGTAACGTATATACCTTATTCTATGTATCCTTTAGTTACAATCACGTGGTCTACACAGCAAACCGTTACAAAATTGACCACAATGAAAAGGCTCCTAGTTCTAGCAGCAAATCGTCTACAATTAAAAATATACCTAGGACTTCCCCTAACAAGGGAAATGGGAAATAATGATTTTTAATTCTTGGCTCCATTTACCTTCTATATATTGTTGTTGTTAATTTTGGTACAATAGGCGTTAAGAATAAAGGTTATCTACTTAGGTATGTATCTGAACTAACCTTTTTCTACCCACTTTTTGTGACTTAATAAATCTGACACAAGCCGTCCAGCCAGACATTTGTTTTAAATCGAACAATAATCGCTCATATTGTCAGTTACAATACAATTTGTTGGAAAACTCGACGCGTGAGAGAAATAATAACAAATGATTCGCGCCCTAACGCCGCGTGGCGTTGAAAGATCACGCCTATTGCTCTTTGCTGATGAAAAAAGTAACATTAAGCCAACGCAACAATGTCCCAAAAGATAGGTAGGTACATTTGAATTGGATTTTGATGTAGGTAGTTGTAAACGTGACCTTACGCTGATCTAATCACTTTCGCTGATGAGTTTTCACTATCACACCACCTCTTTTATCATAGGTAGGTACATTGTCAAAGTTTGCCGCCAGCTCGAAAAGTAGCAAATATCAAGAAATTCACGAATGTGTAGGTGCAGTAGGCCACACCTCGAAGAATAATACAAAGGCATTGTAATGAGGTCGCTATTACCACTACGCATGGCGCACGTGTCTGCTAGCGTCAAAGGCTTTTGAAAATATTCTCGCATATTTTAAGTTGTAAATATCGTTACAATTCATTTCAATTACTCTTTATTGCACAATAAAAATACACAGACACAATCATAAAGTAGCTTATATTAGCTTGGACCTATTAACCTATGGACGAGTAACATTACCTTTCTCGCCTGTACCCCCTCTGTCTCGAACCACGAACTTTTTCCATGGCGATGACGATCTTTTTGTCAGTCTGACGCAGATGCTCGGCGAGACAATATATGTGAAAAAATGGGTAAATGCGCATTAATGTGGTGCACATCTTATAGTGGCAAAACAGGCAATCTGTCTTTTCACTTGTAAGTATAATTTTATTTCATTTACATGGCTACTTTTATCGAAAGTCATAATCATTGAAAAATAAAAACAATGTAATCCGTCTATGTTGAATACCTCATTTATAATTCCAATGGTAACCAAAAAGTTACCTGCCTTATTCAGCCGGATTATCGCTCATTCATTCTTGACATATTCATCGTGAGTAGGGGTTGACGTTGTCGATAATGATATCGATAAGAACGAATGAATGAAATAGTGAATACAAATATCTTTATTGTGTATCATAGGTATAGAAAGGATTGCATGTTATAGTTAGAGATCAGGTATGTCTATTATTTGCGGTTCCGTAAATTTTTCTAGAATATTCCAGAAAACCTAACTTTTTTTCATAATTCCTCAAGTAATCAAATAATACGTGTTAATATATAAGGTTGACTGGAAGAGAATCCTAAGTGTACATAATCGTAATCCATTGTACACAGTTTTATTAATATTTCTTATTATTTTTGTTAATTTTGATACAATAAAGCGTTTACGTTACAAGTTTCAGCTCAACCAGACCTGTAGTTTTTAGTTATAAAGCGGACGGACGAACAGAATACCTACACTTAAAGTGTGTCACTTTTGACGGAACCATAAATACGACACTTGGATACGTCGCCGGTCCGATAGTCTGAGTAATAGACAAGACGAGACGATAAAAGCAAACATAGCGTAACTATTATGTCACATGGCATAATTGTGTGCAGTACCGAACATTAAACTATTACAACAATATGCAGATTTATTTTTAACAACTGAACTAATATTAACCACAACATAAGAAATTGTCATTCATTCGTTCGTTCTCGATACCAAGTTATCGACTGCGTCAAGCACTAGTGTCAGTCGCTCATTTTATCTATGTAATGCATAAAAAAATGCTTCTGTGGTGGTAGTTAGACAGTGACAACGCTCTATGTCAAAGAAGTGCAACAATAGATCACACAACCATAAAAAGTCGTGTGTGCGAAATAATGAACAAGGCTATTAAGATAGTGTGTATTAATTACGTAAAGTTAGCGTTGTGTGAAGTCTTTCCCCCCTCGGACAGTTGGTTGAACGTGATTCCATACTTCGACGATATCGGGTCGTGTCCCGAGGTTAATAGGTCCAAGTATATTAGTACGTAGTACATAAGGCGGTCTTATTGCTAAAAGCGATTTCTTCCAGACAACCTTTGGGTTGAGGATAACTCACCGTTACCTTGCTACAATACAAAAAAAATCGTTTTGGAATGGAATGGTGGCAATACACAATCGTCAAAATAGACGAATATTTGTATTTAGCAATTTAGTAGCATGCTCAAAACTATATCGCTCATTACTAGCACGTGCTGTATACACACGGTTATGTAGCATTTGCTCGAAATTAGCATGCTCTCGTGCTACTAATGAGCATGTGTATCTGTACTCTTATGCCTTTCTAAAGGGTTATTCGGTACCTGTACAGTCAACATCAAGAACCCAGCGCAGTACGTGTTCTAAAACATAAAAACCTATACAAATGAGACCCATGACAGAGAATCTAATAACTTCGCGTGTCTGTACTTTGAAGATATTTGCAAAAAAAAAATTGGAGCGTCTAAGGATAAGCAACAGAACACATTTCGATCATTTTTGAAATTGTTGTCTGTTTATCTGTGAGTTTGCGCACGCATCACTTAAAAACTATTGATCGGATTTTGATGGACTTTTCACAAAAACATGGGGCTTTTAACCGGTTTAATCGGTTTACTTAATCAAAAGTTATAGATATTTTTAGTTTTCAAATACATTAGTAGGTAAGGTTAGTATGCAATATATTGCCTATAGTACGTAATAGTATTTCCGTACTATTCAGATTGCGATGAGTTTGGACTACATTTGGAGCTGGTAGTGGGAATGGAAGCGGGAGTGTGAGTGAGTGTGGGCGTGGGCGTGGGAGTGAGCTAGGACGTGGTAGTGGGCGTGGGCGTGGGAAATGGGGAGTGGGTGTGACAGTGGGAGCGGGAGCGGATTATTGAGAGTTTGAGTGGGTGGTGGAGGCGGAGGCGGAGGCGGAGGCGGAGGCGGAGGCGGAGGCGGAGGCGGAGGCGGAGGCGGAGGCGGAGGCGGAGGCGGAGGCGGAGGCGGAGGCGGAGGCGGAGGCGGTGCAAGCGGGAGCGGGATTGGGACCGGATTGTGTAATTCACGCGAGCGGAGCAGCGGGCACAGCTAGTACTAGATAATTATTACACCATGGCCTCATCGCTTTCTCCTTTCCGTCTGCCCATAAAATAAAGGACAATGAGCATTATGAATATGAACCTGAAATATTTCCGATAAGTGCAATATAGGTAATGGGGGTGAATGGGAAGTTAGTACCTACTGCTGTATTTAGCATTTTATTACGAAAAACTCGTAGAACAAACATTTCTTGGAAATATAATATATCTACCTATACTCTTATGTCACATGAAAATAAACAGAATTTTTAAAGTACCAAAAGAAGAATGACATGTTTTTCGATCGGATATCTGGGCAAAAATTTCGTCATCCAAAAACACAGATGGGAACAATTTATCGATTAATTACATAGGGTAAATATGGTATTGTAGTAAGTAGGTAAATCTACAATATATTTGATTTAGGAAGTGGAGAGATTTAAAAGCGGATAAAGTGGGTACGCTTTACTGAGGAGAGTGATATTTGAATAATGGTTACCTTAGGCCTCATCATCACTTACCATCAGGTGAGATTGAGTTCAAGCGCAAAACCCTAAAAAAACAATTAAAAAATCTTTATTGCAACTTGTAAAACTTAATTTTTCCAAATAAATACCTAATACATATTGCATGTACTTTAAGGACTGATAGTATAAGATTAAGTAATATTGAATTTATGTTGTCTGTGAAGTTTTCGAGCATAGACTGCAGTTTGTTTCGATTTAAAAATGATGTAAAACTAATATCAATTCAAGAAAGAAAGAAATCATTTATTTGCTCTTAAATTGGTACAAATGCCAGATGTTAATATTAGCCTAAACCTCTAGTATATATTATCTTTGCCTAAACTAACACCAATCAGCCATTATCAATAGAATGCAAATTTATACAATTATTCACTACAATAAACATTAACAACGCCATCTATAGCTCTTTTTCATTTTAAAATCTAGCCTTTGAGTTAACACGCACTGCGGTTTTTATTCGCGCGATTTTTTCTGCGCGAATTTTTTCCACATAAAATCGCGTCGCGGCGCACTGAAATCCGCGCGGTTTTTTCGCAAGTAGATACAGCTTCATACAACTTCCATATGTCACAGAATTCAGCGAAAAAAATCGCGCGGATTTTTTATTCGCGCTTTTTTTTGCAATTTTTTTTTTATTGCGATTTTTTCCGCTGAAATCTGTAAAGTAAGGCACTTCGCGATAAAGATCTCGGAGTGCCTTACTTTAAATATTTGAGTTGGCAACACTGGGCCATAGATTAACTATAACAAGCCGTGGTAACAAGTGTCAGCCTGTGACACCTCACAGCTGATTTGGGTTGATCAATCAATACTTACCGACTGACAAATGTGGCAGTACAATATTTGGTCGTAAAACGCCTTTTTCCTTTTCATTTCCTGTTTACTATGAATGGATTTATTTGCATTACATTTGGTTTGAATTTGATTAAAACACCACAGTATTAGCACAGTTATATTAATTAAATGTAGGTATGAAAAAAATTGTGTGGTTGCTTATACATTACTCAAGATAGAAATATTACATTACTCAAGAACCGTATCATACAATTTGTTTTTCATACTTTGTAGGTACATTAGGCACTTTTCCAATTCCAACAACTAGCTGGATTGTACCGTTTTAATATGAGGTGGACAGTGCACATCGAAGGTGGCCCGAGGAGAGTCAACCATGCAGCCGTTTGCATCGACGACAAAATCTACTCATTTGGTGGTTATTGCTCCACTGAAGAATATAAAGATTGGGAGCCGATACCCATCCATGTATTGGACACTGCAACTCTGCGTTGGTCGCCAGTTAAGTATAAGAAATCCCCAATTGCTCCTTTCCAAAGATATGGACACACAACCATAGCACATGGCCACAAGGTGAGTAAAACTTGATTGCCCTTGACACATAAATGTTGTTTTACATATACTGTTTCCTACCTATTGCTCACGTAATTTATTATAATTAAAACTTTTAGGTATACATGTGGGGCGGAAGAAATAATGCGGTAGCATGTGAAGCTCTCTTCTGTTTTGATACAAAAATACGTAGATGGAGCACCCCAACAGTCACTGGTGCATTGCCATTTGCTAAAGATGGTCATTCAGCATGTGTTATTAATAACAAAATGTATGTTTTTGGAGGATTTGAGTACCTCACTGACCAGTATTCACAAGATGTGCATTGCCTGGACCTGGAAACTTTGCACTGGAGTTATATTGACGCTAAAGGGACACTGCCTTCTCATAGGGACTTCCACACAGCTGTTGCAGTAGGGGACAGAATGTATGTGTTTGGTGGCCGCGGTGATCTGAATAGTCCATATAACTCCCAAGAGGAAGTATATTGTCCTCAAGTACATTATTTAGATACTGTTAAGGAGGAGTGGGTGTCTTGTACTCCGGGAGGTACTTGGCCAGAGGGAAGACGCAGTCACTCAGCATGTAAGTTTATTAGTAGGTATTCTATATTATGAAATACCATGTTTGGGATTAACTCACACTTGAATACTTTGATTGTATTGTTGTTAGACCAGTTTCTTATGTTGACATTGTCTTTTTAGGGCTCTACAATGATTTTATGTACATATTTGGAGGTTTCAACGGTAACACGAAATCACATTTCAATGATCTATACAGATATTCTGTAAAAGACAACAGTTGGGAGTACATCACAGTGAGTGGCACAGCACCCTGCAAGAGGAGACGTCAAGCTTGCCTCCTTTATAATGATAAAGTTTATTTATTTGGTGGCACAAGGTGAGAAAATTCAGACTGTTTCCAAATCAGAGTACCTAGTATCTAGTGTTGTATGTACTGACACTGCATATTTTTTTTTTGTAATATTTACAATGAAGTACTATGGTACAGAGTTTTAATTTATTTGGCGCAAAAGACAAATTTTCCTACAAAAAAACACACCATACACATGCATGGCAAATAAAAAAATGACAGAAAAATGACAATTTCAATAAATGCTATTTGGTCCTATGTCCACAGCCCCTGTCCTCACACCAACAACCGGCCAGTGGACTACACTGATGAAAATCCAGAGAGACTGATCGACAACAGTGATCTGCACATCTTGGACTATGCACCGAGCCTCAAAACCCTGTGCATCCTTCAGGTGCTGGAACATGACCTGGATCAGTTATCTCTCCCACGCGATATTTTGTAAGTTGTTTTGTCCACTAATATGTTTATAATAAACTAGCTGTTGCCCGCGACTTCGTCCGCATGGATAAATTAACAGAACACATTATTATGATTAATTATAATACCACATGAAAATGTTTTGCATGAAGTATTTTTTCTCTGTATGTTAAATATTATATCGCAATGGCATATGCCTTTACTCCTCTTCCCTCTCAGATTCCTCCTCACCTTCCCGTACCCCCTCCCCTTCCCCTCCTCCTCCCGGCAGCGAATGTGTGTGCAAAATATAACAGAATGTTTCAAAAAGGCAATAGCGTCTTTGCTACAGGTCCAACCGGCAGCTCTGTAAGAAAGATGTCCTTACTGAACACACAGCTCTTGTCATACAGTTTTTAATAGGATAAAGGAGGAACAAGACTCAGTGTCTACTGCTGGTTGTACTTTCCCTGTGTGGGATTAATAGACTTCACACCATGTCATCATCATCATCAGCCTGTAAGAGCCCACTGCTGGACATAGGCCTCTCCCAAGGCGCGCCATTGAACCCGATTTGCGGTTCTTCTCACCCAGTCTCTGCCAGGCGCCTTACGCAGATCGTCGCTCCATAAATACCCCAATGGTATTTATGGTCTGTGGTTATTGCCGTGTGGTTTCCGGTAGAGTAGAATAGGACCACTTCAATTCTTCCCGTGGATGTTGTACAAGGCGACTAAGGGAATACATTATAAAACATCAATCACGCCTCCCCAACCCGTCTGGCCAGCGCGGGGAGTGTAGGCCAAATCCTCCGTCTGTCTCCGGCAGATGAGAGAGGGTTGTGCTCCTGCAGTGGAGACAAAAATAACCTGATGATGATGATGATTTATGGTCTATTTTGTCTCTCATCAATCCTGTTTGTTAGCTAGCAGTGCTGTTGAAGTTAGCATTAGGACTTTGGCACACTGTCATTAATAAGCCTTCCTGTTCAGTAAGATGAATTATAAAATGTGATTATTGTGTAAAATAATTTGAAAACATTTTGTTACAGGATTGACATCAGAGTGATGACATTGCAAAATCGAATAAGCAGGCCTGTCAACCAGGCTGGCTGATGGACGCATATGTTTATGATACATAAGTTATATTTTTTCTAACATTGTTGGTTGGCTGGCTGGCTGGCTTTGTCACATAACTTATGTATCTGGCAAACTATTGGTGGTTGCTTAAATAACTTGTCTAGCAAACTATGTACTGCCGCGTAGTCAATGAACATTATACGCTATATGAATTACTTTTGCAAAAAGGGCACTTGTTCATTATCCTAATTTTATTTTCGTCGATACCGGCTCTAATGGGTTATGAATATGTTATATTTTTCTTAAATCCTGGTGGATGTGCCTTTCTTGTAATAAGTGATTCATATAAAATATATAACTAAATAAATGATAGACCTAATTTATTTTGTACAATGTATGTGCATATTAAAAGTATTGGTAATGCTTCCCAATTTTGTTTTAAAAACTATCCAATAATTTCTCTACTGTAACATAGTATAGTAATAAATGAGTGACTGTGCTTTGATCCCGTGGGTGGATGTTATAGTGGTGTTGAGGAATATTTATGGTATTAGTAATACACACCAGTATCAGTCTTGGCCTCTTGCTGTGGATCATAGATGGATCTTGAAATCTAAATGACACCAATTGATGCCTCAGTACCTGAAATACACCACAGACTAGCTGTGCCCGCGGCTCAGCTCACGTGAACTACAGAATCCGCTCCCACTCCCGCTCCGGTCCCGATCCCGCTCCCTCTCCCGCTCCCCTCCCGCTTCCGCTCCCACACCCACTCCCCTTTTCCCACGCCAATTCCCACTCGCAGCTCCAAATGTAATCCAAACTCATCGCAATCTGAATAAGTACGAAAATACTATTATGTGCAATATATTGCATACAAACCTTACCTACTAATGTATTTGAAAACTAAAAATGTCTATAACTTTTGATTGAGTTAGCCGATTGTGATGAAATAAAGACTAAATGTTAAGTTAAGCCCCATGTTTTTGTGAAAAGCATCAAAATCCGTTCAGTAGTTTTTAAGTGATGCGTGCACAAACTCACAGTAAACAGATAAACAGACAAAAATTCCAAAAATGATTGAAATGTGTTCTATTACTTATATCCTTAGACCCCTCCATTTTTTTTTGCAAATATCATCAATGTACACACACGCGATGTTTACGATTTTATTTATTAGATGGGTGTGTCCAAGAAATACGTAAGTTACCGCTGCGGTCAAATCGCTCAGCGAAAAGGCGTCTGCGAACTATGGCTTTATCGTGGACACACCCTTTTGTTTTAATATAACTAAAATGAAAAAAAATATATATTTTATAATATAAAGTTGTCTATTCCTCTTCTTTGACAGTATGTTTTTTCCGTTCAGAGACGTGTGGCACAGCTCCCGGCTTGCTATGCGCGCGTCTGTTAGCTTCCTTCCTCTTTGACTTCTCTTTGATTGTTCTAATTTCCTTCTGTGCGTTCATAATGTGTTTAGGCACATGTCTATGACGCGCTATGCGCTTCACTTGTGGATGACTCGCGAATTTCTCCTTCAGTGCATCTGCATAGTTGAGGGCTGTGCGTTCGCGAGGTTTGAGCTATAGTAATAAATAGGTTCATGAGTAATACACATTGCAATCTATGGGTATATGGTATAGGAAAAATGCATCTGGTGATTTTGGGTGAGTCACTTTCAGCCAGCTTGGCTTATATTTAGCTGGCATATATAGCTGTTACTATACTAGAATTTGATATAAATTTAATACTTACAACACCAAGTTTTTCTGCTGCTCTTGCTTTCCACATCCTAATATTCATTTCATCTGAGCCAGTGAGAATGTACTTATTATCCAAAGACCATTTCACACATGTCAGCCTCTGCATTCTTTTTGTATGGTAGACGTCTCTGGAGTGTCCCTTCATGCTCTCAAATATTCTGATAGTTTTGTCATAACTGCCTGATACAAACTCTCGTCCCGTAGGTGAGTAATCAACATCTATGACAGCAGATGTGTGGTCCATGTGAATGTTGATTGGTTGCTTCAATTTTCTTACGTCAAATGTGTATAAGCTGAAATATGTTCAAAAATTATTAAGTTTTAGATAGTTTTTTTTATTAAATACATCAAATAAATAAATACATTAACTTTCAACTGAACCTCGACCAAGCTGCCTTACTGTACTACAACTTTGAAGCCCTGTGTCTTTTCAAACCATGACATTGGTTAATCATCAACATGAAGAAGCCACAAACTCAAACTGGAATTGAGACTTACCTGTAATCTTCATTAGCCACAGTAAATATGAAAGCCTCCATAGGGTTCCAGGATAGTGCATTGGACCTCAACTCCAACACCACTTTCCTCAGTGGTCCAGACTCACGGCAATCATATAGTATAACACTCCTGTCACTTGCACATGATGCTAGCAAATTGGTTTCCACCTGTTAATATTAATTTCAATCACAATTTAACTTGGACAAAGAGCATGGTCTTATGCAGACCTTAAGCACATAACATGGGATTCCAAGCAATTTGAGCTATTCAGTAGCAAACTTCAATTTGAAAGAGGCACCTGACAATAATTGTGATAATCCAGAGGACAACCTGTAATGAAATCTAATAATACAAGGAAGACCCAAGACAGAGATGATTACAGCAGAGCTTAGTTTGTGGTCGCTACATTAGGGTTGGATTTAGAATTTTCTTTAATGTGGAGAAACTGAGAATGTGGGGGTTCAGGGGGCTTTACTGAAACCTTACTATAATGATTTCAATTGTCAGGGGCGAGTTAATTATTTATATTTTCTTACAAAAATACTCATTAATCTTAATAATTGCATGAATTGAAACATCACTATAGACGATAACAATGTCACTCTTTACGCATCAATGCATTAAAACTTATGATTTGGGTTAGCAAAATAACATGAAATGAAACGAATTGGACAGATGAGTTTATTTTGTAAAATTGAGGGCTGCTATTAATTCACTCTACTCTTTGGCTCTACCTTATTCTTACTTATTACCTACTCCTGTTAAAGAACATTGTTCTCACACTTAGGATTGAGATGATATGTTATTATTGAATTAAAACAGATTGGCTTTAGAATCTTTGTTTAACTGATTCAGCGCACCTCAATTATGTTGATGTTAGGTCAAATTCTGTTCCAGAACCGAGTTAGAGCACCCTACTTACACATGGTTAGAATTAAACTAAATATACCTGATTAAAAGCCACATGATGAAGACTGTCCACTCCCCACTTGAAGACTTTAACGGGCTCATTCCTTGTGTTTTCCCACAACTGGCATTGTTCTCCACAAGTCGCAAATATAGGTTTTGATCTGTGATGTGTTACACCACTCACTACAGACATGCTCAGCAATTCGTTTATCGGTTCTTCGTCATCTGGAGATTGAACCTCAGCTTTCCATGTTTTGATTGTCTTATCATCACCGACGCTAATGAATTTATCCCCGTCTGGTGCATAACATATAGCGCGCACCCAACCTTCATGTGCTATGAAATGTCTGGAACATTTTCTGGCAGCTAAATCCCATACGCGTATTTCGCCGTCAAACGCTCCACTAGCGAGGACGGAAAGTCTGCTCGGATGTTTAGCCATGCTGGATACGCCATCTCGGTGCCCATCAAGGTTCCCAATGAACGGCTTAGCAAATACTCGCTCGAGTTTAACAGCGTTCAATGCTCGAACGTACTCGCGTGACGCTTCTAGCGGGTGGAGGCTGGGATCATAGTTTCTTGGCACTGAAAAAAAGGCAAATAAATTTTGAAAGAATTTTCAAACACTACGGTTTGTCAAAGACTTGTGAAATAACTACATTTGTGAATATCCCTTTTCGTAGCACGTAAATAATCTTCAGGATTACGACTGATTACTTTGATTTTTACATTAGACATAGCGAATTTATAAATATATATTAATATCAACGAGGAGGAAAGGAATGAAGATCAAAGATGAAAAAGATAACCTCAACACGCAAAGTAACAAAACAAATGTGTGTAGTTGTATGTAGATATTATAGCTGTCAGTCACTCAATCATCTTATCATTTACGTAATGTACAACCAAAACGAAGCACGAGCAAATAATGTTAGTCGAATAATATTATCAACTGGTAAATTGAACTGCCGAGTTCGGACCGACCTTTAATCGATTTTTTTTTTGGTAAAAGATTGTAATAGGTATCGGTACCGATGCTGTTCGTGTATTACTATGATAACGTGTTGTCGGTATTGGTAATTTTCTTTCTGAAGGTCCTGTAAAATGTATAATTACCTTTATAATTTTTTTGCCCGCGCATTATTATGCACCTATTGAAAGTCTGCTGCGCTAACCTGACATATGGTTGGTTGATTGATTGACGTGTGTGACTCACTCTACTGACGGCTGATCTGGTTGACAGTGAAAAACATAAGTCAACAGATAGTGACAGCGAAGATCAGTCAGTCAGTTATGACAAGTCTGTTGAGGTGAGGTGACTGGTGTGTTTTTGTGTCTTCTGCTGAGCTACTTGTAGTGTACATGCATACATTCTTCTTCGAGACATACTATTTGTATCTAAAAAGCTCACTGGGAGAAATAATTTTTACATATTTTGATACTTGCCAGTAACTTCATGAAGTCTGAAAACTGTGAGTACAAAGTTTTATTTAGAATTCCAATTTTTGCATTGATATGTTGAGTTTTGAGCTTTTAGGTAACTCATGAATAAATAATACGTGCGGGTGATAATCATACTTTTCTAATTTGAAAACGGTTAAATAGTAAATACCATCTTTGGTTAGGGTATACAAAAAGGGGCGCTAAAAATTTTTTTCACGCTATTCAGTTTTTTTTCCCATAGCGCCCAATTTTGTAGTTTCCCAGGAAGTTATAGATTATTCCATTGTTAAAAAATAACTTGAAAAGTTATTATTGATAAACTAACAATGTGCATGTGCAGAATGAAGGAAAAATATTCTAACTGAAACCAAGTTTCTGTCAATATTAGGAGGGGCTTGCAGGATAGCTTTATTGGTCTCCAATTTCTGGATGACAGATCATCAGGTGGTAGGGCTGTACAAATACTGCCAGTCAATGTAAAATAATAGAAACAGTATTTGGCTAAATTACTCATACATGTTTTAATATTTTATTTAGCTTTTCCCATTGTTGAAAAACAATTAAAAAATATATATTATAAATATGGCCTATTTCCAGTAGTGGAAGTCTAAAGGATGATTTGGTGATGATGATAATATCATTAATTGTCCACATAGTTTACATTAGAAAATTGGTTATTTTCTTGTCAATTTGGAGGGTGAACTCGAAATTTTCACCATCTTAACTTCTTAGTGGGTCCAGAAGACCTGGTGACACTTTGACCCACTTCAGGATCTTTTGTGCCAAACCCCTGTCCAAGGTGCCCCAAGTACATTTAGTGGCCTTTTCATACCGGCTCTAAATTATCATGATAATTTTCCACATACCATTTTGGCTCTGGAAGAGCCACTGTGGCACACTTGCTTGTGCACTGTAGTCTACATGAACACTTGCTTGTGCACTGTGGTCTCAAAATAATATGCTTGGTGCTTCACTCCTTGCAACCAATTTTATCTAATAATTTTAACAAGACAACCTAATCTAACTTTCAATATTTAATTATTCAGGAAATGAGTGGTGCTTATATGAATAAGGTCAGAGTGTACAAAAAGAGACACTATGAAAAAAAGGTCATTTTTGGCGTAAAAACTTTACCGGTGCCCTCTTTGTACACCCAAGTATTTCCACAGTTGTTAATATACCCTGGGACCCTTTAATATGCAGATGCTATTATACTAAGCATACACTTGTCTATTATATTGCATCAAGCAGATTAAAAAAAAATTAATTGTATATTCATTCGACATCGGTCTAAATATGTCCACTGCTGGACATAGGCCTCCCCAATAGAATTCCACTTTTGGTTAGATGTCCATTGGGGGATTTGCCATAATCACCCCGCTTGGCAGGCGGATTGCTGATCACAGTAATGATCTTAACATACACACACACAGGAAAACGCTGCTGCCCGTCCCTGGTGCAATCCCTTAGTCGCCTTGACGACACCCACGGGAAGATAGGGGTAGCCCTATTCTAAGCCGGGAACCACACGGCATAGCCGGGAACGACACGGCATATATATTCATTATTTTAACATTGTGTGTGTGTGGGTGTGTAACATTTTGTGTTTGCAAATGTTACTATTATAGTAAAACAAGTTTGACAGCAGCTTTGGGTAAACACAAGTAGGCATAAAATGGAAGATCATTGTATAAAATACATAACATATATACCTAACTACTCTAAAAATGTTTTTTAATAAACCTTAAACTTTGAATGTCTTACCTATTTATTTATTTAAAAAAATATGTTTAAACATTTAAGATAAGTTCTGCAATGCAAAAAAGTCTAAAAACTTGTAGCTCTAGTTGTAGTCATAATTTTTTTTCGCTTGGTTCACACTGAACTTGCCCATGCCAACTTAAAATTCTCACCCCAAACATGTTGAAATTCGTACATTCATCTTACCATCTCATCACAATCTTTATAAAAAACCTATGTCTGCCTGATATCGTAACTCATTCAGTTTTTGATGTAGTTTTGTTGTAATTTATCAGATAACAGGCATCCTCTCAGTTGACCCAACAATATTTTACCTGATTTCATTCAAAGTAAATAAGGTTTTATCTAAGCAGAAACAACATTTATTATGTTTTATCAGACTCTTGTCACACCACTACCTACGTAGGCGGATACCTCACCTTTCGCGAATTCAGTTCAGTTGAATAGAGGTTTATGTCATTATTTGTGACCTTTTACATAAATTCAAAACTGTAGATTATTGACCTCTGTTGTTGTTGAAATCGTCATTTAAATTCTGCAGTTGTGATTAGTTGATTACATTATTGCTTAAAATAGTTCGATATTGGTGTAGATTTATCAGAGTTAATAATAAAACAACTATATGCTTATAAATAAATAGGTACCTATACCTATTGGTGTTAATGAACATACGAATTAACCAAACACCATTAACCATAGGGCCTTTTCTCTCGAGCCAAAACTGGTTAGTTTAGGTCAGGTAGTTTAAAATTATAAAAGTTAAAATGAAAGCGTATATTATAAAGATAATGCGATAGTTTAGTTGAATTAGATAGAGCCTCGGGTAGGCCAGGTCGCAGTCTCGAAACTTACTTGGGTATGAATTATTTCATGTTACATATCTATTCTGCTTTTGATTTCACTAAGACCCCACCTAAATAATTGGGCCGCACGCTTTCGTAGCTCGCCCTCTGTCTACAATAAGACCGATATACGTAGGCTGTTGATTCTGAAGAATACAAATAGTCCTAGACGACGTGCAAAAAACTGTGACCCCCAGCTGACGTATGCTCGGATGGGGCTGGTGAACTCAAACTTGCTCTTCGAGATCCCGTCGCACTAAGCGCAGTAGAGTTGTCCGGTAAAGCCGGCAACCGCCAATGATCAGTTTTCCCCAAAGACCGAATTGAAAGATGAAAAAGATAATCTGGGCAAAATAACGAGCAGAAGTTGAGATAAAAATAAAAATGGATACCTAAGTATCTAAACAAGACCATGTAACTGCAATGGATAATTAAAGTAAAAATTATCGTACAGTATATGAATCAGTTTGCAGATTGAAGTTAATCCGTGAACGTAATGCAATACAAACCATATACAAACAAAACATGATCGAGAAGTCATGTCGTGTTCCACAAAGTTTCCCAATCGTCCTCTCGTTAAGCAGTAATGTAAAGAAGAGATGACTAGATATTTGGTTTGTGTCGTGATAAGACAACGTTGCTGTTAAAGGTGGAATTATGTATTGCCACATACCCCGTAACGTATGGTAGGTATTCCAGAAAAAAAGGCTACACATCATTTGATGATGATTTATAGCTGTTAAAGAACTCTCTTTAATATAAACTTCATCATCAGGTCCGTTCTCCATGTGAACCTACTCCGGTATACTAGATATCTTCTAACCAGTAACAGTCTCGAGGAGCCTCTATTTCGGGATTAAATTGAAAAGAGATCTATTACATGACGGTTATCTATCACCTACTCTAGTTGGCGATTGACCTTAGTTATATTGAGCATTTTGCTTAGCGACAAACCCGCGTGTGTAGCAACGAATGATTATCTTTATTTTATTTATTCTCTTTCTATCCAGAATTGCCGGTAAAAGCATATTTGAAGTAGATACTTAAAAATATGTTAAATATCAGTACTTCTAAAGCCCCTACAGTCCAGTCCTACCTACAGTCCTATATAGTCGATAGTTTTGAGAGAAAAGATAGGGCGCTCTATATATTTCTCTCGAAAAATCTACTAGCGAGACGCCGATCTGTTATGTTAATATTAATAATGGGGACGTCACCACGAGCTGGCGTTAGATAAGGTCAGCGGCTCTCCGCCGCCTAGCTTCCGAGCGACGCTGCCGTTGCCGACATCGACAGTACGTATTTGTTCGTTGACCCGTCCGTCGTCGTTCGCTGCGCCTGCGTTGGCGTACGTGCCGGCCGGTCACTTACTAAAATCAGCAAACGTCTATAGAAACTGTTTTATCTTCCGATTTATTGTGTGAATCTGTGCGGCCTCCTGGAAACCTAATTTTAGTAAGTAATACGAGGTGTCTGAAACTTTTGTAAACTTGCGTTCGTATCGTGCTTTTCGTGACAACAACGTGACATTTTCTCCTTGTTCCCTGTATTATTCAGGTATCTTCGGCAATGGCGAGGTTTCTGAATCCATCTGAATATCTTTCAAAACACGCCATCACCAACGTAGCAGGAGATTAAGAGGGCTATTTGTCATAAACTCATCTCCCATACAAACCTTAAATTCAAATATTATTAAAATGAAAAGACCGATACCATTGAAAATTAATACACGAAAGTAGGACACAAAATTGTTTAATTTATACTGAATACGTGTTGGCTTCAGTGTTCATGTAATTGCTTTGACAAACTTACTGTAGGTAGTTATTAAAGTAGTTCTAATGAAATCGTCTGGTTGCATTTGAAACTTTGAACTCACTCAATAATTAACTATGCTACGTGATTGATGTTGTGTATGCCTACTTTTTTTTGTTCTATATTACTTTGATGAAGATCATATCTAGTGGTTTAATATACCTAAAGAATGTTGAGTCCTGCAAAATCGACACTCTGTTCACCAATTTACTCTTACCCCTGAGTGCGTTGATTGATACGGTGTAGCCGGCAGACGAAATAATGGTAAATTGCATTGTAAAATCTACACTACTCGCTCGGGTAAAGATAATAAAAGCACGGGTATTACTTTGTCAGATATGTCGGTATTTTACCATTTATACGAAGCTAAATATAAAATATTATTTTACGCCATACTCGAGGAGGCAATAAATGGTACCATTAAAAATTTAAGAATTTTTGGATTTTAAAATTTTTTATACAAATTATTAATTTATAATATAACACACCTTGTTGTTAGTTTGTAAAATATGTACCCTTTTAACTTAAGATCTAAGAAAGAACGCGAAGGCTGATAGAAATTCCACTTCAGAATGTTGAACCTAAATGTCGAGTCGTCGCAAATCATCCTATTCCATCCACTATTGAGTAGGCCTTTTCTTACGAGGGTATGGGCCAATAAATGCCTCGTTGAACTGACTTGTTTGTCATCATTTATTTATAACCTAACCTAACCTAACCTAACAATTCATTAAAGATAAATTTTCCTCAGACATTCACACCAATTACACGGAAAAAAAAAGATTTCTTACACCAATGCAAATTGTGTTTATTCAAGAGAATATTGTCTTCCATATAAGGGACAGGATATTCTCTTAAATGTAGAATACAATATTGTTAAAATGATTGCATTCCGCTGAAACAATATATTGTTAATTGTAGATTGGAGAATGATTTCTTATAAGAATATGGTTGATTATTAGAAGAAGTACACTAATTTTCTTGCTGTAATAATAAAGTTTACTTGGAATGATTATATTTGGAGCCCATTTAAAATTACAGTTTTGTTCATTTGAAATACTATATTCTTAAATTAACAATATCTCATTGTTGTTAGAACGGTGTATTGTTTTAATTGGATAACAAGCGACCCTTGAACTGATACATAACTGATTCAACTGAATAAAATCTATATTCTTAATTAAGCAATTCCGTTCATAGTATCGATAATTGCGTATTCTTAAATGAACAATTCCGTATTTTCAAATTCATAATTCGGTTGTGTTGTATTGATAATTGTGTATTCTTTGTTCAAAGCAATATTCTTTTGTGTTTACAATATGATATTCTTAACTTAGGTGAAGTTATTTGCCTTGGGCTGAGGTTTCACTGAAATCGGAGGGAGATGTGCCGTGTTTGTTTAATTAACTTTATGCGCGATCGTTTTATTTATAAAGTTTCATGCGAATTACCGACTAGTAAATAAAGTACTTTTGCATACTACTAATCTGTACCTTTAGATATGTCTAACTACAAAATTTCATCGTCTCAATATTTTTACTGACTCTTCCTAATTTTTACAGTCTTAGCATTTCTTAATAATCGATATATAAGTTCGGTATCCAGTAAATGATTGTAGATCGTCTTGTACCTATCAGCGAGTAAAGTAGATTATTTTAGAGCTTACTTGTTTTTGTCTGACAGACCACAAGTAGATGATTGTGATAGGTATGGGATGTAACACATTATATCGTCCATTATCGTCGCTGATTGATAATGCCACCGGTTGGGTTGGGGTTTGCTTTGCTCGTGGAGTATCACGTGACCGACATGACTCATTCAATTTTAAATTATTGGAAGGACTTTTGAACTTTATTCTAATAAGAATAAAGCTTTATGATGAGTTTCAAATACACAGTTACACACGTAATTCTGCTCTTATATTAGTAGAAGAGCAACGATTTTTTCTAATATTGAGTTATAGAATTATATAAATACATTTATTCATATTTAATATTTTGATGAATATAAATAGTATCATGTAGGTAAACCAGTTTATTTTATTTCACTTTTTTATTGCTCATACAAAACATCACAAATAAATAAGAATATTAAATACCATCTAAAAAAAAGGTCAAGCTTATCTTTTGATAGATTTCTGACAGCCTATAAGATATACAAACAGTGAATTGTTTAAAAAAGACTAAAAAAAATCGAAACGCTTTCATCTCTTGTACATGCTTTCACTGCAGCGCTGATACTCCTACTTATAAAAAAAGCGGCCAAGTGCGAGTCGGACGCGCCCATGAAGGGTTCCGTAGCAGCAAGTAACATAATATAAAAGTTATTGTAGTTCGTTGTAACTTTATTTGAGTTGATTGAATGAAAGGTAAATTGTGGTTTACGATTTATGACTTATTAAAAAAAAACTACTTACTAGATCTCGTTCAAACCAATTTTCGGTGGAAGTTTGCATGGCAATGTACATCATATATTTTTTTTAGTTTTATCATTCTCTTATTTTAGAAGTTACAGGGGGGGGGGGACACATTTTACTACATTGGAAGTGTCTCTCGCGCAAACTTTTCAGTTTAGAAAAAAAAATATTAGAAAGCTCAATATCATTTTTGAAGACCTATCCATAGATACACGTGTGGGTAAGATGTAATTTTTTTTTTAGTTTCAGTTCTAAGTATGGGGAACCCCCAAAATTTATTGTTTTTTTTCTATTTTTGTGTGAAAATCTTAATGCGGTTCACAGAATACATCTACTTACCAAGTTTCAACAGTATAGTTCTTATAGTTTCGGAATAAAGTGGCTGTGACAAACGGACGGACAGACAGACAGACATGACGAATCCATAAGGGTTCCGTTTTTTGCCATTTGGCTACGGAACCCTAAAAAGTAACACCTCTTAACTAGAGCAGAAAATGTAGAACTAATTACAAGACAGGACAGTAATGAAATAAACAACTAACAGCTTAAATCTTAAATTTTTTTTTAAAAAACGACACGCGACCTAATAGCCATTTTGTACTCTCTAAGAGGTCATGTGCCAAACTCAGATAAGCGTTTGGCGTCTGTTACAGTTAACCGCCAAACGCTTATCAGAATAGAATATAAAATCATCCGTTAGTAGAAAATTGCTTTTTAGTTCGACGGATATTATCCGAAATACTTATAGGGAGTAGGACGATCTATCCGGGGTTACAGAATAAGAAGTAGTACCGGGGTCGCACTCTACCTTCTGAGCAACGATCTCTAGGTATGTACTACTAGATGGAGCGTTTCAAACAATCGCTCTGTTCCACGCAAGTAGCCACAACTCGTTCACATTCACAATGAAACTTGTGCAGTTACTACGCAGAACATTTAATTATTACTAAATATTGACGGTACGGTTAAATAATGTCAATATTTAGTAAATAATTAAATGTTCTGAGTAGTAACTGCACAAGTTTCAAAGTGAATATGAAAGAGTTGTGGCTACTTGCGTGGAACAGAGCGATTGTTTAGAACGCTCCATCTAGTAGTATATAGAGATCGTTGCTTCTGAGCTATTGCGTCAGTGGTGCTTGCAGTGAATTATTCAATCCCATATGTATCTAGCGGACGTACAGGCACATTTGCGATCATTCGGGAGAGCACTGCCGGGCATGCAATGCCTTCAAAATTCCAAAGTATTCTTCCAAATTACATTAATTAGAAATTAAACAGACAAATTAATGTGCTTGAATATGTAGTGATGTGAAACTTTTCCATCTTTATTAGATTTAAATTATCACTTATACTCAAAACCCCAAAATAATATTTTATTTATTTATTTACACACGACACAATAGACAGTATGGTCCACATGGCCCATCCGAAAATGACAGAATGGAGCCTTAGGAATTTTCCGTATACTTGATCCTGTTAAAGATACCGTTTTTTAGGGTTCCGTAGCCAAATGGCAAAAAACGGAACCCTTATGGATTCGTCATGTCTGTCTGTCTTATTCTGAAACTATAAGAACTATACTGTTGAAACTTGGTAAGTAGATGTATTCTCTGAACAGCATTAAGATTTTCACACAAAAATAGAAAAAAAAAACAATAAATTTAGGGGGTTCCCCATACTTAGAACTGAAATTCATTTTTTTTTTCATAAACCCATACGTGTGGTATCTATGGATAGGTCTTCAAAAATGATATTGAGGTTTCTAATATCATTTTTTTCTAAACTGAATAGTTTGCGCGAGAGAACTTCCAAAGTGGTAAAATGTTTGTGTCCCCCCCCCCTGTAACTTCTAAAATAAGAGAATGATAAAACTAAAAAATATATATGATGTACATTGCCATGCAAACTTCCTCCGAAAATTGGTCTGAACGAGATCTAGTAAGTAGATTTTTTTTATACGTCATAAATCGTAAACCACAATACTATTATTAGAACATCGATCAAAGTTACAACGAACTACAATAACTTTTATATTATGTTACTTGCTGCTACGGAACCCTTCATGGGCGAGTACGACTCGCACTTGGCCGCTTTTTTAAATGACGCACTGTACACGGGATTAGTTGCCATAGCAACTTTCCGGGTCGTATTTGAGAACATTGACATTTATAATGCCCAAACTGACTCATTCATTACAATATACAGAATTTTGACCAACTTATTGTACGAGTTTTGGAAATACGAAAAACGTATATATATTTTCATACAAATTAAATCATCAACACTCGAGAAATCGTTTTGTATGGAGAGTAGAACTTTTTTGTTCGAATACCAAAAGCCATTAATGTTTGGTCCTGAATGCCTCTTTACGGAAACGGGTCACCAATAGTTATGTAGTTACAGCCGGTTTATAACGCATTGTTACATTCTTACACAGCGTGAATATTTCAATCCCACAGGTTTTATTTCTATATGAAAATAACAATGGTCATATACCGTAAACAGTCATTGCCCGATCGGATATAAGTACATCACATCACATTCAATACGTCATTACAAATGTATTATTAGATTTTTTTTATGCGCTACTGATATAATTTTTTGTAATAATGTGTATGAGTCGATCATGCTAAAGGTACATAACTTAAGTACTAAATTATTTTTTGTTACATTAGTTATGGTAAAAGTGAAGTTTACAAATGCATTAATTACCTATAAAAAAAATTACAGTTTTCATAATCATAATAAATAATTTTCCAATAAATTCTAAACTAACTAAAAGTTAAAGTTTTCTGTTCTGTCCGATATGTTTAGCTTGCTTAAAAAAATTCAACCTATAATTGACGACAAATATAATTAATTTAAAATTTTTTTTTTTATGTACATATTAATTAAGAACTTCCAAAAGTCGTTTACTATTCGATGCCTGTAACAGGTCAATACACTCATTGTGATATACTACGTCAAATAGATAAATGTAACTACTGCCCATTTGGTGTAAACAGTGGATATCATAAAATTAGCTACATAGACTATATATAATCTTTTATTAATTTACTTTAGGTACTAAATACGGAAATACTTATTTCCTTGTTTCAGGCAAAGCACAGCCGTAAACATGGTTCCTATGAACGCTGTACATATAATTTGCTTGGTAACGGTTTTCGATGTCTGGTCACAGTCTAATGCTGAGCTCTTCACTGCCATTTCCGAAGTGGAACCCTTGCTGGAGACACACAAAAGGATTATAGATGATTTGGACGATTATATACAAAAGGAAGAGAATAGGTTATATATTTTAAAGAAGTAAGTTTGATATTAACAGCCTGATGTGGTGATCATTGGTGTATAAAAAACAAAGTGAAACAATTCACCCTACTACTACTACTACACAGCTGCAAATAATCTACCTAGGTGAGCAAAAAGCTGTTGGTATGGTCACCGCCGACCATCCGGAATATCAAGGGAGCTCAATCACTGCTGGGAGCAGTAAGACGGTGCAGTTCTCTCTATTCCTATCGCATCGAAACATGTTCGCACGAGACAAATAATGTGAAGACTCTCAATTGTTACGTCTTACAAAAATACACGTTTAGACTTTACCATCATGAGGTCTACAAAAAATTCCTATTCCCTAGACCTTTTGAATAGATAAATTCTGGCCTAAAATTATAATTCTTAAGACTATTTTAAAATATCAATTAATAGTCTTTATTAGTTCCATAGAACAAAACTCGATGGAACTAGCTGGAATGATAAAAAAAAATTGTAAGGTTAATATTATAACATAATATACTGTTTTCACTTGGCTTTCACATTGAGTAATAAAAGGTGATCAAGCAGTATTTCTATTATCATTATCATCTTTTATAAAAAAAAACCATTTACAATGCAGTATTTTCAAAGTTTCTTATTCTTTGCACCTTGCTAATGGATTAGTACCTCGTTTGAAATTTGCTCTTTTCAGGCATTTAAACATCTACAAGTTGGAGCATGAGAAAGCGATGGAAGATATCCCTAACTATTTGGGGAACCCCATCAATGCATTCACTCTCATCAAAAGACTAACTACTGATTTAGATTACATAGAACAGAGTATCAAAATAGGAACAGGTAACTAAATTATAAATAGAAAAACAGTAGACGTTTGAATAAGGAGGGCGGAGGATCGTATGTGGTGGTGCGCATTAAGGAAGCTCTGTGTCCAGCAGTGGACGTCGACATTCTGAATTCTTGAATGGGTAAAGTACCGTATAATTTTTACGTATATTTCAATCATGTAGGCAACGGTTTTTCCGTGTGGTTCCCGGTTTAGAAGAGAGCCACCCCAAATCCTCCCGTGGGTGTCGTCAAGGCGACTAAGGGATTGCACCAGGGACGGTCAGCAGCGTTCTCCTGTGTACATATTAAGATCATTACTGCGACCACCAATCCGTCTGCCAAGCGTGGTGATTATGGAAAATCCACCAATGGACCGCTCGCCAAAAGTCGCTTCTATTAGGGAGGCTTATGTTCAGCAGTGGACGTATATAGGCTGATGATAGGCAACTGTTACGTAAACAAATTTTACCAATTTCTCCATTGGGCTGAACAAACTACTAAATGATTTTGATAAAGCGGGTTCCATCCCATTTGTAATTTATGTTGTAATTAAGCGCCTACCGACTACTTATCAATAGGTTTAAATGTGTAACATGATAGTAATAAAATAGTCCTAATAGTATTTTAATAAACTGCGAGGATATTATATCATTGGTGTTGATTTCAAATGATGAAAGATAATTATTGCTTCTGGTAATAATTTTTTAATACCTGTTTTCGAATCTCTATTAAATCTGCATAATTGCCTCGTAGGATAACATCCACTTGTCAATAATGACTGATTAAAAGCAGTATTTTTAAGATAGTGCATTATTGAATACTATCTAATGCCTGCGACTTCGTTCGTTGCCTACGTCATCATTTGAGAAACATTTGAAGTTTGTAGACGCAGAAGAGCCGTAGTAGCCTAGTTAGTTGTGCACTCGCCTAACGTTCATGAGGTTGTGGGCTTAAAGACGGCCTGTACCAATGAGTTTTTCGAAACTGAAATACGATTTATTAATAATACCACAGGCTTTTCGGTGAAGGACAAAGTCGAAAGGAAACCTGTATATGCCAAAGAAGAAATTCTAAGACGTTTGTGAAGTTCTACCAAAACGGCTTGGAACAACTTGGGCGAAGATGTTGGTGGACAGGGGTTTGGCACAAAAGACCCCCAAGGGCTGTAGTGTCGCCAGGTCTTCCTAAGAAGATAAAATTGTAGACCTAGGTTTGAGCTGTGCGTTGATACAGCCAGGGTATCGTTTTAGACATCGATTAAAAATTATATAATAAATATGGCTCCACGTTTTCTTTCATTGAAAAGCCCGTGGTGTGATAATAAACTGTACTTAATTTCCGAAACACTCATCGGTACAAGCCCGGATTTAAATACTCGAATCGACCTCATGTACGTTAGGCGAGCGTACTACCCACTATAGGTAAACTACTACGACTTATAAAAATAGATTAAAATTGATCATTGGTCTCTTGCCAGAATATATAAAGAACATAACAATGAACCACGATGACGTGAAGTACCCCACTCTCGAGGATCTGGCTGGGGCTGCCCACGCGCTGACGAGACTCCAGGACACCTACCATCTGAACGCGAAGGAACTGTCGGAGGGCGAGTTGAATGGCGTGGTTTATAGGTGAGTTTCAGTTGATACATTCCGAGAAAACTAAAAAAAATATCAGTTAACGTAACCCGGACATTGGGTACACTTTGCTGACTTTTAATTATCATAGTACATAGAATATTAGTCTCTATAAATAAACCAATAATAAATAACAAACATATCTAATAACTTATTTATTAGTCAATCTATTTATATAATATTATTCAATTCAATTAGGCGTAAGGCGGCTGGCAATGACTGGATGAGAAGAACCGAAAATCGAGTTCAGTGGCGCACCTTGGGCGAGGCCTATGTCTAACAGTGGACTCTTTAAGGCTGATAATGTAGATGATATATTCAAAAGTAGAGGGGAAAAAATTGAATTTCTTAATTGTTATTTCCAGTACACCGATGTCAGCAGGCGATTGCTATGAGCTCGGTCGAGCGCTGTACAATGAGAAAGACTACAAAAACGCTCTGTCGTGGATGACTCAAGCGCTCAGAAAGTACAGGGAAGAGAAAACTTCGGCCTACCCCTTTACTGAGAGCGATATATTGGAGTACATTAGCTTCGCGCATTATTTATTAGGTTAGTATTGACATGTTAACTTGTGGTTCCCGGCTTACAATAGGGCCACCCCCAATCTTCCCGTGGGTGTCATCAAGGCGACTAAGGGATAAGTGTCATAAGGCACTATGGACGGGCAACAGCGGTCTCATGTGCATATTGAGATCATTCTTACCAATTCGCCTGCCAAGCCTGGTGATTATTAGAAATCCCCCAATAGACAGTTCACCAAAAGTGGCATTCTATTCGGGCTTATGTTCAGCAGTGGACGTATTTCGGCTGATAGTATTGGGACGCGCAGTGTGGGGCGCCCCGCCGCCAGAAGGACTAACGACCCCATAGAAGGTAGCCAGCGAATGGATGCGGAGGGCGGAGGACCGGGTGTGGTGGCGTTTATTGGGAAATCCCTGTGTTCAGCAGTGGACGTCGACATGTTGGTATGATGGTAAATGGAATTGTGCTGAAAGTTTATTGATGTACTGTATTATTTACTCGTCAGCTAGTTTTTATACACGGCTTCGGCAATGGGGGGATTGCTCAGCCTCCTGATGTTGTACTGAGATAAAATATGCTATAGGCAGCATAAGATAGGTCCTGTCCAGGACAATCAGCAATATAACAGCGAAAGCCTCATCTAATCCGCCGAGTAGTATTTGCGTAAAACCTGTAAGAACAGACCGACATGAATATTTCTGAAATGGCTGGTGTATTTGTAATGTATTTATAACTTATTAAATTCAATGTGCACTTAACTGTTTTAGTAAATTTACCAAAATACTATTTAAAAACTTGTTAAATGATAGCAGATAGATATAATAATAATAAAGGTATTATAATTTATAAATTAAGGTGATGTAAAGAATGCATTGGTATGGACTAAGAAGCTGTTGGCCGTAGACCCCAAGCATCCCCGAGCGCGTGGAAATATACCCCATTACCAGAAGAGTTTAGATGAAGTCGAAGCAAGGCTACAGAAGCAGAAGCGTGGGGTATGTCATCATTCATCAATCATTATTTATAAAGTGAAATGAAATATAAAAGTAAAAAAAATTATAGGGTTTTCATTACTGTTGATGTTTATTTTTTCAATCGTGACATAACGTTGTGGTAATAATTTCGTTTTATTTTTGTAAGTCTCACATTTTAAAAGACAAAGAGTTTTCTCAATCATAGATAGTCTTAAGACTTAATAGTATACTAACATATAAGTTTTCCGATATGAGGAATCGATCTTCCCGTAGGTGTCGTTAAGGCGACTTAGGGATTGCACCAGGTACGAGCAGTAGCGTTCTCCTGTGTATAATAATATTATTACTGCGATCACCAATCCGCCTGCCGAGCGTGGTGATTATGGCAAATCCCCAATTCTCACTTTCTACTCATTTTTTAACAGGACACTGGTGACGAGCAGCTAGATTCGAAATCATATTCAACGTTATCGGTGTACGAGAGAGAGAGGAAAGCCTACGAATCACTGTGCCGCGGGGAAATGGACATTCCCAGTGAAATGGCTCACAGGTATGTAGGTAGCGTGATGTACAGAAATTTGTACTTTAATTGTAAAGAACTAAAACCAAACCGCAACTAAATTGAAGACATTATAACTGATCTTTTATTGGAAGCGTGCAGCGTGGCGCTAGCGTGACCATTTTGCTTTAAACTTTTCTTTAAAATAATTGATTTGTGAGGTGCGATTCACAGGTACCATAACATTTTATTGTCATGAGAAGTACAAATTTATGCAAAATTTCAGCTCAATTGGACCATTTTATAAGTTGTTATAAATTGACATGCAAGATTAGACCTAAACATATTACTCGTTCAAATAGGTGAAGCTGGGCATGTATTTGTGTTCTTCAAAATGTTCTTAAATTTTTTAATTCATTTCTCAAATAACCTGTGGTCAAACTGCCACAAAACAGGCTGATTGATGCATGCAAAATCATGCATGCGTCAATTGTTTGATATAACAAACTTTAATAGTTGTCATTTCTGTATACATATACATAGGATGGAGTCGGTAAAACAATAAACAAAACGTACGATTTATTCAAATGTTGGCAATACTACGCTTCTACAACAAACTACCAGAGGAAATCTTAAATATGACGGACAGAAAGTTTAAGATTCACATTAAAAAACCACTTTGTAAGAAAGCGTATTATAAAATAAACGATTATTTAAATGACAAAGATGCCTGGTACTAATGTTGTTCAGCTTCGCAAAATCTTTATTAATTGTATGCAAACTTGATTTTTAAAAGATGTGTTACGTGAAGTTTGTTGCGCCGTTTCTTCTTCACAGCGCTAACACCTAGGAAGCGGTAGTCGATAAATAAAATGACGTGTATAAATGTACCAAGTGTACTCATATGCAATAAATGATTTTGACTTTGACTATTTGTAGCACTTGTACAAGCAAGAATAAACTCTAAGATGACGAACCTTTTTATACGCCACTGCACCTTCTATTGAAAGCCGACATTATTCAACCTACTCGTTGGCTTCGTGGCTTGGTCGTGGGTTCCATTCCCACTTGGGATATGCCACTTTATACAATTTGTACACATTAGTATTGATTATGATGTCATATTTGTGAATTGTCCTATCCTTTCTTAATTCCCATAGTACAGGAGAAAATCTTAGTTTGAGATTAGACAAGTGCGTTTATTGTATATTACATACATATTTTTAAAAATAATAAGACAGTACAAGGTATCTTACTTTTATCAATATTTGGTACTAAACACATTATACTCTTCTTTTTCAGCTACTTTAAAGTGGATTGCAAAAGATCCCTAAGTGGGATAAGTCCGCCTGTACACTTATTATTATTATTGTTAATATTGGTACTATAAAGCGGTTACATACACTAGTTCGGAATAGTCCTCTTCCGTAGGAAAAAGGCTTAAAGAAACCCACAGGTTTATTTTATCCTAAAAGCCTTTTGGGGCTTTTTGCAGGTTGACATGCAGATATATGACAGAGACCCACCCGTTCCTGCGCCTAGCGCCAATAAAGGCGGAGCAGCGCTACATAGAGCCCGACGTGTTTGTGTTCCACGAGGTGCTGAGTGACGACGAAATTGAATACATCAAGGATATGGCGAAGCCGAGAGTGAGTCCATACAATGTGACATTTCTATACATCCAAGGTACACTACGAACAATGAAATTTTATTTTGTTTTTATCATAATAGAGTCATCATATACTCCCTGAATTTTAAGAAGAAGAAACAAGTTTTTTTTACTATTTAGATTTCATGACTCGATATTGATAAAAACAAAATTGTCCAAAATTTTAGTTCGCGTAGTATACCTTGGAGATAACGATTTATTCCAATAGTATTTTTGTGGGTTTTAAAAACTGATTTCGCGAATTTTGCGACAATCTTTTACGTCATTTAAATTTGCTAACACGTGGCATGGGTACGCAACAATGCTTGTGGAGGTTATCTATTTAATTATGATGTTATCATATACATACTCCACTTCTAACTATCTCCGAGCAGGTGTCATGCAAATTGACTGACCAATGTTATTCTACCTACCCCTTAGAACAAGACTAAGCTACCGGCTCGATCCGGAGGGGAGACGCCATAATGTTGACTTCCGAAGCTAAACATTCCGCTATTTTTCGTGGAGGGAACCACGCACACATAGATAAAAGATATTTGCAAAAAAAATTGGAGGGTCTAAGGATAAGTAATAGAACACATTTCAATCATTTTTGGAATTTTTGTCTGTTTGTCTGTGAGTTTGTGCACGCATCACTTAAAAACTACTGAACGGATTTTGATGGACTTTTCACAAAAACATGGGGCTTAACTTAACTTAACATTTAGTCTTTATTTCATTGCAATCGGCTAACTCAATCAAAAGTTATAGATATTTTTAGTTTTCAAATACATTAGTAAGTAAGGTTAGTATGCAATATATTGCACATAATAGTATTTCCGTACTATTCAGATTGCGATGAGTTTGGATTACATTTGTAGCTGCGAGTAGGAATTGGAGTGGGAGTGGGCGTGGGAAAAGGGGAGTGGGTGTGGGAGCGGGAGCGGGAGCGGGAGCGGAAGCGGGAGAGAGAGCGAGAGCGGGAGCGGGAGAGAGAGCGGGAGCGGGGGAGAGCGCGGGAGCGGGAGCGGAAGCGAAAGCGCCAGCGGCAGCGGAAACGGAAGCGGAAGCGGGAGTGGGAGCGGATTCTGTAGTTCACGCGAGCGGAGCCGCGGGCACAGCTAGTTATAAAATAAACGAATATTTGAATGACAAAGATGCCTGTCGCACAATCTTTGTATAATTGTATGCAAACTTGATTTTAAAAGATGTGTTGCGTGAAGTTTGTTGCGCCGTTTCTTTTTCACAGCGCTAACACCTAGGAAGCGGTAGCGATAAAAAATTACGTGTATAAATGTACCAAGTGTACTCATATGCAATAAATAATTTTGACTTTGACTTTGACCATACCTACCTGTGGTATCTTATCTGCACATTCTTCTGAACATGCCGTATGTGTATTCGCAGTTCAAACGCGCCGTAGTCCACGACCCAAAAACGGGCGAGCTTGTCCCCGCTCACTACCGCATCAGCAAGTCTGGGTGGCTCAAAGACGAGGAGTCGGACGTGATTGCGCGCATATCGCAGCGCGTCTCGCACTTCACCGGCCTCAACATGATGTCGGCAGAGGAGCTGCAGGTGGTCAACTACGGCATCGGGGGTCACTACGAGCCGCACTTTGACTTCGCACGCGTGAGTATTACGTTCCTCGACGACGAGTATACCACGTATGAGTACGTCATGACCTCGTGAGATATTATGACGGCGCGGCGTCATGAGAGGAGAGGTGATGTGATGTGACAGGTCGCTCACTTCATCAGCCTAAGCATAATGTCAGCAGGGAAGTTTCCTAGTTAGTATTACTTCTGAGTCTTCTTTTAAGATTTTGACCTGCTCTCAATTCGATGTAGTAGACCTCAAACGACGAGACTGGAATAATGTTACGCCCCAGAAAGGGAAGAAGTGAATTTGATAAGCAAAGGGACGATTAAAAAAAACGGGTAAAAAAAGAGGACAAATACTTAAATTGCAATATCTTGCACTGGAAAGAATGTTTTCGACATTGAGTTCGCCTGGTGTGCAACTGTGTGCAATAAACAAGTGCACACAGAAAAAATCCCAATAAATAACTTTTTCACCTCTCCAGCTCGAAAAGGGCTCTTTTAGTGCGTAAAAATTTGCTGCAAAATCGTTTTTTGCTGCAAGCCGTGCGAACGTGAGTAAAAGTGATTCGAATTTCGAACACCACCTTTTGGCGATAAATTGGGCGATGATTCGTTCAGAAACTCATTTTGGCAGTGCAGTTTCAAAACGCAACATTTAAATAAAAATAAACTTTTTTCTTTTCTCGCTAGTACAGGAGAAAAAATTTATATTTCACACGAGAGCAAATTTTTTATGTCTCGTGCATTTAAATCACTCGCTGTGCTCAGTAGTCTATAATTAGAATCACTCACTACTTAGCTTGTTCTTTATTTAAAGTCGGCACTCGCAACAAAAAACAACTTTGCTCACTTGTTGAACAAATATCTGTTGCGTCTTCACTGATTCCGTAAAACACAGAATATGATAGGACAATGGGATATGATGGGTTTCCACTTCAGACATGCATGATATTTGCGGAGAAGCTACATACAGTTTCTTCGAAAATATAGTATAGTAACATCAAACCGTATAGCTGCCGAAGCCATTATCAGCTAAAATTTGATTATGCTCGGGTTATGTCTTTATGTCTATCTACTTACTCTCTGATTGCATAGCGTTATAAATAACAGCAAAATTAATTATTTATGTTTTTCTTACAGAAGCAAGAAAATGCCTTCACTAAATTTAACGGAAATAGAATAGCTACAGTCCTCTTCTACGTAAGTACTTATACACTTTATCACTTATTAGTACCATCCAGGCAAACACTATAAGGATTATTAATTACTGTTCCCACCTATCTTACTATGGACAAGGTTACCTATCAGTACCAGCCACGTGTGTGGTCCCTAGCTCGTTATCACTGGTTATCTCAGACGTGTGGGTTTCTTCACGCCTTTGTACCACCAACTTTCCGAGGCAGTGCCCGAAAGGCTGTCTACATAATTTATATTCAATCCTATGCGTAGTAGTAAAAAGATGCAAAATTGATTTCCGCGTTGTCTCTCTCTACCTCTCATGAGCTTCTGAACACTGCGTGGCATTTGTTGTGGCTACACTCACACGTCAGCCCGCGCGTTAAGCGCCAAATTATTTAACCAATAGCGGCACACTATCGTGGAATGTCCTGGTTGGTCATTAATATTCCCGCGCTATTAATTGTATTGACTGCGCAGGTACATTGGTAAGCCATTTTTAACATGGTTGTACTATACTTACTATACCTTGTTTTATATTATAGATGTCCGACGTGGCTCAGGGCGGCGCGACTGTATTCACCGAGCTGGGACTGAGCGTGTTCCCCATAAAGCGTGCTGCTCTGTTCTGGCTGAATCTGCACCCCTCGGGCGAAGGAGACCTGGCCACGCGTCACGCAGCCTGCCCCGTGCTACGAGGGTCTAAATGGGGTGAGTAAATAAATAAATAAACATAGCATCATCATCAGTATCAGTTCCCTGATGGACATAAAGCGCGCTACTGCACCCGATCTTCGATTTTCCGCATCCAGTCGCTGAAAGCCGCCTTAGGGAGATCATAGCCCTGTCAGGCCCCGGACACACTTGCGCTACACGGGTGAAGTCTGCCTACACTCACATACCCTATTTTTGGCGTACCAAACGGGCGCTACAGTATGCGTGTGTCTCAGCCACTCGCGTGCTAAACCGCCGGTAACCAGTTGGTAACTGATGTGCGGGGAAGCCGAATCGGCGGGGGACAGGGAGAGGCCATGCTGTGTACGTATAACGACCTTTTTTTATACGTTACTATACTGTGGCTCTATCTAGCCGGGAAGCGTCCAATCGTCGCATACCAAGGATCTTCCGATGAGCCGCCCGGCGCTTATCTCTGAGTTCTGACAAGTCGTGAAATGGTGTGATCCTGACCGGGCCTATCAGCGTGTAATTCCCTCCGCCCGCACACTTCTGAACTTTGACAGAATTATTTGTAGAATTATGAACATTAGGAGTCCTTTTGACTTATTAATCGATGGGGAAGGCTAACGGGTTCGTCCGGCCCCGGCGTTGCTATTGTTAACATTAGTCTGGTCTAACATGAGAGAAACCTAGTTTCGGATTAGGCAAGTAAAATCGAGTTACCTTGTCCATTGCAGTTTCAAACAAGTGGATCCACCAGGGCGGCCAGGAGCTCCTGAAGCCGTGCAACCTGGAATACCAGGAGGAGAGCATGATCCGCCAGATCCCCCGCCCAGTGCCCAAGTCCTTCAGGTAGGGGCTCCTCTCCGTCTTGATCAAGGCGCTTCACAGAAAGAACTGGAATCTCGGAAAGTCTGAATCTCAGTTGGTAAGGTTCTTGAATTATAAGGAAGTAAATAGCCAATGAGTAGGAGTTATAATAATAATATAATTTAAGTTAAATGCAATGTTACATATAAGGTGATTTAAAATTAACTACACAAACTTTGAAGGACTTATATACCTACAGGTTTCATAATATTGTAATGACAACACATGTTTTTAGATAATTGAAAAAAATATATATCGAGATTACATAGTATCATAGTAAACCCCTTTTTAGTATGTTATTTCGTTCAAGCTAACAGTAATTACGTCCTATAAAAAAAAAGCGATTTTGATCAGTAACATAGGATTATTAATTTAGAATTTTATCGAAAAGTTTTTTTTGTTACAGCCTGTAGATATAACTGAAAGATTGTGTAGTTAATTTTGAATGAGCCTGTGTATGATGATACACTCACATTACTGGACCCCTGTACAACATCAAAAAGGTGTCCTCTATCTCTCCCATGACCCCTTGTGTTTTTAAGTTTGTGTAATGAAGATATGATGTCACTGTTTGGTACCTCAGCGGATAGTTGGCAATCCAGTTGCGTTATATTTTACTTATGAATTTTACATTTATTTTAATGCTAATGTTATGAAATGACTCAAGATAACAAACTTTGTAAAGGAATAGACGGAATAACACTAAATTTTAAGGCGATAGAATCAATTTGTTTTGCATTTAATTAATATTTTACCATAACCTTTAGAATATATTGGTTAATTTGTATACCACGCGAAAATATAGTTTGTTGTCATTTGTCTGATTTAGCATTATTTTTATTTAGATTTAACAAACCAGTTTCATAAGTTTGCAAGTAGATTCTGACTATATATTGTCAATTTTTGCAAATCTCTAACATCAATGCAAATTTTCCTCGCATAACTACGTATTATTATTAACCTTATAATAGGATTTATTTTTAAACAAATTAGGTTTACGAACAATAACATATCTTGCCTGAACAATATGACATTTTTAGATAATTTTATATTATTGTATGTAGCATAAATAGCTAGCAATAGGAATTAGGAAACCAAATATTATAAAGAAGCTAAGTAGAGGCTTCTGTATTTCGACCAACAGTGATGTTGCTTGAAATAAATTTATAGAGTGCTGGTCAATTGATCAACATTGGTGGAGTTCTAGTAATACATCAAGAATTTGAAATCTTCCGACCAATCGCATGCCTATATAATGACACGGTGGACAACCTTGCATTTGATTTGGCCATATAAGTATAATCTCGAATTATTTATAAAAGAAAATTAAAAAAAAAACTTTACTTTTACCTCATCGTAATAATATGTAAAATGTAAAACATAGTTATAAAATAAAACTAACATATGTATTTAAGCTATGTAAAATGCATTTACGATTAACATTTTTTGCATTTATTTACTTCTTAAAATGTTAGTAGTGTTTTAAATAATTTTTTAAAATAACAACAAAAATAAAATGTAAGCTAAATACTAGACTAAATACGTAACTATTAATACGTACTTATAATCATGTATTCAATCAGGTATTGTAAGCATCCCAACCTAGTTCAAATCTAGTGATATTAGTTATTTTTTTAGTATATTTTGTTATTGTTTAATAGATTTTAATTTTAATTATATCATATTTACATACAAAATTATTCATTTTGTGTACCAAAATACTACAACCAATAAAACTTGAATATATTTTTTATTTTATTTTATCTTTCACTCTAGCTACCTTATTTGTAGAGCTGTGTCTTAGAATGGTAGAATACATTAATGTAGATGTATATGTTTATTTCTATAGCAGGCAAAATCGAATTCACTGCAAAATCAATTAATTCTTTTATTCAAAAGTATACAGAAGGTGCACCATATAGTTAAATATGTTTTATGGCGAGGAATTTTGTTTGAGAAATTGCTTCAAGTTGCAGATTTCATATAAGTGCTTATTACTTTAATATTGCAGTCAATTCGAGATAGGTAACACCTATTTAATATGCTATATATAATATATATTATCTATTACGTATATTTATTAGGTATAATATAGCTATTATATATACACCTATATATACCTAATTTCTTCGTAATATGTTTCTTTTATCTTCTCTTCTTTCTTCATATACCGTTGTGAGGAGAGCAATTTAAGACAACAAAAACGTTACATATAGAATTAGACGTATACTGTACATAACATTCCTGTTGTTTATACATTACCCTAAAGCTTCTTGAGGGATGCGACTGATGGGTGATGGACGACTGATGACTCTTGTGTATTGATAAGGTTGACTGTTAGAGTATTACAGAACAAACAAAGTAAGTACATGCATATTATAACTTAGCATTGCACACTACTGTGTTTGCTATGAAACACTCTTGGGATCTTCAGTCGCCAAAAGTCTTCAGCACCAACCTGTTTAGGTAATATGGGTAAATCACAGGGTTGCGGTTTATGAGTGTAAAGTCAACAAAAAGTCACAGTATAGTTTAGTAATGTCATGCCAACACGTATCAAATTGACCATTACTTCATGTCACGTTCGCATTGTCGTATCTTGAAAATTATGTTTTTCCTTCTATTATTGTTATGCTGCGTCCTAACAACGCCAGATATGATGAGATGTCATATTACTTATTGTTAAAAATTCCTTTTCCCCTTCAGATAGAATAAAAACAATTATACTGTTTCTTACGTAGTCTATATGTAGTGTTACGTTTTTATTGACGCCTGTAAATTAGTGAATTTCAGATACGAGAATGTGAACGTAAAAATACGAAATGTCAGTTGCTATCATCGTCTATTTGTACATTTTCACACACACGTATGCAAACGCAAGACAAAAGCGATTTACCTGTATCGTCTTATTGTCCCGAAGTCTTCGCATTCTTTCATTTATCTTATGTGTAAGTATACTGAGTGTAGAAGTAAATAGACCAGCTGCTTTGAGTGATCAATGTACTGAATGAAAACTTTAACTTGTCATACAACATGGTCGACGGAACGATGTGATTTGTATAAACGATCTAAAACTGTTTTTTTTATAATGTTAAATAGTTTTAAAACATTGACCCTTCAAAGAGCTAGTTTTATTTGTACATCCCTATAAAACAGTTCTTCCATCTCGATAGAGATCGCAACATAAATTTCGTCGATATCTATTTATACAGGTATTCGAAGATAATTGCAGAGGTAAAAAATTCGTCCAAACAAAATAATTATATGATTACTATCCCATCTGATTTATACGTTAAAAAAGCTATTTTTACATAGTTTCATCATCATCAGGTTTTACATTGTTTACTTTGAATAATATACTTACGTAACTTTACAGTTAAATAGCCCTTTAACCATCCAGTGATGCTGAACTAAAGTAGCCAGTAGAATGAATTAAATGAATCTGTTATTTTTAGCCAACGATCTCTATGTACTACTAGATGGAGCGTTCCAAACAATCGCTCTGTTCCACGCAAGTAGCCACAACTCTTTCACATTCACTTTGAAACTTGTGCAGTTACTACGCAGAACATTAAATTATTACTAAATATTGACGCTACGGTTAAATAATGTCAATATTTAGTAAATAATTAAATGTTTTGAGTAGTAACTGTAAAAGTTTCAAAGTGAATGTGAAAGAGTTGTGGCTATTTGCGTGGAACAGAGCGATTGTTTGGAACGCTCCATCTAGTAGTACATAGAGATAGTTGTTTTTAGCAAATACTACTATATATTTAATAATAGTACTTTTGTTTTAACAAAACGTTTGTAATTTCTCTTATTACTTTTTCTCTTATTATTATTTCTCTTATTTTAACTACATATTATGATTTGCACTCAAAAACTAAGTAATATATTATCTTTGGTAATATTCAATTTTTTATTTTCCAACGAACTATAACATAACTGCATGTAAAGTACCGTTTACATAACATATAGTTCTGCCACCTGAATAATGTTTGGCGTTACGTTTCACAGTCAAAGAATAGCTCTTTGTTTTAAGGTCAATCGTATGAAGACTGGAAAACGGTGCTCGGGTTTCTTGAATGGATTCCAGATTCATGGAAACATTTGTTCCGAGCGCAAGGGGCATAAGCTACAATAAAGCAAGCTCTTTTACCTTATAGTTAGGTAATAAAGTCTGTCATGCAAAACAATACTGTTTTGTCCCACTGTACTGTTCGTAGAAGTTCTGACAACGGATTGTGAATGTCAATATTGTTGCTGCAAGTTACTGGGGCTGATTGTTTTACGGTAAATAAATTATTTTTAGACAATGCCACTTTACAGCAGCTGACATACATAAATTTTAATTTATTTATTAACTATTTATTTCCCATGACGTCGTCCCAGTGGAATTAAAAAAGAAACTTTAAGTTGTTGCCTATACGACATTTAAGGAACCTCTATGCAAAATGTGAAATTTGTAGGCTCAGCGCTATGAGCTGTAGCGTTAAGATCATTCAGTAAAAATAATGTGCTTTACAGAAACTTAACTATAAATTGTAAAAAACTGACAGCTTTTTGTCGTACTATCTAGCTAGGTCCATTCGGTTTAATTACCATCACGTCTAGTAGGTTCGTTATTCCCTATTCCCTAAACGTCAATTTCCTGAACTTTTTTTAATTTGTTTTTTTTTTTATAATTTCTTAAACACAAAATATGTGACTTTTATACTAGTCTAGTACCTAAGTAGGTAAAATAAAAGTTGCAAGGACGTAAAAGTTGATATTTACATCTGAAAGCTATAACTTATTTACTTGTAAGTATCTAAGTAATATATCAAAACAAAAGTTTCTCTTTAGAAAAGTTGACGACAGATTGATCGATTGTACGGCGTAATAATTATGAAATGAGTTGCTGAACAGCTGTTCCTAAACAAAGATGGTGCGGAATCGAATTAAAATTAAGTGAAGCTGAAAATAAATTATTTTTCTTAGGCGACTGATACTAAAACATTTCAGTTGTAATCGAAATATATACTGATTATTACTGTGTAAAAGATCATAGAACTGTTTTGATTAAAAATAATGTATGTTGTCTCCTAGTCCTAATAAATAAATATACTGATGGTAGTAATGTAGTTTGGGCTCGGTCTCGTTAACGATCACTTTTTTATCTACTTACCTATTATTGCTTTCGGTCGGCCAGTTCGTAGCTCATAACATCAGCATCTATAGGTACCTATCTTTCAGGATTCAACGATACAGGGTATAATAAATTACCAAAGCCATACATTGATACCTTTTCTTCGAAGACTTGGAAAACTTATGTAGGGAACGTTCAGTTTGTATGAAAAGTCCAATTTAGTACACGCAATATTTAAATGGGTATAAGATCAGATCAATGGTATTACGTCTATTATACCTTTTAATTAGTGTACATGTTGGATAAACCGTTCGGTTACCTACTGCCTGTTTCCACTGAATTCGCTTTACACGCAAGGTGCCTACGTCTGTCTATGTACACTATCTCGTTATATTTAACAATAAATATATATATTTCTTTAGTCTGAAGATTTTTGGAGTAGTTTCCAAATAATTTCCAAGTTATAGCTGATAATTGATGACATAACGTTCGTTTTAACATATGTTGTAATAAGTATGATTGCAAAAGAAACGTATTTAATTGAGTGGTATTATAAATAATTAAAAGTTTTTTTTCACTTCAGTTGTCACTTCTGTAAATCACTATCGCGCTAGCTAGCTGCTGGCAACAAACTGGTGGTGTTCGGGGCTCGTCGCCGATGGCTAACGATGCAACCGGAGCTGGCCATTGTAAACATCCACCGGCTGGAATCCTCACTGATAGGGCTGCCATCTTGGAATTTACACAATAACCGTTTTGTTGACCAAGGTTCTTTATTCGTACTCAGAAACTACCTTAGATTTTGTTCCAACGAATCCATATCTTACACAACATCTTAAACCTTTTCTCTAAAGTAACCTTTAATTAGGATACTTTGTAGAGAATCCACGAGCCTTCCTCTTATCACATGAGATCCAGTAAATCCTAGTTGTTTGACATCCCTACGTACTCGTAGCTACAGCTGACGCCTGCGCTCGCGCCGCGTCCATGATGTCCACTAATGTCACTCGTAAAGATAACGGCGTGACCACCGTGGTGATCCGCAATAGGGCTAAATAAGTACCTAATGATAATCCTTCATAAATTCCAGTGCTGGACAAAGAACTTCCCTAATACGCTCCAAGACAGTATTTTATATTTGAATATCGACAGGTTGGATAGTTTCGCAGTGTATTGGGCAGTGCTCCCTGTCGCGAAGTACTCTGAGGATATTAGGTCTGTCATAAACCCGACGCAGTAGGAAATCAATTCCTTTGCCGTAGAAGCTGTCGAGCATGCTTCAGCGAACATTCTTATATGCACTGCAATATCCTGGCAACCCCCATAGCTTCCTACGCCCATTGTCGTATTCGACTCGCAGGGCACTGTGGGCCCTCTTCATAAAGCTTACCTACAAGCTGCACATGTGAAATGACTGACAATTCACCTTGAATACGGTCATTTTCATCATGCAAACCTGCGGGCCAACATATTGCATCGAACAGCGCTCCCTCTCTACGTCTGTATCAATACTTTAAGTCTTCAGTGACATAGTAAGGAATACAAGTACTTGAATGAGTTACTCTAGCGACACTCCAGAATATCACGGGTGGGACAAAAGATCGACTCTTACGGCCCAGCGGAAACTCAAGTACATTTCCATGTGACTCAGCATATTTTATATTATAAGTCCATATCATTACTTTCAAAGCACGGATCGAGGGCTTAGCAAAACCATATTGAGACCAAGTCCCTCTGTCTTATCTCGTGATCCAGTCTTATTGATTAAAATCGGTTCAGTTCGCTACCTGTACGACCGTTTCTACCAGCACGTGTGGCTTACACCGACCGGAAAATCTAGTGTATCTTTGGCACTCAGCATTATGCTTCAGTGTAAGCCACCTGCGCTATTTTAGCTTTTTAGTAAGTGTTAATGTTATCATCAACAAAAAACTGGACACTTATGTAAAACTTTGTCAATTTCTATTTTATATAAGGGTTCTGTCATACCTCAACACGGAGGCGGCGATGTTGTTCGCAACACATCACGTCAAGGGGTATCACGGAGCGCAAAGCAGGCAAAGAAAAGTCGCTTTGCGACATTGGAATGCGCAAAGTGGCGATATATCGTCTCTGCCTACCTCTTGGCGTGAGCATTATGTATGTATGTATGTTCCGTCGTAGCTATATTTTTGACCGTCTGTTTGTCCGTCGGACAACTCGAGAACTATTTGTTCTGTACTCGATAGATGAAATATTGAAAATATACCTATGTAAGTGGAAATTCCCATCGAAAATATTCCAGGAAAACCAAAAAAGCGATTTTGCCGCACCTAGTGTACGACGTACACTTCTGTTTTTTGCTTTAATTACCACTAAACACGTAGAAGTTTGTGATGACATTGACAATATGTCATACCAAACAGTATAACTACCTCATTGGATTTTTTTCCATCTGTTTTATTGTAGAACTAACAGTTTAACTAGTTGGGCTTACCCGCAATGGGTTCATCTTATGCAGTCTGTCAATGTGGACTGTCGGACACTTTTTGCGGTAGTAATGCCTATAATGACCACGCTCTGGGCAGACATTGCTATAAGAGTGCAACTACTTATCCTCGAACCTCACGGCGACTCTACCACTGTTTTCCGACAAACAGTTGGAAGAAGTGCGTTTTACTGACAATCGTTTGGACGACGTAGTGTCGACGATTCTGAAGATCAAAGCTCATAAATTGTACCCAAATTATTAACTTATTGTATCGATGGTCGCCGGAAAGATAAATAAAACTATGAATATTATAGGTATATGAATAAGCTTGTGCCAAAATACTTTTTTATTCCTGATGGGTTTACGCTTAAGCTCAATCACACCTGATGGTAAGCAACGATGAGGCCTAACTAAGGTGGAGCGCGCTTACCCAGATGATGCCTATTCAATCTTCCTTAAAGATCAAGTTGTACTTGTCCGGAAATACTGATGCTGGCAGTGAGTTCCATTCCTTAGCAATTCGCATTATGAAAGAGGAAGCAAAACGCTTCGTGCGAGAACGTGGTATGTCTACTACATAAGGATGAAGTCCCTCTCCACAGTTTACTATGCATCTTTTATTTCTCGTTCTATTCTAACTACTGACTGATACATTCCACAGCATGTCCATTCTACAAACACAAAGTATGATAAATGACATTCATACCTACATATTCATCGTCAGACTTGATGAGTATGTATAAGCACGTGCCGAAGTTAGTTTTCACTCGAAGAATCCCCGGAATTGGGTAAACAGGACGCCTATGTGGAAACCATGTTGTTTCTTTTTACTGTGGAGATGTCACGCGACATGTTTACAAAATATTTTCCCTGAAAAATGTGTTGTGGTGCCACCGTTGTGAAGAATCGATCTGTGTTTGACTGCTCGGCAAAACAAAAATGGGAAGCCATTATATTCCTTCCATTACAGATACATCAAATTAGGACATTAAAGTAAACACGAAAGGAATTTTCACAGGTTTATTAATTGCTAGCGGAGATTGAAACTGAAAACCCCTGTCGTGTTTAAGTATTCATAGACCCCAATTTTCTACCCCTGTCATACGTCACAAGTGGCATTTGAACGTAACTCGCTCACATACAGCAAAAGACTGCGTCGTCAACTCGTCACGAAACCCTACAAATCAATTGGCATACGAAAACAAGCGTATTTGCGTTACAGAAACAAAATAAACAATAGATGGTGCTCCGAAGTGGACTGCAAAGTTGACATGGTGACACAAACCTGTATTTGCTGCTAATTTCCCTTTCATGTACATGTTTCCGAAACGTAAATAGCGTTTGTTGTCGATTGACAATTGATATGGAATATACTACTTCTAAAGTTGAGAAGCTTAGAGCGCAATCCCTGCGTAACAAAAAAATATTATTTATTGTAACTATCTATTGTATTGTATATTTCATTCCAAATAGTCATACGAAAACCAACGCTATTTGCGTCACATGTACATGAAAGGGTCATCAGTAGCAAAAACGAGTTTGTATAAACGTGTAAACTTTTCGCTCCACCTATGAATATCGTCTATTATTTATTTTAATTTTGTGACGCAACTGCGTTTGTATTAATATGACAGTTGATTTGCAACTGTGTATGATACGCCACATGCACATTTACGAGGATTATTTTTAAGTCTAGAAAAAAAAGTAAGAAATAAATATAAATACAAAACATTCAAATCGCTCCACTCGCTTAGCGCTAGACTCTGTGACAGACAGCTTCTTTTAGATGAAAAAAATTACAATATTTTAACGAACCTCGTACCTAACTATCGTGTTTTTTCGACTCTGACTAAGTGTTAATAATCGTTTTTATCAAAAACTGGAACTCGAAAGATTCAAATAATATATTTTATGCACAGGAGTGACGGAAACTTCAATTTTTTTTCCAACGACAAAGGGAAATGTTCGAAAGGTAAAAAAAAACTTTGGAGTAATATTTGCTATCTTCAACACTTAAGGCACTTTCCCTCCAGCTAGCGTTCGTTATTTCCACTCTGTATACGAGTATTAGTTGGCTTTACCGAGAAAGCTTATTAAATCCTTAATCCAATTAGGCTTCACATATAAATCATGTCTTAATTCATACGAATCTTGAGGTTACGTCACTAATTTAGTATACCTACTTAACGCTTGTTTTTATTACGTTTGGTTGAACTTGCCGAGATTCAAATAGCTGTGGTTTTAGTTTCCCACTCTTGATGGAATGAAATAAAATATATGTATAACCACAAGGTAATCTACTCTACTATTGCTGATCATAACAAATCTAATAAATAAAATCGTAAACTTCGCGTGTCTGTACATTGTTTTTGAAATTTTTGTATGTTTGTCTGTGAGTTTGTGCACGCATCACTTAAAAACTGCTGATCGGACTTTGATGGACTTTTCACAGAAACATGGGGCTTAATTTGGTGTAACATATAGGCTTTATTTCATTGCAATCGGTGCAGTCAATCAAAAGTTATGCGAATTTATAGTTTCCGTAAACTCGCATACACTGAGAAGAATGTAGGGTGTAAATGTTCGACTGAATTCGTGAGCGGTAGCGGGAGCGGGTATGGTACCAGTGTAATTTGAGTGTTTGAAAATTCGCATAACTTTTGACTGAGTTACCCGATTACGATGAATATGTGGTATATGTATGCAACAAAGTAATGAATTTGTGGTATATACACGGTGCTACTTTGCATTCTTGCCATATTCACAGAGCTAATAGTAGAGAACATTACCTATTATTTTAGATAAACTAGAGACTCTCATAAATAAAGCACCCTAAGTTTTTAGTAAACTTTGTTTTGCAGTACACATAGGAATAAACCAATTTTTTCTCGCACGGTCAACAGGCGCAATAGGAATAAACCAATGTGGGCGTGGCCAGGCCTGGCGTGTAAATGAATTGATTTCAGATTTTCCTTCCTACTTTACCGCCAACAATGCCTAATTTAATATCGTTACATTGTTGTCCATTTCTTTGCAAAGTAATAAATTAGGTATTTTTGGCGTACCTAGTTAAAAAGCTAAAATCATCTAATAAGATTTAAAAATTATAATTTTTAATTTGTAAATGTACAATTAATTGGTTATTTACAAGTTCCTACTTACAAAATTTACGTGCTGCGAAGCAATTGTTCAAAATGTCCTCCGTTTTGATGAAGGCACAGTCTAGCACGGCGAAGCGAATTTCGCTTTAGTTTTCGCAACACATAAACGTTTTGTTTCACTGTTTCGAACGCTGAAACAATCCTTTCGCGTAACACATTTACACTGTCTATCTACTCTGAGTATACCAAGCGTTTCACGTCACTACAAAAATAATAGTCCATCGGAGGAATAGTCCGGAAACCGTGGTGGATGAAATAAGAGCCCAGTAAATTCCCGTCGATTGAGACTAAAGCGGTGTTGAAACGAGTCTCGCTTAATTTTTCGAGGATTGTGATCACGATGAGTCCACCAGTGCTCATTATGGATATTAAAAATTCCAACTCTCGTAAACCGGCTTTCGTCAGTCCACAAGATGTTGACATGTCGGTTGTCCAGTAGCCAGCGACAAAATGTACTCCGTGAGGCGTTATCTTGAGGGAGCAGATCTTGGACTTTCCGAAAGTGAAACGGACGTTGTTATTCACTTTTCAAAAGTTTCCACACTGTCTTGTGGCTTACACCGAAGTAACGGCCTGCTTCCCGGGTACTGGCACGAGGCTCTCTTTCAAGGTACTCGAGAATTGACTCTTGCAATTCGACTAAGAGTCCTACGCTGCCTCGAGCTTGAGCGTGGAACCGGCGATGGTCTCTAAGTCTCTGCGTGACATGCTCTCTAAGTCTCTGCAAGCATCACCTGACGGGTCGGCCTCGGTTGGTTAGGAAACATTTCCACAAACATTTCTACGGCTTGTCGCAAACTGTTACCACTTATTGCGTACAAGCGCACCATTTCTACTAATTAAATATTTGAATACGCTTCAGTCATTTTTACAACAATATTTTTGAGAATAATGACAGCAGTTGACAATCAAATAATATCATTGAATAAAGAGACAAGATTAGCATAAAGAGTCTATGTCATGTCGTGATCTTACGAATGATAAAAGTGATGTGCATGCATTACGATAATTAGTGGTGTGCTTAACAGATTGTCGATAAGATAAAATAATCCAAACCAAAAAAAAAAAATTACGTCATGATTTTTTTTATTGATTTGTGTTTAGTATCAGTAATATAGTTACCTCTGTAAATATGGCAAGAATGCAAAGTAACATCCTGTATAAGCAACAAAGTAATGTTGGTCGGAATTTGGATTTTTGTTTTGTATTGTCTGTTCTATGGGTTTTTTATGCCTTTAATAAAACATTATTATTATTATTATTATGGATTAGTTACGAGGACTATATTTGGAGAGACGAGGGAAAGAGGGTTGAGGGGGAGGGTTGAGAGGAGTTTTGAGGGGAGGGTTGAGGGGATGGTTGAGGGGAGGGTTGAGGGGAGAGTTGAGGATCTGGACCTGGACCCGGGCCTGGGCCTGGACCTGGACCTGGATCTGGATCTGGATCCGGACCCGGATCTGGACTTGGACCTGGACCTGTACCTGGATTTCAAGTTTGAGTGGAAGTGGGATAGGGAGCGGAAGAGTGAATGGGAGCGGATCCTGTAGTCAACGCGAGCGGAGCCGCGCGCACAGCTAGTTGATAAATATGAACTGACCAAACTTCCTCGATCGTCTTTTGATATTTCCAATAAAAAAAACACAATGCTTGGTAAACTTTTATTGTTTTAAAATTGATAATACATCACAAATAAAACATCTTAAACATTTGGCATTAATTTTGTAAGAGATTTCTCATCGATATAGAACATTAAAATTTTAAATTCCACTACTACATACTCCATTTAATATAACATTGATATTTTAAACATTCAAAGTAAATACTGTTTGAAACATTTAACACATAATAAATATATTTAAATCTACACAGGTAACTACCTCGGGGAACACAACATCTAATTTGGAACGAATAGATTACGAGTAGGTAGATATATATCGTATTCATCGGGTCAAATAAGAGAGTCGATTGTCAAGGTTGTATAGATCAGATAAATACTTAAACTAAAGCAAACAGTTCCGTCGTAACAATACCCTGTATATATCTCACAACAGTTACCGATATATGTCATTTCACCATCTCCTCAAAAATAATGTAATACTTATAGTAAGATAAATAGTCGTAAAATAGGGTCAAAAATATAACTCTTCAAAATATCATAGAGATTCTTATAGACACTAAAATATTGTGCTACAGCAGAAATGTTCATAATCAGACTCACGTTTTTTTTAAAGGAATGTGCATAGCTTAAAGCTAAGGGTACATACATTACGTCTAAATTGTTTTTAACACTAATTTTCACTCTAGGGTTGGTAAGGGGCACCTAACGACAACCTACGTTACAACAGAATACAGAAACATTTAGCACACCGAACATAGAATACTTAGTTAAAAGATATCGAGCCACATTCGAGTAACATTTTCCTTGAGCTGACTTGATGAATATTGTGCCATTAAAACTAACTAACCAACCTTAATCACTAATGTAAGTACTAATTTGTAATCAATTAGAATACAACATTAATAAAATTGCAATGGCAAGTGGTATTAACAGCCCTTTTGTCAATCACACAATGTGTGCCTTTTCCTCAATTAGATAAAAAAAAAGAGATTAGGGCACAAATAATCTCTTTTCAACGTAATAAAATAAAAAAGAAAGAGCCCCAGCTAGCAACACTCAGCAAATTAAAAACAGAAATAGGGACGTGACGAGACGTCGTTTTTAGATCTCATAATTGCGGAATTTAGCGATGATCTCGGATGGGGGTTCCTGGTTGCCGCTGCCCCAGCGCCCCCAAAGAGCGGCGCCGCCCTCGGAAGCGCGGCGAGCTGCTGGGTTAGATGGACCCAGGCTAGATGGACCGGAGGCGCGGCCTGCCTCCCCCTCGAGCATGCGGTCCTTGGTGTTCGGCTTGGACCAGTGCATGGACTGCTGGACGTGATCCTTCATACCGAGCCACTGCTTGTAGCCCATAGCGACCCCGCTCAGCCTCCACTTGTCATAGAGAGCGCGCTTTGAAGGATCGCATAGAGTCTCCTTTGCATCCTGTACGGAACAAAATAACCTCAGTTAGTAGTTAATCAACGATGCAGCATTTCCTAGATCTTGATTGTTTGCATTATCGATAATAATTTACAACTTATTTAACTAAAAGATTTTATTAAAGACAGATTATTTTAAAGTCGTTAACAGTCGTTAAGTTAATAATTTCTTCGCCTTAATACTTTAGAAAGTTTCGCATTTAAAGACCCCGTTTAATTTTAATTACGAATCATTAAGTATAGCAAAGGAAGCCTTTTATTTTTAGGATCCGATAAAAAGCAAAAGGTACCTTCAGTTTTTGAAACTTGGCTTCAGCTTCTTTGTCGCCGTCATTTTTGTCTGGGTGGTACTGCAAGGCCAGTACCTTGAACTCGGTTGTTATTTGCTCGACCTGAAACAATTTTATTTCAACTTGAAACTACTGAATAACTGATACTGATCATGACCTGCTGTGCGCCAGTCGAAAACCGCTGCTGTTAGAAACATTAGCGGTGTTAATATATTAACTGTACCTATTCTTTCCTTGTGAAATAAACGCATATAGACTGGGATTTTTAAACTAGGAGTAGGAATCCAAGTAGGAATGAATGGTAAGGTTTTGTAGAGGCACATCTGCACAAGGTATCTATGTATAACCAAAGATAATATATACTAGAGTATAACTAAAGTAAGGTAATCAGTAGGTATAATAGGAAACGGTTCCGAAATAATATAGACGTAGATTTTTTTTGTTTTAAAATATAAAAAAAATCTCTATATAAAAGCCAAAATATTCATTCAGCACAGAAAGTTAGTGTTATTGTGTAAAATTACGTAACGTTATGCAACAGTATAGAAAAGAAAAATATTTCTGAAATATTCGATAGTAAAAATATATTTTTTGCTGCCATCCGTCGTGGTTTCCCCGGATTTATTCAAGTTTTGAGGGCGTCCAGCGGCCGCCCGGCGGTCCCCAGATTTGTGTCGGGTAAACTCGATGAATTAAATTGTTTGTTATCAGATTACCTCGGAAAGAGAATAGTGTATAATTCATCAGTAATTAATTAATAATTATTTAAGTATTTTATTTGTTTTGCTGTCATTTATGACAATTTTTTTTCATGTTGTTCATTTAAATGAATTAAGAATTGAAAAGAAAAACGATGCTTAAATTTTTGTAAATATTAAAAAGATTTTTCCAAGGGTTTCCGGGAAATAATTTCGATTTCACCCAAATGTCTGGGGTTTTTGAAATTGTTGTCCGGCGTCGGCAATTTAGGTGACGGCAGTCCTACGCAGTGAAAAGAAATCACGATACTATCGAAATCAATAGCATAACCTGTAGCGATATTTTGCTTTCGAAAGCTACTATTGATAGTTCCATTTTTTTTAAGAGAGAAATACTATCGATAGCACAATCAGTAAATGACTGATTGCTGGCGATTATCGATGTTTTAACATTTAGTTTGTTGCGTACGAAACCCAAAGGTTTTAAAGGTGTAGTCCTTGTTCTTGTGAGGTTTCGGGATTTGGCAGTTAAACCATGGACATATCGACGATATCGCGATCGCTTTGATACTAATTTTACTTGAAGTCGTGAATGAAGAGTATCTAGTTAAGCCAAGTTATACGGCCTTTTGCGTAGATGGTTCTATGCTGATTTGGAACATTTCAATACGCAAATTACCAAAAATAGGTGGTTAGGCATTGTTCGTTTTGCATTGAAAGCTTTAATCTCTACTAGGGAATTTATACAACTTTGTGCATTTATATTATATACAAGTTGGTCTTGACCTATGGGTGTCATATTTGAGTTTAAGATTAGATAAGTTTGTGATGATTTGGTTGTTTTTTTGTCACAGATAAAATAAATTGTTACTCTGAAAAAAATTAAGTATCTACTTACGTTATTAAGTTTTTGTAACTGAAAGTACCTAGGTATAAATAAAAAAACAATGGGATCGTTTCTTGATGCTTTTTATTTCATTGCAAAAACTCTTTATGTGTAAGCAATTCTATACAGAGTCAAAATGGAGCCGCAAATCTGGTCTTTCGTGAAAACCTATAATAAAACAAAAATCACGCAAACGTCATGAGTATTTGACGTTAGTTGGAAACGGGGAAAACCTAAATGAATAAACAACTGACTCACGGAATTCAATTCTGATCATTTTCCTTAAAAATCTTTAGATATCGTGTAACTTATACGATATCTAACGATTTTTTTAGTGAAATATACGGTATAACGACTATAACTAATAACTATTTTATCTCGGCATGTGCATGTAGGTCACTCTCAAAGCTCCGGCCAAAATAAGGTCAATGGGCACAGCACTAATCAATAACGTGAACTTTTTTTTGGTACAGTTTAGTAGGTAAATTAGGTCTAAGTATTTTCTAAGTTACAGTACTTACGGTAGAGTGCTCGTCACAGCCCAACAGCGCATAGAAATCGTCGTCGGGGTTCTTCTGATAATTTAATATTTCATCCACCCCAGTCATTTTCACGACCCTCCCTTACAAAACCCCAGCGAATACTGTCTGACGCCTGCGTGTGTCGGGGCCCTACCGCTGTGTGACTATTTGCCCTTCACTTATACACAAATTCCCACCTACACTTTCATTTCTACAAAAACAATGGCAAATCTCAGCTTAACAGCACCGCACACTCCGGCAACGCTTTCTTAACTACGCACACTACACTGTGCTTGACAGCTGGCTAGGTTAAACTTTGTACTACATTACTTGCAGCAGTTGTAGTCAGCGATATCATTGATCGAAAAGCAGCATTGTATTTATATTACAGGTTAGTTAGGTAGTATGCAATAGTGGTAGTAGTGTGCGTAGATAGTGTCTGGCAACAACGCAATGAATGAATTTCTTGCGCAGCAACGCCAATCAATACCGAGGGGCATTTGCAACTAACGTTAAATCCAGCATAGTAGGTGTGCATTGCGTATATTGTTCTACGATTCAAAGACGGGTTTCATTGCGAGCCAGTAACGAATGAATAATTTGTTACCAATTTGTTGATTACGTCTCGAGAACGCCGTCCTTAATATTCGTTCGGAAACCAGCAAGGCCATATTTCCACTACATTGTTTTTATATAACAATTTTATCCAATTAAAATTGTATTATATGTTTTACTATTTACTGTTTATTAAACTTAATAACATTAAATGGTTAAACATAAACTACTTGTCCAAGAAACTACTTGATTTTAGAACGTAAATAGCACCTGTAACTATAAAGAAGACCGCGAAAGTTTAAAAAAGTAGGTAGAAAGAGCGCGTTAATTCATTTAACGAGAGGAGTTCTCTTGGTTCTTGTTAGTTGGTTGACCTTAAATATCATTGGTATTGTAACATTAGTTTCTCTGTTTAGGCAATTTCCATATCTAGGTCATTCCGATCAAATCAGAAGCTGCTAGAGCTAAGAGATTTTAGAGGAGTTAAATATTCAAAGAAGATAATACAAGTAGAAGGGGGTACATGAATATGGATTCGGAGAGAATTTAGCTAGAAATAGGGTCGTAGGTGGGTAAGTTAAGTCCTTTAAAATCGTCGTAAACCAAGGAAATAGAATTCAAATCGAAATGGTAAAAGTGTCTAAAAGTGGAAAGTATGGTCTTACTTTACATAGAAAAATTATATTAGATAGAACTACACTTTATTTCTCTTGGAAACAGAAAATTCGTTGGCTTGCCTTTAATAGATTAACTAACAGATTAGGTACCACTGAAAGATAACCATCATACGATGCATTTTGTATGGAGCACTAAATTCTCATGCGAAGAAATCTTGACAATGTACTCAAATCAAATAATGTGGGAGAAATCTGTTCGCCCAGTATAAACACCAAGGCTGACGACATTGCATATTCCATGCATGCTCTCGACATTGGCGTCCCAACGCTTCTGCATCAAAAATAGCTTCTGAAGACGCGCTAAACGTAAGTTTACGCGATCCACCGGCCACTGCGGCTGTGCTGCGCGCTCGGATTAAAAAAAACGTGTATTACGTTGTATTTCACTTCTAGTCGTAATATATTATTATACATGTATCGGGGACGTATGTCAACGAACTAGGCCCGAAGATTCTCCATCTTTGGCAGCGGAAGTAGCGACGGATGTCCCGGCAATGGGTGAGTGGAGTGGCATATGAATGCTAACAACAACGCTCGGAGCTGCGTCCCCATATTTCCTATTCGTCCCGTGTCTCCAAAAGTTTGTCAACCTCTAATTTTTTTTAGAAATTGATCAGGTTATAGTAGTGTAGTACATTATAGTTGTCTATCTGAGTCGGCGACAACGTACTCTGTGATTTATTAGACAGGGTATGTCTGAAAACTAACATCGTTTGACTATGAATTGAGACGTAAACTACTTGGATACTAAGTAAGTTTAAGAAACTACAATGATGTTTATGTGTACCTACCTACATGTTGGAGTATATACCTAAAGGAAGTACTGATATTAAATAAAGATTTAAGTATTGTAATGTTTGATATTATACATCTAAACTTTACGATTTCATCGATTTGTAGAAAAAACTAAAGTTGAATACAATATCAATTTAAATAGGAATCGGGACCATATTTTTATTATAAACAAATTCATTATTGACTCTTCATCCAGATACTAAGATGAATTCATTTTAGACGTTACTATTTATACCCACCTTAAATTCATTTATCCAGAAATATATTGATGGACAGAGGCCAAAACAATCATTTTTATTACAATGTAAATTACAACAATATACATACACTATAGACTTTATGGCAGGTGCCCTACACTAGTTTAGCTCTAGGGGATTTTTAGAAAATGCGATTTAATCAAGCCGGATTTGAGGATGGTTGCGACTTATTTTGGGAATCCACAGGATGTCGTACTTCCGTGAGAAGTGAGAGAACTATTTCTTTCCGATTTCGCTCTCTACCGTCTTGATTCGTGTTTCCTTTCTTATGCGGAGCAAATATATTTCTTTAGAAACTTCATTGGTCGGTCTTTTTCGCTTTGATGACATAAAAAAACGGAATCTTGCTTCTCTGACTTTTTCATAAGTATATAGGTCACAATACAGTCGTTGTTAAAATATTTTGAAGGAGTCGACCCTAAAATAAATAATACTAACTGTTTAAGTTTATAAAAATTCCCTTAAGTTTGTTTACAAGAGCAGAAACATGCACGAGCCAGAACCGATTGCCCAATATCTCCCTAATGCCAAATCCAAAGTTCATCGACCAACCTGACTCATTAAACTCATTCCAGGCGCACGCATGATATACTTTCATCTGTATTTAGGTAAGTACTTAAACTTGGCTAACACTGGTGCGGACAGCGGCGCGGAGTGGCTGCAGTGGCTCGTGCGAAACAAAATAATCCCTTCATGTGATAGATGCCTAATTGTCATTTTGACGTATCACGGCAGAACGAAACAAAAAAAACTGGTAATACTCTAGGATCTAGCATTAAACCATGCTAGATAATAGGTAATACTCTCTTGCTATCCATTTTAAAAAAAAAATATATGTAATATTTATGTCACATATTCGCAACAAACGTTACGAATATGTGAATAAGTGACTTTCTTCATGCGTTTCACATACCAAAAAAGTTTAAATAAATTAATAATTTATTTTAACTTTTTTGATATCCCAATCCCATTAATATTACTTATAAATGCGACAGTTTGGATATTTGGATGTTTGTTACTCAATCATGCTTCAACCACTGGACGGATCGGGATGAAACTTGGCACACATACAGGTTAGATCCTGGAATAGGACATAGGATAGTTTTTAACCCGAAAAAACATCTCGTTCCTAGGGGAAATCAAATTAATCGTTAAAAGCAGTGAAGATGTGTAAATATCGAAACCTACGCGGACGAAGTCGCGGACAAACTAGTATATAAAAGTATTATGTTCTCATTGTTATATTTCCATGTATAAAATACATAATGTATCTACTTATAAACACTTTAATTTAATAACTGTAACTGATATTAAAATACAAGAATAATGTATATACGAGTATCTAGACAGTACCATAGAATACACTAATAATACTACGTACAGTACTATAGGTTCAAGCTTATCAGTAATTGTTAACATTTGTTTTAAGACAAAAATGATTTTTTTACCCTCAAGCTTATACACAACTTTAATTGAGTATATATTTCATTACAAACATTTTCATACATACATATACATGTTTATTCCCAAACATGGATTTTCTCCTGTACAATAGGAATTTAATAAGGACAGCACAATTTACAAATATAACATCCAGATCGGGACAAACTTGTACAATTGTACAAAGTAGTCTGTCTCTGATGAATCGAACCCACCACCATCTAACTAACCAAGCCATTCGGCCAAACGAAAATATTTGATTTTCATCAAACATTTAATCAAAATTGGTTCATTGTTTCCAGGATCTTCAACTTTATACCTATAAGGTAAGGCATGCATAGAATCCACTCTATCGCACCTGTTGTTTATGCTCACTCGTCTCTTTAAATGGCTCATTCATTACTATTCATAACTTAATAAGTGGATGACCGATAATACTGGCATGGCATGGTAAGTCCAGTTACAGTGACCACTCTTCTAACAGTGTTACATCGTCTTTTGGAATACTTACTAATGTACTTCCACTATTTGTCTCCGAAATACACTTTTTCTATTAATATTCAATAACTTTGTGCCTCTGCGCAGTGACCAGATTAATTTAGTAGAATTACGAAGTAATTAAATGCAATGACGTAGACATTCCTTCAGGCAAACGGTAGTAGGTAGGTAGTTGAGAAATCTTTGATTTGGATCCTACTCACATGAATAAGGTTGAACCTACAAGAATTTCAAATTCCAAGATACTATATACATATAGTATCTTGATTTCTCCGTATTTAATACAATGATTGGTCTGACTAGTTTGGAATTAATACTGTGTTAGTTCGAGTTTGAAAGGATAGTTACTCTCGAACTTCTATACAGCCAAGATCAGAAAATGTTTACTACGATCGTATTATATTCTCAAGCCTAGCCGCCTAGCCGCCGCCTCCGCCGCCTTCCACGTCAGTGTTGTTAACTCCTAAGACCCTACATTATACCCTTCTCACATAAACAGTTAAGCAAGCCGAAACCATTTTAGTTTATAATTTATCGATTGATTGATGTGACCCTGCTCCAAACTTCTTAATTGATTGGCGTTTTGGCATGGCGACTGATTAACTTTTATAGGTAAATTACCTTACGAAATATAATTACGAATTGCAGAGCAGCATCCCAATACAAATATAATTTTTTTTAGTAAAAACTATCAAAATTCGAGGCATTCAACTATAAACCTATATTTTTTTTTTGAGACAGAACGCAAACCCACGCAATTCCTAGCAAACATTTTTATTTATAAAGTTCGTAATACCGAGAATCAAATAGTTACTATTTTACTCGAAGCGATAGATACTTGACAAAATAAAAACATTTTATTTATTATAGCTTTGTAGTTAATATGTAAACGGATACTATAAATAGAACCGTTTTCCACCCCGAAGGGAAGAAAACGAGTATTTCAGGTCTTGCCGAGGCTTGACCTTTCGGAGATTACCTACCCTACCTACCATACGCAAATGCTAGCTACTTACGTCCTTTCGTCTCCGAGCAGGCTAGGGCGACAGCGGGGTGAGGTGTGTAGCTCATCCCCGCGAGAGGGGGCAGCGGCAGGCGCGGGCGGCGGAACGCGGCCGAGCTTCGTCAGTACCTATCTCCGAAAACGACGGCAAGAGCTTGCTCAGGTCAAGCCTCGGCAAGACCTGAAATACTCGTTTTCTTCCCTTCGGGGTGGAAAACGGTTCTATTTCAGTTCTGTGCCTTCGGCTTGACCTTTCGGAGAAGTGTTTCTATTCTGCCGGCGCCCTAAAGCGTACTGTGACAGTGGTTGCAATTTAGTTGCATTAAGAGGTTCAAAGGTATTGTAAAATAAGACACTCCTTACGTAAATACATAATGCTCATGCCCCGGTCCCAGAGGGGTAGGCAGAGATGATGGATCTCCTTAAGTATATTGAACCAAAATTGTATAGAAAAGAAAACACAGTCTTATAGGTTCTAGGAACCTGATTAATCTGCACCATCATTGGATATTCTCTTAGTGTCAACGGCTGAACTAAGGATACCGCACTTAACATTAAATCATAATATAATCAGATATATAAGAGATGCCAATCGAGATCATACTTTAACCATTTTATACTAAGGGCATTTTGGCCTTTCAGGGTCTTAGTATCACATCTCTAAACCGCGGTAAGATATTCATTTATATTATTTGCGTTCTTGCTCCGAGGCGGATTTACTAATTTACAATAACAAGGTACATCATGTTGGAAATTATTCGAAGCTACCGCCAATCGAATCGACCCTAGGCCTCTTTAACCGGAATCTTAAGCCAACCGGCAATGATGGATCTAGATGCATATTTTACCTTACCTTGAGTAGTAATGCATAAAATGTATAAACCTTTTCTAGATTCCGTTCGATTCGTGGATAATTCATCCAATTAATGACCAACTTCACCAAAATTAGAGTAGCATCTCCTGAACAGGTTAGATGCAATCCAGATTTTCGATTTATAATATTATTCGTCTGTGAGCCAAACCTAGACCAAAAAGTTACTGAGGAATGATACTTCCTGAAGTTCTTTTTGTCGATATCTAGAAGTTTAATGTCGTGAATACGACACCCCGACGCTAATAAGAGGAGTAATGCCAAATGTCTGGATACTAGAAACAAGCTATCCTTAGCAGGAATGTGAGAACGTAAGCACTGCAGTAAATTATCTACGTGCCAGATCTGCGATTTTGTAATAGGGACTGTTCCTGCGTAGGCCTGCCAACGTCACGATTACAGATTTATGGAGCAAAATCGTCGATGAGGTTTCTTCTTCTTCTTGACGCGACAAGAAGGCCTAAGTACATGGCAACTTCCTGAGGTCGAGGACTACTAGGTTTTATCCCATTTTGTTTGCACCACGAGACCCAACAGGCCAAGCTGTAAGTGCACCAAGTAGATTCTCGCCATGCAGCCTGTAGAAGATCAGTCAATATCGTTTCGAGTCTAAGCCTACAACCAGGTTACCCCTCCCCGTAACCTCCAAACTTTTACATAAAGGTCTTTCACATTCGGAGGTGGACGATTGGTAGACAAGTCGATTAAATGCTCGTTCAGATCGAATATTTAGAACGGGGCTTCTAAAGCGCTGCGTTTGAGATCGTTACTCATAAATCCCGCTTCCTATCGAAGCACTATCACATACAAAAAATCCCGATGACCTGTAGAGATAGATAACTGGCTAGAAAGTCTGGCTTAATGCGTTTGTAAACAGAGCTAGTGAATCTAACGCATCTATAACTACCTTTGATTGACTCGTAGTGGATAGATCGATCTGAGGAGTATTACATTACAACGTGCCTCTTGAGATGCCCAGTCACCAGACTACTACCAAGCATGCTTCCACTCGACATACAATTTGCTATTGAATTGTAACGATCGGGAGATAAAACGAATGGAGAGTCACACCTAACCTGTTTGCCAACAGCAGTAACATTCTTGTTGCCTCCAAGAGAACAGCGTACCTCGTTCCATTTTACGCAAGTACGACATTAATATTCTGTTGTCGGATTGCACCATGACAGACTAGCTTATCACGATCTCCTGAAACTCTATCGGAGCTATGAAGACAGCAAAGAGCTTCTTTCGGTTTACATGCCATTCTAACTGTTCCTTTTTCCATAGACCTGAAAGATAACTTTTTGTTATCGTTTATTGTTTATTTTTGTTATCGGTTTGTGGACACAAATATCGTTGGTTTGAATATCTTGCCTGGAATTCTGATGTTCTGAGCCCATCAAGAACAGTCCTCTAATGCTTGCGAGGGAATTATGATCTTTTGGTTTAGTCGACTGATCCTGCGATAGTTTTCGACCTGCCCTCTGAAGACGTCTGGTGAACAGCCGGTCTACTGGGGTCACAAGCGACGCGAAACCTAACCTGCCTATGAGGGCTGTGCCGGACTGCCAAGACCAATGACTTGACTTTAGATTTTTTTTTTTTTTTTTTTTTTTTTTAAATCCATTAACACTCAATCTATCTTTTCATTCTGTAACTTCCTTTTGATTTTTCGCCGTATCCCAGATTATTCCCAAAAATTCTATCTGCTTTTTCGCCCTGAGAACTGATTTTCTGAGTTCATCTACGAACCGTGACCCCGGAATAGACTTACTGCATATTCCATCTATCTATTCCAGCTATGCTCGGAGTTTCTCTGAGAGACAGGATCCGAAATGAGGTGATCCGCCAGAGAACTAAAGTCTTCGACATACCTCAAAATGTTAGTGCGCTGAAGTGGCAGTGGGCTGGTCACATCTGTCGGAGAACCGATTACCTCTGGGGTAAACGAGTTCTCGAGTGGAGACCGCGACTGGGCAAGTGTAGTGTGGGACGCCCCCTGGCTAGATGGAGCGACGATCTGGCTGTCAGTAACTGGATGAGAAGAACCGAGGATCGGGTTCAGTGGCGCACCTTGGGAGAGGCCTATGTTCAACAATGGACTCTTTCGAGCTGATGATGATGATGATAATATTCCATCTGGTCTTCCAGGACCTTTCGGTCCTGGTGAGCGAACAGGAAGTAGTCTAAGTAGACGAGAATACGACGCCCTTTTTCCTTCAAAAGACTTGCTTTGCTACCCACATAGTGACACAAGAGAAGGTCAGCGGCGCACTGAAAAACCCAAAAGGAAGGGAAGTCATCTGTAGGAGTTTGCCGTTGCAAGCAATGGTGAGATATCTTTGGTGGCTCTTTTTTATCGGAATGTAGAAATATGCCTGATTGATGTCGAGTTATCCCATGTAATCGTCGTCGTGTAGGAAGTTTGGGGCCTGACTCTTGATTTATTAGGCGAAATTTGGGAAGCTTGAGAAAACATTTAGACAGCGAAGATCGAAAACTTGTCTTAATTTTCCGCTTGGTTTTAAAATCAGAAACAACTGATACAAACACCTAGTCATAGAATTGGACTTTTCACTACTATTGACGGTAGGAGTTTTAGCTCTTTGCTAATGGACTTTAAGGTTTTTGTCGCAACCCTCGAGAGATTCTCGAGAAGTGGGATGGAATTTGATGTGGCGGTCTGATAACAAAAGGTATCGTATACCCGCCTTTTATTCTTTATAGTGCCTCTATCTCCCGCCAATGGGGCAGAAAGTTTTGCAATTACCACTCTCAAAAGTCGTCAGTATTTACGAGAATTCCACGGCTTATTCTCCTTTCCTGCCGGCCGGTTTGAAATTGCCAGACATGCGGGATGTTGTCATGCACTGCTCTGGAATTGGACGATGTTGACTGACTGGTGTGCCAGGTAGGCTGTCTTCCTTTGACCGCGTGAACAGGAGCGGTTGGTTTACGAAAACTATTACTAAGTCCTCCTTTTTTTACGCTCTCAACGGGAAAATCTGTAACAGTCCCCCGTTATCTTTTAACGAAACTGGTGATCTGTTTCTCCTCAAACAGGTGAGTTAGAATAGAGCCACCCCAACTCTTTCCGTAGGTGTCGTCAAGACGACTAAAGGATTGCACCAGGGATGGGCAGCAGCATTATCCTGTGTATATTAAGATCATATAATAATAATATATCTGATAATATAATAATATGATGTATATGTTTTGGTGCACCATAAAGAATATTTGAATTGAATTGAATCATTATGGCGATCACCAACCGGTCTGCCGATCGTGGTGAATATGGCAAATCCCCCAATCGAAAGCCCACCAAAAGAGGCATTCTATTGGGGAGGCTTATGTTCAGCAGTCGACGTATATAGGCTAATGATGATGAGGTGAGTCATCGAAGGCGGAATTTGTTGAAGCGCAACGTTTTAAACTTCATTTCGAGTCTTGAATGCCTTGCACCTAATCTCTATGGCTGAGCACACGCGAACTCCAGGTAAGTGGTCGAATTCCATTCTACACCTCGAGCTTTCGTCAAGAATTTTGTGTCGATCCCCGGCCGCGCTAGGATGCTTTTTAGCCACCTCAACCAGTGAATGGTGAGGAGGATGCCGTGTGCCGTGCCTAGGATTCCTTCTTGTTTGGCCAGCTAAGGAGAAGAATCCTCACGAAGGTTTCCTAGCTCCGTATTTAAGCTTTAGAGCACTAACGGCCATGGTGTTGGGATAATCGGATCTGCCTCCTTAACTCTTGGCAAAAAGTTACTTGGCTTGGCCGGACGTTCCTTGTTTTGCAAAACGTCCAAATCCAGGTCGAAATTTGGGGCATTCCACGGAGGCCAGTCCGAAGTTTCCGGGCTAGGCTTTTCCTCTGGAACAGACAAACCTTCTGTGTCTGACTCCAGACTAGACCCAGGCTATTCAGCAGTTTATTTTATTTCTAGGAGGAGTAAAATCACATTCTCCATTCTCCTTTCCAGCTGTTTTCATCCTTTTCTCCTTTCTTCCTCTAGAGCCTTGACAATGCTGAGGGCGATCCTCTTTCTTCGCTTTCGTCCGGAACCGTGACTGTCTATAGAGCAACTTCTCTTGCGATTAGGTTCTTAAGTCGGAGAGGTTGCCTGACAGGATCTTGCCTGCTTCTGCTCTCGTAAACAGCAAAGGTCGGATGGCCTCAACTGACTGTTTAAAGAATTCAGTGTGAGCTGCTGAGCCTTTGATGCGGTTCGCAATTGCAGGAGAACTTAAAATTAGGGCCGAGCAAAGGCCAAATCTAACAGTTTGCACCTCAAGTCCCTGTATCCTTTCTCAGAGCTATGATCTGCCTCTGGATTGAAGGTGCAGGTTAAGCTCACCGTGGGCAGGGCGAACATAGGATTGTTTAAGCGTTAGCCTCAAGCTTTTGTCCAAAACATATTTCTTGGACGCACGACTTCCATTGCGGAGTTCCATCAGTCGGAGCATCTGCTCTTGTGCCAGGATTTTGATTTTCCAAAATCTCTTCGTCTTGATCAAACTAGGCATGCTCGTCTAGGAGTTCTCCTATAGCGACGAATCGTCCACTTTGAGCCATCTGAGGCAAAATTTAATCCAGAATCAAGAAGCAAAAGCCCGTTTTATAGAACGAGCTCCCGAAAGTTGAGCCGCGTGGCTGAACTTCGGAAGGACACGCCACAAATTTCGAGCCGCGCGGCTCAAATTTCGAGCCGCGCGTCTCAGATATTGGGCCGCGCGGCTCAGAAATCGAGCCGCGCTGCTCAGATATTGGGCCGCGCGGCTCAGAAATCGAGCCGCGCCGCTCAGAAATCGAGCCGCGCGGCTCAGATATTGGGCCGCTCGGCTCAGATATCGGGTCGCGCTTCGAGAGAAGCGACCCGCGCATATCGCCTATTGGGTCATAACCGAGCGATGTTATCGGCTGCGGCTTGACATACATAACACGACTACGGATGAATGTCCGACAAGTCGGTATAGGCGGTGACTGTGGATGAATGTCCGACAGTCGGTATAGGCGGCGTCTGTGGATGAATATCCGACAGTCAGTATAAGTGGCACAATGCATAGTTGTGGGCATGCCGACAATTCTCATCAAAATACAAGACCTCTATGACGATAAGCAATCATAGGAGGCCATCCATTTATAAAACACACACCCCTATAAAATGAAATAAAAGAAAAACCTACTCGAAGACGAAAATAAATGTTTTTGACTTACCATTACTCTCGCTGGTAAGACACTCAAAACTATTTAAATTTACAAACGTTACAACAACGTTAGCACGAAAGCACTCGTAATTTGTAGTAGCACATGCGCACGCCAGGTAAATGATAGCGTACTGACGAAGCTCGGCCGCGTTCCGCCGCCCGCGCCTGCCGCTGCCCCCTCTCGCGGGGATGAGCTACACACCTCACCCCGCTGTCGCCCTAGCCTGCTCGGAGACGAAAGGACGTAAGTAGCTAGCATTTGCGTATGGTAGGTAGGGTAGGTAATCTCCGAAAGGTCAAGCCGAAGGCACAGAACTGAAATATCCTATTCTTCAAGCTACATTTTCAAAAATGTCTCATACAAGCAAGACTAGTAAAAGCTATAAACCTTGCTTCAAATTAACTTCCCAGTGAAACAACGAACATACAACAGTACATACAACTCAAAACAATGACGTGGTCTATACTGAGATCATGAAACAGTTCCTCGTGGCCTGAGTTCGATGGAGCCCACTGCCTGCCCACTTCCCACTACTGACAAAGAATAATAAAATTTTAATTATTGATGCCCTCTTTGAGCGCAGGCACAGTACGCTAGCGAGGCATTTGGCGCAGTTAACAGTACTATCCACTGTCAATGTCACGTGCATTCGAACTTATTTACACTGAACTGTTAAACATAAGGGAGCCCTGTAACATAGATATGTATGAGGAGTGATCTGAATATGTAGTGAAATTTTTGGAACTTTTAGACATCAAGATTGAATCCCGTTTCCATATTATGTAGAAAATACACAAGCAAAAAATGAATTTTAGTTTAAGATTTTGTTTCTGTGGCTTTATTATCACGATATTCGTAAACCTGGGGAGTATCCACTTTAATGATAAGCCTTAAATAAAATCGCACTACCTATTCCGACCACTGTGGACTAAGAGCTTTTTCTCTTTAGGTGGGTATGAGACTTTCTTGTGAATTCGGTAAACTTGTTAAATATATACATAAGTACTATTAATTTATTATATGGTTTAGTATCCAATACAATTGATTACCTATATGCATTTTCTAGCGCTTAGGTCACTAGCACAGCACCGTTATGTAATTAAGTATGAAGTTATGTTTATAAACAAAATTTCATTACGCTGTGTAGAGTTCGAAAACAAGTTCCCGCGGGCATTGAGAAGCTAGAAGATTAACAACAGAAAAAGAAGAAAGCTATAATTTATTGACTAAGAATATGGCAATACTTGCCTAGTTTTACCGACTCTACCATAAGTACAAAGCCAGATATAAATAAATGTTAATTTAAGAGGTATACGAGTACACATACATATAGTACATTGGTTCGACAGGAACGGAAGTAGTCAATTGTATCTAAGTCGCGACTGTGGTGGTCGACGCTCTATTGGCTCGCTGGCCCGCCTGGATTAACTACCAGTTAACGTTACTTTAACCAGAAATTAATAAACAAGCTGAATGTAGGATGGCATCAATCCACTGTTGGGCAAAACTTTTCCTAAACGCGCCATTAAACCCATTAACTTCAGCCTGTTGACGTCTTCTCCAAGACTTACAATATTCCTCATCCAGTAGCTCCCAGAAACTTTTTGACACGGGGGCGTCCTAGTTAGCTGCATTCTTCAGCCAGTTTTTAGTATATTTGATAATATACGCTTCTGCAAGTCAGTAACGTTATGTAGCATTCAGTGTAATACTTACACGTTTCTCTTTACTTCCGCAGACACATTTGCCTCATCGGGACTTGAACTCGGCATCTATTGCCAAAGCAAGCTGTAGTTCTGCCGATTGGACAAAGCCAGTCGTCGTATTTTCGTCCATATTAGCTTGGAAGCAAAAAAATTATTGCACTTTTATAGCCCGAGTAAGATGTTAAGCAAATAACACTCAGTGTTTGTTTTTTTAGTAACAAATGTCAGCATCAGTCACAGACACGATGACTAATGAGGGAATTTAAACACCCAGTCTCTCGAGCGGATTTCCAGAAATGCACGAGTGGTAGCATGCGTTCTCTGCAAAAATAAACCTGCGTATCTCAGTATAGGGATAAGGTGCAATCACCTCAACCTTTCTGAAGTATATAGTTTACTTATATGATGTGGACGTGTCTTAAATCGGATAGAAAATACACAGGAATATTTGAAAACCTGACATAATATAATAGGTAAACCGCTTAGAGCTCTGCCTAGCTCTAGGTGAACATACAATAAATTAGGGCAAGATTATACGGCACGCACGGAATTCAGGATGTTTTTAAACAAGGTGGTTGCTCACGATTGGTGCTAAGTTAGTAAATTTATGTGCACCAACTTTCAGAGTGCAATATTTAGCATTCAGTTCATCATCATCAGCCCGAAAGAGTCCACTGTTGGACATAGGCCTCTCCCAGTGCGCGCCACTGAGCATTTAGTTGGTGCACGTATATTCATTAACTAAGTTAAATCTTTCTAGAAGGCCACGACATTGATATATTATAAGTTATATACGGGTTGCATTTTTTTTATTGTATTATTTTGCAAAGCATGGGTGTAAGGGACAGCCTTCCGAAAACTTTAATCACGGCTTCAGACCATCACCCTGAACAACGTACAGCAAGAATTTTTCGCCGGAAATAAAAAAAAAATTTCGACTCACCATACAAATTTTACAAATGACATGCCAGATTTGTATGAAGAGTCGATTTTTTTTTTATTTCCGGCAAAAAATTCTTGCTGTACGATGTTCAGGGTGATGGTCTGAAGCCATGGTTAAAGTTTTCGGAAGACCGTCCCTTACACCCGTTATATCTTTACGAAAGACTTCTGAAAATAGAGAATGTTATTCAAAGATTAATAGCTGTTTGTCTCTCTGCGATGGGTATGTAGGATTATGTTGAATATCTTCTCGTAGTATAACTTGAATGAATGTAACGTACTCACATGAAACTCCGAAAATAAAGAATGACATACTAATATGCAGTACATTCCTGTTCGCCCTTCCCTAATCCCCTGGCAGTACAAGAGCGGGCGTTGTTTTACAACAGATGCAAGTAAACACCGCCAGCCCCACATCTGGCGTATTTTTTTTACTTCCACTAACGGGAGGTCGATTATTGTGTCACTCGAATAAAATCGTAGAAATATTACAGTATGTTTGTTTTTAAAATTTCTGTATTATTTATTTATTTATTAATGTACATGTCAATAAAGAAATTTTGCTTGGATTAATAATCTTAGATTTTAATCTAAGGTTCAAATAAAATACCTAATCTTTGTCGAAAATGCCATGTTAGTAGTAATTAAAATATTCTTGGAATTGGTCTTATAAGCAAATTCATTTCATTTACACTACTATCAACATCAAATCGACATTATTACAACGATTTGTAAAAAAATTAATGAAGATTGTTAAAATACCTTTAGGTATTTAATTTAGAATTGTATATATTTTATTTACTAAAATTTCCCTCTGATCATAAAACTAAAAAAATCTACAAAGTTGGCAGCCAATAAAGAATTCGAACGAGAAAAAGTATTCATATTCAGTTAATTTTTAATCGTAGGTATATTTATTTCTACCTTTCAAAAACCAGTACCTAGTAGAATTTAAACCTAACATATGGAAATTTTGTCAATATAGCAACATCATCATCATAAGCCTGAAAGAGTCCACTGTTGGACATAAACCTCAGCCAAGGTGCGCCACTGAACCCCGTCCTCGGTTCTTCTCATTCAGTCACTGCCAACCGCCTTACGCAGATCGTCGCTCCATCTAGACAGCCTATAAAAAATATAGCCAGCAACATAAAAAATAATATTTCTGTATGCGCGTCCACGCCATGGCTTCTATAGTTAAGTACTTAATTTAAATCTTAAATGAATTTTAAACGCATAAATCTTTGTAAAACGTGAGTATGTACTAGCTAAGTAGGTGTATAATCATATCTAATACTTAGGTTGGTAAGGCAATTTTAAACTCATTAATAATACGAGTATCATACATAAAAATAAACTACACGCGGGGAGAATTTAAACCTACGATTACCTGAAATGGACGTTGCTCTAACCAACTCTAGCTATCCCATCCACTGTTACCTCGAATGAATTTATTCAACCACGTTTACCTAAATATGGGCGACGTCTCTTGGGAACCTACGGTTATTATTAGCGATCGATCAGGCAGAATTTCCATTAAGGTCTATTATATTTATCTACACGTGTCATACCTACCTAAGTATTACAAATAGCGAGTGGTTTGAAAATAAGTCCTCGTGTCACAGTTCTCATTTTTCGAATGGGTCGAGCGCAGCCGAGATTGAAAATGTAATACCCACGTTGTTATGCACCATTGCAGGCCAACAATTATTTGAGCTTTTGCAAACCGATACGAACTTTACTCTCATATTGGATTTGAATTTATTTTTAATCACTTTGTATAACGGAAGACCAACTTTGGATCGTTCAGCAATTAGTTCAGTATTTCATTAAATGCCTAGTAACATACCTGTAGCCGTGTGATTCCAGGCTTAGGGCCGCCCCCAATCTTGCCGTGGGTGTCGTCAAGGCGACTAAGGGACTGAACCAGGAACGGGTAGCAACGTTTTCCTGTTACTGCAATCACTAATCAGCTTGCCAAGCGTGGCAAATCCCTTAATGGACAGCCCACCAAAAGTGGTATTCTTATGGGCAGGCTTGTGTTCAGCAGCGTATTTCGGACTGATGATGATAATGAAACGTACCCGTGTACAATAACACAATAAGGAACTTTACCTTTTTTATTATATTAGGCACTAGCTGTTGCCAGCGACTTCGTCCGCGTGGAGAACTTATAATCACAAATTATTATGTTTTCCCGTAGGAATGGGATGTTTTTTCGAGATAAAAACTATCCTATGTCCTATTCCAGGACCTAACCTATATGTGTGCTAAGTTTCATCACGATCCTTCCAATGGTTGAAGCGTGATTGAGTAACAAACATCCAAATATCCAAACTTTCGCATTTATAATATTAGTAGGATTATTTAGTAGGATTAAATACTGGAGTATTTAACTGCAGAGCGTCTTCTAAAATATCTTCCGTCATACAAAGTGAGACCGTCTCTGTCTGTATCACTTTGTAGATACTACGGCTAACTAGCCTTCCCACTAGTTGTTTCGAAGAATCAAACTATTTATTCGAATCCCTAATAGTTGTTATACTAAGATTATACCTATATACAACCGTACACAGTCGTTAGAAAACTTTTTTCATAGTTTACGTTAGGACGTTCTATTATTAAATACGCCGCCGTTCTCATTCATAAATGAACTGGACTTCATGGGTCCCCGAATAGGGCAGGACTACCGGCTCCGAATATGAATGGACGTCAACATCAACAATGTGCGCGTTTATTTACAAACATAGCGCGCGGCGTGCGCCTGCGCCTGTGCTACTGAGCGCACACGCATAAACACTTAAAATTAAATCTGGGCGCAGACTCCCCTTCGTAACGTACGTGATTGCTGGCCGCACCGCGCTGAAGACGCAAGACGCTTACTGCCCGCGCGTGCTGTAAGGGCCTCTACAAACTAAGCGTCTTAATTTAGATCATTTCTGAAAGCACATCATATTCGACGACTAAAACTATCATTTGTATCCATATACATACCGGAGGCAAAGAATACCAAAGATAGTATTACTAGGTCTAATACTACGTAGAGTTACATGCTTCCATCATCATTTTAGTACCCCGGTAGTATATAGAAAAACTGGACCGTTTGAGCTAAAACTTAGAATACAATGTAGAATTGCCCGGCAATGCTAGATTGAGAGGATAACTAAAACTGTCCTCCGGGTAACACAAAATCTACTGACAAATTGGGCTGAAATTATAAAAATACTTGTAGAATTACCTGGAAATTATTACGTCAGTTCAGATCTCAGAAAAAACAATATTTTTGAACATATTTTCTGTGCTAACTTGTGTGATGAATGGCATGCATTTAAAATATGATGGAAGTACATATTTATATATAACTAGCTGTTGCTCGCGACTTCGTCCGCGTGGACAACTTAACATTACACATTATTATGTATTACTTAATCCTTAAAGAAATCTATTAATCTGGTTATGCATTGAAAATATATATATAAAATTAGACTGCCACGGCGGTTCCGCAAGTTGGACTAAAGAATTAATGTTTTTTTTTTTAATACAGTTGACATTTACTTCATGTTTATCATGAATTAAAAGATTATCATTAAATTATTTATATTTTTTTATGTTTTAATATTGTACAAAAAGTTAGGTGTTTTTATTTTATATAATTTCGCAGGTGATATTCCCCTTTCCCCTCTCCCATTTTCATTCCTTCCTCATGCCCTTCCCACCACGTTAAAAACCCCTTCCCCCACCCCTACCCTTCCTCCGCCATTTTCCTCCCCCTTCCCCCTCACCCCTCCCCTCCCTCTTTCCTCTCTTCTCCCCTAACCCGTTCCTACTATCCCTCCTCCTTCCAACTTGCCCCTCCCCTTCCCTCTCTTTTCTTCGAATTGGACCCTCCTATACCCCACCCTTATTGACACCTATTTTGCATATCAAATTAACTGTACAACAAAATGTCTGTCAAACTGCTGGACATAGGCCTTCCCCAATGAACACCACCACATCCAGTCCTCTGCCCTACGGATACTCCCTCCCGGATACGCCTCTATCCTATACTGTCATACAAATGATATGAAATGAGAGGTCATCTTGTAGATCAGCCTCCTGACATTTTATTGAGATATAAGTTATACCAGATTGTGGCCTTAACGCAAAGCTATTAAACAGTGAAAACGCCGTCAAATTCTATTCAGTCGTTTCCAAGATTAGCCCGTACATACATACATACATACAGACAGACACGAAAAATTTTAATTTTTTTTGGACTCTACTGGTTTTAAGTAATGTCCGGGCAGTGATTTTTTTTTTACTTTAATGTACAGATTCGCTTTTCTTTTGCTTTTTCTACTCTTTTATTATATGTATAGATAGTTTGTAAGAAATTGAACTATTTGTCAACTATTATACATTCGTGCAAAATAGATATACCTAGTCGTAGTTATAATTTTATTCTACCATCATCACATCACCTTTTATTTTACCTTTGTAATCTGTCTACCAATTTTATTGCACTAAACTCTGGGACGGAAAAGAACTTAAGTACCTATAAAAGTTAAATTATGGTGAACACATTCGCAGATCCACAAATACTTTTATGTGCACAATGAAATATTTAAAATTACTGAGTATTCATTTAAAAACTATACTGAGCCAGGTGTGTGGTCGAATGGACCACAAGCCGAATACAAGACGTCAAAGTCAAGTAACATAACATCCGTATGCAGCGTCCTAAGAAAGCTTTGCTTCCTTGTGAAAGCTCCGCACGTGTGCGCCCTAAGCTCGGCTCCACCTGCGCGCGCGCCGTCGCCATGAGATACTGCGCCCGCGCAGAGCCCGCCGCGCGTTCGACGGGATGTGTCGTGTTTAGTGCCCGACAGTGAACTCCTCAACCATGGGACCCCAGTTCGATTACTGTCTGCGTGCTACCAGTAAGTTTAAAACTTATTTAAGCTGTATAACTTGATAGTGTCAGAAGTTAGGAGGCGACCCTACAATTTTGCCGCCCATCACACAGACAGTATTTCACATTTATCATATCTATACAAAATAACCAATACATTATTTCATTCGTTCTGACAAAGGCAAAAATAATTTGATATGATTTTTTGGATTCATATTATACATAATTTTCCGTTATTTTTATTTCTTTAGTTACATCACTATTTAGTTTTGGCGCCCTATTATTTTAATTTATTTGGTTACAAATGTTTACAAAAAAAAAGAAGAGCATGTCGCATAATTGATTTAGAACGTGTTGCCATGGAAACACAGAAGTGTTGTAGGTAAAGCCGCATTCCGAATTTAGTGACCAGCCATAGCATCTTATCCAATTATGATAAAGCTCAAATTAGATTTTGTCATTTATCTATCATAGCGCACACTGACTGTACATGAAGTTATGGAAATAGATCACACTACTTAGAGCTACATGTATACAATCGTTATAAGAAAATAAGTCGAACTTGGATTACTAGAGTTATTTTAAGTTATTCATCAAGTTATCGCTGGGCGCCTCCCGCCCAAAATTGTTTATCACGAACTTTTGTAATTTTCCTCCGGCCACTGTAAAGTTTGCTAAGTTAATCATATTTTCTTGATAACGTTCATATTAAAATCTGTAAATCGATAGGTTTTTTTTATAACTTATCGTTTTTATATATGTATATACATTTTTTAATACATACGTATACGTGAACTAGAATCGCCCCTGCTAAAAGCCGCCCGATACCTATCTAAATTAACATTTATGTAAACTTAACTAAACTAAGACTGTTTCCATAAATATTCTATCGTATGCAGCTTAGTTATGTTCTAAGCCATAAAGCAACATAGACGGAAGCTGTTATAGACAGGCGTTGCGTTACCCTCTGCCAAAGGTAACAAATAAGACCACCAACCAACACAATACAAGGAGCCCTCTATTTCGCATTTCGGATTATATCGGTCGAAATATAAAGCCATGTTGTACTTTCTAACGGGTCATGCATGTCACATATTTTAATAAGTGTTTGGCGTCTAAATACGATAGTTGTACGTCAAACTCTTATCAGAATGACCCGTTAGAGGGTATCAAATGGTTTTTTAGTTCGACGGAACGACGGATCCCATTAGCCGAAATTCATACGGAGTAGGTCCGCTGGTCTGCGCAGGATAGATATGCACCATCGTTTATAAATGTATTGCTCGTAGCAACAGCGTACAAGGTGTGCATCACCGCAAAAACGACTGATTTTTTGGCTTGGGTCGCTTTTAATCCTTTGCCTACATATTGTGTACAGAATATAATGATATAGTAACCAAATAATATACTTATGCATAATCTAATAAAATCCTTACATTAAGATAGAAACATCAAAATTAGTCAGCCATTAATTCACACGGTTTCATGCGTTTTATTATCCGTTAAAGCTTTTACATGAATACCAGGAATCGCGATTGATTCACCAACGGACGTCTCAATGTGTTTGTCTACAACAGGCAGATGCTCTTAGAAATTGAGTTATTAAAATAATACGGTTCCGATAATAGACATTTCGCTATTAATTTATGTCATTTTAAAATCTTCAAATGAATAAATGTAAGCAAATTTTTGAGAAATTGTTTTTGATCGTTTATTTCATAGTGGAAGGAAACAAAGCCTTTGCACTGTTTTCGAGCAGCAATAAAATAACAAAAAAAATCGACTTTCCCTAAGCTGATCACCATGGGGTACTGAATTCTCATGTTACGGATCACTACTAGATTTCTGTTACCCCGTGTATCAATTAATATATTTGATCATACTTAATATAAATAAATCATCTCATAGTCGTTTATCGTCACTAAAATTAATCATTAGCTAAAATACAATTCCTGTTTCAAAATAGAATACCATAAATTCATAGGTATAATGTATGGAAAAGGGCCAAATCTTAAATAACATTACTACGGAAATAGTAATTCTGTGTGTATCATCAATTATTGTCACATACTTCAACACTAGGTCCCGTGATATGACAATAACAGTTAAATTAGACATAATGATATGTGTATGGTGGGCCCACCATTGTTTGTTACTCGTTTTTGTAGGGCCATATGTTCCCAGGGACAGCTCTTTTATACCGCCCTCGTCTCTCATCCTCAAAAATGGTAGACTATAATGTAGCTAAGCACATGCGGGCGGACGAAAAAAAAATATTTAAAGAGAAAAAATCAAAGGGACTCTTACGATTTTTTACACGAATGGGACGGGATGCTTCTCATTCAGATTTGCAAAACAATGAAGTTGCTGTTCATTAATAGTACCTTTAGTACAGCAATAGTACCTATAATTTATCGACCTTATCATCCGAAACAAGTTAGTAAAACCTTACTAACTGGGCAAATTGACAGAATCTATTATTTAGCATAGCTTCGAGTCTGTATCCTGTAGGCACTTTACCTAGATGATCGTTCAACATTCGCCTTACACGAGTATAGTGAATCATATCAACTAACCCAACTAATCTCCACTACAAATCTTAACCATCTGTCTAGATAGGGCGGGCATGGAAGATTGTCTTCAATTCGTATTTTCCGGCTTATAAAAGTAGGTTGCTCCACTCCACTCGGCCCGCTGGACCTAATGGAGAGCCGTTAGCTTGTTGGCGTTATTGAATAATTCCCGCGAGGCAGGCGCAGGCGCAACTCGGACGACGCTGCCCTGTCCCATATGCGTATATCACCTTGGTAGAAGACTTTTTAACAATGGTTGCAATTACGTCAAGCTGCAATTGTGTAATGTTGCCAGTGGTTATTGTAGTTTTGTCGATCGATAATTGGTCAAGTTTATTCCAAACAAGCTGTGCTCGCGGCTCCGCTCGAGTGAACTACAGCATCCGCTGCCATTCCTGCTCCCGCTTGCAGCACCGTCTCCGATACTCCCACTTCCACTAAGACTCTCAATATTCCGCTCCCGCCCCACTACCACACTCACTCCCCTAATCTCACACCCACGCCCACTCCCACTCCCATTTCCACTACCAGCTCCAAATGTAGTCCTAACTCATCGCAATCTGAATAGTATGGAAACACTATTATATGCAATATATTGCATACTAACCTTACCTACTAATGTATTTGAAAACTAAAAATGTCCATAACTTTTGATTGAATAAACCGATTGCGATGAAGTAAAGACTAGATTTAGATTTTTTTTGCAAATATCTTCTATGTACAGACACGCGAAGTTTACGATTTTATGTCAAGCGTAAACCCATCAAAATACGTCCACTGCTGAATATATGCCACTTTTGGCGGGCTGTCCATTGGGAGATTTTTCATAATAACCACGCTTGGCAGGCGGATGGGTGATCGCAATAACGATCTTAATATACACAGGAGAACGCTGCCTGGTGCAATCCCTTAGTCGCATTGAAGACACCCACGGGAAGATTGGGCGTGACCCTGTAAAAAGTCGGGTACCACACGGCACATCAGGAATTATCAAAAATGATATGAAAGGATACCGAGACGTCTCAGAGTACGAAAAAAAGATTATAGGATAAAATAGTCCAGCAAAGGTTAATCAAGTAAAAAATAAGTAACCTCAAACACTAGAGAATAACCAAAGGTGCATTTCTCAACCCGTGTGCTGAATGAACTATGATGGATGATCCACATGTTGCTATAGCTGTGGCAGTCATACTGATAGCATACTTTTTGTTCCAGACAACCCATCGTACTTCGCGTTGCCGAACAAAGATGTTCCGGACAGCGCTGAATCCAGCTCCGAAGTATACTCCAGGTCTGCACCTGGTAGAGCCTGGCCCGAGGCATTTCGTTCGCTGGGTTCGCCCAAGCGCAAGGAGCCCGAGAGCCCTAGACGAAAAGAGTTCAGGGCTTTGCTGAGGTCACTATCGGCGAGGGAACCCGAACAGGCTGAGGGATTCCTGAAGGGACAGCCAAGACCAGGGGACTGCGCCCCTGGTGACATGAGACACACATTCACTGCTCCACGAATTAAGTAAGCCATCAATCTCGTTACGTGTATATATTTACCTATAGCTTGGTATAAAGATTAAATTAACAAGAAACTTATATACCTTAAACAAACTACGTACTACTATTAGTCCATAATACAATAAAATAATTTTAATAAACAAAGGCTTGGTGTCTAAAATGTACTTGAAGTTTCAAATGTGATGAGCACAGTTACCAAGACAATGTTATTTTCCAAGAAATACTGTTTAAATAACGCACACAATTGTCTGACACAGGAAAGGCAAGATCAGCGCTACAGTGGTGACACCGGAAGGGCCTCAGGAACGCGAGGAGGTGTTCTACACAATTCCACTCCAAGGACGAAGACGGCACTCAGTCGGGGGGTATTTAACCACCGGAGGGGCGGGGGCCGGCGAAGTGACCACGGTGCCTAGTGAAGTGCCTAGGATGCCCCCACCCAGATTCAGTCAAAAGGAAGACGACACGGTCAAGCGCAGGAGGCCGAAGAACTTTCCTTTTAAAGGTGAGCAAATTGCATTATTTATACAAGGATAAAACAGATAACCCAAAAAACAAGTTAAACAAATGTTAACGCAGGTAAAATATTGTTATCCTATCACGATAACGTATCAAGATCTAAAATGTGTACGTTTGTAAATAAATACTACATATTTTTAATCCATGTACTCGTAGATACTGTGCTTTCTTTCATAATTAGATTTATCTGAAATTCTTGAACAAAATTCTTAACTTTTTATGGAAGGCAAACGTCAAACTTAGATAAGTTTGTTTTTAAAGGAAAGCGAGCGTAGTTAAATCTATTATTAGGTAATATAACGGCTAGGATGGAAGTAAAGTTAATGATAAATTGATAAATGCTCATAAACAAGTCGGTCGAGACGTAGGGCCAGATATCGAACGTTGCACTCGCGACGCACTCCGACCCTTGCGTCCAGATAATATGATAAAGCAGATGCAACATCCAAAATATTCAAGTCATCGTTGTAAGTGCGGCACTTTGATTTAAATGCATTTGACCTTTAACCGAAACTATCTAAAATTCCAAAATGATGATAACTTAATAGTCAATTTACGTAATATTGGCATCGACAATGGAACATTTGATAAATGTGTATATTTTGGTTAATTTCCTGTTATTTGTTTGTCTATTTAAAAGCTTTAGGTACAGTCACATTCCGAATTAAGTGACCAGCCTTATCAAATGATGATAAAGTTAAAACTAGAACGAACTTGGTTATTTAAAAGTGCACTGATTGTACTATTCATTTTGCTCGTCACTGCCCAATTTTTGTCTCGAATTCGAATCACGTACGGCTTTAATAAGCTTAAAGGACAAAACGAGAACTTAATAAAAACTTGTTTTCAAATTAACTTGAACGAATTAGGTAGGTAACGGCTAACGATTTTCATAAACCGTAATGTTCTCGCCTAATAGACCGTGTCGGTGATACGCGAGCGGAATATAATCGGGACGTGTTTACAGCCTCGTGTTTGGGCATCGATAACGCTTCGAGAATATTTACACATGAGCCCAAATATGTTCGACGAGATTAGGCGTCAGGGATGGCGTTGCGATTATCGTTGTCGCGAACGGGCTTTTAGTATGCGAAGTGCGTGCGCGAGCGCCGCCTGACGCCAGCAGCGAGCAGTCCCGCCGCGCCGGCGCACCGCATATGATCGCGAACCGACACTACACGCTGACAGTTCTGCGTTCTCCCGTATCCGTGCGTTTTCTAGTGCCTGCAGTTCAGTGCAATGTCGGACTTTTAAGTTGTCATCGTGCGAACGAACTTTGTAATTCGTTAATTTGAATAAGGAAGATGGAATCCGAAACAATGGCTGACATGAGTGAGTTTGGGTTTTGTGTTATTTTTTCCCTTTACTGTTTATGGCCTGAAGTAATTAATAAGTTATAATTTATAACAACGTGTTTGGTAAATAATTTATTTTATTAAAAATTAAATACCAAACTTCTATTTCCTTTATTATTTTATTTTTCTTACGTTCATTTTGTGATACATTAAAAGTTAGTAATATTTTATATTATGCATCTTATCTTTCTGTTTCACTACTTAGATAAGTTATTATAAAAGTATTACCATCTGTAACAGGGTCTGGATATATATTATTTATGTAACGGCATCTAACTTACATTTATTGGATTTACATCGGATTTACAATTAAGAATAATCTAATTACATATGAACATCGTTGAACGTCGTTTTCCCATTTACATCATAAGACTTATAATATCATATCACACACGGCTTTATCCTCTAAATTATTCACACAATTAAATTTAATATCCCATTCTATAGCACTTTAAACAATCCATTGTTACGATGTGTCCTTCGTCTCATACCGAGCCCAGCATCAAACCAAACTTTGTAGTTCGAAGATGTCCAGGCCCGTCCAAAATCAATGGCAAAGGAACACCGTACACCATTACCAAATTTGTCTTACCGTTGCATAAATTACATTTCAAAGCAGCAGAGGCCTTAATGCCTACGACAGAAAATTTAGAATCAGTGGTTTCAGTATTGTATGCTGTGTTAAGTGTGCATTAGTTATGCAGGGTGGCGTGCATGGGTGAATAAACATGGAGTCATTTACATGCATCGAAGTGACTCCCGTAATGTACTCGCTTTGAGAATTTAAATGCGCAGACGCCTACAATTATTCTATGTTCTCTAACGTACAGATCGCTCCCACACTGTACTTGTCTTATGTACCTACTTTGCATTTTATTGAGTTTATGGCGTCCTCAGTTTACTTGGATATTTGATATTTTTGCATGAAATCGGTTTTTTTTCCTGCTAGTGTTTAGTCTCTACCAATTCTTTAGTTTCACTAGGCGAGAATGCTAGAGGTTACTTAGCGATAATGAGGGGTCATACTGCCCTGCTACCAAAGAAGACCGCTAAGTGTTTTGGCAACCTTTTGGAAATTGTCACAAAAAGGGTCCAAAATGGTTTTCTAGAATGCTGAAATGCTGAAAAATGCTAGTTTCTTCGCCAATTAAGGAATTAGAATTTCACAATCATAGAATTATAAAAAGCAGTTTGATCCTTTTAATCCCTTTTGTTGGCAAAAACACTTAGCAGCCTTCTTTGGCAGCAGGGCAGCATACATTGGCTATTTTTCACAACGGGACAAACTTGACAAAAACGAGTTATCAATAACTGCAACCGAGTCCTTTACAATCAATCTTGAGTTTAATAACTTTAGCCTCATCAATACACCATTTGTACTGCCTTTGCATTTCAACGCGTGCTGTTTCAACGTGTCCCTACATTTTTGTGATTGATAGTACATATAACTACAAACCATTAAGTTCGTCTAATGTCCCATAGTTCTATTGTCTAGCTATTGTTATCACCTGTTGACAAACAACTATGTGTAGTTGTACCTTTATCTACGTGATATCAGCGTGAGACGGGAACGACGACTCATTATCGTCTGTGACCGCAATCAAGGCCTCCTCTATGTATTTTACTCCTTTCCTTACCTTATTGAAATCTCGACTGCGTTCACTGATGCCCCATGTCCTTTTCAACATTTAGTCGACTTTCCTGTGAGAACCCAGTATTTCCTTGGGGAAATACTGTACTCAGACGCCCACTCCCAGGATTGGGAGTGGGCGTCTGAGTCGGATTGAGAGTTAGATTAAAAGGTCTGGGTCGGGAGCGGGAGTTGGACCGGAAGTAGGAAGTGGAACAGTTGGTCATATATAAGATCTTAGAACGAAGAATGGTTAAGGTTATCGCTACTTCACAATTACAATGACATACAAAAAAATGAAATTTTATTTCATTTTTATGAAAAAAGATATGTGCTAGCCATTATTTTAGTGATGATGCCTCCATCCCTGATTGATGAGTCTTGGTTTGTACTATGGATATAGTACACACCAAGACTATACAGATAAAAAATCAAGTACGAGTATATGGTTTTGACACATCTTGACGTTTTTTTCTCTCTAAATAAACTTCAAGTTTAGGTTACTAAAATTTTGGTAGAGAACAACATTTACGCTTAGATGACCGTTAAAAAACATTCTGATCAAAGGTGTCATTAGGTACTATGGGTACTTTACTAGGCCCTTTATGGTTAAGTTTTATGAAAAACATTTTGAAAGATCAAGTCAAGAAAATCTGACGAATTGAGGTAAAAATATGGAGTTTATGCACGAGTAAATTAGGTCGCGATGCCAGAATATATGATTTAGCAGCATCGGACAGACAGAAGCCAGAAAAAAAGAAGTATTGTTTATTTTAATATCGTGAATCATGGCTGCTCTGATGCCCGACTGTTCGCCATAATCAGAACTTGTGAGTGTGTTTGTTTTGTTTCTTGGATAATTTCTCATTTTTATCGACTAAAATATTAGTCATGTACGGGTAACAAGTCGATATGACCTAATTTTATAAAACAACATAGCTGTCCGGTTTGTTCGCTCTAAAAAATTTCTTCATATACTTTACCTAAAGCTCAACAAATTGAAGGAAAATTCTAAGAATTCTCATTAAGATAAGGAAATTCCTTAATATCCCCAGTTACTTGTTAATTACCTAAAATGTACGATCATTTGGGCATCTTTGAGGAACACGGGCGGCTTCCTCCTTATTTCGTAGAAACATTATCTTAAAAGCAAATAGGTCACATTGTAATAAGTAAATTCCATTCCAAATCCATTGGCATACGAAAACAAATGCATTTACGTTTCTAAAACAAAATCTAATAAATAAAATCGTAAACATCGCGTGTCTGTAAATTGAAGATATTTGCAAAAAAAATTGAGGGGTAAGAGAGAGTAAGGATAAGTAATAGAACACATTTCAATCATTTTTGGAATTATTGTCTGTTTGTCTGTGAGTTTGTGCACAAAAACATGGGGCTTAACTTAACATTTAGCCTTTATTTCATCGCAATCGGCTAACTCAATCAAAAGTTATAGACATTTTTAGTTTTTAAATACATTAATTAGGAGGTAAGGTTAGTATGCAATATATTGCACATAATAGTATTTCCGTACTATTCAGATTGCGATGAGTTTGGATTACATTTGGAGCTGCGAGTAGGTATTGGATTGGGAGTGAGAGTGGGAGTGGGAATGGGAGTGAGAGTGGGCGTGGACGTGGGCGTGGGAAAAGGGGAGTGGGTGTGGGAGCGGGATCGGGAGCGGGAGCGGAATAGGGAGGGGAGCGGGAGCGGGAGAGGGTGCGGGAGCGGGACCGGAGCGGGAGCGGAAAGGTAAGCGGAAGTGGAAGCGGAAGCGGAAGCGCCAGCGGAAGCGGGAGTGGGAATGGGAGCGGATTCTGTAGTTCACGCAAGCGGAGCCGCGGGCACAGCTAAATAATAAATGGTGTTGCAAAGTAGAACACAAAGTTTACATGGCATTAATAAACTTGTTTTTGCTGCTACCGTCCCTTCCTACATGTTTACGAGACGCAAACAGTGTCACTTTTCGTATGACAATTGCTCTGGAATAGAATATACAACGTATATTGGTATAGTACTTTAATTGTGCCTGGGGAAGTAATAAATAATAATATATGACTTAATTACACCACGCGTCGACACATTCCGTCTAGACAATTAAATGAGGAGTGGTTATAAATTTTCCTTTGTGACACTTTCGTTGAATATGTAGGTACATTATGATACACTTTAGTCAACAAGACCTATTTGAAGTGAATGCTAAAATGTTTGGCTTTTCCTTTACTCTGTTGCGATAGGTTCTATCAGCAAAATTTGCTTACTGTGCGCAGATACCGGCTGCGACTTGCGACAAATATTAGGACCCCAGAGGTTTTTTAAGACAATACATTTTTTTACTCATTTCTTGCACAGGAAGTTAGTTTCAACAAAATAATAACAAGGTATAGAGGTACTATTAGAAAAAAATACACCTGATCACTTTGTATAAATTTTTCTGTGCAAGCGACGAGCACGAGGACCGCCCATTAATTTACGCTCGGTGATCAGAGGCTTCTTTATGGACTTTTATTTACGGAATTACCGATGCAGATAATTTCTAATTGACAAAAGTAAGGTTTCTTCAAAATTAAATTATATTAAACCTTCGGTTTTACGTGCAAAGAATCGTTAAAATTGCGATTCTGATTTTACTTTTAAACCTTGACTGTAAAGTCAAAATCACATGAATATGCAACAATCAATACAGTTTTACACATACCAAATTACAAATTAATTCATAAGTTTCTAGTTTCCTCTAAATCAAACAAAAGTCAGACATTTCCCAACAGTAGCTGCGAGAACATTAGATCAAAAAGCTACCTGTCAAGAACGGACGGTTATTGGAAACTGCAATATTTCACTCGGCACATCAAAGCTGGCGGCCGTTGAACTGAAAACCGAATGCGGCGAACCGAATACGCCCTATGCTCTAAATGTCCATAGGTACGTGTGCTGGATTTACCAATTATAGGCCAGTATACTAGATGGACTGATGATCTGATAAGGTAGCCGGAAATTGAATAATGCGAGACTATGTGTGGTGGGACTCTTTGGGAAAGTGGCTCCGGGCCTAGGATGGCAATTTTCAGGAGCAGAGTTAAGGACAATAATTTCAATTTAAGTACCTATAGATACCGTAAAAATAATTAAGACTTATCGCATACGAAGTTTCCGATAAAATGTTAATTTTTTAATAATATTTGTGCATTTCTAAGAAAAACTATACATGTAAATTTTTTCTTAAAATATCGGTAACTAATGAAATAAGACTTACGACATAACTTTCGTAAAGGTAAAGAGGAGGGGGAAACAGAAAATTTACGGCATTTATGGTACGTGTAATTTCGGCACTGGTATACTGAGGTATAAGTACCTTTGCTCTACTTAAAAGTTACATCTTGAGATTAGGAATAAAAATAGTTTAAGTGCGGTTACCATATGGAAGTATGTTGCAATAGTAGGAAACAAGTTACGCAGGGTGTAAACAGAGAACTGACGAGAAGCATTACCTACTCGTACTTGAGTAATAAAACAACATGCAAACGAATCATTTCCATATGTGTTGACCTGGTCAGCATGATGTAGCTAAAACGGGAAAGTGGTTTTAAAAAAAGACAGCAAATTGTACGTCGTTTACAGTATGAGGTTTCCGACATTTTTGTTTTGTTTTCCTGGTACACTGAATATCTCGAAAAAGTTTTTTTTTAATGAAAATTTCGGCTCAAGATAACACGAATGGGACTAAGTTATCTAGCAGAAGTGAAGACCTAGGATCAAGTAACAAACACTTGATCCTAGGTCAAGACAGACAAACGGAAACGGTTTCAACGGATCGGAAAAATGATAATTTATACTATTCGTAAAAAGTTTTTAAATATAACGGTCACTTTGCTATCCGGTATAGATGTTTACACATTAAAACTCCACTTTATTCAAATTTTATCAAACAAAATTGTATAATTATTAGTATTAGTATTTACTAAGAAGGTTTAAAACTCTATTCATAACTGCACTTGTACACTGATCATATTTAGACTCCCCGTTCCGTGCGCTCGTTGCATCTAATCGGCTATAGTTATTCCGGGCGACGCTGATAGACGTTTGTCTATTTAGGAAACGGATATTACATTTAGTCGGGTCTTCATTTGGCTGAGGTGGGTAAGTATAAATCCGTATGTGTTTCCGGCGCGCGCGGTGCATAGCATATTTTGTAAGCAGCCGCTGCGTATGCGTGGGCTGGATGCAATAAAAACTTAACAGCCAACGTATGTTTTCATTCATGGGTAGTGGGTAGGGTAAGGGAGGAATATGTAAGTCAGTTTTAGGATGACTTCACAGATTTTCTTTACGAATGTTTAAACAATATGATTTTTATTTTATTTATTACGTATATAAAACAGATTACAGTCATAATAAGAATTATACATAAATTAACAACGTTTTGCTTCTGGACGGCAACACAAACTATGTATACACAGCATGATCAGTATAGCAGAAGATTGTTACAAATATCTTAAGTCTATAAAACATAAATGAAGATAAAAATCAAAGGTATGTTTTAGGTAAATAATAACGGAAAATGCAAACAAACACATAACAGACTAAATACATAATTAAATAAGATTTATGTGTGGGGTGCAGTAGAATTGCGGTAGAATACGATTAACTTTACTAATATTTTGTAGCCTATCTAATATTATCTAAAATTAGGTAGGTAATGTATAAATTGCAGTTAGTCACGCCATTACGGCTGAACCGAACGTGATGAAACTTAATACGGTGATAGCTTATAATTTATTTATACTTATCCTGTATTAACACGTATGAAACAAAACTGATTAACCGTAGCACCAAAAGGGTAGGAGCAAATAGAACGCACTATAAGTGGAATTAATTTTGCAGACGCATTTAAATGGATTTCAAGTGCTTTTTGATAGATGCATAATAATTATGCACTATTTATAATTTATGAAGAGCTTGTCTGGCCATGTGCTGATAACTTATACTATACCATTTTATACCAGTAGTATGTATTTTAGCTTCTTTCATAGTAAAATATGCAGTTCTTCAGTCAAAAAGTTATAATTACCCTCATTGAGTGTGAGAAATTGCAAACGAGTAATAAAATATATCCTGAATAAACAAACAAATACAATGGGAATTAACAATGATGCGCCGTTTTATGACGCCCACCCGTGGAGATTGTCGGCTAGGATTAGTTTAATTATTTAGCTTAGGACGAACTCAGTAATATTACTTAGAAAAATTTGGCCGGTATTCAGTAACATATACATAATTTCTACTATCAACGATTATACGGACATGAGATATGAGTTTTAGATCACTATGGGGGTTTAAACATGTATTTACCCCCCTAACCCCTCTCCCCCAAGCCAATGACCCCCGATATGAAGTGAACGACATCGTTCATGCCTTGATTATCCCTCGACAAACACATCCTTTCAATGCACTACGTGTTTTATTTGAACTCAGCGACGAGTTGGACAGGACGGCGTATCAATCGTTCCTTGTTACTTTCTTTGTAAATCATATTACATTCATTCGCTATACGTTAGATATTTACATAGATAATGAGATAATACATTCATGTTTTACATGTTTGTATATAAAGTATACGCATAGATGTTTGAGATATGTCTGACCACAGAGTAAGTAATACATAATACCGACTACTACTTATTTATAGACTTTTCTTTTACCGCATGCCTAGTACAGTGGGGCAGGCTGCAGAATTCGATCACCGTGATGAGCAGATATGTATACGCAAAATCTAGTATTTTTCGAAGTTTACAAAGGTGGACTTATCTCAATAAAAAATGTCTTTCAGCCAAGTACTGTAGGAGAAACTAAAACAAACGGGGAAAAAATGCATGTATAAATCTCATAAAATATAGGAAAATTAAATATTTATACAAAAATGTGTGATTTGTTTCAGAAATGGAGGATATTGCGATCCTGTGGAGCTCAGCATCCCCCGAGAGCGCGTTGTGGTCCGACTACCTCGTGGCTAGCTTCGACAAGATCATGTCGCAAAGAGCCAGGCACCACTACCGGTAAAATGATACAACTAATTGAATTGTATAACCCTGTTCATAAGAGCCTTTGAAATGCTACTTACTTAAAATATACGGGCGCGATTCTGAAGGCACACATTTAAAATTTGACAGCGCTAAAATTGGTTTCGTCTTTATCTTTAAAATACTGTGTGACAAGGATAGCAACAGTTTTAGTGCTGTCAAATTTTAACGTTGTACCTTCAGAATCGAGCCCTCTATCTATGTATATTATTTAAACTAATATATTTATTTACTTACGACCTCCGTGGCGGAACGAGTAACTCTCGGACTGCCACGCCGGAGGTTGCGGGTTCGAATCCCGCTAGGGGCAAATGTTCGTATGATGAATATGAATGTTTGTACCCAAGTCTTGGATGTTTATATATTTATTTAAGTATGTCTATCCGTTATACCACAGGCTCTGCCTAGTTTGGGACTGGATAATTGGTGTGAATGTCTGACATATTTATTTATTATTATTATACGTAGGTTGTTGGGCTTACTGGTCCAATTTTGCATTGGGGTTCATCAAATGATGCAGGCAACTATAAATTAAGAAGTCGTGGGCAAAAGCTAGAATCGGAATCAGTATTTCTGTTTGCTGGGTTGAAAGGAAATCTCCCTAACACTGACTGAGGTACCTAAAACACTCGGGTTAAAAGTTTACATCCATAAACCAACACTCGCCATACGCAGACGTTCCCCTATGCTAAAGATACAAGACCACCGCTCATGCGCGGTATCGATGTATACGAGAGGTTGTGAAGGTTTTTTACGTGTGTTTTGTAGCGACAGTACAAGCAGAGAATACTAAATATTACTCAAGAAGCGACATTCACCTCCACCTTACCGTCACCCGTAAAATGAATCACGGCTGGCAGTACGCACTACTGGCCTGCCGCCCCGTTCGGCGCTTGTTTTAGGTACTATTCAAAGTCAGTGTTAGGGCGATTTTCCAACCAACCAAACAGAAAAACTGATACCGATTCTAGCGATTGATCGGCGGCGAGAGATCGACGTTATAAGTTAGAAAGAGACGCATTTATGTTGTTGATGTATAACGTTGTCCCTTTCTCAATCGACTATGTTCGCGCGCTCTAGGTGCAGTAGCCTACCATTATTTACGCATACACACAAACGTGTACGGACAGGCTGGTGCGCATGTAGTAGTAGTATTAGGTAATTAAAATTAAAAAAAAACAATTTGCTTGTTGGAGTGCCGGGGGTGTGGTGCAAGTGTGCAATGAGTGCGTGGATCCCCCCGCGAAAAATGACAGGATGTTTCATATCAGAAGAAAACACTATGGCATCTCACTCCCGGTTCGAGTCGGCTGTGTTGCTCTATGCTTTTTACCTAACGTCTGTATTTTTGCGCCGGAGATTAAAAAGCTTTCAGCTGCCATACCTGAGCTATTATTAAATTCTGAGGTGAACTCTCTATTGACATTTACGAGGAATTGGTTTAGCGACAGGATGTGTCCGTATATAAACTAAGTTAATCAATATCCTTTTTATAGTGCACTTAAAATAGGTGCGTACATTTTGTTAGGAAGTAGAAAGATTTACGTCCAAGATTTGTAATAGAAATTGGCAGATTGGCCTGATCTGAAGTAGCTACATTTTGTCTACAAAAAATACAGATTTTCTCAAACATGCTCGGAAATGTTTCGTGTAACTTAAAATACTTCGACAGCAGAGAGTACTACATATATTATTACTACGTAAAGAAGCGAGACTCACCTCCTCGACTCACGTCGCCCGCAAAAAAGAGCACGCTTGGCAGTACGCATCTGGGATGCAGCAGAGCTGTTCGGTTCGCGTCACGTTGCCCGCAGGAACAAAGTTACTACGCCAGCGCGTTATAGACCGGAGCCAAGAGATCGAAAGCACTTATGTTCTTGACGTATAACGTTGTTCCTCTTGGTCGACTATGCTCGGTACAGCAGCCATACGAAAATTTACGCACACACACAGAAATATATACGGACAAGGTGGTGCTCCCGTGTAGTAGTAATAGGTAATTAAATCTGTTCGTTTGTATGGAGTACCGGGGGTGAGGCGACAGCATATCTTTGGCGGCCTAGGTCAGCAATGTTAGTATAAAAATCCCTAATTGTCCACTGCGCTAAACGGTTAATTTGTGACAGCTGCATATTAAATAGAGTGACTAAGGAAACAAACGTCATTCAGGCAACGCCCAATGGCATAACATATAAATACATATATAGGATTCCATCATTGACAGAAACTTTTATTGGATACAATTTTGTATTACACACTTGACCGTAACATTTAACATTTGTCCTAATACGGGCCACGTGCTATTTTATTTCATCACATGAAAAAAAACATATCTCTGCGGGAATGACAGCTGCATGACTCGAATTAACTCATACACCTCCTGCAATTTTAACTTTCCGGATTCTGTAATAACGTACTATTACTAATCAGTTGCATTTATTTCAGGGTAACACCACTAACAGCAGAGGAACTCCTCTCCACCGATTCCCAAGAAAAACTAGAAAAACTCGTCAAAGCCCAACTGCAAATAGTGATTCTGTGCCCGAACCTCGTGTCCAAACTATCAGATCTGAATAAAGAGATACACTCCGAGAGCTTGTTCAAGGCCGACAAAATCTTGGTCATGCTGTTAGGAGTGGAAAAGAATCACGTTGTAGCTAATAATTGTGATGGTAAGAAAAAGAATAACATATTCATAACTTAGAATAATTCAACCTCTAAAGACTAAAATGCGCTAGAGAAAACCAAAGGGAGCCTGTATACTGAGTGTATCCTCAAGCCCGGTCAGTATGGGAAGTCAGAAACTATAAGAGATAGAGTAATTTGTTCTAAAGAACAAAGACGTTAATTTTGGAGATAAGACAAACAGCGTTCATAGATTTTCAGAATACTTCGACGCGACTTGGGAAAAAACTCATGTTATTTTATTACGAGAATTGGTAGTGTAGGTTGTAAGGAATAAATGTTGCTCATGCCTTGATAATACACCCTGCATACTTAGTTAATGTTCTGTAAAAAAATGGTAGGTTTATGCGGAGGATTGCGGATCGCAGTCCCCATTTTGCGGTACCAATTTTCTGGATTTATCATATAGTTGCTTCATATAAACGTCAACACGCAGATTTGGACTGATACTGTTCCGGACACCACATGGACAGAACAGCCGAAAATATAATTCGCGTAATGTAACCAAAAATCCGATGAACGAAATTCTTTAGTATACTTTTCTTTCAGAATACCCGACAATAGACCAATGGCAAATGATGTCTGTACGAGAGAAAGACACGTCGTTCGTAGACACATTCCTGACCGCCGCGGTCGGCATACTGCGGACGAAAGACTGCAAAGACACGGCTACAGACAAGACAAGTTTTTCTATTGTGCCGAAAAAAGTTAAAATAGTAAGTTTGATCAGTTTTTCTCGCTATATTCGACTCGAAGGATGTCCAGTAAAACTCCTATGTAAAAGCTGTGGGTTTCTTGCAGCTTCTTTCTTCGTATGGGTCGTTGGTATCTATCTTTCTTTGTCATACTCATTCATATCATATGACCAATTAAAGAGTATAAAATAGCTCTTTATTTCAAAGGCTATCAGCCTAAATGCTTACGGAGTAGGTCCCATGGGTATCACTTAAATGACCAACTAAGTATACAATTTAGAATAAATTGTGATTTTGAAAAGTAGGTAACTCTTTATTTTAAGAAATAAGCGTCAAATGATAATCCCTTCGTCTCTGGGAACAATGAGTCTATTAAGTTTCTTAATCGAGGTAGTTTGTTCTCAGGGCCAAAGTCGAGTGATAGCGCTTCTCAACGATCCGATTAGAGAGGAGGACAGCATCAAGATAATGGTGGACAAGAAGGGAGAGGTTATAAACATACCAACCTATAAGAAGAGGAACCCCTACACACTGCAATTTGATATACCAGGTGGGTATTTAAGAAAATTATTTTCCAAACTTCCAGGTAATAACATCGTCAAGTCACCAAACTTTATAAGGGTTAGAACTCTAGGTTTATTTATATATTTATGAACGATATACGATACGATACATAAGTATGTGCTCTGTGCAACAAGCAGTTCACTGTTTATTAACATATTTTGCAACTTATACTGATCGTAAAAAATGTTTCACTAGAGTCCTGCCTCGAAGTATCGATGCTGATTTGGGTGCGAGTGAGCAAGAACGGTCAGTCGTTGGGCAGAAGGCAGATCAAGTGCGAGAGTCGATTGAGAGAACTGGACCAACTGTTACGAGCTTCTGATCATCCACTAGAATTTATGTGCCAGGTAATTAAATTAATAAAGACAGCAAAGTGAGCAAGTCAAAAATGCTACTGCATTTTGCGAATGAAAGACAATAATCGTGAGAAAACTCGAAATAACTTTGTTATTCAACTTCATCCACCAAATAAAACAAACCTCTCTATTTTAGACACTAGGTTTCAAAGCAACCAGTAAGGAACAGCTGGACAGTTGGATGTTGAACGCTTTCCAGAAGAACATTCCGCCGCACTTCAACCTCCTTGCTTCTACTGAGCAATTTAACCCCAAAGCGGATGTGTCGAGTGAGTAGCTTTTGTAAACTGAATGAATTGTGTTTAATTAAGAATGTACCTACGTTCGTTTGTGAGATGCGTCCTGTTTTTAACGTTTAAACTTGTTGTGGGTGAATTAGAACAGAAGCTTTTAAAGACTACTTTTAAATGAGCCTTATCTAGAAATATTAAACCGTATTCATACTAACATGAAGTAATATTTGAAAGTCCGGTACTTGTAGCGCTAACTCATTACTTATTACGAACTAGACTTTTTACAACTTACAACTTTGCTGAGACTTGAAAATGTTGGATTCTGTAGCGTCAAGCGACGCCCAATAAAATTGGTCGGTCCCTCAATTCTGAGGATTGTGACCTCGCAGTCTACAGCAGGAGAAGAAAGAAATGTATATCGTCGGCTACCTGTCCACTTAATTTTGGTTGCTATTCTGTTACAAACGCTATTTTGTTAACCTTAGGTTATATAACTGCATAGCAGAAAGAAATTAATTGGAAGGTATGCACGTAATGCGCTATAGGACAGCTTGAATTTGAATAAAATTGGCTTACTTTCACAGATTAACTCAGGTTGCATTTTAAGTTACCCAAGTGCACAAATATGAATTGCCTACCACAGGTGGCGAGGAATATCCTACTCTACTCCACTGGGCGGGTCGCTTCGGGCTGGAAAAACTGTGTTGGCAACTGCTGGAATGCCCGGGCGGTGGCGCGGCCGTGGCGCTGCGGAACGCGCGGCATCGCACGCCCGCCGACCTCGCGCGGGACCATAAGCACCACCGTCTAGCTGATATGTTAGCTGATCACTTGGTGAGTGTGATGTTATTAAAAACTTTGACAAATTAATAGACAGGCGCCTAAGCCAGAGCGCCACTGTGTGCATATCCAGCGGACGATATGCGGCGGAATTCATTAGCTCTACTCATAGCGGCAACGGACACGCCGTCAACTCACATCAGAAACGGTGTTAACATCCGCCGCATATAGCTCATTCAAAATAATAATAACACCAGCTGTCCACAACAAATGTAAAGTTTAAATGGTTGTAAATGTTTTCAATTTTCTTTTCTGATTATTTTCATTAATTTACTAACATATCTTAAGACTTACTAACACATTATGGATCAACATCTGAATTAAATTAAATAAAAACTAAATATTTCGCCGCCGCGGATGATCAGCCGCTTGGAGTTGATTTATAATTTAAACTTGTTTTTGATTTTATAATATAAAATTGGTCAGTACAGTTGCAAAATTAACCCTCTGGGGCGTCTGTTACATACATTACATAGCAATTTAGATTATTGCTATTTGATAACACAAATACGATGATTTGTTTCAGAAAATAAACGAATTCTCCAACATGTATTACTATTTGAAAAACATATCAGACAATGACAAAGAAGATAGTCAAGATGAAGTCAAACAGAATGACGAGCTACGTATTGTAGAAGCTTGTGACACTGTTGACTCTCCCACTCATAAGACTGAACCAAACGGAGTTGAACCGTCCACCGATCCTTTCAGTGAAGCGTGCACACAAAACCTGGAAGTGAACGTAGAAAAAGTAGAGCAAAAGAAACACCGACCCACTTTGAAACTACCAAAGATGAAGGAGCAGCTATACCAAAACGACTTCTCAATTCACGATACGGAATCCAGGATACAACAAGCTCTAGAACACGATTATTTAGTACAACCCTCTAATATTAAAGTAGAAAGTCCGAAATTTCGACCGAACAATCTGTACGCCAACAGTTCACGACTAATGCCTCAACAATCGGACATATTCCTTTACTCTCCCACAGAAGAGTCAAAGAATTTTACCATTGACACCCCAACTAGTGACATAAGCCAAATAAACTTGAATACCAAAGATATTATACGTAGCAGTGGTAGCGTTAAGTCTGGTAAGGAGAACTTCCCACTGACTGGACAAGATGAGTTAGCTGAAATTATAAACGATTTTAAAAACAACGTCTTTACTATATCCGAAGTGGAAAAACTGGTGATGGAATGGAAGAACAGAAATGAGACTCAGCAATCGCTAAAGGAGAAGCAGGAACAACTGAACAAGATGCGAGAAGAGTACGATAAGATACAGGAGAAAATCAAAGATCATTTCAAACGGCCCAGTCCTTTTGAGAGAGTGAAGAAAATGTTTTCCAAAAGTAAAAATAAACGTAAGTATACATTTTATTATGAAGCAGTTTATCATTCATATTATTAGGATAATTACTATTTGGCACGAGATTGTTTCCTGTAGGAGATATAATTATTTTTCGAATATAATAAATGGTTAGTCACGAAGTGAATTCTTTTCCAGATCACGATCACAACAACGGCACAATCGAGAAAAGGAGTGGAACTAGACCTAACAGCAGCTTGAGCGACAGTAAGTTTTTAAACACAAAGAAAAAGCACCTGTAATTGCAGTTTTCAGGGTACTCAGTATCAAATGATAGAAAACTTTGACTTGGAAATTTTTATAATAATTTGACTTAACATACAAACTGAACCATATAAATCATTTTATTCTAAGAGTAGAACATTTTTTGATTTCCTAAAAACTCATAGAAATGAAGTTGTTCAGAAATGCTATTTATATTAATTAATAAGTCATTTTCCGTACTAAGGTTCGTCATCATCGGGCCGGTTGAGCACGGTCAGCGGAGGTAGTGTGACGGAGACCAACAGTGTTCAATCTGAAATGGATGACAAGGCGAGGTCTATTGTAAGTAACTTTATTGAACCTACTACCCATATCAATGACTAAAGGTACTATATCGCGAGCCCGCTTGACATTCAATAGATATATACACTAATATATTACAGTGTGTAGTCTCGGACGAGGTTAATCTCTGGAGAAATGAATCGATTTAAAAAAATTATTCACTGTTTGCAAACTGTTGGTGTATAGTTAAATAAGTGATTCATATATTGTAGCTACATGACATACATCCTAAGCTCGAATTCGCATATACTATAGGAATTAAACAAGGACAAGACAATTCATAAATATAACATCCAGATCTCAGGAACAACTTATAATTTGAACAAATTTGTCCGTAGTTGGTCGTTGGTCGTCAACCACTGGTACTCAAGTCCAACGACCAAGCCAATAATCCAACGAGGCAGTCAAAGACTGTGCTATTTTATAACCCAAGAAAATACTGCGCTTCAACGGGAGAGTCGAAATAGAGGTTGGCAGGGCGAATAGTATCAAATAAAAAAGCAAAAATGTCGAAACGAAAATACACGAACTAAACCAGTCTGAAGAAATAACTACTGATTTGCGGCTATCAATTTTCAAACATACACTAGGCAGTACCAGATAGTCTATTATTAAACCTAGCTGTGCCCGCGGCTGTGGACTACAGAATACGTTCCCGTTCCCTTTCCCACATCCACTTACACTCCCACTCAGACTCTCAATCTCCCAATCCCAAAACAAAAAAACAGACAAAACCTTCAAAAATGACCGAAATGTGTTCTGTTACTTATTTTACCCCCAATTTTTTTTTTGCAAATATCTTCAGTGTACACACACGCTAAGTTTACGTTTTTATTTAATAAGACTAGCTGTGCCCGCGGCTCCGCTCGCGTGAACTACAGAATCCGCTCCCATTCCCACTCCCGCTCCCGCTCCCACATCCACTCCCCTTTTCCCACACCCACACCCACGCCAACGCCAACGCCCATGCCCACGCCCACTACCATTCCCACTGTAGTATTTTACCCCCATTTTTTTTTGCAAATATCTTCAATGTACAGACACGCGATGTTTACGATTTTATTTATTACATTTGTATCAGGGATCTGCAGTAAAAGCAGCAAGATTCTACAGGTGAACAAGGAAGTTTATTATTTTTATTTAATTTCTTTTACTAACCCGTGATTATTTCCCTAGATATCATCAAGCACCCTGACTATGCACTCCGCGTGCGATGGAGAGAACAGACTGGACGACTATCTGATCCCGCCACCGCCGCGACCTCTCAACGGCTGCCCCCAGTTCACCACCTTCGGACACCCCAAAAACGAAAATAGGTATTGACACACGCTGTATTACTAGTCAAAAGTCAAAATCATTTATTGCATATGAGTACACTTGGTACATTTATACACGCAATTTTTTTATCGATTACCACTTCCTACGTGTTAGCGCTGTGAAGAAGAAACGGCGCAACAAACTTCACGCAACACATCTTTTAAAATCAAGTTTGCATACAAAGATAGCAGGCATCTTTGTCATTCATATAATCGTTTATTTTATAATAAAGCTTTCTTACAAAGTTGTTTTAATGTGAATCTTAAACTTTCTGTCTACTACTACACATACTTTACACATTACTTTCAAGTCTATTTCTTGAATTTGTTCTCGACATAGTTATTTTTCTCTTTCTTCGTTTTCTTGTTCTATTTATTATTATTATTATTCCTTAGCCTCTTCCGCCATCTTGCCAACGCTTTTGAGGTCTCCTTGTTCACTTTCAGTTTTTTATCATTATATAGGTAATATCATCAGCCGAAATACGTCCACTGCTGACCAGCTTATGTTCAGTTGAATGTCAAATTTGGTGGACTGTCCATTGGGAGATTCTCCATAATCACCACGCTTGGCAGGCAGATTGGTGATTGCAGTAATTATCTTATTATACTTACACAACGCTGCTGCCCGTCCCTGGTGCAATCTCTTAGTTACCTTGACTACACCCACAGGAAGATTGGGGGCTATTTTAAGCCGGGAACCATACGGAATTTATTTATTACCCGTTGTTTTATAAGTATTGTGAGACTTTCGGGAGCATTAATAGACTATTCGAGCAAGGCAATATATTCTGAATCTGTGCCATGTCGACCGTAGCTGAGAAGTTAGTTAACATCCTTTAATATTAGAGAATCAAGACCTCAATACGGACCTCGATAAAGACAGTCGGTCTTAGTATTAACATTAACAGCTCTTTCAGGACCCAGCACATGGCAACTATCGTGGAACGCGAGGCGACCGTGTCTCGCGAGCGCCTGGACTGCGATACAGACACGCACCTGCGACTGAACTTCGCGGCGCGCGACCGCCCGCCCGCGACCGGCCGTTGCGACGACCGCGACGGCGCCCACATGTATATGAATATATCCGCTACCCATTAGCTGTGACTTGGGAGACTGAAGCAAAACTCTTTGTTACCAATTATGAGCAAATATCAGAGCAGAAATGTATTTTCTTCCAAATTCAATTCAATTTTTTTTATTTATTTAACAATAATAAGAAAATACATCATGTCTTACATAACTCACACATAATAAACCTCTTGGGTTTAATAATTACTCTATTTACAGTAATAAAGGAGCTTACATTTGTACATCTAGGCGGTCTTATCGCCAAATTTATTATCATAGGCCGATAGACCCTTCCCTTGTGGAGGAATCATCCCATAATGATTACGTTGGATGTAATATATTCTTTGTATGACCATTGAAATCTGTATATGATTTTTATAAATCATTTTGAGATGTGATCATCAACTAGAAATTTAACCGAATGTGTTCTTTTTAAGTACATAGTTTAAAAAAAGCTTTTTTTTTAGTAAATACAGACTAAATAATTCCATAGTAAAAATACATCAACATTGAAGACTGAACGAATCTTGTTGTAAATATACTGTACATATTTAGAGATTAGGTTTCTAGAAGTAAATCTAGTTATATCTTTTATTTATTTTCCTCACCAATATCTACTATTATATTATACCTATCGTATTTAAAATGTTGCAGAATGTACTCTTGTATTATAAGGTCTCAGTACAACTATGAATTTTGATGTTTATGGTAAAAATGTATTAGATAATCTCCACAGGGCATTTATAGTATACCAATAAAACGTTTAAATAAATAATAAAAAGTATTTATTTGTTTAATTTAGCTTTTATTTAAGTACTTACGTATTTTGACATTAACTATAAAATTTCAGACAATAATTGTCTAATTGTTTCACAATTTATTAAATAGCACATTTTTGGTTAACATAACTTTGTCATGAAAATTAAAAAGTTAATAATATAAACTATTAATAATAATAACTAATAGAATACTTTCGTTAACATGACATTGGTATAACAATTGATTAGATAAAAGCAAATTATTTTAAATGCGTTACTTTATATAAAATCACATCAAAATTTTGCGTTTTCGCCCATACGAAATATCACAATATTGTATTTAAGTACTACAACGTATTATCTAATAGTTGATAAATATTGCTCTAGGTCAGATTGCATCGCGCCCAAAACATTATATAAACAGTGCAAAATGGGCTACTCGTTTTAAAAGCATTCATCAAACTTTAAATCGTCCAACTTTTTAACGAAAATAAATCTTGTTTAATAGCATTTCAGTCGAAATCCTAATTTACTACCCCTTTCTGCAATAAGCATGAAAGTCAGACTTAGGCGCAAGACACGTAACGTCACGTCGTCTCTGTTTGTTTTACGCCTTATGATGACGTAAAAGGAGCGCTATGCCCGTGTCACATCACCATTGTTTGTTTTACGGCACACGATATCATGGGAGGAGCGCCGTGGCCGGGCTACGATTCAGCCCGAGCTCCCGTCTGTGTGTCTTACACCTTAGTCTACTCATGCGTTTTGGGCGCAACAATACTATATGATACTACCCATTTATTCTAGGGTACTGGCTGATATAACACTATAAATGTGACTTATCTTTGGCGTGGTGCGGCTGTCCGTTGGCCACGGGAGCCCCGGGAGCCCCGGGGGCCCCGGGGGCCCCGGCCGGCGTGGGCGGGGGCCGGGCTATGATCGCCTGGTACATGGCCCACACGGCCAGGGGGCGCATGTAGCCCACGGAGCGGTGGTTACCGTTCTCGTACAGCGCTTCGGGAGTTTCAAACGATAGGCCCATCTGGGTTAGTGTTTTGTGTAAACCGCCTGCGGTGGCGAAAGCCTCCTCGTGCATGCCTGAAATAGATGAAATTTACTTTGGTTATTCAGGTTAATTCAAGCTTCGTGAAAAAACTCTATGCGAGATAAAAATAGCTTATTTCATTACCAGCTATACAATACTGTATGAGGTGCAGATTGGTAACAGATTTTAAACATTTTCTGTCATATGATTTATTGATCAATTCGTCAGTTTATAGGAGGACGGAATTCAAAAACTGTACACAGTTTGACTCAGACTTATTTTTAATATCGGATTACTGAATGTTTCAAAATTTTACGCCCTGTATAAATAGCAGACAGTTTAAACTAAATCAGATTACATCATACCTTTTAAAATTTCAAATCCAGCTTTTCATCGCATCAATGAATACCACATATCGATTATCTATCATCTACTTTACACTAAATTATACTCAGTTTAATAAAGATGAGCACAGGATATTTTTTCCGAGGGAAAGTCTGTATTCGGTAGAAGTTTATAACACGTGGGCAAAGCCGCTAATGACAGCTAGTGATAAATAAACCCCCTTCTAATACACAAAGTCCTGTTTTCCCAACAAGCTAACACCAGTGACATTTTTTGAATATTTCCGTCGTAAAGGGTATCAAACAAATTAACTTCCGAATTTATATTAGTCAAGAAGGCAAGTTAAGATATAAGTATGTAGAATTCCACATTAGTTCCAGCACCATAGACTACTAAACTGTAACGGACTTGTGACCTGTAACGGAAGTTATTAATAAAGTATGTCTATGTCTAACCTTCATAGATCATGGTAGCGGCGAGCCCGTACGTCACGCCGGTCCACGCCTCCATGCTCTGTATGGCGGTGGTGTCCACGTGCCCGCGCGCGCCCGTCACGTATCCGTTGACGGCGCCCATACGCCCGCCCCCGAACCGTTGCACGTTATTCTCGTATATCGTGCTCAGAGCCTTCTTTACGTTCGCTTCGGGAAATACCTGCTCCGTTGAGCCGGATGCCCGGAGAAACCTAAAATAAAAACGTCAGTAACTAGGACAATAGGTGAAAGATACTATTGTATACAAAGATCTAGAGGTATAACAAATATGTCGCAAGGAAATCCAAACCAGGCAGACGTTTTACAAACAGGGCTAGTTTGGTAGCCAAAGAGGAAAAGGAAATATTCTCTTTAGCTTTTAGTAGGTTATTGAGTGAGAATGGAGACACTCACATTGATTTTATTTAACAGCTCAGGGGGTCTACTGTGTAAGCATTACGGATAATATCCGTCGTATTTCAAAGACATTTTGCACTCTCTAACGGGTCAAATGACATATTCTAATAAGCGTTTGGCGTCTCTGATAATTAGACCCCAATACAACTACATAAGCACTTCGGATAATATAAAATGCTTATGGAGTACGCCCCCAATACTTAACGATTTACAACCCGTTGAAAACAAACAACATATTTCGAATGGACCATCAAACATAGAAAACTTTAATAATTCATAGAAAAACTTAATCAATTCGATATTCAAACCCACCAGTGGCCTGCGAGTTGATCGGACATCACTACGTTACTATTGGCCGGCCGCACGTCGAATCTGTAGTACGATCCGCTCCACAGCTTCTCCTCGAAGGAGTGGCGCGCCTGCTCCAGCAGCTTCGCAAACTCTCTTTCGTCGTCTTCGAGGCCAAGGGTGCGAGCCATGTCGCGAACTCCGCTCACAGCCGCCAGCCACAGTCCGCCGCAATACGCACTGAAAGCAAAATATCATTATATTATATAAAAGTAGAAGCCAAATGGTTAATGATTGTATACACCAATTTTAGACAGTGGTTTTGATCGGTTTTGAAAGGATGCATTCCGCAGATAACAGAGATTCAACTAAATCCTCATATGACCCAAGAATCATGTCTGGTCAAGAAAGTCTTCGTTATTATTGATTCCGTCGGTATCTCAAGCCGCTAAAATACTCAGAGAGCGGCGCATGTACAAAGAGTATATCAACGACTTGTTCCGTAAAACAAAGAACTACAATTTTTTATGAAGTTTGATTTTACGCTTTAACTTTAAGTTTTATAATGTCAGCCAGGAAGCCCAGGTTCTCCCATACTAAGCACCTAGATAGCCGGAAGCTGCTGGATGCGAAGGGCAAAGAACCAGGTGTGGTGGCGTTCACTGGGGGAGGGTTATGTCCAGCAGTGGACGTTTCAGCGGTGATGTAATAACGATGAGGTACTTAGGTGAGCCGAGTGATTCGTAAGTCCCGGCATGACAAGCATTTGTAACTCTGATCGGGAAAGCAACAGTTTTAAATAAATCCATCACTGTCAGTGTCCTATTCAACGCGCGTCGCACGCATCACAGGTTTATACGTCTAGTCAGCCAGGTAGCACTGACTATCGTATACCAGACTCTAAGCTATTTAAGCTACACTTACCTAGGTCCCGTCATGACCCAAGCATCGTAAGTCTGGTCGGGAAAGCCCCCGTTCTCGATTAGTCCATCACCGTCCGTGTCCCAATTCTGGAGCGCGCGTCGCAGCAGCGCGGCGCAGGATTCGTACATGTCGGAAAGGTAGCTCCGACTGTCCCACACGGCGGCGGCTTGCTCTCGCGGCTCATGCTTCACGTGATGCTCCTCCGCTTCGGTCTCCGCGTTTCTACTGAACAAACATTATTTAGGTAGAGTTTTATTCAAATAAATTAAGTGTCATTGTCAATATTAAATGCTTTAGCAAACAAGCGCCAAGTTAAACATACTGCAGAGCTAATACTAGACAATATGATAAGTGAAAATTGTTAATGAGTTATGTGAATCAATGACAATCAATTATAAGCAAAGTACTATGACAATATTAGATGTTAATGTTACGTTTTAAATTTATTACATACACTTAGATGAAAGGTTTCACATCAATAAGAAAGTTTAGTTACACTTTGCTAATTTAGTTGTTTAGTATTACTGTATCGATATGTCGCAGTGTCACAATCCTACCTGTACAACAGGTCTAAGATATCCCCGACACCTCTCGGCCTTTCGATAACGATCGCCGGCGTGGATTGTGGTGTCGAGTTCGGCGTCTCAAAGGGCGATTTGTCGTCTACTTGCCCCGTCGATCTCGAGTAAAGGTCGTCTTCCGTACCGTCTCTGACGTCGTCTATATACGCCATGGAGCGGTACCTTTCGTTGGCGAACGGCGCGCTGTGGCCCCTCAACTGGCGATAGTCGCGCACGACTTGCAGTATGAACTTGAGGTTCAGGTCCCGCCACTCGCTCACGTCGTGGATGTTGTAAGCGTTTATGTTACTGAACGGCACGTCCTCTGCACGGATACATAATCACTGTTATTGTCTTACGTTGCTCACACATTATGAAATTAAAAATATATCAATTTATATGCATGTAATTCGAGACTCCTAAAACGGATTGTATTTGTGTATAATTATACAATCAGCTCAGAATATAGTTGCGGGGCATAGGCCTTTCCCGACGAGCCACCAGACCAGGGCCTTCGCCCTCTCCATCCAGCCAGCTTTTAAAGTCGTCGGGCTATCTGTGTCACGTCGCACGCTGCGTTTATCGAATATTTCTAAATAAATAAAAAAATCTTACCAGGATCACCCAAGTCGTGTGGAATGGAGTCCTTGATTTTGGACTTCACCGATTTTCCATCATACAGCGACTGTCTATATTTATCCGTCTCCAATCCTATCGTATCACGGTACATGTATTGCAGTACCACCTGCATAAAAATATAGGTCAAAATGAATAACAAATAAGATTAATTTTTCTAACATACATTAAAGTTTGACAAATGTTCGCGAGCTAATTTTAGAGTTTGTCTTTAAGAAGTCCTGGTAGCCTTAGTTGGTAGTGCACACACGTTCATAAGGTATATGGTTCATATCAAGACCCGTACCAATTTTTTAATTATTTAATTTAATTATTATACAACAGGCTTTTCGGTGAAGGCACACATCGTGAGGAAATCTGCATACGTCAACGGATAAATTCTGAGGCGCGGGAAGTCCACCATCCCGCCCTATGTTATCTTCCTAGGGGGCCAGGTATATCTGGCGACACTTCCAATTCTTCAGGATTTTTGTGATAAACCACTGTCCATAACAGTTTGGTGGACTACACATCCGCCTTAGAATTTCTTCTATCGCATATTCAGGTTTGCTCGCGTTGTATTTCTTCAACGAAAAGCCTATAAACAAATCGTATTTAAATGTCGAAAAACTCATTAGAACAGGCGGGGTTTGATATCACGACCTCATGAACGTGAGGAGAGTGCACAACTAGCTAGGCTATCCCGCACTAGGTCAGCGTGGACTACGGATTGTAAGCCTTCGTTAGCCCTCTTTTGGTCGCAGGCCTGTGACCCAAAAGGGAGATTGGGAACACACTAATAGGTTGTTGATTTTTGTGCATCTTTAGAAAGGGTCTAATAATAATCATGTTATCAAAATACAGAATGGGTAGACGTCGTTACGTGTTGGAAATTTTCATAATGAATTAAAAGCAGTGACCATCTCGTTGGCAGTAGTAGCTTGGTCATTGAACTAAAGGACTAACCTCGAAAGGTGTACAAACCTAAAATCAGTGGTAACATAAATATACTCACTTGCAAATTAGGCCACAACTGCGCTAACGCGAATGAGGCGTAAAAATGGACGTCGTAAGTATTGTACATTCTGTACTCGTGGCCCTCCAGATACCCGAACACACCGAAATTGTGTCTAAAAAGGAAAAACATTCTTCAATTACCGCACTTACATCGCTTTCACTAGGTCTCTTTTTAGAAATCTGTCAGAACGGATAACCTCATAGCGTAGCTTATTTGGCTGGCTGTCTTTCCGGCGACTAACTCTAAAGCTACTGGACCGATAATGCTAGTTTTTGAAAAATTGGCTGGCAAAATTGTGAAAATTTAAGTTAAAAAATACCATATTTTTCGAGATATTCAACTGTTTGTCCTCCACATAGCTGTAAAAAAGTAGATATGGTTATGGTGTCTATTCAAATGAACCAAGTTAGAGATAATTTTTGATGGCCAGTGAGGTTAATTTTATGAATTATTTCGAAAGGCAGTACTTATTAGATAACTTTTATTCTACAATCCATTCCTATTTTTGTCTTTTATTGTAAGAGGCATACCTGGGATCAGTATCGGGGTATTCGTCGTGTACGTCGAACCAGATAGTTCCACCATCGGCGACGAAGTAAAGCTCGTTCATTAAGGCACTTTTCAACCAGTCAGGTATATTGCTAAAATAAATAATCATTTGTCGTTTTTTCACAACATAAAATGTAAGTCTGTATTAAGATTTAAAGTAAAATTACAAGTATCGAAGTATATCTTGATTCATAAACTCGTTGGGGATTACATAAAAGTTATTTATTTTCTGTAGTTATAAGACCTGAAAAAAAACATCATACTACTGAGGCGATCAGTAGTAAGAGCGTATGAAAAAATACCCATGTTCCTACTGGTAGTAGGATTGGTAGTACCACGGACAAAAAGGGACTAGCACATCATCAATATACGAAGTGTTACCCAGATCAACTTTCACAAACTGAACAAAGTTGTCTGTCTCGAAAGGGAAACGAATAGAACACACGTGTAAGAGACCATAACCTAAACCGTGGAAATATATGTATTGTTACTATCATTCAAAAACCAGTATGTAGAAAGAAACATTAATAATCAATTTGTCAATGATTATTGATTTTTTATCACAGATACCGTTAATTAGTGTTTATAAGTACACACAGCTGTTTTCTCTCAATAAAGCAATATACCAGACGCCTTAGAACAACTAAGCGCAGTGTTTCGGCAGACAAGGAAACAATAAGATAGTAGATAAGAATTTTACCTAAGAAATTAGAGGGCAATCAGTGCTGATAATCAGGTTAGACACCTGCAAACAAGGTTTACAGATTGCGAAGTTTTAAGCTTGCCTTGTATAAAATATAGTAGTGACGTTAAGAAGACTATTGTGAAACGCATACTCCCGCATTGGTATATAATATATGTACTGCCGCAGTAGGGAAGGCCTACGAGAATGTCCAATAGTGGACGTCAACAAGAAGTGCTAAGGCTACTTCGTTTTGATAAAAATAATCATTCAATATATTTAGACAATAAAATATTACCTATTAGTTAATATAGGATCCTGCCACTCTGCAAGTTGCTTTTCCCAATACTTATAATTCCTAAGCGCGTACGCAGCTATGCTAGCACCGGCTATGCCGTCACTGCCGAAGTACTTTGTGTAATACCTGTAAATCACACATATTTTTATAAAAGATCTTGATTATTATAAATAGCACTATTAAAGGAACCAAAAAGGGGATATAGTGCTCACCTTTTGTGAATTTTCTTATCCTTCTTATATTTTATGATAGGCATGTCCCAGACGAGGCAAAACTCGGTTGTTGCAGATCCCCCTGGGTCCAGAGATATTGCACTTGAAAGTCCTATGGAATCACCTATTATGATAAAAAATAATCATTGTTACAAAAAAAAACATCTATGAAATAATGTTCTATGGAGTCAGAAAATGCACACTTTGTTTATTACGTTCACAATGCTGTGCCAATTTTAAATATTAGCATTACCCTGAAAATCATATTGAAAAGCCAATCAACCAATGTACTATATGGTTATAATTCCAACCACCAATTAAGGTCCATTAAGGTCCTATTATACAACACCTCCATAGTCTATATTTTGCTGATCCTCTCCACAATTTGCATACATTATATCTCCGCATACTTTGCCCCATCTCTAGCCAAGCTAAACAGCTCTTAGAAGCTGACTATCGCCGTCCACTCGTAAATATTTCTGACTTTAGGGTTTTACAGAAACCTTATAGCATAGCGTACACTCACATTTATAGATCTTTTTCGGCTTCTCCTTTTTCTCATCTTTCTCCTTATGATCTGACTTATCCGGCACCTTAGGCGGTGGTGGTGTCTGACTCGGATCCGGTGCCAGCTTCCCATGTTTCTTCAGACAATCCCAGACATAGTCAGAAGTTTTCGCCGCATTCCATAGACAATATCCTTCGTGAATGGTCTCGTCGTCTTGTTTCTTCTTGGCTATGGTAAATGTGCATGGCGTATCGGAGATCTTCTGTTCAAGAGTGACACCACACGTGTGCTCTTCTGAATACCTTTCAAGGTCTAATTTTGCTGTAATCATAGAAACATTTTTTCTTTAAAAAAAGAGCCTTGGTTGGCCAACGGTGAGCAAAGATCTTAAATAAAGTCATAGAGTTAAAATAGTGTTTATACAGTTACTGATATATAGCGAAATAAACAATACATTTTAAAGAAAAGAGAGGTGAAACAATACTGAGATAAATGTATATCTAACCTATCGATGTTTTCTTTCTGAAGTAAATAAAGAAACATAAAAAAGGGAAAGAAAGAAAGGTAGTCTTCTTATATCTATCGAGTCTTTCAGGAAGGGGATTTAAAAATAATATGAAAAGGCGACATCATGAGCAAGAACTATATCAGTGAATGCCAAACCTATGGATTTCTTCTTGCTAGGTCCCCCCAGTACTTCGGTCCATGTGAATGTAATGCTCACATCTCGATGCTCGTTGCTGACATTTTTTACTGAGAATACAAATACCGCACATGGCAAGCTACTGTCCTGTAAAGAAAAGGCAAGTGTTGTTATTTAAAACGCAGATCAACAATTAGTGTATGCTCCACTGTACCACGCGGCCCAATAGCTTGATGAACTTTACATCTTAAAATTTCTTTCGCAGCAAATGAAGGTTTCCTAACTGCAAAATCACGATAACCTCATTCCATACAAACGAATTGGTCACTTCACCCCAGCGAGGGAAGTATTAACTAAGCTACCACGCACAGCCTTTTGACTCATACATAATACAAACATGCTGATCAGAGTCTTGATGTTTGAAATGTTAGGACTACCGTAGCAATTATTCTGTAGTTAGGACAATTTAACTGATATTTTCTGAAAAAATAAATGTGTGTATCCCAAAAACGTTACACTACGAGTTTTAGGAGGATAACAACAGGTAACTAATTATCAGTCATATGAAATGAATGTTAACAAAATCTATAGGTATATAGTTATAGGAAGCAGTTATGTCGATAATTTCAAAACATTTCATTTGCACTGATTGCTGCATATTCACTATTATTACTTGGCTAGAGTACATCAATAAGATAGATTATTAAATCATTCAGATAAGCAATAAAAATAGTTTACATAAGCTTCGTTTTTATTTTATCTTGCCCTATGTTTTAACCAGGTTATACCGACTCTGGCAACAATTCAATAGTAATTCTAGTAACCACACCACAGGCTCTGCTTGTTTGGGACTGGATAATTGGTGTGAATGTCTGACATATTTATTTATTTAATTCACGTTTGTGTTGTTTTTATATATATTTTTATTTATTATCATGTGTGGTATTGTCTGCAAATATCACACAACCAATAAAAGTATCTAAATATGTGTAAATCGTGCGAAAGCCTTAATGTACTATTAGAGTACCTAGGTATTCTAATAGCTTATAGTATAACAACACCACATATCTGCCACCATAGCATATATTAACCTTGTAATTATGTGGTATCACAGGCGATATTTGACGGCAAACCAATTTCACACCATACTTTGACAGATCATAAGTGGTCCAGGCACGTGGATATAAACCTGTGTATTCACAATTAGGAGCATCCAGATTCCATTCCCATGAGTGCGGTGCCTTCTTTGGCTTGCTAAAATTAGATAAATTAAGTTTTATGAATGGATTTCATTCATTCATTTGGCGATTATTTGTACTAATTAGAATCTCAGGTGTACTAAATACAATAATTATCCTTGAACTTACTCATACGTCGATAATACAGACTGGAAAATGGTTTCATTGTTTGCGTTTCTGATATTTACAATGAACTGGCATTCAGGGACAGTGACATATTCATAAATGCCAGGGTAGAGTTGGAATCTGCAGAATTCCCCTTTAAAACCTCTACCTATAGTTCCTCCTCCAATGCCTCCTATTGGACATCCTAGAAAGGTATAATAGTTACAATAAGAATTATCAGACATGCTTTTATGATAGTAAGATGGCAATAAGTTAAATTTAAGTTTTAAATTTAAGTTAATATAATAAAATTCAAATGACAAAATAAATGCATACATCAGACCAGAACACATCCATTTTGACTGACAGTATAATATAATAATGTCTACGCTAAGATTTGCTTTTAATGATAAGACTGCCTATGTCCAGATTGTATAGTATTCACAAAATGATTTCATGGAAATGCCATAAAATGAATATTAATTTTCTAGTAACTTAGAATAAATTAGCTTAAGTAGTAATTAACATTATTAAATGATTATTTGACTAATGTAAGGAATAGAATTGTTAAAAAGAGATATTCAAATTACATTGTACTGTGACCTGCCCAATGCAACATACTTGGTTGCAAGGGCTCATTAGATTTGATTTGTGCCATCCAGATCCTATAATATCACACTTAGAGTAAGTTAGAAAACAGAGTGTTCTAACATACACAGCACACCACACATAGGACAAACCCAAGAGGAAGAAATGTGATGTATTTTCTTATTAATGTTAAATAATAAAAAAACAAGGTTTTGTGAAGTATAAAAACATGAAATTTTTTAATGTTGCAAAAATGTACGTATGTATGTAACCATAACATGTTGTATGTATATATGTATGGACTTATCCCACTTCGGGATCTCTGTCAGATATCCTTAGAATAACTTTTCAGTTTCCTTTTGTAGTGGTATAATGTGTTCAGTACCAAATTTTATAAAATAAATGTTCCTATCAAATATACTTACACTAAAGTATGCATATATTACATAACATAAATGACAAAATATATGCATAGACCATTCACGAATGTCCCAAACCGATCAGACTTTCAGCATTTAATTGTGTGTAGTGAAATAAGATCATCAAAATAATAAAATGAAAACTAACACAAATTGTAAGAATATGAATACCTATTTTTATTTATGTGTTATAGCCAGTATATTGAATTAAAATTATATGAATACTAGCTGTGCCCGCGGCTCCGCTCACGTGAACCACAGAATCCGCCCCGGTTCCCACTACCGCTCCCGTTCTCTTCCCACTTCTACTTCCACTCCCACTCAGACTCGAGACTCTCAATATCCCAATCCCAACCTCAACCCCATCTCTATCCCCAAAAACTAAATTTTACTCAATCCCATACGCGCCGCGCCGTTCACCGCGCCGCGGCCGTTGACCTCGCCCACATGATGAACATACTCGTACATTCCAGAAATATTGCATTTCTTTTATCAAAATTTTCGTAAAAAAGAGATATATTTTTCATCAATATTAACAGTTGTTTTATTAGCATCCGACATAATGGCTTCTAGAAAAATTTACTTTATTAATATCTCAGGTTCTAAGTGGTGTATCAAGATGAAACATGCACCAGATTTTAAGTTAGACCACCAGCAAGACAACTGTGAAAACTGCATCAAATTTCATTCAGTGGTTTTTGCGTGATGCGCTAACAAACATACATAGATACAGACAGACACACAGAAAGACAGACAGACAGACAAAAATTCTAAAAAAATTGTTTTAGCTTCTATTGGTCCTATAAAGACCCCTCATACAATTTTTTTTTAAATATCTCTCATGTACAGACATAGACCAGTTACAGTTTTATTATAAGTATAGATATGATTTGGGGCCAGAATTCTGTATAATTTAGGTCTACACGGCAAAATAATACATAGTTTCCCAGTATCTAGCAATTATTTAATTTAAATAAAATGGAGATTAATCAAAGTTATTATCTAAGTACATGATTCAGGCATACTACATGAACATGTGCTACAAGCTGTCTAATAAAATTATACAATAGTTTAAAAACTAAAAAAGAAACACAAAAGGGTGTAACGAAACATACTAAGAGGGTAAAAACCAAAGGACTCATTAAGATAAGTCAACTGAGCCCAAACTTTATGGGCTTATTGTTAGCCATTAAAGAATTTCTATGAGCACCTCCCACCATCATCATACCAGCTTGATGGTAGCATATTATTGTATTGTAATCAGAATTGCTTAAGTATATGGTGGCAGATAAGTTTCAACTTATTCCAACAATTAGAAGTGGTTGAAAAATTGTGATGTTTGCTTACAATACTGAGAAGTTACAGGTCAATATAATAGAAGTGTGGTAAATAAGAGGTTTAAACTGAAGCTGACTGGACTGTATGGGAACAGGACTTAGAAAATATAAAATTGTCTACTGTCGCTGTGTTCACGAAATGTGTTTTTAATTAATGTGTCAGATATTGCTGTTTTGTAGTCAATAGAAAAACTAAAAGAAGGCCATTGTGGTAACTAGCTCCCCTCACTACCGCCATAGTCTTCTAACCTAAATCTATCCGAGGGCAAAAACCACTTCTGTTCTACTGGGTTCTCATTGCTATGCTCCTTTACACCTTTAAAATAGTGATTCGTTTTCAATCCTACTGCTATCACAGTGAGGGTTAAGCTCAGAAAGAAATACCTTGGCAAAAACCACTCCAAAACCCACCTCATCCGATGATACAATAACATATAATAGGTCATATGCAGTAAAAAATTTGTTATTCCCTGTTTGTCTGAATTGCTGCAGTAAAACCAAAAGCAGTAGGTATGCACAAATAAATACATAAGATGGTATGGGTCAGAGTGTACAAAAGGGGGCGCTATGGAAAAAATCTCTGATTGGTGTGAAAACTTTTCCGGGACGTAATGTGGATAATTCCCATCATTATCAATCTGTTGTCATCTGCTGACAATGATCTTAGATTTGAGTTTTGACAGTAATTATAGAAATGAAATAAACTCACCATACATTCTTTGAGCAGAAACCATATTTATGTAATCCATTATGGGACGCTTTTTCTGCATTTTCCTCCCAACATAGTATTTTAAATATCTGAAATATAAAATAGGCATTACTATTAAAAATATATATATTTGCCATTCTATCCGCTTACCTCACTATGCATAAACTTTTCTTTTCAGGCAAGTTTATCACTTCACTGTATGTCTAGTGGTTCAAGTATTTCGAGAAGAAAATCAAGAATAATAGCTTACCTGGCTGTAAGTGGCATCATATCAAACATTTGTTTTGGTTTTGCCAATATAATTTGCTTGCTCTGTAGTGGGAAGACATGGTTTAATGGTATCTTGAGTCCATATTCTGGAGGCTCGTCAAATCCCGGTACGTGGTCTCCGATCGTCCCCATTTCCATCGTAGAGGAACCAGAGTAGCAGAACCAGCAAGTTTACGACACGTTTTACACGTCCGAAGCTACATGCCCAAATGAAACATTAACGATTCCCGGTAGTAACTAATTTGTTCATGTGTTAAAACGATTACACTTTGCAAAATCATAAATCAATTTAATTGAGATTCCAAACAACAAAAACAGGATATTAGATAGAGATTAATAGACGATATGATGATTTGATCTTGGATTTTGGTTATTTTGTGATTACATACTTTATGATATGCGTAAGTGCAACAGAGCTATACCATGCTGTATCTTGTATCTCGTTTGATCCCATAAATTAAATGGAAGTATGTACTGTAAACTCACCGAATGACAGCATAAGCGGCAGTTTTTGATTGGCAGTGTGGAAAAGCTGTCAGAAATCTGTGAAGTCCTCGTGAAGTCATTGAGCCAATCAATGAGAACCACAGATTCCTTGTTTTCATAATAAATGGGCAAACTCAAGAAGATTAGATCCAAATGGAGTTTGCATATGGAATAAAATATTAAGCACAAAAAAATTACCTTGAATAAAGTCGCTGTTGTTTGCCGTCTCTTTCATGAGAGTCAATGATAATGCGCAATATTAATTTAAATAACTTATCTATGGAATTTCACTGTAGATTTTGGATGCGAAACATTTCTGCAACCACGCACTATACAACTCATGACGAATATCACCACAACGCCACATGAATTGTAAAAAAAACTTATATAAACTTTCGAAGTGGACTAGTAGTTTATCCTTAGATTATTAACTACTAGATTTGCAACTCGCGTGGCCACTATAGTCCCTCTCGCTCGGAGAGTAGGTGTGACCATAAAAAAAGATGTCCCTTACTTTTAGGGTAATTTTTGATGCGCTTATTATTGTATTCAAAAAATTATAGCGAAATATTTCCAAGTTAGGAACGGACTAAAGGCAAAACTTTATAAATATTTTAGAGTTCCGCTAACACGTCTATTTTTCTATACAACGGATAATTAAATAACTACTGGACTGATTGATCTAAAATTTAGAACATAAATGTAAAATTAATTGGCAGTGATGGAAAAAAAATGAAACCAGACTGAGAACTTACACTATGCTGACTTTTTAATCATTTAAATAAGAGTGACCAAAAATAATGAGGGAAATTTATACGTATTTTTAAAAATAACATTTAAAATGGTTAATAGCGTTAAAAATATAATAATAATTATTTACTTTTATTAATATAATTATTAATATATTACTATTTATTAACATAATTATAATAATTCATCGAGAACATTTTCTAATATAGCTACTTATTTAGCCAGTCTTCTTCGTGACTCACGCACAGCTCGCAATTGTTTCAGGCGATTCGCTGAAATTAGTTTCTGCTTTTCCAACTGGAACAAACACAATATTTAAAAGCTTGTTGTCATAGTCAAACTTAATAACAAAAATAAAATTAATAATTTACATATTTTGCTTGTTTGCGGAATAACCGTGGCAAGTTATGATCATCGTCGCTTTTCCTTTCTTTATGTGTTCCAAGTTTTTGGATAACTTGGGAGTCATGGTCGGATGATAACATTTCTTCTTGTTTCATTAAAGTTTTTTCTGAAGAACCCTCATTCTATAAGATTTTAAAACGGGTCATTAAAAAGTAGTTTAAAACAAAAAAGAATAATGTGTAAGTAACAACATAAACTTGTTGAACATTACGTGACAGTTTAATAATTGACTTGCATTGAATAAATTTCAAAAATCTAAATATATATTGACCATGCCGTGGCCGTAATTTAAAGGAAAAAGGCTTTTCAACTCTAACACTTTTTATGCAAATGCATAAGCAATTGAATTATTTCAATTAATTAATTCACTATAAGTATAATTACCGTGAATAAAACACATATTACATACATTAAGTTTACAAACCATGGTTTCATATTCTGGACGTCTACGTAGACGCGGTGGCTCCGGTCAGGACTTTTAATCTGAAATATGTTTAAATACATGGTATTATAATCAAAATTATCATGTTATTGCAAAAATATCACAGGAAGATATTTAACAATAAAATGTTTGGTAAGCAAACAATTTAATGTTTGCTTACCAAACATTTTATTTGTTTTTTATCTCCTGGCATATTTTGGTCAGCCTCGCTATTTCTTTTTTTGGTGTTGCAAGTTTCTGGATGACCTGGGAACCATGGCCTGATGATAACAATTCTTCTTGACTCGTGGAAGCTGTTACCATAGTAGTTTCATTCTATAAGATATTAAAATGTGTCATATAACGGACCAACATAGGGAATTAGGACTGGAGGGTAGGTAATAGTTACACACAAGAAAAGTATAATCTGAGACTTACATAAGTATTTTTAGTCGGCAGCACAAATTTTCTCAACTGCTTTTTCCTTGTCGCCCAGTAGCAGCAATCCAGTTTTTTTTTCGTTTCATGGTCATGTGGAAACCTACAATAATAAAAACTAAATCAAAAATATACATCTCGAAACTAAATACAGTTAGGTGCTTAGGTATTTTAATACTATTTAATCATTTTTTAAAACATTGAAGTAATTCAGATTTAATATTGATAGTAGGGTAAGAGATATGAAATTACTAGCAACACCAACTCCAATCATGTTTCGGGTTTAAATTTTTAGATATGACAAAAAATATATGCATAGACCATTCACGAATGTCCCAAACCGATCAGACTTTCAGCATTTAATTGTGTGTAGTGAAATAAGATCATCAAAATAATAAAATGAAAACTAACACAAATTGTAAGAATATGAATACCTATTTTTATTTATGTGTTATAGCCAGTATATTGAATTAAAATTATATGAATACTAGCTGTGCCCGCGGCTCCGCTCACGTGAACCACAGAATCCGCCCCGGTTCCCACTACCGCTCCCGTTCTCTTCCCACTTCTACTTCCACTCCCACTCAGACTCGAGACTCTCAATATCCCAATCCCAACCTCAACCCCATCTCTATCCCCAAAAACTAAATTTTACTCAATCCCATACGCGCCGCGCCGTTCACCGCGCCGCGGCCGTTGACCTCGCCCACATGATGAACATACTCGTACATTCCAGAAATATTGCATTTCTTTTATCAAAATTTTCGTAAAAAAGAGATATATTTTTCATCAATATTAACAGTTGTTTTATTAGCATCCGACATAATGGCTTCTAGAAAAATTTACTTTATTAATATCTCAGGTTCTAAGTGGTGTATCAAGATGAAACATGCACCAGATTTTAAGTTAGACCACCAGCAAGACAACTGTGAAAACTGCATCAAATTTCATTCAGTGGTTTTTGCGTGATGCGCTAACAAACATACATAGATACAGACAGACACACAGAAAGACAGACAGACAGACAAAAATTCTAAAAAAATTGTTTTAGCTTCTATTGGTCCTATAAAGACCCCTCATACAATTTTTTTTTAAATATCTCTCATGTACAGACATAGACCAGTTACAGTTTTATTATAAGTATAGATATGATTTGGGGCCAGAATTCTGTATAATTTAGGTCTACACGGCAAAATAATACATAGTTTCCCAGTATCTAGCAATTATTTAATTTAAATAAAATGGAGATTAATCAAAGTTATTATCTAAGTACATGATTCAGGCATACTACATGAACATGTGCTACAAGCTGTCTAATAAAATTATACAATAGTTTAAAAACTAAAAAAGAAACACAAAAGGGTGTAACGAAACATACTAAGAGGGTAAAAACCAAAGGACTCATTAAGATAAGTCAACTGAGCCCAAACTTTATGGGCTTATTGTTAGCCATTAAAGAATTTCTATGAGCACCTCCCACCATCATCATACCAGCTTGATGGTAGCATATTATTGTATTGTAATCAGAATTGCTTAAGTATATGGTGGCAGATAAGTTTCAACTTATTCCAACAATTAGAAGTGGTTGAAAAATTGTGATGTTTGCTTACAATACTGAGAAGTTACAGGTCAATATAATAGAAGTGTGGTAAATAAGAGGTTTAAACTGAAGCTGACTGGACTGTATGGGAACAGGACTTAGAAAATATAAAATTGTCTACTGTCGCTGTGTTCACGAAATGTGTTTTTAATTAATGTGTCAGATATTGCTGTTTTGTAGTCAATAGAAAAACTAAAAGAAGGCCATTGTGGTAACTAGCTCCCCTCACTACCGCCATAGTCTTCTAACCTAAATCTATCCGAGGGCAAAAACCACTTCTGTTCTACTGGGTTCTCATTGCTATGCTCCTTTACACCTTTAAAATAGTGATTCGTTTTCAATCCTACTGCTATCACAGTGAGGGTTAAGCTCAGAAAGAAATACCTTGGCAAAAACCACTCCAAAACCCACCTCATCCGATGATACAATAACATATAATAGGTCATATGCAGTAAAAAATTTGTTATTCCCTGTTTGTCTGAATTGCTGCAGTAAAACCAAAAGCAGTAGGTATGCACAAATAAATACATAAGATGGTATGGGTCAGAGTGTACAAAAGGGGGCGCTATGGAAAAAATCTCTGATTGGTGTGAAAACTTTTCCGGGACGTAATGTGGATAATTCCCATCATTATCAATCTGTTGTCATCTGCTGACAATGATCTTAGATTTGAGTTTTGACAGTAATTATAGAAATGAAATAAACTCACCATACATTCTTTGAGCAGAAACCATATTTATGTAATCCATTATGGGACGCTTTTTCTGCATTTTCCTCCCAACATAGTATTTTAAATATCTGAAATATAAAATAGGCATTACTATTAAAAATATATATATTTGCCATTCTATCCGCTTACCTCACTATGCATAAACTTTTCTTTTCAGGCAAGTTTATCACTTCACTGTATGTCTAGTGGTTCAAGTATTTCGAGAAGAAAATCAAGAATAATAGCTTACCTGGCTGTAAGTGGCATCATATCAAACATTTGTTTTGGTTTTGCCAATATAATTTGCTTGCTCTGTAGTGGGAAGACATGGTTTAATGGTATCTTGAGTCCATATTCTGGAGGCTCGTCAAATCCCGGTACGTGGTCTCCGATCGTCCCCATTTCCATCGTAGAGGAACCAGAGTAGCAGAACCAGCAAGTTTACGACACGTTTTACACGTCCGAAGCTACATGCCCAAATGAAACATTAACGATTCCCGGTAGTAACTAATTTGTTCATGTGTTAAAACGATTACACTTTGCAAAATCATAAATCAATTTAATTGAGATTCCAAACAACAAAAACAGGATATTAGATAGAGATTAATAGACGATATGATGATTTGATCTTGGATTTTGGTTATTTTGTGATTACATACTTTATGATATGCGTAAGTGCAACAGAGCTATACCATGCTGTATCTTGTATCTCGTTTGATCCCATAAATTAAATGGAAGTATGTACTGTAAACTCACCGAATGACAGCATAAGCGGCAGTTTTTGATTGGCAGTGTGGAAAAGCTGTCAGAAATCTGTGAAGTCCTCGTGAAGTCATTGAGCCAATCAATGAGAACCACAGATTCCTTGTTTTCATAATAAATGGGCAAACTCAAGAAGATTAGATCCAAATGGAGTTTGCATATGGAATAAAATATTAAGCACAAAAAAATTACCTTGAATAAAGTCGCTGTTGTTTGCCGTCTCTTTCATGAGAGTCAATGATAATGCGCAATATTAATTTAAATAACTTATCTATGGAATTTCACTGTAGATTTTGGATGCGAAACATTTCTGCAACCACGCACTATACAACTCATGACGAATATCACCACAACGCCACATGAATTGTAAAAAAAACTTATATAAACTTTCGAAGTGGACTAGTAGTTTATCCTTAGATTATTAACTACTAGATTTGCAACTCGCGTGGCCACTATAGTCCCTCTCGCTCGGAGAGTAGGTGTGACCATAAAAAAAGATGTCCCTTACTTTTAGGGTAATTTTTGATGCGCTTATTATTGTATTCAAAAAATTATAGCGAAATATTTCCAAGTTAGGAACGGACTAAAGGCAAAACTTTATAAATATTTTAGAGTTCCGCTAACACGTCTATTTTTCTATACAACGGATAATTAAATAACTACTGGACTGATTGATCTAAAATTTAGAACATAAATGTAAAATTAATTGGCAGTGATGGAAAAAAAATGAAACCAGACTGAGAACTTACACTATGCTGACTTTTTAATCATTTAAATAAGAGTGACCAAAAATAATGAGGGAAATTTATACGTATTTTTAAAAATAACATTTAAAATGGTTAATAGCGTTAAAAATATAATAATAATTATTTACTTTTATTAATATAATTATTAATATATTACTATTTATTAACATAATTATAATAATTCATCGAGAACATTTTCTAATATAGCTACTTATTTAGCCAGTCTTCTTCGTGACTCACGCACAGCTCGCAATTGTTTCAGGCGATTCGCTGAAATTAGTTTCTGCTTTTCCAACTGGAACAAACACAATATTTAAAAGCTTGTTGTCATAGTCAAACTTAATAACAAAAATAAAATTAATAATTTACATATTTTGCTTGTTTGCGGAATAACCGTGGCAAGTTATGATCATCGTCGCTTTTCCTTTCTTTATGTGTTCCAAGTTTTTGGATAACTTGGGAGTCATGGTCGGATGATAACATTTCTTCTTGTTTCATTAAAGTTTTTTCTGAAGAACCCTCATTCTATAAGATTTTAAAACGGGTCATTAAAAAGTAGTTTAAAACAAAAAAGAATAATGTGTAAGTAACAACATAAACTTGTTGAACATTACGTGACAGTTTAATAATTGACTTGCATTGAATAAATTTCAAAAATCTAAATATATATTGACCATGCCGTGGCCGTAATTTAAAGGAAAAAGGCTTTTCAACTCTAACACTTTTTATGCAAATGCATAAGCAATTGAATTATTTCAATTAATTAATTCACTATAAGTATAATTACCGTGAATAAAACACATATTACATACATTAAGTTTACAAACCATGGTTTCATATTCTGGACGTCTACGTAGACGCGGTGGCTCCGGTCAGGACTTTTAATCTGAAATATGTTTAAATACATGGTATTATAATCAAAATTATCATGTTATTGCAAAAATATCACAGGAAGATATTTAACAATAAAATGTTTGGTAAGCAAACAATTTAATGTTTGCTTACCAAACATTTTATTTGTTTTTTATCTCCTGGCATATTTTGGTCAGCCTCGCTATTTCTTTTTTTGGTGTTGCAAGTTTCTGGATGACCTGGGAACCATGGCCTGATGATAACAATTCTTCTTGACTCGTGGAAGCTGTTACCATAGTAGTTTCATTCTATAAGATATTAAAATGTGTCATATAACGGACCAACATAGGGAATTAGGACTGGAGGGTAGGTAATAGTTACACACAAGAAAAGTATAATCTGAGACTTACATAAGTATTTTTAGTCGGCAGCACAAATTTTCTCAACTGCTTTTTCCTTGTCGCCCAGTAGCAGCAATCCAGTTTTTTTTTCGTTTCATGGTCATGTGGAAACCTACAATAATAAAAACTAAATCAAAAATATACATCTCGAAACTAAATACAGTTAGGTGCTTAGGTATTTTAATACTATTTAATCATTTTTTAAAACATTGAAGTAATTCAGATTTAATATTGATAGTAGGGTAAGAGATATGAAATTACTAGCAACACCAACTCCAATCATGTTTCGGGTTTAAATTTTTAGATATGACAAAATATGGATTAATTAGCAATATTTTCATCAAGTAGCACTCAATTCCTATCCATGGTATCTTGATTGATGTCTCCAGACGTTATTAAAAACATATTAAATCGAATTATGTCTACTTACGAGTAAAATGTTACGCCTGCATGTTTCCGTGCGCTGCGGTTTTTACAGCCCACAATACTGCAACTTTCCATGGTACACACACTTATTACTATTACTTTTAGATTGTCAACTAAAATCTAAGATCCTAATACACATAAAAACTCACAAAAACTGGTAAAAATACTTGAGCGTTATTTGTTTGCCCTACATAATGTCACTTTTGACATTAAGTGAATCAACATGGGGCAAGAAACCGGCCACGCAGAAAGGGACAAAAAAACAGTATTTGCATCACTTTCGTTCTTAGGTGTTAAGTGATTACTTTTCTCTGTCTAACAAGCCGTGACGTCAGATACGTTACATCTAGTAGTTAATAATCTAAGAGTTTATCAGGTGGCTATTACGAGATTGACATACAGTTTCAGTGTTGCCAAAATACGTCTTCTAGAACATCACAAAATTAGGCAAATAATATGATGAATATAGTGTATAAATTATTATTATAGTAACTTATTGAAAGCTACAAAAATAAGATAACTACTCAAATAAGATACAAAATTTAATTATCTAAATTACAGACTGGTTCGCAGTTGAAATATTGATAAATACAATGTAAACAGAACAAAGTAATATCTATTGCTTGGGAAAAAATATCTTGGAGCCTGGCTACTCTATCAATAGAATAAGTGAGATAGAAGACAACAGTAAAGGTCAAATGGGTTCATTGATTTTAGCTTCAACATTATTTTAGTACTGCAAACTTCATTTGGATCTAAACTTTTGGGTAAACTTTTATTCCAATTTGTGGCAATAGTGTGGCCAGCAACAGTCTATTTATTAGTTTTTATTAAATATTTGTGTTTGAAAAATATTTATTATTCGAAATATATTTAAGTGACATTTACAAAGCTCCAACCTCAGAAGAACGAATGTTATTATTCTTCTGAGGCTCCAACTATCCAAAACTACTGTTGCCTAGCAATCCAGTATTGGAACTCTTTTATAGAGGCATGCATACTTCTTGACATCCTTAAAAATTTCAAGAATTGTTGGGTAATCTTGTTAGTCCAATTCTGGAACTTAAATTTTGCAGCCTTGGCCCAAACAGCGGTTTAGTAAGCATGTCGGCCAACTGCAGTTCTGAAGAAACTTGCTTAACACTCAAGTCTCTATTGCTAACACATTCTCTTACGAAGAAATGTTTCAGCTTGATGTGTTTAGTTCGCTTGTGACTATTGTATTTTAATCACACTCATGATTGTTGTGTATATAAGATTGTTTCAATATAAAAAAAAATGAGCCAGTTATGGTTTTTTTAATGATATTTTGGATTGTTGTGGTTGCTTACGAGATGTTTAAGCCTTCATGTCAGTTATTGTCGTGGGTTGTAGTCTACAGATAATCATAAACAGAAAGTAACGGTAAACCATTCCAACTTAGATTATGTTTTTAGTCTGAGATTCCAACCCTGATTTCTGATTCATTTTATAAAGAAATACATTAGTTTTAAACACTAAAATTACAACAATTCAAAAGATAAACGAAAATTGTCTTAATTTATGTTTTACTGACGTACGATGACTTTTATTCGTTTTCTTGGTTTTCCTCTACGTTATTTATATGAAAATTAAAGATAAATAAGAATGTACGAATGAATGAATTATCAAATTGATGTTAATTCCTATTTACCTATGCTACTATAGACGAAAGTAAATAAAAATTGTGTACAATTCATTTAATCGATGTTTTTTTTACTGGTTATTATTAGTGACCGAAGAATCGGTTTCGGTTTCGGCCAAAAATTGAGGTTCGGCCATAGTTCCGGTTTCGGCCTAGTCGAAACTCAGTGTTCGTGAATTGTCGCGCTCTGTTAATGTGAGTTCGTGTAAAGTTTACTTACAAGAGTAACTTTGTTTATTATATTTGTTCATGTTAATATTACATAAAGTTAATGTTATATAAGTACCCATATCATTTAAATTTCCTAATCAGCGCAACCTACCTATTTTTCTGGCATAATATTTTATACCCAAAGATTGTCTGAAAGAAATCGCTTAAAGCGATTAGACCTAGATTGTACTATTTTAACTTAAAAAACTTGTAACTGTATTTGATTTTGCAATAAAGTGTGTTGTATCCATTGTAACAAAACAAATCTATTTTATATTACATACTTTAATTGTTATTTTTTTATTATTTCATTAACACAAATTTACTTTATAACTTGTAAAACACGCTAGATTTCAGCATACAATAGAAGTTTTAACAGGTCTAAATAAGTTTCGGTTTCGGCCGAAACTGAAATTGAGGCCGGAGATTCAGTTTCGATTTCGGTTTCGGCGGCAAATCCTGTTTCGGTCGGACACTGGTTATTATAAGAAGAAACGAACTTAAACAAACCTAACCTTTTAAATACTAATTTCACAGTTCTTCGCATCTAAAATAGTAATTGTAATAATTGCTCAGGGTGTAATAATTACTTCTTTTGTGATGAATAAAAATATTTTCCTATTTCACATTAATAAAGGAATGGAAGCATTTCCATTGCCATTTCCGTTATGTATTATAACTTTAAAATTGTGTAGTGAATATATTATTCAAAGTTCGCGCTACAGGAAATTTTATGGGGCCACTCAACAGATGGCTTCAAGTTCCATTAGAAACTCACTTTTTCATTTATCTCCGAGTAACATATTCTATGGTCAAGCTGTCAGTCTAGTATCAGCTGTTGTTCGTTTTGTTTATTGCATTTATTTTGTATTTAAAAGTTCTCAATCATTCAATAAAACAAATAGTAGGATTTGGCCAATATAATAATGATTTTAAAAACCCTGATACAAACTGAATTCAAACTATGTCAGAGGATTTTTATAAGAGGTAAATTTTGAGGTTATTTGTTACCTGCATAATTATAATTTTTTGGAGTTTTAATATAATTATATAAGTATCATGATATAGGTGTAAGCGGTAGGTCATCGTGGGACATAGTGACAGGGGTCTGTGTCGAACGTCTGCCTGTCGTAATACCGCCGCTCAATGATATCCAGAAAAGATTCAAAGACACCCTGTATTCCATGGAGGTAGAGAAGAGTTTAAAATCAGATCATGAAATTAGACATGAGAACGACAAGTGAGTTATGATTTTCGCACTCTTAAACATTTTACTGACACAAAAACATATGTGTAGCTGGTTGAGCTAGACTTTACATTACTTACCATTGAGTTACCCCCAATCGCACCATGGGTGTCGTTAAGGCGACTAAGGGATTGGGGAATAAGGGAAGGGATGGGCAGCAACTTTCTCCTGTGCATATAAAGAGCATTACTGCAATTACAAGTCCGCCTGCTATGCGTTTCCTCTCTGGACAGCCCACCAAAAGTGGCATTCTATCGGGGAGGCCTAATTTTTTTGCACCCCTCTTTCTACATGCTAATATCAACTCCCCAACACAACAAGTCTTTTCATAGTGCTCATTTTTGTACACACTGACCTGTTCCACCAAAAGGGATATCATTATAGTAAGGCTTTTTTGGCCATATGTCTATGCAGTGGATAACTCGGAAACTATTGGACTGATTATGGTGAAATTTAGTACATGTATCCAAAATATAATGCAAATTCAAGGAGACATGTTTTATTTCAGAAGTCTTTAAATAATTAATATAACCTGCATGTTGTTGTATGACATATGCTTTGCAGATTTTTCTTGTAGCATTTATTCATCATAAATTATACTCATCAATTTTCATGTATAGAAAAATTGGTAACTATTAAATTGACAAACATATTATTTGTCATTTTCTAAATTTGTTATTCATAAAATTGACATGTGAATAGTATTTGCTAAAAACAAATGTTCCTTTATTTTATCTCGTAGTAGACAATGCCTTTCTATCACATACAAGATATTGGCTCTTTGTTTTTATTTTTGATTTTTCAAATGCTAGTTCCAGGAATTGGGGATGGGAACTCTCATGCAATATCCAGTAATGGCCATTCTCATTAATGGGGTTGACATCTGCTATTCTAGCATGCCAAGTTCTTTTGTCTGCCATGCTTTTTTACTGTCATGTACTCGTATATCACAGCCAGAAGTGGGAGTTTTGAGCAATCCCAATCCATCTCAGTAAAATGAAATGGAATTTCAAGTTACTTTCCGATACTCTAATTTGTACCAATAAGGTAAGAAATTGTTTTGTTTTAAGAAATTTAGGAAAATTGTTTTGCAGAATTCAAGCAGAACTTCTAAAAAACGAGTCTGCTGATGTTGATATGGATGCAGTGAGTAAAATAACAGCTCAAGATTTCATTGATGCTGCCAATGAAGAACTATCACAATTTAAATTTGCAAGCATTGAGACAGGTATAATTTTCTAAGAACTTGAAACCACTAATTCATCACATATTATACCAAACATACTGCTAGGTGCGTAGGGGTTAAATTTATTTAAAATTAATAACACTGTATTATCAAACAAAATCACTAATAACTTGTTTGCTTGATAGCTTAAAGAGTTCAAAATCGTTCGCTTCCGAAAACTAAACTCTACCACTGTGTACATGTATACCACCAGCTATATGTGGGAGGGTTCACTGGAATGTTCTAGTTGCGCGACTTTATTTCGCGATACAAAGCGGCATCCAAACAGCTGTGGAGAACACTAGAAAAAATCCCCTAATGGTACATACCATTATAGTATACATACCTATCTATACCTTTTAATTTCTGGGGAATATCGATAGCAGTTCAGTGGTTTCTTTAGTTAGCTCTGTAATTTCTTTCTTTTCCCTAGCAGTTAGTGACTTTTTGCAATAAGTTTATGATATTCAGTGAATTGATAATAAGCTCCAGTTTTAATAATTTCAGAAGCAGATAAAAAAGGTGACAAGACATCCACAGAAAGATTTCTTCAGAGGCATCTTGTGCTTGTCACTCAACACAAGCTGGGCAAAGATGTCAAATCTCTACTACCTCAGGGACTGTGGAAGGAAGGCGAGACTCTTCGGCAGGTACTTATTGTATACATTAAATTTGCAAAAAGTAAGGTCTTATCTCCTAATACTTTGAGAAATAGCTTTTCAAATGGGCTTACTTCCACTTAAGATACAGTTCTAACATAAGATCTAATATAAAGTATTTCAGCACCTTGATTAAAATGGAAAAGTCTCCTTCTTTTTGGTTTCCTACTGTCTGTTTATCAGTTAAAATAATATATATGGAAAATAACGCTTGAAAGGACCCATCCTATAGTAGTTATTTATAACAACATTCATATGGATCGAATCTTAGAAAAAATAACAAAAGCACCATCTTACACTAATGGTGGTAACTTTTTAATTTATCGCTAAGATACTACGACTACGGTATCATTATGTTACTACGCGCCCCAACTAGATGGCAGGCTTGACAGGTTTTTGGACCCAAAAATAATCTTTTAAAGCTGTGTTCAAACTCACGCTGATTTCACAGGATACCTTCTTGTTTTTCAGGTTGGCATGATTAAATCATTTTGGTTTAAATCAAATGATTTTTTTCAATAAAAATTAATGATTTAATCAAGTGTCACTCATTAATTTACCTGTGTATACGTCCTCTCCTTCTGTGTATTTATTTTTATATTTTATGTGTATAAAATAAAGTTATAACTATAATTTACGTCTTAGATAGAATTAAACTTGAAAATTAAAGGTCTTAGAGTAAGTAAACCACATGTACCTAACTCTCTAAATCTTCATCTGCTATTTAAACAAAAAATCGATTTTTCCAGCTTTTTCTGTTCCCAATCTATTCCATAATTTAGTGTGAACAATGCCAAATGTAGAAAAAACTCTTTCAACTGAAGCTGAACAGGCTATCGCCCCAATAGTTGCCTCACTATAGGGGCGAAAAATCAAAATATATCATAAAATGGAAAAATCAAAAAAGTCGTGATTATTTACGAGTTTTTAAAAAATACATGGTTGTTTTTATTTTGAAAAAAAAATGGCAAGGCATTCTAACATAGTCCTCAGGCTGGCAACACACTTGTGGACTTTGAACTGTTACACGCAACAGCGGTCCAGATGCTGCAGGTTTATGGGCGACTTCGACCACTTACCATCAGGAGGCTGTCTGCAGAAGCCTCATAATGAAAATGTTTCTATTATGAGGTCAGCATTCTAAATTCAATTTTTTTTGTGTACATCCTCTAGACTGCAGAACGTATAGTGTTGGAGCACTGCGGACCAGAATTAAAAGTGCAGTTCCTGTCAAATGCACCATGCGGCTTCTATAAGTACAAGTATCCGGCGGAGATCGATGGAAAAGTTGGTGCCAAGGTATGTTGAACCATCTTACCACTTCTTTATGTTGAAGTCTATAAAGATATCTGTCCTTGCCTAATGCTATTTACTCTTCATCATCATCATCTTATGAGCCTTAAAATATCCACTGCTGGACCTCACCCAGTCCTTAGCCCTTCGCATCCAGCCGCCTTCTTCAAGTCGTCAGTCCACCTGGAGCACCCCATCCTAAGTCTTATCATAAAGCAACTCGTTGTATTTCCAAGTCAGAACCATAAATGTTTGAGGGTAGGCTGGCAGAAATCTGTCAGATACACATTATTTTATTTTTATTCTTCTTTAAACTGTTTTTAAAAACTGACAATATATAAATTAATTATTTGCCAAGTTACGACTAAGGGTTGGATGGTAGCCAACTTAAGAGAGCACTTTCCTTTGATTGGCATTGTACAAGTTCAAACTAGAGCTTCTGAAATTACCACAGACAAATTTGTGAATTCTATTTCATTTATACAGGTATATACAAACAGATTACATCCATAATAGTAATATACATAAAGTAAAGAAGTTTTGATTCTGGATGGTAACCCAAACTATTACCAAGGGAAAACGTAATAGATATATTTAAAATGGTCAAGAGATCTCGCTGTTTATATAGATATTTTATTTTATTTTAAGTATTTAGATTATTGGAGAAACAACAGATATAGACCACAATTACATTAAACACTTGACATATACAATAAGGTATAGTCTGCACCCTTAACATTCTCACTATGATCTTCTCTGTCGTTCCCTCACTGCTGATGATCGCGACCGTATAAAATGCGCCTCAACGCATAGCGGTCATTGGCCAGCCGCACTGCTTCATGTAAGGATCCGCCAGCCACCCTCCTCACCGGGTCTGACCACCTCGTCGGAGCTCGTCCTCTGGCACGCCGGCCCTCCACTTGTCCCAGGATGATGATATGATATAAATTTATAAATACAGTTGAGCTAAATACTAATAATAAAAAGATCAAGATATAAAGTTGATTTGAAAATCGATATTACACTTTATACTTTGCGCTATTCAATGGTCGTTGAAGTCGATGCAGTATGCACATATTGTGCGCCCCCTTCCGCCTATAAACGAATTAAGCGCCTGCGAAGTCGCGGATGAGCGCTAGTATATCATAATTCTACTAGTTCGTTCTATATGCTTTATTCGGGTACGTCTTGAGATTACGTAGATGAAATTTGGATCATTCTTAAATTTAATACCAAATCATGTTCATTGGCATTCCACTCCTCAGTCCAATATCCAGTTTCCAATCAATATAAATGGTACTCTAGTGTCGCCGATCAATATAGTTGGAAGAATATTGTAACTGCTGTTCTGCTACTAAAGTAACAGTCCACGCCTTACTTGTGAAAATAGCAATCGTATCCGAAATAATACTTTGCGAACCATCATGTGATTGATTGAGTTTCGCGTCTGTCAAGATCTGGAAGCGGAGCAATTGAGGTGGGTAGTTTGCAATTTTCAACAACTATCCTCGAGTAAATGCAATAAAAATAATGCAGACGACAATGCAACTTTTATGGTGAAAATAGACAATGTGGCCTATTCTACTGAAACACACACACTTACTATGAGTTTTAAGTTACCAATTAATTTAATTTCTAAACTTTCATCATTATCAAAATCAGCCTGTTGATATCCACTGCTGGATATTAGTCTTCCTTAATGAACGCCACCACACTTCTGCATCCAGCGGCTTTTGGCCACCTTTTGTAAGCCGTCGTCGTCGGTTCATCTGGCGGCGGAGCGACCGACTTATCGGTCCGCGCTCACGCTTACGCACAACTTAATTATCTTAATTTACACGAATTACGTCGTAACCAGTGCAAATTGTAATTTTTACACCTATACAAAGTTTATTAAAACCCGGTTCTCATAGTGGACTTGGTTGGTGGTTTAGATGTTTGTCATACAACTATGGGTTCAGTATTTTAATACTTGGATGAATTAATTTTTCTTTGTCTTTTGTTGTCAAAAAGGCCACTGCAGAAATACGTTTTTAATAGAAATATACTGTCTAAAACTAAAAAGATTTTTTTTAAATTTAAATCTGATATTATAATAAAAATAGGATTAAAAATATCAAAACAAAATACTCTCACGGAACTAATTTTAAGGGGAAAATGTTACTTTAGTCTCCTGGGGTAACCTGGGTTTCAGATTAAAATGACTTTTTTGAATTGGATTGTTAATGTAATGTAGTTATAAATACTGGTTATTAAAGTGTTATTCCTTTTACATAAAATATAATTTGTTTAATTGATATAGTGTGTATAATTTAAATATTTAATATAAAAAAGCAGTAAAGTGTTGTCATGTTGCCAATAGGTTTTTGAGTTTTAGACCTTTGTAAAAAAAATTACAAAGAAAAGTTGATTTACCCACCTAATATTCCAACTATTTGTTTACACTTCCATGAAACTTTTTTCAGGTTTTCTTCTACTACGCTAACTACAAGAGCGGCACAGTAAACACCAAGACCAAGCCTAACTGGCTGACGCGCAACGAACTAACGGACACCCTCCCCGACAGATATAGCAAATCTGTGCATGACTTTTTAATACATGAATAATACAACACCGAGAGGAGTCGCCATTATTTTTTTGCTACTTTGACACTTTAACATCTATCAATTAACGAAGTATCAGTCCGAGGGACTCACCTACCTCTACTGGTAGGCATTATATATTAGTGTACTGTGGTCCTCGCTCAGAAGTGTGCATGTGTGCGTAACAGATACATACAAAACCATAATGTTTCGCATCTGACGAAAACGCTAGTGCGGTCCCTGAGTTGAGCCTACGGCCATATAACTAATTAGTATGTTAAATCTCTGTTGTTATTAAATTAAGTATTTACATTATAGTAATAAAATTGTAGTAATTATTATGTCCTGTTTTATTTTTACTGATAGGTCCCTATTTGCTCGCATCGGCTTTATTAGACAAACGCAGTTTTCGGACAAACGGGCACAAGTTTTATATTGCATTGCTTCTTGGGAGTAATGTTTATAACTCACAGTGTAATCGTAATTTCAGCACTAGGCCTTGCATGTGTCGCTGATCTTTACCGGCCGTGGTATTCAAAGGCTATATAAAAAGGCAATTTGGAAAGTGTCCAACTGATTTTCTAGGACCCTATCTATGACTGCTGAGTTCTAATTCTTAACTAGTAGTTTTCATATAATTATAGCAAACCAGTTTGACCCTTTTTTTATTGACAATTTCCCAAAGGTTGCCAAAAGACTTAGGGGTCTTCTTAGTTAACAGGGAAGAATAGCTAGTTTCAACAGTTATACCGCCAATATTTGGTCGCCAGTCTCGACTGTAACAAGCAGCGTGTATCGCAAGGAGTTGAGATTGACATTTACGAGTAGAGCGGACAATGTGGCTCCTTACGCCGCCGGAAAACAAGTTAAAATATGCCTGTATAGGTACGCGATTAATGTTCGAATGTAAATAGTATGGCATTATTTTATTATTGATTGGTTTGCGCATGACCTTAATCTCACCTGATGGTAAGTAGTGATGAGGCCTAACCCGCGTGGAGAGTTGAGCGCGGAGCACGCTTACCCAAAAGATGCGAATCTTCCTTTAAAAAGATCCAAATTGTACTTGTCCGGAAATACCCAAGCTGGTAGGGAGTTCCATTCCTTAGCAGTTCGCATTATGAACGAGGAAGCAAAACGCTTCGTGCGAGAGCGTGGTTTGTCTACTACGTAAGGATAAAGTCCTTCACCACGCCTGGTAGTCCGGTGATGGAAAAGGGATGAGGGAATGAAATCATATAATTCCTGGGCACACTCCCCAAAATGTAACCTGTAGAAACCTAGCATATAAAGAGGTATACTTGTATATTGGTAGATGCTTCGTTACATTATGCCCTAGTAACACAGAATCTCCTGGAGGTAATAAAATACACAAATATAACATAACGCTTCCCAACCAACCTCAACATTGTATAAATTCAAAACAAAGCACCTCGTGCTGAGGCAAGCTGACTAATACATGGAATAACAGATTGTATTTACTTTCATGGAAAATTATTTAACGTTACATCGCACAAAACGAAAAACAGCACGCCGCTCTGTTTGTAAACCAACACGAAACGACGGCCGGGGCCTTGAGAAGTGCAGCTAACATGTTCCATCTTTTACCAACAACCGAACAAATCCAGTACTTAAGTCTTATGTCTAAAAATCAAATTGCCTTAGCAGATTGCCATGTACTCGTGCTCCAAATCAGCAAACTCTGTTCAGCAATCTCGACTCTACCACCCGATTTTCTGGGTTTGATTTAGGGTGTGTAATATAACGCTCTGAAAACTTCAATAGCCGCCCCGGAAAAGTGTTTACCAGTAAATCACGCTCATTGTTTGAGTAAACGTCTATTTCGATGCATTACTGTGAAGTGGTCGCCGCGCGGGATTCGCGCTAAACTATGTTTCTCAGTAGCCAAACGAGAGGCGAAAGCTTACTGCGCACTTAGAGCAAAAGCTTTCGAGCAATAAGATCTACCTAGCTGTAGTTAGGTGCAAAACATAACTGGAATTATGTAAAAGCTCATTCAAACAACACGAATTTGTAATCTGCTCTGAGTTCTGAGTAAGGCAGAAATGGGGCGCGCAGAGTGCAATGAATGTTATCATTTATCAATGAATGAATGATATTTCTGTAAACAGTTTTATCAGTTAACATTACCCATCCTTATTTTGCAGTTAAAGTCAAATCAGCCTAATAATTATGTCTCCACTGTTGGGAAACATGCCTACTCGTTGAGGGGCGTAGTCCTCCACGTCCGGGTCGATGGATTTCACATGCCAAGATGTGGCAGGTGCCAACTTGAGTTCAAAAGAAAAGCTCATTGATACATGCCAGGATTTGAAGCCACGACCTCATGAACATGAGGCGAGCGTACTACGAACTGCGCTGCCATAATTTAAACCTTACAGTTACCTGCTGTAAAGTAATATGATAAACCTATTGTAATTAATTAAGAAGGTGCTGCTACTGTAGTAGCGGATCCGAATTGGACCACTCCGCCTTCCTATGGTCGTACAAGGCGACTAAAGGATATATTCAGGTACTATACTAAACACTAAACTCTTTCTGTTACTGGATAGTGCTCTATTCGAATTCGGAGAGCACCAGAAAGACGACTTTTGTTTTGTTTTTATAACAAAGACTAGTGGAGTCGAGTATTTTGTGAGCGATATTTTTCTGTTGGTATTTTGGACGGTAATTCCGACTGTATGGGATATAGATGTACCCGTCATCTAAGGGAATACAGGCCTAATTCATGCAAGATACTGCGTAGTTTTATTTCGGCACTCCAGCTATACACTGCCTATCACAGACTACCGTTATATATCAAAAATGCACCTCTCAATACTTATAAGAGGCGTGATCTAGTAGTGGATTATATTAGAAGCTGTTTTTGTGCTCATACCGGGTGGTAAGACATCAGTAAGACTAGGAACTTACCACGCTCTTGTTTCTTCCCGCCTAACATCATTGCCCATGTTGCTGTTATGATTTCGGTGTAAGCTCATCAGGGGCTCTCTGCACATTGTCTCTTCAAACAGTAAGAAGAACGCTTCTGACGTTTCATAGGGATACTTCGATACTTCAATTATTGCAAAGAACGACTGATAGATGAATTTCTAGATCTCTTTTTGGTGCAATTTGTACGTACAAGCTTTGCCTTATATCGGAATTGAAACTAGTAACCCATTTTCACAGCTACAGGAAGGCAGATACACAACCAACTGAGCTAAACGGGTCGTCAAATAATAAAGTGTTATTAGATTATCAGGATGTGTCTCCCAGATATTGATGGCCAGCTAACTCTATTAATGTTTGGAATTCGAAGTCCAGGACACACGCGAAGTCTTGTGGTTGGAATAGTTTCCACTGCGCTTCTCTGGGACACGCTACTAGTGGCTTAATGTGGCAAATGCTTTTGGTTTTATTTATCTTTATCTTAAAATCACAGAATGTATAGTTATTGGAAGTATTTTACGTTCAGGGGCGAGAAACTAATGTATATTTATATTGGTGTTAGACAAGGCATTTGACCAAGTATTTGTCACATATGCCTCCTAATACCTAGGGGTCTGCTGCGTAAGTTTCGATTAATATCCGTAGAACTAATAAACCATTTTACTCTCTAACGGATAATGTGACATATGGTAAGTCATACTAAGCAGTATAACTCGAGTTGGACTTTTTTTGTCCAATCTGTCTGTTCACACCAACAACATTATCACTGTAAAGAATGAAATTGTTCAAAGTACTGACAGATACAAGAAGAGACTAATGGGTCACCCCAATGCCCTAGCACTTAATCTAATGGCTGAAAAGAAGGAACCTCGCCGGTAAAAAAAAAAGATACCACAAGACAACGCTACTAGAGATTTAACGTAGAACTCTAGTTAGCTAGTGGGATGCGTCAATGGACGTATGCCGAGCAAGACTCAACTCAATACCAAACATTTTACTGAATGTCCTCAAAGGATCGTAAAAAAACCGGAGCTAAAATAAAAATAAAAACTGTCTGTTCGTCGAACTAACTGTATGACTAGTTGGACTAAACCGAAGTGCGCAGGTGTGTAGGTTTAAATCCTAGTCCGCACCAATGAGTTTTTCGGACTTAAGTACGGTTATATATACCACAGGGTTTTCTGCATACGTCAAAGAAGGTACTCTAAACCCATGTGAAGTTCACCAACCCGCACTGGGTTTGCGTGGTGGAGTATGGTCTACCTCGTTGTCTACGTCGTTGAGAGGGTAGGCCTGTGCCTCAACAGTAAAACTATTCTCACGTCAAGAGACAACAAGAATAACTGGATATTGTTAAGTAATACTGTGTCGTATGAAAGCCGTTTCCATAACATTTCGGTGCCTCACTCAAGGCTCTGCAGGGGGCGCCGCACGAGGTCCCGGACTATCTGTATAATTGATAAAATTCTCAACACACCACGCGACCTTCCTAGCATTCCCCAGTATTAAGGAATGACTCATTTTTTCCGAACAAAAGTTTGTAATGATTTTATAAGAATCGATGATGTTGTCAACGTTTCTTTTATTTAGTTGCTCAATATTTGAAGAGGAATTGGCAGTTCAAATATTATTTGTATTAAAAAAAAACTTAAACCACTCCGTTTTCAATTTCTTTATAAGCAGAAACTTAGACAAAATAGTAATTCCTTTCTGAACTTTAATTTCAGTCACTTGCGCAGTGATCTGCGGGTTGTGCTTTTTTAATTATTTTCTTTACATATGTATAAATAAACATACCTTGTCATCAAACATTCTAATATCTATGATATTAATATATAAATTTGGATTCAAAATAACACACCCCCGATTACTGGTTATAGGGGTTGGGTATGACACCTGAATGTTAATAATAAATAAATAAATATCTCAGACATTCACACCAATTATCCAGTCCCAAACTAGGCAGAGCCTGTGGTATGGTCACTAGATAACGGATAGACATACTTAAATAAATATATAAACATCCAAGACTTGGGTACAAATATTCATATTCATCATACGAACATTTGCCCCTAGCGGGATTTGAACCCGCAACCTCCGGCGTGGCAGTCCGAGAGCTACCCGTTCCGCCACGGAGGTCGTCAACACCTGAATGTTGTTCATACTTTTAGTGTAAAATTTTCATTAATTTTTTTTTATATCAGCTAACAATTTTGTGGATAATATTCTACCAATTTTGTGAAGTTATTTGAAACCAAGACGATTATAGATAAAACAGTACCTACTTGTATCTGTACCTACATGTGGCAATCAAGTTTAAAGGCATATCTATTTATACCGAAAAGAAAGAAAGGTCGGATCAGTAGTAGATCGGTACATACAATAGCTCGCCATAACGACACGTCATTAGCCAAACTCCAAAAAACAAACCCCGACAGAATTCACATAATCTGCGTCAAAGTTAGATAAAACGGGTAATAGAAACTGAGTGGACCCATTGTTCCAGCCTTAATGGACCACCGACCGATGCGCGGCGGCTCCACGCAAAAACCCTGACAAACATCGGCATCGGAAAAAGAATACTAAAAACTCATTTTGCCATTGAGGTAGACAGCCGAGGAATTCGTCAAAGTATTTTATCTGGAGCTTTCACAGTTCGATGGCGGGCGCAGTGTTAAATTATTGCCGGGACAAAGTTATCTCCCCAAAGTGATATTCTTTGAAACGTTAACAGAAGTTTGGTACCGTAATCTTTGGGAATCGTGAGGTTTTGTCGTCATTACTAAAGGAATTTTAGATCATGAGTCATTGTCATAGGCCTATAGTTAAAGTATATATATATAACACTTGTTTCTTAATATATGATAAGTGAATGATAATCTAATGAACGACTATTAATGACACTAATGCCACTTATACATATTCCAGCCATTCACTATAAATATCTAGAATAAATATTTTATTTGTAATAAAAAAATATTACAATAAAAGCTCTACTATGTCTTAGGTTCTTTGCAGGTATTGATGTGTTTTCGTATTTTATTGTACAGCTGAAAATTACATATTACAGTATGTAAAGTTTCCCAGCAATTACCGAAAAATTATGCAAATTTAATGAGATAAAAATTCCGAGATATATTTCCGTAAAATGAAAAATGTATTGATTGACGGAGTTCACACATTGTTAACAACGAACGTTTTACTGACATTTTCAATAAAAAAAAAAAATTTCCATTGTAACATAACATTGGTACCTAAGGTTTCAATTGGAATAAACAGACACAGTATGTCCAATACAAAAAGTTCTGGTTTCACCAGGAAAGAGAGAGATAAATCGGTTAAGGAGTTCTTGAGTTAAGAGCGAACAGACAGAATTAATGTCGTATTAATATGTAAAGTAGATAACGGTTTTTAAAATTCCTGCAATGCAACATTGTTGCATTGTACGCTATACCTATAACCGTACCTTGTCTCATGTAAATTCGAAAAAGTAGCATGTTGCTAAGACCGAAAAAAGGCGACATAACCATTGAAACTGTCTCATAAGGACAGCAGTGTCACCGAAGCGAGGTCTAGTACTGCGATAGCCTATATCGTGTTGGATATCAGTGTTAATCCTACATAGAGACGACCACACTAGCAATGGGCGCTGTCAATCTGTTGGTTACGTTAAATAAGACAGTTTGGCGATCTTAGTTAACTGAGTAATTGGATGAAGTGATATTGTATGACCAACCAGGGTCTATCAAAATACGTACTTACAGGGCCATACACTATCAGACGGATCAACTTTGGTATTTTTGATCTTTTTAAAACTATAATTTTTATTTATTTATTATATGTACTTAAAGTAAATATATTGATCATTTTAGTTTCTTGTCACATTCGCAGTTTATTATGAGTGTTATGACTTATGATTGCCATATGACCACTTGACCACTTAGTTCATCTTTTCGTTGCTACACTCCCATTTGCTAGAGGGGAAGTAGGGCCTCTTTGCCTACTTCGATTGTTTACTTCTTTAATTTAATTTACCTAGGGCTCTGCTACATAGGCATAGATTTAAGGTGCTTAGGCTGAGTATATAGGTGTAATTGTTTTTTAAATGTGTACGGCTCTGGTATTGGTGTCAACAATGATAGTGGGACAAGGAACTAAAATAAAATAATCATATATTTTTGCAATTTTCGCTAAATGTGGTAAAACATCTATTGTTCAGTGTTTGATATTAATAGCCTCCGTAACGGTTCACTACAAGTATATAAAAAATTGTTGTTATATTTTGTTCTATAAATAAGTCTAGTCGCCCGATGCTAAAGATAGCAAGCAGGTTTATCACTATATAAGTATAGTACGAGGGCCTTCAAATAAAAGAGAGAATGAGGTATATACTCCTTGGCATTTAAAAAAATACTAGCAGGCAAATCTAAGGCATAGAATACCTAATAATAATTCCTAGCCGTAATATTTAAGTATTATTAGGTCTCCGAAATTTTTACCGAACGTGCTACTAGACTGAGGATCTTGAAAATTTTGATTTGCTCGAAATATAACCATGTACGAAACATGGCTTCACCGTTACGATCCGGAAACAACATAACAGTGAATGACTTAGAAAATACCGTCTCTCCAACCCCTAAGAAATTCAAGGCAATTCGATCCGCCGGTAAGATCATAGTCTCTATATTCTGGGTCTATTAATACCTCGATCATGAAGCTCCTAGCACACCCCGACACTTCGGACAAGCGAACAGATTTAATCACCTACTACTATTACAGACATACCCGCATGTCCGTACACGTTTGTGAGTGCGCATAAACTATCGAAAGAGGGACAAAGTTATACGTCAACCATAAGTGCTTCTCTTTTGTGCACCGTGCTTTATTTTGCGGGCGACGTTAAACTGGCTATTTAGTATTCTCTGCTATATTATGTAGACTTTACATGCAGGAAAACTAAAAGAATTACGCAATGAAATACGTGAAAAACAACGATGCAAACTCGTGAAAGTTCTTCTGTTTCACCAAAATGTCCACCCCGGCGGGGTTCAAGTCCGCGGTTGCAATGACTGTCATTCAATGTGCTAGCTTTGAAACACTTGAATATCTTCCAAATTCACCAGATCTTGCCCCTAGTGATTTATATTGATTTCAGACATTGAAGGAATATCTGAGAGGCCATGTACGCTTCTACAACGAATTACCAGGGCGATTCTTAAATATGTCTGTCAGAAACCTTAAAATCAACTTTGTAAAAAGCCTATTATAAAATATACGATTGTTTGAATGACAAAGAATGTTTGAAAGCCTGGTACTAATGTTGCTTCAGCTTCGCACAATCTTTATATGATTGTATACAAACTTGATTTTAAAAGATTGAAGTTTGTTGCGCCGTTACTTCTTCACAGCGCTAATACCTAGGAAGCGGTAGTCGATAAAAATTAACGTGTATAAATGTACTTAGTGTACTCCGAAATTTGATGATGATGAAGCGGTAAGGTACAGGAATTTGTAGGTGCTCAGGAGGAAGAGTTTTTAAGTTAAAAAAAAAAGATTATTATCTTAAAGGTGATTAAGTTGAAAGTTGAAATAGTAGATTATATTACAAGGCAGCAAAATAATATTTTTACGATGAGGGTGCTGTTTTGAATCCAGAGCGGGGTGAAGGGATCTGGAGTAGAATTTTGAGCGTAGAGAGGGATGCAAAATACGTCGTCCGAGGTAAACATATTTTTGGGGCCAAGTGATACATTCTACTTTCCATCTCCCTCTATGAGAAAAATTTTTTTGTCGGGATTAGTGGGTAATGAGAATCGTATCACATTTCGTCAGCTAAAAATGTAAACCTACCAACTCCATATTGGCTGCTATTTTGTTTTGATGAACGATATTTTTTAAGCGTTAGGGTATATAACTGCACAGTAGCCATAATGGAGTTGGCAGGTTACCACGTTTAGCAAACGATTGCGTCTGTTCTAATACTTTCAGGTGTTACTAAAATACTTTCATTTTTAGAACCTATCCGCAAAATAAAATGCACTGTAAATAATTCGTGAACTGGACGACTAGGTACGTAGTTCGCGCGTTTTTAATTTTTTATATTTTTAAATACAGCCGTTGCGCCGCCCAGCTAACCGGTCAGTAACTTTTTCATACAATATTTTCGTTCGGTCTCGTTAGTCGCGGAACACTAAGGAACAATATTCATGTTCCTAATTCAAAACTTATTACCTACTACCCTCTCTGAAAGTCTCTTGGAAAAAATACCTATACGACCTAGATTTGGTTGTTGAGATCAAAACTAGCTGTATGAAGATGACCGAACAGCAAGCTAATATTTTATCTCTTCTATATTATATCACCTTACTTTGTAAATTTACGTACAGTTTTGCATATATCAGATAAAATTATGAGTTTTCACACGAGGATAAGAAGTCAGCGAAAGATATTATTATGCATCGTTATACAAAATATTTCTTTGCAATGTATCACGATCCCTGGATAGTATTATAGATGTCGGTTGAAAAGGTTAACGGTACCTGTAAATTCATAGATAAGTGAAACAGTTGCAATAGAAACTGCTGTAGATAAGATAGAATAATGAAGCAACGTTATCATGTTCTTACTTTGCTGTTCGGTCACCGTAAAAACAAATATTTTACTTACAGTTTTAAATACGGTACCTAAAATATGCACTTATTTTGATCTAACGTCCGTCTTCCCCAGGTTGACCAAGCCCAGAGTTTAAATAATTTATTGACAAATATAATCTGTTGAGAGGAAAATTACCACGATTTTTCTAATTCAAACACAGTTTACTACATTGTTAGATACCTGCATTCTGTGCATTTGTATATCTCCTCAGATAAATGCGGATTGCATTTAAAATATCTAATAAATATCTAATAAATAAAATCGTAAACATCGCGTATCTGTACATTGAAGATATTTGCAAAAAAATGGGAGGTCTAAGGATAAGTAATAGAACACATTTCAATCATTTTTGGAATATTTGTCTGTTTGTCTGTGAGTTTGTGCATGCATCACTTAAAAACTAATGAATGGATTTTGATGGACCTTTCACGGAAACATGGGGCTTAATTTAACTTAACATTTAGTCTTTATTTCATCGCCATCGGCTAACTCAATCAAAAGTTATGGGAATTTTTAGTTTTCTAATACATTACTTAGTAGGTATATGCAATGTAACAAGATTATGTTCGGTATAATTCAGATTGCGATTGGTTTAGACTACATTTGGAGCTGGAGTCTGAGTGGGAGTGGGAATGGGCGTGGGCGTCGGGGTCTGGGTCGGGAGCGGGAGTTGGAGCGGAAGTGGAAAGTGGAGCGGATTCTGTAGTCCACGCGAGCGGAGCCGCGGGCACAGCTAGTACTGTTAATAAAAATCGTTCATTGACTATCATAACACGTGTAGATGTGTTTTGTACTGATGGCTTATGTTGTGATATCGAATAGAGAAATAACAGATGTACTTATTGATTAGCGCTTTACCCATGCGCCCATACGGGATAATAAAACTAAACTCTTTAACAATCACAATTAAAAACCAATCAAGTGTTTATTGCATGGCCGGCCGCGGCCGGTGAGTCCGCTGTGCCGCTCCCATCCGCTCGGCAGGAATGTGTGCGCGATGCTCGCTCGCATGTGTGGCGGAGTCCGGCGGAGGGCGGGAGAGGACCCTGCCCGCGGCCCGCAGCGGCCAGGTGGGCCCCCATTAGCAGCGGTGGGGCTCGAGCGGCCGCTCTTCATCTTTATGATAATTATTTTCTGTTTGTTTTCGTCGAAGAATCGACCCGCCTCGCCGGCGAACGCTTCTCAGAACCAACTTCCATTGTGGTAAATTAAAGCCGCCCGGACCCCTGCCACGGTGAGAGATAATTCGACAGGATGCCGCATATTATTAATTGCACTATGACTTGTGGAAATGGAGCTTTGAGTTTAGTGAGTCATTCATTCCGGCCGCGGCGGTGTGCCTGCGGAGCCGTCGAACGACGCTACCCGCTCGCGTGGGAACCTATAACATTTGTGATTTACACCAGCCTCCACTTTACGAGCCTTTCAATCTCGAAAAATACGTATAACGATTTTCACCTCTTTTATATTCAAATTCAATTTATGGCTGTGCGTTACGTACTCCAGTTTACAGTCGCTTACGACGCAAATCAATTAAGATCTGCAGAGGTGAGCGATAAACTTTTAATTAACTGCATTGCTGTGCACCGAACTGGTACCGAGCGATCCATTCGTTAACTAGACTTTAACAAGGTAATAAATAGGGGGTTCAAGGCAGACACTAGTGACCAATAAAAAGAGAACCGTAAATAAGCCGAATGCCCGCAATAAAAAAGGGGAACCTCATAATGTTTACAATCTTGTGGCTTTATTCACTTTGTGTTCCAATTTCATGCTAAATCGAGCGGATAAAATCCTCTTTTATCAAGCAGACTCACCGTCTCGGCGGCGGAGTCCGTTCCTCCTCCCCGCCCCCCCCTGGCCGCCGTCCGACCGTCTGTCCCGCCGCCACTGCATCGGCCATCCTACCTTTATTCGGACGCTATTAAATACAAATCTACCATCAGCCCTGAATGAACCATAACGCGTTGAAAGGCCCAATTTATGATAATTCAATTTGAAGGAATCCAAATGGATCATTTTATGTTTATTATAAATTTTATTCAATGATGCCCCAACCTCACCGTCTATGGGATGGATTAAGTCAGTTTTATCATTTAAGACTTTCATTAATATAATATACTTAATAAGTTTTGGTAATGCTAATATTTTTCTTTTTTATTACCATTATAAAAGAGCTGTGAAGTGACTTAAATAAAATCTATGCCATATTTACTAAAGGTACTTTACATGTATAGACATATAAGTGCAATGAATCCTATACTCGTAGACATTTATACGCAGTAAATATTTTTCGATAAAAAGATAATTAAATCGTTAATGGAGCACAGCGATACACCATCAGAGGAAATCTTATACGAGACAGAAAATTTATTTATTGGACAGAAACTTTATAACAATGCTTATTATAAAATAGACGATTAATTAAATAAGAAAGATGTTGTTCAGCTCACTATCTTTCAATTAACAAACATTACTCGGATCGTAAAGACTTTTTTTAAATGTTGCTGGAAGTTACGCAAATAATACGTTTGCGTCATTGTCAAGTTGATACTGCAATTAGTGAAGAGGTACGCGCATTTTTCATAGCGCAGCATGTGTGAAACGCGCGTGAGGCTAAGGTGCATTGGTTAGGTGCTCGACGGGTTATTAATTTTATGGTGTCGATGGCCGCACGCACCTGGCTGCAGCGGTCACTGCCGCTGCGTCCGCGCATACCCCCCCTCCCTCCTCCCTCCCACCATACAGGGATCAATCACGTACTTACATATGTGTTCTCATCGGTTTGTAATATCTTTACAATCACCTGACATGTGTATAAAACAATTACTAAAATAAAGTGAAATGTAGAGTTCGTATGTAGATAAAGGATTTATTTTAGTGTTTAAATTTAGATCATTATAATAGACAAACTATAATTTATCCGGCAATAGACGTAGCTATTATTATTATTACACCAAAGTGATGAAATAAAATGACATCAATGATACATACAGCAACAAATAACAGCTTCCTGTAAACAACTTATCATGAACGTAAGTGTGCCATGGTCACTGGTCCATCATCAGCCTGTCAACATTCACTAATAGCCGTAGACCTTCCTATAACAATCACGTTGGAGACGTGTTGGTAATCACACTATACACTAGTCCTCGCACCCTGGCATTGCTGTTCGCATTTGGTCTGTGGCATTTGAAACCTAGCTGGTGCTGCCACTGCTATACTGCTATAGAGTGTGTTAGATGGTCACTCATAAGCAGTGACGAATTTGATTACGAAAAGTTAGAGTAGGAAAGGTACTCTGGATTCCTCCGACTACGACCGTATACCTCTTTTGTATCCCTACGTTACTTCCCTTTCCCTATAATAATGTACTGAAGTGTAGCTACAAAACAACAATTTACCAAAGACTCGCCCTATTTGTGGCTATCGATAAGGTTTCAAGACGTAACAAGTTTATCTATAAGCCCTATGTGGACAGCATTCCCCTCCTAATCGAACAGGTTGCGGGCTTGCGTACATTACAATGTAAATGGCACATTCGTCTACGGGTGCCGTCTACTCTCAATAGTCAATTCAACTACAACTCCTATTTGTTCCATCTCCAACGCTGCCTTGACGTATAAAGATAATAAGACTTTTAGTTCTAAAGCTGTAATGAATAATGTTCATTGAATGTATTGTTTTGAGAGTGCACCGTTTTAGAGTACTGGTAGAGGTTCACAGGTGTAAGCAGTACGAGACAAACGGGCGACAGTGGTGATGAGGAAATGCAAGTAATACCTACCTAACTTACAAACTATACAACGATAATTTATTTTAAATAATGTTGTACTCAAAGTATTTACTAATAAAATTGGTGAAGGAATTGATTGTGTTAAATATGTTTCCATATCTCAAAGATTTCATCTCAATCGAAGTAACTTATGTTAAGTAAGTAAGTTACAAGATGAAAATATAGGAATCCTCATACACGTAAATGAAAATGCTTTTTTTCTTTTTTAATGTATGTGTAATTCAGTAATTTGTACAATCCTTAATGTTACACACAAAACAAAATTAAACACTGATCATCATGGGCCCAGAAGACCTATGTGAACTTAACAGTGGGTATATATACTTGACAAAAGTATTAACATATATACTAAGTCATTTCCCCCCCGGAAATACTAAGGCTGTGTACTCCGAATCATTCTAATATGTTTGTGAAAGATTCAGGAACAGCGATAAAAAAATCTGTTGTGAATCATTTAATAATTATTAATTTTGACAGTCGATAAATAATAGAAAATTGAAACAAGCAGTTGATAAAAAAGGAAATATGAATAAAGGAATGAAGGGAAATATTTCAAAGCTGCATTTAAGATGTGTGCGTCGCGTTAGACGCTATAGACACACGGAGATCGCATGTGTGTTTAACATCATCGCCCGCGGCTACGAGCCTTCCATAATATAAAAGTCATAATAATGTTTTAACGTTTCGATTCGACGCGCGGACAAAAAAGAAAACAAAGAATAATCATTTAGTGAAGGCACAAATTCCAACACAAACACAGCGCGCTGATAGGCGGCTGTGAAGTAGGTGCGTTTTCGCGTTATTGACATATCATTTGATGTCATTTTAAGTTGTTACAGTTCTAAATCGATCTTGATATTGTCGTGACAACTTTGTAATATTCATACAAGTTGCTCCCGGCCTGGATGTTATATTTGTGAATTGCCCTTTGTTCAATTCCCACAGCACAGAAGACAACCCTAGTTTGGAATTAGACTAGAGTAGTTCTACTGGTAAGACTACTTGGTAAAACTACTGGGAACAGCCGATGTATATGTGTTATATATATTTAATTTATTTAATGTTTGTATGCGTTCATTCGGGAAGGCCTCCACCAGTGGACGTCTAAGGGCTGATATGATGATGATGATGTTGAATGTTGATATGAAGTGACGTGATATTGAATTATATCAAAAACAAACAAAAAAGCTGTAATTAATAATTTTGAGTAATTTTTAAAACTTCATCAAAGTCCATACTCCTCCTCCTAAGCCCTCTCCTTCTGTGTATTTATTTGTATATTTTGTATGTATACAATAAAGTTATAATAATAATAAAAGTATTTTTGGATAATTTATCGCGAGCTCGCTTTTATTCGTGTACTAAACGAATCAAACCTAGAGATGTCGAGATATTTGTATGGACTTCGGACTTTTTCTGTCAGCTATCCGGTAGTCCCGATGCAGGTTATCTTGGGTTTACCCGTAGGTACTCTAGAATTCCCCATGACTTATAAGAGTTATTTGTGTAGGTAGTACATTGAATAAAGATAAGAGAATGTATTTCAATAGATACGTGAATTTTCTCGCGTACTTAAAAATTTGCATCAAATGCTTCATCAGCAACGCGAATGAACACGTGTATTTGTTCGGTTTGAGACGAGAAGGTCCGTACCCACGGTAGGTCTTCCGAACTAACACACGAAAGATACTACAACTTTTAGGTTTTGTTAAAAAAAATTAAAGGAGCGAAAAACTAGGATGTCGTCGAAAACGCAACTTTCTTCTGGAACACATAACATGTGGGTACATATCTATACTTGCACGCAGGCCACAGCAAGCTTGCATTGACGGGCGATAGTGGCCGCTGACCATCAGATGGACTATTTGCCCGTTACAGTCAAAAGTTAATAGATTTGCACGTCATACACAGCATGCTGGTTTCGCAAATTATTGTTAGGTATTGTTACTTTCGATAGGGGTAAACAAAGGACCTATGTGTAAAAAGTCAAAACCACAAAAAAAATCATGTCATTTGTATTTTGTAAATATGTATATTGTAATATTTTTTATCTGGGCTTCAAATTAATGATAGATACTTACCTTCCATTCAATACATATTAAAAAGTATTTTGTCTCCAAAATTGTGCCTACGATTTGCTTGAAAATTCGTATGTGGTTATACTGGGTCTACAAAAAAATACAGAATATAATACAGAAATACCCATTGGTCCGGTAAAAATCGGCAATCCATACAACACATACAAAGGGTATTAAAATTGTGGATAAAACGACATTTTCTCAAAATTTTTTGAAGCAATTAATTTATCATATAGTAAGAAGTTGCCGTGTGGTTCCCGGCTTAGAAAAGAGCTACCCCTATCTTTCCCGTGGGTGGCGTCAAGGCGACTAAGGGATTGCACCAGGGACGGGCAGCAGCGTTCTCCTGTGTGTGTATGTTAAGATAATTACTGCGATTACCAATCCGCCTGCCAAGCGTGGCGATTATGGCAAATCCCCCAAAGGACAACTTACCAAAAGTGGTATTCTATTAGGGAGGCCTATGTCCAGCAGTGGACGTATTTAGGCTGATGATGAATGAAGAAGTTTTAGACCAAAAATAATTTTGTTACAAATTTGCATGTGGTAAAGACAGCTGTGGTAAAGGTTTATTTACCTGTCTATAATACAGTAATACTAATTGGTCCGAAAAAATCTGCAAACCGTACAATCTATACCTGTACAAAATCATCATCATCATCATCATCAGGTTATTTATATCTCCACTGCAGGAGAACAACCCTCTCTCATCTACCGGAGACAGACGGAGGATTTGGCCTACACAAAATGTATTCCCTTAGTCGCCTTGTACGACATCCACGGGAAGAGTTGGAGTGGTCCTATTCTACTCTACCGGAAACCACACGGCAAAATAATTAAAAATAAATAAATATTACATATACTCACTTGTCTAATCCCTAATGAAATTATAATTTTATTAAATTAAAAATGTGCCATTTGTTCAGAAACAGTTGAAGAGATTACCATCAAGGAAGACTGTTCACGTCCTTTAATATAAATCACATGACGTCTTAGTTTCAGTTTAAAAATACGGAATAGAATTCATTAAAAAATACAAAGATAAATTTGCAATTCAACAAATATCTTATGAATATAAACCGTACATGTATAAAATTTCGACAGCTGTACTGGACAACTTCTTTTTGTAAACATTTTCACACAAATGAATTACATCGATCTAAGTGTGTGACGCCATGTGTGGTAGTCATTTGTTTTTAAGTTTCGACTTTCTATTACACAATTTTTTTTAATGAAATCCAAACTACACGATTAAAAATTTTCGATATTTAGTTTTTGGAATCTTTGGTTGTTTTAATAAAACAAATTTTCCCAGTAAAATTGGTCAAAGCAGTCAGTGAGAAAGTTGTGCGGTGTGGCCGAATCCGTTATTTAGTTTACCTTTATATTTCGGAAATCACTGCCTCTTTGACTTAGTGGCTTGGACGTTGGACTCGAACACTAGAAGCCGTGACTTCGATTTGGTCGCTATCTGGATGTTATTTGTATATTAATTATATTCAAGTGACAGACAGACATATAAATGGACAAAAAGCTTTGCTGTAAGGGTTGCCCTAATAGTACTTTATGAATGTTTAAAATCTATATCATCATCATCATGTCAGCCCCTAGAAGTCCACTGCTGGGCATAGGCCTATATCAAAACAAATATAATATATTACTAGATCTAAGTTAATAATATACAGTCTGAAAGTCCTCTAGGAGATAATCTCCGTGACAGCCTTTATAAATATTTTAAAAATTTTCCTCGTATTCAAATGACGTAGGCAAAACTGCATATTCAAAGTTTTCTTTGAGATTTAGTCTTAATGATAAGATTTTATGAACGCGCAACTCAAATACTGATCACAAAAGCGTATAAATACAAAAGCGAACGACGAGGAACGTTTTAGCACCTCCATAAAAACCAAAGCGAAACTGCGCTCAATAAATTAATAACTCATCGTCAAATACCTCCAATTACGGGACAATATAAAGCGGAGTCAAGCAGGTAAACAAAATAGAGCTGTTATAAATTTTACAAGAGCGGTGGAGCGCCCACACTGCCTCTCGACCGCATTATGCAGTTTTTTTCCTCAGTTTTTGCTCGTTGGCATTCGCTTTGTGGCTATACTTCCGTCGGTACTTTTTTTATGATGGCGCTAACTTTGGACACAAAAGATTTAATATACGGAGCAAAATAGGGCGTTAGCGCCACCACCCGCCTCGCTTATACAGAGTGTGACAAAAGTTTGACATTGACCTGCTGAACAACTGACTATCGTTCTAAGAAAAGATAATTAAATGGTGAAAATTATAGGAAATTATGGAAGTATTGTGGAAGTTTTCAAATTGTATTTGTGACAAAGTTTCGGATTGAGCATACAGCCTAAGTAAAAGTGTTTGTCTACACAGGGGTGTGTAGCATACAATGTATTTGTATTCTTCTCTCCACTAAAATAAAGCGTTAAATGTTGTCTATTTTACGAATATTTTTCGTAGCTGTAGCTCTAAATTGGGCTTATCTATGTTTGTATATTACTTAAAATATTCAGTAGATGTGATGGCGTCTTCCATAGTCAGTGGAGTGGCCTAGTCCTAGTTATTCGATGGGTTAATAGATATCAGGTATTGCTTTCCCAAGACCTTGACTTAGTGCTCGGGTTACTCCGTCGCGTGATCGTAGACCAGTCCACAATGAAAGTATTTGCCGGCCGGCACTGAAATCACTGCATTTGAGTCTTATTTGCAGATAGAGGTCCGATCCGTCCTCGCGGGTGTTGTAGACATACCCACATAGTAAAAAGAATGCAATACTCGAAAAGTAGATACCTATACCATAGAATACCTAATAATACCCTATACTTCATTCACGGTAATAACAGCACAGTCCACTGTACATTACCCTATATATACCGTTTAAGATACTAGTTTGAATGTAGGTTTGTTAGATATTTCTGAGATTAGTAACAATTGTGTGTTTCACAAATCAGACACCACCATCACTACTTTAACCACAACATTCTGAACTAGACTTATTAACATTACACTACACTTTACTCTCACGTGACTAAAAAACTGCTGACTAAATTTTTATTACCTTTTTAACTTTTAACCTGTATTTTGAATTACAATAATTATAATTTTTTTTTTATTTCTTTTGTTAATTTGCAAATATATAGTTGATTTCTTGAATTAATTCTTTCGTGTGTTATTTATACTTCGAATCGTATCGTCGACTCCTCAGTACGGGTTCTGTCTTTCTATTTTAGGTCTAGTTCTGTTAGTAAGTTTATCCTTTCAGTAAAATCCTTTATATTAATTTTGTTATGTCTTCTAAGATTGTGCACTTAAGTTCAATAAATGATATTTTACTGATGTATGACTAGATGTAAATTTATTTATTTTTTATTATGTATACAAAACAGATTACGGCCATAATAATAAATAATATACACACATTAATAATGTACTGATTCTGTACGGTAACACACAGTGAATGACTTTATGTATATCTACACAGCACGATTAATAAATGCAGAAGTCGTTACAATTATTTTAAACACCATAAAAATAAATGAAGATAATATTCAAAGGTGTGTTTAAGCTATAATAAGATCGGAAAAAACTTATAGGTAACATAAACAAATTAATTTAGGTTGTATAAAATATGGAAGTATAACAAGTGCATCTAATAATGACGTCACCTCGCTTAAGTAACAGCGCACAATGGACGATGCACAATGTCCACCGTCACAATGAGCTACGGTACTTCGCATACTTAACAAAATGCGTATTTGCGTTATCTTATTTCGTCTTTGTGCGCCTGTTAACTTTCCCTTAGCCTCGCTGTCATTTTTTGCACTGCGGTGTAATATCGAAAAGTTCTGTTTGTTTTTGTCTGCTAAGTTAGATAAACTATTGTCCTGCTAGCGCCAGCGGCATACCATAGAGGCTTCTGTACTTGGAAATTATATTATCTACTACTTACATTTGGAATAGCTGTAAGCATTCGTAATAAGGTTAAAAGTCCAGTACAGAGATTTGTTTCGATTTTGTCGAACTTTTATAGAAATGAGTCGGTGTTAGTCCTTTTCTTCGTTTACAATCGATGTTAGGTGAATGTTATCAAGTTATCTGTGAAACGTTAGAAGGTAGCGGTCAATGTATTAATGTATGATTCATGCTCTCTGTCCAGATGAGTCAATCTTTTTTGTTACGTTTCCTTTTTAAATCAATAAGTGCATTTCAAAAGACAATTCACCTCCACAAACATGTTACAAAAGTTATGCGACGCCAGAAGCTATTGTATAAAAAAATAATTGATATAATAGCTAAGTTTTACTAATACATTAAGAAATACTTCCTGAAAAACGTTTTATGACTTCTGACGTCTTCGTCGATAAACATGTTGCGTTGATGTCTTTTGTATAAGCGCGCGTTCTAACGGGCACGCAGGATACCTATATTATACTTCAACCTTATTTCCTGTTAATTGCTTATACGATTACAGAAAGGCGACACGTATGTATGTATGTATGTATGTATGTATGTATGTATGTATGTATGTATGTATGTATGTATGTATGTATGTATGTATGTATGTATGTATGTATGTATGTATGTATGTATGTATGTATGTATGTATGTATGTATGTATGTATGTATGTATGTATGTATGTATGTATATGTGTATGTATGTTTTTGGATCATATAAAAATTAAAATAATACGTTATCTACGTGATTCGTATAAATATACGTAATAATAAAGACTTTCTATGGGTAGGTTCTTTACCTTACTTTACTTACCCTTTTCGTACACCTTTATATCTCAATTTTGAGCCATAACAACCGGAGATCTTTAAAATAACATTGGAGCTACAATTCATAGAATGAATCAGCGCATCGACAGGCACCAATTAGGTTTCAGAGCTGGAAGATTGGTCGTTAGTTGGAAAGCGGATAATTTCTTTATCGGCGCGGAGGGAGCGCGGGAGGTCCGGCCCTCCCTTTGCTCTTTGCCGACGAGCCTCATAAACACTTAACGATTTAAGCTATGATTGTAGAAGAGTCTTTAGCAGAGAGTTGAACAAATGTACTGAATAGAGCTTTTAAGGAGCTAAGATTTTCTTATTGGACTCAATTAACATGAATAACATGATAACTATAATAATACTCATATTACCTTAACCTAAAAACAACTTGTTAAAAGAAACAGTTTGTCTATAGTTCGGTTGGTTGGAGCTAGTCAAGTTCTTCTCACCGAACGAGCAAGCCTGGCAAGCAAACCTACCTAAGCCTCATCTAACTCTCAACATAGCTAAAAGGCTCATAAAGAAACTATTAACAAGTCATCATCTTTACTTTAAGGACTGGTAGTACGAAAACAAGATTTTCAAAATCGTGAGTAAATATTTGCTCGTCTGACCATTCCTAATACCAAGCAGAGAGGAACAAAAAACACGTTAACAAGAAAGGTCCTGTGGGAGCGGCCGTGGGGTGAGAACGAAATACAGTAGATGTACGAGTGTGAGCAGGATAAGGTATGCCACGCCCACAGCCACCCACGAAGCCGTAAACAGTCCAAATCCTTTGCACGCATTCATGTATCCCAAATCGAAATCGCTTCGAGCATCGCCCACCCTTTTCCCACATAATAAGTGCACTTAAATTTTGATTCATAAAGCCTACATTCCCTTGAAGGAACTAAATAAGTTATTCCGTGATGTTCTCGTTTTTTGATCGGGATCGTAATGATAAATAACTCCAAGAATAAGTCCATTTGAAATATAATAATTGATTCTGATGTCTTAAGCACAACATCCTGGCGTGAATATCGTTAACTTGATTCTATAGACGATGTTTTATTGTGATACCTATTGTTTTATTGTTTCTATTTTAAACTCGTAGTTTTTGTATGTTGTTTCAATAGGCTGATATGAATAGATTAATATCAGATTACATCTCAAACATGCATTTATTCTGATACTATTAGTAAATATAACCTAGTAACATGTACATCAAATAACACAAACATGAATTAGGGACTGACAGTTGCATATAAACTTTTCATTTATATTATCTCTGCGATTAATAGAAGAATTATTCAAAGATAGGACTATTCGATAGGTACAAACCTTGTTTATTACAACATACTAACAGTAACAGTATAACAAAATTCCTTCTCTTTGCACAAAACTCCCGTTTTCGTGGAGTCAGTACAGGGACTACCACCCCGGTTAAGAATAAGAATCGTACATTATAGACATACCATTTCAAGTCGTCGGTTCATCTAGTATGGGGAAGTCTCACGGTCTGCCTATATTACGTATATGCAACGATGACGAAGGTATAAATGTATACCTAAGTTATAGATAAGATGGACCAGTTTCAATCGTTTTTTTCTCTACGTATTAAGAAAATTTTCACCATGTTTTTTTTTATAAAATCGCCATGATGAACTCATAATATTTATGCGGCCAGAATCCGTGCCAGGTGGTCTGCCTGCACCCACACCAACCCAAAAACCGCTGGAGGTAGGTAAAAACAAAAGCATTAGACCAAAAAGTATCAAAGACATTCCGTCCAAAATGGCCGGCCCTTGTTCCGAGCCCGCCAACGACAGGCTATAATTTGTGCATCCCATCGACACATAATTAGAGGGAACGTGACGCAATAAGTTGCACATTCCCACATGGTCACGGCAAGGACAGAACACGTAATTTTGATCCATTATTTTGACCGCAAATTGTGGATCGTCACACCGTATGTATACGCGTCGCACACGCACCACGGTCCACAGTCGTGGGAAGCTGAGTCCACTAGTGTGACGATCGAGGAGACGATCGCCGGCTACCTGCTGTGGTGACGCATAACCATACGTGACTACTACTTGTGCATTTGTATGTTGTATGTAAAACATTGACCGGTGCCCTCCAGAGTTCCAGCGTTAAAAGAAGATGAAAAGTGAGGTACTTATGTCTTTTCCCAGAAAGACTAAGGCACATGGTCCAATTATTTCGAATACGCAAAAAGCATGTAGAACACGTTATATTCTCCTAACGATAAGGAGCGAGTGACATTGCATTCAAATTGTTTATCTGCTTGCTAGCGACATATACATACCTACGTACCCAGTTTCAATAGATTAAAAATCCCTGTTGCAAATCGGTATAACGAAAAAATTATTAACCGAACCGACAACCTTAGACGACTAAAATGCTATCCGACACACATTAATAATTTGCCTGCAGGCTAAATCCCATTTATTATTGGCCAAATTGGTGTTATGTATCAAATGGCATTCTATTTTATCTGCCCTATAATTTAACTATATCGGGTGTTATATGTGACTCGAATATTGTGGCTATGAATTGTAGTGTAGTTGAGTTATTATAAAAACTACATTTAGATTTATCCTCCCGTAGCATGTATTTACCAATTCATTCCTATGTCACCCATTAATACCTAGGTTATAATATGTTGTTTTCAAAATGTTACACACGCTACATATACCAATACCGCGCCAAGTAGTCCGGTCTCTAAGCCAACCTTAAAGAAACATGTAGGTATAGTTTCTAAATATAAATATAACAAAGTACGCATTAAGATAGTTGTGTCTCATATTAATCTTAATGTTATGAATAGGTTACAAATTAATCAAGAACGGAGTAGTATAGAACGGTATTGCGTGCTTTGCCTGTGTACGATAATGGTTCCATTAGATTCAATCATCATCATCAATAAGTATTGGTCCCTGTGATTGGGTGACGTCTTAATCATTACGGTGGGGCACAGATTGACATAAAACTTAGAGTGACTTAGGTTTAAGATGATAAAGAAGAAATCCGTAACTATCAAACGGTGAATGATGATGAGATGCTGATATTCGTTTACATTCCGAAATATGAACTGAAATGTTAAGAAAACTATTTTATATGGAAGACAAAATAGTTTTACCGATAAAATATTATCTTATGTATCTTCATCACAATGTTACCATCTTTTTTCAATTTGATGTAACTCTACAAACACACACACATCTAGCTAAAATATTTTATAACTTTAAAATTATCATTTTATCACCGACATTAGACACTACCTGTTAAACAGAATTACGACAAAAACAACTTAAACAAGAGGCCGACGTTCCGTCTGCCTCGCGCGCTCAGAACAAATAAAATGTAAAAAGGTGAGCGATGCATTAAGTGCATATAAACATGTTAGTGTAGTGTCAATATTTGCGGATGCTTTCCCATGGGAACCCGCGCCTTCGCTTGTGACGCGTTCGCTAAATCATTTGTGTAGTGCGTGCATCTCCCGATTTCCTTTTTTGCTATTGAAATGTCAATTTCTTTAGCCCACAGCGCGGGTTTCGCTCATTCCTAAACGTTTAATGAACTTTCTTTGTAAGATGCAAGGGCTTTAAGTTTAAGTTTTCTTTTTATAAAATTCCGTCAGAGTTGTTTGCGAGAACTTAAAAAGATTTAAATATATTCGAAATTTTGAAACTGTGCCGTTGGGTTTGTTGCCACTTCTTCCCCTCGATTATACAGGTGGAAGTGGAGTAGTAGGCAGAATTTGACGTCAAAAAGAGAATAATGTATTCCAATTTTGAAAATAAATATTTTGATTTTGATTTGTTTTGATCAGAGAAAGACAGCCGCCGCTTTGGTGAGTTTTAACAGAATCAAATTTTTAGGGCTGCCTTTATATTATGTCAATTGTCACATTAGGCAAATAAGTCGCGCAAAAGCGAGCTGAAGTAGTAAGGAAATGCCTTCACATCACTGTGACTGCAGTGCTGCTTAGTCGCGCCGGCTATCACTAACGATTTGTTGACGATTGTCGTAGTTGAACTAACTCGCCGTATTTGTGGGATGGTTTAAATACGGATTTCAACGGAGAAATTATTGCTCTTGTTATTTTTGTTACTGCTCCGACGCCATCGTCGTTGTGTACATAAACGGACGAGGTAATACTGGATAGATCCATTGTATCGAAATCGGCTGGCTTGGTTCACGTAATCACCGCGATTTTCTTGCAGCGCTGCGCAGCGCAGCTAAATTTTTATTCAAACTTTGCCGCATTTTACTTTTAATACATACAGTGTCGCTGATGTTCTAACCCTGCGTAAGTCAATTTTGACCGTTAGAACTTCAGCGGCTATAGTCCATGTAGATGAACAAATGAACATTGGAAAAAAGTTCATTAGGAAAACTCTTCGCGCGGGAAAGAAAACTTACCCACGCAAGCCAAGCCGCGGAGACCACTACTAGTTAAAAGTACAATAAGTCAGATATCCAACTTCGGAAACTAAGAAGAAACAAATGAATTCAAAGTCAAAAATTCTGGTCGAGTGTCGATCGCGCGATGATCACGAATGTTTGTCGAGTGATGTCAGGAGCCGACCTGAACGAGATAAGGTAATTGTGAATGCGTGTAGCTGTCGCTTGGATATATTGCCGAAGGATGCCGATGATGTACCTTCAGATCCTTTTAACAGTCTTACTATATTGAGTCACGTCATTATTTAAACTTTATACTGTGGTGAGAATCTTTGAATCTGATTTTGATTACGGAAAACTAAACTAACTAAGCGCAGTCAATTATCACTTGCTGTCCTCAACTTGCTGGATATAGTCTCGTAAGGGAACATAATACATATGTACGGATGTATATTACATTTATCTGCTTTTAATATACATCTATTTCAGACTTAGTGAAGGTATTTTCAACTTCCTATGTATATAATGTTTCTTTTATGTTATTTTTACTTCTACTTCTGCTAAGCGTGGGATACCTGTGATCTATTTTTCTGTGTCACGCTTTTTGATTCCCATAATAGAGTCAATAAAAAGCGTGTTCACTAAAAAAAAACTTGTTGTCAAATTAAGCTCGTGAGATGCCTATCGTTCCGAATCACTCCACATCACAAGTATCTGAGGTGGTATCGGTGCAACCGTGGCGCGACACATGTCCCTATATGTTCAGTGGGTGCAGGTAGGTACCTGCCTGCGATGGAATGCCCGATACGCAGCTATAATGATGTTAAAACAAACTGTTAGCCTGTCATTAACGCGACTCACAGCCCAAATGCGGGAGACCCATTATAAAAATTTGTCCCATCCGTTTCGGCCCAAATTTATGGTTATCGAGCTGACCCGTTTTCTTGGACCATCGAAATTTTATTGCCTCAAGATTAGAGTGGGAACGGTGATAACGATGTTTTTGGATTGGGATACTGCGTCGTTTAGGTGCAGGCGATGAATGAACACACGCTGAGCATACCTAACAAATTGGTATGATACACTTTGTACACTGTTGTTTGATAGATATATTTTTACTGCACACATTAACTTATTAATAATACATTATTTTATTTTTGTCAGGATCGTGCAATGTGGCAATATATTGTTTCTGCCTACCCTTCTGGGACCAAGGCGTGAGCATTGTATGTATATATGTTATTTTATATACATATATTTCGAAGTCTACATCACAGGAATCCTGTCTGATCTAAAAGTGACACTTAACTTTTTTCTATTTTTATTCTATATTATTTATACCTCAGACTATAAATCTATGATTTATTCCTTTCTTTCCTTTGTTTAGGCTTTCTGTTCTACTTTGGCAAGTTTAGCATTTCAATTTATATATTTTTTACAATACAAGCAATTTAGAAAAGGAACCTTAAATCAACGTGACTAAGCTGATCTTCTTAAATCTGAGAACTTTACACCTTCGAACCAAAAACCTTGCTAAAGTTTACTATCAACTTTAGTAAGGGAAAATATTGAATTAAAAAACTGTCTAAGATTGGCTCAAAAATACTGAGCTGCCAGAGCCTTAAACACATTTAAAAATATTAAAAAGTTAGACGAGGCCTCATAAAACGAACGGATTATAGCTGTTGTATTGTTACATAAAATTAGTATTTACAACTTTGTCTTAACCACTTATTAATTACTAACTTCCCTTAATTACAGACATATTTTTTATATTACAGCCTTCAATGTAATATAAAAATTCAGGTTTAGTGGCGTGTTTATTGGTATAATTTAATACCACGTACATGCAGCACGTAACACAGGAGCCAACAAGCGGTTTGGTCATAATGTATTGTATTTTATGGACGTGGCCTGCTGTATGCAAAACTTGCCTTCAATAATCTCACGTACAACGACCAACTTACATTTACCATTCACAAAAGCTTAGACTTATCTATTCTAAACCTTACCACCTCGAATTTACATCACCTGATATGGATAACTTCAGATTTCATATGAACACAGGTGCACTTAACGTAGAGTCGAGTACTCGACGCTCGCGTCAATAAGTTATTATTTCTGCAAATATTCCAGAACCACATATAAATGTGTGTACATTATTATTTAAACTTCATTTTATTACTTCTTGAGAACTGTCCATGTAATAAATATCACTAGACGTAACTGTTTATTGCGACATTAATTTCAATTATTACATTATCAATAACGTAACGTTATGCAACCTGTTTATCATTCATTATTGTAGTAAGGGCATTATTTCTCTATTTGTAAATAAATCATTAAGCCCGTCGAAATTAATCAAAGAACAACATTGAAAGCTATTTGTTGTTTTGTAGAGCATGAACCAAGTCCATGTTGTCGAAACTTGATTTAATAAAGTTGTTTTCAGTTTTTCTGATTACTTGTGACTAGGGACGAAACTAAAAGATAATCGTCAACAGCAAGTTATCGTTATTTTGTACGATAATGGTGATCTTAAAAAATAGTACGATTCATAACATTACTTTAAAACAATATAAAACTATGTTACCACTTCTAAGTTTGATTTTGGCTAGAAACTATCAAAAAACAATAAGCCATCTTTCGTAAAATTCGGTTAGGTGGTGTTAGGGCTTCAAATAAACTCGGTCGCAGTGTTCCATAGCTATACTTTACTATACTTTCTTTGCAGTCACTTTTAAAGTGCACTTTGTATTCTCCCAGACCAGACCTGGACAGTACTCTTTGTTAGGAATTAGATAAGGACATCACAATTCAACATCAGACTAGGAGCAACTGGTACACAATGTTGTATCCCCGTAGTTTGAATCGAACTCACGTATTCTGACGTTTAAGGAAACTACCAAAACATTAGACTAACTAAAATAGAAAATGTCTAAAACGATGACATCCGAATGATTGTAAAATTGTTCATTGAACAGGTGTGTTATGTGAACAAACGGTACAATAATCTCGATAATACGACAATAATAGTAAACATTCTATAACAAGGTTACTTATCTTTGCGGAAAACCGCAGTGCTATAAATATCATCAGTTGTTAGTTTAAGTGCACCATAATACTATTTCAATATACTTACTAGTAACAAACGAAATTTATTTTATTTTAAATAGAAAGTCTGCTTTTAGCTGGTGCTTCCATATCACTAGTCGACTTGCTTATTTTATTTTAAGAAATTGTCTAGTCTGTTCTTAAACATGTTTACTGATGTGGCAGATACAACAGATTCTAGCGAATAGTTCTTAAAAAATAACTTCTAGCGTTCAGGTTAGCATTGGATCTTTGTAATCTCATATTATATCCTCTGAGTCGTTCAATGTGGTTTTATTTCAAAAAGATTTCATTCCACATATTTTCCCAGCAGATGAATGTTGTAGAATTACAGACTCATTTACAGACTGCCTACAAGAACTATTTGAAACATAGATATTTGAAACTATTTTTAGCATAAAAAAAAGATAAAAAAAGCGTTGTTGTTTTTTTAATGAATGACAGTTGTCAGTTTTGTACTTCGAATTTTATTAATTTGAACGCCGAGTGGGCGTGTTGTCGTAACTTGGAACTAGGAATGGCTTTTGCTTTTCATTAAACGCAATTTGAAGTTTATTACAATTTCTCCAGCTTTAGGCAAAATTTTTGTAACCGTAAAAAGTCATAGCGCGAATATATACCCGACACAGATTAATTTTTCAGTGAGACACTATATTTAGCTCCTAAAAAATACAAGGAATTTGGAATTTGAATTTGGAATGTCCGTATTTTTCTCCTGAATAGTCGTATAAGTAACAACCGGCCAGTGTCATAGATTTTTTTTGTTCGCAATCAGAATGGGAATGAAGTCTCGTAATTAATAAGTATTTGAAACTGGAATTGTAGTGTCGGAAAAAAGTAATTCATTCTTTGTTTGACCACTCAGGCACGGTGGGCGACAAAGTAATTTAATACATTATAATGTTGTTATTTAGTTTCGAACGTGGTAGCATCAGTTCTAAAAGGTATTGTCCCCTTCTGATATTAAACCGGTAATATATTAGAACCTTCCTATATGGTACTGACCTCCATATGACTAAATCTCTAAAACACCTTTTCCCAAAATGACTGATTTTCTAAAAGGCTTTGTTTCTGAATGTCGGAAATGAAACTGTTAAAACTGTTAATAATAATAAAAGCTTCAAATTTCCGTTTATTTTCGAAATAATTCTTCTTTTTTTGCTCGTTAAAGTAAGACTTTTATGCAAGTAGGTACGTAAGACCAACTCGTGGTCACGTCAAGAGCCCATCACTGCTATCAAGCGGTCACTTTGATTGTTTCATTGCGCCCTGTCCCACTGACAGTATGACGAATGGCCCGATGCGACCCATAGATAATACACAAAAACGCGTCCTCCTAACCCGGCTGGTGTCCTGTCACCGTCAAAAACGAATAAGTCCTAATGATCGATCGGTAGAGCTTTGTTTTGGGCCTTTTAAAACAAGCGTTATCTCGTATTAGCCGACTGGGCCCCTTACCTGTTAAAAGGTGGCTGAATTTGTCAAATGTTGCGCCTTAGATTCCTTTGTGACTTACGTGTCGTGGATCACTTACAAGTTTATCGCAATGCTTAAAGGATTTAGTTAAAACTAAAGTTAAACTGTTAATAAACTTCTAGTTAATCTTGGTTGAATCTAATCGACCAATAGAATGGTCTTATTTATGAATAGAGATGACTTTGATTGAAATATCGATTTTGTGTAACTAAAAACCAAAAGTGAAAAAAAAGTAAAAATTGCAAATGAGTACGTGTCATGTGGTTCCCGGCTTAGAATAAGGCCACCCAATCTTCCACGTGAAAGCGTTCTCCTGTACATATAAAGATCATTACTGCGATCACCAATACGCCTGCCATGCCTCCCTCAAAGGACAGCCCACAAAAATTGGCATTCTATATTCGGGGGGGCTTATGTTCAGTAGTGGACATATTTCGGCTAATGATGATGATGAAATGGTACACTTAGGTTCCCTTGGTATATTGATACACGAAATTTTATGAAGGTTACCGCTGTGAAAAAGAAACATCGCAAGAAACTTTCAGCTTTGGATTACTATAATAATCCAAACATTGTTTGAAGCTAAAACAACATCAACACTAGCGAAGAGGATCTACTATTTCATAACACCAAGCATCTTCGTAATTTAAACAATAATCTTATTCTTTTTTTAGAAATAATATATTAGTTTTCATATGATAATATTGATACCACACACATCACATACAAATACAATACTCGCCTAATTTAAAAAGGTTTATAAACTTTCTGCTCTTATATAATTATAATTACTCTTAATCCGTCACTTTGCGCGATCCTGACACACCTCACTAGCCTCATTCACTTTCATCAACCATCATCTCTATCGTCTCTGCCCAGGGCGTGAGCATTATGTATGTATGTATGTATGTATGTATGTATGTATGTATGTATGTATGTATGTATGTATGTATGTATGTATGTATGTATGTATGTATGTATGTATGTATGTATGTATGTATGTATGTATGTATGTATGTATGTATGTATGTATGTATGTATGTATGTATGTATGCATGTATGTATGTATGTTATTCCGTGGGGTGGAGACCTGGTGACCTGGAAAACAGACTATGTCTAGTTCAGGCGTCAATCTCCACGAAACAGGTTTTCTGATTTTATAAAATGTCAGTTGATTTTTTTACTTGTGATACCTTATTGTGGAGAACTAAATAAACATATTGTTAGATAAACAGATGTCACAACTAAATAGTGCTTTAAAATATTTATTTCACTCGATCGGCTATTCCAGTTAGAAACTATGCATTTTAAAGCTTAGCAAGTAACCCTTGTATATGATTTATTGACTTTAATAACTGTTAAGGGCCATAATAACAATCCAGGCTAAAAATAGATGCAAACATTTACATAGCATTTAATGCGGTGTATATATTTAGCAATGTAGAGCAGGTAATAAAGTTAGATTAGTTATTTATAGACACTTATTAAAGGACAAGTTACAGTTTATGATCTTACTCCTTCGATGATATGAAAAGTAGTTCTAAGAAGTTGCTTTTTAAGTGTATTATTAAGGACGAAAACAATCTGTAAAGTAAGTACCGTCAGTGGCCTATCATAAATGACCAAGTTCGTTCTAATTTTAACTTTAACATCATTGGATAAGGTGCTAGGACTGGTAGTTAATTCGAAATTACCACTACCACTACAATCAGTATTCCTGTAGATGTAGAAACGTAAGCCGCGACTAAGTGAGGAATCCAGATGACGGGTAGAAGAAACTTCTGTGCCTTAAACTCTATGTGAAAGTATTTGAGTAATGATCACCAACCTGCCGAACCAGCAAACTGATTAGTATTATAACTTTAGAAGAGACAAAGTCCACCATCACCTAGACTTTTAAAGCTATTTATAAATAAATAAATCAATAAATAAAATCGTAAACTTCGCGTGTCTGTTCATTGAAAATATTTGCAAAATTAATTTTGGGGCGTATAAGAATAAGCAACAGAACACATTTCGATCATTTTTGAAATTTATGTTTGTTTGTCTGTGAGTTTGTGCACACATCACTTAAAAACTACTAAACGGATTTTGATGAACTTTTGACAAAAACATGGGGCTTAACTTAGCATTTAGTCTTTATTTCATCGCAGTCGGTTTATGGACATTTTTAGTTTTCAATTACATTAGTGGGTAAGGTTAGTATGCAATATATTGCACATAATAGTATTTCCGTACTTTCAGATTGCGATGAGTTTGGACTACATTTGGAGCTGGGAGTGGGCGTGGGCGTGGGCGTGGGCGTGGGCGTGGGCGTGGGCATGGGTGTGGGCGTGGGCGAGGGCGTGGACGCGGGAGCGGGAGTGGGAATGGGAGCGGATTCTGTATGTCACGCGAGCGGAGCCGCGGGCACAGCTAGTATTACATATAAACATATACTTGTCTAATGTCTAAGTAAGTACTAGGATTTTCTCTTGTGCTATAGAAATTAAACAAGGATAGGACAATTCACAAATATACATACAACACCTTGTACACATTGTACAAATTTGTCTATTCTCAGTGGGAATCGCACCCACGACCTCTGGCGGTCATGTCCAATGACCAAGCCACTAAGCCAACGAGGTGGATTAAAATTTGTTATTATAAACTACTCGCTTTTGCACGCGACTTCGTCCGCGTCTGAGATATTTTACCTATTCTACCTTTTCCACATTCCTATTATACCTATTCCAGGACCTAACCTATATGTGTGCCAAGTTTCATCCTGATCCGTCCAGTGGTTGAAGTGTGATTGAGTAAAAAAAAACATCCAAACTTTCGCATTTATAATATGAGTGGGATGGGATAGAGGGTATTTTATTGTTACGTACACAAACTTTGGCAGTTACATCTACAGGTACCTGGAGATGGACCAATAAACTTTTTTTTGTTAATTATCTAGTCTTCGAGAGAAACGATAAAACAGTAGTCTTAATTTCTTTTTTATATATGCTGTAAACGTTTTATTTGCGACTACTCGTGCAATGTTTTGATGGTCAGCATTTTTTTTAAATAAGATTTATACATTACGAGGAAATGCTCTTTTAGAAATCGATACTTTCGTTATGTAATGTTAAATTGTGAGCACTATCTATTAAATCAACGATTATTACAGATTAAATTCTTATACACTTAAGTAAAAGCTCCTTCATTTTCATTTTATTATGAAGTTCTAAAACTAATTAAAGTTCTAGGCAGTATTTAGCATGTTAATGGTGCAATTCTATATTTAACTAATTACGCTGGCTAATATTAAACGGCAGCAGAATATTCAAAGTTCTAGATAAACCGAGCTTAGGTTTCAATAATAGTATTTAGGATTACTTCAACGTCTCAGATTATGTATCTATTTTTAATGTTGTGTCTTTGTGAATAAATAATGTATTTACTTACTTTTTTACCTATACATAGATATATTTACTTACTGACTAGACTATTGTTACACAGCATTTGCCTTGGTTAGTCGAGTGTACTGCGGGAATTCGAAATTTTCCTTAGGTTCAATGTAACCTTTTACAGACTGAGTACCCATGGCGGAGAGCAGCGCGGTGGATTTTACGTTGACAAATTAATAATTCATCATCATCATCAGGTTATTTTTGTCTCCACTGCAGGAGCACAATCCTCTCTCATCTGCCGGAGACAGACGGAGGATTTGGCCTACACTCCTCGCGCTGGCCAGATGGGTTGGTGAGGCCTGATTGATATTTTATAATGTATTCCCTTAGTCGCCTTGTACGACATCCACGGGAAGAGTTGGAGTGGTCCTATTCTACTCTACCGGAAACCACTATTTAATTATATAATCATCTTTAAATAAGTCGGAATAAAGTTTAAAAGCGGAGCGGCACCTTTGCTGCTATCTGCTGTATATATTTTATATACTTCTACATAAGCAAAAAATGTCAGCAAAAAATCTGCCGCGCTGCTCGGCGCTAGGTCTTTGCTGACTCTAAGTAATGAACTTCGCAGGAAAGAAACCGCACTTTCCCATTATATTCATTATCTAGAGGTTTCTAGCTACCCTGTACGAGTCGTTTAAATTTAAATATGGCTAATCACACACGAATTCTGGTACGAGACAGTGTACCAGAATTCGTGTGTGATTAGCCATATTTAAATTTAAACGACTCGTACAGGGTAGCACTCCTGAACTCATCTTACGCATACAAATTAATTGCGGAAGTCACATTTTTTGTTCAGTATCTTTAACTTTTGATGAGGTTACTTCAAGTACTTACAATATTTCAAAGATTGAATCTTTGAACCCGCAGGCCCAGCAACAGCTTGCTAATCAGCATTAGGATTATAAAGTACATATTACTTTGGGAGAGGACATGTCTAGCATTTGACTTTTAAAGCTATTAAGAAAAAAAATATACGTCTTTTAAAATTACCTGCATACACTTTGGCAGGTACATCTAATAATCTAATAAGATTTAGTCTTTGAACCCGTAGCCCCAGCAATAAGCAATCTGATTGGGATCCTTAACGACCCATTACTTAGGGAGAGGACATGTCCAGTATTAAACTTGTAAAGCTTTTATGATAAACTCCCCAACCCGTTTGGCCAGCGCGGGGAGTGTAGGCTAAATCCTCCGTCTGTCTCCGACAGATGAGAGAGGGTTGTGCTCCTGCAGTGGAGACAAAAATAACCTGATGATGATGATGATGATAAACTCTATATAAGGTCTTTTAAAATTACCAGTATAAACTTTGGCATCAGTTAACTACGGGCTGTAAGAATCGAATTTGATTACATAAAACTTTTGGTTGATGAGGTTACCTCGAGTGCTTGCAAAATTTCAAAGACTCAACTTGCCTTATTCGAACTGTGGTCACAAGGTTCGTGTAAGTGCCACCTTATTATACGAACCCGATAATTACTAAACAGAGGTGGATACATAAATTTTAATCGTTGCATTTGTCAGCGTATCGGTGTCATGCTCGCGCGCACGTGTGGTTGTAGTACTGTGACATACATCGCTGCTTATATAAACTTAAATCTACAGATCCCTCATTCGTTTCTAACTTTGGTATTTATTTTGATAGTGTGTCTTAAACGCTTAAAATCATGAACGTATTACTTAAACTACACACGCCTACGTCTTGAAGGCTGAAGAACTGGCTTATCGAGATTGTCTCGTTGGCCTAGTGGCTTGTTCATTAGACTCGAGCGCTAGTGGTAGTGGGTTCGATTCTAACTGAGAACAGCCAAATTTGTACAAGTTGGTCCCGATCTGAATGTTATATTTTGAATCGTCGAATCCTTGTTTAATTGCATAGGAGAAAATCCTACTAGGTACGATATCTATATCCTCGTACTCGTATATGTAATGTAATTTCATTTAACTCGACGTCTTGGTTCCCTGGAACAAATTACTCTATCTCTTATAGTTTCCGGCTTCCTCATAATGAACGGTCTTGATGATACACTCAGTATAGATTAAATATTGGTGGCTAAGATTGGCTCTATCCGGATGATAGATGAATTATATGATTTAATCGAATTGCTTGACTTGTAGATGCAACATTCTTATTTCTGTATATTATTAAGTTAACTGAAACCTTGCTAGTACTATTCGTTATGCATTGCACCGCAACAAGTATATTTATGTAACTGTTTTCTTGTTTTGAAGTAGCGCTTTTGTAAGTCATAGTTGCGTAGTACTTTTATTGATCCGTGCTTATAGTGAGTAGCGAGTATAGATAGAGTCACCAAGCCGGTTTGGCGCAGGTTGTAAATATACATTAAATTTCATAGGATATTCATACACTTCTAATCTAATCCAAACTAGGATTTCTACTGTGCTATAGGAATTAGATAAGGACACGACAGTTTAAAAACATCACACCCAGAGCAGGACCAACTTGCACACACTGTACAAAGTTTTATCTCCAGGGAATCGAACCCCCGATCTCTTGCCTCTCGAGTCCAACGACCACAAGCCACTAAGCCAACGAGGCGGTCATATTGGGGTTGATTATTAATTTCAGCTTCTACTTTCTTTTTCTCCATCTGATCTCGCTTTGTAAATGTCAAAGTGGCCATACATTCATACACGGAAGGATGTGTAAATAGGAGGACGTAGAGGTCACAATGACTGCATCAACGGAATGCCAGAAATGTTGTGGAGAGTGTATCAAATGTTAGTGGGAGCTATCGCATGGTGGGGCATTCCGTCGCGGGACTGAACCGCACGCGCGCCGCGCCACAGCTATGTGGGTGCATGCAACGCGACACCGGCTGCGCCCGCGCCGCGCCGCAAGGTCGGCTACTGCACTGCGCATGCACATGTGTGACCTAGCCGCCACTGCGCCCTTGCTATCTGTTTACTGCTATACCAAACTTTAACTGGGACAAGAAATTGTCTATAATACATATTCAAAATTAATCAAATGTTGTTATGATTCTTGTTGTAAGGTTTTGTAACTTGAAAACTTAAATTTTGTATATGAGAGGTGTTTAAAAGGTACAGCATTTTACCAACCAACAGCAATGAGTCGTATGGAAGAACTCTGAGAATTTCCCTTTTCACAGTCCGCAGAGCATATATAATAAAATCTGCGATAATCGCTCACTTTTATTGTTCCCAATTACTGGAACGGTCAACGGTCTGGAATGTTAATAGATATTGCATTGGCTTGACATAACAAACATTACAAAGATGCCTCGTTTCGCTAAACGTCCGATTGTAATTTATAATCAGACACGATTAACAACTGCCATTAATCTGCAATCTGCAAAGCAATGTGCATTAATGTATTTATTTACTATAAAGTCGTAAATGGTTATGCTAATAAGGAGTGGTATGTACACACCAACGTATCGTAGTACTGATTGTATTGCAAAATGGAAACGCACCAGAGAGCTCAGGCCTGTTCGTGCTTTACCCAAGCAATATTTCCTTGACTCCGCTTATGCAAATGCGGCGTATTGACAAACAATATACATGGAAATATATGAAGTGGACGCGTAAAATTACAGCGTGCTCCGAGCGGCTGGGTGCGTGCGGTAAGGGCGCGGCCGCACTGGGCCCACTGGCGTACACCTATTTGAATTCCACTTAATTATCTACCTAATTCGAAACAAGATGTTAAAAGAACATGTTTTAGGCATTGTTGAGGTAAACACGATAAAGGTTTGCTTATATAATCATGCGATAAGTTTGTACTGCAACAGAGGAACGAATCTGCTGAAGTATTAAAACAGTGGCATTCTTATTAAAGCACGATTAAAATACATGGCTTACACAGTGTGCATTATGCAAAGTACGTTGTTGACGAGATGGACCGAGATGATTGATAATCGGAGACGTGTTGGTGGCGCGCGCAGACATAGTGTCGGCGGCCTTATCGATTGGCGAAGACCTTTGGCACCGCGGGGCGCGGCGGCACCTGCGCCTGCGCCGAGCTACGATAATGGCCCTCGTAATGTCCGAGATTTATGTCGATGAATTAAAATGAAATGTCACTTAATATAATCAACACTCCCCGCGGCGCAGGCGCACAGATGTGCGGGCCACGGCAAAATAAGCGCGGATGAATCACCTTGTTTTGCAGTTCATTCTGAGAACCGATTAATAATTATAATAATTTATCTCGTCAATAAACCAATAATTAACAGCGTCGGTAGTCATGTGAGACGTCGAATAAATTTCCTAATGTGAAACCTAGTGTAAGGTGATACCACATCGAACAGGTCTAACTCCACCTGGCATCTGGTGGCTCACGTCACCTCCCCTAATAGACAATTCAAAATAGCTATCTATGTAATTTTCAAACATATCGATTACACAAGTAATCAAATTGGTTTGCAATAAAGTTACTTTTATGAATCTTTATCACTTATTTATTTACCTAACTGGAGTTTAGACAAAAATTAACGATACAAGTATTCATTCTTCTCGCAGTTGCGTAAGCTACCATATACAAAAGTTCATATCAAAGACAAATCGAAGTAATGTATTTAAAATATGACTTACGTACAGCACGCAATGAAATCAGATAACCTTTTTGGATTCACGCGGCTTGAATACAATGCCGAATGCATTTCGGCCCCGTCTCTACACGCATGCTCATCATATGCCATCTTGCTGGCTTCCCAAATAAGGGCAGAACGGACGGGTCGTTGCACCGGCTTTGTTTAAAAAATAACACTTGTCTCTCAAACGTGTATGAAAGCCAACTATATGAGTGAGTAATGAGAGAGATGCCCTCTTGTCATTTGTATGAATGTCTAAAGAAATGAAAGGTCTTTGTGGTACGTACTTAATGTCAATTCATGCATTTTGTGTAAAAGGCTTTTGTTTTGTTTGGAACCTAAACATAATGTGCAGAAGACGTTATTAATGGTGAATGCCTGAAATTGTTCGCCGTAAATGAGTAACGGTTCTGAACCGTGAAGGTGTTTCAAACTGTATTTTATTTTACGAAGTTGTTTTTCAGTTACTTAATATCTAAGTGTATATTTCTAATAATCTGCACAATCAGTCAACTAGACGCATTCAAGTATATTTTGATATCAGTTTGATATAGATAAATACTGGCTGTCTTTTCTAATTAAATATTTTGCAATACAAAGCAACTATATTCATGATTCACGCGTATTATGTCTGCTTTTCGTCTTAAGATAAAAACGATTAGCTTGAATATTGAATTAATTTTTTTATAATGAAAAAGCCATAGGTTACTGAGGTATCAAGTGTCGTGACAGCACGGGGTCGCGACCAGGTGTGGTGGCTGGACATTAATCGTCCATCCTTCGTAGCGATCACAATCGGAACCAGTTTTATTATTTTAAAGTTGTAAATGACGCAAGTGTTGGTGGTGCGGCGCACAGGTGGGTGCGTGTACGGTAACACGAGAATATGAACACACCGCGTTACAGGATGGTGACAATTCATAAACCGTGATGGTGAACAGCATGATTTGATTGCCTTATCCTGGTACCACCACGGATGGCAATTCTGAATAGATATCCAAAATGTCGCAAAAGTTATGGGGGTTTGTTGATAGCCATGCCAAAATAAGGCTTGCTAATATCGCCGGAACCACAGCACATACTAAGCTGTTGATTTAATCAATTGTTCACTTGAATTAGTCGAACCTAGTCGTGAAATATCAGAATTGGTCGATTTGTAATTTACGAGATATTAAACATTTACTTTATTTGTACTAAAGGTACCAGTAGGTCACGCACCCTCCAAAAGAACATATTTTTGTACTACAAACAACTAATTATAAAACATCAATCAGGCCTCCCCAACCCGTCTGGCGAGCGCGAGTAGTGTAGGCTAAATCCTCCGTCAGTCTCCGGTAGATGAGAGAGGGTTGTGCTCCTGCACTGGAGACAAAAATAACCTGATGATGAATGATGAAAAAACTACAAACAATAAACGTGTATATAAAAGACTTTTCAGCCAATATACGTACGTTTCCTTAATTTCAACCACGAGCGGAATTATCAATAAGATAAGTCTATGTATCTTCCATGTATAGGTAGATGAGTACTAGATGAGTAGGGAGTAGAATAGTTAAGGATACTGTTTATGCTTAAATGGTAGGTACACACGATTTAAATAATGTTGTATGAACCGCATGGCAGTATGTGTGATACGTAACGCGACACGGGCCGGCCGCGCGGCGACGCTCGCGGCGCCCTATCGTCTACCGGCCGCCTATCATTATCGTCATCCAAACGCACCAACCTGCCTACATTTTTACCCTTCACCCATAACAAATATCCTGTTGTAGATCACACTAATATTATCTGTGCGGAAGTATGTTTAACGGCTTCTTGATCAACAACGCTGTAACGGCTGAACGGATTTTAACGAAATAGTATTCAACATAACAATCGATTGATTGTTAGGTTGAATAATGATCGAGTTAACCCCTAATTATAAAATGGGATATATATAAATGAACTTAAAAATAATACATTCCACTTACAGCTTAGCTTTAAAATTAATAGTTGCACTGTAATTTTAATACTTTTAATTCAAAATATGTTCTATTTAAAATTCATATTTTTCGATTTCATATTATAAATACTCTTAACTTCAAGCTGAGAGTTTTTGATAACATAAATTATAAAAATGAGTTTAATGTTAATATTTACATCAATGTTTTGGCATGCCGAAATGAAAAAAAAAACACGGAAACGTTGTGTATACGACATACAAATTGCCGACTATTTTTAGCTTAAAATACAGTTTATCTAACTTCGCTGACTGCTCTTCAAAGCTTACTTTATCTCATAATCATCAGCTGCTTACTTGAAACACATACAAGTTGTCCGGAAGAGACCGCCTAAATTGTTTTTTTTAACTTAATTTTTTTTTAACTATAATATGTATTATAATGTACTATATTGTATAATCAGCTCCACGTTTCTTTAAACTTCGCAAGAAAGTGTCGTTGTGGGTTTTAAAACAATGTAGCTGATAATTTCTCTCTGCCCAACCTGAGTGTCAGATAAAGGCAGCAGGGATCGGGATTCCATTTATATCTGTCCCTGTTTTCCTGTTGGCGGCGCAAGTACTCGAGAGCGATGCTCCGTCGGCGCGGGCGCAGGCGGTACACTCGTGAGTTCTCAAACAAGTCGTACTTACAACAAACTGAACGAATACATTGGCTTTTACCCTGGTGTCGGAGTGTCTGTTTCCACTGATCACTGAATAAGATTATTGTACTTTACACGATTAAATAATGTTATGTCAAGACTATAGGGCTTCGTTTGGAACCTTCTGGTATGGAACCTTAATTTTTTTTTTATGTGGGTTTCTATTGGGGAAGCTTATGTTCAGCAGTGGACGTATATAGGCTGATGATGATGATGTGGGCTTAGACATATTGTCAGTATGGGTCAGTCATTGAGCGAATGACCAAAATTGTTCTACAAAGAAATATATACCTAATTATTTTTTCTGAAAACGTTTTTTTGTCCTGTTTAATATGACCATGGCATTTGCAACGAAGCCAATAAGAATACTACTCAAAAAGCAATACATTGTTACAAAATCAGTTATTTTCTTACATGGAGGCATGCGGCCATTACATTTCCAGTCCACGACAAATACTCGCCAGCACACCCAAGGCAATCAAACCGGGCGGTGTATCGGGTATTCCTTAAATGGCTCCCCAATGATACAGGTACAGTAGGGCTGCCACACCGCACATCCTGTTGGACCGATACCTTTTGAGCAGGGCTTGAAATATCGGTATTTCCAGGAACCGGTACCACTGACTTTGGCACGATACCGGTACCGGATTTCCCTAGTCATACTGGTAAACACATATGTATGTTCTAGAACCAATATCATCATCATCAGCCGAAATGTGTCCACTACTGAACATAATCCTCCCCAATTTGACTTTACCAGCGTTGAATATAGAGTTTAGTGCACAGTCAAGAATGCCCATTACCTGAATGTATCCTGTAGTCGCTTACATCCACGGATCCTGCTGTCATATAACCAATACTGACTCATCATAATCATCCCCTAGATGACCACTGCTGGACATAGGCCTTCCCTAATGTATGCCACCACACCCGGTCCTCCGTCCTCCACATGAAGCTGCTGCTGGCCACCTTCTTCAGGTCGTTGGTCCACTGCTGCCGGGGCTTCCCATCCTGCGTGTGCCAATCCGCAGTCTCCTCTCCAGAACTCGTTTGTCCCAACAGCCGAGTTTGGAACTTGCCCTATCTTCACTGGTAGGTGTTATGTGTAAGCGTACCTCCGTTGATCCTCGCTTAGAGAAGTTGCGGGGGGAGCAGGCGTGGAGGTGGGAAACTGTCCCAACAGCCGTCGGTTCTGCGACAGATGTGGCCCATACTAACTAAACAGTTTTAATAAGAAGTTTGAGGCTCATGACAGCCCTAACGTAGAGGCAGTATCAGTACATAGCCGTGGAGATGTTCGGCGGGCAGATTCGCGGAAGCGCGGCGTCCGCACGTCTGCCGGGCCGGCCGGCCGGGCGCGGCCGCTACACCTGCCGGCCGCGGGCTATTTATAAACCAGACCGTACCTCCGCCATAGACTAAAGTATTCGGTTACTGTTTAAAATACCTCCTATTTTGTAAATTTTTATAATAGCTTTTATAAAGAAAAAAAGGTGTAAAATGGTGTTAAAAAATTTACCACGTAGAATGTATTTTAGAAACAACGACGAAATGTAGACTTATCGACATTTTACGAGTAATCGATGGAATAGTTATTACGAATATGATTGTCATTAATAAACTTATCACAGGTCTATTTTATTACTGTTTAAAGAGGCATACTGACAGTCCGTTTTATGGATAGCGCCCATAAACCTCAAGCCCAAAGGCCACAAGTGGGTTGCCACCCTGAACCTGTAGATACCAAGGACTTTATATGCAAAGAGGCCTCTAGCTCAGAACGTTTCGTTTTCTCGAAGCGCGTAGTCCCATTGGGCTATGAATCCATGGTAAATACATTACACTCTCCTACCTTCAAACCGGAAGACAATGCTGTTTGGCGTCAATAATAGGTAAGTATGTGGTGACCATCAAAATCGATCCTGCACTAGAATCCTCACACACAATACTTTTTTCAGCACCAGTAGTCTACGCATCGATGGCAACTATAACTTAACAGAAATACAGATACTTACCGGAGATCCTAAAATCAAATGAATTACTTTAAGAAAAGTTGATTGTATGTAAAAATAAATGCTTTTGATTAATATTTTGTATCGGTTTTTAATCAGTTTTTTTTTATTAGAATTATCATATTGTAGAATTGTGAGTTGTAACTCTATCGTGAAAATTAAAACTAAATTGAATGATTACATTGTAATACATTTTATTTTAGTATAATTTAATTTCGAATACAATTTATATTGTTTATGAATAAACAAATGTAACGAAATAAATTTCTAATTGGTTTAGTAGTTTAAAATAATAAAGATGTACCTATAATATTTTAAATCCAAAAAAAATACTGCTAAAATCGCTTAATAAAGTCCCCTTTAACTGTATGAATTGGTTGTACTAATAGGGTGTCGAACTAGTATTATAACGCTTTATAGTACAAAAGACATCAACGCGTTCGTTATGCACAATATAATGTTTAATGGTGCAAACAGTACATAGTAGTGTCATTTGCACCATTAATGGTGCCTGGTCAATAGTGCGATGCATTGATACCGGGGAAGATTTACACCCCATTTGTAAATTTCATTTTCATTTCATTTCATTTATTCAGTCTTAAATTGTATGTACATCAAGTTCTTAAAATATGTTTTAGTTCTAATACAACTGTACCCAAGGGTACACATTGTAGAACCTGTAAACAGTAATAATGTTATCGTATGAGCTTTAGTTTCAGTATTTCTGCTGCTAAATGTCGTCTTTCTTTCAGTACCTAGGTACTCGTATCTGCAAAAGTTTAATGGCGCGGTTGGCCAAAATTGTAGGTTAGAATGAATTTGTATTATTTTTTTGTGACGTCTATTTTTAGGTCAATATTCATATTTTATCTAAAATAATATTTTTAAATAATCATAATAATACCTTAAATCATAAGATGTAAAAGTTGAAATCAACTTGGTTTATACCATTTTCATAAAATGAGGCAATTGTTCTCCAATATTCAGAGAGGTCCAACTGTCTTTATGATATAATTTAGCTGTAGTGGGGTTGATGTAGAGTTATTCTAATTCACAGATGCCCTTGGGGATGTTTTATATTTATTCACATAAAGACGTATAACGTCACTCCATTTAAAAAAACTAACTACACTCCATGTAAAATCTCTGTCATATCTTTTAGTTACTAATCTTTGATGTGTAGCTGTGCGGCGTACTTTACTCTCTAACTACGTTCCTATAGGGTCGCTACACAACATAATGTACTTAGGTATTTTGTTTGCACTACGCATGCTCAAGCAAAATACGTATAGTTTATTATCTTTTGCGCAACATCTCCTCGATAATTTTCCACGAGTCATTTCGAAGAGACTTACTCCGTAAGCATCTCGGATAATATCCGTTTGGCATTTAACTATCGTAGTAAGCCGATAAACGCGTATCAGAATCTATACATATAATAAAACAGTAGAAAAACAAAAGTAAAGCGAAAATGTACATTGAAGTTAAAAAAAATTCACTCCCCGGACATTGCTTAAGACCAGTAGAGTCAAAAATATAATAAAAAAAATTCGTGTCTGTTTGTATGTCCGGGATAAACTTAGAAATAGAATTTGATGGCGTTTTCATTGTTAATAGCTTTGAGTTCGGAGCACAATCTGGTATAAGTTATATCTCAATAAAATATCAGGAGGCTGATCTACAAGTTGACCTCTCATATCATATCATTTGTATGAAAGTGTAGTTCAACATTACAGGTCTTGGAAAAACTTGACAGAGACGTTTTAAAGCTCATTTATAGATTTATTTATTTATTTTAGCTGATGTATTTCAGGTGTTTCCACAAGTATCGATAGAAAAAAGTTCGTTATTCGATAAAATTAGTGGCCCTGTATTAGACCGGTGATCGTCGACAATGTCAATAGCGAAGTTGTTCAGGAGTACGTCTGCCTAGGACAGACAATACAGTTGGATAGGATCAATTTCGATAGGGAAGCTGACAGAAGAATCCAGTTAGGCTCGGCAGTATTCGGAAAACGGCGTCAAGTCATCAAGTCGCCCATTCCACAATGTTTAAAGACAAAAGTCTTTATTCAGTGCGTCCTGCCTACGGCGCGGAGACGTGGCCATAGACGGTGGGCCTGATCCCAAGTTTGAAGTCCCTCAGGTCTATGGAGGAGCACAGGAGCTATGGAAAGGGCTGTCCGTGAACGCGACGTCCCACGCGCAAGGTGGGACGCCCCGCCGCCAGGTGGATGGACGACCTGGAGAAGGTGGCCGGAAGCGGCTGGATCCGTAGATCAAAGGACCGGGTGTTGTGGATTTCATTGGGGAAGGCCTATGTCCAGCAGTTTGACAGACATTTTGTTGTACAACTGTACAAATTGGATATGCAAAATAGGAGGAGAATGAAGTCGGATGGGAAAGAAGAGAGAGAAGGGGAGGGGCAAGTTGGGAGGAGGAGCGATAGTGGGAAGGGGTTAGGGAAGCGAGGAAAGATGGGGGGGGTAATGGCAAATAAAGGGCGTAGGAAGGGGTGGGTTAAGGGAAGAGGTAGGAGTAAGGAATGGGTGGAGGAAAGGGTTTTCAACGTTGTGGAAAGGGGATGGAGAAGGAAAGAAAGAAGGGGTATGGAAAGGGCAAATTGGAGGGGGGAAAGGAAATATCACCTAATTTGCACAATATTAAAAATATAAATAATTCATGATAACATGAAGTAAATGTCAACTTTACGATATGGCACGCTAATTTTTAACCGACTTCAAAAAAAGGGAGAGGTTCTCAATTAGACAGTATGTTTTTATGTATATAAATATTTTCAATGCATAACCAGATTAATAGATTTCTTTTAGGATTTAGCAATACACGTAATATATAAATGTGTAATGTTAAGTTGTCCACGCGAACAAAGTCGCGGGCAACAGCTAGTACCTATATCTTCAGTCTCGTTTCGACCCGGCAGTTTCTACACTGCAATGCATGTATTGCTGTGTTACATAAAGTAGCCAGTATACTGTGTAGTCACAGGTACACGAGGCATTGCATACATACATAATGCTCACGCCTTGGTCCCGGAGGGGTAGGCAGAGACGAGGTATCGTCACTTTGCGCGATCCTAATAAACGTCGCAAAACGACTTTCCTTCGCCCGCTTTTCGCCCCGTCGTACCACTTGGCGTAATGTGTGGCGAACAACATCGCCGTCTCCGTGTTGAAACACATTGTGGTGGGCATTTCATTCGTGTCCATAGTTCGAGTGACACGGCAATTAGCTAGTAGCCTTTGTACGCAGCAATTCACAGGTTGCAGATGGTCATGGTTGACAGACAGTAGCTGCTTACCAACAGGTATCTGCCCATTTTCCTTTGCAGACCGTACGGAACGAAGAAATTGTGTAGTCGTATCGTAGCAGGTTTGACAGTTATCGATCGGTACGGTATTAGTTCAAATATTATTTCTAACGATCAGTGCTTTGTGTTTGACTGTGTGTCGGACATGTTTACGTAACAGTGTACGGTTCGGACGGGGAGCGTGTGCGCAGCGCGGTGTATTCCCAAAATCCCCATCGAGTTTTCAAATTTTGGAAAATTTCTTTCAAAGTCTCCATTAGTAATCGTGCTCGGTAGATATTTGGAAACGTTATTTATTTATTTTAATAACAGTTTTATACTTTCACCTGATACTGTATACGGCAAAACCGGTTGCGTTGAAACCAATCAAATGTTAATAATACACTGCAACTGTTACTAAACAAAAATTAAAAATCTATCAATCCAAGAGTCAAGGAATCAATAAATTATTTCATTTGGAAATAAAAAGCGCAAATTTTTTGAACATCAGTCTTTAAAGCCCCACTAGTTGTGCAAACTCGGTGGGTATTTTGGGAATGAACCCGCAGCTCGGCAGCGGCAGTAAAGCAGCGGTCGGTGCGGCGGACGGCAAACAGCGGGCAGCTTCCGAACTCGCTGCACTATTTACTCACGTCCGACAGTGTGAAACACCGCTCTCTACGTCTTAGAAAACATTAGGTCGTAATTAGTTAACTAAATCGGTCGTTTCACAGGGCTAAGAGATGTGATACTAAACATAATACCTATTTATTTTTTCTATACAAGAAATTCAGCAAAGTATTTATACATAATATAGGTACGAGTTTCGTGAATATTTTTTCCTTATTTTCAGGGATGTAATTTATTTTTAAACTGTACCTCAAGGGCTGAACTCAACTATAGCGCGCCGCTAGTTACTTATACACATCGCGTGTTTTGTATGATAGCGTCCGCATACAGCAGCACACGCGCGCGATCGCTTCGGCCATTCCTATCGGTTTGATGGTGGCGATGCTCGGAGAGGCAGCGGCGCGGTTCTGCGGCTATCAGTCAACCTAAATAATGCGAATGTGAGCGATTGCAGCTCAACCCAAATCGGCTCATATTTTTGACTAATGTGCGGAATGAAAAGTTCAACTTTGTTGTTTTCAACAGAAATAATGAACATTAAACATTATATAGGAGAGATTAAGTTTAAGACAAGATTTATTAACGTTTTATATACATAAAAAAATTCTCCGAATGCTAAGAATAAATGAAATGTATATCTGTGATGTATGAATATGCTTTATTAATAATTAGATAACTTTGTTTATCTAAATACCTACTTAATTTCTGTAATCCCTTGAACTCTTATCTCTATCTCAAATGATTTAGGTTTCGTTGCATCAGATTATTTAATCTATATAAGTATAATTGCACATTCAAATCTACGACCATGTAGATCAGAAGACAAAACAGAACCGTGAAACTGTGGCTATAAACTCATGGATCTGCCAAAAGGGCCATGTCCTTTGCTAGAGGTCGATTTGCGAACCGAAAGAAGTTTTAAAAGCCAGTCGTAAAAACGTGGCAAGGTGAACTGAACTGTTAGACAAAGGCTCATCGCGTACTGGACTAATTAGACTGAGCGGTGGAATGCCCCGGAGGCTATCGCGGTAATTGCAGAGCACACGCAGCGCCCGCGCAGCCTGCCATCGTGGACGGAGCTTTTGCGTCTGAGATTTATTTACATCCGGATTCTCTAACGCAGGGTTTTTCAATCTTTTTGAGAAATTTTAAATTATCTGTAGAAATATTAAAGCTAGCCATCTATATCCGATAGTAACCATGTATACTCGTAAATATAGTACTTACCTGGTTGGAGTTAAAAAATGAGTTGACGATTGGCATTTAAGTCACTAACTACATATCGGTCCTGATAACCGAATCAAAGGAAACTAAGTACACGTCATCATCGCATAACTTATATATATAATGATAAATAAAAAATTAAATTTAATGTCATAATGACATATCATTATGTGTTGTTTATTATATTACCTCTTTCTTTTTCAAGTGGCGACCATTTATTAGCTGGTGACTTTGCGACCCACACTTTGAAAACCACTGTTCAAACTAATAACTAAAAAAATGTAATTTAAAATAACTTACGTTAGAGACTTAACGCTACTAGTTTTGTAAATTGATTGGGAATTGATTATTTGAATGAAACTCGAATTGAGTATGCACTTGTACACACACATAACATGCTCTCGACATCTCTGCAATATTGGTGTCAAGTGGAAGCCGGTTGATATGCTGATTTTAGACATACGCATACGTTGAAATAATATAAGGACAGTTAAAATATGTTACCTGTTGTGTTGACACTTTAAAATAACAGTTCATTAATTCTGGATAGTCCTGAACTACGGAAAGTTGTGTTACGTTTAGTGTATGTACTGATAAATAAAATAAATATTACGAAATCGTTTATTAATCAAACAGCCTTAATATTTACGTTGCTAGTAAATACTTTCTTACGTAAATATACATTTCAATGCCTTTAATATTATTTTGTTTCTTGTATTTTCTTGTATCTATGAGAAATTAAAAGTTACAGTGGGTCAGTCGATGAATCAGTAATCCTGAAACAACGCAAGCGCAGTCGTGGACAGAGGCAAGTCGTTGAATAAAAAACTAGACCAGAAACACAGTTCAAAATAATGAATATATAATCCATACATAATATTGTTTAAGTTTCAAACACTTCCACGGCTTACCGCTGTCGGCACCTCGATTAAAGCAAGGTTAAACTACTTTGTGTTAACATGTGGATGGGAGACCAATCGCTACAAACGTTCAACAGACACTACGCCGCTTATTCTTAGCATTGAACTTCACCTACTTCTCAATATTAAATCGGTCATCATCTATACAAGTTCTGTCAGTAATTAATATGCCAATTTATATTACTGAAATGGATTATTTTTTTAATATCATTAATTGATCACTCGGTAACGATGTCAATCCTCATCATAACAATAAAAGAGCAAAAATTTCAAAATTAAATTACTGCAATTTTATAAGTACAGTTAAGCACATCCATCTGTCATTGCTATTAGACACTCGTACTTAGCGCTGTTATTTTACAAGCATTTAAGCAGTTCAAATTTAAATAAATATTTGAGTACCTCAGCCTAGTCACTTACTGTTCATTATCTCTGGGGAGTAGGATAAGTATGTAATTTAAATACTTAATTATATTTATATCTTCTTAAAATTTCAACTGTATTTGTTTGTGCAATAAAGTATATTGTATTGTAAAACATTTAACTTCTGAAATCCTGATAAATTCTTGTTTTTTGCAACAATATGTGTATAACCGACCATACATACACTTACTATAAACATATCTAAGGAGCATAGCAACCAGGTACTGAACTGATATAGCACACCGATAATAGATTTCCTACCAATTGCTTGCTCCAAAACCCCATGCTGATGCAATGAGTTGTAGAGGCGTGAAAGAGGTACAAACATTCAAACAGATTTTCACATTGTGTAAGGTAGGTATTTAGTTCGAAAAGTAGTTCAATCGTCCCTGTATACACAGTTCTTTTAACGATTTATCTTAAGAAGCCAGACCGCTTTACTACAGTGTTATTATACGCATAGATAAGTTTATTTCAAACACTCTGGAAGTGGAAGTTTCTCGTATATGTTCTGTGCCCCGTTTATAGCAACAAGATTCAAAGCTGATATCGCTGATAAGTTTATTTTCAAACACTAAAGAGGTGATGGAGGTTTTCGGTGTGTTGTGGTGGTGTAGTGTGGGTATTATTTACGTGATCGGCGCTCGCGCTTGCGGTCGGCCTTCGCCCGTCGAGAGCCAAGAGGCTTGCTGCCACTTTCACTCGGCCACTTCGCCGCGCACGCAATAAACAATTTGACTCTAAATGGATACGGTATCGGTATAAGTAAATAGCGATACTTTGGACGTAGAAAAATTCTAAGCTATTAAGTTTAAAACTTAGTTTTGAGTATCATATTATCGTCGACCGAAATTTAAATTGGCGTAAGGAACAAACCAATACTTTTCAGGAAAAGCAAAAAACCTTTTTTTTTAGTGTGACGATAACTATTTTGTTTGTGCACCTATATTAATCACTCGCGCTCCCAATCCCAAATGTAGTTAGTTTTAATGTCATCGTAGCCTCAATACTGTTTTGTATATTTATGTATACCTACTAATGGACACCTTCTCCCTGCCCGCACCCCGTTCCCCACTGTATTCACTACCTTCCCCCTACACTTCCATGACCACCTCCAAAATGTAGTTCTCACTCATTGCAATACGAATTCAGTCGAGCATTTTACACCCTACACTTCTTTGTTGTATACTAATTCAGTGTATGTGAGTTTTCGAAAACTATAAATTCGCCTAACTTTTGATTGACTTGGCCGATTGCAATGAAATAAAGCCTATATGTTACACCGAATTAAGCACCATCAATACCCATCTACAAGCCAATCGATTCAGTAGTTTTTAAGTGATGCGTGCACAAACAGACAAAAATTCCAAAAATGATCGAAATGTGTTCTATTACTTATCCTTAGACCCCCAATTTTTTTTTTGCAAATATCTTCAATGTACAGACACGCGAAGTTTACGATTTTATTTACTAGAAGATGTGAAAGGATAGAGTCATTGAATTTCAAAGTTTTTTAAATATATCGTTACCAAACTCAGTTTTCAATTCTCTAGATATATAGAGATATAGATAGAGAATTAAAAACTGAGTTTGAGAAGCTAAGAAACCAATTTTGGCATATTGTCCCTAAGCTAATTTCAAATGTTGTGAATTGATATGTTACCTAAATACAGTTACTCTATAACTACTTCCAAGCACTGCACATTCTAAGTTCGATTTCTGGTCAGATTAAAAATTATGTAGATACTTAGAGTTTTGTCATGGATTTATTTAATTAGGGTACAACTCCTTAGAAAACTACAGAAAAATAGAGCAGATTCATACCTAAATAAAGAAACCAAAATCTCAGCCGATAATCTTAATAAAATCAATTTCTTCTACGAAGCTTATTATGACTAAAGCTTAGGCTCATAGTTTTCAGAATATAATATTGAAGCAGCGGTTTTACATCTAGAGTAGCTGAATCAAAATGTCTATTGAGGAAAGAGTGAGTTTATTTATCGATTAAGCAACACAAAAGGCTGCTTATAGGAAAATATTTAATATCAAAATATTCACGACGAAGTGCCTAAATCAACAGCCTCTCTATATATCAACCTATGTGCAACATTAGACACGGGGAAGGTGTGGCCCTTGCTTCGGCCACGCGGTCCCAGTGGGAATTTGCGAACCTTACATAGGTTTAGGTAAAATACTAAGTCTACATGAATTGTGTAGTGAATAAATGAGTTTGTGAACTGTACAGCACATATAAATTTCAAATATCGAAGGTCTATACAACCATAAGTATTGCCTCTATATACTCATTTTTCCTTCTTAAGTGTTTTACCAATGTGTCAGTACTGCATCCGTGTTTTGCGTGACATTTTCCTTTACTTTATTTTATTTATTTTTATTTTATTTATTTGGAAAACCAACAGCTTACAAACATTTGCAGTATTACAATGAGGGATATGATAACATTTAGTATAGCTAATAACAGGTTTTCACGTAAGATAAATCAATAAGAACGGATATGTTTCAGAAGAAAAGAAAAAAAAAGATATGAAACAACAATAAAATAATTAAGTGTTTGGGATGTTGTGTGTGTGTGCATGAAGTGTGGGGTTGTATGTGTGTGTGAGTGTGGGGGGGAAGTGTGGTTGCAATTTAAAAGCTTGTGGATGGGTATTATCTAAAACACATAGGTACGGATTTATGTTTGAACACTCTATCTCAGGAACTTAAACTGGTGCATTAAAAACTTTGCGAAATGCTCCAAGCGAATGGTTATTTTCTATTAGAATAATAATTATATATGATTGTTAATATGTACCTACAACTATCTGTGTCCTCGTCTTCGTATACGCAGACCGCTGAATGCCGTTCTTTATAGGGTTATACTACTAGCCTTGGACATGCTCAAAATAAACTGTAAACGGGGTAAGTAGGAGATGAAGCTATAACCGCAGATGTGTAAGTAAATACGTTCATCCCTCCCTCCTTTTGCTCTCCTCCCACCTACCTCTTCCTCGCCGACCTCAACCGATAGATTTACGTGCTGCGTGCGAAATGAACAAACAAAAAATCCATAAATGGTTTGCATTCCATTATTTATCCTTCATCTTACACACCCTCAGTTAAGCATATTTATTTATTTTATTAATTGTTCTTCACATCTTTTCAATGTACAGACACGCAAAGTTTACAATTTTATTATATGTATAGATAACAGTTACATCAAATGGAATACTCGTTTAATTTTCTTAACTGCATGTTGTGCGATGTTCATGTTTATACTCTTATTGGGAAAAAACTAGCTACAGTTTTACATACTCAAAATACAATAATATATTGTTCGAACAATTCCTCAGTTCCTTAATACTAAAACTAACTAAAGTAATGAATAATATAGAAAAACTTCAATAAAATTGTTCTTGATCAAGACATGACTCGACTATGTTCTAAAACCAACGACCTTCAACTTAATTATAATGTTAGTAAAATATTTTATGCATAGAAAACAACATTCGCATCACTATGTTGATGGCTATCGTCCAACAAAACAAGAAATTCTTTGAAAAGAGCTGTTACTTATGTACCGCTTATATTTGGAAAGCTTTGACAAGTTAACAAACAATATCACAGTCATAGCATTCACAAAAGATATATTTTAATGAGGAAATTAGATTACGCCGAGGGTCAAGTTATCATCGACTCGGAGGCAACTCGAGCTTACATAGAGCGTGCGTGTGCGCATTTCAAAACCGGTGTTGCGCAATATAAGGTCGGCGCCAAGGACGCGGGTTCGTTGCCAGAAATAAATTGATGTTTATGTCTGTCTAGCGTACAGCGCGCACCGGCGCGCGCGACGCCTGCGCCGTCGCCGCCGCCGAACCTCCGGGCGCCTCCCTCGACATTCTAATGCGGAAAGAAACCGATTCTTTAAACTGTTAGAAATATAATTTTTCTTCCGTCTGTAGGTTTATAGATATACTCGTACCTCCAGTCCAAACCTTTAAAATAAGGTCTGTTTGTAATTACATAACTTGAGATACTTGAGAAATTCTTATGTTCTTCTATGGTGTGGCATGGTAAGGGTACACTTTAACATATATATTTTTTACTATGGCTAAAAAATCTTTGTGTTGTTATTTGTTTAAAACAAAAAGATAAAGATTTTGAGGAGTCAAACTATTCTATGCAAGGTAGTTTTTCAGTTGTTAGTATATGCTACTTGTAACTATGGCAAAGTTGACTTATTTGAGTCAACTTTGCCATAGTTACAAGTAGTATCATTCTCAAGTGTAAAAGTTATTGACTTATTGAAAACGGGTATTTTCTGGTATTCGTCTCGAAGGGCTAGATGACTCAATTCCCACAGGAGACAGATAACTTTGAATCATTCGTGCAAGATAGGTGTGCTAAAATGTAAGGTCAGAGTATTTGTTACATTAGAATTATGTATTTGCCTATTTCTATTTATTTATCGAATTCTATTTTGGAATAAGACAAGTTTAGATGTCGTTTGGCGTTATATTATCTTTAAAATCAAGTCAATTCGTCTGTAGTAGTATCGGAATTCATGTCAATGAGATTCGATATCTAGAAGGTTTACAGGTAAGCAGATAGACACTGTAATTATAAGTTATATATTTAGATATAAGTTAAATTTCCAAAAGTAGGTAAAAATCTTAACTTAATTTTTAAACTATTTTTGAGCATTGCCTTCTGAATATGTTGATAAAACTACCCAGCACTATATTACATTCCACAATCGGCATTACATAGTTTGAAGAGCAAAAAATAAGAGCACAGACAATAAAAAATAGAGACGGAAAAACACTGTTCTTGGTATTCGTTAGGAAGCTAAGCAGTTAGTTTTTTGTTGTGTAAACTTAAACAATACATTTGAATCTAAAACAGTTCTATTATTATTATTTTTCTTGTATTATTATATTATACGAAATTACATTTAAAAAAACGCGCAAAGTATTGGGTTATATTCGCCCCGCGACGTTAAGTCAACTAGGTATCCAGTGGAAATACAGTTTTAAATAGTATGAGGGTATGCATCTAATACAATGCCGTATTCAAGAGTGAATTATTAATATTGGTTTGGTAGTCCACATATTACCTTGAGCAAACTCACATACTGTACTTCTTTATTATTCTAGTGTACTGCTGCGAATTCTGTTGTTTATGGATATCCCTAGGAGAACGATTTAATTCTCTTCAGTTACCATTTATTGCATGATAAAAAACGCAGATACAATAGGTAACAAAGTATCTTACATTTGTACATCTAGGCGGTCTTGTCGCTAAAAGCCTTCCAGACATTCTTTTGGTAGAGGATAAGAATATCAGAGAGAGATGTACAAGATGTGCCATCACCGTTTTATAGCTATTATATATTTAAAATATGAAATTATATTTTATATATTAAGTATACAAAACTGATTTCAGTCATAATAAGAAATATACCTAAATTAACAACGTTTTGCTTCTGGACGGCAACCCAAACTATGTATACACAGCATGATCAGTATAGCAGAAGATTGTTACGAGTACAAATATCTTAAGTCTATAAAATAAGATATAAATGATGATAAAAATCATAGGTAGGTAGGTATGTTTTAGGTAAAATAATAAAAGAAAAAGCAAACACATAATAGATTAAATACGTCATTAAATAGGATTTATTTGTGGAGTCAAGTAGAATTGAGGACTCCCGTAACACTATGAGCCTGGAATTAAAAATATCAATGTCTTTGTTATTTTTACCAAGTACTAGGTATAAATCATTGTACATTAGTTTAAAAATGTATGTAAGGCCCTCTGGCATAGATATTTTTATGTCCAATGATCTATTGTACCCTCAGTCAGCTTTCTGAAAATAAATATTTTTGTGTTAGCAAAATCAAAAATATGTAATTTACGTGGTTCGCCAGTTCCATTCTGTTAAAACGTTTTTTATTTGTCAAACTTTTTTCATAAAATTCTTAGATTTCTTTTCACCGAATTCTATAGTTGGTTGACAGCCCTAAGAGAAAGATGCGCATAGCGAGATCGCGCTCAAGCCAGTAGCAGGTGGCCGGTAAAATATGTCATCACCGTTATATAGCCACGTGACAAAACACGATCGCGAGGTTACCACTTACATTATCTCGACCATTATCTGCGATATATCGCTTTAAAATTTCGACAGCGTTAATCGATTAAGGAGTATGAATAAAGTGAAGTTTAACGTTTATCTATTAACGTTTTATATAAGGTACATATGGTTACAGTATGTTCTGTAAAGTAACAAATTGCGGTGTAACGTACCCATATATCGCTTTGTGGTTTCCGGCTTAGAATAGGGCCACCCCCAGTCTTCCTGTGGGTGTCCTCAAGGCGACTAAGGGATTGCATCAAGGACGGGCAGCAATGTTCTTCTGTGTGTGTGTTTCAGATCATTACTACGACCACCAATCTGCCTGCCAAGCGTGGTGATTATGGCAAATCTCCCGATGGACAGCCCGTCAAAACTTGCATTCTATTGGTGACGCTTATGTTCAGCAGTGGGCGTATTTCGGCTGATGTTGTACCCATATATTTTATTTTGTATACGAAAATATTATTTATATGACCAGACTAAAGCAAATGAAGACAAATTTATAAAAATGAAAACTACGTCATAACAGGTTCAATTATTTAAGAGGAAACAAACAAATCAACAACAACAAAAACTCTTACCCCAAGCAGATACGAGTAACTAAACCTCATATCGTCGTATTTAAAAAGAAAATTAAAGGAAATTAGCCGAATAGAAACAACCTTAGAGGTACTTGTAACAATACCAATAAGTTTGACTTAAGTGTTTATAACGTAATTCATTTCTCTCTTATCAAGTTTTTTACATAAATACATATTCCTGCTTTGACGTCATCAGAAATTTGTCGCCAATAAAACCGTTTATTGTAGGTACAATCGTCGATCCGTGCTGAGTCGGTGTAGCCATGTGACACCGCCCTTACGGTGAAAGTCGATTGTGATTGAGGTTGTTACGGGACAAACAAAACGCACGGCTCGCGGGCACTGCGACCTGCGCACGCGACTCTATATATCTTGCGTCGACAACAAGTGTTAATTTCTAACCTCTAACAGCGTAAAGTAACATGAAGGTAAAAAAATAAATTCACGCTCTACAAATTGAGATAGAAAGAATGCGGTTGTAATAGGTGCCACACTTTGATAGTAGCCTCACTATTGAACGTAATAAAAATCAGTATTTTTTTTCATAACCGTGATAATAAAGAAAATCAATCAACGGTTCCTTCAAAATTGGAATCATAGATACAAAATGTGATGCCAACTCCAGTAGTATTTATACCTTCACGTGAAGAAAGGTAGGAATTGCATTTAGGCGGCTGTAGTTGACAAGGTGCGTGTGAGATTCAAACTAGAAGCGCAAACATTGAGCCTGGCAACCATTTAGTCAGGTATTACGAGGGCGGCTGACTTGGTAACACGCCGCATAGTCGTTTTTGGTATAAAACATGATAATTTACTACTTCTTCTCGTGTCGAATGGTTCCTTGTATTAGATCATGCGCGACCAGAATGCAGCTGTATCGACGGTCTTATCGGTTGCGTTGCAGAGGTCCTGCTCGTCGCAGGAGTGCGAGCACGCCGGGCACGCCAGGAGTTACGACATGGTTTGCGATGCCGTTCCACATATGCACTTGGTCTGTGTGTCGCTTGCATCCCCCACCTGTGAAGGTTCTCCCGGCAGCGGCCGTCCCGGTAGGGCTTATTCTAGCAAACTACAAACCGACTAATTCTGATTTTTCGCGACTAAATTCAACTGACCAATCGACTAAATCAGTAGCTCGCTATGTACTGTGGTTCTCTGGAGATTTTAGGTGGCCCATACAAAAACTAACCTTATGTAGGCATAAATAAAGTTTGGTTTTGTATGGGAACCTTCAATGCCCTGAACTTTTAAACGGAGGACCGACCGAATCAGATTGTTTGCGACTAGGTTCGACTAATTCACCTGACCAATCGACTAAATCAGTAGCTCGCTATGTACTGTGGTTCTGGTGGTATTAGGTGGCCATGCCGTAATAAGCCTTAGTCTGGCGACACCACCAATCTGGTCTGGCCACCAACAAACCCCTATAACTTTAAAATCTAGTTTTTTGCGACTAAATCCGACTAATTATCGACATTTGTTCTATCTATTCAGAATTGCAATGCGCGTTGGTGGCCAGAATAAGCCCTACGCCGTCCCGTGTTAAGTACTATATACTAATTTTACTACTAGTATTGTTTTAAATTTTGCTGTATGGTTTCCGGTATTTGCCGTATGGTTTCCGGTAGAGTAGAATAGGACCACTCCAACTCTTCCCGTGGATGTCGTACAAGGCGACTAAGGGAATACATTATTACATTATAAAACATCAATCAGACCTCCCCAATCCGTCTGGCCAGCGTGGGGAGGGTAGACCAAATTCTCCGTCTGTCTCCAGCAAATGAGAGAGGGTTATGCTCCCGCAGTGAAGACAAAAATAACCTGATGATGATGATTGTTTTAAATTAAGGTACAATTATTACCTGGATTTACTTCCCAGCCACTAATAATGACATAATCTATACATATAATAAAACAGTAGAAAAACAAAAGAAAAGCGAATCTGTACATTAAAGTTAAAAAAAAATTTCACTCCCGGACATTACTTAAGACCAGTAGAGTCCAAAAATATAATTAAAAAATTTCGTGTCTGTATGTATGTATACATACTACATAATACATACATACATACAGACAGACACGAATTTTTTTAATCTACGGGCTAATCTTGGAAACTACTAAACAGAATTTGACGATGTTTTCACTGTTTAATAGCTTTAAGTTCGGGACACAATCAGGTATAAGTCATATATCAATTCAATGTCAGGAGGCTGTTCTACAATATGATCTCTCATTTCATATCTTTTGTATGACAGTATAGTTCAACATTACTGGTCTTTGCAAAAACTTGACAGAGAGTGAGATAAATGTTTTAAATCTCATTTATAGTTTTATTTATTTATTTTCTATTTCAGGGTATTTCCATAAGCTCGATACAAAAAAATCGATAATAAGTGGCCCTCTAAATTAGATCGGTCATCGTCGACAATGTCAATATCGAAATTGTACAGGAGTTCGTCAACCTAGGACAGACATACAGTTGGGTAGGATTAATTTCGATAGGGAAGCTGACAGAAGAATTTAGTTAGGCTGGGCAGTATTCGGAAAACTGCGTCAAGTCTTCACGTCACCCATTCATATTCATATCATCCTTCCATAATGTTTAAAGACAAAAGTCTTTATTCAGTGCGTCCTATCTGTCCTTTTCAACGTGGTGGGAAGGGAATGAGGAAGAAAAGAAAATGGGAGAGGGGAAAGGGAATATCACATGCGAAATTTTTTTTTTAATAAAATAAAATCACCTAACTTCTTGCACAATATTAAAACATAAAAAATATAAATAATCTAATGATAATCTTTTAATTCATGATAAACATGAAGTAAATGTCAACTTTATTAAAAAAAAAAAACATTAATTCTGTAGTCCAACGGGCGGAACCGCCGTCGGCAGGGTAATTTTATGTATATGAATATTTTCAGATTAATAGATTTCTTTAAGGATTTAGAGTTATGCCATGAGTCAATTTGTGTGAAAACCAGGACAAATTGACTTCAATATTATTCTTTAAATGACAACGGAACTTTAAATATTCCGTCCTACTATTCTTCTTCTATTATTCTTTAATGGTTGGTCATTATTAAAGCGTTGTACCCTCGACACCAGCAGCTCTAAACAGGAAACGAATATTTTTGTTGTACGGAAGATTAAGCCAAGATATTCTCCTCATTCTCGTTCTTTTTCCTTGCATCTTGCCTCGAATAATGAGCCGTAAAAGCTGTTTTTTTGGCTTCTCATGATACGGACACAAATACTCAAATTTGCTCGTCACGGAAATCATTTCTACCTGTCTTGCTACACATTGCAATACTATTTCATTGCGTACTTTAACTCACCAACATTTCAAAGGCATCCAATGTTTTTCTAGCGTCGCTTCTAAGGCATAAAGGAGAATGGAGAAAATTGAATCTATTCCAATAGAAACGGAAAACGAAAACAAACGCTATTTGTAGCAAAGTGACGCTAGAAACAAAAACAAGTTTGTATTACCATGTTAGCTTTACAGTTCACTTAGGCACACCATCTGTTGGTTTTTAAGATTTCGAGCAGAAAAAAGCGTTTGTTATTCGTTTGCCATTTCTATTGGAACAGATGTTACAAGGAACTCAAAACATATCTGTCAAATAAAAGCTGCCGTTATGTTAATTTGTTGCTCGAACGGAATATATTTTGTGTTTGATTTTAATTAGCTTGCTCAAGTTTTCTTATTAAAACTTTATGACACCTTGGTCTCGAGATTTTTGTATATTATTATATATGTACTTCTTTTCATCACTATAGGATCTTAGGCCAAAAAAGCATAATTTCTGACTACTCGTAATAACGTGATTTATTAACTAGCTACATACGAGCTCGTATATACCTAAACGTATATTTTTTGTGAGCTAACAGTTCTATATTTGCTTGCTCTAAATTTGAGATACAGCAAGAAACAAAGGGATCTAATTGTCGTGTCAGTCGGACTAGTAACTCAATTTAATGACAGATTAATTTCATCTCTCGACTCGACACACGCGGAATGCTAACTGCCACAGACTCAAAACTGAATAAAACATTTCGGAGATACGTAACGGAATTTATAAACGGACTGACGTAACGCGGTAACCCACCTTCACGTTCGTGTCGAGTGCCGCGAAATTGTTTAGTTTACAATGTTTTTATGCAAAGGTAATAAAGTAATATGAAGAAAAAACCAGTTTAATTTGTGCATGCTTGGAATATTTGAGAGCAGGCGCGCGGTCGATGCCCGGTGCCCGCTGCCCGCCGCTAGTGGCGAGCGCAGCGGTGGCGGCGTACCAGAAAATATTGCGCCCATAGCAAAAATAGCGCCCTGAACAAAAATGAAGGCTAGTGTACAGAATTGTATATCTTGGTCCACTTGGTTGAAAATGCCACCTATCAAAATAAGACAGAAGGTCTTGGTGATTATTTCTTTAAACAGACGATTAGGTGGAATTTATAACGTTTTCTTGTCGAGTTACATGAACGTACTCCTTTAACAAAATGAAATATTACTATTTTTTTCCAAAAAGAAGCTTAGAAGGGGCGATAAATGTATAGTCAGACAGCATGTCCAGTCCGGATTCGACTAAATCTAACCTTAGGGTTATTTTCAGAACCTAGTCCGGCCTCTTACGTTCAAACCGTAACAAGACTTGTCTAAATCACAAGAACTATGAATTAGCAAAATCAATAAGCAGTTAAATAATAATTTGTTTTTATTGGTTTGTGAATTTGTGTTGTGGCAGTGTTATAAATGTATATCTATCCTAGTATCATTTTTTATGGCAAACGGAAAGCAGCTTTTGCTTGTACGAAAAGTGAGCCAGTAAATTCAAAGGTAACTCAAGTCACATAAAATAGTTAATTGCTGTTGGGTATGGGGAATATATTAAAATAATGAATACAATATGTATTGCTATTAAACATTAGCCTCTGTTGGCGCCCCCAGAAGTCTGCGCCCTTGATGTAGGACTCTATTAAGCTGCCCTTATTACAGCTCTGGACCAATGCGTCGCGCGGCCGCAGCCTCTACGCGCTGCGTATACTCCCACTGCTACACATATGCAAGTGACACCTCGTTATACTGTACCACATTGGCTCAGTTGGTAGTGCATTTGCACTCTCTGCAATTGTACCAGGTTCAATGGGAAAATGAAGCTATTTAATTGCATTCCTTTTATTTACGACATAAATCACCCCATTTCCATATTTATTACTTCGTCCGCGTGGACAAATTAACATAACAAATTATTATATATTTCCCGTAGGAATGGGAAGTTTTTTCGGGATAAAAACTATTCTATGTCCTATTCCAAGACCTAACCCATATGTGTGCCAAGTTTCATTACGATCCGTCAGTGGTTGAAGCGTGATTGAGTAACAAACATCCAAACATCAAAACTTTCGCATTTATAATATTAGTAGGATAAATAAATAAAAGTCAGCAAAGTATACGTCGTCGTACATAATATGCGGATTCCATCAAATAAAAAAAAAATGCTTAACGACTCGAAAAATAAATATAAAACGGAAATTTCCTCTAATTTCCTGGTAATTCTGCATCTATGACCAAATGTCATCTCAATCGGTGCAGTAGTTTTCAAGTTATCCGGAGGACAGACAGATGGACAAAAAAGCTTCGCTGCTAGGGTATTCGTTTTCTTTCCAGATTTCTAAAATGTCGCTTTATTACGATAGATAATAATCCTACTAATATTATAAACTAGCTGTGCCCGCGGCTCCGCTCGCGTGGACTACAGAATCCGCTCCAGTTCCCACTTCCGCCCCCGTTCATTTTTCCACTTACACTTCCACTCCAACTCCAACTCAGCTTTCGAACTCGCATTCACCCGTCCAGGTCCAGGTCCAGGTCCAGGTCCAGGTCCAGGTCCAGGTCCAGGTCCAGGTCCAGGTCAGGTCCTGGTCCAGGTCCAGGTTTAGGTCCAGGTCCAGGGCCAGATATAGATCCATATCCAGGGCAAATTCAGGGTTCAGCTTCAGCTCCAGGTCTAGATTCAGCTCCAGATCCAGCTCCCGCTTCAGGTCCCACGCTCACTCCCGCATCTACCTCCCTTAACCCTCCCCTCAACTCTACTCTCAACAATTCCCTCAACCCTCCCCTCAACCCTATCCTTAACCCTCCCCTCAACCCTCCCTCAACCCTCTCTCAACCCTCCCTCAATCCTCCCCTCAACGCTTCCCTCAACACTCCTCTCAACCCTCCCCTTAAACCTTTTTCTATCTTACCCCTCGTTGCTCTAAATGTAGTCCTCCTAACTAATCCATCGCAATCCAATTCCTCCCAGCATTACTTTGTTGCATACATGTATGCAACAAATTCATCGTAATCAGCTAACTCAATCAAAAGTTATGCGAATTTATAGTTTTCCAAAACTCACATTACATTGGTACCTACCCGCTCCCGCTCACGAATTTAGTCGAGCATTTACACCCTACACTCCTTGCAGGTATGCAAATTTTCGGAAACTATAAATTCGCATAACTTTTGATTGACTGCACGGATTGCAATGAAATAAAGCCTATATGTTACATCGAATTAAGCACTATGTTTCTGAATAGTCCATCAAGATCGGTTCAACAGTTTTTAAGTGATGCGCGCACAAACAAACATAAACAGACAAACAGACAAAAATTCCAAAAATGATCGAAATGTGTTCTATTACTTATCCTTAGACGCTCCCATTTTTTTTTTTTTCAAATATCTTCAATATACACACACGCGAAGTTTACGTTTTTATTTATAAGAAGATGTGAAAGTTTTTATATTTGGATGTTTGTTACTCAATCACGCTTCAACCACTGGACGGATCGTGATAAAACTTGGCACACATATAGGTTAGGTCCTGGAATAGTACATAGGATATTTTTTATTCCGAAAAAACATCTCATTCCTACGGGAAATACATAATAATTTGTGATGTTAAGTTGTCTACGCGGACCAAGTCGCGGGCAACAGCAAGTTTACAATACATCTAAGACCCAAAAATAATTTATTTATGAATTAATCAGTTCATTAATAATTAAATCTAATGTAAGTAAATGTTACTTAAAAGGTTATGATAATATTCGTATATCCAATATTCGTTTCCCACCTGTGGGCAAGTCGTGCATGGAGAGAGCGCTCGCTCCGGCTCATCCGCGGCTTTTTGTCTCAAGGGAATGCGAGTCGTCAGACTTTGGTCTGGTCTGTAGGGCCAGCCGCGCGGGGGTCCCGTGCCTCGCCCTTTTGTTTTTATACTCGTGCAAGAATGCAAAACAATTATAATTCCCTCAGGGATAAGTCCGCTCCCTGGGAACCGTGCGCACGTAATCGCGAACGATTCTCGTATCTCATTCGACTTGCGGTTAAAAAATATATTTGCTTAATTGAATTAGACTGGAACTGATGATATCTCCGGTAAGATGTGCTTATTACGAGGTAACTCCGATGTTAGATAGTTAGGGAGGGTCTAGACGGTAGAGGACTGGGAGGGACGCGAGGCGGGCGGCCGTCACAGACACCGACTCTGGCCAATCCATTTACGTTAATTACGCTGAGATGGGGATAAATCGGCGTCCAGCCGTCCACCGCCGAGTTACGAGCGAGCCGACTATAAAATAAATTATACCCACTTCGTTCGCCTCCACTCAGTTTTTTGTTGCCGTCCACGGCGAATGGAGAAAAAAACAAAAGAAAAATCTCAAGAGGACGAAATACGAGGCAAAGACAAAGCTTAAATTTATCTACTGATAATATAGACGTAGGGCGGCGGGCGCGGCAGACGCGCAGTTGCCGGGTGGCCGGCCAAATTATACAGGCGGGCATTCCTGCGCTGCGCCCGCGCCGTGCTCCGGCAAAAACATGATATATAGTTGCCTTGTGACGAAATATTTGAAATTTGGGAACCTGCCACACTCAAAATGGAATTTACTTTAAATATTATCTCTGTCATTCTTTGTCAACAACTTCATAAACTCTTGCGTGCTCTTTGAAGTAGATAATAAAGATTGCTCCACCTTTTTGTCATAGACTAATACTTTGCTATCATGAGGCAAAATCTTCTTTGATACGGCAAAAATCAAGTTGGATGAAAAATCTAAAATCAATCAGGTTAGTTTAATTTGGACACGAGATTTTATTAACTGTTTTAATGAAAATCCCAGGACTGTAAGTAGTAATAATTAAAAAGCATAAAATATCAAATATAGAAAACATAATTTCATATTATTTGTGTTTTTATTTTACTGGTAAATAGGAGGCGGAAGAAGAATTATAGACTATTAAATGAGAGATGTGGAATGTCCAAATATATATATAATCGTATGAGTTTATACATAGATGAATGACAAACAAATAATTAACTATTTTTAAATCAATCTCGGAAAAAATCCCGTAATAATAAATAACACTACCTAATTCCGAACTCTTCTGATAACTGATAACATAATGAATATCGTCGGTGATTATTTGAGTTATTGCTGTCTCACTCATTATAAGGCAACCTTTGCAGAATAATTCTATTTACTTTAATCGTGTTATTGTAATCATTTTAAATTGTAATTATTTACCTTACTAACTAGGGTGTAGAGAGACGGACTGCAATCAGTTTGGATACAGTCGACGTGCAGTTATAAATAACGACTGCACACTGGCTGCATACTAGCATGTCCAGTAAAGCAATTATGCAAGCGTCTAGTCGAGGCCACAAATGACCAAAGGGCTGGGCATTACCTCGCTCAGAGGATCAGCCTCACCATATAGCGGGGTAATGCTGCCAGCCTTTTGGGGACGCTCCCAGCCTAGCAGACATTTTTTAACTTTGATTTTTAATGTTTAATTAGTTATTCTAGTTTTGGTGTTGTATAACTACTTAGATTTATAAATTAGGATGTATTTCACATTGAATAGTTATCATGTTCAATATATTAGTTAATTAGGTTGAGGGCACAGAATATACTTTAAATGATAAAATAACGTATTTTAGATCTTGCACCCTATTTTATTCAGTATACTCTCCACAAATGGAACAGAAATAAAATAACTAAGTTAATAACAGATTATTACTCATATATTTGACATAAGTTATACATTAAATCTATACAAATAAACAAATCGTTTACAATAATAATTCTCTTGTATTTTTATTCTTTCATTTTAATATTTTATTACTGCATCTAGTGTTCAGCCAGCATTCAGCTGGTGGGCCGTTCCCCTAAACTGCAATTTTGCAACTGGATTGCAATCCTAACGCAATTCGTCTGTGATTCAACGACGTTCACTACTAGCCACCATAGCCTTTCCCAATGAAAGCCACCACACTTGGTCTTCCGCCCTCCGTATCAAGCCGCTTCCGGCCATCATCTTCAGGTAGTTGGTCCACCTGGCGGCGGGGCATCCCACCCTGCGCGTGCCGATCCGCAGCCTCCACTCCACAACCCGTCTGCCCCACGGCCGTCAGTTCTGCGACAGATGTGGCCCGCCCACTGCCACTTCAGCTTGCTGATCCTTTCGGCTGTATCGGTTACCTTCGTTCTTCGTCGGATCCTTCGTTACGAATCATATCCTTCAAAGAAGCCCTCTCCATAGATCGCTGAGTGACTTAAAATTTGTGGATCAGGCCCACCATTTAAATTAAATGACGCCATAATCATAGTTACGTCCACTGTTGGACTCAGAGCCGCTCTAATGCGTGTCACCACACCCAGCCTCGCATTTAGGTACATTTGCAACACCACAAATAAAGTAATGTGCAAGCAGGCTTGGTGCTAATAAATCATATTGTTGTCACATTGCAACAATGGTCTGGAAATAGTTATGAGTTCATTCATGTAGGTCTGTGCACTAGTGACCTTTCTCGGAGGTCAATGTGACATAGACCCTGGCTAGCAACGGAACATATTTTGACTGCAGTTCGAAAAGCGACCTCTATATCCGGTGTTAAGGTGGGTCAGTCCGCTAGAAAATTAATTAGCACTTGTTAAAATTCATTGACTTCTGATAAACATATTATGTATATTTAAGGTAAGGTTTACTATAATTTCGTGATAATCTACCAAGTATTGAGCTCCTCAAAACCAGATCAGTTCACCTGGAGGGAGGGAGGATTTTAGTGCAGGATTCATCTCGATTGTCACTACCTGTCTGAACTATTTCTGCCACCAAACAAGCAAAGCTATCGTTGTTGTGTTTCGGTTTCAATGGTAGGAGAGCTAGTGTAATTACAAGCACATGACGTCTTCTGTTATAGTCCTGAGGGCGACTTTATAGCTGCAGGTTTATGGGCGACAGCGAACGCTTACCATCAGATATGCTGTCTGTCCGTTTACCACTTCTAACCGTAAAAACAATAAGGCGTTAAGAGATGCGTAGCCTGGTTTCACACGGACTATGCAGAGTGTAAAAATGTAACTTAACGAAATACTGATTTGCACAAGAAGCTCGTAGGAAAACCAAAATTGATATCAGTGCTCGGCATATAATTTCATATCTAAATATTCGTTGTCATACAAATAGTACAGGCCATTTGCTACAGTCTGTATTTGTCGTACTTAAGAATAAATTGCACAATGAAGTGGGAACCGATCACAAAACTACATTAATATATCCAAAGTGCTACCAAATGGGTTGATTTCAAATTGCCTCATACATACATTTTGCTTGAGTTCGCCTTAGCAGTTCAGTACCTACTTGCTACGTAATTACAGGGTGTACAAAATACCTTAAATGGACAATATGACGAAGGTTTTAGTTATTTATTACTAATAACTTATTGGACATTTTATTCTTCATTGACTCGTTTGTGGCGACGTTTCATCTCCACAGCAGCGCTAACATCTAGAAAGTGGTAGTCTATAAAAATACGTGTACAATTGTACCAAGTGTACTCATGTGCAATAAATGAATTTGACTTAGACTCATTTTGTTGATATTTATACATATCTAAAATTGTATGGCATCTAGGAATTTAAGAATAAATATTAAGAGGGAAGTCGTAAACCAAAAATGGCTTAGAAAACAATTTGTCTTCATTTCTAACTCCAACAGATATTTTGTGTGACGCTGTTCATAGGTGACACAAAGACGATGTGTCAATGACTTGAATTTCAATTCAAGTGATTACTTCATTGATTAATGTATTAATAAAGTAGCTATTCTCATTCCAATCATGTATCAATATTGTTATCTGTTCCACTGCGCTCTTCACTTATCTCGCACTTTATTGTATTTGAGATGAAATTATCAGAACGAGCGGAGTATTGGACCCATTCGCCATATAGCACTCTACATTACTTAGTGGAACAATATCAGAAGAATTTATTTCTCTACACAATGAGACCTTCATGGCATTGCTACTCAGTTGTAAATATGCAAGTTCTTGTAGTGGACATTAGAAGGCAAGTTAATGTACGAGTAGTTCGGTCGATCAGAAATAAAATTCACACAATAAAAATTAATTCTTTTATTATATCATCATTTCAATAAAATAATAATTACACGAATATATACACAATAGAGTATGTACAATTTTCGCGGCCATTACTACTATATTTACACTGGGTCCACGAGTCGAGTTATCACTAGGTCCGCACTGGCACTGGCACTGAGGGGGGTGGCAGGCGCCCTGTCATCGGCAGCCGCAGCCCACCACCATCATGTCCTGATAGTTTTTGAGCACCACATTGTTCACTTCGTCCATGTAGAGCATGGATATGGAGGAGAGCTGCGTGGGCACGCAGCACGCCTTGGGCACCGCGGCCGGGTTCACCGAGTTCACCAGCGTCTGCACGATCGCGTGGTTGGTGCCGTTCAGGTGGTCGGCGATGGGGAACGGACAGTCGCCCTGGCAGTAGTAGGCGTCGTATCCGTGCGGCGCTACGATCCAGTCGCTCCAGCCCACGTCCGCGAAGTCCACGAACAGCGGCCGTCGCTGGCAGATCTCGCGCGCCTCCTTGCGGCGATGGTGCGCGCGGTGACCGCGCCGCGCGCCACGCTTGTTGCGCACCAGCCGTGTCTCGCCGCTGTTTCGCGCCGCGCGCGCGCGCCCATCCTCCGTATACAGCATCAGTAGCGGCTGCCGCGCGCGCCACGCCTCCTCGTCCTCGGCCGCGCGTCTCCTCACGCGCACGTGCGGCAACCGCGCGTCCGCGCCGTGCGCGTGCTCCTCTATCACTCGCACCAATAGTCCGTGATTGTGTCGGGGCTCGACCAGCCAGCGGCGCACGGCGCCCAGCGCGTCCGCCGTCACCGCGCCCTCGGCGGTCCGCAGCGGCACCGAGTCGATCAGTCGCAGGATGGGTGCGCTGCGCCCGCGCCGCCCGGGCCGCACCACGTCGTACAGCAGCAGCCGCTGCGCGCCCGCGCCGCCGGGCGCGCGCTGGAACGTGACGTCGGCGCCGCGGGCCACCTCGTCGCCGGGCACGCCGCTCAGGTTGAAGTAGAGCCGGAAGCGGTGCTCGCCGGGGAAGCGGTCGTCTACCTCGGTGGGCGTGTGGTGGTAGGAGCGGGCGGTGTTGGCCGCGGCGGCCGGGATGGCGCCGCTGGATTCGTAGAGCAGGCGCATGGCGCGCGGCACGGGCGGCGGCGGCGCGAGGCGGCGCGCGGGCCGGCGCGGCAGGCCCAGCAGGGCCAGCAGCTGCCGCTCGGCCGCGGCGCGCGACGCGTCGTCCAGCCGCGCGCCCGCGCACAGCGCGACCAACGCGCACACCACCGCGCACGCGCACGCCCCACGCATAATTTTTCTCGACCCACCTGTAATGAAGAAATTTCAATCGTTAGCACTGATTTTCCACATAGTAAAATGACATAGTAGTATCCACTTGCAAGTGTAATAAATAGATAATCTAGTACCTATAGGCACTACGGATACTGCTCAACTATGCTCATGAACAATGTTAAGAGGTGCGATCCGACGGCATCGGCCTTGCGGGGTAACCTTCTGATTTTACAATCTTACCTAATTGATATTCGCGTTAGATAATAAAATTATTAACACTACTTAAAACAATTTAACTTGCAAATTTTGTCATCTTTTAAAATTTGTATCATTAAAACGGCGTAAAAGTGTAAAAGCTCTAAATATGTATCAACAGCTCTCACTTCCAATATCTCTTATTAAAAAATAATTATGTTAAATTAATAAGGTACAACTTGACTACGAATTAATGTTTCCCACGGCCATTAAAGTTATTAATTGTTAAAGGTCGGGTTCAATGTGTTTCTTAGAATCAACAGGAGTACAAGAGTAGTGAATAACAGCTAAACGATGCTTATTCATCAGCAGCATAATTCTGTCTGGAACATTGTGTGGTGTGTAACAAAGTGGCAAATTTTCTACATAAATTGGATTTCCACTGAAGTGGCATACGGCAGCATACACGTATTTCGCGTGACTGGTTATCCCACAAAGGCCAACATTATGTACAACCGGTAGTGTTTATCTGTATATTGTTTCTAATGAATGTACAACACATTGTAATGTTATATTCTATTAATTGTAAGCTGTAACTGGCTAGTTAGTTCTCATGCACCGGCTCTTGCTGTACTGTAAAACAGCTTTCACAATACACCACACCTAATTATAATGTATTTAATTTTTCTTGTTTTTTCATATTATATAATAAGCTATTTTTCATTTATAATATGATCGCGAAGCATGAATGATAGATTTTTGAATCCTAAAATAGTTTTCAGCATATTTTGCCCACGTGAACTGTGTAGGGGAACGTAAAGTATTTCGAATAAATTTTGAAGTGAGACAATATAAAAATTTCATCATTGTTAATCCTTCTAATTTCTATCATTATTTAGTAGTCAACCCTAATAAATTTTATATTTGTTTGATTGATGTTTGGTTTGATTTGTATTTATCTACGATTTACTTTATTTGAGTCAAATTACTATTTAATTTATTAAATTTTATTTCAATTCAATTTGCACTTATGTTTTAAGTGGGAATATTAAATTCACTGCTGGACCTCTCCCAAATTAATCATCACCCTGGCCAGTAGTTGATGATCGTAATACTTATATAAAGTTTAATGTACAAATGATGATGCTGCCCATCATCTGAATTTATCCTTTATTAGCCACCATAGGACATCCACGGAAAGACTGAACGTGGTACAGTCAGTGTTCATTATAATTTTTACTTTATTATTATTGGATAAGTTGATGGGGCTGGTTACTTAATTTGTAATATGACTATACTACTGTTCCAGATACCACACGAACGAAGCTAATTAACGAAAAGGTGGTGTATGAACATCGTCAAAGATTTATCAAGTTTTGTTAATATTCGCAACATTAAACTCATAGTTTTACTTTAGTTAGAATTGTGTTTGCGACTTCAAGATGGAGTTTTTTTTATTATTAAGATTACTATTAAGTGACATATTTGCTTCTGCTACAGGCTGTAACTAATTAACCTGAAGTGACCCTCCACAGACGCATCCGGTATCGAATTCCAAACAACTCTTGATATGATTTTTTATGATCTTAGAACGTATTGACTCTACGATTAAACCGCATATACCATTTGAATATCTATTTTCTTTTCTAAAAATCATAGACCTAAAGTTATTCAGTATTCGATACTGAATGCCGTTGTAAAAAAATACCGCCATGTATTTTATTACATACTGTATAGCTACATAACTACTTGACTTAAGTATCTTGATTTAGTAATGTTCTAGCATTATGCAAATGTTGTTGTTTATTAAGTATTTTATTTACTTAACGGAGGATGCATTCTAAGCATTTATTAGGAGGTAACCTCAAGCGTAACTCTTAACTCTGATGTATTTTAAGTATGTATTTATTGTAAGTAAATTGCTTATTTAATATCTAGTTACGTGTTGTGTACGAGTGTTCTTAAGTTTACTTAAATTAATAATAAGTTGATGTGTAAGGCGTTTAAGTTATTTCATTTTTGTTATATGTATTTTTAAATTATAGAGCTTATTTGACCTACTTATAAACACAGGATGGTATAGTTTCAACTCGGCTTTAGTAATTAAAACTATCCATATTGTTAAATTAAACTTAAACATATAAGATATTTTTTTAAGTTTCCGATATGTTTTAACATACTTTAAAAGTAAAACTTTTAGAGTAGGTACTGATGACGAATCTCAAACAGTTTTTTTTAATGTGGGTGTATTGTAAAACGTTTTATCTGCTCCCTCTTCGGATGCAGCAAAGATGATTTGCGACCTGGTATATTGGACTCATCAATAAATTCTCTCACAGTTTAGTTAATGTTAAATGTAGTTGCTATGAGACTGTCATGTCTAATTTGGACAAAACTCCCTAAATTAATAAGGAAAAAAACGTAATTGGTTTGGGTAAATTTTAAAACTTATATTTTTTTTTCTTGCCATAAGTAGAAGTACTTACGCTCAATAAAAGTTGTTCAAGTATGTAAAGTTAATAAAAGTTGTCCAATAATAACAAAAAAATATTGGCAAGAGTCAGGCTATTAAAAAACCCCGTGTTATGTTATGGAGTTACATAAACATGCAATACAAACTTCGATTTATCGGCCGAACACTTTCCAAAAGCGTTGAGTTAAAGACATCAACGGGATACGTTTCGAGCGGTGTCGAGGAAATGTGGAAAAGTTTAGTAAACATTAATATCTTTCAGATATATTGGGGGTTTAATGGAAAAAGAACTAAAAGCATTTATTGAAATGTTAACTAGGAAAATAATAATAGGCATTGCTCAGTAAACAACTATATGAAATGGTTAAAATAAGCTCGTGAAACTTAACGTGTTGGCTAAATGGGAATCTAGCTGTATACAAACAGGTTGATATCGAATATATGGTATGTATATGTATGTATTTTGTTGTTATAATGTTTTGATCGTTCTAGCACGGTCGACCGGATCACGGCGTACGTATTTCGAAAATAATGCGGTCAAACCAGCCGCAGGCGCACGACCGCTCGCCTCTCTCACTCACCCGAAATTTTAACGCATCCAACGTCGTCGATAGGTGCACAAAATCCGCGATATCTCGCCGAGCGTCCAGCTGAGAGTCAACGCTTCGGGAACAAATGGAATCGCACTCGTTCACGATCTAACCGATGGCACATAACAACAGAGCAGTCTGGTAACATCACTGGCGCGCGTGTGTTCGCGGGAGCGGGCGCGGGCGTGTCGCCGGCGAGCGTGCTCGGAGTGGGCGCGCATGACGTGCTCGCGGCGCGGAGCTCGCGGGCGGAATGAGCCGCGGAGCGCCCAGACGCGGCGGCGTCGCGGCCGGCCCGGCGCGGGCGCAGCGCCGGCGCACCGCACCGCGCCCGCGCCGCCGGGCGTGCCGGCCCCGCCCCCCGACCCGCGACCCGCCCTCGCGCCCGCCGCCCGCATCCCTTACCCTCCGCCCTCCAACCACCGGCCGCCACCGCCACTGGCTACCCGACAGATAGGCCTACATCAGTGCCCAAATTGCCCGAGGCCCTACCACCAGTCATGCAGTCTCAGTCGCCAGATTACCCTTCTTTTTTCCAACATTAAGTTTCTGGCGAAGCCATCATCAGGCCATCATAATGAAAACTATATTCAAATTATATAGTAACAGCGGTTTAACTTAACTATTTACCTGAACTCTCATAATAACTCTACCATATACAGGGTGTAAAATACTATAGGCTGCCTAAATGACAGAAAGAACTAAGTATCAGTATGTTATTAAGACAGTTTTGTGTAAAAATTTCTATCCGTATTTGAATAATAACTTTCAAAGATTCAAGTTTAAAACACTAATTTAAATAAAACTGCCTGAAATGTGTACAGTCAAAGAATTTAAATGTGTCGGAAAAAATAATTCACTAAAAAGCATACAAATAATAATAATAATTTCCATTTAAATTATATCCAGACTTTATTGAACTTATATATATATTAATCCCCGTTAATCCAGCTGGTCTATTTCTTTACACAACCCCGTATTTGAATCTATCATTTTGGAAGAGATTTCCTTAAATCTATATTTCAATAAAATTATCTGGCATTTGTAGCATTTCAACCTTACTTACATCTAATGATGTTTTGAGCTAATTTGACGGGATATGCCTGTTCAAGTAGGGTCAAAATAATGTTTTGAAATTTACATTAGATTACATTATGTTCTGTACATAATAAAGAATCTAGAGCCGTATTTCCGTTACATCTATATCAGCAAATGGTATGACGACTCTACATTTCTTTAAATTACTTAGTGACTGCCTTTATGTTTAGGCCTAACGATTTCTTTACATGTTTCCACTAATTTCATATTCTAAACATTGGTTATAAATTTTGAGTTGTTTTAAAAACTACACAATCAAAACATACGTAAATGATAATGGCAGAAAATCAAGTTATTGTCTGTCCCATTGTCTACGGATTCTACGATGCTACGCGTGCTACGAAAGTCAAATAATGACATAAGCTCAGTGTATGTTACGATGATCTTTTATAATTATGTTATCTTAAGAGTCAGCGCAGACTTGGCCAAGTACTGCTCGAGCAGTTTTATTCTGTTAGCGTTAAAACAACTTCTTGATTTTGTATATAATACTCGTAGACGGAGAACTGCTCGCGAACTCACGAGCATGCGTGAGTAGTTTTGCATAGAGCAGTGCATAGTTTAGTTAATTCATCAACTGCGTTTTAACTTATGAAAGCATTTTTTTCGTAAATATTTTCATTTTGCAGACTTTTTTTGTTGTTTAATACATAGCACATTTTGCAGAAACTAGGAAGTTAACAATTGAGTAAGGCATACGCAAGTCGTGCAATTGTCATTCCAGCCGAGACATGTATAAATTTTTTCTCCAAAAAAAATTTCAATAATAAAAGAGCTCGTTCGCATTTAATTTTAAATGTTATGTTGCTCATATTATGACAATTGTTAAATGAAAATGTTACCGTTTATAGCAACACTTATGTTAGAACTTGCGTTTATTTTCCCCGACATTTATCATAATATTACTTTTAATTTTTAATGGCATATAGTTGTAATGTGTTTCTTAATGTTTTATTGTTGGAGCCTGATTTTTTTATATTTTAGTTCACTAAAGTTTCTAGTAAAACAATGTGTTAAATAAAAACTTTATTATTATGCCAGTGATGAATGACGTTTGTTTCACTAGTCGCTAAGTTTAATATGCCACTTTAAAAGTTTAGCGCAGCAGACAATCATGAATTTTGATACTAATATTGCTGGCCTGTGATTTGCGATCATGTTAGAGTTTTTTTAAGTTTAATATATTTGTATTTTACTATTGTAAAATTGTACCTGTCGTTCTTAATTAGCTAACTCCAAGAAACACTTTCTCCTAATTATCTGATGGGAGCTCCTATTAAGTTTAATACCTAGTCTGAACCCTTTCATTAAGTGTCTATTAGAATACATTAAATATGATTCATGGCTTCTTAACTGCTTATTTTACCAAATTCTTAACCCATATTTCCTTATTTTGCGTGTTAAGTATTAATTATTATTTAATGTATGTTTGACTTACATTAATCTTATAGTTTTCGATTACTGTTTCATAAAGGTTTTTTTGTTGTAAATTATTATAAACTGATTATTTATTGTGAACTGAATTTGTAGGATCTATCGCAATGCGTTGTTCATGAGTTTCGTAACTTATGAAGAGCTTGAGGTAATCCTTGTCCGAAAATGGGGAAAAAATTGCTACAAAAGCACATAATTTGTATGTAATAAGCACTAAGAGTCGAGTCGAATAATTTGGTTTTGGTTTCCTGAAATAAATAATAAATAAATATCTCAGACATTCACACCAATGATCCAGTCCCAAACTAGGCAGAGCCTGTGGTATGGTTACTAGATAACGGATAGACATACTTAAATAAATATATAAACATCCAAGACTTGGGTACAAACATTCATATTCATCATACGAACATTTGCCCCTAGCGGGATTCGAACCCGCAACCTCCGGCGTGGCAGTCCGAGCGCTACCCGTATAAATATCTCTAAAGAATAAATTTGTTTCCTGGAATATCCACAAATTTCCTACAATTTCCGGTCTATTTTACATTGTATTTTAATTTCAGCTTAATCGATCCAGTAGATTCAAGTTGTCCGCCGGACAGGCAAACATAGATACGAACATCAAGAGCTTAGCTATAAGAGCATCCTTTTGACGTATCCCTTAAAATGGAAATATCACTGTCAGTTTTTATTTGACATATTTTCAGAGAGATGTAATTGAAATGTCTTTTAAATACTTTAGCACCCTAAAAAACAAGACCCAACCTGTCAAGACATTTCACTATTTGCATCCTATTTCGTTATATTACTTTCCCACCAACTGTATTAGTCATACACAAAAACGATTAACAAACCCAACAGTTTCCTTATCATTATAAGCTTACAATGAGGTTCCTTTTAAATAGTTATTATTATACTTTTAACACCATTCTTTCCGAGTTCACAGATAATTCTTAAAGTTACAATAGGGAGCTGTTTGTGCAGAGTATAAATTTAATAGGGTGGGAATAGATTACCTGAGGATATGAATCATTCGTAGACATTAGTTATGGAACACTTATAATTTGTATTTTTTTTATATTGCGACACGTTTCTCGGCGGTACATTTGAGCCCTACCTAATGAGAACTACCTCTATAAAAGTAGCGATAATTAGGACTTTAATTAAATCATTATGCAATGTTTCTGAAGTGGTAGGTACCTACAGGTTTATATTATATATAACTTTACTTTCCAAGTAGTGCTAGCCAATTTGTCTGTCAATTTAGGTTAGTATCTGATTTGCTTTTTAGGGCATGGCCCAAAAAAGGCTTCTCTAAATAAATAAATTTAAAAAACACATGATATATTAACGTGCCAAACTATCTCGAACTCTCTGAAAATAAAGTTTTTGACCTTCCCATAAAGATTCTACCGCGGATATTCCAAGACTTAGAGCTTCTTCTTAATCATCGCATCAGCAGTTCTTCCTGGATAACTACTACACAAGGTACAGCTGAAACAAATGCCATCTACTCTGCATCGTTCTGCTGTACAGGAGCAAATAACAAACATGTTCATGTAAAAAGCTTCAGACGAGTTCTGGACTGGAGACCGCGGATCGGCACGCGCAGTGTGGGACATCCCGCCACCGCCAGAACCGACCGACGACTTGAAAGTGACCGGAAGTTGCTGGATGCGGTGGGTGGAGGACCATAGGTATTCATTGAGGAAGGCCTATGTCCAACAGTGGGCGTCTAAGGGCTGATGTGATGATAATGATGTGAATAAGGTACTACTAACCATCATCTATACTTTGGGTTACGAATTACTATAGAAAAACTATAAGTGGAAGCATTGTGTTGTATTTTGTAGTTGAAGCCATCTGCGTAGACACAAATGTGTACGCACGTAACATTATTTTCATTCCTGCATCTCTCCACGCACCTGCTTCTAAGTTATGATGACAATGAGAAGATAGTATAAAGTAAATATTGCTAAGATGGATGCTGACACACGCATCGGGTGGCGATGACTCGGTGAGTGTGCCACGCGAACAATGCTCGAAACTTTCGATCAGGTGCCGAGAGAATTTATTTTGATTGCACGCATACTGTATGCGTGTGCTATACGCGGCAGAAGCAGGTGGCTTGATGGTATCTACAGTGTAAACTATGCTATGCCATAGAATAAGTAATATTACAAGTACAGAAGACGCATTCCGTAAGAAAGCTTGTTCAATTTCTCATAAACGTACCTACAAAATGTAATACAAGCCAAATTGAATCATACGTGCATGGAAGAAAGTCAATGTTACGCTGAACCGCTAAATTACGTAACATTAACAGTAGTACGCGATTTGCCTAGGTGCCCCGGCAATCGGGGCCGCGCCGCGTAGTTCTATTTTTATACCTAAAGTGCGGAGTGATCCAGAACTTGGCCTGGCTTATGTTTCAAGGCCGTATTTATTGAAGTTTAATAAAGTAAGTATGGTAAATAGTATATTTATTCGAGCAGTGCCAGCTCGGGAATGAGGTACTTTGTACACAGCGTTTAATTAAACATACATACTTGTACATTTTTAAAGTCAAGATTTTTAAATGATATTAAAACTTATTACTTTATTGTTCTTGATTATGTTTAAATAAAGTATAACGTTGTTTTTATTTACTTAGATTTGGTCATAAATATCTATCCTCTTATCTCTCACTACGGATTCATATTACAGAATTTCACTCACTCTGGCTATAACCAAAGGCTTAACCGAACATGTAAAGATATGTTAACAATTTACCTATTCATCTTGTGGCATTCACTTTTTAAAAACCAATTAACCGTTCCATTTAATGTAGTCTAAACTTCAAATGGCTTCCATTAAAAGAAAAACATGACCTAAACACATCATCCATCAGTTATCGTCGAAAAGTAATAGCAAGTGAGATGTTCAGATAAAATCCAATCCTAATTATTTGAAGCTCGCATACATCAAGTGGATATTACTGAGATCTTGCTACCGTGCGCCTGCGCCGGGCTACCGGAGCCGTTACGCGCGAATAAAAAACCGTTCTTGTTTTTTTTTTACTTTTTTTGGCGCGTGTCTCTCGCGAGCCGTTATACGCGAGGTGTTCGTGGCAGCGAAAGTTAGATATGTAAGTACCAGTTTTTTTAAGATCCACAATTTTGATGGGTCTCCATTTAAGATGATGATGATGCATCGTCGTTGAGCAATTATATCAAAAGGCACTATAAACAAAAGTGAAATAGAACTGGCAAAAAAATACTGTTCTAGCATACTATTCAACTAACGTGTCTTTCTACGTTTTTTTTTGTTTAGCTTTTTCAGTTGTTGTCCGTAATACATTTTTTGCATATTATGCCTACTCGCTAAACTTTTAAAATATAATGACTGACGAGTTTCTGAGTATAACTCAACATCGCTAATAATATCACTGTTCTTAGGGGCCTTTTTCAAGAAGGTTTTGGTGTAGGAAGCTGCACATTAGAACCAAACAGAAATCATTTTCCCTAACAATTTTAAGAAAAAAAAAGTAGCACGCTTAAAATTTAGGTCTGCACGTTCTCTTCAGATATGCGAGCGGAATCTACTACACATATAATATGTCAAGTAGATTTTATTAGTACAGACGTCAATTTAACTATCTTCGTTTTAAGGGAATAGTTCAGGCTTTTATCCGCCCTTCGGTTATGAAATCTACGGGACCGATTGAACTGAAAAATTAAAATTGTGGAAAAACTATATAAGTTAATATCATAAAATAAACATTTAGAACTCAAATGTTGTGTTGGTACGATCTACACATCGCTACACAACTTTAAGTTTAGTTGCATGTGCGCGAAACCATCTAGTTAATCATATTTGTTTCTAAACCGTACATCCAATCAAGAGTCTTCGTCTTTTGTTCACAGAATGGTACACGCAGTATTAGGAATCGTGCAGTTAAATCACGCTAAGTATTCAAGCGCAAGCGCAGCATGTACTGTGGCGGAGCCATGCCGTCTGCCACCCACGGCCGCCGGGCCACGTCCTGCCTGCCTCGTCTCACCAATTCACGTCTCATGTCCGTAATTAGTCCATTAGCACGCACGCACCGCTCAAATGCTCAATTAGAGCAACGACCGCCGGGAATAGCCAGGAATAGGGCTGCCAGCCGGACAAAACATTAGCAGTAACGACAGTATTCCACTTCTTATTTTTGAGTCTCAAAGAAGTGAACCTATTGTCATCACATATTCGTGAAAAAAGCAACAAATTAAAAGCGTTAGTACCTACACTTTAACAAAACAGTAGAATGTGACAAAAGGATCAATTTTCAGCATAATACCGGCAGATTTTCTCGGCCTAAGATTGCGCGGCCGCTTTTAGGCAGTTTCAATTAATTGTTCATTACCAATAAATCTTAATATTTTATTTACTAATTAGAGTTGACAAAGTATCCAAATATCTAGACGCTTATTTTTCTTGGGTAGAACGAATATGAAACGAGATGTAACCTAATACGAACGTAAGAATATTAACTTTCGTCAAAAAACACATTTTGGAAATAAAAAAAAGAAATTTTCATTTATCAATCATCAATGGTTATAAGTTATGTTATGACTTTATCATACAGAAGTGCAAAGCGCCAAGCGCATTTTATTTACCCTCATATGGACGTCATATTTTCTAAATGCCTACAGGGCCCCGACACCTGTGAGTCAGAAACTACCTCCTCTACAGGAAAAAAACTCCTATTTTATTATTGGCGTCGCAAAGATTCACCCCATCGCTACAAGCAGCCAAAATTCTGAAATTGTATATTTTGCCCCTTCGGACGTGTAATTTTTGCATCACCAATACATTCTACATCATCATTCATCACTGACAGCCCTAGAAGAGCAGATTATGTCCCTCCTGTTGGATTCAATGAAAAGGATGAAATGTTTGCTGGCAATTGACATATCACTAGTTCTGAGAAAGAAATAATTGATTGTAAACTTCAAGCATTATAATTAGGAGAAAAGAAAGACCGATTTATTTAAACACTTTTAATACCTACGTGAGAGAAATATACCTGCGGTACTTAAGTCAAATTATAGCTATCGGTATCTTTAGTTAATAACTTGATAAGTAATGGTTTTTTTAGTTTTATTTTTTGATTTAACGATAAAGACACAATTTTAACGGAATTAGGAATGTAGTAAAAGATATTATCACAGGTCAACTGGAAGTCAACTAAGTGGTCAACCGAAGGTCAAGGACGTGTTGTGCCCCCATAATGACCCGTGGAATTAATCTGGTTTTGAATTGGCTACTCGTCAAGAATTTGAGACCAATCAAATGTCGACGTCATGTCATGACGTTGCTCGCCACGTCAATGTATTAGGTAGTGATTAGTAGAAATGCAAATTAACATTCTAAGAACATTCTTGAGCATTTAATGACTCTGTTTCGAGCTCTGTCTACTTTTTTAAGAGTTTATTACTCGATCAATGTGTTTAGCAAAATATATTCATATCATTTATTGTTTTATATACAAATAAGTATTTACCTAAATGTTTGTCTGAAGTTTGTTATCTGAATATTTGTCAAAAATCATGGATCACGAGTATCCAACATTACAAATTTCTTTATTTTCGGTATTCTGCTACTCCTTCATTACTATTTACATAAACATATAGGCAGATGAGGACAAAAACGAGTTTCAGTCAAAATTAAGTAGTTTTATATTTCGCATTTTGCAAAATAAAAAAACAGGTTGATAAAAATGACACTATCCTAAAATCTCTACTTCCACCGCTTTTATAAAACGATACACACAACAATATAAATAATGCAATATAGGCTGATGATCGATTGAACCCAGATATGGTTTTACCTATTTCGGTTCAGTGAGCCTATACCTTGTACTGGGTTTCTTTGACGGAGAAATCCTGAACTAGGTATAACAGAGATCAATGTTCAATGACCCATGGTCTCGGTTTAGGAAAACTAAATATAGCATTAGTAAAAAAAACTGAGATATACTGATGCCTATAATAAGTCTATAAAGACAGACATAAGCAAGCGCTGACATCACAAGGACTAAAAACCTCTCAGACATTTTAATATTAAGAAGCCAACTAATTAGCACATGATACGAACGCCTAATGCTTCGGATTTCTACAAATTAAGATTCAATTTCACTTCCCTTTAATTAGGTTTGAAATACTAATACATTACAGACTTTATGCACTTAACTGTAAGGTTTAAATTAAGTTGTTCGTGTGATAAAGTGCATGCAAAGGTTCCTATTGCATTGGCAGAAGTACAAAAGTGCTGATCGCAGCGGTTAGCGTCGTGTTTGAAGGCCGCGACCCGACTCCGGAAGACCAGGCACGAGCCGCACTGCCCACCTGTTATGGCGCAATGCTAATTCGATTTTTTACCTCGCTCTAAAACACTCCGTCTCTACAATAAACTAATATAATTATTATGTGACCACTAATGGCGTCGGTAGAGTTCAACGATACAAGTGTCGTTTTCGGCGGATGGACCAGTATTTTTATTTACCGGTACCACAGAAGTTACCATTACTAATCATGCCGGTATCACTTGAAATACCGGTTCATTTTATACAGGTGTTTTCTTTACAAAGCGAGATGGAGAACTTCTTAGGTAGGTAACTAAGAAAGTCTGGAGTTAGTTCAGACGTTATCTACATTTGAAATGTAGATGATATTGCGCAATGGAATTCGAGAAGTGTTTAAACTTACGTTCCACCTGTACTTTAGTTGCATTTTGTGCTAAATTACGTTAGTTGAATCGGCCCCCTGACATGGGTAATGTTAGCTTGTACCTGTATAAGGAAACTGGTACCAGTATTGGTACTAGAACAACCGGTTCTTGTTTAGAAACGAGCACATGACTAGAGTCCATACAAATACCGGTACTACCGATACCGTACCGGTACTTTTTGCTGCCAGTATCAAGGCTTGGATACGACGATATAAGCGACTGTTTATATCCTACTTAAAAATAAATATTGTGAAATAAGACTAAGAATACTATAAATTCTTATTTCTTTGGAAGGATTCCTGCACTTTGTTTATCTCTTTATTTAGGAAAAGTCTTCTGGTTTCGAAATTAGGTAGTTTCCTATAAACTAAGTACATAAGAACTTGCGAGGAAATGTTTACATAAAATACAAATACAAAATGATGTATTCTAAATTGGATATTTATACTTTTTAATTATTACTACTAAGAGTCCCTGGAATTTTATTAGAACGTTCAATAGGTAAATCCCGTGAAAAGGAATGGCCATATTAATCGTCCGTGTCATATTTTTGTCGCAAGTACAGCAATGACACTACCTAATTCCGATCAGTGCTTATAACTCTTTAAAAGCCCAAAAGATTGTATGCATTTTTTATTTTATTGCGACTGGGGTTTGGTCGTGGGCATTCTATGCGGTAAACGTAGTCTATGTTACTCCCCAGATCATATACCAAATTTAATGTAAACTGATTGAACTTTTAAAACACAAACACGATGTCTCTTTGCCACTAGGAAGATAATAATTTGTCTTATTCAATAAAGTAATTAATTTATATAAGGAACAATGAAGAAATAACCTTATTATACAAAGAAAACCTACATCTACCCATCGCTAATTAAGGCAGTAGGTTCATTATTTGCTATTATTACAGTTGCGGAATTAAATCATACTTAGGTAGGTACCAATTAAACCAATTAGCATTACTGAGAAACCCATTAGCACAGCATTTGACACCGGTTAGAGAGACAAATATGTAGAGTTCCCTCATTGCATAGTTTGAAACACATAATCAGTTCAAGGTATATTTTAATATTGGATAGCTCTTCACTCGGCTCCGCACGCTTAATCTAATACAAAGTAGATATATGGGATAGTTTTCTCCGATTTATTTGAAAATTTCGTAATTACTTCTTTTTATCATAGATTTATGCTTATATTATCACTTAAATATTTCTCGAAAAACGCACAACCTTTTTTCGTTCGTTTGTAGCTCGCATAATATGTGATTATCGCAGATAGATAAGTTAGGTATAGGAAACAAATGTTCGTTCAATCAATAGGTTTAGATAGGTGCTTACATAGTTCTTTTGAATAAGCATTAGTCGCACATCTGATTGTCGAACATATGAAAAGAATAAATCGTTCTTTTTAACAACCTTTCTTCGAACATTACGCATTCCAAGCAACAATATAAATTGTTTCAAAGCTTTCCAGTATCATAAAAAAAACCTTTTCAAACCCCTATCATTTTAAAATTCAAAGTATAAAAACCTCCTGCGCCGCGCACTATAAGATAAATAATGAAGACCATGATTTTGTACGCCTTGAATATAAATATAGATTACGTAACTTCTCAAAATTCGAAAAACCTTATTTGTTTTTTAAAGTCATTTGTAATCGACCGTGATTAAAAATGTTATCAACAGGTTATCATGGAAGGAAAACAAGACAAGAATGGACATTTCTCGAGAGTCCGAACAACAGGGAGACACCCATATTGTACCAGTAATAATGCGTCTCAACCTTGAAGAACTCGTTATGCTAAATCATATAATATCACTACCAAAAATAAAACTTACATACCATACCATTACTACTTCCATATTGGCAGAGAAATTTTTAATCTACCGAATAAAGTAATTTTTATTATTATTAAAAACCTGTGCTGAATAGCTTATGATCAACATACTAAAGTCCACTACTATTCATATGACTTAAATCAAATGCGGGAGTAACTACTAGACTTTCCGGCTGTGGCTAGTCTTCACCGGCCTGTGGGATTTATAACCTATCCGGCGAGTATTGTATGGTTATACATACCTACTGCCATAGTTTGGTCACCATAGCCTCTTCTTCGCCAGCTGGGAACAACGTGTAAGTATGTATGATGTTGGCATTTTAAACGGTTGATGTTGTTGCCTCCTTACACCTTAGGGTGCTGATTAAAACATTACTAATATTTAACATTTTAATATACCCGAATTTATATGCAAATGTGTAAAACTTGTTGAGCAATTAAATATTTTGTCTTTCCTCATATATCGATAAGCGGAGTGATTTTGACTAAACATTTATGAGGAAAACACGTTACGAGTATTAGGTATTTTGCTTTATTAAAATCAAAGTGACCTAACAAAACTTTTATCCGGTATTTTTGATTGTTGTCCAATAATCGAATAGTAGCTCTCTAGTGATACTTATAAGTTTGATAAGGCACTTTCTCTAATGTGTGATAATAACATAATTGGGTAATATTTTCACGGAGGTTGTGAACTTTGTCGTACATTTTAACTAGTGTACTTACTATCTACTCTTCAGAGAAAAGTCGAACCAGCTATCCTACGGCCCACTAACAAAGGTTATTATGCCCAGAAAAACGATAGAATGAGAAACTTTCGTATGGAATTTATTGATCGATTATGGTTTCTTACTTCATGTACTTAGTTTAATACTAATAATATGCTGTTCTTTTGTAGATACCTTCATGTATATGTAGTAGGGCTAGGAATGTATAGTCCTGACAGATATACTTTCTGTATCGGGTACTATAACTGTTACCTTATTGACGTCAAGTATACTATAGAATAGAAGCCCTTCGGAGTTGGACTTTGTCGCAGTTAAGACACATCAATACTTGTTCTGAGCAGCAGGTTCGGACCTCGGCCGTATAGCAACAGGCTTTCCACACCCTTGTGTGTGTTGTAGCGCGCGTGTGAGCGTGTGTGCGAACCGGTCCAATAGACTCCAGCCACCGTTCGATACAACCAAGTAATTTAAATAAATGATAAAGTCTCATGCTGCGTTTCACAATTAAAACTGTTAAGGCCGACGGAACACTACGATTTCGTAGCCCGTTACGTAATTAGAAAGCAAAGAGATCAAGTGAGAAAGAGATAGCAGGTTATGACAATTTACATGTCGTAAAAATGTTGAACAGAATGGTTGAGTATGTACTTCACGAAAGTACAGAAATAACACGAATCTATGGACACTTTAACGAAAATTAGCAATTTAACGCTTTAACTGCTGAAGAGTCCAGATTTCTCATTTAGCTACGAAAGTAAGCACCGGAAAAAGTCACATATTGTTACTATGACCGTACCTTTCACCCCAAATGACAATAAATACAAGCAACCGTCCAATACATCCATCGGATCTGCAACAGTGAACAATGTCCGGAATATCTAGGTAGGAAATTTTCACGGCGATAAGACAAAATGACTTAATTGGCTTACAGGTGGAGGAAGAGGTGCTATAGGTACGTAATCCATTTTATTCCTGGAGCAGCAATCTTAGAAGTCAGTCTGTTACGATTTACTAAGCAGTTCCACGTGTTCACCATTTTCATTGATCGGATAGTTTTGTTGATTTTGTTCAGGGTTGGAGTACTGATATTTTTTGTTTACTGGTACAAGTCACCTTGCTCTTGTACCGGTACCAATATCTGTTTAAAAAATATTGGTTCTCGCTTAATAATCCGTACATTACTAGAGTACATACAAATAACGGTATTACTGGTACAGTACCGGTACTTTTTAGTACCGGGATTAAGCCCTGAGTCAGTTGCCGTCTTGCCGTGGAGTGTAAGGCTTGTTGCCTGGTATGGTATGCCCCTGCTCTTTTGCCGCGTCCCACATACAGAGAAAGAGAGAAAAGACCATCTGCATAGACGTCGCAAGTACACTAGTCTATCTATTCATCCATTACTACAAGTTTGCGACAGGAACAAATGGTTCCATTGTCGTCAGAAAACTGTAAGCGACTTTTCTACACTCTGGTACCTTGTCTTGGTGACCATAGTTTGTTAGCACCTGTAACAGTTTTCCTTCAGGCCTTAATTCCCAGTAAGTCTGGTGTAGTGCTCTCTTTAAGGTTTCCAGCCAAGTCATTCCCGTACTCGACTGGATAGATCGCTAGTCTTCATTTTATCTATATTTTAGACTTTAACGTCATAGGTGAATTTTATTATCTTCATAATTAATATAAAATGTATAAGTATATAAAAGATGATTATTCTCTGGAATTCGATTGTTTCCGAGTGGAGTAGGTAAGTACGTCATTAATCACAGAAAGGGGGCGGCGCCAGTGAAGTCGGCAGACCGTGAACACCGAAGACCTTCTGTCTAGCCACGCTTCGGTGGTCACCAATCCAGCTCAGTATTTTTATTAGGTAACTGCCTACACGTCAATGCTTGTGCATTACAATAGGAACTTATTTACAAGTAATGTACCACTATTTGTACCATATTACTCTCCGTATCTCCTCTTGGGTATTTTACATTACTTATTGCAATTTTTACAACAGTTCTATATTGTTAAAGAGATAGAAACATAACCTTTTCTGGTCACAGTGATATGTATATATTAACATGCTGTTGTATTTATTGCTGTAGGTATCTGCCCGTATCTTATCTGCATAATCTTATGTGTTTAAAATGACAAACGCTCAAATTACAATAAGTTCGCCTGTTGTGAAACTGGGTGCAATAAAGCTTAACTAAATTATCAGCCGAAATACGAGAACGTCCACTGCTGAACATAAGCCTCCCAATAGAATGCCACTTGGTGGGCTTTCCATTGGGGGATTTGCCATAATCACCACGCTTGGCAGGCGGATTGGTGCTTGCAGTAATAGTCTTAATATACACAAGAGAACGCGGATGCCCGTCCCTGGTGCAATCTCTTACTCTCCTTGACCCCCTTGACACCCTCGGAAAGATTTGGGGTGGCCCTATTTTGAACCGGGAACCAAATAAATAAGACAAGTTTTATAATTATAAATGAGCCGGCGGAGTGCGAGGTAACCAAAGCCATATCTGGGGCGGTCTTCTGTTCCTGGTGCGTCCGAAAACCTAACCGAATGGAATGCAAATCCTCAGTTACTTTTTTCAGAAATATTCTATTTTATTTAGTACCATTGTAAATATGCAGACTGCGTATTGTAATAAACATTCACTGAGCTATTCGTCTCCAATAGTACATTCATAAATTTTAATTAAATTATTATTATCTGCGCCTTTGGTCTTAGACCCAGGAACCTCAACTAATAAAACACTAAGCAAAGAGTAACTAGTACTACTCCTAATAAGATTTACCTTTGCGATTGGTTAATAATTTGATGCTAAGTAGGTCACATGTGATTATAGAAATCAACATTCAACAATTACCTACCTCTAAGTTTGATAAGTAGTGAGTTGTACTTGTAGTTGTACGGCTTCTACTTGTACTTGTTGTATACACCAATAAACTTACGATGAATTTTTAACTTTATTCCAATCTGGCACGTAGCTTTATTCGAGTATTTTAACTCCTAAAATAGCCTGAGCAAAGATGCTCTACATAGTATTTGTTAAAATAAATATAAAATAAGTGTCTGTTTGTCGGGTTCAAACTTTTAAACCACTGTACAGATTTTCATTTTTAGGGATCCTTTAAAACGATACAAACCTTTTTTGTCCGCCAGTCAGCCAACTCGAAGACTCCTGTACAATTGAACTGAAATGTAGAACGTAAGAGGACTTGTATAATTTCCCGGAATGTTGGATCGCTCGTTTTATGGAAAAGAAAAATACTTTCCCAGAGTAATGAAAACTACAAAATAATTTTAATTGGCGTAACCCGCAAATTCTGTACGACGGCCACATCAACACTTCGCTGACTTTTTACTTTCGAACTCCTTAGGTTAGGAGCTGTACTGGTAAGCAGGTAGGTATATTATAATAGCGAAAAAAAGTAACGTTTCCTTTTGTAACCTACTAGTAATATATTTAATATTGAGACGTGAATATGTGACAGAAGAAGTCCAGAGCTTGATCTAGCTTTGAAGCCCGGACTTGCATGTATTTTAGGCTACTTTTTCTCGTGATAAACAATCAGGTTCCCAAGGGAATGGAAAGTTGGCGTTAATTTCTTCATACATAAATGTTGACGATTAGGGTAACCGGAACTTACACTATGTCCACGCGGACGCTGAGTCGGCAGAGTAGTTAAGTATTATTTAGATTTTCAGTCACGTGCTTAAATGAGGTGAACGAAGGGAAAGTCCTAGGCTTGTGTGAGGCAAGGCTGTGGCGACGAACATTACTTAAGTACTACATGCATTAGGTAGTTCCTATAACTCGACTACCCTCCACCACTTCTTAAATAGTCCTGTCATCCCCATCTCGGAACTAAACATGAGGACTGATTCATTTGCCCTCTGTGCACTCTGTTACAGAGTAATTGTCTTAAACAAGGCGATATAGGAGATAAGGTAGAGTGACATACGTTGATCATCGCACGTCGTGCGGGCGGAGAGTGCGCTCGCGCTGGGGCGGCAGCGGCAGCGGCGGCGCGGGCGCGCGCGCTGCCAGCTCGCGGGGCACACCGGAGGCTCGGGCGCGGATCGAAAGTTCGACGCGAGAACGAGCGCGCATATGTAAATATCGGCACATTTACAAGCGAAAGGGTTCACCAGAGCGGCGCACTAACGCAGCGTTGCGCGGGAACCAGTCCGGTGAGATTCCTACGGCGTCCGATAGAAAAATGTCGAATGAGCATCACTTGCCGCGGGTGTGTGGTACGCGACACGGCCGCCGCTCGACTGCCGCCCTCCTCTCGCCGCACCACTGCTGGTATATTTATCGCTTAATTATTGAACTTGTCTGTGTAACAATTATGAGGCAGCTCGGCGAGTGGCGAGTGGTGGGCGCTGGCGGTGCGCGGCGCGGTGCGGTGGCGCGGTGCTATGGCGCGGCGCGCGGATCTCCCTCGTCTGCGCTGGCGCGTTGCGTCACGCGCTGCCTCAGCACCGCGCACGAACAGCCTTCAGATTATATCTCGCACGCCAGCCAATCCACTGCTCACCTGTTATTCATATTCACATTAACCTCCAACTTATATCACTGCGATATCTTCCTGCGTTCATTTCCGCGTTGAA